>OU342738.1:346889480-348125730 GCA_910589765.1 Avena atlantica | reverse complement strand
CATGTTTTAAAAATCCACTAAGTACAATGAAAATAGTAGGACTTGGATGATAGTGTCACTTGCCTTTTTAGTAGAGAATGATGGTTCACTTCTTGATCTTGCAAATATCATACTCTTCTAATTCCACTACAATTCAATCAAGTAAACACAAATTCAACTAGCATTCCAACCAATTTACCACACATAAAATAATAGAAACAAGGTCATGCATGCAAGCATGCAAAAGATAGTTTTATTTGCCAAAGTGGTTTCTACTAGGCTCTAAACATTATAAAGTTCAAAGTGGTCATTTACTAAAGTGGTAAAACCATTTGCAAAAGGTTTTCTCTATAAACCATTTTTAAATCAAATCAATATTTTATGTGATTGAAAATGCTTTTAGCAAAGCAATATTCTTTAAAGGGTTCACCAAATATATTTTAATTCTCAAAACTTGGTGTTTAGGGTCAGAAGGTTTGATTAAAAACATTTCCCAAAGGTTTCACTCAAAAATCATTTCTATGTCATAATCCACATTTTTATTTGACTAGAAATGAGCTAACTCATATATTTATTCCTTAACTTCACAAAATACATTTTTAAATCCATAAGTTGGTTCCTAAGGTCAGTAGGTTCACAACAAACCATTTTGCAAAGATTTCACATTAAAATTATATCTAGAATAATTTTTATATTCAAAATAAGCCTACACATGTTTCTGCAATTTCAACCAATTTTCCAGAAGCAAATCATTAAACAAATTGCATGGTTGCAAATTACTTGTTCTAGTGATTCCATTGATATAAAATTTGCAAAATTTGGACGTGTAGAACTAAAGTTATGAGTTTTACAAGTTTGTATATCAATCAGATTCAAAATTCTATTTTAAACTAAACCCTGTCCACGTGGCGTAATTCTATTGGCCGGTACCGCTTCGTGCGTATCAGCCTCTGTGAGTTGTTAGATTTAAAGTGTATCGTACGGTTCAGATTGCACCATACCCTTTCGATAAGTTATTCTATCTAAGCCACTGGATGACGATCTGACGGTTCACAGGGGTTTGACCATCCACTGGTGGCACTACGCGGCGGCGTATGGCGGCACGGCTCTGCTCGCGATGGTTCTGGCGAAGCAGGAAGGAAGGGAGGGAGAGGAGATGCTCACAGGGTTCGCAAGGGTGCAGAGAAGCTCGACGTGGTCGTTATAATCCAAGGGGCGCACGGTGATGTCAGGGATTGCTCGCCGGAGTATCTCCTGACGACGGATGCTCTCTGGAGCAGCGGCGGTGCAAAGCTGATTCGAGGCAGCCTGGCGGCAGAGATTATGGGGCGAGTGAGGGGAAATGGCGAGGAGAGACGGGGGCTTAAGTGTGCGTGGTCGGGGGCGACAATAACGCAGGCAATAACGCGAATTGATCGCTGGAGTTAAAGGGCAGAAACGGCGAGGAGGAAATGTCGCGGTGAAGACGATGATGTGCTGGCGGTGGGGTCCGTCTGTCAGTGAGAGAGGGAGAGTGGGAGATGGGGCCACTCGTCAGTGACTGTGTGGGTGCGAGATTCAGTGAAAAACGCTTCACTGCGGGGAGGGGTTAGTTGAGCTGGACTGGGCCTTGTTGGGCCTGTTGGGTTGGGTCGTGTTTGTTTCATTTTTCTATACTGAAGCCTTTTCTTTTTCTAATTTGAATTTCTGTTTTGATTTTATTCAAACAATTCAAACACCCAAATAAATTCAAATCTTTGCCAAACTTTGTGTAGGTTTTAATTCTGTTTAACAACACAAATCAAAGTCCAAAAACAAAATAATTTTTATTCTTTTTAAGATCCATTAATAATTAAATAAATAGACCCTAGTTATTAATTCAAATAGGATTTTATTTATTTTAAAACTCTATTTGAAGTCTAAATATTATCAAAACCAATTCAGTAGGTTTTATTTGAAAATATAAAACACTTGGAAAATAAATTAACAAGTTTTTAGTTTTTATTTAAAATGGAAAAGCCTTTACTTTAATAAAATTGAATATTAATAAATCCTCATTATTTTATTTAATTAAACCTTTACTCTTTTTATCAAATAGAACTATTTTATTTCAAAAGCTTGGCCAAGATTTAATTTGGCTCTATAAAATACTCCTTATTTATAATTCTACCTTTGCTTTTGAAAATCAAATCTTTTTAGTAAAAGATTTAAAAATAGTGATTCCAATTATTAAAACTTTCTTTAATAATTGTTTATCTTTTTAAATCCCTTTAGGATTTTATTTTATCAAAATAGGTTTTGATGTTCCCAATAGGAATCAAAAAGTTTCTTCTCACCCTAAAAATCAACAATTGTTTATTTTGTTTATTTACTTTGCACATTTTAAAATTTGGAAAATTTTGGGATGTGACATTTGCACCATGATTAAGCATGGCTTAGGCTAGCGGCCCAAGCGTTTCTCTAACACAGAATACAAACTCCATGTGATGGGGATACGCCTACTGGGGTATACTCAGCAGGACGTTTCCGACTGGCTCGAGGGCTGGCGAGTGGGCCTGCAGAACGGCGAGTGGATCAAGGCCCAGCAAGGTACCAAGCGACTGGAAGCTGGAGGCCCAGGCGAGTAGATAGGCCCAGTCGGACTAGGTTAAACGATTACCGAAGCTGTAACCGAATCGGTTGAGATATGTAAACCCTAGGGGAGGTGAGCCTATATAAACCTTCCTATGGGTGAGTAGAGACACGTTCCCTCATACACCCAAGCGACTCGCCGCCTAGCCGCCGAGCTCGCCCATTGTAAACACCTCCATAATACAATCTAGCAGGAGTAGGTCTTTACCCTCCGGGGGGCCGAACCTGGGTAAAACCCTGTGTCTTTGCCCTCATCTCGCACCGCAGATGGCTGGCCGCCCTTGCCCCTCGTTCTACTACTCGCTGCCGATTGCAGCATCTGCCGTGACCATTCCCACGACAGTGGCGCCCACCGTGGGGCCTGGCCGGTCTGGCCGGTGTTCTGCGGCGAGATCCAATCTGCCCATCAACGAGACGGTCGCCACCGGCCGCATGATAGCGATCGGCGAGATGCTCCAGGTCTTGCCGAGTAGCTACGTCCCGGCGGCGCGACCCGTCACGCACAGCGTAATCCTGCCAATCGGCACGATCAGCCTCTTCGTCGGCCTCACCGACGTCATCCTCTCGGAGGACTCGGCTCGCATCCGCGAGTCGCCGCCACGCGATCGGCTCTCCGAGAGCCAGGTTCGCACGATCCACCGCCTCGCCTCCGAGTACAACTCGGCCCACAGCAACGTGGCCGGGAACTCAGCGGCCGCAGAAGATGCGGCCCTCACCGATGACGCCGACTCGGCGACCCCGGCGTCACTCGCCGGATCCATCACCGCGGCCTCATCCGCGGGCTCCATCGCCCAGGTCTCCAACGCGGGAGACTTCGAGGACCCCTCCATCCTCGGGATCTTCGAATTCGACTCCGCGTCGGAGAACTCCGCCGACCTCCGCGATGGTGCCAGTCGCCACGCCGCGGCTTACATGGCCACCGGCACCGATCCACCGGAGGATCCTTTCTCCACCCCAATCCCTCCTAATGCCACGACAACGGAGGTCGAGGAACTCCGCTTGAAACTGGCGGAAGCGGTACGCAAAGAGCAGGCCGAGCGCGAAAAATTTCGCCTCGAGCAGGTGACGGCGCAGGAGCTGTCACGCTACTACCAACAGCGGATCAGGTCACGCTTGAACCCCACCGTTCAAGGGCGTGCCCTAAACTTCGACGACGAAAACGACCCGGCCCGCATAGCCGAGCGCGCGATCTGCGAGAACACGCCCCCAGGAGGAAGCGCCCGGCCCCCGCCAGGATCAACGGCGATGGGTGCCCCACCACCACCCAATCGCACCCCTCCCAGGGACCAACTGCGGATAGTTGTCTCCTCACGGGAGCGAGACGCAAACGGCCTCCCACTGTTCTCCACCCCAATGGACAACCTCGTGGCAGGCCGAGCAGCAGCCGATAGCATCACGGCCACTGGCGACGGCGCCTTACAGATCCAGTACGTCAAGGCCCTGCTTGCGAAGGCCGTGGAGCAGCAAAAAGCGGGCGCCGATTCGCAAGGTCGAGTATACTCGCGTTCCTCGGGAAGCAGAGCGGCCTCAAGCGGCCGCCCAGCGGCAAACACCCTCAATTGCCCGCCACCAGAGCCACTGCAGCTCCAACACCGACCCGCGAACGCGGCACTCTCCACCAACGACCCCAGGCCGGCGACCAACTTCGTCGCCGCCAACGGACAACCCATCGACGCCCGCACTCACATAATCAACAACCAAAACTGGCGCGCACGCCAGCCCGACGACTTGCGGCACACCCTAACTAATCGCCGCGATGGCGAGCCTATGGGGTCGCTCAGTCGACTTGGCCCTAAGTGCTTCGGACCAATGATCCGAGGCGAGAAGTACCCGCCAAACTTCAAGGCGCCAAAGGAGATAGAAAAATACGACTCCTCGTACGACCCCGCAGTCTGGCTCGACACATACCTCATGGCAATGGGGATCGCGGGTCACACTGACCTACTCGCCGCCCGTTACCTCCCACTGATGATGGAGGGGATGTGCAGGCAGTGGATCAACACGCTCCCCCAGGACAGTATCGACTCCTGGGAGGAAATGCGCGACGCCTTCGTCAGGCACTTCGAGTGCTCCTACACCCGCGCCACCACCATCGAGGACCTGGAACGATGCGTCCAGGGACCCCGCGAGTCGACCCGCAACTGGGTCCAACGGTGGCAAGAGCTCTGGTACAACGCGGTCGGCATCCACCCGGACACCGCGATCCATTGCTTCAAGACCTCGTGCCGCTACGAGCCTCTAGTCGCCAAGCTCAAGCGACACTCCCGCACACTCGACAACATCCCCGACCTCCTCGAGATCGCCAAACGGTACGCCGAGGAGGATCCAAACCAGGAAACCGACGATGAATCAGGAGGGCAACGCCGCACTGGCGGCAACGACAGCGGACGCCGAACCGACCTACGCTACAGCGGCACCCGCCTCACTGGCAAGCGCCGCAACGACGGGCGAGTCGACTTCGTCGCCAACACTGGGCACACACAGCGCGAGCCCAAGAGCTACCGCCGCGATGGAGGGCAACGGCGCGATGGCGGCAATTACAAGAACAAGCCAAGGCTTCGATGACGACTCGCCAGAATCCCGGCGCCTACGGATGAACGCGGTGTACGGGTTTGACGGATACGTCGTCAGTTCACCCGCCATCGCCGCGCGAAAAGGCTGCTCGACCTTGAAGTCACGATGCGGCGGCTCGGGGTCGTTCGGCGCGACGACCGTTTCCTGGTAGGGAAGGAGGTCGCCCATCGCCCAGACACGCTCCGAGTACGCGGTGGCACGCTCCTGCAACTTGAGAACCTCGGACAGGTCCACCGCGCCAGTCGACGAGGGATACCCACTCGTCACATCGTCGAGGTCGAAATCCTCGGGGAAGTGGGCGAGTCCAAGGCTCAGTGCTGTCGACGCTCCACGCCGAAACGCCGACCGCGTCATGAACTCAACGACCGCGGGCGCCTTCTCCCAATACTCCCACACCTCAACGAGGTCGCTGGGAATAACCTCCGTGGGAGACATTTCTTGAAGGTAGGCGCGGATGCACGTCGCCGACAGCGTAGCCGAGTCGACGAGCAGGCTTACGCACTGCCTCGCATCGAGCGAGCTCGCTTCTTCTCGGCTACCAATAACGCGACCTGCGAGAAGGAGACAATGATGAGCGCGATGGACACCACAAAAACCCCAACTAACGGAAAGGGAAGATGCACTCACCAAGCAACGGGCGGGCGAGTCCCGTGATGAAGCACTGAAGCGACGTGTGGTTGTCCTGAAGCCCAGCAATAAGGACTTCCGACACCTTGCGATCCTCCTCCGCGGCCGCAATGGCGGCCTTAGCTCGCCCGTCCGCCGAGCTCGCTTCTTCCCTCGCCTCCCGCAGTTCGCGCTCGAGGTCGGCGACCCGCTGTTCAGCAGCGCCCAGAGCAGATCGCGCCGCCTCCAACTCACCAGCCGGGACAAGCTCCTGGCGAGATTCCTCTGCCTTCGCAGCAACAGCCTGGAGCTCCTTGTTCGCCTCCTGGATGGTGGTCAGCTCCTTCTCAGCACGCTGTTGCGCGGCCAATCGGTCCGCCGACTCGAGCTGCAGACCCTGCATATCATCAAAAAAGTGAGTAAAAACGAACCTCCTAAGTGCCCACCCGCTGAAATTCAGCGAGTGCGCACTCGGGGACTGGCGATCAAGAAATTCCCAAGTGCCCACCCCGCTAAAATTTAGCGCGTGCGCACTCGGGGACTGGATACGAAAATAAAAGACGAGAAAATAATAAGAATCACGCCGCTGCAAAGCACCGACCTGATCCTCGGGGACTGGATATACCTGGATGGCTGCGCCAAGCATGCCATGAAGTTGCATCGCGTCCACGGACGCAAGTAAAGCTGGCGTGTGCCCACGACGCTGGTCGACTTCAGCATCGGCGGTCCCTGGAGCGAGGCTCGGGGATGCAGCCCCGCTCGCCGCGGCCGCCTTGGTCACGAAGCGAGGGAAGGTGGCGATAGAGGCACCCGCTCCAAAGGAAGTCGCCTCCGCCGTTCCAGGCAAGGAAACGCCCTCCTTCGTAGACGCGGCTGCCTCCACCGCGGGGCCGGCCGGCGCGACCTCCGTGTCTTCAGAGACAGTGACGATGTCGTCGCCCTTGGCCTTCTTACTGCCATCCGCCGAGGCAACGACCTCGTCCGCTTTCCTCTTACGGGAAGGATCCTCCTCGCTAGCGGTGGAGGGTACCTGGGCCACGTTCGGGTGGCCCATCCTTTTCACTCCGGTCCTGCACATCAGTCGAATCAGTAAAGACAATCGAAATAGCTATGGAAAATAGGGAAGGCCGAATGCACTCACTTGGCAACTGGGATGAAACGTAGCCCTGTGCGAAGGCCGGCCGGTTTTTCCAGCTCGGGGCCCAGTTGGCGACTGAGCCCTAGTTCCAGGACGTCGCGTGCCCAAGACACGGACGGCTTCTTCGTCGTTGAGGCTGCGGCTGGCGCCTCTGGGATACCTTCGGCAGGGGCTTCCTCGCGAACTGGAGCCGCTACGGCCGGAGCCTCCTTGCGGGGCGAAGCCGCCCCAATCGGAACGTCCTTGCGAGGCGAAGTCGCCGCGGCTGGAGCCTTCCCTAGCCCAGAGACTGGCGCGAATGGCGGGGGCATCGAGGCCAGCGGCACTTCCACAGTCGGCGCATCTAGTGCGGTTGTCGCTGGGGCCGCGCCGTCATCGGCCGAGCTGTGAGCATCAGAGCTGCTCGTCGAGTGCGGCGGCGAGGCCATCCTCGGCGGCTTCGTTTTCCTCTTCGGGGGGGCCCTCGCCTCCTTTTCCTTCTTCTTCTTCGAAGGAGTGGCCTGGCGGCGCGAGGTGGTTTCTGGGAGCTCGTCGTCATCATCATGACGCTCGAGGCTCCTGCTCGCTTTGATTTCGCGCTGACGTTGCCCGCGGGTCTTTCGGACCAGCGGGGCGATTTCCTCTTTGGACTCGTCCTCGTCGTCCTCGTTGCCCTTCGCGGGTGGCGATTCGCTTGTATCCTGGGCGGATGGCCCCGGGCTATCGTCATCGGAAGGTGGGAGCCACCCTTCCACCACCTGGAACAGCTGCGATAAATACGAAACAGAGTCAGAATTACCGCGACTGCATACGCTGCGACTGCGAACAAGGTAAAGAAATTACCGTCGGAGCCGGACGCTTCGCGGTGTAGGGGGCGACGCCGGCCTGTGCATCCACGTACACCGCCTGGGTGATCTTCTTCAACGCTGGGAGATAGTCTTCCAGCTTCCACTCGTCGAGACAGGCTTTCGTCGAGTCTCCCCGGCCCGTGTACTGATACATGTAGTGGTCGCGTTGGGCGAGTGGAACGAGCCGTCGCCCAAACCAGCAATTGTACAAGTTTATCGTCTGGAGGCCCTTCTTATTCAGGCCGCGGATGGCCTGGAGCATCTCGTCGACGACCATCCGCTGGTCGTCGGGGAGCTTGCCGACCTGTAGATGGTGCGGCTCGGAACGACTGGCCGAGTACCGCGGGATCGCCGCCTCGTCCTCCGGGGTCGCCTCGGTCACGTAGAACCATGACTTCTTCCAGTCGCTCGCCGCTTTGGCGGGTAGCATCAGATCGAAGAAAGAAGCTTTGGACTTGAGCTGGAACGTTAGGCCGCCCGCGGCTAGCATTGGGCCGCCTGCCTCCTCGCGACTGATCCGTCCGTGGAACAGATCTTGCCACAAGGGAAAGTAGGGCCGGCAGCCCAAGTAGCACTCGCAGAACGCCACGAAGATGGCGAGCTGCTCGATGCTGTGGGGACCCAGATCTGAAGGCTGGATCCCGTAGTAGGCGCAAAAACGCCGGAAGAACAAAGACGTGGGAAACCCTAGCCCCCGCTCGAGATGACTGGTGAAACAGACGAATTCCCTCTCTCGCGGGTTTGGGGTCGTTTCTCCGGCTGCGGGGATACGCCAACAGCCGGCTCGCAGGAATCCAGCCTCCTCGAAGGAGGCCAGCTGTGCCCTCGTGCACTTGGACCTGCCCCATGGTTCGGTGAGAAGGGCCATAGCCGAGGGGTTGGTTGGAGATCGGAGGGTTTCGGGTCGATTGGGTCAAGAAGCAAAGGAAAGAGAATGCGCGCACTCGGAAGAAGTGGTGGGCAGTTGGCTATACGATTGCCTGCCATTCCTCTTATATAGCGAGAGTTACCCGCCAAATCAGGGGGCCGTTACCGCGCGATGATTACGCCGAAAGTTACCGTTGAGTTGCCCTAACGGCTAGTTTGACCACGCCTGACGGTCCAACTCCAGCCACTCGGCTCGCCAGGTCACTCGCCGCGACCGCGTTCCGACAGCTCGGCTCGCCCAAGACGCGACTCGGTTCACCGGATTTTCTTCTTCGTACAGGAGCCCGCCGACGATTCGACTGGATGCCTACTTTGGAGCCGCATACTCCGACTGCCAGCAGCCACTTACGCCTAATCGACGACGGCCTCGGGGACTACTGATGGGGATACGCCTACTGGGGTATACCCAGCAGGACGTTTCCGACTGGCTCGAGGGCTGGCGAGTGGGCCTGCAGAACGGCGAGTGGATCAAGGCCCAGCAAGGTACCAAGCGACTGGAAGCTGGAGGCCCAGGCGAGTAGATAGGCCCAGTCGGACTAGGTTAAACGATTACCGAAGCTGTAACCGAATCGGTTGAGATATGTAAACCCTAGGGGAGGTGAGCCTATATAAACCTCCCTATGGGGTGAGTAGAGACACGTTCCCTCATACACCCAAGCGACTCGCCGCCTAGCCGCCGAGCTTGCCCATTGTAAACACCTCCATAATACAATCTAGCAGGAGTAGGTCTTTACCCTCCGGGGGGCCGAACCTGGGTAAAACCCTATGTCTTTGCCCTCATCTCGCACCGCAGATGGCTGGCCGCCCTTGCCCCTCGTTCTACTACTCGCTGCCGATTGCAGCATCTGCCGTGACCATTCCCACGACACCAGGGACTTATAAGTTCCCACTTCATTTCACACCGGTAACATCCATAGACAAAAGAGCATGATATCAACGGAGTACAAAAAAGTACAAGTGTAATGTTGAAAACGTTCCCCGTGACAGCATGGTTCAGCTAATCCCGACTTATAAGTGCAAGCATATACAAAAAGTTGCCTCAATGGTTCAATTTTATTAGGGGCAAAGAATATAAATTGTGCCATCAAGTTCGTGAGGGCTTTAATCACTAAGTTTTCACATAACAAAATAGTTTTTAATTGGAAGATAGTTGAAAACAAGAATATACTTGGAATGGTGTAACACACCATGCATAGGAGTTTATAGTGGACACTTTGGAATAACTTGGTTTCTTGGGAGTTGGAAGCATGAGTAGAACTTACTCATACAAGTGGAGGCTAGCAAAAGACTGGGAGCAACCAACTAAGAGAGCAATAATGGCCATAATTATGCAATGCAACAAAGCAAACTAATCAAAGAAAAGAGTGGTACTACAAGTCAAGGACTAAATGATCATAGAGGCTAATGGTGACTTGTCATAGTCATAACATGGTGTGATCATGTGCCAAGTCAACCCAGGAAAAAACATCAAAGGAGAATACCACAATACTATGCTTTTGAATGCTAAAACAACGCATAATTTCTTTAAGGCACACTAAGCAATCCCAATTGTTAGGAACAAGACATGCTACAGCAATAATCACTAAGAACAATGCAAAAACAACACCTAGCATGTCATGCTAAAGTCTTAGTCACAGTCAATGCAAGCTCCTCTTGCACTTCAAGCAAGAACTTACTACTCCTTTCCAAACACCAAGCAAACTTATTTGTAAAACAACACATCGAGACTGGGGGTCCAAACTACTAAAACAAACTAAACAAACTAAGAAAATCAAACAAAAACTAAGACGCTCCAAGAACAACACAATTGTGCATGAAACAATAAAAGTGAAGTGTCTAGACAGACCTGAGCTTTTTATTGATGAAGAAGGGGATGCCTTGGGCATCCCCAAGATTTGATGCTTGTACCTCTTGGATATTTCTTGGGGTGACACCATGGTGGCATCCCCAACCTTGAGCTTTTTTCCATTCTTCATCTCATCGCATCATTCTCTCTCTACACCTGAAATTTTTCCTTCATACAAAACTTCACACAATTTTCATTAGCAACATTAGCTTATCCCAAAGATATTAGACCGCGGGCAAAGCTTTGGAACAAAAAGGATTTTCACTAAAAACACAAGCTACTGTAGTAACTCCTTCAAAGAAACTCAATTTACCTGAAGAGAGCTCAAAAAGGAATCAATAAGTGTAGGGGTCTCAACCTAATAAGGTAGATCCCTCCTGTGTTTTACAATGCTAGTCCCTGGATCAATAGCTAGCATCCACAGTTAAGATGTAATATCAAGAAACAAGGGTCATAACATGATTTTACAACCAGGAATAACATAAGTTTATTACATCAAACATAGCTCATTTGGCTATTACATTACATTGCAGCGGAATAACAATAATTATGGGGTCCTTCATCTTCAAAGTGCCACAGGCAGATGTTGGTTGTAGACTTTGTAATCCTAAATATATCAATCTTCACTAAATACAATCAAACCTGCAACATTACAAGTTACAGCCACAAGGGTCAATACATTTGAATTGTATTGGCAAGTTTCACCACTATGTATATTATGAGTGGATCCTATCAATACATGCATATTTGCTAAGAAGAGTTTAAGGCTTATTTGCATAAAGCAACATTTATCCTATCTTTTAAAAATGATTTTGGTCCTTTGTCAAATCTCTTTTCCAAGTTCCTTGAACTCCTTGGTAGAAACACAAGTGTTCAAGTCCTTGTCAAAAATCCCTTGAGCTACTTGGTAACCCCAAGTGCAACAAGTTTTATCAAATCTCATGAGTTCCTTGGCAACCCCAAGTACATCATGCTCTTGAGCACCTTGGTAACCCCAAGTGCAACAAGCTCAACAAAATCTCTTTGAATTCCTTGGTACCCCCAAGTGCATCAAGTTTTTATATTAGAAATTGGAATTCGAGATCTCCCATGGTTCATACTTTAGTTGCTCAGTATTGTCCATAACCGGGGACACGGCTAAGTACTTAGATTTTATTAACTTCTGCAGAAGGAGTACACTTTACCCACATGACACAATCCCATCTTGTTGCCACCAGTGGCCTACTGGATTAGTGCTCACCAAGATGGAGTACTGGCAGACTGAGAATGTGACGAAGTCTTTCCAAAAGGTCCTCCCATACATCATTGCTAGCTTGTCTTCAGCCCCCATGAAGCATTCTAGATCCCCATGTCCGGTAACTAAAGACAATGTATGGGTCTTCCTAATGTAGTTGACTAAGCCAGAGCCATAATAGCATGTCGTTGCACACGAAAGCCACAATTGGAGAAACATGTTCAATCTCTAAGTTTCCTAGGTGGTTTTCATTTGGAGCACAACACAAAGTGATTGCCATAGACATGGTTCCTTTTGTTGCCACCTTCTCCAAAACTTCAAGTATCCTCCACCTAGGTGGTTCATTGAGTCCTTGTTTTATTATGTAAAACACAAGTCCTTTTCTCAACCTTTGTAAAATCTCAACATGTATATATTTTCAAAACATAGCATGGCTAAGCATGTACAACTTCAATATTTTCACTAAGGAGTGTATAGGGAATCCTATTAGGATTTAGCATAGCATAAGTACAGAAATATCTTTTCATGCATGTTTTCAAAATCCACTAAGTATAATGAAAATAGTAGGACTTTTGTATGATAGTGTAACTTGCCTTTTTGGTAGGGAATGGTGGTTCACTCCTTGATCTTGCTAATCTCACACTTTGCTATATTCACTACAAGTCAATCAAGTAAACACAAAATCAACTAACATTCCACACCAAAGTCAAACAAACAATTTCACACTCACAAAGCAAATGGAATCTAAGTCATGCATAAGTATGCAAAGGATGGTTCTATTGCAAGGTTGGTCTCCACTAGGTTTATAAACTTGGTAAGGTCCAAATTGGTCATTTACCAAAATGGCCAAAGTCATTAGTTAGAGGGTTTTGCTCAAAATCTATTTTAAAATCTATTCAACATTTTATGTGGTGGAAAATAGTTTTATTAAATCTAAAACCTTTTAAGTTTTCACCAAATGTTTCTAACTCTCTCAAGATTAGTTGTTTTGGGTCAGTAGCTTTGAATCAACATATTTTCTCAAAGTTTTATTCCAAAATCTTTTTCATAATAAACCCATTATCTTTATTTGGCTAGAATTAGGCTAATTTAATTAATCCATTCTTCATCTTTCAAATTTTCATTTCCAAAACCATGGGTTGGTTCCTAGGGTCAGTAAGGTCACAACAAACCATTTTGCAAAAAATTTAATCCAAAAATCATTTTTAAACAATTTTTCTAATCTAAACAAGTACACAAATGTTTCTGCAAATTCAAACAAGCTAACAGATACTATTTGTCAAACTAAGGCCATGGTTGGCTAGGGATTGTTCTCCTGAATCCAACGACATAAAATTTGCAATTTTTGGACGTGTAGATCTCAAGTTATAAAGGTTTGAAGTTTGCAATTAAATCAGATTCAAATTTCTTTTTAAAACGAGATAGGTGACACGCGGCACGTTTATATTTGCGGGTACCGCTTCGCGTGGATCACGGCTGTGGGGCGTTGGATCTGATCGATCGCACGGTCCAGAGGACATACCCCTTCGGTGTTTAAGTAATCTATCCGATTCGTTCGATCCAGATCTAACGGCTACTACTGCCTGGTCACAGATGGGCGGTGGAGTTCCGGCTAACACAGGAAGCGAGAGAGACGGAGGAGTGGCTCACCGTGATCGCAAGGTTGTGGGGAAGCTCGACGTGGTTTCGAGGAGGCGAGGGGCGCACTGGGGCGGTACTAATCGCTCGCCGGAGTTCCTGCTTCCGTCAGGCACGCTCGGTTGTTGTCGGGATCGAGGCTACATGGCACGCCGGTGCATATCAGAGGGAGCGTTAGACACGTACGGGGAAGGGGAGTATGATAGTGTCAACTAGAGAGGAGGGGGCGGTCAGTGATTACCAGAGGAGCTCGTCGGAGTTGAGGACGGCGTCGGGTGCCTCAGGTGGTCATCGAGGATGGTGCTGTGGATCTCCCCAAGGCGAAATATCGATGCGGTTAGATGCGCGGGACCAAGGCAGGGTTGTGTGCGTGAACGAGAGATGAAGGGGTGGTCTGGTTCACCTGGAAGTCGTCGTCGGAGAAGAACTAGTCGCGGCGGCGTTCAGAAGCTTGTCATTGCCGAAGCTCCGGTGCGCCCGCGGTCGAATGGGTGGTACGGGGGAATGCGTCTGGGAGTGGGAAAACTGCCAGGGTGCTCAGGGGGGCTTGGGGAGGTGTGTGCTGGCCGGATTTTGGGAAGAAAGCTCGTTGGAGTAGTGTGCTTGCCACGAACAATCCGAGCAGCCTGGTGGCGAAGAGAGGTTGGCGTCTGAGGGGAACGGAGGAGAAAGCGCTGGCATTTTATCGAGCATGGTTAAAGCGAGGTAAAGGCGCGACGTTATGGCGAATTGATCGCGCGGATTACTGCAGGAAACGGCGACGAGGGGGAAGAAGGAGTCGTGCGGGTGGGGAGGAAGAACAGGAGGAGTGGGGTCTGCTGGTCAGTGGGAAAAGAAACGAGGGGGAGGTCCACCGGTCAGTGTCACTGCGGGTTAACTAATTGGTGCGAATCGTTTTCTTTCGGGGTGAGGTGCTGGGCTGTTTCCGGGCCTGTTTGGGCTGCTGGGTTGGGTCAGGTCCATTTCCTTTTTTTTTCCTCTGAATTGTTTTTTCCTTTTCTATTTCTATTTTTCTGTTTTGAATTTCCAAGCAAACAAACATCAACCAAATCAATTCAAACAACACCACACTTCATAATTTGAACTTGGTTCTGTTTATCAGCATAAACCTAAATTCCAAAATAAAATAATATTTTATTCCTTTTAGGATCTTATTAAATAAAATAGACCAAAGTTATTTAATCAAATTGGGTTTGATTTATTTAATAAAATATCCATTTGAAATTCAAATACTTTCAAAACCAATCAGTAGGTTTTATTTGAAAATATTGAATACCTAGAAACTTGTTTAAAACAAATTAACCTTTTATTTAAGGGTCCATTATTAATTAAATATATTAGACTTTCATTATTAAATCAAATAGGATTTGTTTTATTGAGATATTCATTTTGAAATCTAAAATAAAACCAAAACACTTCTGTAGGTTTTAATTAAGAAAATAAATTACTTAGAAAACTTATTAAAATAATTTAATAAGTTTTAATATTTTAATTAAAATGGTAAAACCTTTTATTTAAATAAAGTTGGATATTAAATCCTTATTATTTTATTTAAATAAACCTTTGCTAATTTTATTTAAATTAAAATGTTTTAATTCCAAAGCTTGGCCAAGGTTTAATTTGGCTTTTTAAAATATTCTTTATTTATAAACTTCTATTTCATGTGAAAACAAATCTTTTCATTTAATTGTTTCAAAATAGTATTTCCAAATGTTTTTATTTTTCTTTTATTAAATGTTTATCTTTTTAAATCCCTTTAGTTTTTATTAAATTCAAATGGGTTTGAAATTCCAATTGAATTCAAAAAATTTCTTCTGGCCCTAAAAATCAAACAAAGTTTTATTTTATTCATTTATTTTTCACATTACAAGATTTGGAAAATCTTGGGATGTGACAGGCTACCACCCTTAAAATAAATCTCGTCCCGAGATTTGGGAAGGCTGGGGTTACAAGCAAGTTCAAAACAACTAGGGTACAACCACCCTTGAAATTCTCAAACAAAAATTACATATTGGACTTCTTGGGTCCTGAAAAACTTCTCTAAGCAAACTTTTGCATTGAGTTCTTTGTTTCCATACTTGACTCATGGGCCAAGGTTGAGTTTCTCCATAGGCTTGTTCAACTTGTTCTTCATCCTTTCTGGACAGTTGCTTGCATAATGTCCTGGATTCTTGCAGTTGAAACAATGAATGTCCTTGAGTTCTTTGCGTTGTTCTTGTGGACATGTTGCTACATAATGGCCTGGTTCTTTGCAGTTGTTGCACCACACTTGGTCAATCTCTTTATTCTTCTTGTTCTCTGGGCATCCACTGGAGTAGTGTCCCATTTCCTTACATTTACGACATTGTGCAAGGCTCATGTCTTGCTTGGGTTTCTTGGTTTTCTTTGATCCTTTGAATTGGGTTGTCTTGTTTGGAGGTAGGAGTGGTCCTTTTCCTTTGGTAGACTTGGATCCTTCTTGTTTCCTTTGTTCCACCATGGCATAGATGGGACATTGGTCAGGAGTATGATCACTTCCTTCACAAAGGTAACAAGTAGCTTGAGAGGTGGGGCATTGTCCAACGGGATGATCTTCTTCACAATTGGGGCATTGTCCTTCATGCTCCTTGGAAGTATGATCCTTGTCTCCACAAATAATGCAAGCTGGGGCTCCATCTAGAATAACATTCTTGTCATCCTTGTTATCATACACTCTTCTAGGATAGCTTTCTTCCATGCTAATCATTTGATTAGTCACCTTAAGCATCAGTTGGGATTGTTCCTCCAAAAACCTTTTTAGTGTTGGATCTTTATCACTATTGTTGGCTATAAACTGAGCTGTCAGTTGGTTCAACTGGTGTTGGGTTGCTATGAGTTCTTTTATGCTGTCAGCGTGGTTGGTGTTGATGTCATCAACCTTGGAGTCTTTTGGAGTAGTCATCTGTTTGGGTTGAAGGAGGTTAGAATAGGCAAGATATTTCTTAAGGAATTATTTCTATTCACACCCATCACAATTCACACAAGCAATGTGCATGTAATCACAAACCAAACATTCACAAACAACAAGTTCAAGCACTTACTTAGGCAATCAAATTATTTTTATTACACCACATAAGTTGGTGTGTTTGACTTAACTAAATTATGGTGGTCCATCTATATGGTTCACTTGTGATCCTTCCATCCTTCTTGGTTGATTCTTCTTGTATGATATCATGGTTTCCTTGAAAAACTCTTGGTTGCAATACTTCAAATGATGTAGGCTCCTTCTAACTTTTTGCATTCCCTCAGTCTCTAAATCTTAAGCAAGATTTCCTTGTTTCACTTGTAGTCCTTGGTGATATCCATGTTGGAAGTCTTTGGTGAACATGTTGAAGATGTTGAAGTCATTAGAGTTGAAAAAGTTGAAGAAGTCCCTTGCACATAGTGTAGTCTTTGGCCATAGGTGATATCCATGTAGGGTTGAAACCAAAATGGTTGAGGAAAGAGTTTACAAGTGTTTTTGTAAATAAGTTTTGGATCAAAATATAACTCCTATTTTTCTAAGGGTTTTTGTCCAATCCTAGGGTTTACAAATCCTACAGGCAACACAATGCTCTGATACCATCTGTAGGGGTCTCAACCTAATAAGGTAGATCCCCCCTGTGTTTTACAATGCTAGTCCCTGGATCAATAGCTAGCATCCACAGTTAAGATGTAATATCAAGAAACAAGGGTCATAACATGATTTTACAACCAGGAATAACATAAGTTTATTACATCAAACATAGCTCATTTGGCTATTACATTACATTGCAGCGGAATAACAATAATCATGGGGTCCTTCATCTTCAAAGTGCCACAGTCAGATGTTGGTTGTAGACTTTGTAATCCTAAATATATCAATCTTCACTAAAGACAATCAAACCTGCAACATTACAAGATACAGCCACAAGGGTCAATACATTTGAATTGTATTGGCAAGTTTCACCACTATGTATATTATGAGTGGATCCTATCAATACATGCATATTTGGCTAAGAAGAGTTTAAGGCTTATTTGCATAAAGCAACATTTATCCTATCTTTTAAAAATGATTTTGGTCCTTTGTCAAATCTCTTTTCCAAGTTCCTTGAACTCCTTGGTAGAAACACAAGTTTTCAAGTCCTTGTCAAAAATCCCTTGAGCTACTTGGTAACCCCAAGTGCAACAAGTTTTATCAAATCTCATGAGTTCCTTGGCAACCCCAAGTACATCATGCTCTTGAGCACCTTGGTAACCCCAAGTGCAACAAGCTCAACAAAATCTCTTTGAATTCCTTGGTACCCCCAAGTGCATCAAGTTTTTATATTAGAAATTGCAATTCGAGATCTCCCATGGTTCATACTTTAGTTGCTCAGTATTGTCCATAACCGGGGACACGGCTAAGTACTTAGATTTTATTAACTTCTGCAGAAGGAGTACACTTTACCCACATGACACAATCTCATCTTGTTGCCACCAGTGGCCTACTGGATTAGTGCTCACCAAGATGGAGTACTAGCAGACTGAGAATGTGATGAAGTCTTCCCAAAAGGTCCTCCCATACATCATTGCTAGCTTGTCTTCAGCCCCCATGAAGCATTCCAGATCCCCATGTCCGGTAACTAAAGACAATGTATGGGTCTTCCTAATGTAGTTGACTAAGCCAGAGCCATAATAGCATGTGGTTGCACACAAAAGCCACAATTGGAGAAACATGTTCAATCTCTAAGTTTCCTAGGTGGTTTTCATTTGGAGCACAACACAAAGTGATTGCCATAGACATGGTTCCTTTTGTTGCCACCTTCTCCAAAACTTCAAGTATCCTCCACCTAGGTGGTTCATTGAGTCCTTGTTTTATTATGTAAAACACAAGTCCTTTTCTCAACCTTTGTAAAATCTCAACATGTATCTCTTTTCAAAACATAGCATGGCTAAGCATGTACAACTTCAATATTTTCACTAAGGAGTGTATAGGGAATCCTATTAGGATTTAGCATAGCATAAGTACAGAAATATCTTTTCATGCATGTTTTCAAAATCCACTAAGTATAATGAAAATAGTAGGACTTTTGTATGATAGTGTAACTTGCCTTTTTTGTAGGGAATGGTGGTTCACTCCTTGATCTTGCTAATCTCACACTTTGCTATATTCACTACAAGTCAATCAAGTAAACACAAAATCAACTAACATTCCACACCAAAGTCAAACAAACAATTTCACACTCACAAAGGAAATGGAATCTAAGTCATGCATAAGTATGCAAAGGATGGTTCTATTGCAAGGTTGGTCTCCACTAGGTTTATAAACTTGGTAAGGTCCAAATTGGTCATTTACCAAAATGGCCAAAGTCATTAGTTAGAGGGTTTTGCTCAAAATCTATTTTAAAATCTATTCAACATTTTATGTGGTGGAAAATAGTTTTATTAAATCTAAAACCTTTTAAGTTTTCACCAAATGTTTCTAACTCTCTCAAGATTAGTTGTTTTGGGTCAGTAGCTTTGAATCAACATATTTTCTCAAAGTTTTATTCCAAAATCTTTTTCATAATAAACCCATTATCTTTATTTGGCTAGAATTAGGCTAATTTAATTAATCCATTCTTCATCTTTCAAATTTTCATTTCCAAAACCATGGGTTGGTTCCTAGGGTCAGTAAGGTCACAACAAACCATTTTGCAAAAAAATTAATCCAAAAATCATTTTTAAACAATTTTTCTAATCTAAACAAGTACACAAATGTTTCTGCAAATTCAAACAAGCTAACAGATACTATTTGTCAAACTAAGGCCATGGTTGGCTAGGGCTTGTTCTCCTGAATCCAACGACATAAAATTTGCAATTTTTGGACGTGTAGATCTCAAGTTATAAAGGTTTGAAGTTTGCAATTAAGTCAGATTCAAATTTCTTTTTAAAACGAGATAGGTGACACGCGGCACGTTTATATTTGCGGGTACCGCTTCGCGTGGATCGCGGCTGTGGGGCGTTGGATCTGATCGATCGCACGGTCCAGAGGACATACCCCTTCGGTGTTTAAGTAATCTATCCGATTCGTTCGATCCAGATCTAACGGCTACTACTGCCTGGTCACAGATGGGCGGTGGAGTTCCGGCTAACACAGGAAGCGAGAGAGAGGGAGGAGTGGCTCACCGTGATCGCAAGGTTGTGGGGAAGCTCGACGTGGTTTCGAGGAGGCGAGGGGCGCACTGGGGCGGTACTAATCGCTCGCCGGAGTTCCTGCTTCCGTCAGGCACGCTCGGTTGTTGTCGGGATCGAGGCTACATGGCACGCCGGTGCATATCAGAGGGAGCGTTAGACACGTACGGGGAAGGGGAGTATGATAGTGTCAACTAGAGAGGAGGGGGCGGTCAGTGATTACCAGAGGAGCTCGTCGGAGTTGAGGACGGCGTCGGGTGCCTCAGGTGGTCATCGAGGATGGTGCTGTGGATCGCCCCAAGGCGAAATATCGACGCGGTTAGATGCGTGGGACCAAGGCAGGGTTGTGTGCGTGAACGAGAGATGAAGGGGTGGTCTGGTTCACCTGGATGTCGTCGTCGGAGAAGAACTAGTCGCGGCGGCGTTCAGAAGCTTGTCATTGCCGAAGCTCCGGTGCGCCCGCGGTCGAATGGGTGGTACGGGGGAATGCGTCTGGGAGTGGGAAAACTGCCAGGGTGCTCAGGGGGGCTTGGGGTGGTGTGTGCTGGCCGGATTTTGGGAAGAAAGCTCGTCGAAGTAGTGTGCTTGCCACGAACAATCCGAGCAGCCTGGTGGCGAAGAGAGGTTGGCGTCTGAGTGGAACGGATGAGAAAGCGCTGGCGTTTTATCGAGCATGGTTAAAGCGAGGTAAAGGCGCGGCATTATGGCGAATTGATCGCGCGGATTACTGCAGGAAACGGCGACGAGGGGGGAGAAGGAGTCGTGCGGGTGGGGAGGAAGAACAGGAGGAGTGGGGTCCGCTGGTCAGTGGGAAAAGAAACGAGGGGGAGGTCCACCGGTCAGTGTCACTGCGGGTTAACTAATTGGTGCGAATTGTTTTCTTTCGGGGTGAGGTGCTGGGCTGTTTCTGGGCCTGTTTGGGCTGCTGGGTTGGGTCAGGTCCATTTCCTATTTTTTTTTCTTCTGAATTTTTTTTCCTTTTCTATTTCTATTTTTCTGTTTTAAATTTCCAAGCAAACAAACATCAACCAAATCAATTCAAACAACACCACACTTCATAATTTGAACTTGGTTCTGTTTACCAGCATAAACCTAAATTCCAAAATAAAATAATATTTTATTACTTTTAGGATCTTATTAAATAAAATAGACCAAAGTTATTTAATCAAATTGGGTTTGATTTATTTAATAAAATCTCCATTTGAAATTCAAATACTTTCAAAACCAATCAGTAGGTTTTATTTGAAAATATTGAATACCTAGAAACTTGTTTAAAACAAATTAACCTTTTATTTAAGGGTCCATTATTAATTAAATATATTAGACTTTCATTATTAAATCAAATAGGATTTTTTTATTGAGATATTCATTTTGAAATCTAAAATAAAACCAAAACACTTCAGTAGGTTTTAATTAAGAAAATAAATTACTTAGAAAACTTATTAAAATAATTTAATAAGTTTTAATATTTTAATTAAAATGGTAAAACCTTTTATTTAAATAAAGTTGGATATTAAATCCTTATTATTTTATTTAAATAAACCTTTGCTAATTTTATTTAAAATAAAATGTTTTAATTCCAAAGCTTGGCCAAGGTTTAATTTGGCTTTTTAAAATATTCTTTATTTATAAACTTCTATTTCATTTGAAAACAAATCTTTTCATTTAATTGTTTCAAAATAGTATTTCCAAATGTTTTTATTTTTCTTTTATGAAATGTTTATCTTTTTAAATCCCTTTAGTTTTTATTAAATTCAAATGGGTTTGAAATTCCAATTGAATTCAAAAAATTTCTTCTGGCCCTGAAAATCAAACAAAGTTTTATTTTATTCATTTATTTTTCACATTACAAGATTTGGAAAATCTTGGGATGTGACAATAAGCAAATGCAAATAATGGCAGAAATCTGTCAAAACAGACCAGCAGGTAGAAACGAATTTTTTTGAACATCTTTTGTTGCTCAAATCAAAAAGTGTTAAACTAACGAAAGTTAGCCAACATACTGGGGGATTATTTGTAAATTTTGAGCTCAATCCGAGTTACATATCCTCCTCACGAATGTTTTTTGTGGAGGACAGAAATCTGTTTCGGGACAGCAACTCCCCAAATCTTAGTTCCCTCTCATTAGAGGTTATTCTTGGCACAAAAAGCAAACAAAAAAGATAAGGAGAGGTCATTACAGTAGTAATACCTTCCAAGACTCAAGGAAACTTTTGGGTTATCTCCCAACAAGTACTTTTCTTTAACGCCTTTAAGTTAGGCATAAGAAGCAAGAAGAATCAAGTATTCTCAAATGAGGAAGCATTAACATCAAATCTTGCTTTCAAAGGAGGAGCAAAAAGCAACTTCTCTCTCCTTATAGGGAATTTTTCAATACCTTTCTTGAATGGAAAATGATATTTAATGGTGCCTTCTTTCATATCAACGATGGCACCAACTGTTCTAAGAAAAGGTCTTCACAAAGTAATAAGACAAGAAGCATTGTATTCAACATCCAAAACATAGAAATCCACAGGGACATAAGCATTTTTAACCATAATGATAACATCATTAATACTCCCCATGAATTTCTTCTTAGCATTATCATTGAGTGGGACATTCAATAACAATCTTCTAATGGTGGTAAATCAAGCATTTCATAAATCTTCCTAGGCATAATAGAGATACTAGAACCAAGATCACATGAAGCTTTGAGATCAAAGTCATTCACTTGCATATTAATAATGGGTTCCCAACTATCTTCTACTTTCCTAGGAATAGAAGCGTTGTGTTTTAGCTTCTCTTCCTTAATCTTAACAAGAGCATATGTAATGTGTTTGGTAAAGGCAACATGCATATCACTAGCATCAGGACTTCTAGCAAGCTTTTGTAGGAACATAATTACTTCAGAAATATTGCAACCATCAATATCAAAATCAAACTTAGCATCACTAGTAGTAGGATCAATAGGATTAAGCATAGTAGGAGGAGGAATAGGGGCTACTTGTGGTTTAGTGGTGATAGTGCACACACTATTGTTTCTATCAAATTCAGCTTCCCTTTCCCACCTAGCATGAAGTTGAGCTAACAGCCTCACATTTTCATCAATAGTAAATTGTATGGCATGAGCAGTAGCAAAGGTGTTTTCCATAGTTTCAGGTTTAGCAGCCATTTTATTAATCAAGGAAGTTTGAGCTTCAGACAAAGAGGATATATTTTTCTCAACAGTTAAAAGCTTTTCCTCTATAGTCTTATTGAAAGTGGTTTGTTTATTAATAAAGTCCTTGAGCATTACTTCAAGTTTAGAGGGGGCACGTCTAGCATTATTGTAAGAACTTCCATAGGAATTGCCATTATTAGGAGGATAAGGCCTATAATTCTTGTTGCTACCAAAATTATTCCTATAGGCATTGTTGTTGAAATTGTTGTTTCTAATGAAGTTCACATCAACTTGCTCTTCCTGAGCAACAAAGAGGCTAAGGGAACACTATTAGGATCTAGAGGATCTTTCTCATTAACAAGCATAGCCATAATAACATCAATCTTTTCACTCAAAGAGGAAGTTTCCTCAATATAATTTACCTTCTTACCATGTGGAGCTCTCTCAACATGCCATTCAGAGTAGTTAACCATCATATTATCAAGGAGCCTTGTTGCAACACCCTAGGTGAGTCCCATAAAAGTATCTCCAGCAGCAGAATCCAACAGGTTTCTTGAGGAGAAGTTCAAACCTTCATAAAAAGTTTGGATAATCATCCAAGCAATGAGTCCATAAGTAGGGCAATTTTTAACCAAAGCTTTCATTCTTTCCCAATCAGGAGCAACATGTTCACTATCAAGTTGTTTAAATTTCATAATATCACTTCTCATAGCAATAATCTTAGTAGGAGGGTAGTATTTTCCAACAAAAGCATTTTTGCACTTAGTCCAAGAATCAATACTATTTTTAGGAAAATATAGCAACCATTCTTTAGCTTTTCCCCTCAAGGATAAAGGAAAAAGCCTAAGCTTAATAATATCTCCATCTACATCCTTATACTTTTGCATCTCACAAAGTTCAACAAATCTATTAAGATGGGCAGCAGGATCATCAGAACCAGCACCAGAAAATTGCTCTCTCATCACAAGATTCAACAAAGCAGGCTTAATTTCATAAAAGTCAGCATAAGGAGCAGGTGGAGAAATAGGTGTGCTTAGGAAATCATTGTTGTTGGTGCTAGTGAAGTCACACAACTTAGTGTTTTCAGTAAAGTTCATTTTGGCAAAGGTCGGTAAGCCAAAAACAGCAGCAGCAGCTAGAGCAGGAACTAATTTTTTTGTGTTTTTGAATAAAGCAAGCAAACAAAACTAGACTAATTTTTTGGGTTTTTCAAAATAGGCAAACAAAACCAAACAAAAGAAACTAAGCAAACTAAAAACAAAGTAAAGAGAAAGGAAGTGAAGGACTCCCCTAGTGAATACGTCCTTAGCCTCCCCGGCAATGACGCTAGAAATAACTTGATGCTACACTCAACAGAGAGGAAGACTGCTTCGTTGGAAACCCCAAGAGCAAGGTATGAAGAGCACAACAGCAAGATTTCCCTCAGTAGAAACCAAGGTTATCGAACCAGAAGGAGGAAGGAAATGTCACACAGATGTTGGAAGCAATATGGAGACCTGCACAACACAAAATCCAGACTCTGTCCCAATGAATCAGTGAGGTTGTCAAGCTCACCGGTTTGCTGTAACAAAGGATTAAACGTATGGTGTGGAAGGTAATGGTTTGCAGCAAGTAAACAAGTAACAGTGAAAGATGTATCAATGGTAAAGATTGGACCGGGGTCCATAGTTCACTAGAGGTGCTCTCCTTAGATAAACAACATGGCATGAAGGGTAAACAAATTACAGCGGGGCAATTGACAGGAACTGAGCAAGGCATAACAATGCAATTACTAGCTAGAAAGATCCTATGAAGTTGATTGGTCAATACAACAATATACATAGACCGTAATCCAACTGCATCTATGACTAGAATTCCACCTTTAGGTTATCATCCGAACCCCCTCTAGTATTAAGTTGCAAGAAACAGACAACTGCTTTAAGCAAAGTGTGTAAGGAAAAAATCCACATGTTCCATGAACAAGGGACCGTTGTTTTCTCCCTAGTAGCAACAGCACATCTACAACCGAAGAGGTTTCTGTCACTTCCCTTGAAAACTAGAGGCATGAACCCACTATCGAGCATAAATACTCCCTCTTGGAGTCACTGGCAACTAATTGACCAAGATAACTACTAGCAACGGAGATCATGGAAGATCACAAAAA
This sequence comes from Avena atlantica, assembly GCA_910589765.1. Classification (NCBI taxonomy): domain Eukaryota; kingdom Viridiplantae; phylum Streptophyta; class Magnoliopsida; order Poales; family Poaceae; genus Avena; species Avena atlantica. The sequence continues at coordinate 348,100,937 of OU342738.1, read as the reverse complement.
ACACAGACATGATAGAATCATAAAGATAGAACCATTAATCAAACCAACATAATAATCTTAATATCCATCGGATCCCCGCAAACACAACATGCATGATTACAAATAGATTAGATCTTGATCATGAACGGAGCTCACAAGATCTATACATGAAAGCACAAAGGAGGAGATTTCTCTGGACTTCTTGTTCACCATGAAAAGTTATTGACTTTGGCGTTCGTCCCATCCAATTCCGAGAATATTTCTTTACTAACTTTTCTGAAACCAAAAACAGCAGAAAACATGCATCTGGCACTGTTGCAACTTGTTAATAGGTTAGTACCAAAAATCATGTAAAAAGCACCTCAAAGTGTAGACAAGTAAAGCAAAGTAGATACTAAACAAGCATGGAGCATCAAAAATTATAGATACGTTTCCAACGTATCAACGTCGACTACATGATACTTCACCATTTATGGGCCTAGGGGGATGCATTGTGTATTTGGCTATCAATTGTGGGGTTGCCGGAGTGACGGAAACCTGAACTCCCGTTAGGACACCTTTGCACAAGGGAGTGTAGGATCTCAGAGTTTAAGGCTGAGGTTAGGTTTATATCTTAATTACTTTCCTGTAGTTGCGGATGCTTGCAGGGGTTTAATAACAAGTATGTATTAGTCCAAGTGAGGTCGGTATGTTAGCACAGGTTCACTCACAAACACTTACAACACCAAAGAAGAGTACTCAGCTATTTGAAGCGAAAACACTTGACAGAATTCCCCTGTGTCCTCGAGAATGTTTGATCCTTATAAGTATTTCCACCGTCTTGTCCTTTGCTAAGAAAGGATTGGGCCACTTGCTCGTTGTATTTATTACTTGCACTTTCTTTTTTTGCTTTATCAGAAAACCCCTAAAAATCCGTTTGCTAAGTATTTACAGAGATTTCCTGCTCCATACCACTAGTCAACACCTTCTGCTCCTCGTTGGGATCGACACTCCTATTTATCGAAATTACTATGATACACCCCCTATACTTGTGGGTCATCATGTATCTACAATTTAACCAAAGTTTTGTAGAGATGCAGGTAATCAAATTTAGTTTTGAATTGGGAGCAATGTCGATTCATGGAAAGAGAAGGTAAAGTTTTTGGACATAAGGTTTCAGAAAAGGGTATAGAAATAGATAGGACTAATATAAATGCTATAGAAATTCTTCCAATACCTTGGGACATAAAAAAACTTAAAAAGGTTTCTTAGACATGCAGGTTTTTACAAGCGTTTTATAAAAGATTTTCCTAAAATAGCTATGCCTCTCACTAAAATTCTTGAGAAAAAACTCCGTTCTACTTAGATCATGACTGCATTGCAGCTTTTGAGAACCTTAAAAAATAGTTCAGCACCTATTATGCAATCTCCAAAATGGGATGAAACTTTCAAAATTATGTATGATGCTAGTGACTGTGCTTTAGGAGCTGTATTACGACAGTGAGACGGAAAGAATTTAAATGTTATTCATTATGCTAGTAAAACTCTTAATAAGATTTAGAAAAATTATGCTACTATAGAAAATGAGTTTCTAGCTATAATTTTTGCTTTTGACAAATTTAGATCTTACATCATTAATTCTAAGGTAATAGTTCATACAAATCACCAAGTTTTGCGTCACCTCCTTGTGAAAAAGGATGCAAATCCCAGGTTGATTAGGTGGGATTTATTACTATAAGAATATGATTTGCAAATAGTAGATAGGAGGGGTAAGTATAATAAGGTAGCAGATCATCTCTCTAAGATGGAGGGAATAATTACTGACCACATACCTATAAATGAGTCATTTTTGGGAGAATATTTAGCAAATTTTTAAATTGTTGATCCTTGGTTTGCAGATTATGCTAACTATCTTGCGGGAAAATTTATACCTCCTGGTATAACAATAAATAAAAGAATGGAATTCTTTAATGATCTTAAATATTAATTTTGGGACGATCCATATTTATATGTTCATGGACCTGATGGAATGATTCGGGAGTGTGTTCCTAACCATGAACTGAATGCAATTTTGCAAGCTTATCATGACAGCCCGTATGGAGGACATCATGCAGGCAAGCGAACTGCAGCAAAGGTACTTCAATCCGGATTCTATTGGCCCACCCTGTTTAAGGACGCACACATATATATAGAACATTGTGATGCTTGCTATAAAAGGGGTAATATAGGTAGAAGACAGGAGATGGCAATGCATTGTAGTCTTATAATGGAACCCTTTGATGTATGGGGAATGGATTGCATGGGACCTTTTGTAGAATCAAATGGTTACACTCATATTCTTGTTGCTGTTGATTATGTCACTAAATGGGTTGAAGCTATTCCAACAATCCATGCAGATTCAGCTACTTCAGTAAAGATGATCAAGGATGTCATATTCCCCAGGTTTGGAGTTCCTAGATTTTTAATTATTGACGGTGGTTCTCATTTTATGAAGGAACTTTTAGGAAAATCCTCTACAAATATGGAGTAACTCACCGCATTGCTTCACCATATCATCCTCAAACGAGTGGTCAAGTAGAACTCTCCAATAGAGAATTAAAGACCATACTTGAGAAGACGGTGAACAAATCAAGAAAAGATTGGACATACAAGTTAAATGACACTCTTTGGGCATACCGTACTGCTTTTAAAAATCCAATGGGTATAACACCATATAAGATGGTTTACGGTAAGGTGTGCCATTTACCTCTAGAATTGGAACATAAAGTCTTTTGGGCGATCAAAAACTTAAACTATGACTTTAAAGCAGCAGGAGAAAAATGTTTATTAGATATTCATACTTTAGATGAGTTTAAAAGTGAGGATTATGAAAATTCTAGATTGTTTAAAGAAAAAGTAAAAAGATGGCATGCTAGAAAAATAGAGAATAAGGTCTTTAAAAGTGGATATAAGGTGTTGCTCTATAGTTCTCGTCTTAAGTTGTTTCCAGGAAAGCTCAGATCAAAGTGGGAAGGTCCCTATATAGTTGAAAAGCTTATTCATCGTGAGCGGTCAAGCTCTAGGGAAAAAAACTCTATTTCTTGGGTGGTGAATTGTAAGACCCCACCTTTATAAAGGTAAAGGTCCCTGTGATTGAAATGCTAGTCCCTGGATCAATAGCTAGCATCCACAGTTTAAGATGAAGTACACAGAAACAAAGGTCATTATTACATAGTCATTCCAGAGATAACATAGTGTTTTACAACTCCATAGCCATAGGCTAGTACAAGAGTTTAACTTAACAATATAAATAAAAGTCTTCATCTTCATGTCCCACAGGCAAGCATGTTGATTTCTTTCTGGTGAAGATATACTTCAAACTTTTGTGAACTGTGAACACTTCACATCGCTTTTCCAAAAGATAATGTCTCCATGTTTTGAGTGCATCGATAATAGAGGCTAACTCCAAATCATGAGTAGGGTAATTCACTTCATGAGTTTTGAGTTGTCTCGAGGCATAATCCACAACTTTCCCTTCTTGCATCAGAACTGCACCCAATCCTTGGTGAGATGCATCACAATACACTTGGAAATCCTTCTCCAAATCTGGCAGACATAGGACTAGTGCTGTCACTAGTCTCTTCTTCAACTCTTGGAAACTGAGTTCACGTCCTTCAGTCCAATAAAATTTCTTGTCTTTCTTAAGTAACTTTGTCATTGGCTTAGCTACCTTTGAGAAATTCTCAATGAATCTTCTATAGTATCCTGCCAAGCCAAGGAAACTACGAACTTACTTCACTGACTTAGGAGATTCCCACTCAGTTACAGCTGGCACTTTTGCGGGGTCAACTGCTACACCATCTCCTAACACAATGTGTCCAAGAAATCCAACTTCATTCAACCAGAATTCACACTTGCTGAATTTGGCATATAGGTTATGCTCTCTAAGTTTCTCAAGTATCAATCGCAAATGTTCCTCATGCTCTTTATTTATCTTGGAGTAGATCAAAATGTCATCGATGAAAACGACAAAAAACTTGTCAAGAAATTCCATGAACACCTTGTTCATCATATTCATGAAGTAGGCTGGTGCATTTGTTAAACCAAATGGCATCACTGTGTACTCATACAATCCATACCTAGTGGTGAAATCAGTCTTAGGTATGTTTTGTTCCCTTATCTTTAGTTGAAACTAGCCTGATCGAAGATCAATCTTTGAGAACACACAGGCTCGTTCTAACTAATCAAACAAGTCATTGATTCTGGGCAAAGGGTACTTGTTCTTGATAGTCACCTCATGAGTGAACGATAATCTATGCATAACCTTTGACTTCTATCTTTCTTTTCCTCAAACAAAACTAGTGCTCCCCAAGATGAAGAACTTGGTTGAATAAATCCTTTCTGCAACTGTTCTCCAAGTTGTTTCTTGAGTTCTTTCAACTCATCCACTGACATCTTGTAAGGTCTCTTTGCCATTGGTCCGGATCCTGGCAGCAAGTTGTAGAGGTCCCAACCATTAATAAGGTAGATATCCCTGTGTTTACAATGCTAGTCCCTGGATCAATAGCTAGCATCAACAGTTAAGATGTAATATCAAGAATCAAAGGTCATAATACAACTTTATAACCAGGAATAAAATAATTCATTACATCTTACATAGCTCATTTGGCTATCTCATTACAATGCAGCAGAAATAACTATAGCATGGAGTCCTTCATGTTCAAAGTGCCACATGCAATCATGTTGGTTGTAGACTTGTAATCCTAATCAACACACTTCACTAACATCAATCAAACCTGCAACATAATAAGTTACAGCCACAAGGGTCAATACATTTGAATTGTATTGGCAAGTGATACTATGGTAGTATAGTGGTATCTATCATCTATATGCATTTGGACAAGTGGAGCTTAGGTTTGCTTTGCTCAAAATAGATTTTCCTTATCATTTGAAAGCACTAAGTTTTTGTTTGTCAAAAAATCACCCAAGGCATCTCCCAATAGAAATTGGTGATCCTTAACCCTTGTTCAACCACAAGTTTTAACTTAGAAAATTGGGATGAGGAGATTCTTGATAGCTTCCATGTCTTGATGCTCAAATTGTCCATTACCGGGGACATGGCTAAGTACTTAGTTTCTTCCATCTGCAGAGGTGGTGCACTTTCCCCACAAGACTTGATTTTCACCAAGACAGGACCTTTCAGAAGCCTTCCCTTAGACCAAAATGGACGCGCTCCAAACCTATCAATCCCCTACCACCAACTGTCCATTTGGCTAATTTATTGCAACCTATATGATCCAGGCAGAGCCCATAATGCCAAGTGGCTACACTTGAAGCTTCTCAACATTTGACATCTCAAATCTCTTTGTTCCTGGGTGGCATTCCACAAGTGTGATACACAAGGTAAACCATAGAAATGGCCTTGTGTAACCACTCAACAAAAACCATTCTTTCCATTCCACCCAGGTGTTTCATTCACTTAGTTGTTTTATTAAACAAACACAAGTCCTTGACTTAGAAATATTCCATACCATGAATATAATACACCCTTGTTTTCTACTAGCTAATCTAAGCATGATAGTAGTAGGAATCTTAACTTAGGAAAATTCTACTAAGGTTTCATCTACTAGGATTTCCCATGGCATAGTTTATACTTAGCAAAAATTCCATGCAAGTCCTACTTAGAAATAACACTAATGCATAGTGAAAATAATGGGACAAAAGTATGAAGCATCACTTGCCTTTTTGTTAGAGAATATAAGTTCACTCCTTGATCTTGCAATAGTCACACTCTTCAAATTCCACTACAATTCAATCAACCAAGCAATATTCAATCTACCATTCAAGCAATTCAACACATAAAATAATAAAAACAAAGCTATGCATGCAAGCATGCCAAAGATAGTTTTATTTGGAAAAGTGGTTTCTATTTGGTTATAAACATTTGAAAACACCCATTGGTCATTTATAAAAGTGGTAAAACCATTTGATATCAAGTTAGTGAAAAAGGCCATTTAAATCATTTTTGTTTTGCTAGAAATGATTTAAATCCAAGGAATATTTCTAGTGTTTACCAAATTTATTTTGAACACAAATGTTAGGGTTTTAAGGTCAAGTGTTTAATATTGAAACCATTTGCAAAAGGTTTTACCTATAAACCATTTTTATACCAAAGTAATATTTTATGTTGTTGAAAGTGACTTTTAGCAAAGTAATAATTTATAGGGTTCATCAAATATATTTGAAATCTCAAAATTTGGTATTTAGGGTCATAGAGTTTAAATCAAATCATTTTCCAAAGGTTTTATTCAAAGAGCATTTTTAAACCATGTTCAATATTTTTATTTAGCTAGAAATGTTGTTATTCAAAGATTTATTCTTTAGTATCACAAAATATGTTTTTAACTCCACAAGTTGGTTTATAAGGTCAGTAGGTTCAAAACAAACCAATTACAAAAGATTTTACCCTAAAAATATTTTTAGAATAATTTTATGTTCAAATTATGCCTACACAAGTTTCTATAAAAACAACCAATTTAACAGAAGCAATTTATTAAACAAAGTTCATGGTTGGAAATTACTCCTCTTTATGATTCCATTGATATAAAATTTGCAAAATTTCGACGTGTGGATCAAAAGTTATGCAATTTACAAATTCAAGCAACTAATAGATTCAATTCTATTTTTAAAACAAATCCCGATCCACGTGTTGTGTTCTGAGTGGCCGAAAACAGTTCGTGCGGATCAGCTGCTGTGGTGCGTTGGATTAAAAGGGGATCAAGCGACACATATCAGCATACCGCTTCGCTTTTAGTGATTCTATCGCATACGCTGGATCAAAATCTAATAGCCCACAGCGAGACAGCCAAGATCTGGCGGCGCTGGGTGATAGCGAGCGGTGGCGCGCTCGTCCTGCGATGGTCCGGTTCTATCAGGAAGCAAGGGAGAGAAGGGGGATGCTCACCGGGTTCGCAGAACGTTGCTGATGCTCAACTTGCTTGCGGCAAGGCAGGGGGCGTACAAGGTTGATCTTAATCGCTCGCCGGAGTTTCCTTCGGGCTCGGGTGCGGTCAGACGTTGTCGGAGACGACGCTACGGGGCATGCTAAGACATGAGAAGAGTACGGTTAGATGCGTGAATTCGTGGCGAGCATGCGTGGGTGAAAGAGGAGGAGAGGGGCGGTCGAGATTTACCACGGGAGGTCGTCGGAGAGGAGGCAGACGGCGGCGCTGCTCAGTTGAAGACGAAGTCGACGATACAGGGCTCGCGCGGCTGAACGGGCGGCACTGGGAGATGCACCAGAGGCTAGGGAGTAGGCTTGTATGCTCCAGGGAGCAAGGGGAGGTGTGGGCTGGCCGGAATCGCCGCGGATGCTCGTCGGAGAGAGCGGTGGTCTGAGCGGAATCAGCCTGGGGGCTCTATGGCAGAGGAGTTTGGGGAAAAGAGAGGAGAGAGGGAGGGGTTTAATCGTACGTGGTCGCAGGGAGTAATTGCCGTGGCATTGATGCGAATTGCAGCCGCGATTGAATTGCAGAAACGGCCGGCGAGGTCAGCGCGCGGGTGAGGAAGAAGGTCTGGCAGGTGGGGTTTAGCAGTCAGCGAGAGAGAGGGGAAATGTGGGGTCTGGTGGTCAGTGAGGGTGTTGCTGGGCTGGACTGGGCTTGCTGGGCCTGGTTTGGCTGTGTAGAGGTCTCAACCTAATAAGGTAGATTCCTCCTATGTTTTACAATGCTAGTCCCTCGATCAATAGCTAGCATCCACAATTAAGATGTAATATCAAGAAACAAAGGTCATAATATAACTTTATAACCAGGAATAACATAGTTTTATTACATCTTTCATAGCTCATATGGCTATTACATTACATTGCAGCGGAATAACTATAGTCATGGGGTCCTTCATCTTCAAAGTGCCACAGGCAGATGTTGGTTGTAGACTTTGTAATCCTAATCAAACAATCTTTACTAAAATCAATCAAACCTACAACATACAAGTTACAGCCACAAAGGGGTCAATACATTTGAATTGTATTGGCAAGTGATACTATGGTAGTATAGTGGAGTCTATCATCTATATGCATTTGGCTAAGTGGAGTTGAGGCTTGCATTGCTCAAAATAGATTTTCCTTAACATTTGAAAATACTAAGTTTTACTTGGCAAAATCATTTTTCTCAATCAAAGATTTGAAGTCCTTTACAAGGCATCTCTCCATCAAAGATTGAAGATTTCAAACAACCCTTGTTCAATCCACAAATTTTAACTTATAAATTTGAATGATGAGATTCTTGACTGCTTCCATGTCTTGATGCTCAAATTGTCCTTTACCAGGGACATGGCTTAGTACTTAGATTTTACACTCTGCAGAGGTGGTGCACTTTCCCCACAAGACTTGGTTTCCCAAGACAAGATCTTTCAGAAGCTTTCCCTTAGACCAAAATGGACGCGTTCCAACCTATCAAACACTACCACCCACTGTCCATATGGCTAAGTTCTTGCAACCTATATGATCATGGCAGAGCCCATATTGCCAAGTGGTTGCACTTGAAGCTTCTCAACATTTGACATCTCAAATCTCTTTGTTTCCTGGGTGGCCATCCACAAGTGATATACACAAGGTCAACCATAAACATGGTCCTTGTGAACCACTCAACATAACCCAATCCTTCCATTCCACCCAGGTGATTCATTAACTTAGTTGTTTTATTAAACAAAACATAAGTCCTCAGACTTAGAGATTTTTCCATAGTATGAATATATTTTCCACCCATGTTTTCTATTAGCTAGGCTAAGCTTGGTAGTAATAGGAAACTTTAACTTAGGAAATCCTACTAAGGATTCATCTACTAGGTTTTCCTATAGCAAGGTTCATACTTAGCAAAATCCATGCAAGTTTTACTTAGCAAAATTCACTAATGCATAGAGAAAATAATGGGACAAAAAGTATGAAGCATCACTTGCCTTTTTGGTAGAGTATGGGTTCACTCCTTGTCCTTGCAACAATCACACTCTTCAAGTCACTACAAATCAATCAAGCAAGGCACAAACTCAATCTACCAATCAAGCAAAACAACACATAAAATGACAAGTCAAATAAATACATGCAAGCATGCAAAAGATGGTTCTAATTGCAAAGGTGGTCTCCACTAGGTTTCTAGACTTTGTAAAGTCAAAAGTGGTCATTTTCCAAGTGGCAAAGTCATTTGCAAAAGGGTTTTGGTCCATAAACCATTTTTAAATCTAATCATTATTTTATGTGGTGAAAATTATTTCTATCAAAGCAAAACTTTATGTTTTTCACCCAATGAGTTGCTATTGCAAAACTTGGTGTTTTTGGGTCAGTAGGTTTGGTCCAAACTATTTTCCCAAAGTTTTCTTTCCATAAACATTTTCATAATAAACTCAACAATTTTTAATTGGCTAGAAATTGGCTAAGTCAATTAATCCAACCTCAATTTTACCAAAATCATTTTTATCACTGAAGGTTGGTTCTTAGGGTCAGTAAGGTCACATCAAACCATTTTGCAAAAGTTTAAAGGTGCTTGATCTCTGCGAGTTAAGGTGGCCGTGTTAAAGCGAATTCAAGCCAGCGAATCAAAGTCTACAACGGCCGGCGAGGGGGAGAAGAGGTCGTGCGGGGTGTGGACGATGAACAGGAAAGAGTGGGGTCTACCTGGCAGTGGGAAAAGAAGTGAGAGGAGGGTCCACTGGTCAGCCTCTGTGCGAGTCAGAAACGGAGTGCGAAACGTTTTTCTCCGGGGAGGGAAACTGGGCTGGTTACTGGGCCTGTTGGGCTGCTGGGTTGGGTCTGGTTCAAATCCATTTTTTTCTGTCTGCTGACTTTTTCTTTTTCTATTTCCCAATTCTGTTTTGAATTCCAAATAATCAAACAACATCCAAATCAATTCAAACAATTCAAATAATTGTAATGAGATTTTGGTTCTGTTTATCAACATAAACCAAATCTCAAAATAAAATAATATTTTTATTCATTTTTAGGATCTATTTAATAATTAAATAAAATAGCCCTTTAGTTATTTAATCAAAATAGGGTTTGATTTATTTAATAAAATCTCCATTTGAAATCCAAATATTTTCAAAACCCAATCAGTAGGTTTTATTTGGAAATAAAGAATATTTGTAAACTTGTTTAAAACAAAATAACCTTTTATTTTAGGGTCCATTATTAATTAAATATAATAGACTTTCATTATTAAATCAAATAGGATTTGTTTTATTGAGATCTTTATTTAGAAAATTTAAAATAAAACCAAAACACTTCAGTAGGTTTTATTTGTGAATATCAAATATTTTGAAAACTTATTTTAAATAATTTAATAAGTTTTGATGTTTCAATTAAATTGGTAAAACCTTTTATTTAAATAAAGTTGGATATTAAATCCTTATTAATTTATTTAAATAAACCTTTCCTAATTTTATTTAAAATAAAATGTTTTAATTCCCAAAGCTTGGCCAAGGTTTAATTTGGCTTTATAAAATATTCTTTATTTATAAACCTCTATTTCATTTGAAAACAAATCTTTTCATTTAATTGTTTCAAAATAGTATTTCCAAATGTTTTTATTTTTCCTTTTATTAAATGTTTATCTTTTTAAATCCCTTTAGGTTTTATTTAATTCAAATGGGTTTGAAGTTCCAATTGAATTCAAAAAGTTTCTTCTCGCTCTGAAAATCAAACAAAGTTTTATTTTATGCATTTATTTTCACATTACAAGATTTGGAAAATCTTGGGATGTGACAGGCTACCACCCTTAAAATAAATCTCGTCCCGAGATTTGGGGAGGCTAGGGTTACAAGCATGTTCAAAACAACTAGGGTACTACCACCCTTAAAAAATTTCAAACAAAAATTACATATTGTCCTTCTTGGGATCCTGGGAAACTTCTCTAAGAAAACATTTGCATTGAGTCCTTTGTTTCCATACTTGACTCATGGGCCAAGGTTGAGATCCTTCATAGACTTGTTTAACTTGTCCTTCATCTTTTCTGGACAATTGTTTGCATAGTGGCCTAGTTCCTTGCATTTGAAACATGTTATAAGTTTGAGGTCTTTAGGTGGCTTCTCTGGACAGTATGATGCATAATGTCCTAACTCCTTGTAGTGTTTGCACATCACTTGGTTAATATCCTTCCTCATCTTGGGTTTCACTAGCCTTTGTTTGTCTTCTTGGCTCTTCTCCTTTTCTGGGCATTCATTGGCATAGTGTCCCATCTCTTTGCATTTGAAACATTGCACTTGTGTAATATCCCTCTTGCTAGTGTCGGTGCATTTCTTTTTCTTCTTTTTTGGGTCTCTCCAAAGCTAGGAGTTCTTCTAGTTCATGTTCTTCATGAGTGGGAGATCTTTCTCTCTTCTTGAGACATTGATCTTTATGTTCCTTGGATGCAAGATCCTTGTATCTAAAAATATTGCTAGCTTGGGTTCCTTCTAGATTAGCTTCTTTGTCATCCTTGTTGTCATTAGCTCCTTGGGAAAAGTTTTCTCTCATGTTGATCATTTGAGTAACTAATCCTTGCAACAATTGGGATTGAAGTTTCAAAATCCTTTGTATGGCTGGGTCTAGTCCATTGTTGTTGGCTAAAAGCTGAGTTGTCTCTTGGCTCAACTGGTTTTGGGTTGCTATAAGTTCTCTCATGTTGTCTTCTTGGTTGTTGTTGTTGTCATCAACCTTGATGTTGGAGTCTCTTGGAGTAGTCATTTGTTTGGGTTGAATGGAGATTAGAATAGGCAAGATATTTCTAAGGAAATATTTCTAATCACACACATCACAATTCACACAAACAATGAGCATACAATCACAAACAACTTTTCACTCAAACAACAAAGTTCAAGCACATACTTAGGCAACAAAATATTTTTGTTACACCACATAAGTTGGTGGTTTTGTCTTAACTACAATATGGTGGTCCATCTATATGGTTCACTTGTGATCTTTCCATCATACATGATTCTTCTTGCATGAGATCATGGTTTCCTTAAGATAAACTCTTGGTTACAATACTTCAAAGTTGTTGATGGCTCCTTCTTATTTTGCATTCCCCCAGTCTCTAAATCTTGAGTAAGATTTCCTTGTCTCACTTGTAGTCCTTAGTGATATCCAAGTTGGAAGTCTTTGGAGAACATGATGAAGATGTTGAAGTCATTAGAGTTGAAGAAGTTGAAGAAGTCCTTTGCACATGGTGTAGTCTTTGGCCATGGGGTAGGTTTTTCCATCAAGTTGAAGTAGAAGAGAAATAGAGTTGAAACCAAAATGGTTGAGGAAAGAGTTTACAAGTTTTTGTAAATAAGTTTTGGATTAAAGCATAACTCCTATTCTTCTAAGGGTTTTTGTCCAATCCTAGGGTTTACAAATCCTATAGGCAACACAATGCTCTGATACCATCTGTAGAGGTCTCAACCTAATAAGGTAGATTCCTCCTGTGTTTTACAATGCTAGTCCCTGGATCAGTAGCTAGCATCCACAGTTAAGATGTAATATCAAGAAACAAAGGTCATAATATAACTTTATAACCAGGAATAACATAGTTTTATTACATCTTTCATAGCTCATATGGCTATTACATTACATTGCAGCGGAATAACTATAGTCATGGGGTCCTTCATCTTCAAAGTGCCACAGGCAGATGTTGGTTGTAGACTTTGTAATCCTAATCAAACAATCTTCACTAAGATCAATCAATCCTGCAACATACAAGTTACAACCACAAAGGGGTCAATACATTTGAATTGTATTGGCAAGTGATACTATGGTAGTATAGTGGAGTCTATCATCTATATGCATTTGGCTAAGTGGAGTTGAGGCTTGCATTGCTCAAAATAGATTTTCCTTAACATTTGAAAATACTAAGTTTTACTTGGCAAAATCATTTTTCTCAATCAAAGATTTGAAGTCCTTTACAAGGCATCTCTCCATCAAAGATTGAAGATTTCAAACAACCCTTGTTCAATCCACAAATTTTAACTTATAAATTTGAATGATGAGATTCTTGATTGCTTCCATGTCTTGATGCTCAAATTGTCCTTTACCAGGGACATGGCTAAGTACTTAGATTTTACACTCTGCAGAGGTGGTGCACTTTCCCCACAAGACTTGGTTTCCCAAGACAAGATCTTTCAGAAGCTTTCCCTTAGACCAAAATGGATGCGTTCCAACCTATCAAACACTACCACCCACTGTCCATATGGCTAAGTTCTTGCAACCTATATGATCATGGCAGAGCCCATATTGCCAAGTGGTTGCACTTGAAGCTTCTCAACATTTGACATCTCAAATCTCTTTGTTTCCTGGGTGGCCATCCACAAGTGAGATACACAAGGTCAACCATAAACATGGTCCTTGTGAACCACTCAACATAACCCAATCCTTCCATTCCACCCAGGTGATTCATTAACTTAGTTGTTTTATTAAGCAAAACATAAGTCCTCAGACTTAGAGATTTTTCCATAGTGTGAATATATTTTCCACCCATGTTTTCTATTAGCTAGGCTAAGCTTGGTAGTAATAGGAAACTTTAACTTAGGAAATCCTACTCAGGATTCATCTACTAGGTTTTCCTATAGCAAGGTTCATACTTAGCAAAATCCATGCAAGTTTTACTTAGCAAAATTCACTAATGCATAGAGAAAATAATGGGACAAAAAGTATGAAGCATCACTTGCCTTTTTGGTAGAGTATGGGTTCACTCCTTGTCCTTGCAACAATCACACTCTTCAAGTCACTACAAATCAATCAAGCAAGGCACAAACTCAATCTACCAATCAAGCAAAACAACACATAAAATGACAAGTCAAATAAATACATGCAAGCATGCAAAAGATGGTTCTAATTGCAAAGGTGCTCTCCACTAGGTTTCTAGACTTTGTAAAGTCAAAAGTGGTCATTTTCCAAGTGGCAAAGTCATTTGCAAAAGGGTTTTGGTCCATAAACCATTTTTAAATCTAATCATTATTTTATGTGGTGAAAATTATTTCTATCAAAGCAAAACTTTATGTTTTTCACCCAATGAGTTGCTATTGCAAAACTTGGTGTTTTTGGGTCAGTAGGTTTGGTCCAAACTATTTTCCCAAAGTTTTCTTTCCATAAACATTTTCATAATAAACTCAACAATTTTTAATTGGCTAGAAATTGGCTAAGTCAATTAATCAAACCTCAATTTTACCAAAATCATTTTTATCACTGAAGGTTGGTTCTTAGGGTCAGTAAGGTCACATCAAACCATTTTGCAAAAGTTTTGACCCCAAAATCAATTTTAAACAATTTTTCTACTCTAAACAAGCTCACAAAAGAATCTACAAAAATAAGCAAACAAACGGATACTATTTGCTAAACCAAGGGAAGGGTTGGCTAGGTCTTGTTCTCCTGAATCCATTGATATAAAATTTGTAATTTTTGGAGGTGTGGTTTGAAAGTTACAAAGGTTTCAAAATTGAATCTCAATCAGATTTCAAATCTGTTTTTAAACAAAAACATGGCCACGCGTCTGACTCTGATTGGACGAAAACGGTTCGCTCGGATCGGCTACTGGGGTGCGTTGGATATAACTGAAAACGTGCGGCACAGATCGCTTGATACCCCTTCGCTCTTATTCTAATATCATCCGTCAGATCTAGATCCTGTGAACCATATTGACTTGACCATTTGACAGCGGCGCTGGCGGTGGCGACTCTGTTTCGCGGAGGCGCCGGCGATACAGGAAGAGAGGAAGAGGGGGAGGATGCTCACCAGGTTCACAATGCAGCGCTGATACTCAACGTGCTCTTGGTTGGTGGAGGGGCGCACGGGGACGGGCAGGATTCTTCGCCGGAGTTGGTTCTGGCGACGGACGCGCGCGGTCGAGGTCGAGGACGACGCTATAGATCACGCCGAGGCAAGCAGAAGGCAAGGTTAGCTGCGCAAGGTCGAGGCGGTGACGCATGGATGAAAGAGAAGAGGAGGGGCGGTCGGATACAACCTGTGGGCGTCGTCGGAGAAGAAGACAAACGCGGTGGCGTCGGGAGCTTGTCGTAGTCGATGCTCCGGGGCGTCCGCGGTCGAACTAAAAGTGCTGGGAGGTGCATCTGGGAGTGGGTAAGCTGCAAGGTTTCATAGGGAGGCAAGGGGCGGCGACACTTGGCCGGAATCGACAAGGAGGTTCGTCGGAGTCAGAGGAGTTCGGGGAGGAATTGGGGCGGCCTGGGGGCATTCTTTGGGGAGGAGACAGAGGGGAATGAGAGAGGATGCATTGGCGTTTAAAGGTGCTTGATCTCTGCGAGTTAAGGTGGCCGTGTTAAAGCGAATTCAAGCCAGCGAATCAAAGTCTGCAACGGCCGGCGAGGGGGAGAAGAGGTCGTGCGGGGTGTGGACGATGAACAGGAAAGAGTGGGGTCTACCTGGCAGTGGGAAAAGAAGTGAGAGGAGGGTCCACTGGTCAGCCTCTGTGCGAGTCAGAAACGGAGTGCGAAACGTTTTTCTCCGGGGAGGGAAACTGGGCTGGTTACTGGGCCTGTTGGGCTGCTGGGTTGGGTCTGGTTCAAATCCATTTTTTTCTGTCTGCTGACTTTTTCTTTTTCTATTTCCCAATTCTGTTTTGAATTTCAAATAATCAAACAACATCCAAATCAATTAAAACAATTCAAATAATTGTAATGAGATTTTGGTTCTGTTTATCAACATAAACCAAATCTCAAAATAAAATAATATTTTTATTCATTTTTAGGATCTATTTAATAATTAAATAAAATAGCCCTTTAGTTATTTAATCAAAATAGGGTTTGATTTATTTAATAAAATCTCCATTTGAAATCCAAATATTTTCAAAACCCAATCAGTAGGTTTTATTTGGAAATAAAGAATATTTGTAAACTTGTTTAAAACAAAATAACCTTTTATTTTAGGGTCCATTATTAATTAAATATAATAGACTTTCATTATTAAATCAAATAGGATTTGTTTTATTGAGATCTTTATTTTGAAAATTTAAAATAAAACCAAAACACTTCAGTAGGTTTTATTTGTGAATATCAAATATTTGGAAAACTTATTTTAAATAATTTAGTAAGTTTTGATGTTTCAATTAAATTGGTAAAACCTTTTATTTAAATAAAGTTGGATATTAAATCCTTATTAATTTATTTATATAAACCTTTGCTAATTTTATTTAAAATAAATGTTTTAATTCCCAAAGCTTGGCCAAGGTTTAATTTGGCTTTATAAAATATTCTTTATTTATAAACCTCTATTTCATTTGAAAACAAATCTTTTCATTTAATTGTTTCAAAATAGTATTTCCAAATGTTTTTATTTTTCCTTTTATTAAATGTTTATCTTTTTAAATCCCTTTAGGTTTTATTTAATTCAAATGGGTTTGAAGTTCCAATTGAATTCAAAAAGTTTCTTCTCGCTCTGAAAATCAAACAAAGTTTTATTTTATTCATTTATTTTCACATTACAAGATTTGGAAAATCTTGGGATGTGACAGGCTTTATGGTTTATATTTTATTTAAAATAGGCTCTTGCCCTTATTCGAATAAAATTTTAAATATAATTTCCATTCTTATTTAAATTCAAATTTGTATCAAAACCTTTTCCAGTAGGTTTTATTTATTCAAAAGGGTGTTGAATAATTCATTTTGATTTATTTGAAATATTTTTATATGATCTATTAATCATTAAATTGGGTAAATGTCTTTATTCTAGTGAAATCAAATATGGTTTTAATTTCATAAATTTTATTTAGATGATTTCTTTGATTCCATTTAAGTAAATTAAATAAATTTTATTCCACTTGGGTAAATTCCAATTATTATTTTCCCATGATTTAATTAATCATTCTTATTAGGGATTTTGTCTTTATCTAAATGGATTAGAATTTGGTTAAGGCCATTTTATTTTATTTTAATATTCTTTATCCTTTTATTTGGATTTTGATTTGGATTATATTTCATTCCATTTTCTTATGGATTTGGCCAAGATTTAAAATTTGCATTTTAAATATTCCTTATTTATTTATTCCTTCCTTTGTCTTATAAAATCCATATCTTTTTATTTAATGATTCCAAACTTGGTGATTCCAATTTGAAAAATCTTATTTAATATTTTTCTATCCTTTTATATCTCTTTAGGATTAATTTGATCACAATTTGGTATGGATTTCAGATAGGAGCTTTATTAGCTTTGAAATTTAATTTCTTTATCTTAATAAATTCATAAGATTTTATCTATGGTTCCAAATTGAATGAAATCAATTTCTATGGTTTTGTAATATTTTTATTTATCATTGTGATCATTTATCAATGTTTGTTGATAAATTTTTATATGGATCAATTCCATTGTCTTAGGGATATCTTGGAATTACTTTATTCCATTTAGGGTTTTAGAGTTTGGTTTAACTTTTCCAAGTGTTTAAATTTTAATGCTCAATATTGATGGATGAATTTCATTTGTCTTGGAATTTGTTGAATTCCATTTTGTTCAAAGTTTGTTGAAGATGGGTTTTGATGTTTCCATTCAGAAATAAAAAGTTTCTTTTCATCCTAAATTTCACAATTATTTATTTTGTTTATTTATTTTTCACATTACAAAATTTGGAAAATTTTGGGATGTGACACAAGTCAATTAGAAACTCCGCATCTCTATCTGGTGGCATTCCTGGCAATTCCTCCGGAAACACATCTGGATATTCTCTCACAATTAGCACACTGTCTATGCAAACCCCCTTAAGAGAATTTAGCTTACTCTCTTTCGATTCAAAGTTAGTCTTGAATCTAATCCTTTTATTATCTAGGGTTATGAGTGTGACAGTATGATTGACACAATCTAGCACTCCCTTGTACTTAGTCATCCAATCCATTCCCAAAATGACATCCAATCCTTGGGAATTTAGGATTATCAAATTAACGGGAAACTTATACTCCCCAAATTCTATCACTAGGTCATGACATCCCGAGTTCACTATCATTTCTCCACCAGGAGAACTTACTTTTATAGGAAACCCAATAGTTTCAACTGGAAATCCATTTCTATCAACAAATGCTCTTGATATGAATGAATGCGATGCGCCAGTATCAAAAAGATCAAGTGCTGGAACAGAATTGAGTTTGAACTTACCAGCCATAGCATCAGGTTCCTCATATATTTGTTCCACATTGATGTGGTTCACTTGTCCCTTTTGGAAGGCATTGGGCTTGTTGGCACCTTCGACTTTCTTTTCTGGGCACTCATTAGCATAGTGCCCCATCTTCTTACACTTGAAGCATTCAACCTGACTGATATCTCTCTTTGCAGGCTGACTTCCATTACCACTTCCACCTCCACGGTGATGGCTCTTGTGTCCACTCTTGTGGTTCTTATACTTGTCATTATCATGACTGCGGTGATGCTTGTTGTCATGTTGACGGTTGTGGTTGTGGTGGTTGTTGTATTTTCCATGTTTGTGGGATCCAGAACTCCCACTATCATCATGATGGGAACGCTTGTGAGACGATCCCGAGTTGTGCTTAACAAAGATGTGCTTCCTCTTCCTACTCTCAACCTGTTTCATCTTGTTTTCCAAGATGGTAGCCTTGTCACAAAGTGATTGGTAGGTTGGGACATAGGCAACAGATAACTGCAGATTCAGTTCATCATTCAGTCCTTCGAGGAATTTCCCCTTCCTCTTGGCATCTGTATCAACTTCATCCGGTGCATAACGCACCAGATTGTTGAACTCCTCAATATATTCAGCCACACTGCGGTGACGCTGTTTCAGGTTGTGGAACTCCTTCTTCTACAAACTCATCACTCCAGATGAGATGTGAGCTGTACGGAATCCATCCTCAAAGATAGCCCAAGTCACATCCTCAATGGGAGTGGTGATCTGAAAATTGTCCCACCAGGTTGCTGCTGGCCCTTCTAACAGATGTGCTACAAACCTGACCTTCTCTTCGTCGGTGCAACCTACAGTCACTAAGTCCTTGTTCACTGAGCGTAACCAATTATTGGCCACCATTGGATTAGTGGTTCCCGAGAACTTTGCAGGCCTCAGTCTTAGAAATCTGGTTAGCATGTCAAATCCTGGCGGATTATTCTGGTTGTTGTTATTTGTTGTTGTTGTTGTTGTTGTTGTTGTTGTTGTTGTTTTTGTTGTTGTTGTTGTTGTTGTTGTTGTTGTTGTTGTTGTTGTTGTTGTTGTTGTTGTTGTTGTTGTTGTTGTTGTTGTTGTTTTGTTGTTATTGTTGTTATTATTCTGATTCTGGTTCTGCATGAATGTTGTCATCATCTGCATCAGTTGAGCTTGTGCTGTCATCAACTGTTGCATATTGGGAGTGACATTGTTGTTGTTTTGGTTGGGGTTGGCATGTCACATCCCAAGATTTTCCAAATCTTGTAATGTGAAAAATAAATAAATAAAATAAAACTTTGTTGATTTTTAGGGTTAGAAGAAACTTTTGATTCCAACTGGAAACCTTCAACCTATTTTTGATCAAACAAATCCTAAAGGGATTTGAAAAGATAAACAATTAATAAAGAAAATATTAAATATGTGAAATTACTATTTTTGGATCTTTTAATAAAAAGATTTGGTTTTCAAATGAAAAGGTAGAAATATAAATAAGGACTATTTTTATAGAGCCAAATTAAACCTTGGCCAAGTTTTTTTTTGAAATAAAATATTTTGTTTTGATTAAAAGTGTAAAGGTCTATTTAAATAAAATAATGAGGGTTTATTAATACCCAATCTTATTAAAGTAAAGGCTTTGCCATTTTAATTACACATCAAAACTTGTTAAATTATTTTAAACAAATTTTCCAAGTATTTTATACTATCAAATAAAACCTACTGAAATGGTTTTGTTATTATTTAGATTTCAAAATGGAGATTTTAAATAAATCAAATCCTATTTGAATTAATGACTAAGGTTTAATGGATCCTAAAAAGAATAAAAGTATTATTTTATATTGGACTTTGGTTTGTGTTGTTAAACAGAACAAAAAATTGTTCAAAGTTTGGTGGTGGTTTGATTTGATTTGATGTTTGAATTAATTGTTTGAAAAACAAAACAGAAAATCAAATAGAAAAAGAAAAGCTTTCAGTACAAAAAAAAGTGAATCAGACAGCAGCCCAACTGGCCAGCCCAGCGAGCCCAGTTCCAGCCCAGCTACTTTTCCCACGCGCGAAACGTTTTTCACCCAAACACGCACCCGCGCAGTCCCAGACAGGTGGCCCCCTCTCCATATCTCTCTCCCTCGCTGACAGCAAGGCCCCACCCTCCTGTTCATCGTCTCCACCACGACCCCGTCGCCCCTGCCGTTGCAGCCAGTAACTCCGGCGTTGATTACGCGTTGATGGAGGCCTTGATTCCTCCCAGTAACCACGCACATTTAACCGCCCGTGGCTTCTCTCTCTTTTCCCCCAGACAGCTCCTCCCCTCTGCCCATAGGCTGCCCCAATTCGCCCCCACACCGCCACTGCTCCGACGATCTTCTCCAGTGAATTCTGGCACCGTCCAGCCTCGCCTCGCCTTTCCGAGCATGCAAGCTTGCTCCTCAGACCAGCACGCACCTGTTAGTGCCTCCCGTTCGCCCGCGCTCGCCCCAGAGCGTCGGCAAAGACAAGCTCAACTCGCCGCCGTCGTCTGTCTCGCCTCCGACGAGCTTTCCTGGTAAGAGTCGACCACCCCGAGCCTCCCTATTGATACTCCTAAGATCCCCAGGACTGTACGCATCTGACCGTGCCTGTGTTTTGCTTTGGGGTGAACCACAACGTCGCCCCCGTCATCAAACAGAACCACCTGCCGCTCGCAGCTACTCCGACGAGCGATTAACAGCAAACCCGTGCGCCCCACGAGTAGCCGACCACACCTCGAGCTTCAGCAAGTCTCTGCGAGCCTGGTAAGCCTCGCCAACCTCTTCCTCGCTTCCTCTATCACCAGCTCCGCCGTAGCCAGACACGCCGCCGCCACCTGCCGCCGCCAGCGCCGCCCGTCTCTGGCAAGTGTGCTAGGTGCCGTGCGATTAGGATCCAGCGGCTAGGATAGAAAGAGAGCGAAGGGGTAAGTAACGTTTCTGCACCGTGCGATATGACTTAAATCCAACGGCTGCCATCGCTTGATCCGCGCGAAACGTTTTCGACCAATAGAAATAAGACGTGTGGCCAGACTCTGGTTTAAAAAAAACAGATTTGAATCTATTAGATATGAGATTTTCTAAAATTCCATAACTTTAAATATACACGTCCAAATTTTGCAAACTTTATATCAATGGATTCAAAAAAACAAGCCCTAGCCAACCATGCACTTTGTTTAGTAAAAATCTTCTGATAAATTGGTTGAATTTGCAGAAACTTGTGTAGGCTTGTTATGAATATAAAAATTGTTCCAGTTATGTTTTTGAGTTGAAATCTTTGCAAAATGGTTTGTTGTGAACCTACTGACCCTAGGAACCAACTTATGGATTTAAAAATGTATTTTGTGGAGTTTAGGAGTAAATACTTGAATTAGCTCATTTCTAGTCAAATAAAAACATTGATTTTGATATGGAAATGATTTTTGAGAAAAACCTTTGGAAAATGTTTTGATTCAAACCTACTGACCCTAAACAACAAGTTTTGTGAATTAACAACTTTTTTGCACAATATAAAATGGTTGCTTTGCTAAAAACATTTTCCACCACATGAAATAATGATTTGATTTAAAAATGGTTTATAGGTAAAACCCTTTGCAAATAAAACTATCTTTTGCATGCTTGCATGCATGACTTTGTTTCTATTATTTTATGTGTGATGAATTGTTTGAATATTGGTTGGAATGCTAGTTGAATCTATGTTTGCTTGATTGATTTGTAGTGAAGTCAGAAGAGTGTGATATTAGCAAGATCAAGAAGTGAACCAACATCCTCTACCAAAAAGGCAAGTGACACTATCATCCAAGTCCTACTATTTTCATTACACTTAGTGGATTTTGAAACATGCATGGAAAGGTTTACTATATTTTATGCTATGCTAAATCCTAATAGGATACCCTTATATATTCCTTAGTGAAAACAATGTAGTTGTAATATGCTTAGCCCTTCTATATATATTGAGAGGGGATACATGTTGATATTATGAGAAGTATTGAAAAGACTTGTGTTTTATATAATAAAACAAGTACTCAATGAACCACCTGGGTGGACAAGGATACTCAAGTTTTGGACAAGGTGGCAACAAGAGGAACCATGTTTATATGGCAATCTCTTTTTGTTGTGCACTAGAAGAAAACCACCCAGGGACTTAGAGATTGAACATGTTTCTCGTACAGTGGCTTCCGTGTACAGCCACATGCTAAATGGGCACTGGCTTAGTCAACTACATAGTGGAAGACCCATGCATTGGCCCCTTCAGGTTACTAGAATGAGGGAACTTGAAACCCTACATTGGTGCCTAGAAGACAAGCTAGCATTGTGTATGGGAGGACCCTATGGAAAGACTTCGTCACATTCTCAATCTGCCAGTACTCCATCTTGGTGAGTACTTATCCAGCGGCCACTGGTGGCAACAAGATGAGATTGTGGCATGTGGGTAAAGTGCACAACTTCTGCAGAAGATCAAAATCTAAGTACTTAGCCGTGTCCCCGGTTATGGACAATACTGAGCAACTAAGGCCTGAAGCTATGGGAAATCTCGACATTCCAATTTCTAAAAAGAAAAACTTGAAAGTGACAACAAGAGACTTGAAGCACTTGGTGGATTCCAAGGAGTTCAGAAAGATTTGACAAAAGATCAAAACTATTTTGAAAAGATAGAATAAAATTATATTGCTTTCTGCAAATGAGCCTAAACCCCACTTAGCCAAATATGCATGTATTGATAGGATCCACTTATATTCTACGTAGTAGTGAAACTTGCCAATACAATTCAAATGTATTGACCCTTGTGGCTGTAAATTGTTATGTTGCAGGTTTGTTTGATGTTAGTGAAGTTTTTTGATTAGGATTACAAGTCTACAACCAACATGTTTGCCTGTGGCACTTTGAAGATGAAGGACCCCATGCTTATAGATATTCTGCTGCAATGTAATGTAATAGCCAAATGAGCTATGTAAGATGTAATAAAATTATGTTATTCCTGGTAATAAAGTTGTATTATGACCTTTGTTTCTTGATATTACATCTTAACTGTGGATGCTAGCTATTGATCCAGGGACTAGCATTGCAATCACACGGATCCTTTTCCTTTATAAAGGAGGGATCTTACAGATGGTATCAGAGCATTGTGTTGCCTGTAGGATTTGTAAACCTAGGATTGGACAAAACCCCTTAGAAAATAGGAGTTGCATTTGTTCCAAACTTATTTACAAACAATCTTGTAAACTCTTTCCTCAACCATTTTGATTTTGACTCTACATCTCTTCTATTTCAAACTTGATGGAAAAGCCTACCCCATGGCCAAAGACTTCACCATGAGCTCAGGACTTCATCAACTCTAATGACTTCAACATCTTCAACTCTAATGACTTCGACATCTTCAACTCTAATGACTTCAACATCTTCAACTCTAATGACTTCAACATCTTCAGCATTTTCACCAAGGACTTCAACCTTGGATATCACTAATGACAAGTGAGACAAGAAATCTTGCTCAAGATTTGGAGACTAAGGAAACACAAATTAGAAGGAGCCATCATCACCTTTGAAGTTTGTGACCAAGAGATTTCCCAAGGAAACCATGATCTCAAGCAAGAAGAATCAACCATGAAGGATGGAAAGATCACAAGTGAACCATATAGATGGACCACCATATTTAGTTTAAGCCAAACCCACCAACTTATGTGGTGTAACAAAAATATTTTTGGTTGCTAAGAATATGCTTGGAAACTTGTGTTTGAAAGGAGTGTTTGTTTGTGATTGCTTGCACATTGTTTGTGTGAATTGTGATGTGTGTGATTAGAATTGATTCCTTAGAAATATCTTGCTATTCTAATCTCAATTCAACCCAAACAGATGACTACTCCAAGAGACTCCAACATCAAGGTTGATGACACCAACAACAACCAAGAGGACAACATGAGAGAACTCATAGCAACCCAAAACCAGTTGAACCAAGTGACAGCTCAATTCATAGCCAACACCAGTGGGGAAGATCCAACCTTGCAAAGTTTCTTTGAAACCAAGCCCAAATGTTGCATAAAGTGACAGATCAAATGATCAACATGGAAAGCAACTTTTCCAAAGGAGTTTGCGACAACAAAGATGACAAAGATGTTATTCTAGAAGGAACCAAAGCTTGCAATATTTGTGGAGACAAGGATTACACTTCCAAGGAGCATGGAGATCAATGCCCCAACTATGAAGAGAAACATCCAGTTGGCCAATGTCCCACCTCTCAAGCTACTTGTTACCTTTGTGAAGGAAATAATCATGTCCCTATTCTATGCCCCATCTATTCCATAGTCGAACAAAGGAAACAAGGTGGAGTGCAACAACTGATTTCAGACTATCAAGAGGGAGCTAAGTCT
Source organism: Avena atlantica (assembly GCA_910589765.1). Taxonomy (NCBI): domain Eukaryota; kingdom Viridiplantae; phylum Streptophyta; class Magnoliopsida; order Poales; family Poaceae; genus Avena; species Avena atlantica. The sequence goes on along the minus strand of OU342738.1, from coordinate 348,076,532 downwards.
ACCAAGAAGGATGAGGACAAAGGAAAATCTCCACTTGTACCTCCATGCAATACGACCCAATTTAAAGGACCAAAGAAGAAGCATATGAATTATCCAAGGAGCAATAGAAGGTCAAAGAAACCAGTAGACATCCCTACCTATGAGATAACATATGAAGAACATGAACTATAAGCACTCCTAGCTTTGGAGAAACCCAAGAAAAAGAAGGACAACAGCCATGTGCAATGTAATCATTGTAAAGAAATGGGACACTATGCCAGTGAATGTCCAGAGAAGAATAAGTATAAGGAGATTGGCCAAGTATGGTGCAACAACTGCAAAGAGCTAGGCCATTATGTGGCAACCTGTCCACAAGAGATACGTGAAGAACTCAAACTTATCACATGTTACAATTGTGGTAACCAAGGACATTATGCAAGCAACTGTCCAGAAAAGATGAAGCACAAGATAGACAAGCCTATGAAGGATCTCAGCCTTGTCACATGTTTCAAGTGTGGAAACAAAGGACACTATGCAGATGTTTGCCCAGAGAAGTTTCCCCAAGATCCCAAGCAAGCCAAGATCTAATTTAGTTGGAAAATTTTTAAGGGTGGTAGTACCCTAGATGCTTTGAACCAACTTGTAACCCTAGCCTTCCCAAATCTCGGGACGAGATTTATTTTATGGGTGGTAGCCTATCACATCCCAAGATTTTCCAAATCTTGTAATGTGAAAAATAAATAAATAAAATAAAACTTTCTTGATTTTCAGGGTGAGAAGAAACTTTTGATTCCAACTGGAAACCTTCAAACCTATTTTTGATCAAACAAATCCTAAAGGGATTTGAAAAGATAAACAATTAATAAAGAAAATATTAAATATGTGAAATTACTATTTTTGGATCTTTTAATAAAACTACTTGGTTTTCAAATGAAAAGGTAGAAATATAAATAAGTATTATTTTCATAGAGCCAAATTAAACCTTGGCCAAGTTTTTTTTTTGAAATAAAATATTTTGTTTTGATTAAAAGTGTAAAGGTCTATTTAAATAAAATAATGAGGGTTTATTAATACCCAATCTTATTAAAGTAAAGGCTTTGCCATTTTAATTACACATCAAAACTTGTTAAATTATTTTAAACAAGTTTTCCAAGTATTTTATACTATCAAATAAAACCTACTGAAATGGTTTTGTTATTATTTAGATTTCAAAATGGAGATTTTAAATAAATCAAATCCTATTTGAATTAATGACTAAGGTTTAATGGATCCTAAAAAGAATAAAAGTATTATTTTATATTGGACTTTGGTTTGTGTTGTTAAACAGAACAAAAAAATTGTTCAAAGTTTGGTGGTGGTTTGATTTGATTTGATGTTTGAAAAACAAAACAGAAAATCAAATAGAAAAAGAAAAGCTTTCAGTACAAAAAAAAGTGAATCAGACAGCAGCCCAACTGGCCAGCCCAGCGAGCCCAGTTCCAGCCCAGCTACTTTTCCCACGCACGAAACGTTTTTCACCCAAACATGCACCCGCGCAGTCCCAGACAGGTGGCCCCCTCTCCCTATCTCTCTCCCTCACTGACAGCAAGGCCCCACCCTCGTGTTCATCGTCTCCACCACGACCCCGTCGCCCCTGCCGTTGCAGCCAGTAACTCCAGCGTTGATTACGCGTTGATGGAGGCCTTGATTCCTCCCAGTAACCACGCACATTTAACCGCCCGTGGCTTCTCTCTCTTTTCCCCCAGACAGCTCCTCCCCTCTGCCCATAGGCTGCCCCAATTCGCCCCCACACCGCAACTGCTCCGATGAGCTTCTCCAGTGAATTCTGGCGCCGTCCAGCCTCGCCTCGCCTTTCCGAGCACGCGAGCTTGCTCCTCAGACCAGCGCGCACCTGTCAGTGCCTCCCGTTCGCCCGCGCTCGCCCCAGAGTGTCGGCAAAGACAAGCTCAACTCGCCGCCGCCGTCTATCTCGCCTCCGACGAGCTCTCCTGGTAAGAGCCGACCACCCCGAGCCTCCCTATTGATACTCCTAAGATCCCCAGGACTGTACGCATCTGACCGTGCCTTTGTTTTGCTTTGGGGTGAACCACAACGTCGCCCCCGTCATCAAACAGAACCACCTGCCGCTCGCAGCTACTCCGACGAGCGATTAACAGCAACCCCGTGCGCCCCACGAGTAGCCGACCCCACCTCGAGCTTCAGCAAGTCTCTGCGAGCCTGGTAAGCCTCGCCAACCTCTTCCTCGCTTCCTCTAGCACCAGCTCCGCCATAGCCAGACACGCCGCCGCCACCTGCCACCGCCAGCGCCGCCCGTCTCTGGCAAGTGTGCTAGGTGCCGTGCGATTAGGATCCAGCGGCTAGGATAGAAAGAGAGCGAAGGGGTAAGTAACGTCTCTGCACCGTGCGATATGACTTAAATCCAACGGCTGCCATCGCTTGATCCGCGCGAAACGTTTTCGACCAATAGAAATAAGACACGTGGCCAGACTCTGGTTTAAAAAAAACAGATTTGAATCTATTAGATATGTGATTTTTTAAATTCCATAACTTTAAATATACACGTCCAAATTTTGCAAACTTTATATCAATGGATTCAGAAAAAACAAGCCCTAGTCAACCATGCACTTTGTTTAGTAAAAATCTTCTGATAAATTGGTTGAATTTGCAGAAACTTGTGTAGGCTTGTTATGAATATAAAAATTGTTCCAGTTATGTTTTTGAGTTGAAATCTTTGCAAAATGGTTTGTTGTGAACCTACTGACCCTAGGAACCAACTTATGGATTTAAAAATGTATTATGTGGAGTTTAGGAGTAAATAGTTGAATTAGCTCATTTCGAGTCAAATAAAAACATTGATTTTGATATGGAAATGATTTTTGAGAAAAACCTTTGGAAAATGTTTTGATTCAAACCTACTGACCCTAAACACCAAGTTTTGTGAATTAACAACTTTGTTGCACAATATAAAATGGTTGCTTTGCTAAAAACATTTTCCACCACATGAAATAATGATTTGATTTAAAAATGGTTTATAGGTAAAACCCTTTTGCAAATGGTTTTGACACTTCAGAAAATGACCACTTTTAGCCTTACAATGTTTAGAGCCTAGTAAAAAACCACCTTTGCAAATAAAACTATCTTTTGCATGCTTGCATGCATGACTTTGTTTCTATTATTTTATGTGTGATGAATTATTTGAATATTGGTTGGAATGCTAGTTGAATCTATGTTTGCTTGATTGATTTGTAGTGAAGTCAGAAGAGTGTGATATTAGCAAGATCAAGAAGTGAACCAACATCCTCTACAAAAAAGGCAAGTGACACTATCATCCAAGTCCTACTATTTTCATTACACTTAGTGGATTTTGAAACATGCATGGAAAGGTTTACTATATTTTATGCTATGCTAAATCCTAATAGGACACCCTTATATATTCCTTAGTGAAAACAATGTAGTTGTAATATGCTTAGCCCTGCTATATATATTGAGAGGGGATACATGTTGAGATTATGAGAAGTATTGAAAAGACTTGTGTTTTATATAATAAAACAAGTACTCAATGAACCACCTGGGTGGACAAGGATACTCAAGTTTTGGACAAGGTGGCAACAAGAGGAACCATGTTTATATGGCAATCTCTTTTTGTTGTGCACTAGAAGAAAACCACCCAGGGACTTAGAGATTGAACATGTTTCTCGTACAGTGGCTTCCGTATACAGCCACATGCTAAATGGGCACTAGCTTAGTCAACTACATAGTGGAAGACCCATGCATTGGCCCCTTCAGGTTACTAGAATGAGGGAACTTGAAACCCTACATTGGTGCCTGGAAGACAAGCTAGCATTGTGTATGGGAGGACCCTATGGAAAGACTTCGTCACATTCTCAATCTGCTAGTACTCCATCTTGGTGAGTACTTATCCAGCGGCCACTGGTGGCAACAAGATGAGATTGTGTCATGTGGGTAAAGTGTACAACTTCTGTAGAAGATCAAAATCTAAGTACTTAGCCGTGTCCCCGGTTATGGACAATACTGAGCAACTAAGGCCTGAAGCTATGGGAAATCTCGACATTCCAATTTCTAAAAAGAAAAACTTGAAAGTGACAACAAGAGACTTGAAGCACTTGGTGGATTCCAAGGAGTTCAGAAAGATTTGACAAAAGATCAAAACTATTTTGAAAAGATAGAATAAAACTATATTGCTTTCTGCAAATGAGCCTAAACCCCACTTAGCCAAATATGCATGTATTGATAGGATCCACTTATATTCTACGTAGTAGTGAAACTTGCCAATACAATTCAAATGTATTGACCCTTGTGGCTGTAACTTGTTATGTTGCAGGTTTGTTTGATGTTAGTGAAGTTTATTGATTAGGATTACAAGTCTACAACCAACATGTTTGCCTGTGGCACTTTGAAGATGAAGGACCCCATGCTTATAGATATTCTGCTGCAATGTAATGTAATAGCCAAATGAGCTATGTAAGATGTAATAAAATTATGTTATTCCTGGTAATAAAGTTGTATTATGACCTTTGTTTCTTGATATTACATCTTAACTGTGGATGCTAGCTATTGATCCAGGGACTAGCATTGCAATCATAGGGATCCTTTTCCTTTATAAAGGAGGGATCTTAGATGGCATGTCGAGGAGGCATCTGTGGTTTTAATAAGGATAAGAATGAGATACCCATAGATGCCTAACATGCACATTACATCACACAGTCAATCACAATAGCCAAGCATCAAAATAACATAGAGTTTGAACGACATAAACAACAAGTTTTGGAAAAAGCAAACACACCATAGCAAGACATCCACATGTTGGATGGTCATTGCGACTCAATAATCAAAGTACGGTAGATGAAAGATAATCAAGTAGTCCACACTACTCCTCCGCATCAATCTCCACATCAACGAGGGTAAGACCTGCATTCTCCATAGCGGTCTTGTAATCATCAACACTAGCAGTCAAGGCCTCAATCTTGGCCCTAAGAGCCCTCTTCTATGAGCGAAGCCTCTCGATCACTCCCTGCTGATGCTCTAGCTCGAAGTCCTTGGCCTCTAACTCTTCCTTCATCTCCCGAATCTTCTTGTTCCTGTCTTGGACTCTTTTCTCCTGGCTCTTGAACTTCTTGTCCTGGCTTTCAAACTTGGCCTCCATTTCCTTGACTATCTCGTCTTGCTCCGCGAATAGCTTGTCCTTCTCTCGAAGCTGAACCTGGAGCTCGTCATTGCAAAGCATGACGTTGGTCCTATCAGTATCTAGGTGTCTAATAAGACCCTCTAGGTCCTGGAGGTACAGACGTATCGGCTCCATCGTCTCTCTAGCAGCATCCTCGTACTCTATAGCCTCACCATCCTCGTTGTGTATCCCAAAGGGGAGAAAGTAAAGACCTCTAAGCTCGGTGGAGTGTCTCCCTACCAGGCGCCCAAGTAACTCCTGCATGACTACATCTAGGACTTTCTCCTTGTCATCATGCATCAGCTTGAAGGTGATAGCCTCCGTGGTTGGCTCTGTCTGGCATCCCGGCTGGGTGACTCTGAAGCCCCATAGGTCCTTCCTCTCAAACTTGGTGAGTGGAAGTGTCATGATGCTAGGAAGTGGAAGGTTGAGCACACTAGTGAGCTCAATGAGACGAGTGCTAAAACGAGTTCCCTTGAACTCCTCGGCCGTGTTGATAACAACATTAGGCATCTATTTTTATAAGATATAGAAAAGTTAGAATCAACATCAATAGAGAAAAATCACAAGACAAAATATCACAAGCACATATTTTTGCAAAAAACACACAATTCATGGCATAAACAAATCCATTACAAACATCAAAGGTTCAACGTAACTTAGACAAATTTTTGGAAGTAAAAACGATAAGTGTGGTGGTCCAACTAACGTAGTACGTTACAACTCTCACTCACTAGACAAAATAGCTATCATGGTATCTTTAGTAGCCATCTGTCTATCTTGTTCACAAGACTCCCATATTAAATCTATGATGTATCCCCTTAGTTGTTGGTTGGTAGTCTCTAATTCTTGGGTACTCTTCTTTTCTTCTCTAAGGTCATTTTGGGTGTTGAGCATTCTGCACTTGAATCTATCACCAAGCTCCTTGATGGCATTCCAAGCAGCATTTCTTGCAGAGTCAAAGAATGTTGTGTGCATTTCAGAGTTGGTGACCATGCTGAAGGGATACGGGTAGGCTACACTAGCGCAAATCAAAAAAATTCTACCGCGTATAACAGGAATACTATTGCCATAGATCACGGGATTACCACTAGATGCGCAGTTGCGGAATTGATGAAGCGCGTCGAGGCAGTGCAGACGTTCCACGTCTCCTCCTTGTCCTCGTCCCATGAGCAGCTCCCCTTGCGCGGCCCGTCCAAGCTCTATAGATGCAGCGCCTCCGAGGAATCCACTGCTAGGTCCGCGCGTGCAACACAGGCGTGAGGAGTGGCGGCTAGGTGGAATGGTCTAAGGTCTAACCCTAGTCAGCTCGACCCACCCTCTATTATATAGGCGTCCCTAGTGGGCTTCTACATTAGCAGTCCATTAGTAGCCTAAGCCTCGTCTAATTCAGATCCAATCCACATTAGGCTTCCAGCCTCTTAAGTGTGTGACCCTATAGGTTCATATGCGTATAGACATGACACGAATACACTTATTCTGTCAATAGTTGGTAGCGGCCTCTAGCAAGACGTGCCAACTCCTAAACGCATACAAAGATCATATCGGATGAACCATCACAAGGTTTAGTACATGTATTTCCCTTTGCCTCATGATATTTGGTCTATCTCCAAGCTGACTCCCTTTCTCGATACTGTGATTCGTAATCCCTTTACTAGGTTAACTCTTAACCATATGTAGCATGGCCATTCATTTCTGGATCCGATCACTCGAGGGGACCAGAAATATCTCTCTCAAGTGGAGAGGGGCAAATCCCATCTTGATTGACCATTCCTTGCAGCATGCTTCAGGACAAACCCGAAAGCTACCTTTATAACTACCCTGTTACGGTGCAGCGTTTGATAGCCCCAAAGTAGGTTGATCCACATCTCAAGTGCATGAGACAATCTCAGGTCTAAGGACAAAACGTACACGATGTGTAGAGAGAGAGCTGAAACTTATTGCTAGTCTCAGGTTGGGTCAGTCCAACCCCATGTTCATAACATGTGTCCACATCATTGGTTTGGCATCTCCATGTCTATGACTTGCGAAACATAGTCATCAACCAATCGATGTGCTAGTCTAATATTCACGTGTGTCCTCACATGAACTCCGACTAGGGACAACTATTAAATAACCATACAAGTCAAGAGTTTCACAAACAATTCACATAATTGCCAATCAATACAAGTTACCTGATATGGATATTCAAGGAACATTTTAATAACTCATGGATGCATATGAAATATAATCATCTCTATGATTGACTCTAGGGCATATTTCCTTAACATGCGGAATCCTGACTCCTTGTGGTTGTCTTCCTTGTTTTTGTACAAGTGAAGTTGCACCCACCAATACTCTTCTCCTTCATCCATCACAGGAGATCCCTTGTACACAGCTGCACCATTTATCCCCATGGTAACCATAAGGTTCTTGAGTGCCTTGGGAAATTTTGTCTCACACTCCAAAGTCATGGTCATGAGTGGTCCCTTCCTCACGGCTTCGTTGATGGAGTTCATCTACAAATAGAGATGGGAAAGAAGATTAGAAAAGTTTACGAGAAGAAAAAGACAAGTGTGGAAATTTTTCAAAGTGTTGATTTTTTTACTTAAGTGCTTTCTAATCCAATCCTAGGGTCATAATCCTACAGGAAACACAGTGCTCTGATACCATCTGTAAGACCCCACCTTTATAAAGGTAAAGGTCCCTGTGATTCCAATGCTAGTCCTTGGATCAATATCTTGCATCCATAGTTTAAGATGAAGTACACATAAACAAAGGTCATTATTAGATCGTCATTCCAGAGATAACATAGTCTTTTACAACTCCATAGCCATATGCTAGTACAAGAGTTTAACTTAACAATATAAATAAAAGTCTTCATCTTCATGTGCCACAAGCAAGCATGTTGAGTGTAGACTCATAACCCTAATCCTCATCAGAGTAACCTACAACATCACAAGTTACAGCCACAGTGGGTCAATACATTGGAATAGTATTGGCAAGTGATACCTTAGTAGAATAATAGTATCTAGCTTCTACATGTATTTGGCTAAGTGTAGCTTAGGCTTGCTTTTCTCAAAATAGGTTTTACCTATCAGTTGAAAACACTAAGTTTTTGTTGGGGAAAAACTCCCAAGGAACCACCAATAGACATTGGTGAACCTTCACCCTTGTTCAACCACAAGTTTTTAACTTAGAAAATTGGGATGAGGAGATTCTTGATAGCTTCCATGTCTGGATGCTCAAATTGTCCATTTCCGGGGACAAGGCTAAGTACTTAGATTCTTCCTTCTGTAGAGGTGGTGCACTTTCCCCACGAGACTTGATTTTCATCAAGACAAGACCTTTCAGAAGCCTTCCCTTAGACCAAATGGACGCGTTCCAAACCTATCACCCACTACCACCAACTGTACAAATGTCTAAGTTATAGCAACCTATATGATCCAAGCAGAGCCCATAATGCCATGTGGCTGCACTAGAAGCTTCTTAACATATGGCATCTCAAATCCCTTTGTTCCTGGGTGGCATTCCACAAGTGAGATACACAAGGTAGACCATTGAACAATGGACCCTGGTAACCACTCAACCAAAATCCATCCATGCAATTACCATTCCACCCAGGTGTTTCATTCACTTAGTTGTTTTATTAAGCAAAAACACAAGTCAAAGACTTAGCAATATTTTCCATAGCATGAGTATATAAACCACCCTTGGTTGCTACTAGCTAAGCTAAGCATGCCAATAGCAAGTATCTTAACTTAGAGAAAATTCTAACAATTCTACAACTACTAGGATTTCCCAAGCATAGCATATAGTTACTTAGCAAAAATTAACATGCAAGCCCTATACAAAATATCACTAATGCATAGTCAAAATATTGGGATAAAAATATGAAGCACCACTTTCCTTGGTAGTTGGGGGAGTAACAACAATCCTCACAGTCACAATCACCACTAGCACAAAAATCTACACATAAAATGATAGCACCACATTCACATTATAAATAATCAAACAAAAATATATGAATGCATGAAAATTCCATGTGATGAATTTTCTAAACCAACCAAATCAAGTAAAACAGTACTGATCAATAAACTAAACATTTATTCATCAAATAAACTTTATTTGACCTTTAAAACATTTTCCAATTAATTTTTATACACAAAATAAGCCTACATATGTCTCTGCATAAAATTGTATTTTAACAGAAACAAAATACAAAACTAAGCCCATAGATGTGTAGGATTTATTTTTTTGATTCCAATGGTATATTATTTGCATTTTTTGGATAAACAGAACAAAAGTTATTTAATTTACAAGTTTGAATATCTAATAGATGAAATTCGAGATTTTAAATCTAAAACCTAGCCACGCGGCAGCCTCTAATTGGCGCGTATCGGTTCGGCCGGATCACGCTTGCGGACCGTAGGATCTAAATAAAGATGCACGGCCTAGATCCACTCATACCTCTTCGTTAAATGATCTAATTCTACGAGTTAGATCTAGATCCGACGCTGCTGAGCACACGACCATGGATGGGCGGCGCTAGCAACGGCGGTGCGGCGGCGGTGCTACTGGCGATGGTAGTGCGGCAATTCTAGCGAGACCTGGGGGTGGTGATGATGCTTACCCGACTCGCACGTGCACGAGGAAGCTCAATGTGGTCGCGGTTGGGACGAGGGAGAGCTGCTGTGGCCGTGGGAGCTCGTCGGAGTAAAGGACAGCTTCGGGCTCGGGTGGACGGCGAGGCGATGTTCTGGACCGCCCTAACACAAGGCAAGGGAATCAGCGCGTGCAAAGCGATCAGGCGAACATGGCAGGGTCAGGGAGAAGACAAGGGGCGAACGGACTTTACCTAAATCGCTCGCCGGAGTTAAGCGGCGATTCTGTCGTTCACAGAGGTGGACGGGGGCGACGACCTGGGTCACGCGCAAGCAAACCAGAGGTGTCAGAAGTTGCACAAGATCACAAGGACCAGCTTGAATGAACCAAAAGGAAAGGGGTGGTCGGGCTCACCAGAATTTAGTCGTCGGAGACGCTCGGTACTGCGGCGGTGCAAATGAAATTGCGGGTAGCCTGGTGGCAAAGAAGGGGTGACGAGTGAGGGGAAATGGTCGTAGAGGGGTGGGGATTAAGTAGCCGGAGTGGGGGCAAGAATGTCGTGAGCAATAAACTCCAATTAAGCGCATTTGTGTCGGGGAGGAAATGGCCGCGGCGAGCTGGTCTTTGGCGCGAGATTGACGACGCTGATCTGTCGCTGTGGTGGGGTCCACGAGTCAGCGAGTGGGTGTGGTCGCGCGAGGTGAGAAACAGAGAGAGGAGGGGTTTTTTCCCGGGTGGGCTGGCTGGGCTGGCTACTAGGCCGCGGGTGGGTTGGGTTAGTTAGGTCGCTGGCTTTATTTGTTTCCTTCTTTTCTCTTTTTCTTTTTCTATTTTGATTTCTGATTTGAATTTGAATAAGTGTTTCAAATTTGTTTCAATTCAACTTTCTTCCAAAATTTTATTATGTATTTCTTGTGTCCTAGGATGTGTAAAACATCTATTTACACTCAAAATCATTTTGGGTTTGAAAATAAAGTTTAAAACCATGCCTTTAACTAAATAATTATAATAGGCATATGAATGGTTTTAAATTTGAATTGTTTTGAAGTTTTTGTGTGGCCTTGTATTTACTTTCCAATCAACACTTATCAAATACTAATCAAATATAGAAAATAAAACATAAACCTTGCCTCACATGAATAAGTAATAGGCATAAATATGGTTTCTTATGTTTGTAATTTATTTGAAATAGATCAAATGCTTATGAATGCATGAATGTAATGCAAGCTTTACAAAATTATGATTTTTGGGATGTTACATGAATAAACAACGCTTGAAGCATTATCAAGCAAAATAAGATATAAGTGTAGTCATCATACGTGTGATCACCCCAGAAGAGGTGATTAAGCAAAGATATACAAGGAATGACAACTGCAAGAAGGATACAATCGAGACAGAATGAGCAACACCACAAACAAGCTATTGACCATAAAAGAGCGCATCATGGGAGGAAACCCATGTGAAGTAAAAGTTTGAGTAAGTTTTAAATTTTCAATTGAGTTTCAGTTAAGTTTGTGTTGAATAAAGAACATTTAAAACACTAGCGAGTAGAAGAAGTCTGGTTATGCTAAAATCCCGTTCAATGGATGTTAACATTGGTCAAAAATTTAAGCTATCATTTTTGTCAAAACTTGGTATTTTATTAAGTTTCATTTTTGTCAAAACTTGGTATTTTGACAAAATTTAAGCTGTCATTTAAGCAGGTAATTTTTTATGGATCTAGTAGTGTTAACGACCAACTATATGGCGAGAATTAAATTTCCAACCGTATAGTTGTAGTCGTATAGTTTTCCACCCTATCGCCAAAATTGTATTCCAGGATACAGAAGGTTTAATGACCAACTATACTGCGGGAAGAATATTTCCGGCTGTATAGTTGCGGTCGTATAGTTGGTACCACCGTAGAAGGAAAAATAAATTTAGGTTGGTTCATAACTATACGACGGGACCTATACGAGCCGCAGCCATATAGTTGCTCGTTACAGACGATGACTAGGGTTTTTGACCTCCCCTTTTAAAGCTGATCGCATCTAACTTTTTTCATTAAGTTTTCACAGAGCTACAACCTCCAGCCTCGAAAAATCACTGCCACCTCCATACGAGCCCGTTCTAACAATATATCTGGAGGAAGAAAGAAGAGAAGCCTGTGAAGAGGATGGAGGAAGTAGAATCTAAAGAAGCATCATCGTCATCCATCTCGGAGATCAAGCTTCTCCTAAATTAGTAGGACATGTTCCGACAAAGGATGGAGATTATGAGACAAGCGGATCAGAGAAGGAGCAAGGATGAGTATCTCCCTAATCCTTATCATCACAACACATGATCTTATTATAAACCTCCTCTAGGTCCGTCGCCTCTTAAATCTAAGAAGGTGTGACAAGATGAGATTCATGATAAGATCTATCAATTGGAAAAAGCTTCAAAGGCATGTGTTGAGACTATTGGAGAAGGGATTGGCTCCTACTTGATGATGAGCAAAGACCTTGAGAAAAATATCAATGACATCGATGGTTGAGTTGGTTTCTTGATTAATACTGTTTTTGAGTTAACAGATGAGAATAAATCCCCCCCGAAGAAAAATTTAAAGCTTCAATACGACATGGCCGAGCTCAGCATCTGCCTTGCAAGCATAGCTAAAGTTTACAACACAGGGAAAGAAGGCAATACTCTTCCCACCCATGGGGAGTAATATGTACCAACAAGGATTTATTTGATCCCGCGTGGCTTGATTCCAAGGTTGGGGAGATCTTTAAGACCTTGTAATCTATTTTATTAGTTTTACATTACTATTTTAGTTTTGCATTAGTTTGAGCTTATAAATTAATATTGCATCATTAGAATTCCCTTTAGGAATAGTTGATCCCATTTATGAAATTCCGAGTTTATTATTATATATGGAGCATTATTTAGTTGGTGCTTGTCTTATTGGATATACGAATGACTTGAGTATTATTTTACTTGCACTTGATGATAGCAATAGGAGTCTGCCACACTATTGGTATTAGCGGAACATATAAAGATAATTTAGTCAATATGTTGTAAGTTCATGGTTTGATTTACAAAAAGGAAAAAATAATATAATCAGTAAAGTTGAGAAAGAAACCTTGAATAGAGGAGAATTAAAAGTGCTATCAAATTAGAGTGAGAACAAGTCGAGGTAGAGTCTTCAAGCAATAAAGATTCTTCATTTACAATTGGAATTTGGTAATTGAGATCGTTAAACTTTGAATCCCTACATGAAGTGGAATGTATGGCTAGCTCCTTTGCACAACAATTAAACGAAAGTGTGAGCATATATATATATATATATATATATATATAAAGAAAGAAGAAGAGAAAGAAGAAAAGAGTGAATGTGCAAAGAGCAAGTAGGCATACACCACCGTCTTGTGGTAAGACAAAGAAACGTTTTAGATTTTAAATCCCAAGTGAATATGTTAATCCTAAAAATGCTTGGGACTACCCTGCTAACTCATTTGGTTGAACCGAATACTTTTACATCATCCTAAGATTAATATTTTGTAAACTGTTAAATGCTAAGGTGTGGAATCCTTCTAATATTATTCGAATGGTTCGAATAAGGTACTATTCATGAACTCATTCCTATGTATCATTTATGATAAACACATGCTGCAACTGCCTCATTTATTTTATTGACTCAGCTTCATGAATATGAGGATCACATTCATTAAGTCAGCCTTGCTCGGAACGAGCATGAGTCTCAGCTTGGGGAAGTTAATGAGTGCATATTTGCATCATGTTTTATATTATTATTTTGCAATGTAGTGGTAGGATCTTGGTATTTTACGGCGTTCACACGCACCTTTTATGTTTATTTTCACTAGGATCAGGACAGATGATGGATACAATGGACACAACTCTTGAACTAGTTGTACTAGAGCAAAAAAGAGATAAAAACAACGTAAATCGCTAAATTGGGAAATATCAATAACACCAGAAGAAACCCCGAAGCAATTGGAGGACACAGAAGGTTGAATGACCAACTATACAGCGGGAGAAACTTTTCCGGCTATATAGTTCCCGTCGTATAGTTGGCGCCGACACTGCCTCCTCAAATAGTTTCACCCCGTGCAACTGGATCGGCGGGATGACATACAGAACACCCAGAAATTGCCAAAAACCTCACCTCCAGAAGGGATCTGGAGGGGGAACTCGCCCTAGGGATCCATCTTCATCCTATGAAGATCTCGGAGGCCAAGGCATCGATCTCCATCTTCATCAACCGCTGCACCACCATCATCTCCATCCATCCCATCTAGATCTTGTTGTAATTCTAGAACTAGTTGTGGATTTATACAAGAACTATTCATCTATAATTGTTTCCATTACCATTTCCATGATGCTGATTGCCTCCATGTCTGAGTAGATCATTAGTTCTTAGAGAGAAGGAGAAACCCTAGTATGTGATTGATATGAGATAGAGATTATTATGTTATACATCATTATGTGTATTTGTTAATTGTCTTCATCTTGATGTTGAGAGTTGTTCACCTCTTTAATATTTGCCTCTTACGGGGACTTGATGAAATGGATTACTTGTTGGTAGACGAAGGGATGATCACACTTATTGTAACTATAAAGCTATTGTCATTCCTTACATACTAACTTGGGGAAGAAAGGAGAACTCATTAAGCCATGTCCATGCCATGGGATAAATCCATTTGGCCCTCGTATTATTGAGCTCACTACTTTGCTCAATCTCCCTCTTCCTACTATCATGGTGCTTCCCCTCACCAAGTTTGAGAGGAAAGACCTTTGGGGTTTCAAGGTCAATCAGCCAGGACGCCAGATTGAGCCTACCACGGAGGCTATCATCTTCAAGCTCATGCACGATGACAAGGAGAGAGGCCTAGAGGTAGTCATGCAGGACTTGATTGGACGTCTGTTAGGGCGACACTCTCGGCAGGTTAGAAGTACTCACTTCCACGTCTTCGGTAGACATGATGAGGATGGAGAAGCCATCGACTTTGAGGACACTTCGAGGGATACAGCTGAGCCGATTCGCCTATACCTCCAGAACTTAGAGGTTCTTCTTAGGCACGTGGAAACTGATAGGACCAACGTCATGCTTAGAAATGACGAACTCCAGGTGCAGCTTCGTGAGAAGGACAAGCTCTTCGCGGAGCAAGATGAGATAGTCAAGGAGATGGAGGCAAAGTTCGAGAGCCAGGACAGAAAGTTCAAGAGTCAGGAGAAGCGAGTCCAGGATAGGAAAAAGAGGATTCGGGACATGACTGAAGAACTGCAGGCCAAGGACTTCGAGCTCGAGCATCAGCAGACTGTGATTGAGAGGCTTCGTTCTCAGAAGAGGGCTCTCAAAGCCAAAGTAGAGACCTTGACCACCAGTGTCGAGGAATACAAGACCGCTATGGAGAATGCAGGTCTTACCTTTGTTGAGGAGGAGGTTGATGCCGAGGAGTAGTGACGACTACTCATTTATCATTTATTTATCATACTTTATTTGAGTCACAATGACCATCCAACATGTGGATGGCTCGTTATTGGAGTGTTTACTTTGCAAACTTGTCGTTTTTGTTGTTGAACTATTATTATTATGATGCATGCTTGATGATTGTTTATGTGATGTATTGTGCATGATAGCATTTATGGGTATCTCATTCTTATCTCTATTGAACAAACCACATATGCCTCCCCGTCGTGCCAATCCCAACCCCAACAACAACAACATCACCCCTGAGATGCAGCAAATGATGACAGCTCAGACTCAGCTGATGCAGATGATGACTACGTTCATCCAGAATCAGAACAACAACAACAACAATAACAACAATAACAACAATCGGAACAACCCACCGGGTTTTGACATGCTTACCAGGTTCTTGAGATTGAGGCCAGCAAAGTTCTCAGGAACAACTGATCCTATGGTGGCCAATGATTGGCTACGCTCCGTGAACAAGGACTTGGTAACAGTTGGCTGTACTAATGAAGAGAAAGTTAGATTTGCAGCTCACTTGTTGGAAGGACCAGCAGCCACTTGGTGGGATAACTTCTAGATCACAACCCCCATTGCCGATGTGACATGGGCTATCTTTGAAGATGGCTTTCGTACTGCTCACATCTCATCGGAGTGATGAGTTTGAAGAAGAAAGAGTTCCATAATCTTAAGCAGCGCCACCCCAGCGTGGCTGAATATATTGAGGAGTTCAACAATCTGGCGCGTTATGCACCGGATGAAGTTGACACTGATGCTAAGAGGAAGGAAAAGTTCCTTGAAGGGTTGAATGATGAACTGAACCTGCAGCTATCAGTGGCCTATGTTCCCACTTATCAGTCTCTTTGTGACAAGGCTACTATTTTGGAGAACAAAATGAAGCAAGTTGAGAGTAGGAAGAGCAAGCACTCGGACAAGCACAGCTCGGGATCGTCTCACAAACGTTCCCATTATGATGATAGTGGAAGCTCAGGATCCCATAAGCATGGGAAATTCAACAAGCACCACAACCACAACCGTCATCATGACAACAAGCATCATCGTAGTCATGACAATGACAAGTACAAGAACCACAAGGGTGGATATAAGAGCCACCACAGTGGTAGTAGAAGTGGCAGTGGAAGCCAGCCTGTCAAGAAGGATATTATTCAGGTTGAGTGTTTCAAGTGTAAGAAGATGGGGAATTATGCAAATGAATGCCTGGAAAAGAAAGTGGAAGGACCCAATAAGCCTAACCCTTTTCATAAGGGACAAGTGAACCACATCAATGTGGAGGAAATTTATGAGGAGCCTGATGATGTTGCTGGTAAGTTCAAACTCAAATCTATTCTAGCATTTGTTCTCTTTGATACTGGTGCATCTCATTCATTCATATCAAGAGCATTTGTTGAAAGAAATGAACTACCGGTAGAAACTATTGGGTGTCCCATAAAAGTAAGTTCTCCTGGTGGAGAAATGTTAGTGAATTCAGGATGTCATGATCTAGTCATAGAGTTTGGGAAGTATAAGTTTCCTGTTAACTTGATAATCCTAAACTCCCATGGATTGGATGTCATTTTGGGAATGGACTGGATGACTAAACACAAGGGAGTGATAGATTGTGCCAACCATACTGTCTCACTCACAACTCCAGAAAATAAAAGGATCAGATTCAAGACCAATTTTGAAGCAAAAAGGAGTAAGCTAAATTCTCTTAAGGGGGTTAGCATGGACAGTGTGCCAATTGTGAGTGAACATCCGGATGTGTTTCCGGAAGAATTGCCGGGAATACCACCAGATAGAGATGTGGAATTTCTTATCGATTTGCTACCAGGATCTGGACCAATAGCAAAGAGACCGTACAAGATGTCAGTTGATGAACTGAAAGAACTCAAGAAACAACTTGGAGAGCAGTTGCAGAAAGGATTTATTCAACCAAGTTCCTCATCTTGGGGAGCCCTAGTTTTGTTTGTGGAAAAGAAAGATAGAAGTCAAAGGTATGCATAGATTACCGTTCACTCAATGAGGTGACTATCAAGAACAAATACCCTTTGCCAAGAATCAATGACCCGTTTGATCAGCTAGAAGGAGCTTGTGTATTCTCAAAGATTGATCTCCGGTCAGGTTATTTTCAGCTCAAGATAAGAGAGCAAGACATACCTAAGACAACATTCACCACAAGGTATGGATTGTATGAGTATACCGTGATGCCATCTGGTTTGACCAATGCTCCAGCGTACTTCATGAATATGATGAACAAGGTGTTCACAGAATTTCTTGATAAGTTTGTTGTCGTTTTCATCGATGACATTTTGATCTACTCCAAGAGCAAAGAAGAGCATGAAGGGCATTTGCGTTTGATACTTGAGAATCTCAGGGAGCATAAGCTGTATGCCAAATTCAGTAAATGTGAGTTTTGGTTAGATGAAGTTGGATTTCTTGGACACGTGGTGTCAGGAGATGGTGTAGCAGTTGATCCTGCTAAAGTTTCAGCGGTAACTGAATGGGAATCTCCCAAGTCAGTGAAAGAAGTTCGCAGTTTCCTTGGCTTAGCAGGTTACTATAGAAGATTCATTGAGAATTTATCCAAGGTAGCTAAGCCTATGACAGAATTGCTAAAGAAATACAAGAAATTTGCTTGGTATGAAGGTTGTGAACTCAGCTTTCAGGAATTGAAGAAGAGACTTGTGACAGCACCAATCCTATGTCTGCCAGATTTAGAGAAGGATTTCCAAGTGTATTGTGATGCATCTCATCATGGTTTGGGTGCAGTACTTATGCAAGAAGGAAAAGTTGTGGCTTATGCCTCGAGACAACTCAAAACTCATGAAGTGAACTATCCTACTCATGATTTAGAGTTATCCTCTGTTGTCCATGCACTCAAAACATGGAGACATTATCTTTTGGGAAAGCGCTGTGAGGTGTTCACAGATTACAAGAGTTTGAAGTATATCTTCACCCAGAAGGAAATTAATATGAGACAAAGAAGATGGCTAGAACTCATCAAGGACTATGACTTGAGTTTGCAATACCACCCCAGTAAAGCAAATGTTGTAGCAGATGCTCTAAGCCGTAAAGTTTTTGTGAATGGTCTTACTAAGGGAGAATTGCCAGATGATCTATGTGCCCAATTTAGAGATCTCCGATTGGAGATTGTACCTGAAGGACATATCATGTCTTTGGATGTTCAACCTACTTTGTTGGACAAGATCAAAGAAGCCCAGAAGACTGATAAGGAAATTGAAGAGATTAAGGAAAAGATTGGTAAAGGAAGAGCCAAAGGATTCCATGAAGACGAACAGGGTACTTTATGGCATGGAAAACGTATCTGTGTTCCACAAGATCCGGAGCTTCGGAAACTGATTTTGCAAGAGGCACACAACTCACCGTATTCCATTCATCCGGGTAACACCAAAATGTACATGGATATGAAGGAAAGATTTTGGTGGAATAATCTCAAGAAGGACATCACCGACATATTGCTTTGTGTGATGTGTGCAGTAGAGTGAAAGCGGAACATCAGAAACCAGCAGGTTTGCTTCAACCACTACCTATTCCTGATTGGAAGTGGGACAAGATTGGTATGGATTTCATTACCGGATTACCAAGTACCCGGTCGGGATATGATTCTATTTGGGTAGTAGTGGATCGCCTAACTAAAGTGGCTCATTTCATACCCGTGAAGACAACCTACACTAGTGATAAGTTAGCCAAGATATATATGAGTAGAATTGTATGTCTATATGGAGCACCCAAGAGTATTGTGTCTGATAGGGGAACCCAATTCACTTCTCATTTTTGGAGGCAATTGCATGATTCATTGGGAACGAGGTTGGAATTCAGCACTGCTTTTCATCCTCAAACTGATGGACAGACAGAAAGGACTAATCAGATTCTTGAAGACATGTTGAGGGCATGTGCCCTAGACTATGGAGCCAGTTGGGATGAAAGTCTGCCTTACGCAGAATTTTCTTATAACAACAGCTATCAAGCCAGCATTGAGATGGCACCATTTGAGTTTCTCTACGGGAGAAAATGTACCACCCCATTGTTATGGAATGGTGTGGGAGAAAGAAGTCTGTTCGGACCAGAACTAATCAAAGAAGCCGAAGAGAAAGTCAAGATGGTTAAGGACAAATTGAAGATAGCACAATCCCGAAAGAAAAGCTACGCAGACCCTAAGCGTAGAGAAGTCACCTATGAAGTTGGTGATAGAGCTTATCTTAGAGTGTCACCACTTCGTGGAGTGAAGAGGTTTGGAGTCAAAGGGAATTTGGCCCCAAGATATGTTGGACCATTCAAGATTCTGAGTCGCAAAGGAGAAGTTGCTTATGAAATTGAATTGCCAGAGTCTTTGTCAGCTGTTTATAATGTGTTTCATGTGAGTCAGCTTAAGAAATGTCATCCAGAAATGGAAGAAACTTCTTTGAAGGATACTATACCTTTGGAAGAGGTTCAAATGGAAAGTGATCTCACTTATGAAGATAAACCTATCAAGATTCTTGAGACTGCAGAAAGAGTTACCCGGACTAAGACTATCAAATTCTGCAAAGTTTAATGGAACCATCATTCAGAAGAAGAAGCAACATGGGAAAGAGAAGATGATCTTCGGAAAGACCACCCTCACCTATTTGCTAGCCAATCCGAATCTCAAGGGCGAGATTCACCTTAAGGGGTTTAGATTTGTAACATCCCTAAAATCATGTTTCAAACTCATGCATATCATCCATGCATCCATAGAGTTCATTCCAAACAAATCAATTCAAAAACAGGAGCATATGAGCTCATTATTTTATGTGATCAGCATTTGAATCAAATGCTACTCTCCAATGAGAGATTGTGGTTCATGAAACCAAACTTTGTTGTCTTATTGCTCTTAGGTTGTATTGCTAGATTATTAAGATTTAAACCAAAGTTTCAAAACAAATATGATTTGAAAATCAATTTCAAAACCTATTCAAACTAGTGCTATGCCATTACTTATTTTATTTTATTCCAAGTGACCAAGCCAATTCAAAGTGACCACTTGGTTTTATGCCCAGAAATGTGATTGTTGCACACTGCAAAAAATCCTGAAAAGATTTGAATTCAAATAGGTTTTGAAATCATTTGAATTTGATTCCTGAAATTGAAAACAGAAAAAGAAAAGGAGAAAAGAATTGGAAAAGGTCCTGCGCCACCTTTATAGCCCAACGACGGATTCAGCCCACTAAGCCCACCCGGGTTCCCTCTCTCTCTCTCTCTCTCTCTCTCTCTCACTCGCAGACGCACCCACCAAGTGACTGACGCCAGGACCCCACCCCTCTCTGTTTCTCTCGCTGACAACTGGGCCTCACTTCCGCGTCACCCTTCGTCCCCAAATCGCGCCCACGACCACGTCGCCAGCCGTTCCCTCCACCATTCACTGCCGCGTTGATTCCGCTCTTAATTGCCATTGATACCGCGCGACATCCTCGCCCCCGCTCTGTCTATAAGACCACCTCCCCCTCGCGGCCATTTACCCCAGCAAAGCAAACAGAAACGCCCCCAGGCTGCCCGCAATCGCACCTGCACCGCCGGAGACAGAGCTCACTCCGGCGACCAATCCCGGTGAGCCTCGTGCGCCCCTTCCCCTCTGGTTCATGCGAACAGCTTCACAACCTCTTTGTGCTCCTCCTGATGTATTTGGTTCATCCTATACTGCCCCAGGTCGTCGTCTCCAAAGCGCAGCCAGTCCCCAACGACGTCTCCAACTCCGTCGACTAAATTCGGTGAGCCCCTTGTTCTCCTTCGCCTCTAGTTCACACGAACGTGCTCACCGTAGCCTTGCGCATCTTGTTCATGCTAGGGTGACCAGGAGTGTCGCCAACGTCGTCGTCCACCCGAGCTCGACACTGTCAGCTACTCCGACGAGCCCGTGCAGCCGTGTCCGTGCGCCCCCTGCCAAGCCGTCGCCAGGTTGAGCATCAGTGCATCGCTACGAGCCCGGTAAGCACCTCCGACGACCCTAGAACCCCCTGTAGCCACCGCGCCGCTGACAGTTGGCACCGCCAGCGTCGCCCAGCTGTGGTCGCATGGTTGATGACCGTTGGATCTAGATCATGCGCGTGTAATTAGATCACTTAACGAAATGGTATGAGTAGATCTGGGCCGTGCAGATTAAGTAGATCTAACATCCTATGTGCGTGATACTTTGCGAACCGGTACGCACCAATCAGAGCGTGACGCGTGGCTAGGGATTAGATTTAAAAACAGAATTTGAATCTATTAGTTGTTTGATTTTGTTTTAGCCATAACTTTTGATTCACACGTTCAAATTTGATGAATTTTATATCAATGGAATCAGGAGAGCAAGACATTTCTAAATGTGCAATGTGTTTAATGTTTGGTTTCTGTTAAAATGGTTTTATTTACAGAAACATGTGTAGGCCTATTTTGTGTATATAAATTATTTGAGATATGTTTTAGTGTTAAAATAATTTTTTTTGGCAAGTTTTGAACTTGATTATGAACCAGTACTGTGCACTTGTCTTGTTAATTTTAGAAAATCATCACATATCATATTGCATGCATCCATATATTTTTGTTTGTATTTATTTTGTATGTGATTTGTTGCTATGATTTTATGTGTAGATTTTGGTGCCAATAGTGATTGTGATTGTGAGGAGTGTAGCTACTCTCCAACCTACCAAGGAAAGTGGTGCTTCATGATATTTTTATCCCTATGTTTTCTACTAAGCATTAGAGATATTTTGTTAGTCTTGCATGTTATATTTTACTTATATGCTATGCTTGGGAAATCCTAGTAGTTGTAGAATTGCTAGAAATTTCTAAGTCAAGATGCTTATCTATGCCATGATTAGCCTAGCTAGTAGTAACCAAAGGGTGGTGAAATATACATGCTATGATAAAAATATTTCTAAGTCTTTGGACTTGTGTTTTGCCTAATAAAACAACTAAGTGAATGAAACACCTGGTTGGAATGGAAGGAATGGTTTATGTTGAGTGGTTACACAAGGCCCATTTCTATGGTTTACCTTGTGTATCTCACTTATGGAAAGCCACCCAGGAACAAAGAGATTTTAGAGGCCAAGTGTTAAGAAGCTTCTAGTGCAGCCACTTGGCAATATGGGCTCTGCCTGGATCACATAGGTTGCTAGAACTTAGCCATTTGGACAGTTGGTGGTAGTGGGATGATAGGTTGGAACGCATCCATTTGATCCAAGGGAAGGCTTCTGAAAGGTCCTGTCTTGGTGAAAATCAAGGCTTGTGGGGAAAGTGCACAACCTCTGTAGATAGAAGAACCTAAGTACTTAGCCATGTCCCTGGAAAAGGACAACTTGAGCATCAAGACATGGAAGCTATCAAGAATCTCCTCATCCCAATTTCTAAGTAAAAACTTGTGGGAGAACAAGGGTGAAGGACCCCAATGTCTATTGGTGGTTCCTTGGGAAAAGTTTTGACAAAGAAAAACTTAGTGTTTTCAACTAATAGGCAAAACCTATTTTGAGCAAAGCAAGCCTAAGCTACACTTAGCCAAATTGCATATAGTATCTAGTCCACCAAAATTATACTAAGGTATCACTTGCCAATACTATTCCAATGTATTGACCCACTGTGGCTGTAACTTGTGATGTTGCAGGTTACTCTGATGAGGATTAGGAGTCATGAGTCTACACTAAACATGTTTGCCTGTGGCACATGAAGATGAACACTTGTTATCCATTTACTTATTTAAACTCTTGTACTAGGCCTATGGCCATGGAGTTGTAAAGACTATGTTTGTCTCTGGAATGGCTGTAATAATGACCTTTGTTTCTGTGTACTTCATCTTAGACTGTGGATGCTATCATTGATCCAGGGACTAGCATTACAATCACAGGGATCCTTTTTCTTTATAAAGGAGGGATCTTACAGAGGTCCTCCCAAATATATACATGTGAGGAGAATATTGGTTATGGTAATCTTGATTACTCAGTCTAAATTGCTAGCGGGTGTATCCACCACTCCCCGAGAATGCCTTTTTCCCTATTGTAGTTCCAAGATTTCTTACAAACGCGATTCCCATTTTCTGCATTAAGTTTGCTTCACTTTACTTTATTGTTTTGCTCATCAAAAACCCAAAAACAATTCTACTTTTCTTGCATCTTATAATTATTCCTTAATTACTTCATTTAGTTTTAGTTAAAAGCATTTTAGTCTTTCGCCTACTGCTCCATGTGGGATCGATATCTTTATTTTGAAACTAGCTACAAACGATCTGTGCACTTGCAATCATCACTCACCTGGTGGAGGAGGAGGACAGAGGAGGGAGGAGGGAGGAGCTCTCCGGGAGGAGAAGGAGAGAAGAAGTGGAGGATAAGGAGTGAATAAGTGTGGAGGAGAGGAAGAAGAGTAAAGGAGAAAAGAGAGGGAGAAGGTGCACCCGGTGGGATTCAAATTTGGATCCCACCTAATACTTCTGTGGCGCATATGAGAGATATGCGCCACATAAGTTTCTTCCCCTTTTTTGCACAAAAAACTTCTTACTACTATAACTTTTTACTATTTTTGAATTTGGGGAATCTGTAAATTCCATAACGACCTTTGGCAGTTGAATTCGAGTAGGAAATTTCGAGACGATCATTTTGATGGGTAAAGCTTTTTTTCCGACATCGTATGCAAAAGTTATGGCCATTTTACTATGCCATGACCTTTTTTTTGCAAAATACATCAAAATTCATGTTTTTCAATTTTCCCTATAACTATACCCCAAAATATAACTACATCTCAAAGGATTTTTTTGAAGTTTTTATCATTTTCGTTTATTTTGTACAAAAATTAAAAGTCGACCCCGAGGGGGAGGGGGATATGTTTTTCCACATTATGTGGTGCATACATCTATATGCACCACAGAAACATCACTTATGCGCCAGAGAATATTGGTCAACTGAATTATGTGGTGGGTCCCTCTTACTTTCTATGAGGCATATGGACATATTTGCCAAGAAATATAAAATTTTGTGGCGCATATGTCCATATTCTCCACATAAAGTTGCTCGCCCAGGCCCGGTGGCGGGTCCCACCAAATTTCTGTGGCGCATTGTTTCCCTATATGCGCCACAGTATAATGCAGTTTTCTGTGGCGCATTGCCTGGAATGCGCCACTGAAATTTGTCTGTGGCATGATCATACATATGCACCATAGAAGATCCATCTATCTATAGTTGGTTTCCTAGTAGTGACCCCCGCGGGAGCTCACAGTCAAAATGCCCTGACCACTGCTCAAAACGGCCACCCAATCCACCACGGAAGCGAAGGCGCATGGCAATATCCTCTGGATCAGGAGGTAGAGGCCACATTGTAGGAAGAGGAGCCATCGTGGATTGCCACTCACTCCTCGGCAGGGTAGTGGTGAATGCCAGGTTTAGATAGGGGTTGGGGGATTTTGAGAGAAAGGTCGGAATTAGCGGTAGGGAAAATGACATTGGAAAAAAAGGTGGTTAAGGTCTAGGCCCTATGTGGTAGAGGTGTCTATTTGAATGGGAAATGATATAACCCCCTGGGGGATCGCTTCCTTGCATCCCCCGCCCTCCTCCCATGACACGTGTTGTGCGTGGGCACACAAACAACCGACCACAACTTTATCTTCTATGTTTCTCCCATATCGTATTTGTGTTGTTTTCCCCATCGGATCCTCGTGACTGCCCCCCCGCCCCCACCCGTCCATCGCATTGGTACCACCATTGAATACCTCCCTGGACTTCTCCCTCACCATCGCCCCTAATTCCCCATCTATGGCACCGGTCTCTCTCCCTCTGCCCATGTGATCCTCCATGCGCGAGAGATTTTTATTGTTGATGGGTTGTGCTGTCGCACCGGTCGTGGTATCGCCTGGAGCATACGATTCCTCACGCCGATGGTGGTTCTACCCACGCCGACGGTGATACTGCTGCGAGCGGGTCCTGCTGGCGCCAGTGGTAGTGCTGCCCGCGTCGGCTGTGGTGATGCCCAGCTCCGCCTTTACAAGCGGAGGATGTTGTGCTCCTCTAGTGCGCTGAGATGGTGTTGAAGGAAATGGCGCTACTCTCATTCGGCATAGTGCAGAGCTCCAACTGCTTGCTAGTTTTGCTACCAAAGGAGGTCGAGTATGCTACGAACGGTGATCAGCATTGCTACGAAGGAAGTGTGGCACTGCAATGACGACTTGGCGTTGCTGCCACAACGGTTCACCGGAATTTTTTGCTAGATTCGTTCTAAGTTTTTTTATAAAATGGTCCAAGTTTTTTGCTACGGTGTCGCCGACGATGTCTCTAATGATGAAGTCGGTTTTTTGTTACATTTACCTATTTGTTTTGCTACAACTATTTTCTGTTTTAGCAATTTTTTTGTTACAAAGTCTCTGGCGAGATCTCCTGGAGAAAGTCTCCGACGATATCTCTGGTGAAACTGATTTTGCTATATTAAGACTTTTTTGTCTACAAAGTCCCCGACGAGGTCTAGTATTTTTTTTATTTTCTGAGTTGAACTATTTTTTTCTACATGTAGCAAGTGGAATAATTTGTAGCAAAAGTGGGACCTAATATAGCAAAAGCAGGATTTGGACATTTTTTAGTGACACGTGGCGGCACGGGACTTGGGAGGTTTGGGGGAATTATTTTCCTATGGACGTGTAGTATGACCCTATTTGAATTTGTTCATTCTGTCCGGGTTAGCTTCGTACCATAAAAACGGTTTTAGGTACCCTTTATAAATCCTTTAATGTTTCAATTCTTGTGGGATCAACTAGAGTTGCTCTTAGATCTATCATAGTGGAAGTAACTAGACTAGTAACATGCACATTTTAGTGCCCAAGATACTACTTTCATAGTGGATAGTATCATAGGTGTAGTTGAAGGGATACAGGTAGGCTACACTAGCGCAAATCAAAATTTTCTACTGCGTAAACCAGGATTACTATTGTCATAGATCACGGGATTACCACTAGACGCGCAGTTTCGGAACTTGATGAAGCGCGTTGAGGCAGTGTAGACGTTCCACGTCTCCTCCTTGTTCTCGTCCCACGAGCAGCTTCCCTTTGCGCGGCTCGTCCAAGTGCCACAGATCCAGCATCTCCAAGGTATCCACACGTGCGGGATGGAAGCGTTAGAAGCCGGACTTCTAGGTCCGCGCACGCGACACAGGCATGAGGAGTGGAGGCTAGGGAGAATGGTCTACTCCTAGTCAGCTCGCCCCACCCTCTCTTATATCGGCGTCCCTAGTGGGCTTCTACATTAGCAGCCCATTAGTAGCCTAAGCCTACTCTTGGTCAGCTCCCCCCACCCTCTCTTATATAGGCTTCCCTAGTGGGCTTCTACATTAGCAGCCCATTAGTAGCCTAAGCTTGGTCTAATTCGGATCCAATCCTCATTAGGCTTCCATCCCCTTTAGTGTGTGACCCTATAGGTTCATATACGTATAGACATGACACGAATACACTTATTCTGTTAATAGTTGGTAGCGGCCTCTAGCAAGACGTGCTAACTTCTAAACGCATACAAAGATCATATCGGACAAAACATCACAAAGTTTAGTACATGTCTTTCCCTTTGCCTCACGATATTTGGTCTAGCTCTAAGATGACCTCCATTTCTCGATACTATGATTCAGAATCCGTTTACTAGGTTAACTCTTAACCATATGTAGCACGTCCATGCATTTCTAGATCCGATCACTCAAGGAGGCCAGAGATATCTATCTCAAGTAGAGAGGGGCAAATCCCATCTTGATTGACCATGTCTTGCAGCATGCTTCAGGACAAACCCGAAAGCTACCTTTATAACTACCCTGTTACGGAGTAGCGTCTGATAGCCCCAAAGTAGGTCGATCCACATCTCAAGTACATGCGACAATCTCAGGTCTAAGGAAAAAACGTGCAAAATGTGTAGAGAGAGCTGCAACTAATTGCCAGTCTCAAGTTGGGTCAATCCAACCCCATGTTCATAACATGTGTCCACATCATTGGTTTGACATCTCCATGTCTATGACTTGCGAAACATAGTCATCAACCAATCGATGTGCTAGTCTAATATTCACATGTGTCCTCACATAAACTCTGACTAGGGACAACTATTAAATAACCATACAAGTCAAGAGTTTCACAAACAATTCACATAATTGCCAATCAATACAAGTTGCCTGGTATGAATATTCAAAGAACATTACAATAACTCATGGATACAAAAGAAATATAATCATCTCTATGGTTTCCTCTAGGGCATATTTCCTTCAGTCTCCCACTTGCACTAGAGTCAATCTAGATTGTATCTAATACATATTGCTCTTGCGGGAACCTCATGCGTAGGCTGCGGGAGTGTCTTTGTAAAGGGATCAGCAACATTTGAGTCTGTATGTATTTTGCATATCATGACACTACCATCCTCAATGAACTCTCGAATATGATGGTAACGCATGCGAATATGTTTGTTTTTCTGGTGCTGTCTAGGTTCCTTGGCTTGTGCAATAGCACCATAGTTGTCATAATAAACGTCCATGGGATTGGACGCGTCCTGAACCACACCAAGATCAATTAGGAGATTCCTAATCCAAATAACTTCCTTTGCAGCCTCCGAGGCGGCAATATATTCAGCTTCTGTTGAAGAGGAGGCCACTGTATCTTGCTTGAAACTTTTCTAACTCACAGCACCACCATTCATGACAAACACATAACCATATTGCGATCTAGAGTCATCTAAGTCGTTAAGGTAACTCGCATTTGTGTAACCCCTTACACTGAGTTCATCCTCACCTCCATAAACTAGTAACACATCCTTAGTCCTTCTCAAGTACTTAAGGATATTCTTTACCACTGTCTAGTGACCTTCACCTAGATCAGCCTGATATCTGCTCGTAACACTTAGAGCATAGGAAACATCTGGGCGAGTATATATCATTGCATACATGATGGATCCAATAGCCGAAGCATATGGAATCCTGCTCATGCGCTCACACTCATCAGTAGTCGAAGGACACTGAGTCTTGCTGAGTTTTATGCCATGAGACATGGGCAAGAACCCCTTCTTAGCCTCTTCCATGCTGAACCGTTTCAACACTTTGTCAATGTATGTACTCTGGCTTAATCCAATTAGCCTCCTTGATCTATATCTATAGATCTTGATGCCTAGAATATATGCCACTTCTCCTAAGTCCTTCATCGAAAAACTATTTTAAAACGAGGTCTTAACAGACTTGAGCATAGGAATGTCATTTCCAATCAGAAATATGTCATCTACATATAAGATAAGAAATATAAGAGCTCTCCCACTTTCTTTCTTGTAAACACAAGGTTCTTGTTCGTTTTTAATGAAGCCAAACTCCTTTACAACTTTATCAAATCGAATGTTCCAACTCCGAGATGCTTGCTTCAGCCCATAAATAGACTTTAGAAGTTTTCATACCTTTCCATCATTGTTTGGATCGAAAAAACCTTCGGGCTGCATCATATACACGTCCTCAGTTAGGATTCCATTTAGGAAAGCCGTCTTGACATCCATCTGCCATATTTCATAGTCGAAATGTGCAACAATAGCTAGAATAATCTGTATAGACTTAAGCATCGCTATGAGTGAGAATGTCTCGTCGTAGTCAACTCCTTGAACTTGTCGAAAACCTTTTGCAACAAGTCGAGCTTTATGGATGTGAACATTTCTATCCATATCAATCTTCTTCTTATAGATCCATTTGCGCCCGATGGCTTTAAAACCATCAGGCAGGTCAACCAAGTTCCAAATTTGATTGTCTCCCATGGACTCTATCTCGGATCTCATGGCGATCATCCATTTATCAAAGTCAGGGTCCACCATCGCTTCTGCATAGGTCGTAGGATCATCATTATCTAACAATAATAATTCCCGCATTTCGTGGAGCCTCGCCGACCTTCGCGGTTGTGGTGCTTCTATTGCCACGGGTTCCTCAACTTGTTCTGCTACAATAGCATCACTTGTAGAAGCATCCCCGACTGGCTCATCTTGAACTTCTTCAAGTTGCACCGACCTTCCACTAGTTCCCTTTGTGAGAAACTCTTTCTCTAGGAAAACACCGCTACGAGTGACAAACACTTTGCCCTCTTCTCGGTTGTAGAAGTAATACCCTAAGTTTTCCCTCGGATATCCCACGAAAATATACTTATCCAATTTGGGTGTTAGATTGTCCGACTAAAGCCTCTTGACAAATGCATCACAACCCCAAATCTTTAGAAAAGACAAACTGGGATTCTTTCCAGTCCACATCTCATATGGTGTCTTAACTATAGATTTAGATGGTACCCTATTAAGTGTAAAAGATGTCGTTTCTAGAGCGTAACCCCAAAATGATAATGGTAAATCCGACTGGCTCATCATCGATCGAACCATGTCCAACAAAGTTCGATTGCGCCATTCGGAGATCCCGTTTCTTTGAGGCGTTCTGAGCGGCGTGAGCTGTGGAACAATTCCGCAACTCTTAAGATGATTGCTAAATTCATGACTCAAATATTCTCCTCCATGATCAGATCGCAAGGCCTTTATTTTCTTTCCAGGTTGATTCTCTACCTCACTCTGAAACTCCTTGAACCTTTCAAAAGTTTCAGACTTATGCTTCATCAAGTAGACATAACCATATCTACTGAAATCATCAGTGAAAGTAATGAAGTAGTGATATCCTCCTCTGGCTATCGTGCTCATTGGTCCACATACATCAGTATGTATGAGTTCCAACAAGTCTGTCGCTCTCTCGGGTAAACCCAAAAAAGGCGACTTGGTCATCTTTCCAAGTAAACAAGCCGGACATGTCTCGTATGATTTAAAATCAAACGAAGTTAGAAGACCATCACCATGGAGATTCTTCATGCACTTTTCACTTATATGCCCCAAATGACAATGCCATAAATAGGTAGGACTCAAATCATTAGGCCTAAGCCTTTTAGGGAATGTACAATGCTAGAGAAGACGGGTCTTCTCTTAGCCCTCCACGTAATCTAGAGAAGGTAATAAAAATAAGTTGTACAATGGGTCATCTCTTATTGTCATCTCTAAGAATTAATGTGAATTGGCTAATTATAGTAAGAAATTGTGTTGATAAGAGAAGGCATAAGATACAATGGAGAAAATTGTCTTCTCTTATTTTTAAGGGATCATTCCTTAGCTAAGGGAATACAACCTTCTCTTTCTTCATTCTCTCTCCTCCAACTAAGCGAAAATCCGACGTGGCAACCGTAAGGGAAGGCTGGCATCATCACATTGTACATGACCTTAGCACTAACATTGTAAACATATGCATAATCAAGATTTAAAATAAACAACCCATTCACAATGGGAGCATTAGTCATAAACATATCATTCTTAGAGATTACACAACCATTGTTCATACTCGCAAATGAATATCCATCCCTCATCAAACATGAAGGTGATAAAATGTTTCGACCCATAATTGGAATGTAGTAACAATTATTTAACTCCATAATAAATCCTGGCGGAAGGTGAAGTTGCATGACGCCGACGAACAATGCAGCAACCCTTGCTTTATTTCCGATGTGAAAATCCACTTCGCCTTTCTGCACTTATCTAGGCCTTATTAGCCCCTGCATCGAATTGCAAATATGAGCAACCAATCTGGTATCAAATATCGATGAGTTAACATAGGAATTAGCGAGAAGAATGCCCACAACATTTACAACAAGCGTACCTGAGTGGGAAGTACTCTTTCTTCATCAAAGAATCCTGGTACTTGCTGCAATTTCTCTTCCAGTGGCCATGTTCATGACAAAATAAGCACTCAGTGTCTTCTACATGTCCAGCCTTTTGCTTGGGTGCAGGCTTAGGGATCGTATCCTTAGCCTTACCCTTCTTCTTCCAAGAAGTATCCTTTTTCTTGAAGCTAGGCTTGTTCTGCACAGCCATCACATGGCTATGCCCTGCACACTTCTTCATGTCACCTTCTGATGTTTTTAGCATCCCACATAACTCATTAATGCCCTTCTCCACTCCATTCATATGGTAGTTCGAGATGAACTTCCCATTGCTAGATGGAAGAGACGCCAAAATGAAGTCAGTAGCTAATTCTTGGCCTAGTGGAAAACCAAGCTTTTCCAAAGTATGACTGTAACCAACCATTTTGATCACATGGGGGCCTACACCTTCTCCCTTTGCCATCTTGCATTCCACAAAGGACTTGGCGACATTGTACCTCTTAGTCCTTGCCTAACTCTGGAACATGTCCCTAAGCGCGATGATCATATCGTACGCTTCCTGATCCTCAAAATTTTTTTGGAGTTCAGGTTCCATGCATGAAAGCATAAGACATATAACCTCAAGAGAATCATCACATGCTCTCTTGTAGGCATTCTTGAGGGCAGCAGATGCATTATCAGCAGGTTCATCGAGGATTGGGGTATCCAGAACCGTTTCCTTTTTATCAGACCTGAGAACAATTCTCAGGTTATGGACCTAGTCCGAATAGTTTGTTCCATTTAGTTTATCTTTGTCAAGAATCGAACACAAAGAAAAAGGTGATGCAGTGTTCGGTGCCATTGATCTACAACAGAAAACATGCAAAATACTAAGCCATGTAACCATGAAAGATTAAAACATATTAAACAATTTAATAGCATATACTCCCACTTAAATCAATATCCCTCTATTGATGCTAAGTGATTCAAGATCCACAATTAACAAGTCGACTAGTGAGCTTTAGCATCACTTCTAGAAGACAAGGTAAATCGGTAAGCAACACTTGCTAATCATATCACATATGACTCTTGTTGTTGGTTGACATCTCTATGTCAAAACTAGGCGCCCAACCTTTATGCCCCAAGGTATTTAACTGTTAAGCTGACCTTGTCAAGCTCACCAACCCTTATGCTTGTAGTATCCGATACAAACCCATCCAGCCAAGGAAAACCACGGCACCCTAATTTCATAGGCCCACCAACGATTGTACATGGCATAGGATGGTGCAAGGTTTGGTTGGGAGGGCATGTTTAACTTAAACTTTGTGAGGGATCGTTCTACTTTGTTAAACCCCTCCTTTATAGAGGAAAGGATCCCTGTGATTGCAATGCTAGTCCCTGGATCAATGCTAGCATCCACAGTTTAAGATGAAGTACACATATACAAAGGTCGTTTATTACATTCATTCCAGAGATAAAATATAGTCTTTTACAACTCATGGCCATAGGCCTAATACAAGAGTTTTAAGGAACAAATAAATAAACACAAGTCTTCATCTTCATGTGCCACAGGCAAGCATGTTGAGTGTAGACTCATGACTCCTATTCATCATCGGAGTAACCTGCAACATCACAAGTTACAGCCACAGAGGGTCAATACTTTGGAATAGTATTGGCAAGTGATACCTTGGTATATTTTAAGTGGACTATATAACTATATGCATTATGGCTAAGTGTAGCTTGGCTTGCTTTTGCTTGAAAATAGATTTTCCTATTAGTTGAAATTGCTAAGTTTTTCCTTATCAAAAACATTCCAAAAGAAACCACCAATAGACATTGGGGTCCTTCACCCTTGTTCACCCACAAATTTTTAATGTAGAAGTTAGAGTGATGAGATTCTTGTAGCTTTCATGTCTTGAAGCTCAAAGTGTCCATTTCCTTGGACAAGGCTAAGTACTTAGTTTTTCCATCTGCAGAGGTTGTGCACTTTCCCCACCAGACTTGGTTTCCCAAGACAGGACCTTTCAGAAGCTTTTCCTTAGTCAAATGGACGCGTTCCAACCTATCATCCCATCTACCACCAACTGTCCAAAAGACTAAGTTCTAGCAACCTATATGATCAAGGCAGAGCCCATTTTGCCAAGTGGCTGCACTGTAAGCTGTCTCAACACTTGGCCTCCAAATCCCTTTGTGCCTGGGTGGCATTCCACAAGTGATATACACAACCCAAGTCCATGGCCTTGTGTAACCACTCAACATAACCCAATCTTCCCATTCCACCCAGGAGTTCATTTGTCTTAGTTGTTTTATTAAGAAAAATATAAGTCTCTTTGACTTAGTATATTTTTATCTCATAATATATAGTTGTTCACCACCCTTGTTTGCTATGAGCTAGGCTAGGCAATATGGTAACCTAACTTAGGAATATTTCCCTAACCATTCTACTATTTCACTCTACTTAGGATTTCCCAATTTAGCACTTAGCAAAATACCATGCAACACTTTAGCAAAATAACTAATGCTATCATAAAACTTAGGATAGGAATATTCATGAAAATATCACTTGCCTTGGTAGTGGGGAGAGTAGCACTCTTCACAATCACAATCACTAGCAAACTCTACACAAGAAAATAACATACAATTACACACAATTATATACAATCAAAAATAACATGAATGCATGCATGCAAGAATTTATCTAATGGTGATTTTTTTTGAAAATTGTACCAAGTATGTTCATGAGTACAGAACCTAATATGTCACAAGTTTGCCAATTACACCAATTTGGTCTCAAGAATAAAACTATATCTAAACTAGCCCCAAACTTGTTCCACAAATAAACTCACGTTTACTGTTACTATATGCTAAATAAAGTGGATATTCAGAAAGGTCTTGTTTCACTGAATTCAACGGTATAAAGTTTGTAAAAATCCAACGTGGGTTTCAAAAGTTATAAGCATTTAAAGTTTGAATCTAAATCAGGTTTTAAATTCTGTTTTTAATCCAAACCTTGCCACGCGTCGCGTTATTACTGGCGCGTACCGGTTCGCACCGGATCACCCTTCTATACCGTTGGATCTAACTAACACTGCGCGGCTCAGATTCGTCCATACCCCTTCGTTAAGTGAGGTGTTTCTACGCGTAGGATTTAGATCTAACGGCTAAAATTCTTCTAACCAAAAACGAGCGGCGCTGCCGGCGGTGACAGGAGGCGGCGCGTCAGTCAGTGGCGGTGCCGGTGTTCTAGGTCGTCCGCGAGAGGGAGAGGGGTATTACCAGGTTCGCCGGAGGCTGCTGAAGCTCGTCGTGGTACTGGCTTGTGGAGGGGCGTTCGGAGATGGGCTCTAGACCTCGTCGGAGTTGCGCCTGGCGTCAAGTGGAGGTTGTCGGAGTCGTTGCCGATGTTCTGTGTCGCCTGAGCACGAACCAATGGGTTTAGAAGATGCGCAGGACAACTACGAACACGCTCGGGTGAACAAGAAAGTAAGGGGCGCTCGAAACTTACTGGGATTGCTCGCCGGAGTTCGCGAAAACGTCAGCCACGGTCAGTTGTCGACGTTGGCGAGGTTCCTCGTCGTGCTAGGCCAAAATAGGGACACTGTCAGATGCGCACGATGATGAGGATTCTATGCGTATCAACCAGAGGTCAAGGGGCGGTGGCTACTTACGGAGAGAGGTCGCCGGAGTTCGCGAAGAAGACGGTGGCGGCCAGTCGTCGATGTTGCCAAAGCTAGGGGTCATGCGAAGGCAAACGGTGAGTGTCAGAAGATGCGTATGAGTTCACTGAACAAGATAGTGTGAATGAGAGACAGAGGGGAACTCGAGGCTCACCGGAATTGGTCGCCGGAGGGGCTCTGTCAGCGGCGATTCGCGGAGGATTGAGGGCAGCCTGGGGGCGTGAGTGTGCGATTGACTGGGGGAAAATGGTCGTGGGGAGGTGGGGATCTTATAGCCGGGGAGTCGACAAGAAACGCCTGCGTTTAATTGCCCAATTAAGCCGCGCCATCACCGGCAGTCACTGCAGCTGCGACGTGGTCGCGGGCGAGTTTTGGGGAAGACGATGACAGCGTGTCCAGGGTCCACTCGTCAGCGATATGCACGAGATGGGTGTGGGGTCTGGCCGTCAGTGGCTCAGTGAGTGTGCTCGCGCGTGTGAGAAGAAACGAGGATCCCCGGGTGGGCTTGCTGGGCTTGATTGGTTGCTGGGCCAGATTCTGACCGCGCGGCCCTTTTCATTTCAGATGCTCTTTTCTTTTTCTATTTCTATTTTCTGGTATGAATTTAATATGAATTCAAATCTTTTTGGAGTTCAATTGTTTTGGGAACTTTTTGCAAGGGTTTATGGGTTCAAAAACATTCATCCTCACTAAGTGTTTAACCTGCAAGGCTGGGTCAAGCTTGGTTTTTCAAAATAAACTAAGAGTTGTTCTAGTTTGCAAATATTTGAATTAGGGTTTTGAAATCAACTCTAAACTTTAAATCCTGGTTAAAAGCTTCACCTAACCTTTCCAACAATGAAGTCAAGCAATCATGTACTTAAGCTCTCAAAATCCAGAGGGTGATGGTCATTTGAGGATAAATTGCCCACATGAAATCATAGCCCCAATTTCCGTTTCTAAGTGATTTTTGAGAAAACCCTAAATGAATGAATGATGTAAAGATGATATGAATGAGTTTTGAAACCATGATTTTTGGGATGTTACAAATCTAACCCCCTTAAGATGAATCTCGCCCTCGAGATTCGGTTTGGCTAGCAAATAGGTGAGGGTGGTCTTTTCGAAGATCATCTTCTCTTTCCCATGTTGCTTCTTCTTCGGAGTGATGGTTCCATTGTACTTTACAAAACTTGATAGTCTTGGTCCTGGTGACTCTCTCTGCGGTCTCTAAAATCTTGACAGGCTTTTCTTCATAAGTGAGATCACTTTCTAGTTGAACCTCTTCCAAAGGTATGGTATCCTTCAAAGAAGACTCTTCCATTTCTGGGTGACATTTCTTAAGCTGACTCACATGAAATACATTATGGACTGCTGATAGAGATTCTGGCAATTCAACTTCATATGCAACTTCTCCTTTGCGGCTCAGAATTTTGAATGGCCCAACATATCTTGGGGCCAACTTTCCTTTGACTCCAAATCTTTTCACTCCACGAAGTGGTGATACTCTGAGATAAGCTCTATCCCCAACTTCGTAGGTGACTTCTCTACGCTTAGAATCCGCGTAGCTTTTCTGTCGGGATTGTGCTATCTTCAACCTGTCCTTAACCAATTTAACTTTCTCTTCGGCGTCCTTGATAAGATCAGGTCCAAATAAGTTTCTTTCTCCCACACCATTCCATAATAATGGGGTGGTACACTTTCTTCCATAGAGTAACTCAAACGGTGCCATTCCAATACTTGATTGATGGCTGTTATTGTAGGAGAACTCCGCGTAGGGCAAACTTTCATCCCAACTTGCTCCATAATCTAATGCACAGGCTCTCAACATGTCCTCAAGAATTTGATTGGTCCTTTCTGTTTGTCCATCCGTTTGAGGATGAAAAGCAGTGCTAAACTCCAGTCTCGTTCCTAAGGATTCATGTAGTTGTCTCCAAAAGTGAGATGTGAACTGAGTTCCTCTATCAGACACAATACTCCTTGGCACACCATGAAGGCATACAATCCTGCTCATGTATATTTTTGCTAACTTGGCACTGGTATAAGTTGTCTTCACGGGTATAAAATGAGCCACTTTAGTTAGGCGATCCACTACTACCCATATGGAATCATACCCTGACCTGGTCCTTGGTAATCTGGTAATGAAATCCATACCAATATTTTCCCACTTCCATTCAGGAATAGGTAGTGGTTGAAGCAAACCTGCTGGTTTTTGATGTTCTGCTTTGACTCTGCTACACACATCACACAAGGCAATATGTTCGGCAATGTCTCTTTTGAGATTGTTCCACCAAAATCTTTCTTTCATATCCATGTACATCTTGGTGTTTCCTGGGTGAATAGAATATGGAGAGTTGTGACCTTCTTGTAAGATCAGTTTCCGCAACTCTGGGTCTTGTGGAACACATATACGTTTCCCGTGCCATAAAGTACCCTTTTCATCAACATGAAAACTCTTAGCTTTCCCTAAACCAATGTTTACTTTAATCTTTTCAATTTCCTCATCAGTTTTCTGAACTTCTCGGATCTTGTCCAACAGAGTGGGTTGAACATCTAAGGACATGAGATGTCCTTCTGGTACAATCTCCAATCTGAGTTCTTTGAATTGCTTACACAAGTCATCTGGCAATTCCCCTTTTGTAAGGCCATTTACAAATGTCTTACGACTTAGAGCATCCGCTACTACATTTGCTTTACCAGGATGGTATTGCAAACTTAAGTCGTAATCTTTGATAAGTTCTAGCCATCTTCTTTGTCTCATGTTGATTTCCTTCTGGGTGAAGATCTACTTCAAGCTCTTGTGATCGGTGAATACTTCACAACGCTTTCCCAAAAGGTAATGTCTCCATGTTTTGAGTGCATGGACGACAGAAGCTAACTCCAAATCATGAGTAGGATAGTTTACTTCATGAGTTTTGAGCTGTCTCGAAGCATAAGCTACGACTTTACCATCTTGCATAAGTACGGCACCTAACCCTTGATGAGAAGCATCACAATACACTTGAAAATCCTTTTCCAAATCTGGTAGACATAGAACTAGTGCTGTTACAAGTCTCTTCTTCAATTCTTGGAAACTGATTTCGCAACCTTCAGTCCAAGCAAACTTCTTATCCTTTTTTAGCAATTCTGTCATAGGCTTAGCAACTTTCGAGAAATTTTCTATGAACCTTCTGTAGTAACCTGCTAAGACGAGGAAACTACGAACTTCTTTTACATTCTTGGGTGATTCCCAATCCGTCACATCTGAAACCTTAGCAGGGTCAACTGCCACACCATCTTTTGTCATCACATGACCAAGAAAACCAACTTTCTCTAACCAAAACTCACACTTGCTGAATTTGGCATATAGTTTATGTTCCCTCAGTTTCTCAAGTATCAAGCGTAAGTGTCTTTCATGCTCTTCCTTGCTCTTGGAGTAAACCAAGATGTCATCGATGAAAACGACAACGAACTTGTCAAGGAATTCCATGAACACTTTATTCATCATATTCATGAAGTATGCTGGAGCGTTGGTTAATCCAAAAGGCATCACAGTATACTCATACAATCCATATCTTGTGGTGAATGCTGTTTTTGGTATGTCTTGTTCTCGTATCTTGAGTTGAAAATACCCTGATCGGAGATCAATCTTCGAGAATACGCATGCTCCTTCTAGCTGATCAAATAAGTCGTTGATTCTTGGCAAAGGATACTTGTTCTTGATGGTAACCTCGTTGAGAGAACGGTAGTCAATACATAACCTTTGTGTTCTATCCTTCTTTTCCACGAACAATACTGGGGCTCCCCAAGATGAAGAACTTGGTTGGATAAACCCTTTCTGTAATTGCTCTCCTAGTTGTTTCTTGAGTTCTTTCAATTCATCAACAGACATTTTGTACGGTCTCTTAGCTATTGGTCCAGATCCTGGCACCAAATCTATCAGAAACTCCACATCTCTATCCGGAGGCATTCCTGGTAACTCTTCCGGAAACACATCCGGATACTCACATACTATTGGTACACTGTCCATGCTAACCCCCTTAAGAGAATTTAGCTTACTTCCCTTGGATTCAAAGTTTGACTTAAATTTTACTCTTTTTCCTTCGGGAGTTGTGAGTGTAACTGTACGATTGGCACAATCTAATATTCCTTCGTACTTAGCCATCCAATCCATTCCCAAAATCACATCCAACCCTTGGGAATTCAGGATTATTAGGTTCACTGGGAACTTATGTTTTCCAAATTCTATGACTAAGTTATGACATCCTGAGTTCACTATCATTTCTCCCCCTGGAGAACTTACTCTTATAGGACACCCAATGGTTTCTACCGGTAGTTCATTTCTTTCAACAAATGCTCTCGATATGAATGAATGAGATGCACCGGTATCAAAGAGTACAAATGCTAAAATTGAATTGAGTCTGAACTTACCAGCCACGGCATCAGGCTCCTCATAGACCTCCTCCACATTTATGTGGTTAACCTGTCCTTTCTGGAAAGGATTTGGCTTGTTAGGTCCTTCAACTTTCTTTTCAGGGCACTCATTTGCATAATGCCCTAGCTTTTTGCATTTGAAGCACTCAACCTGACTGATGTCCCTTTTAGGAGGTTGGCCTCCACTACCACTAACATTTCCACCATAGTGGCTCTTATGTCCACCCTTGTGGTTCTTGTACTTGTCCTTGTCATGACTGCGGTGATGTTTGTTGTCATGACGGTGGTGGTTGTGCTTGCTGAATTTCCCATTTTTATGGGATCCCGAACTGCCACTGTCATCATAGTGAGATCGTTTGTGAGACGATCCCGAGCTGTGCTTGTCGGAGTGTTTCCTCTTTCTACTCTCGACTTGCTTTATCTTACTCTCCAAAATAGCAGCCTTGTCACACAAAGACTGATAAGTTGGAACATATGCCACAGCCAACTGCAGATTCAGCTCATCATTCAAACCTTCCAAGAACTTTTCTTTTCTCTTGGCATCTGTATCAACCTCATCCGGTGCATAGCGCGCCAGATTGTTGAACTCTTCTATGTATTCTGCCACGCTGCGGTGGCGCTGTTTCAGGTTGTGAAACTCCTTCTTTTTCAGACTCATCATTCCTGATGAGATATGAGCAGTGCGAAAGCCATCCTCAAAGATAGCCCAAGTCACCTCATCAATAGGAGTGGTGATTTGGAAGTTGTCCCACCATGTGGCGGCTGGTCCTTCCAACAGATGTGCTGCAAACCTGACCTTTTCAGCATCCGTGCAGCCCACGGTCACTAAGTCTTTGTTCACAGAACGTAACTAGTCATTAGCTACCATGGGATCAGTTGTTCCCGAAAACTTTGCTGGCCTCAAACGCAGAAATCTGGTGAGCATATCGAAACCCGGAGGGTTGTTGTTGTTGTTGTTGTTGTTGTTGTTGTTGTTGTTGTTGTTGTTGTTGGGTTCGTTGTTGTTGTTATTCTGGTTTTGGATGAACGTTGTCATCATTTGCATAAGCTGGGTTTGCGCATTCATCATTTGTTGCATTTCCAGGGTGATGTTGTTGGGGTTGGGGTTTGCGCGACGGGGAGGCATCTATGGTTTGTTCAAATAGATAAGAATGAGATACCCATAGATGTTTTATGCACAATACAACATGAGCAATCACATAACAAGCAACATAAGAATAAAAGTTCAACAACCACATAACAAGCTCATGAAGTGATACACACAAGTGGCAAGCCATCCACATGTCGGATGGTCCAATAACAAGTTCACAAAAAAAACAAGTATGAATAAAAAGATAAACGAGTAGTCAAGTCTACTCATCAGCGTCAATCTCCTCCTCGACGAAGGTAAGACCTGCGTTCTCCATCGCGGTCTTGTTCTCCTCGATCGTAGTGGTCAAAGAATCAACTTTGGTCTTGAGAGCCCTCTTCTGGGAGCGAAGCCTCTCAATAACCATCTGCTGCTGCTCAAGCTCGAAGTCCTTGGACTTCAGTTCCTCGGTCATGTCCCGGATCCTCTTGTTCCTATCCTGGACGCGTTTCTCTTGACTCTTGAACTTGCGGTCCTGAGCCTCGAACTTTGTCTCCATTTCCTTGATCATCTCATCCTGCTGCGCAAAAAGTTTGTCCTTCTCGCGAAGCTGCACCTGAAGCTCGTCATTTCCTAGCATGACGTTCGTCCTGTCCGTATCTACGTGCCTGAGAAGAGTCTCTAAGTCCTGAAGATAAAGGCGTATCGGCTCTGCGGTGCTCCTCGAGTCGTCCTCGAAGTCGATGGACTCTCCGTCAACATCACGTCTTCCGAAGACGTGAAAGTGAGTACCTCTAACCTGTCGGGAGTGACGGCTTAACAGTCGTCCTATCAGGTCCTGCATGACTACCTCCATCCCTCTCTCCCTGTCATCGTGCATCAACTTGAAGACGATGGTCTCTGTGGTAGGCTCAGTCTGGCGTCCGGGCTGATTCACTTTGAAGCCCCAGAGGTCCTTCCTCTCGAACTTGGTGAGTGGGTACACCGTAATGGTAGGAAGAGGGAGATCAAGCAGAGTGGTAAGCTCAATGATACGGGAACCAAAACGAGTAACCCGAAACTCCTCAATAGTGCTGATGGCAATAGGCATCTATTTATAAGAATGAAAAAGTTAGAACAACACAAATCAAGGTAATTCGAGACAAACATTCATACATATTCATGGAATACAATCATCACACAAATCATGCATACATCAGTCTATAACATTAATCAAAGGTCCAACACTTAATTAGAATATGTTTTGGAAATAAGGTGATAGGTGGTGGTCCAACTAACGTAGTTTCTTACAGTCCAATCTCACGGGATCTATTATTAAACACAATGTTCCTAGAGGCAATCCACCAATCTTGCTCCCTGGACTCAATCACTAAATCTATCACATCTCTCCTTATTTCTTGGTTGTTGTCTTCCAATTCTTGAGTAAGCTCCTTCTCTTTCTCTAAGTCCTTTTGGAGGTTGAGTATTCTGCATTTGACTCTAGCACTTAGTTCCTTGATAGTCCTCCAAGCTGCATCCCGGGCTGACTCAAAGAACGTGGTGTGCATTGTTGTGTTGGTGTACATGCAGAATCCCTTTTCTTTGTGGTTGTCTTCCTTGTTTTTGTACAAGTGAAGTTGCACCCACCAATACTCCACTCCTTCATCCATCACTGGAAAGCCCTTGTACACGGCTTCACCATGTGCATCCATTGCCTCCATGAGGTCCTTGAGAATGTTGGGAAACTCAGTCTCACACTCCAAGGTCATGGTCATGAGTGGTCCCTTCTTCACAGCTTCGTTGATGGAGTTCATCTACAAAGGAAGTTGAAAGAGATTAGAAAAGTTTTACGAGAAGAATAGACAAGTGTAGGAGTAGTTGAAAAACTTTTTCCTTAGTGGTTTTCCAATCCTAGGGTCATAATCCTACAGGCAACACAGTGCTCTGATACCATCTGTTAAACCACTCCTTTATAGAGGAAAGGATCCCTGTGATTGCAATGCTAGTCCCTGGATCAATGCTAGCATCCACAGTTTAAGATGAAGTACACAGATACAAAGGTCGTTTATTACATTCATTCCAGAGATAAAATATAGTCTTTTACAACTCATGGCCATAGGCCTAATACAAGAGTTTTAAGGAACAAATAAATAAACACAAGTCTTCATCTTCATGTGCCACAGGCAAGCATGTTGAGTGTAGACTCATGACTCCTATTCATCATCGGAGTAACCTGCAACATCACAAGTTACAGCCACAGAGGGTCAATACTTTGGAATAGTATTGGCAAGTGATACCTTGGTATATTTTAAGTGGACTATATAACTATATGCATTATGGCTAAGTGTAGCTTGGCTTGCTTTTGCTTGAAAATAGATTTTCCTATTAGTTGAAATTGCTAAGTTTTTCCTTATCAAAAACATTCCAAAAGAAACCACCAATAGACATTGGGGTCCTTCACCCTTGTTCACCCACAAATTTTTATTGTAGAAGTTAGAGTGATGAGATTCTTGTAGCTTTCATGTCTTGATGCTCAAAGTGTCCATTTCCTTGGACAAGGCTAAGTACTTAGTTTTTCCATCTGCAGAGGTTGTGCACTTTCCCCACCAGACTTGGTTTCCCAAGACAGGACCTTTCAGAAGCTTTTCCTTAGTCAAATGGACGCATTCCAACCTATCATCCCATCTACCACCAACTGTCCAAAAGACTAAGTTCTAGCAACCTATATGATCAAGGCAGAGCCCATTTTGCCAAGTGGCTGCACTGTAAGCTGTCTCAACACTTGGCCTCCAAATCCCTTTGTGCCTGGGTGGCATTCCACAAGTGAGATACACAACCCAAGTCCATGGCCTTGTGTAACCACTCAACATAACCCAATCTTCCCATTCCACCCAGGAGTTCATTTGTCTTAGTTGTTTTATTAAGAAAAATATAAGTCTCTTTGACTTAGTATATTTTTATCTCATAATATATAGTTGTTCACCACCCTTGTTTGCTATGAGCTAGGCTAGGCAATATGGTAACCTAACTTAGGAATATTTCCCTAACCATTCTACTATTTCACTCTACTTAGGATTTCCCAATTTAGCACTTAGCAAAATACCATGCAACAGTTTAGCAAAATAACTAATGCTATCATAAAACTTAGGATAGGAATATTCATGAAAATATCACTTGCCTTGGTAGTGGGGAGAGTAGCACTCTTCACAATCACAATCACTAGCAAACTCTACACAAGAAAATAACATACAATTACACACAATTATATACAATCAAAAATAACATGAATGCATGCATGCAAGAATTTATCTAATGGTGATTTTTTTTGAAAATTGTACCAAGTATGTTCATGAGTACAGAACCTAATATGTCACAAGTTTGCCAATTACACCAATTTGGTCTCAAGAATAAAACTATATCTAAACTAGCCCCAAACTTGTTCCACAAATAAACTCACGTTTACTGTTACTATATGCTAAATAAAGTGGATATTCAGAAAGGTCTTGTTTCACTGAATTCAACGGTATAAAGTTTGTAAAAATCCAACGTGGGTTTCAAAAGTTATAAGCATTTAAAGTTTGAATCTAAATCAGGTTTTAAATTCTGTTTTTAATCCAAACCTTGCCACGCGTCGCGTTATTACTGGCGCGTACCGGTTCGCACCGGATCACCCTTCTGTACCGTTGGATCTAACTAACACTGCGCGGCTCAGATTCGTCCATACCCCTTCGTTAAGTGAGGTGTTTCTACGCGTAGGATTTAGATCTAACGGCTAAAATTCTTCTAACCAAAAACGAGCGGCGCTGCCGGCGGTGACAGGCGGCGGCGCGTCAGTCAGTGGCGGTGCCGGTGTTCTAGGTCGTCCGCGAGAGGGAGAGGGGTATTACTAGGTTCGCCGGAGGCTGCTGAAGCTCGTCGTGGTACTGGCTTGTGGAGGGGCGTTCGGAGATGGGCTCTAGACCTCGTCGGAGTTGCGCCTGGCGTCAAGTGGAGGTTGTCGGAGTCGTTGCCGATGTTCTGTGTCGCCTGAGCACGAACCAATGGGTTTAGAAGATGCGCAGGACAACTACGAACACGCTCGGGTGAACAAGAAAGTAAGGGGCGCTCAAAACTTACTGGGATTGCTCGCCGGAGTTCGCGAAAACGTCAGCCACGGTCAGTTGTCGACGTTGGCGAGGTTCCTCGTCGTGCTAGGCCAAAATAGGGACACTGTCAGATGCGCACGATGATGAGGATTCTATGCGTATCAACCAGAGGTCAAGGGGCGGTGGCTACTTACGGAGAGAGGTCGCCGGAGTTCGCGAAGAAGACGGTGGCGGCCAGTCGTCGATGTTGCCAAAGCTAGGGGTCATGCGAAGGCAAACGACGAGTGTCAGAAGATGCGTATGAGTTCACTGAACAAGATAGTGTGAATGAGAGACAGAGGGGAACTCGAGGCTCACCGGAATTGGTCGCCGGAGGGGCTCTGTCAGCGGCGATTCGCGGAGGATTGAGGGCAGCCTGGGGGCGTGAGTGTGCGATTGACTGG
Organism: Avena atlantica; assembly: GCA_910589765.1. Lineage (NCBI taxonomy): Eukaryota > Viridiplantae > Streptophyta > Magnoliopsida > Poales > Poaceae > Avena > Avena atlantica. Next base: position 348,032,050 of record OU342738.1, on the reverse strand, counting down.
GGGAAAATGGTCGTGGGGAGGTGGGGATCTTATAGCCGGGGAGTCGACAAGAAACGCCTGCGTTTAATTGCCCAATTAAGCCGCGCCATCACCGGCAGTCACTGCAGCTGCGACGTGGTCGCGGGCGAGTTTTGGGGAAGACGATGACAGCGTGTCCAGGGTCCACTCGTCAGCGATATACACGAGATGGGTGTGGGGTCTGGCCGTCAGTGGCTCAGTGAGTGTGCTCGCGCGTGTGAGAAGAAACGAGGATCCCCGGGTGGGCTTGCTGGGCTTGATTGGTTGCTGGGCCAGATTCTGACCGCGCGGCCCTTTTCTATTCAGATGCTCTTTTCTCTTTCTATTTCTATTTTCTGGTATGAATTTAATATGAATTCAAATCTTTTTGGAGTTCAATTGTTTTGGGAACTTTTTGCAAGGGTTTATGGGTTCAAAAACATTCATCCTCACTAAGTGTTTAACCTGCAAGGCTGGGTCAAGCTTGGTTTTTCAAAATAAACTGAGAGTTGTTCTAGTTTGCAAATATTTGAATTAGGGTTTTGAAATCAACTCTAAACTTTAAATCCTGGTTAAAAGCTTCACCTAACCTTTCCAACAATGAAGTCAAGCAATCATGTACTTAAGCTCTCAAAATCCAGAGGGTGATGGTCATTTGAGGATAAATTGCCCACATGAAATCATAGCCCCAATTTCCGTTTCTAAGTGATTTTTGAGAAAACCCTAAATGAATGAATGATGTAAAGATGATATGAATGAGTTTTGAAACCATGATTTTTGGGATGTTACATACTTCTATCATCTAAGCATGCATAGAGTAAAACGCATAAGAATATCATTCACATAGATGTGACACAATATGGCCCATTTTCTCATGGTGATCTCCTTCGTCATAGAACCTGTCCACCGTGATGATCTCCATCTTCATATTCCATGTGAGCCATCCTACAAGTGATGAGTCCTCCAAGAACTAATAAATTCTATTACTCTTAACAGCTAGTAATTAAAATTACATAGTATTGGGATCATCACAAGTTGGCACGCAGGCCATTACAATAATTGACAACACATTTGGCTCTAGCCATGTTGCCCTACTCAGGACACACGTGTTATGATAATTTTCATACATGCATCTCATACATATATGGGCCATACTGATCACATACATCCTGCAAAAACAAGTTATTGATCTACACAATTTTCTTTAAGGATTTTGATCGGAAAATCAAATTTACCATAAATCGTTTATTGTTCCGATTTGATCAAACTCCTTTGATCACGGTACATCGATTTTAGATCTAGGTTCCGATTCGATCAATCATATTGATCTTCGCGTGATTCAACAGGATTTATGTGTCACTGTCTACCCCGATGGCGGAAATCGACCGGTAGGGGTAAGTCGTTCGACAACCTCAAAATCACGATCATGAAAAGCAAGATCATAGATCTATCCTGAACCACCGCAATACAAACGATCACATCATTCATATCAATCTGCATATCACCATATGCAAACATCCCGAACCTATAACTAAACAACATCAGCTCTGATACCACTGAAGGGATACGAGTAGGCTACACTAGCCCAAATCAAAATTTTCTACCACGTAAACCAGGATTACCATTGTCATAGATCACGGGATTACCACTAGACGCACAGTTGCGGAACTTGATGAAGCGCGTCGAGGCAGTGTAGACATTCCACGTCTCCTCCTTGTTCTCGTCCCATGAGCAGCTCCCCTTTGCGCGGCTCGTCCAAGTGCCACATATGCAGCACCTCCGAGGTATCCACACGTGCGGGGTGGAAGCGTCAGATGCCGGACTACTAGGTCCGCGCGCGCGACACAGGGGTGAGGAGTGGCGGCTGGGAAGAATGGTCTACTCCTAGTCAGCTCGCCCCACCCTCTCTTATATAGGCGTCCCTAGTGGGCTTCTACATTAGCATCCCACTATTAGCCTAAGCCTGGTCTAATTCGGATCCAATCCTCATTAGGCTTCCAGCCACTTAAGTGTGTGCCCTATAGGTTCATATACGTATAGACATGACACGAATACACTTATTATGTCAATAGTTGGTAGCGGCCTCTAGCAAGACGTGCCAACTCCTAAACGCATACAAAGATCATATCAGACGAACCATCACAAAGTTTAGTATATGTCTTTCCCTTTCCCTCATGATATTTGGTCTAGCTCCAAGCTGACCTCCCTTTCTTGATACTGTGATTCGAAAATCCTTTACTAGGTTAACTCTTAACCATATGTAGCATGGCCATGCATTTCTGGATCCGATTATCTCACTCAAGTAGAGAGGGGCAAATCCCATCTTGATTGACCATGCCTTGCAGCATGCTTCAGTACAAACCTGAAAGCTACCTTTACAACTACCCAGTTACGGAGTAGTGTCTGGTAGCCCCAAAGTAGGCCGATCCACATCTCAAGTACATGCGACAATCTCAGGTCTAAGGACAAAACGTACATGATGTGTAGAGAGAGCTGCAACTAATTGCCAGTCTTAAGTTGGGTCAGTCCAACCCCATGTTCATAACATGTGTGCACATCATTGGTTTGACATCTCCATTCCTATGACTTGCAAAACATAGTCATCAACCAATCGATGTGCTAGTCTAATATTCACATGTGTTCTCAAATGAACTCCGACTAGGGACAACTATTAAATAACCATACAATTAAAGAGTTTCACAAACAATTCACATAATTGCCAATCAATACAAGTTGCCTGATATGGATATTCAAGGAACATTACAATAACTCATGGATACAAAAGAAATATAATCATCTCTATGATTGCCTCTAGGGCATATTTCCTTCAGTAGTCTCATTTTTTTTGAGGTATCAGTAGTCTCATTTATTATTTTGTAGACTCCTTTTTTATCGTAAAGTATGGCGTTAAGCTAAGATACTACCTCTGTTTTCATAAGGCGCATACGAGCATTCCGGAACGAAATTAGACCGAGAAATGGAGGAAAAATATATTGCTTTTATTGTACATATTACTGGATTCATATTGAAAAACACTTTATAATTGTGTTAATTTTATACCAAAAATCTTTATATATTTGAGTTAATCATTGATCAAAGAAAAAACACGGAAAAAAAGTAGGCACTAGTAGAAAACAGGCCTTTCGTCCATGCCATTAGTCCCGACTGTGGCTGGGGCCGGGACTAATGGCCCTAGCCGGACGGCCCAAGCCACACAGAACCATATGTCCCGGCCCGTTATGTAGGGGTTCGTAGCATGGAAAACAAAAAATTTCTATCGCATACAAACAAACAAGCCAAGATCTATCTACTAGATTGTAGCAACGAGTCGATGGAATAACTTACCCTCGAAGATTCCAAAGCGGTTAACGAGAGCAGATTCTCGTGGATGATGTAGTCGTACTCTTTCCGATCTCAAGATCGCGCAGACGATCCTTCCGGCACTGTGTTCTGGCAGCGCTCCCGCAGTCGGTCACATGTTCGGTACTCGACGAAGACCTTCCTCTCCCTTGTTCCAGCAGGCAGCGGAGGTTGTAGCACTCTCCTCGAGATTCCGGCAGCACAACGGCGTGGTACCGGAAGTAGAGGGGAGATCCCGCAGGGCTTCGCCTTAAGCCGGAGCGAGTATGGTGGAGTATGAGAGAGCTCTAGTGGTCTAGGATTTAGACACACCAATTAGAAGGCTCTAAACCGAAGGCTAGGGCAATTAGAAGCTCTAAACCAAAACGGCTCTAAACCGGAGGCTGTGGCTAGGGTTTAGATTTAGAGGATAGGAACTTGTGTGTATTGGAGGGGCAGCCCTGCCCCTCCCTTTATAGGTGGGAGGTGCGGCCAAGGGGAGCGGAGTCCCTCCCCAACTCGGCTTGGAGGTGGGCCGCCGGTTGGAGGAGGGAACTCCTCCCCAACTCGGTTTCAATCAAACCTCCTTCTCCTCTTTACCAAAATTAGCCGTTTGACTTTTCAAACTAGGATTTGAATAAATCCTCTATTTGGTACAGCGATGACACTTAGTACATGATGAAATCATACCAACTTGATATAACACATTCATGTACCCTTCCCCCCCCCCCCGCCGGAGTGCCGGACATTCCGGAACCTTCTAGAACATTCCCGATGGAAACACCGGAATCATTCCCCAACTCCGAAACGGGACTTTCCTTATATGAATCTTATTCTCCGGACCATTCCGGATCTCCTCGTGATATCCCGGATCCCATCCGAGACTCCGAACAACATTCGGTCTCTTACTCATCATTCCATAACTACTCAAACAACGTCGAATCCTTAAGTGTGTCTCCCTACGGTTCGTGAATTATGCGGACATGATCGAGACACTTCTCCGAACAATAACCAATAGAGGAATCTGGAAATTCATATGGCTCCCACATATTTCTACGATTACTTTGTGATCGAATGAACCACTTACATACGATACCAATTTCCCTTTGTCTCACGATAGTTTACTTATCCGAGGTTTTGATCGTCGGTATCTCTGCATACCTAGTTCAACCTTGCTACTGATAAGTACTCTTTTCTCGTTCCCGTGGTATGTGATCCCTTGTGAGCCAGTCACATGCTTGCAAGCTAATTGGATGACATTCCACCGAGAGGGCCCAGAGTATATCTATCCGTCATATGGATGGACAAATCCCACTCTTGATCCATGTGTCTCAACCGACACTTTCCGAACACTCAATGCCATATTTATAGCCACCCAGTTACGGTGTGGTGTTTGATGTCATCAAAGCATCCTTCCCGTGAAGGTGATATGCATGATCTCATGGTCGAAGGAATTAGGTTACTATGTATCAGAAAGCATATAGCAATTGAACTATAAAATTGACTTGATCTTTATGCTACGCTTATCTATAGGAGTATGTCCATCACATCATTCTCCTAATGATATGACCCTGTTGTCAATAACATCTCTATGTTCATGATCAGGAAACCATGATCATATATTAACCAACAAGCTAGTTTAACAAGAGGCTTTACTAGGGACTCTTTTATGTTTACAAATCACACAAGTATTAATGTTTCCTGTTAATACAATTATAGCATGGTATGTAAACATTTATCATAAGTATGAAGATATGATAATAACCTACTTTATTATTGCCTCTTGGGCATATCTCCAACAGTCTCCCACTTGTACTAGAGTCAATAATCTAGTTTCAAACTTTTGTGTATTCAACACCTATGGCTTTCTGGTGTTGTAAGTACACGTTCGCTAGTGGTCAACTGATCTCCGGATCTGACACTTCTAGGTCCGTGTGTAATTGCATGTATTTGCGTCTCTACGCATCACTCATTCTCTAATGAGATGGCTTTGTATAAATTTGGTCCTTTGGTGAGACCTTTAGTTCTTTAGGGTTAAAACATGTTGATAATATTGTCGTACAATATATCTTCATAGTATTATCCCGCTATGAACTACACCTAGTTTGATAACAAACTACTTGACCCAAATGCCCTCTTTAGCTGCTATAATAGCAGTCATATACTTAGCCTTTTGTTGTAGTATCTGTCATAATGTCTTAACTTTGGAACTCATCCAAATCCATTATGGAACTTACTTTCCATTATATTGTGCCACCCTTAGTTTAGATTGAGATAAACTTAATTTGCACTTTGTGACAAAACTAGTATCAATGTAGTACTTTTACAATGAACTAACCATCTATTTGTCACTTCTACAAACAATATATTCTTAGTTCTTCCAAAAGATCATAAGAATATCCTTACTATTGTCCAGTGATCATCTTATGAATCATTCTGGTATATGCTCATAACATTTAGAGCATAGGACATATCTAGATTTGTACACATCACAGCATGATTGATATAAATACTCTTTGTGATCAAGTATCAATCTATACTTGAATATTGTTTCACTTACCAAATGTCAATACATTTGAATATATCATCAATATTGAACTCATTCAATCCTTTCTGTGCGACAAGAAACTTTCTTGTAGTTTCTATATTGAACTCATTCAATATCTCGTCTATGTACTTCTGGCATAACCATATTAGCGTCTATTCATGCCAAATATTTGGGTTTTGCCTAAGTCTTTCATCGGGATGAAATTCTTAATATGTGTTAATAAAAGATACATCATTTCCAATCAACAATATGTCTTCCACATAACGTATTAGAAACATGTCTTAGCGCTCCCACTTAATTTCTTGCAAATGCAAGCATCTTCATTGTCTCTGATAAATTAAACTCTTTTAACAGTTTCATCATAGTGAAGATTCCAACTCCGCTATGCTTACTTCAACCATTGAAGTTTGCATATGCTTTTAGCATCCTTTGAATTAACAAAACCCTATGGACCGTGTTACGCACATGTCCTAGGTAACAATTCTATTAGAAGAACTTGTTTTGTTTATTCAACTACCACATAACAAATTTATATGTAGTGGTTGCTACATTAATCCGTCTAGACTAAATATCGCTATGAAAGATCAGATCTTGTCATAGTCAACCTTTGAACATTGTTGTGAGCTCTTTCCCAACATGTCGACTATATTCATGTCCATTTATTTATAGATCCAAACACAACTGTAAGGTCTTACACCTTTCTCGAGGGTCCTTCAAGTTCAAAACTTGATTTCTCGTGTATGGAACTATCACAGATTTTATGGCTTCAAGCCATTTGACGGAGTCAGGGCTCATCATCGCTTCTTTGCATGTAGTCGGTTCATTATTCTCAAATAATGATTCAACCCTAAAATCTTGGTATTTGATTGTTTACCCGACCTACTTGTTTCAATAGGAACTTAGATCTCCATGACCACAACCTTTGAGGCACGTGAGCCATGAGCATTATTGCTGCCTCCGGAACACTTTTCAGCGCTGCGCAACTCTGCACATATAGCTAAGGTTCTTTTAACCTTATCAAAGTTCTATTGTCCTCCCACTTTACTTTTCACGAAAAATTCCTTCTCAAGGAAACTTGACATTCTAAGGGACAAACACTTTTGTCTCCGGTGTTATGGAGGAATACTTAACAAAGACAGGTTCATCCGACTTTGGTTGCAAACATCTTTCTTATGTATAGCATACCAATGTTTAAGAAAGGACTACTTGGGTTTTATCCCAAACCATAATTTTATATGGTGTCATTTCAACGGATTATGATGAAGCTCTTTTTAGTGGAAAAACGGTAATCTCTAAAGCTTTTAATCTTTAAAATACAATGGCAGTTTTATGAATTACACCTTCGATCTTACCATGTCAAACAAGGTTTAATTACATATCTCGAACGCTCCATACTCTTATGGTGTTTCGGGAAATGCAAATCCACGGAACGATTCCATAAATCTTAGGTATTATGCTAAACTTTGTAACTCAAATATCTTCCTTTATGATCTTTATCATAAACTATTTATATTCTTGTTACAATGATTTTGCACTTCATCTTGAAAGTCTTTGAACTTTTCAAATGTTTCATACTTCATCCTTATTAAGTAAATATTCATATATTCACTCAAATTTTCGGAGAAAGCATATGAAGTTGAAATCCATCGCTCTCGACTACACATAATGGACTTCGTACAACAATATGTACAAGTTCCAATAAGCTAGTCATTCGTTCCCTTTTGGCCTATGAACGAAGTTTTAATTATTTCTAGAAAAGTTTCACAAGCGTCATTTGATCAAAAATCAAAAGACTCTAAAATTCCATCCACATGGAGTTTCTTCATGTTTTCTTTCAATATAATTTAAACGGCGATGTCACTTCCTAAGTGATCTTTCAATCAATTTGTCTTTCGACATTTTTAGCACTAGTTTTATGGATGTGATTTCTCCAACGAGATTTGTGAATCATCCATCTTTTATGGATTACGACAATTATTTGAACAACCCTTTTTGTTCTCATAATATCTGATAAAACAAATCTTGAAGGCAAGCTTTGACGATTAATGAGAAACACAATAACCTTTTATTTGTTCTCGATGAACATCATCACATATTCTTTTGCTAGTTACTTAGGCCATTGTAGTTCATGAATTGTGTTGTTTCGTATGACGATTCACACCAACAAATTCAGTATCAAATACTTAAGAACCACATTGTTTAATAAGGAAAGAATATAGCCATAACATGTATATCATCTATATACTTAAACTGAACAATTCTAGTCTTTTATTTTCTGCCATATATTTATGAGATTCTCTTTCAGTATTTCCTTTTCTGTTTGAAAGAATCCATCAAGATCAATAGTGGAGTCATACATATGACACATAGTCCAAAGAGTGTATAATTAAATACCAATGTCTTTGGACTTGCACTTTGAAGTAGATCGCCATCATCAAATGTTTGGTGTTCTTTCAAATTCCTTTCCTTAGTAATCTTTTGGTGTAGTAAACATTTTACCTACATCAAATATCCACCCTTATCATGGAATTATCCATGATCAAGCTACTTTTAGCTTATAACGGTGAATCGCGAGTATAATGTTGCTCTCCAAAACCTTTTGGTGGATTAGGACAACTAGTGTCTCCAACCTTTTGCAAATTCTCATCAAATATGAGAACATGACTTTTGCCATATTATACTCTATCATGTTGCAACCAAAACTTCGTTTCAGATATCACAATATCTTCCACACATCATGGTTTCTGAAACAACTCTTTCAGATCCTAGATAAACTTGATATTAAGACAATTCTTTGAATATCAAGAATCATGGAGACAAACATGATACTCATACACTAACTCTTGGGATTGTCACTCTTGATTTAATACCAATTATTAAACTTCATGGAGTAACCGGAATTTACTGAAAGTTTGCAATAGGACTTTTAAACTTTAGATTAACACTTCAAAACAATACGATACCAGTTCGTAAAGTAACTAACCAGAATTCTATAGTTATGTCATCTCAATTATAACTAAGCGCAAGGTGGTAAACGGATGCCAATGACTACAACAACTATGCAAATTCACTTTGATTTAATTTATGATAAATAGTGTTCAACTTTTAATCATATTGTCGTTAAACTCCCACTCAAAAAAATATCCCTCACATTGTTTTAGTGATCACACGAACCAAATCCACCATATCAAAACCGATCATCACGAGAGTTGATATAGCTTCAATGGCGAACAATCAACATGTTCATCATATCTACTATATGACTCATGCTTTACCTTTCGGCGATCCGTGTTCCTGAGACCATGTCTGTACATGCTAGGCTCGTCAAGATCAAACCTTAGCTTCCGCATGAGCAAATCTGGCTTGCCCACGTTGTATACACTTGCAGAATCTAACACACCCGATCATCACGTGGTGCTTCGAAACAACAAGCTTTAGCAACGGTGCCAACTAAGGGTGAACACTTTATGACTTGAAATTCATGTGCATGAGGGATCATCTTATAATGCTACCGTCGTCTACTAAGAAATACAAGATGCATAAAGGATTAACATCACATGCAATTCATAATATGTGATATGATATGGCCTTTCTTCTTGTGCTTCCGATCTCCATCTTAAAGCACGAACATGATCTCCATCATCACCGGCATTGCATCAAGGTCAATGACGCTGCTCCATGGTTGTCGTCCACCGGCTTCAACTATTACAACTACTTTGAATAGACACGCGGGTCTTAACAGAAATTAAAGACAACCATATGGCTCCTGCCGGTTGCCGACTTACAATAAGGAACATTGCATACATCATATATAATCACAATCATGGCCATATCACATCACTGCACACCCCTGCAAAACAAAGTTAGACGCCTCTACTTTCTTTGCATATTTTACGTGGTTTGGGGCTTTCAATAAGTGTCGTTCTAACTTACGAACAAGAACCACAACATTGGTACTAGTATTGTTAATCACCCGTTGTAAATTGGATCTTAACTATGCTAGGAGAAACAGGCACCCGCAAAGCCACTTATGCAATACAAGTTGCATGTCAAGCATGGAGCAAGTCTCATGAACGATGTCATGTAAGGTTAGCCCGGGACGGTTCATCCCAACATACCGCAAGATGCAAAGTACACAAGAAGCAATCAACAATAAAAGCATCAACGCCCACAATGACCATTGTGTTCTACTCGTGCAACAGATCTACATATAGACACGGCTCTGATACCACTGTAGGGGTTCGTAGCATGGAAAACAAAAAAATTCTATCGCATACAAACAAACAAGCCAAGATCTATCTACTAGATTGTAGCAACGAGTCGATGGAATAACTTACCCTCGAAGATTCCAAAGCGGTTAACGAGAGCAGATTCTCGTGGATGATGTAGTCGTACTCTTTCCGATCTCAAGATCGCGCAGACGATCCTTCCGGCGCTGCGTTCCGGCAGCGCTCCCGCAGTCGGTCACACGTTCCGTACTCGACGAAGACCTTCCTCTCCCTTGTTCCAGCAGGCAGCGGAGGTTGTAGCACTCTCCTCGAGATTCCGGCAGCACAACGGCGTGGTACCGGAAGTAGAGGGGAGATCCCGCAGGGCTTCGCCTTAAGCCGGAGAGAGTATGGTGGAGTATGAGAGAGCTCTAGTGGTCTAGGATTTAGACACACCAATTAGAAGGCTCTAAACCGAAGGCTAGGGCAATTAGAATCTCTAAACCAAAACGGCTCTAAACCGGAGGCTGTGGCTAGGGTTTAGATTTAGAGGATATGAACTTGTGTGTATTGGAGGGGCAGCCCTGCCCCTCCCTTTATAGGTGGGAGGTGCGGCCAAGGGGAGGGGAGTCCCTCCCCAACTCGGCTTGGAGGTGGGCCGCCGGTTGGAGGAGGGAACTCCTCCCCAACTCGGTTTCAATCAAACCTCCTTCTCCTCTTTACCAAAATTAGTCGTTTGACTTTTCAAACTAGCCGTTTGACTTTTCAAACTAGGATTTGAATAAATCCTCTATTTGGTACAGCGATGACACTTAGTACATGATGAAATCATACCAACTTGATATAACACATTCATGTACCCTTCCCCCCCCCCCCCCCCGCCGGAGTGCCGGACATTCCGGAACCTTCTAGAACATTCCCGATGGAAACACCGGAATCATTCCCCAACTCCGAAACGGGACTTTCCTTATATGAATCTTATTCTCCGGACCATTCCGGATCTCCTCGTGATATCCCGGATCCCATCCGAGACTCCGAACAACATTCGGTCTCTTACTCATCATTCCATAACTACTCAAACAACGTCGAATCCTTAAGTGTGTCTCCCTACGGTTCGTGAATTATGCGGACATGATCGAGACACTTCTCCGAACAATAACCAATAGAGGAATCTGGAAATTCATATGGCTCCCACATATTTCTACGATTACTTTGTGATCGAATGAACCACTTACATACGATACCAATTTCCCTTTGTCTCACGATAGTTTACTTATCCGAGGTTTTGATCGTCGGTATCTCTGCATACCTAGTTCAACCTCGTTACTGATAAGTACTCTTTTCTCGTTCCCGTGGTATGTGATCCCTTGTGAGCCAGTCACATGCTTGCAAGCTAATTGGATGACATTCCACCGAGAGGGCCCAGAGTATATCTATCCGTCATATGGATGGACAAATCCCACTCTTGATCCATGTGTCTCAACCGACACTTTCCGAACACTCAATGCCATCTTTATAGCCACCCAGTTACGGTGTGGTGTTTGATGTCATCAAAGCATCCTTCCCGTGAAGGTGATATGCATGATCTCATGGTCGAAGGAATTAGGTTACTATGTATCAGAAAGCATATAGCAATTGAACTATAAAATTGACTTGATCTTTATGCTACGCTTATCTATAGGAGTATGTCCATCACATCATTCTCCTAATGATATGACCCTGTTGTCAATAACATCTCTATGTTCATGATCAGGAAACCATGATCATATATTAACCAACAAGCTAGTTTAACAAGAGGCTTTACTAGGGACTCTTTTATGTTTACAAATCACACAAGTATTAATGTTTCCTGTTAATACAATTATAGCATGGTATGTAAACATTTATCATAAGTATGAAGATATGATAATAACCTACTTTATTATTGTCTCTTGGGCATATCTCCAACACGTTAGACCCCATTAGTCCCGGTCTGAGGGTCAAACCGGGATTAAAGGGCCCTGGCCCTGCCGCTCGCTGGGGGCACCCCCTTTAGTCCCGGTTTGTATCTCCAACCTGGACTAGTGTTCTGGCCCTATATATACGCACACCCTCTCCCCCTCTCAACTGTTTTTTTCCTGGTGGGAGAGAGTATTATTGTGATATTTTTTTGTTGTTCATACATATGCACTAGAGGTGTTCGGTGAAATGTCCATTAGAGAGATGCAAGTTTAGTTCCTCGCAAGACAGACATGATATGAGGTGCCCGAGCCACACTTAAGTTTTCTCATCTTTGTTTCCAAGTGTAATAAAAGGTTAGCAACTATTTACTCATTAAGACCGATGTGCGGTACTAATTTTAGCATAGTGATTGTGTTTGACATATATTTGTATGATACAGATGAGCCATCGATGGATGTAGGGTGACAGACGCTCTACCGCTTTCAGAGAAGGCGTGCGTTCTTTTCGAGTTATGGCCGAGGAGAACAAGCGACGGGATGGTTTTATGTGTTGTCCATGTGTTGACTATAGGAATGAGAAGGCTCACACTTCTGCAAGAGTCATTCAGAGCCACCTGCTTCGGTCTGGTTTTATGTCCGGCTATAATGTTTGGACCAAACACGGAGAAAGAGGGGTTGTGATGGAAGACGACGATGAAGAAGAGAACGATGATGACAATTACCGATCTATGTTCCATGAATACGCTGATACCGCAATGTAAGACAATGAAGAAGAAGGAGGTGAAGAACAGGAACCAGACCGGCCCACTGATGATCTTGGTCGGGTCATTTCTGATGCAAAGCGAGACTGCGACACAGAAAAGGAGAGGTTGCAGTTTGATCAGATGTTACAGGACCACAACAAATTGTTGTACCCAACTTGTGAAGATGGCCAAAAGAAGCTGGGTAGCACAGTGGAATTGCTGAAGTGGAAGGCAGAGACCAGTGTGACTGACTCGGGATTTGAAAAGTTGCTGGTACTCATGAAGAGGTTGCTTCCAAGAAATAACGAATTGCCCGCCAGTACATACGAAGCAAAGAAGCTCGTCTTCCCTCTAAGATTAGATGTGTAGAAGATACATGCGTGCCCTAATGACTGCATCCTCTACCGCGGTGAGAAGTACGAGAATTTGGATAAATGTCCGGTATGCACTGCATTGCGGTATAAGATCAGAAAATATGACCCTGGTGATGTTGATGGCGAACCACCCAGGAAGAGGGTTCCTGCCAAGGTGATGTGGTATGCTCCTATAATACCATGATTGAAACGCTTGTTCAGAAACAAAGAGCATGCCAAGTTGTTACGATGGCACATGGAAGAACGTAAGAAAGATGGGATGTTGAGGCACCCCGATGATGGTCGACAGTGGAGAAAAATCGAGAGAGACTTCCCGGACTTTGCTGGTGAAGCAAGAAACTTATGGTTTGGTCTAAGTACAGATGGCATGAATCATTTTGGGGAGCATAGCTGCAGTCACAGCACCTGGCCCATCACTCTATGTATCTACAACCTTCCTCGGTTGTGCATGAAGCGGAAGTTCATTATGATGCCAGTGCTCATTCAAGGCCCGAAGCAATCCGGCAACGACATTGATGTGTACCTAAGGCCATTAGTTGATGAACTTTTACAGTTGTGGGCCAAACCAGGTTTACGTGTGTGGGATGAGAACAAACAGGAGCCATTCGACCTACGAGCGTTGTTGTTCGTAACCAACAATGATTGGCCTGCTCTTAGTAACATCTCAGGACAGACGAACAAGGGATATAATGCATGCACACACTGTATAGATGAGACTGAAAGTATATATCTGGATAAATCTAGGAAGAATGTGTACCCGTACAATTGTCATTTTCTTCTGCCCAGACACCCCTTAAGGAAAAAAAGGCAAGCATTTCGATGGCGAGGCAGATCACCAGAAGAAGCCTGCCCCCCTGTACTGGTGCTAATGTATTTGGTATGGTCAAGGATTTAAATGTAATATTTGGAAAGGGTCCCGGAGGACAACCTGTTCCGAAAGACGCCGACGGACGCACACCCATGTGGAAGAAGAAATCTATGTTTTGGGAGCTACCCTATTGGGAAGTCCATGAGGTCCGCTCTGCAATCGACGTGATGCACCTGACGAAGAATCTTTGTGTGAATATTCTAGGCTTCTTGGGCTTGTATGGGAAGTCAAATGATACACCGGAAGCACGGGAGGACTAGCAACGTCATAAAGGACGAGACGGCAAGCATCCATGGCAGTTTCAAGGGCCTGCCAGCTACGCTCTTACCAAGGAAGAGAAGGAAATCTTTTTTGAAGTCCTTTTCAGTATCAAGGTCCCGACTGGTTCTCGTCTAACATAAAAGGAATAGTAAATATGAAAGAGAAAAAATTCCAAAACCTAAAGTCCCATGACTGACACGTGCTTATGACGCAATTGCTTCCGGTTGCATTGAGAGGGATTCTACCGGAAAATGTTCGGCTGGCCATTGTGAAGGTATGTGCATTCCTCAATGCAATTTCTCAGAAGGTTACCGATACATAAAGTCTATCAGGGTTATAGATTTATGTGGTCCAATGTCTGGTCAGCTTCGAGTTGTTGTACCCTCCATCTTTCTTCAATATTATGACACACCTCCTAGTTCACCTAGTCGAAGAGATTAGAATTCTCGGTCCTATGTTTCTACACAATATGTTCCCCTTAGAAAGGTTCATGGGAGTCTTAAAGAAATATGTTCATAACCATGCTAGGCCAGAAGGAAGAATCTCCAAGGGATATGGAACAGAGGAGTTCATTGAGTTTTGTGTTGACTTTCTTCCTGACCTTAAGCCGATTGGTGTTCCCGAATCTTGGTATGAGGAGAGGCTGACTGGAAAAGGCACAGTAGGAAGGAAAACAATGGTATGTATGGACAGAGATTCTTTCAATAAAGAACACTACACATTTCTATACAATTCCACCTTGGTGGCTCCATATATCGAGAAACACAAGATTATTGTACGCTCGGAAAACCCGGGGATGCCCGACTCCTCGATTAAAGTGGAACACGAGGACACTTTCAGCAGTTGGTTGCAGAAGCATCTCATGAATAACAACACTGTTGAAGATCACCTATACCTGTTGGCACGGTTACCATCTTTGAATATATGTACTTTCCAAGGATACGAGATAAATGGTAATACATTTTACACGATCGCCCAAGATAAAAAGAGCACCAACCAAAACAGTGGTGTTCGCTTTGATGCAACAGATGACAACGGGCAGAAGGACACATATTATGGGTACATAGAGGAGATATGGGAACTTGAGTATGGACCTAATTTTAAGGTCCCTTTGTTTCGGTGCAAATGGGTCAAGATGACAGGAGGAGGTGTACATGTAGACGAAAAGTATGGCATGACAATAGTGGATCTCAACAATTTTGCGTACATGGACGAACCATTCGTCCTAGCCAACGATGTTGCTCAGGTTTTCTATGTGAAGGACATGTCTACGAAACCGAGAAAAAGAAATCAGCAAAAGAATACAATGTCTGATGAGCCAAAGCACCACATAGTTCTTTCAGGGAAAAGAAACATCGTGGGAGTGGATGACAAGACAGATATGTCAGAAGATTATAATAAGTTTCATGAAATTCCGCCCTTCAAAGTGAAAACTTATCCAAGCCTCCTGTTAAATGATGAAGATTCTCCATGGCTACAGCGCAGAAGAAAACAACAACACTAGATAGGGATGTTGGTGTAATATATTAAACCTTTTATGTAATCATATTGTTAAATGATGAAGATTCTCCATGACCATGATGGCCGCACTATAAATAGAGGTAAATGGCAGGGCAGGCTAGGCCAGGCAACACCAATAATAGGGGTTGAACCTTTAGTCCCAGTTGGAGAAACCAACCGTGACTGAAGGGATTGCGGCAGTCTGGGCCAGGTAGCACTAATAATAGAGGTTGAACCTTTAGTCCCGGTTGGATGAACCTTTAGTCTCGGTTGGAGACAGCAACCGGGACAAAACACGAGTGAGCGCTAATAATAGGGGTGAGTGTCGACATTATGTCGTGAGTGTCGACACTATGCCGAGCTGCTTGTACTATAAATAGGCCAGTCCTCCAGCCAGTTTGAGGCATCTCCAAGATCGATGGTTTTCGAGAGCAGGGACACCACTACGTCCAGTTTTAGGGCGGGTGGACTTGTGGGCACCGCAAGCGAGGATGGTCTCCCCCGGCGATGTAGCGCATCACGCCTATGATAGTACGGTTCGCCCACCACAGACGACGACCGTCTTCATTGTGATTCACCGGGGGCGGGCCATCACCATCGTACCTGGCGAGATCCCTTTTCCGCCGGTTAGCGAAGTAGGCATTCCAGGTGTCGTAGTTGTCAGGATCTCACTAGGGATCCATCCGCTGCTCCGACGTGAGCTCGTGGTAGAAGTGGTTCATGATGGCCGCCTGTCGGGCGGAGTCTTGAGGCACGGGAGGGATAGGAACACCTCCAACACTCAGCATCCAGTCGACGGGCGGCCGGTAGCCTAGTGGGAAAGGGTAGCTTGAGGCGCACAGCGCCTCCATCTCCTCGAGGGTCAGAATGGCCCAGTAGGCGTTGTCCATTTTTGTGAGAGAGGAAGGTGTGGATGTGTGCATAACCATGGCGCGGTTGGCCTATATATAGATGGAAAGGGCGGGAAAACATGGCGGGATGCGGTGGGAAATGGCGGGAAATATCTTTAGTCCCTATCAGTGGCTACAACCGGGACTAAAAGCTCGGTTCAGAGGAAAGGGCGGAAAAACTTGGCGGGAAACAGTGAGAAATGGCGGGAAAAATCTTTAGTCCCTGTTAGTGGATACAACCGGGAATAAAGCTTCAGGGTCTTCTTCGTCATCATCATCATTGTCATCGTCACCTGCCACTCCGGGGATCCTGAGCGCAACCATGGCATATACCGGGGGAACCTGCCACTCCGGCCTAAAACTTATTCAGAAAATGGATTTGGATTAATTATTCAAATTCAAGAACTTTTCATGTTGAAAGTTTAGTGAGATTCAAAAATATGCAAAAAAAATAGTTAATGCATTTTTAAATTGATAATGGCAAAATGGTTAATAATTTGACTATTTAAAATAATTATTTGATAAAGCAGTAAATGGATTTGGATTAATTTTTCAAATTCAAGAACTTTTCATGTTGAAAGTTTTGTCAAATTCACAAGTATGCAAAAAATAATAGTTAATGCATTTTTAAATTGATAATGGCAAAATGGTTAATAATTTTACTATTTAAAATAATTATTTGATAAAACAGAAAATGGATTTGGATTAATTATTCAAATTCAAGAAATTTTCATGTTGAAAGTTTTGTCAAATTCACAAGTATGCAAAAAAGTGTAATTTAAATGTTTTAAATGATATTTTTGAATTTTTTTTGAAAAAAAGCACACGCGCGCTGGAGTTTTTGGCCCAGCGCGCGCAAATTTGGGCATTTAGTCCCGACCCAGTTTACTAGCCTGGACTAAAGGTCTATCCCCAGTGCGCCAAAATGAAACGCCCCCCTCTAGTCCCGGTGCGTGGCACCAGCCGGGACTAGAGACCCCCCTTTAGTCCCGGCTGGTGCCGCGGACCGTTACTAGAGGGGGGTATAAATGTAGCCCTTCTCCCCCGGTTAGTTCTGAAGGAAATATTCCCTAGAGGCAATCATAGAGATGATTATATTTCATATGTATCCATGAGTTATTGTAATGTTCCTTGAATATCCATATCAGGCAACTTGTATTGATTGGCAATTATGTGAATTGTTTGTGAAACTCTTTACTTGTACGGTTATTTAATAGTTGTCCCTAGTCGGAGTTCATGTGAGGACACATGTGAATATTAGACTAGCATATCGATTGGTTGATGACTATGTTTCGCAAGTCATAGACATGGAGATGTCAAACCAATGATGTGGACACATGTTATGAACATGGGGTTGGACTGACCCAACCTGAGACTGGCAATTAGTTGCAGCTCTCTCTCTACACATCGTGTACGTTTTGTCCTTAGACCTGAGATTGTCGCATGTACTTGAGATGTGGATCGACCTACTTTGGGGCTATCATACGTTGCACCGTAACAGGGTAGTTATAAAGGTAGCTTTCGGGTTTTTCCTGAAGCATGCTTCAAGGCATGGTCAATCAAGATGGGATTTGCCCCTCTCTACTTGAGAGAGATATCTCTGGGCCCCTCGAGTGATCGGATCTAGAAAAGCATGGTTGTGCTACATATGGTTAAGAGTTAACCTAGTAAAGGGATTCCGAATCACGGTATCGAGAAAGGGAGGTCGGCTTGGAGCTAGATCAAATATCGTGAGGCAAAAGGAGACATGTACTAAACCTTGTGATGGTTCGTCCGATATGATCTTTGTATGCGTTTAGGAGTTGGCACGTCTTGCTAGAGGCCACTACTAACTATTGACAGAATAAGTGTATTCGTGTCATGTCTATATGCATATGAACCTATAGGGTCACACACTTAAGGGGCTGGAAGCCTAATGAGGATTGGATCCTAATTAGACCAGGTTTAGGATACTAATGGGCTGCTAATGTAGAAGCCCACTAGGGATGCCTATATAAGAGAGGGTGGGGCGAGCTGGCCAGGGTTAGACAGAGATTATTCCACCCAGCCGCCACTCCTCACGCCCGTGTCGCGCGCGCGGACCTAGCAGTCCGGCGTCTGACGCTTCCACCCTGTACGTGTGGATACCTCGGAGGCGCTGCATCTGTAGCGTTTGGACGAGCCGCACAAGGGGAGCTGCTCGTGGGACGATAACAAGGAGGAGACGTAGATCGTCTGCACTGCCTCGACGCGCTTCATCAATTCCACAACTGCGCGTCTAGTGGTAATCCCATGATCTATGACAACAGTATTCCTGGTTTACGCGGTAGAAAATTTTGATTTGCGCTAGTGTAGCCTACTCGTATCCCTTCAGTGGTATCAGAGCCGATGCTGTTCAGTTATAGGTTCGGGATGTTTGCATATGGTGATATGCAGATTGATATGAATGATGTGATTATTTATATGGCGGTGGTTCAGGATTGATCTATGATCTTGCTTTCCGTGATCGTGATTCTGAGGTTGTCGAACGACTTACCCCTACCGGTCGGTTTCCGCCATCGGGGTAGACAGTGACACATAAATCCCGTTGAATCACGCCAAGATCAATATGATTGATCGAATCAGAACCTAGATCTAAAATCGTTGTACCGTGATCAAAGGAGTTTGATTAGATCGGAACAACAGACGGTTTATGGTAAATTTGATTTCCCGATCAAAATCCTTAAAGAAAATTGTGTAGATTCGATCTCTCATTGTGTAAATTTGATACCGCGAGGGGCGCTGCCCCTTCTAACCCCGCATGGGGAGACCCCTAGACCTCCCTTAATCGTAGCGCCTTTTATATCTCGTTAAGGTAACTAGGTGTTGCGATGTCACATGATCCGGTAGAATGCGATTCTATGCATAACTTGTTTTTGCAGGATGTATGTGATCAGTATGGCCCATATATGTATGTGATGCATGTATGAAAAAATGCATGACCTGTGTGTCGTGAGTAGGGCAACACGGCTGGAGCCATATGTGTTATCATTTATTGTAATGGCCTGCGTGCCAACTTGTGATGATCCAAATTCTATGTAATTTTGATTACTAGCTGTTACGAGTAATAGATTGTATTAGTTCTTGGAGGACTCATCACTTGGAAGATGGCTCACATGGAACATGAATATGGAGATCATCATGGTGGACAGGTTCTATGGCGATGGAGATCACCATGAGAAAATGGGCCATACTGTGTCACATTTATGTCAATGTTATTCTTATGCGTTTTAGTACTATGCATACTTAGATGATAGAAGTAGAACGATCCCTCAAAAAGTTTAAGTTAAACCGTGCCCTCCCAACCAAACCTTGCACCATCCTATGCCCTGTACAATCGTAAGTGGGCCTATGAAATTAGGGTGCCGCGGTTTTCCTTGGCTGGATGGGTTTGTATCGGATACCTACACGCATAAGGGTTGGTGAGCTTGACAAGGTCATCTTAACAGTTAAGGACCTTGGGGCATAAAGGTTGGGTGCCTAGTTTTGACATAGATATGTCACCCAACAACAAGAGTCATATGTGATATGATTAGCAAGTGTTGCTTACCGATTTATCTTGTCTTCTAGCAGTGATGCTAAAGCTCACTAGTCGACTTGTTAATTGTGGATCTTGAATCACTTAGTATCAATAGAGGGATATTGATTTAAGTGGGAGTATATGCTATTAAATTGTTTAATATGTTTTACTCTTTCATGGTTACATGGATTAGTATTTTGCATGTTTTCTGTTGTAGATCAATGGCACCAAACACTGCATCACCTTTTTCTTTGCGTTCGATTCTTGACAAAGATAAACTTAATGGAACAAACTATTCAGACTAGGTCCGTAACCTGAGAATTGTTCACAGTTCTGATAAAAAGGAAACGGTTCTGGATACCCCAATCCCCGATGAACCTGCTGATAATGCATCTGCTTCCCTCAAGAATGCCTACAAGAGAGCATGTGATGATTCTCTTGAGGTTAGTTGTCTTATGCTTGCATGCATGGAACCTGAACTTCAAAAGAAGTTTGAGGATCAGGATGCGTACGATATGATCGTTGCACTTAAGGACATGTTCCAAGATCAGGCAAGCACTGAGAGGTACAATGTTGCCAAGTCCTTTGTCGAATGCAAGCTAGCAGAGGGAGCAGCTGTAGGCCCCCATGTGATCAAAATTGTTGGTTACAGTCAGACTTTGGAAAAGCTTGGTTTTCCACTAGGCTAAGAGTTGGCCACTGACTTCATTTTGGCGTCTCTTCCATCCAGCTATGGGAAGTTCATTTCGAACTACCATATGCATGGGGTGGAGAAGGGCCTTAATGAATTATGTGGGATGCTTAAAACAGCACAAAGTGACATGAAGAAGTGTGCAGGGAATAGCCATGTGATGGCTGTGCAGAACAAGCCTAGCTTCAAGAAAAAGGGTACTTCTTGGAAGAAGAAGGGAAAGGGTAAGGATACGATCCCTAAGCCCGCACCCAAGCAAAAGGCTGGACCTGTAGAAAACACTGAGTGATTCTTTTGTCATGAACATGGCCACTGGAAGAGAAACTGCAGCAAGTACCAGGCTTCTTTGAAGAAGAGTGGAAGTAAGAGTACTTCCCACTCAGGTACGCTTGTTGTAAATGTTGTGGACATTCTTCTCGCTGATTCCTATGTTAACTCTTGGGTATTTGATACCGGATCGGTTGCTCATATTTGCAATTCGATGTAGGGGCTAATAAGGACTAGAGAAGTGCATAAAGGCAAAGTGGATTTTCGTGTCGGAAATAAAGCAAGGGTTGCTGCATTGTTCGTCGGCGTCATGCAACTTCACCTTCCGTCAGGATTTATTATGGAGTTGAATAATTGTTATTACATTCCTATTATGGGTCGAAACATTTTATCACCTTCATGTTTGATGAGGGATGGTTATTCATTCGCGAGTGCAAACAATGGTTGTGTAATCTCTAAGAATGATATGTTTATGGCTAATGCTCCCATTGTGAATGGGTTATTTATTTTAAATCTTGATGATGCATCTGTTTACAATGTTAGTGCTAAAACGCTTCGGCCTATGATTTGAGTCCTACCTATTTATGGCATTGTTGTTTGGGGCATATAAGTGAAAAGCGCATGAAGAAGCTCCATGGTGATGGTCTTCTAACTTCGTTTGATTTTGAATCATACAAGACATGTCAAGCTTGTTTACTTGGAAAGATGACCAAGTCGCCTTTTTCGGGTTTACCCGAGAGAGCAACAGACTTGTTGGAACTCATACATACTGATGTATGTGGACCAATGAGCACGACAGCAAGAGGAGGATATCACTACTTCATTATTTTTACTGATGATTTCAGTAGATATGGTTATGTCTACTTGATGAGGCATAAGTCTGAAAGTTTTGAAAAGTGCAAAGAGTTTTAGAGTGAAGTAGAGAATCAACGTGGCAAGAAAATAAAGGCCTTGCGATCTGATCGTGGAGGTGAATATTTGAGTCACGAGTTTAGCGATCATCTTAAGAGTTGCGGAATTGTTCCACAACTTACGCTGCCCGGAACACCTCAAAGGAACGGGGTCTCCGAACAGCGTAATCGAACTTTGTTGGACATGGTTCGATCGATGATGACCCAGTCGGATTTGCCATTATCATTTTGGGGTTACGCTCTAGAAACGGCAGTTTTCACACTTAATAGGGTACCATCTAAATCCGTAGTTAAGACACCATATGAGATGTGGACTGGAAAGAATCCCAGTTTGTCTTTTCTAAAGATTTGGGGTTGTGATGCATTTGTCAAGCGACTTCAGTCGGTCAAGCTAACACCCAAATCGGATAAGTGCATTTTCGTGGGATATCCGAGGGAAACCTTAGGGTATTACTTCTACAACCGAGAAGAGGGCAAAGTGTTTGTCGCTCGTAGCGGTGTTTTCCTAGAGAAAGAGTTTCTCACAAAGGGAACAAGTGGAAGGTCGGTGTGACTTGAAGAAGTTCAAGATGAGCCAGTTGGGGTTGCTTCTACGAGTGATGCTATTGTAGCAGAACAATTTGAGGAACCCGTGGAAACAGAAGCACCACAACCACGAAGGTCGGCGAGGCTCCGCGAAGCGCGGGAATTATTATTGTTAGACAATGATGAGCCTGCGACCTACGCAGAAGTGTTGGTGGACCCATACTCTGAGAAATGGCTGATCGCCATGAGATCCGAGATAGAGTCCATGGGAGACAATCAAGTTTGGAACTTGGTTGACCCGCCTGATGGTTTTAAAGCCATCGAGTGCAAATGGATCTATAAGAAGAAGATTGATATGGATGGAAATGTTCACATCCATAAAGCTCGACTTGTTGCAAAAGGTTTTCGACTTTCTCACCCGTAGCGATGCTTAAATCTATACGGATAATTCTAGCCATTGCTGCACATTTTGACTATGAAATATGGCAGATGGATGTCAAGACGGCTTTCCTAAATGGAATCCTTACTGAGGACGTGTATATGATGCAACCCGAAGGTTTTGTCGATCCAAACAATGCTGGAAAGGTATGCAAACTTCTGAAGTCCATTTATGGGCTAAAGCTAGCATCTCGGAGTTGGAACATTCGATTTGATGAAGTTGTAAAAGAGTTTGGCTTCATAAAAAACAAACAAGAACCTTGTGTTTACAAGAAGGAAAGTGGGAGAGCCTGGTATTTCTAATCTTATATGTAGATGACATATTGCTGATTGGAAATGACATTCCTATGCTCGAGTCTGTTAAGACCTCATTGAAAAATAGTTTTTCGATGAAGGACTTAGGAGAAGCGGCATATATTCTGGGCATCAAGATCTATAGAGATAGATCAAGGAGGCTAATTGGATTAAGCCAGAGTACATACATTGACAAAGTGTTGAAACGGTTCAGCATGGAAGAGGATAAGAAAGGGTTCTTGCCCATGTCTCACGGCATAAAACTCAGCAAGACTGAGTGTCCTTCGACTACTGATGAGCGTGAGCGCATGAGTAGGGTTCCATATGCTTCGGCTATTGGATCCATCATGTATGCAATGATATGTACTCGCCCAGATGTTTCCTATGCTCTAAGTGTTACGAGAAGATACCAGGCTAATCCAGGTGAAGGTCACTGGACAACGGTAAAGAACATCCTTAAGTACTTAAAAAGGACTAAGGATGTGTTCCTAGTTTATGGAGGTGAGGATGAACTCAGTGTAAAGGGTTACACAGATGCGAGTTACCTTAACGACTCAGATGATTCGAAATCGCAATCAGGTTATGTGTTTGTCATGAATGGTGGTGTTGTGAGCTGGAAAAGTTCCAAGAAAGATACGGTGACCTCCTCTTCAACAGAAGCTGAATATATTGCTGCCTCGGAGGCTGTAAAGGAAGCTGTTTGGATTAGGAATTTCTTGATCACTCTCGGTGTGGTTCAGGGCGCGTCCAATCCCTTGGACGTTTATTGTGACAACAATGGTGCTATTGCACAAGCCAAGGAACCTAGATAACACCAGAAGAATAAACATATTCGCATGCGTTACCATCAGATTCGAGAGTTCGTTGAGTATGGTAGTGTCATGATGCAAAATACATACGGACTCAAATGTTGCTGATCCCTTGACTAAGCCTCCCTCGCAGCCCGCGCATGAAGCGCACACAAGAGCAATTGGTATTAGATACATTTTAGATTGACTCTAGTGCAAGTGGGAGACTGAAGGAAATATGCCCTAGAGGCAATCATAGAGATGATTATATTTCATATGTATCCATGAGTTATTGTAATGTTCCTTAAATATCCATATCAGGCAACTTGTATTGATTGGCAATTATGTGAATTGTTTGTGAAACTCTTTACTTGTATGGTTATTTTATAGTTGTCCCTAGTCGGAGTTCATGTGAGGACACATGTGAATATTAGACTAGCACATCGATTGGTTGATGACTATGTTTCTCAAGTCATAGACATGGAGATATCAAACCAATGATGTTGACACATGTTATGAACATGGGGTTGGACTGACCCAACCTGAGACTGGAAATTAGTTGCAGCTCTCTCTCTACACATCGTGTACGTTTTGTTCTTCGACCTGAGATTGTCGCATGTACTTGAGATGTGGATCGACCTACTTTGGGGCTATCAAACGCTGCACCGTAACAGGGTAGTTATAAAGGTAGCTTTCGGGTTTGTCCTGAAGCATGCTGCAAGGCATGGTCAATCAAGATGGGATTTTCCCCTCTCTACTTGAGAGAGATATCTCTGGGACACTCGAGTGATCGGATCCAGAAATGCATGTCCGTGCTACATATGGTTAAGAGTTAACCTAGTAAAGGGATTCCGAATCACGGTATCGAGAAAGGGAGGTCGGCTTGGAGCTAGACCAAATATCATGAGGCAAAAGGAAAGACATGTACTAAACCTTGTGATGGTTCGTCCGATATGATCTTTGTATGTGTTTAGGAGTTGGCACGTCTTGCTAGAGGCCGCTACTAACTATTGACAGAATAAGTGTATTTGTGTCATGTCTATACGCATATGAACCTATAGGGTCACACACTTAAGGGGCTGGAAGCCTAATGAGGATTGGATCCGAATTAGACCAGGTTTAGGCTACTAATGGGCTGCTAATGTAGAAGCCCACTAGGGATGCCTATATAAGAGAGGGTGGGGCGAGCTGGCCAGGGTTAGACAGAGATAATTCCACCCAGCCGCCACTCGTCACGCCTGTGTCGCGCGCGCGGACCTAGCAGTCCAGCGTCTAATGCTTCCACCCTGTACGTGTGGATACCTCGGAGGCGCTACATCTGTAGCGTTTGGACGAGCCACGCAAGGGGAGCTGCTCGTGGGATGAGAACAAGCAGGAGACGTAGATCGTTTGCACTGCCTTGACGTGCTTCATCAATTCCACAACTGTGCGTCTAGGGGTAATCCCGTGATCTATGACAACAGTATTCCTGGTTTACGCGGTAGAAAATTTTGATTTGCGCTAGTGTATCCTACCCGTATCCCTTCAAGTTCCATGCACCGGGAGAAGAGGAGGCCAGCAGACGAGCACGACACCGCCAGGCTGCCCAATTCCGACGACGAGCAGCACGCCGTCGCGCCCGCGCCTCCCTCTGCGTCGGCCTGTCGCCTCGCCCCGCGGCTGCCGTCGCGGCCCGCGCCCGAGCCCGTCGCCCGCCCCGCGCCCCCGCCGACCTGCGCGCTCTCCGTCGACGCCGCGCCCCGATGTCCTCCACCGCCAGCGTCCGGCCACCGCCTGACACCAGCGCCGCCGCCAGGTAGGACGATTTGTTAGTGTTAGCATTTTGTTATTAGTGTGTTTAATTAGGATTTGTTAGTGTTAGGATTAGTGTTAGCATTTGTTAGTGTTAGGATTTGTTAGTGTTAGGATTAGTGTTAGGCCTAGGGTTTAGGTTTAGGTTTTATAAGTCAAGTGTAAGTTTATCGGTGAAGGGCATGGGCATGGCTATGTGTCGAGGCCTAGGGTTAGGGTTAGGGTAATTATTGTAAGACCCTTTTTGTAACCGGAGTTAGGGTTAGGGTTAGGGTGTTGGTGCTCGGTGGTGACCGGAGTTAGGGTTAGGTTAGTGGTTCTCACGGTAAGCCGCTTAGTTGCCCGCCTCTCCCGCTGCCACCATCACCGGCCACCGCCACCGCACCTCCAGGTTTAGGGTTTAGGGTGGTGACCGTAGTTAGGGTTAGGGTGGTGGTTCTTGCGGGAAGCCGCTTAGTCGCCCGCCTCTCCCGCGGCCACAATCACTGGCCACCGCCCACCGCACCTTCGGTTTTACGGGTTTAGGTTTTATTTGTTAAGTTCGAATAAATATTGTGTGCATTTTCCAGGAACTATGGATCCACCTAGTCCCCCAGTCCGCAGAGACCTAGATTCGGAACACTTGCTCGAGGATATGATTCACGATGCCGATGACGGATCTCCCTCGAGGTATCTGAACTCATCCGGTGAGGGAGAGGAGACCAACAGACAGGAGGAAGAAGCCCATGGACACGTAACGCAGACCGACGAGGTATATATATGATGTCCGATGATCGTCACTAGATGTACCTAGTTGTATATATATAATGTTGGCGAATGTTTCTTCTCTTAGGCCTCTACATCGAGCAAGAAAACCAAGCGCGGCCCAGCCAAAAAGTTGCCCCTAGGTACTATTTATGAAATTACAGAGGTTTCAGGAGATGGCGAACCATTGGAACCAAAGAAAACAAAACAACTATTTGTACAACAATGCGGAGTTGTTGCTAGAGATCGCACCCCGATCACTGTTCGGGAGTGGAATAAGCCCAAAGAGGCGGAATGGAGTGATGTGTATATCGACGATAGGTTCAAAGATGAACTTTTTAATGACCTAATTGGACATTTCAAGCTGCCAGAATGTGACAATGAGGACGATACTGCTGAAATGAGAAAGAAAGTCAAGCAGTTCGCACTAAAGAAGATGGCCGAACTATTCAAGAACTAGAAGAAGTCATTATGGCAACAGTATCAGAAGGACAAGAAAACCCCGTTATTCAAAGGCTATCTAGCGAAGCAGCAGCCTTACTGGGACGCATTTGTGCTGTATAGGAGGTCAGGGGGCGAAAAGTCAGAAAAAACAAGATAAATGTTGCGAAGAAGAAATATCACCATAACTTGGGGCCAGGGGGCTACGCGACTGCCATGCCTTAGTGGGATGCAAAAGAGAAAGAGCTTCATAATAAATGGATCATTCCAGAACCAATTCGTGAAGAATGGGATTTGAGGGCAAGAAATTGGTTCCTTGGGCATGGGAGTACATATGACGAACTTACAGGGGACCTTGTTTGCACTGACGGGATAAAGATACCCAGGACTGCATGGCTAAAAGTGGTCAAAGATATTAAAGATGGAATAAAACAGTTTCATCCCGATAGAGAGAATGACTTGCTGACCTTGGTCCTCGGGAATCGCGAACATACAGGATCAGTCTGAGGCCTTGACGGGAGTTTCACGTGGGAGACTGGGTTTCCTAAGGACCAAGGTACCTATAGAAGCCGAGCAAGAGCAAAGCAACGACGGGTGGAGGAGGAGGCAGACAAGTTCAAGCAGCTGCTAGGAAGAATTGACAAGCAACAACAACAGATCGACGAACTTAGAGGAATGGCACGCTTGCAGCAAGATCCTCCACTTGATATTACCGCCAACCCATCTCAGCGGAGAATCAACGTCGCTGAATCGTAGGTCCCGTCTAACAATGCATCCTATACTACAGATGGCGGTCCTGGCTACCCCGTGGATGGAATTAAGGAGCAGATACCTTGCGAGCTCCATAAAAAATTGAAGAACGTATCTGTGAAGGTGGCGGTCGGATCGGCTTTGCCTTTTCAGCCTGAAGCACGTTGGAATGGCCGTGAGATTCCAACTGGCTATGCTAAGGTCGGGGTGGATCAAATTGTAAAGGAGTGGGAGTCAATGGAGCTTGACATCCCTGGACCTGAAGGTGAGATCACACTGGGAGAAGTACTTGGTGGGATCATTCTCTGGGAAAAGAACAACATATGGTTTCCAGGCTCGGCTCCAAGGATAACACTACCGCCTCCGAGTCGTCGCAGGTCTCCTTCACCTCCACCTCCACCTCCATCACCTCCAAGAATCCCACCCCATGATGACTACGGCCACCACATCCCGAGTCCATCTCGATATCCGCCGCAGGCTCAGCAGTCTTCGCCGCCCGCTAAGGACAATAAGCGGAAGCGTGCTCCATCAGTGAGTACTAAAGGACGCAGCAGCCCAAAACGGAAAATGCCGCCCCTCCCAACAGTGCCTCATCAGAATCTTCCCATCAGACCTTACGATCGTACTGATGCCGAATCTGTAGCGATATCAAAGGCCTAAGTGGTGGCGCATTTTGAGAAGAAGAAACCCGAGCCCGCTCTGGTATACACCGAGAAGCAAAAGGCATATGCACTTGATTTTCTGAACACATCATCGCAATATGAGTTGCACCATAAGCCAGATGACTATCTACGCACACTTCAGAAACAAGTGGCGAAGAGAAAATCAAGTAAATCAAGCAAATCAAGTGCAAGCGGTAAAAAATCAGCAAGCACAGGTGCAAGCGGGAGCAAAAATGCAATTAGTAAAAAATCAGACGTTCCCCTTCTCGGACAACAGGCAAAGCAAACGATCGCACCCCTCAAGGTGGTTTCACAAAATGTTCCACTCCTCGCACAACAACCACTTGATATGTCAATAGCTGCGGAGTTGGCGGCCAGCATGGAAATTACACTTGATGAACTGTTAGTCCCCCAACTCGACCATCTACCCAAGATGCCACTATCCCCTAAATATGTCGCAGGTGAGGATTTGGTCAGCAAAGAGAGGCTGAGAGAACTGCCAACACAAATGCGGAATCTCCATCAATGGTACTCAACGGTCATAAAGCAGGGGAGAATATTTATCGTAGCCAATGTCCCACGTGAGTACTACTTCAGACCCGAAGAGGTCCATATTGAGTTTCCAGAACTGTTCCAGTTATACCATCTCGACGCCCTGGACAAATCCATCATCAGCTGCTATTGTCTGTAAGTTGTTGAATTCATTGTCTACATGATCGGTTTTCAATTGTTCAGTTCAGAACATGTGATTATCCTTATTATGCAGAATGAAGATGCTGGAATGTAAAAGAAAAAGAATCTATAATATCGGGTTCATTGAACCAGATAAAGTGCATATAGCCACGCTAAGGGATAACCCCGAGGAGACGGAGGAAAACATTCTAAGGTTTCTACTAGAGCAAAATTTCTCTGACCACATACTGTTTCCTTACAATTTCAGGTGAGGGTCTTACTCTGTTGTACACATTCACTTTTGATTAGTCGATGCTAATAAGTTTAACTGATGTATATATAAATGTTTGCATCTTCCACTTGGTTCTGCTAGACATTCAACTTGATAAGGGAAGAGTTGATGTCATAGACCCATCAAAGAGAAACCTGAAAGATTTCCGCAGCATGCAGGACATGCTCCAGAAGTAAGTTTCGCGCTATATCGGTATCTTTCGTTGATTTACCGAGATATCAGGTAATGAATAACTCATTCATTCATTTTCTTCGTCGGGCAGGGTTTGGATCCGGTTCAAGCGTGAGGTTACGGGTATATTTACTGAGAAGCTGACGTTTAAGGCGGTCTCGGTAAGTAGCACGTGATATGTCCGCGCATCTCTTTACTTCTAGTTTCAATACAATAATTATGCTCTAGATTATTATTTTGATTGAATTCTATTCTCGTAAAGTGCGTGAGGTAGCCATGGGGGTCGAATCTATGTGGATTCTACGTTTGCGAGTTCATTCGCACGTTTACCACCGAACACAACGATTATAGAGTAGACGTAAGCAATGCATTCACACCATCATTTTATTGCCGTCACCTTTTGTTATCATGATTGATACATATTGATCTCCTTTTTCTTATATATAGTTCGAGAGAATGCGGGATCAACTACTACCATAGCAACGCGTACTAGCAATTGCGGATGAGCTGGCGGGATTTATTTTCAAAGAGATCGTAGGCGATGCCGAAGAATTTAGTGTGTATAGGCGCTATTGATCTCCATGTAATCGAACTATTTTGTGCTCTAGTCCCGGTATTCTGTGATCTCCATGTAACTACGTAAATTGTATATATTTGTATGCTCGATTTCATAATACAAGTTATTTTATATATATGCAAGAACGTGTACGATATGTGGTGGCATACAAATATTAAAAACCATTTTGAATGAAAAATAAATAAATAAAACAATACAAAATGAATTCTCTGCCGTGGCAGAGAAAAGGCACAAAATGCTGCCACGGCAGAGAAATCACTAGTCCAAGGTAATGCTCTGCCGCGGCAGATAAAAGGCGCAAAATTCTGCCGCGGCAGAGACCCACTAGTCCCGGCCTGTGGCACCAATCGGGACTAGTGGGGGTGCAGCCACGTGGGCACCCACTAGTCCCGGCTGGTAACTGGGCCGGGTCAGCCGGGACTAGTGTTGGGCCTCTAGTCCCGCTTGATTAGTCTTGGTTCAAAAATCGGGACTAGAGGCCCTCTCTCCACTAGTGAGGCCTTATTCATTGGAATGAAAGGAGTAACTTATTAGACCTTTTACAATGGCATGTATATTAGCACGCTTTCTTAAGAGATATAAATACCTAAGAAAACAACCTCTGGAATGCATTTTCTTAGAGGTTGTATCTTGGTTTAATAATTTTGCTCTTATTGGTACGTATATATATGATTGGGTTATCATTTTTTTCCTATGACTACCTGCAATGGCCGTGTCTTACACTAGTAAAAAACAGGCCATACGTTCGCGCCCCCTCAGAGCATTAGTCCCGGTTGCACCACCAACCGGGACTAATGCTGGCACGCGTCCCGGTTCGAGCGGGCACGGGGCCCGGAGTCATGCGTCCCGGTTGGTAAGGGGGCATACGTCCCGGTTGGAGCCAGCAACCGGGACTAAAGGTTTGGCGACAGCGACATGGCATGGCACACACGTTTAGTCCCGGTTGGTGGCTCCAACCGGGATGTATGCTCCCACCCTCTATAAATGCAACGCCCCAGCCCACTCTGCCTCCAATCTGTTTTTTCTCTTGGTGGAAGGTGTGAGGGGTGTGCTAGTTTTTTCTCCCCTATGCATGCATTCAAGGTGTTTGATGAAATGTTTGAGTGAATAATCCCGTTCAATTTCTCATAGAACAAAAATATAGAAGGTGTCCGAGACGCACTTGAGCTTTCTCCTCTTTATTTCCCTCGATCGAGGTTAGCAATCTTATCTTTTCTCTGTCATTGATACAATGCATGTGTCGATGTGAATTGGTCATTTCACTATTTATGATGTCCTGTTTATTGATAAACTTACTTATATGATGCAGATGAACGGTCGGGAATGGATGTACGGTGACCGGCGCGTAGCCGGGTATATGAAAGGCGTGGATAAATTTATCGATGTGGCTACGGCAAACAAAGAGAATGGTTTTATACGTTGTCCATGTGTTCAATGTCGGAACAACAAGGAGTACTCTTCCTCGAAAATCATTCGCGGCCACCTGATTATGAAAGGTTTCATGCCCAACTATAATTGTTGGACCAAGCACGGGGAAAGAGGGGTTATGATGGAAGATGGTGAAGAAGAAGATGATGATAACAACTATCATCATATGTTTCCTGAATACAGTGATACTGCAATGGAAGACAATGGAGAGGAAGGAGGTGAAGAACGGGCATCAGATGAGCCGGCTGATGAACTTGGTAGGGTCATTTCTGATGCAAAGCGAGACTGTGAAACAGAAAATGAGAAGTTCAAGTTAGAGGGCATGTTAGAAGATCACAAGAAATTGTTGTACCCAAATTATGAAGATGGCAGCACAAAGCTCGGTACCACACTGGAATTGTTGCGATGGAAGGCAGAGTGTGGTCTAACTGACTCCTCATTTGAAAAAATGCTGAAAATAATGAAGCCGAAGTTTCCAAAACATAACGAACTTCCCGAGAGTACCTAAGAAGCAAAGAAGACTCTCTGTCCTCTGGGATTAGATGTGCAAAATATACATGCATGCATTAATGTCTGCATCCTCTACCGCGGTAAGGAGTATGAGAATTTAGATAAATGTCCGGTATGCAATGCGTTGCGGTATAAGATCAGACGAGATGACCCTGGTGATGTTGAGGGAGAGCCCCTCCGGAAGAGGGTTCCTGCTAAGGTTATGTGGTATGCTCCTATAATACCAAGGTTGAAACGCATGTTCAGAAACAAAGAGCATGCCAGGTTGTTGCGATGGCACAAAGAAGACCGTAAGAAAGACGGGAAGTTGAGACACCCTGCTGATGGGTCACAGTGGAGAAAAATCGAGAGACTTCCTAGACTTTGCAGGTGATGCAAGGAACTTATGGTTTGGTCTAAGTACGGATGGCATGAATCCTTTTGGGGAGCAGAGTTGCAGTCACAGCACCTGGCCCGTGACTCTATGTATCTACAACCTGCCTCCTTGGTTGTGCATGAAGCGTAAGTTCATTATGATGCTAGTGCTCATCCAAGGCCCGAAGCAACCGGGCAACGACATTGATGTGTACCTTAGGCCATTAGTTGAAGAACTCTTACAGTTGTGGGGCAAACCAGGTGTATGTGCGTGGGATGAGAACAAACAGGAGCCATTTGATCTACGAGGGTTGTTATTCGTAACCATCAATGATTGGCCTGCTCTTAGTAACCTTTCAGGACAGACAAACAAGGGATATAAGGCATGCACACACTGTTTATATAAGACTGAAGGTACATAATTGCATAAATGCAAGAAGGTTGTGTACCTGGCGAATCGACGATTTCTTCCGACCAATCATCCCGTAAGAAAGAAAGGCAAGCATTTCAAAGGTGAGGCAGATCACCGGAAGAAGCCTGAACTCCCTGCTGGTGATGATGTATTTGGTATGGTCAAGGACATAGAAGTAATATTTGGAAATGGTCCCGGCAGTCAATCAGTTCCGAACGACGTCGCTACAGGACACGCACCCATGTGGAAGAAGAAATCTATATTTTGGGAGCTGCCATATTGGAAAGTCCTGCGTGTCCGCTCTTCAATCAACGTGATGCACGTGACGAAGAATCTTTGCGTGAACCTGCTAGGATTCCTAGGCGTGTATGGGAAGACAAAAGATACACCAGAAGCACGGGAGGACCAACAAATTATGACAGACCCAAAGAACATGCATACACATAACAAGACGGATAAAGGGCGTCACTTAAGTCGTGCCAGCTATGCTCTTACCAAAGCAGAGAAGGAAATCTTTTTTGAAGTCCTTTACAGTATCAAGGTGCCGTCGGGCTTCTCATCTAATATAAAGGGGATAATAAATATGGCAGAGAAAAAGTTCCAAAACCTGAAGTCTCATGACTGTCACGTGATTATGACGCAGTTGCTTCCGATTGCATTGAGGGGGCTTCTACCGGAAAATGTTCGAGTACCCATTGTGAAGCTGTGTGCATTCCTCAATGCAATATCTCAGAAGGTAATCAATCCAGATATTCTGCCAAGGTTACAGAAGGATGTGGTACAATGTCTTGTTAGTTTTGAATTGGTGTTCCCACCATACTTCTTCAATATTATGACGCATCTCCTGGTTCACCTAGTGGAAGAGATTGCCATTCTCGGTCCGGTATTTCTGCACAATATGTTCCTCTTTGAGAGGTTCATGGGAGTCTTAAAGAAATATGTTCATAACCGTGCTAGACCAGAAGGAAGCATCTCCAAGGGATATGGAACAGAGGAGATCATTGAGTTTTGTGTTGACTTTATTCCTGACCTTAAGCCGATTGGTGTTTCTGACTCGCGGCACGAGGGAAGACTAAGTGGAAAAGGCACGCTGATATGTAGCGACGAGGATTCTTTCACTGCACACTACAACGTTCTACATAAGTCCACCTTGGCAGCTCCTTATATCGAGGAACACAAGAATATTGTACGCTCCAAAAACCCGGGGAAGCCTGAATCATGGATACAGATGAACACATGAAGTATTTCGGTGGTTGGATGCAGACACATCTCTTGAATGACACCACTGTTGGAGATCAGCTATACTTGTTGGCCGCGTCACCATCTTCTACTGTATTGAATTTCCAAGGGTACGAAATAACTGGGAATACATTCTACACGATCGCCCAAGATAAAAAGAGCACCAACCAAAATAGTGGTGTCCGCTTTGATGCAATAGACGAGAATGGACAAAAGGACACATATTATGGTTACATAGAGGAGATATGGGAACTAGACTATGGAGTCTCTTTTAAGGTCCCTTTGTTTCGCTGCAAATGGGTCAACCTGAATGGGGAAGGGGTAAAGATAGACCAGTTGTACGGAATGATAACAGTGGATCTCAACAATCTTGGTTATAGAGATGAACCATTCGTCCTAGCCAATGATGTGTCTCAGGTTTTCTATGTGAAGGACATGTCCTCCAGACCGAAAAAAAGAAAAAAATATGCAAACGAATACATCATATGATGAGCCAAAGCGTCACATAGTTCTTTCAGGGAAAAGAAACATCGTGGGAATCAAGGACAAGACAGGCATGTCAGAAGATTATAATAAGTTTGATGAAATTCCGCCCTTCACAGTGAAAACTGACCCAAGCATTCCGTTAAGTAAAGAAGATGCTCCATGGTTACGTCTGAAGCGATTATAAGGAAGGACATATGCCAAGAAGTTCATGCTCATATTATGTAACTCTAGTTCATGTCTTTCGCGGTTTGTGGCTTGACCGAAGGATATCTTTCGCGGTTTGTGGCTTGACCGGGACTATATATAGGGGGGCCTTTAGTCCCGGTTTTGTAGTCTCGTTTTTGATATTAATAAATGTCTTGAGTGTTAGTCCCGTTTGGTGGCTGGACCGGGACTATGAAGAAGTTGTCCCGATTCGTACTTACCATTAAGATCTGATCTCCAAACGCGCGCGGTCACATATTAGGGAGTGCCTCTATGACCAGTTTCTTGGAGATGTCGGAGGACTGGGATCCGGCGGCATCTCCCTGAAACTGGTCGTTGTGGTGTCCCTTCTCTCGAAAACCATCTTGCAGCTTGTAACTTCTATAACTAGATCAATACACCTGGGAGCTAACTAATTTCACATATTAGGGAGTGCCTCTATGACCAGTTTCTCGGAGATGCCGGAGGACTGGGCTCCGTCGGCATCTCCCTGAAACTGGCCGAAGTGGTGTCCCTGCTCTCGAAAATCATCTTGCAGCTTGTAACTTCTCTAACTAGATCAATACGCCTGGGAGCTAACTAATTTCACATATTAGGGAGTGCCTCTATGACCAGTTTCTCGGAGATGCCGGAGGACTGGGATCCGTCGGAATCTCCCTGAAACTGGCCGTAGTGGTGTCCCTGCTCTCGAAAACCATCTTGGAGATGCCTCAAACTGGCTGGAGGACTGGACTCGCAAGGATGCCTATTTATAGTACAAGCAGCTCGGCATAGTGTAGAGACTTACGAAATAATGTCAACACTCACCCCTATTATTAGTGCTGACTCGTGTTTTGTCCCGGTTGATGTCTCCAACCGGGACTACAGGTTCATCTTTAGTCCCAGTTGGTGATACCAACCGGGACAAGGTACACGCCGCACGACATAATGTCGACACTCACCCCTATCATTAGTGCTGCCTCGCACAGCCTGCCGAAATCCCTCCGCGTGATCTATCGCCCGTGATTTTTTGAAAATTTCATTTTTAGACTCGCAATATGTGGTTTCTTTAGAGATCCAATGCAAGTTCTAACGATGCTCGTGCCCTATCTTCATGCACACCGGTTCGACCATAGTTTGAAATTCAGATAATTCAAAACGGGCATAATAAATTCAAAAAAAATCCGAACAAGGAAAATCCTTCACGTGGTGTCATATTATGTTACATAGTTGAAAGGAAAAATACCATACTTGGTATATTGATCATGTTTCGAAAAAACCTTCACAAAATGACCTATCATGTTCGAGGTTTCATGGCTTTCGGTCCAAATGACCGATGTTATGTGCTGAATCACGGCATAGTTTGTGATGTTGTGCCCATATTATGCATGTGTGTGGACATTTGTATGGAGAACAATGTTGCAGGAGGAAGTTTTCCTTTTCGTGGCACGGAAAAGCCCTTTTCCATTTTCCGAGCGCAAAAAATGGGTCGTTTTGTGAAGTAAACACCAAAATGCCGTTTCAGAATGCTACCGTCCCATTTTCCTAAAATACCAGACCACCTTACATGGACTATCTCCCAACCGGGACATCTCAAACCGTTTCGTCAATCCCGGGTAAAAATGACAAATGTCTGTCGAATCGGTAGGAAGTGGGTCCGGTTTGTACTACAGGTACATGATGTATCGCCCGTGATTTTTTGTAAAAATCATTTTTAGACTCGCAATATGTGGTTTCTTCAGAGATCCAATGCAAGTTCTAACGATGCTCGTCCCCTATCTTCATGCACACCGGTTCGACCATAGTTAGAAATTCAGATAATTCAAAACAGGTATTATAAATTAAAAAAAAATCCGAACAATGAAAATCCTTCGCGAGGTGTCATATTATGTTACATAGTTGAAATGAAAAATTCTAGACTTGGTATATTGATCATGTTTCAAAAAAACCTTCACAAAATGACCTATCATGTTCGAGGTTTCATGGCTTTCGGTCCAAATGACCGATGTTATGTGCTGAATCACGGCATAGTTTGTGATGTTGTGCCCATATTATGCATATGTGTGGACATTGGTATGGAGAACAATGTTGCAGGAGGAAGTTTTCCTTTTTGTCGCATGGAAAAGCCCTTTTTCCATTTTTCGAGCGCAAAAAAGGGTCGTTTTGTGAAGTAAACACCAAAATGCCGTTTCAGAATGCTACCGTCCCATTTTCCTAAAATACTAGACCACCTTACATGGACT
Source organism: Avena atlantica (assembly GCA_910589765.1). NCBI lineage: Eukaryota > Viridiplantae > Streptophyta > Magnoliopsida > Poales > Poaceae > Avena > Avena atlantica. The sequence continues at coordinate 347,994,975 of OU342738.1, read as the reverse complement.
ATCTCCCAACCTGGACATCTCAAACCGTTTCGTCAATCCCGGGTAAAAAGGACAAATGTCTGTCGAATCGGTAGGAAGTGGGTCCGGTTTGTACTACAGGTACATGATCTATCGCCCGTGATTTTTTGAAAAAATCATTTTTAGACTCGCAATATGTGTTTTCTTCAGAGATCCAATGCAAGTTCTAACGATGCTCGTCCCCTATCTTCATGCACACCGGTTCGACCATAGTTAGAAATTCAGATAATTCAAAACGGGCATATTAAATTCAAAACAAATCCGAACAATGAAAATCCTTCGCGTGGTGTCATACTATGTTACATAGTTGAAAGGAAAAATACCATACTTGGTATATTGATCATGTTTCGAAAAAACCTTCTCAAAATGACCTATCATGTTCGAGGTTTCATGGCTTTCGGTCCAAATGACCGATGTTATTTGCTGAATCACGGCATAGTTTGTGATGTTGTGCCCATATTATGCATGTGTGTGGACATTGGTATAGATAACAATGTTGCAGGAGGAAGTTTTCCTTTTTGTCGCACGGAAAAGCCCTTTTCCATTTTTCGAGCGCAAAAAACGGGTCGTTTTGTGAAGTAACCACCAAAATGCCATTTCAGAATACTACCGTCCCATTTTCCTAAAATACTAGGCTACCTTACATGGACTATCTCCCAACCGGGACATCTCAAACCTTTTCTTCCATCCCGGGTAAAAAGGACAAATGTCTGCCGAATCGGTAGGAAGTGGGTCCGGTTTGTACTACAGGTACATGATCCATCGCCCGTGATTTTTTGAAAAAAACATTTTTAGACTCGCAATATGTGGTTTCTTCAGAGATCCAATGCAAGTTCTAACGATGCTCGTCCCCTATCTTCATGCAAACCGGTTCGACCATAGTTAGAAATTCAGATAATTCAAAAGAGGCATAATAAATTCAAAAAAAATCCGAACAATGAAAATACTTCGCGTGGTGTCATATTATGTTACATAGTTGAAAGGAAAAATACCAGACTTGGTATATTGATCATGTTTCGAAAAAACCTTCACAAAATGACCTATCATGTTCGAGGTTTCATGGCTTTCAGTCCAAATGACCGATGTTATGTGCCGAATCACGGCATATTTTGTAATGTTGTGCCCATATTATGCATGTGTCTGGACATTGGTATGGAGAACAATGTTGCAGGAGGAAGTTTTCCTTTTTGTCGCACGGAAAAGCCCTTTTCCATTTTTCGAGCGCAAAAAACGGGTCGTTTTGTGAAGTAACCACCAAAATGCCGTTTCAGAATGCTACCGTCCCATTTTCCTAAAATACTAGACCACCTTACATGGACTATCTCCCAACCGGGACATCTCAAACCGTTTCGTCCATCCCGGGTGAAAGGACTATATCTTCCCATGATGTTTTTTGGTGTTAAAATGACAATCCCAACCGTGTTTTTAATTGTGCTCTTGAGTTTCAGGGGAAACGTCGTTGATGTATCCTTCTATTGTGATGGATGCTCTCTTGTGATCTTTTGAAGACGGTGGCCTTTTTAATCTTCTCCTAGTTTCTTTTCGGTTGTTGTTTTTAGGTCACCGTACTATTAAGAGGGGGTCCATTTTGGAAGGCTGTGGGAAATCACTTGTTCTTGCACAAACCTATATGCACCGCCACAGCCATCCCAATATCCCGTGAGAGAGCGTGTTCCTGTTCTGTTGGAGCTTTTTGTGTCTCACATGAACTTCCGGTCATAGGCCGGAAGTTCCGCTCAAACTTTTCTACGGGCTGTTCTACAGTTTGTTCCGACGCTAGTTCCGCCCCAAGTTCCGGTGGCGGCTCAGTAACCTTCTGTTTTGAAGTGTGTTATTTGCCAGAACTTGGCCGGAACTTGCATTGGAACTTGTCCTGCTAAAAGTTCCTGAGCGGAACTTCCGGTCAGATTCGCTTCGCGACCCAGAAGTTCCGCCTCTTGTTCCGCCCCAAGTTCCGGTGGCGGCTCAGTAACCTTCTGTTTCGAAGTGTGCTATTTTCCGGAACTTGCTCGGAAGTTCACCGGAACTTCTGGTCCGTTTTGGCCGGAACTTCTGGTTGCGCTTCTGGAGCGGGCGTCAACGGTCTGATGACCGTTGGAGCCAGGCCGGGCGGAACTTCCGGCCTCTCACCGGAACTTCCGGTGAGGTCGCGGGGAGGCTGTAACGGTTCAGCGTGGGGGGCCTATTTAAGGCACCCCCTTCTTCCTCCCACTTCCTCTCGAATTTTTCTCTCTCCTCCATTAATGCTTGAGCTTCACCTCACTAGATATCTCTCTCTAGCCACTCAAATGACTTTATCTTTTGAGAGGTGAGGGAGGTGACCTAGATCTACACTTCCACCAAAGAAGAATTGATTTCCCCCACCCATCCTTTGTGGATCTTGTTGCTCTTGCGTTTCTTGGAACCCTAGACGGTGTAGGGCATCCTCCGAGCTGAGGCGTGTGTTGTAAAGCTTCGAGGTGTCGTTGAGGGCCTCCAATTGATTTGTGGAGCCTCCCCCTCAACCTTGGTGTAAAGGTTTCGGTTGGCGCCTTCAAGGTCACCGATTAGTGGATTGTGAGGCCTCCTTTGTGGGGGATCTCACCGGAGAAGAAGGTGAGGCCTTTGTGGCGCTCGGGTGACCTTGTGTGGCCCCGACACCTCTCCAACGTAGACGTAGCTCCTTGGGAGTGAATTACGGGAATTACATCTCCGTGTCCCCTCGCAGGTTACTTCGTTCCCTTCCTTTACTCCTTGTTATTTACTGTTTTTGTTGTTGGTGTTTGTTTTCTTGCATTTAGGTTGTTCACTTAGTTGCATCTCTAGATAACTTCCTTTCTCGTTGAGCCTAAAAGTGAGAAACAAATTAAAATTGGGTAGACGCCTATTCACCCCCCCCTCTAGTCGTATCAAGTCGGTACTTTCAATTGGTATCAGAGCCCAGGCTCTTATTTCGGGCTTTACCGCCTAAGAGACTATGGCCGACGAAGGGGGTAGTGAAACCAAAAAATCCAAGAACTTGGCCACTATGGATGACCTCAAGCAATTGGAGTCATCCATGATGTCCAAGTTCGAGGAAATGATGACTCTCTTGCAGTCTCTCAAGCCAAACCCCATGGTTGCTATTGACACACCCAACCCAACGAGGTTCCTCCCACCGTTACGGTGTCCGCCCCCGGGGTAACTCCCGCGGCTGCCACCACTCACTTGGGACTTGGTTTTGTTGCTCAAACCTCTACCAAGGCTCCAAGTGAGAACATCGAGGAGCCCGACAATCCAATTTCCAAAGAGTAAAATGGAGGAAAGGACTACTCGGCGGTACCCCCACCGCCGAAGTACACTCCGGATACACCCATCCCCATGCCACACATTATACCTCAAGGAGCACCACCCATGCTAGATACGTCAAATTTCGCCAATTGGCAATATCTAATGCGCTCACATATCTTGATCTTGTTGGTCTAGAGGTGAATAAAGAGATGATTCACATGTGTGAATTTGTTGCTACCTTAGATGAAGAAACTAAAAACTGCTTTGAGTCCTTACTTGCACAACTTGAAAATGCTAGAGATGTCTTAGATGAAAAGGAAGAACTTCTTGACTTGCTAAGTAAAAATGAAAGAGATGCCGGCGATGAAATTGCCTCTCTCACTCAAAGTCTTGAGGATGAACAAAATATGAGAATTAATCTCGAAGAAAATGTGTCTAAGCTTGTAGATGATCATAACAACACTTTGACCTCTACAATTAAAGAACGTGACCATGCTCTTGCTTTGATTAAGGTACTCAAGAAAGAAAATGCTGAGTTTGTGGGTGGTCATGATAGGACTCAAAAGGATCTTGAGAAACTCAAAGAGGAACACAAAGCCTTGGAGAGTAAATTCTCAAATATTTTTGAGGCTCATGAACAGCTTCAAACTCAATTAACTTGTGATCTTTCTAAGTCTTCCGATGTGCAAATTATAGACTTGTCTAGCTCTCCTAACCCTTGTTGCAAGCATGAGCATCTCATAGAGGAAGTCAAGGTTTTGAAGGATCAACTTGCCAAGACTAAGAAAAAGAAGAACAAGAACAAGAAGAAGAAAAAGAACAAGGGCATGGCCCAAGGAGTACCAAATGGCCTAACCCTCTTGCAAAGTGACAACTTTGCCGGAAAGAACAATCCCTCTTATATTCTTTGCAAATCTTATGATGGTCATGTATATGCTAGATATGTGGGAACATCTTACACGCATGATTATCATTGGGACATTTGGGTGCCAAAGGTTCTTGTCACTAACAAAAGGGGACCCATTGCAAAATGGGTACCTAAAACCAAGGCTTGATTTTCTTGTAGGACTATGCTTCCGGCGGATCAAAATGGGTGCTTGATAGTGGTGCCACGAGTCATATGACCGGAAGCAAGTCTATCATGACCGAATTGAGACCCAATATTGCCAACACCATGGTCTCCTACGGTGACAAAACAAGCTCTCAGGTTTTGGGTTTTGGCAAAGTGGTGGTAACCCTGGATGTATCCTTGGTTGACGTCATGCTTGTCAAAACTCTTGGTTACAACTTACTCTCAGTTCGTGCTCTTGCTCTTATGGGACTTTCTTCTTTCTTTAATTCTCATTCCGTGGTCCTCATGTGGAGCAAGTCTCTCGAGGTGGCTTTTGTAGGATATGTAGAACATGACTTGTATGTGGTGGACTTTTCAGGGACCACTACTCCTCATGCTCTATGTCTCTATGCTAAAGCCGACAAGGGCTGGTTGTGGCATCGCCTCCTAGCCCATGTTAACATGAGGACTTTGCAAAGACTTCACTCAGAGGGCCACATCCATGGAATTAACGATGTTTCTTTTGCCAAAGATCGTGTTTGCAGGGCTTGTATTGAAGGGAAGATGCATGAAACTCCTCACAAAGCACTCAATCAGATCACTACCGAGAGGTGTTTGGATCTCTTGCATATGGATCTCTTTGGTCCTCCCTCTCATGATAGCCTTGGAGGCAAGAAGTATTGCTTGGTTATTGTGGATGATTTATTAAGATACACTTGGGTGTTCTTTTTCAAGTACAAGAGTGAGACTCAACAAACCGTCATTGACTTTGCTAATGAGGTTCAACGGAAGCACAATGCAACTATTCTCTCAATTTGAAGTGACAATGGCACCGAGTTCAAAAACTATACCTTGTATGAGTTTCTCAGTGATGAAGGAATCAAGCATCAATACTCCACTCCCTACACCCATCAACAAAACGGAGTTGCCGAAAGGAAGAATCGCACTTTGATGGATGTGGCTCGGTCTATGCTAGCTGAGTTCAAGTCTCCATACAACTTTTGGGCTGAGGCCATCTCCACCGCTTGCCATGCAACCAACCGGCTTTATCTCCGCAAGAACAAGAACAAGACCCCCTATGAACTTCTCACCGGGAAAAAGCCTCATGTTTGCTACTTTCGGGTGTTTGGTTGCAAGTGCTACATCCTCAAGAAAGGAGTTCGGTTGTCAAAGTTTGAATCCAAGGCTCAAGAAGGAATTTTTGTTGGTTACTCAAATCAGTCCCATGCTTATAGAGTCTACAACAAAGCCAATGGAAGAGTTGAAGAGACGAGCAACGTGAAGTTTGATGAAAATCATGAGTCTCTTGTTAGGCAAGATGGTGCTTGTGATCCAAGTGATGAAATTCCTCCCAAGGCCATAGGAAGAATGGGTGTGGGTTTCCACGTCCCCATTGAGGATCCCCTTATGGACGAAGGAGAAGGACCAAGCTTTACTCAAGTGGAGCCCTCACTCTCACAAGATCATCTTGCACCTCAAGGACCTACTTTCTTGGCACAAGCTCCCTCAAGCTCTTCCGAAGCTTCCCATGCTCATGACTCTCCAAACTCTAAAGAACAAGCTCTTCATCAACAACATCAACCTCCCCAAGATGGGGCTCCTCCTCAAGGCACCTCCCATGGACAAGCTCTTCATCAACCTCATCAACCTCCCCAAGATGGGGCTCCACCTCAAGGTCACGATTCTCCCCAAGGTCAAGCTCGTCGAGATCAAGAACAAGTCAATGATCCTCAAGGATCCTCTCCAAGTGATGACTCCCCCGAAGTGGAAATTGATGAAGATGACCCTCGTGTCCGTGCTTATAGTCAAGGGGGCAGCTCAATTGGTGGAAATGACCAAGTGGTAGCTCAAGAATATCGAATTGAAGCACAAGCCCGTCGTCAAGCCTATCGTCTCGCCAAGCTTGTTCGAGATGGCCATATCCTTGATAATGTCTATGGAGATTTCAATAAAGGTTCCACTACTAGGAGGAAACTAGCTTCTTTTTGCTCTCACCATGCGTTTATCTCTCTTGTGGAACCACAGAAAGTCTTCGAAGCTCTTGAAGATGATGATTGGCTTGATGCTATGAACGAGGAACTTCACAACTTCAAGAGGAACAATTTTTGGACATTGGTTGAGCGGCCTAAAGACTGTCAAAACGTCATTGGAACCAAGTGGGTCTTCAAGAACAAGTGCGATGCGAATGGAATTGTCGTGCACAACAAGGCAAGGTTAGTTTCCCAAGGATACTCACAAGTTGAGGGCATCGACTACGGTGAGACTTACGCCCCCGTTGCTCGCCTTGAATCCATTTGTATGCTTCTTGCCTTCGCTACCCATCATAACTTTAAACTGCATCAAATGGATGTCAAGAGTGCTTTTCTTAATGGTCCTTTGAAAGAGTTGGTATACGTCAAGCAACCTCCGGGTTTTGAGGATCCACTTTTTCTGAACCATGTCTACAAGCTCAATAAGGCACTCTATGGCCTCAAGCAAGCCCCACGTGTGTGGTATGATTGCCTTAGGGAGCTCTTGTTAGACCGTGGCTTCGAAGTGGGCCTCATTGATCCCACTCTTTTTACTAAGAAAGTTGGAGTCCACTTGTTCGTATGCCAAATCTATGTTGATGACATTATCTTTGGGTCTATTAACAAAAATTTTAATGAGGATTTTGCCAAGCTCATGACCGACCGCTTCGAGATGTCCATGATGGGGGAGTTGAAGTTTTTCCTTGGATTTGAAGTCAAACAATTGAGGAAAGGGACTTTCATCAACCAAGCCAAGTACATCCAAGACATGCTCAAGAAGTTCAAGTTTGATCAAGTCAAAGGTGCCAAGACTCCCATGCCAGCTAAGGTTAATCTTGATCTCGATCCCAAGGGTAAGGAGGTGGATCAAAAACTCTATCGATCGATCATAGGTTCTTTGCTCTATCTTTGTGCATCCCGACCGGATATTATGTTGAGTGTGGGTATGTGTGCAAGATTTCAAGCCGCACCAAAGGAAAGTCACATGGTGGCTGTCAAGAGGATCTTTCGATATTTAGTTCATACCCCAAACTTTGGGTTGTGGTACCCCAAGGGAGCCAGCTTTGATCTCATTGGTTACACGGACTCGGACTGGGCTGGTGACAAAGTGGGAAGAAAGTCAACCTCCGGAGCTTGTCAGTTTCTCGGAAGATCTTTGGTTTGTTGGTCCTCGAAGAAGCAAAACTGTGTGTCTATGTCTACTGCCGAAGCTGAGTACATCTCTGCCGCAAGCTGTTGTGCTCAATTGCTATGGATGAAGCAAACTTTGAAGGATCTTGGACTATCTTTTGACAAGGTGCCACTTCTTTGCGACAATGAGAGTGCCATTGCTATTGCTCACAATCCCGTGCAACACAACCGGACCAAGCACATTGAGATTCGTCATCATTTCATTCGGGACCATGTTGCTAGAGGAGACATTTCTTTGGAGTATGTTCCCACCAAGGCAAATCTTGCGGATCTTTTCACGAAGCTTCTTGATGAAGCAAGGTTCCGAGAGTTAAGGCATGAGCTAAATATCATTGATTCGAGCAATGTTGCTTGAGCACCTTGCACACCTACCCGCGTCTCAATGTGTATCTTGTTTGGATGTAGGCATGGATTTAGGGGGAGTGTAGTTCCTCTTATGAACAAACACTATCCCTATTATGCGCACATTAAATTTTTCATACTCTATAGTCTCTAAAGGATACCATTTGAGCTTAATGATTAGTGTTGGTAATGAACCCAAGATATATCTTCGCGGTGTCAAGCCATTTACTCTTATATAAGGTAGCTTCGGCCACCGACTCGTTTTTATTTGTGTCTTTGACCTTTTTGTTTTTCTTGGTTTTTGTTGGTTTTGGTTCTTCACAGTTTGAGCTATCTATCCTAAGTCTTTCCTTACCTCAAGCCCTCTCTATTCCCTGCACAAGTTCTTCCTTGTTGTCCTATCCTGAGATGGTCTTCCTGGCGTCAGCGGAACTTCCGGTCAATCTGACCCGAAAGTTCCGGTCCATCGGAACTTCCGGTCCCTGACCGGAACTTCCAGTGGTGCTCCCTGTCTTATATAAAGTAGGCCCTGGGGGAAAACGGGATCTTCTTCCTTTTTTCCCCCAAGACCCATCTTCTATTTCGAGCGCCGCCGGCCAAGACCTCTCCACAAAGGTGCTCCGGCCCCTTCGTCTCCAACCTCTCCTCCGCAGATCTGCTCCGTGGGATCCTTCCCCACCTCGATCTCCCGCCATGGACTCCGGTATTTGCCCTCAACTCCCTCCATTAATGGAGATCTTGCTCTCACCATGGTTTGAGTTAGGGCACACCTTGTCTAGGCTAGTTCTTTGGCTAGAACTTGTTGGAAGATCTTGGTAGGTCTAGGGTATCATGCTTGAGTAGATTGGTCCAATACATCCTAGAAAAATCTGTGCACTTGTGGCTTTTAGATCTACATCTAGTGAACTCCTGTTTGGAACCGTCAGTTCGTGGCCTCACCGGAACTTCCGGTGAGCCACGACCGGAACTTCCGGTGGACCATTTTCACCGGAAGTTCCGGCGATTCAGCGGAAGTTCTGGCCACAATGCAACTTTTTCTGTTTGTATTTTTCCAATCTATTTCTTTTGTTTCCTCTTCCGAACTTGTGCACTTATCCCACCTTCCCTCCCTATTCTTGTGCTTTCTTCTCAGGGGAAGGAGATACTCTCTAAGGCAAGCGTGCCCGCCGACCATCCGCTGACATTCCTCCTGAGATTGATGAGGAAGATGCTGAGGTTGTGCGTCCGACCGCTTAGACTTCTCGCCAGAAGGCTGCTGCTGCTCGACGTGCTGCTGCTGCAGGGAAGAGGCCTGCTCTTGCTCAGAAGGCCACTGCTGCTGGTCCAGACATGACCAAAGCCAAGATTTCCAAGTGGTCTCAGAAGGCTTACTCTGCATTCAGGGCTACGGATCCCTACCTCGTGCCTCGTGATCATCTTTGCTTGGACCCTCATTTTCACACCTGCCGTTAGGAACAGATTTATGAAGAAATTTATGCATGAAAGAAGAAGTTCGTGGTTGCTCCTCATAAGTACATCAATGTGCCTCACATGGAAGAGAAGAAAGTCTACTTTGGAGAGGCTCTTGATATCTACCAGAAGTTTGGGATGATTCCCCTCATGGAGCACCGTCAGAACTTTGATGTGACTGCTATTGCTCAGTTCTACTCAACTCTGTTTCTTCACATGCAGTCCTCTACTGAAGGTGTGATGAAGTGGATGACCAGGGACGTGTTTCTTACCGCTACTTGGGCTGAGTTTGCTGAGCTTCTTGGCTATCCCATTCAGCCTGGCCGCGGGACAAATGGTTGGCGTGTTCATGGTCCTGTAGCTGCTGATCCTGAGGACCTGGAGCCTCTCTACATTGAAGGGTGGGGCACTGTTGGGTATGTGAATCATCTGCTGCCAGTTTTTGACATCATGCGCAGGGTCTACTTGAACACCATCTCTCCCAAGGCTGGCAACTTTGATAAGTTTCATGGGTATCAGGTTGACCTCATGCATCAGACTTATCTTCGCCGAGACACTGACAAGTCAATGGATATTATGCACTTCATCTACTCAGAGATGTGGGAGGCTCTCATTGAAAAGCGCTCCTGCATCTATGCTCCCTACATTCAGACTCTCATCAATCACAAGTGGCTCGAGAAGACTGGCAACCCCTTCCCTCAAGACAACATCACCATTCATGAAGAGAAAAAGTTCTGTGTGAGTAAGCACCAGAAGCCTCGTACTCAGGAAGAAAAACAAGCTGCTCTCAAGAAGGCTCGAGATGTTGCTAGTGGTCCCTCCTCTGCTCCTGGTGGCCCTAGTGCTGGTGGTCCTTCTCTCCAGAGGCAGCCATCTTGGGCAAAGAAGCTGCTTGGGAAAGTGAAGAAAACTTTCTGCTTTCTGCAGGACCGCGAGTATCAGGCTTATGTTGATCAGCGTCACAATATTCAGCGCCAGAAGGCCATCATGGCAGACCTCAACATTCCTTGCTCACCGGTCTCTAGCTCTTTCACTGCTCCCAAGGAGGATTGGATTCGCAACAACTGCAACTGGTCCGAAGATGAGTCTGAGGAGGAGGTCACTGGTCCGCCTGAGTCTTCTCCTCCTCCCCCTTCTCGTGGCTGGGACGAGTAGATTGATCTCTTCTTCCTTTTTGGTGTCTCGATGCCAAAGGGGGAGAAAGATGTCTATTAGGTTGTCTACGGGATTTGCATGGATTGAGTCGCGAGCCTGTTCTTGCCTTTGATCTTTTCTTACTCGCGAACTCTCTAGTTTATTTGTGTGCTTGTGGTTTTATGTCCGTGAACTTATGTGTGCTTGTGGACCATGTGGTATGTTATGTTTGAGACTATGTGGTATCTTTGTGGCATCTTATACTTTGCCTTGAGTGTGGTATCTTGTTGTCATCTTATGAGTTGTTGCTATGGTGGTGGAGCCTCATTGCTCTTATTGTTATTATTACTCCGTTTGTCTCCACCTCATTTAGTTGGTTCTGGTATGATCTCTATCCCTTTTTGTACCTTGCACTTGTGCTATCTTTGCAATTGTTAGGGGGAGCCTCCGTGTATGTGTGCTAGTCCTGTCCTTAGAGGTCTTCTCTCTACCTTGCACACATACAGGGGGGGCTTGCCCCGTCCATTGCAAAGATTGCTTTGATTCTATGCAAATCTGTGGGATTGTCATCTAACACCAAAAAGGGGGAGATTGAAAGGACTATATCTTCCCATGATGTTTTTTGGTGTTAAAATGACAATCCCAACCATGTTTTTAATTGTGCTCTTGAGTTTCAGGGGAAACGTCGTTGATGTCTCCTTCTATTGTGATGGATGCTCTCTTGTGATCTTTTGTAGACGGTGGCCTTTTTAGTCTTCTCCTAGTTTCTTTCCGGTTGTTGTTTTTAGGTCACCGTACTATTAAGAGGGGGTCCATTTTGGAAGGCTGTGGGAAATCACTTGTTCTTGCACAAACCTATATGCACCGCCACAGCCATCCCATTATCCCGTGAGAGAGCGTGTTCCTGTTCTGTTGGAGTTTTTTGTGTCTCACCGGAACTTCCGGTCATAGGCCGGAAGTTCCGCTCAAATTTTTCTGCGGGCTGTTCTACAGTTTGTTCCGACGCTAGTGCCGCCCCAAGTTCCGGTGGCGGCTCAGTAACCTTCTGTTTTGAAGTGTGTTATTTGCCGGAACTTGACCAGAACTTGGCCGGAACTTGCATCGGAACTTGTCCTGCTAAAAGTTTCTGAGCGGAACTTCCGCCAGAAGCCGGAACTTCCGGTCAGATTCGCTTCGCGGCCCAGAAGTTCCGCCTCTTGTTTCGCCCCAAGTTCCGGTGGCGGCTCAGTAACCTTCTGTTTCGAAGTGTGCTATTTGCCAGAACTTGGTCGGAACTTGCTCGGAAGTTCACCGGAACTTCCGGTCCGTTTTGACCGGAACTTCCGGTTGCGCTTCTGGAGCGGGCGTCAACGGTCTGATGACCGTTGGAGCCAGGCTGGGCGGAACTTCCGGCCTCTCACCGGAACTTCCGGTGAGGTCGCGGGGAGGCTGTAACGGTTCAGCGTGGGGGGGCCTATTTAAGGCACCCCCTTCTTCCTCCCACTTTCTCTCGAATTTTTCTCTCTCCTCCATTAATGCTTGAGCTTCACCTCACTAGATCTCTCTCTCTAGCCACTCAAATGACTTGATGTTTTGAGAGGTGAGGGAGGTGACCTAGATCTACACTTCCACCAAAGAAGAATTGATTTCCCCCACCCATCCTTTGTGGATCTTGTTGCTCTTGGGTTTCTTGGAACCCTAGACGGTGTAGGGCATCCTCCGAGCTGAGGCGTGTGTTGTAAACCTTCGAGGTGTCGTTGAGGGCCTCCAATTGAGTTGTGGAGCCTCCCCCTCAACCTTGGTGTAAAGGTTTCGGTTGCCGCCTTCAAGGTCACCGGTTAGTGGATTGTGAGGCCTCCTTTGTGGGGGAGCTCACCGGAGAAGAAGGTGAGGCCTTTGTGGCGCTCGGGTGACCTTGTGTGGCCCCGACACCTCTCCAACATAGACGTAGCTCCTTGGGAGTGAACTACGGGAATTACATCTCCGTGTCCCCTCGCCGGTTACTTCGTTCCCTTCCTTTACTCCTTGCTATTTACTGTTTTTGTTGTTGGTGTTTGTTTTCTTGCATTTAGGTTGTTCACTTAGTTGCATCTCTAGATAACTTCCTTTCTCGTTGAGCCTAAAAATGAGAAACAAATTAAAATTGGGTAGATGCCTATTCACCCCCCTCTAGTCGTATTAAGTCGGTACTTTCACCGGGTAAAAAGGACAAATGTCTGCCGAATCGGTAGGAAGTGGGTCCGGTTTGTACTACAGGTACATGATCTATCGCCCGTGATTTTTTGAAAAAATCATGTTTAGACTCGCAATATGTGGTTTCTTCAGAGATCTAATGCAAGTTCTAACGATGCTCGTCCCCTATCTTCATGCACACCGGTTTGACCATAGTTAGAAATTCAGATAATTCAAAATGGGCATAATAAATTCAAAAAAAATCCGAACAATGAAAATCCTTCGCGTGGTGTCAGATTATGTTACATAGTTGAAAGGAAAAATACCAGACTTGGTATATTGATCATGTTTGGAAAAAACCTTCACAAAATGACCTATCATGTTCGAGGTTTCATGGCTTTCGGTCCAAATGACCGATGTTATGTGCTGAATCACGGCATAGTTTGTGATGTTGTGCCCATATTATGCATGTGTGTGGACATTGGTATGGAGAACAATGTTGTAGGAGGAAGTTCCCGCCAGTTTTTCCCGCCAGTTCTTTCCGCCATTTCTTCCCGCCAGTTTTTCCCGCCAGTTTTTCCCGCCATTTCTTCTCGCCAGTTTTTCCCGCCGGTTCTTCCCTCCAGTTATCTTCCTGCCATTTCTCACAATATATATGTAGGGTTGGCCTCCATTGTCATTGCACATCTCTAGACTCATATCTGCAACCCCATCACTCTTTCCCATGACTTCCACCGTAGCACTAACTCCCAGGGAGGCGGAGGCGCTTTGCGCCTCGAACTACCCCTTCCCGCCGGGCTACTGTGTCCCCGGCGGCTGGATGCTGAGCACCGGAGGCGTGCCGGTTCCTCTTGTCCCTCTAGGTGTGGCGCGTCAGATGGCCATCACGAACCACTACTACTTCGAGCTCACGCCGAAGCAGCGGAGGAATCCCAGATGGCATCCCGACTATTTCCCGACTTGGGAAGCCTTCTTCGTGGATAGGCCTGAGAGGGCGCTCGCCAGGCACGATGAGGACGGCCCACCTCCTCCGAACTTCAACGAGGCCGGCCGTCGACTGTGGTGGCGCGGCTGGACTCTCTAGAGCGTCATGGCCTACGACACGGCCGCCGACTCTAGCCCCCGCCTACGCTACCCTCAAGTCCAGCCCACTCATACTCAGCCTTCAAGGTTTAACTACGGCGACCGCGACGACGACAGCGACGACTGTAGGGTTCGCAGCATAGAAAACAAAAATTTTCCTACGATGTGAACTATATACCAAGATCTATTTATACTAGATACAAACAACGGGCGGATGTATATCCGTAGAGAACATACCCTTGAAGACCGACAAAGCTTAACGAGTTCAACTCGTGGTTGATGTAGACGATCTCTTGCCGATCTCAAGATTGAGAGGAAGTCCTAGCGCCGCAAAACAGCAGCGCATCCGTGCTCGCACACACGTTCGAGGCACCGAGCAACCTCCGCCTCCTCGCTCCAGCGATGCAGCGGAAGCACAACTCTTTCTTGCCGAAAGCCATCGGGAACATGTATCTCGCTAGTCCGAGACCATGGGGGATAAATTCTAGAGGGGGAGAGAGATCCTTCACGAGGAGGTGTGATGTGAGAGGAGGAGAGGGGGGCCTTTTATAGGGGAGAGGGGGGGCACCCAAGGGGCATGGCGCCCAGCCATGGGGCTGCCCCCACCTCTTCCACATTCATGTGGGTGGAGCTCCCACTCAAAATGAAAAGCCTCCACTCCCATTAAAAAGCCTCCACTCAAAAATCCACTCACATGCATTAAATTTCCACCAAATTTAATGCAAGCTCTCATTTAAATAAAACTCTTTTATTTATTTATTCAGAATTTTGTTAATTACTTTAATTAACAAACATTCACATAAAACCCCTTGCTAGTATTCCATTTCACATGCAGAACCAGTTTCAGCAATTTCAACCGAAACAGTTTCGGTGTCTAGTGAAATAAATTCCTGCGCTTGTTCATTCTTTCGGCATGAAACCTTTGCTCCAATTGGATGCCGGTGTCTCTTAAGTGTGTCACCCTACGGTTCGTGAATAATGCGGACATGATCGAGACCCCTCTCGGATCAATAATCAGAAGCGGGATCTGGAGACCCATACTGACTCCCACACATTCAACGATGACTTTCTTGTGATCGTCGGAACCTTTTATGTTAGTATCTTAATCCCTTTGTTTCACGATATATTACATGTCCGAGATTCGATCATCGGTATCTCCATACCTAGTTTAATCTCGTTACCGACATGTACTCTTTTCTCGTTCCTGTGATATAACATTCTAGTGATCAAATCACTTGCTTGCAAGCTAATCAATGTGATATCACCGAGAGGGCCCAGAGTATATCTATCCGTCATCGGGATGAACAAATTCCACTCTTGATCCATGAGCCTCAACATAACACTTTATTAGTTCTGAACCCACCTTTATAATCACCCTGTTACGGTGTGACGTTTGATGTTATCAAGAAACTCTTCCGGTGTTAGTGATTGACATGATCTCATGGTCTAAGGATAAGGATCACTTCGTAAGTTGTTATAGCAATATAAACTCAATGACTTTGATCGTAATGCTATACTTCGGATGAATGTTCATCACATCATTACACTAATGTTGTGATCCCGTTATTAACAACATCCAATGTCCATGATCAGGAAACCTTGATCATCTTGTTAATCAACGAGCTAGTTTATGAGAGAGGCTTAACTAGGAACTTTCTGTTTGTTTATTAAACACACATGTATTAACGTTTCCGTATTAATACAATTATAGCATGCAAAATAAACATCTATCATATACTTGGAATACACATAATAACCACTTTATTATTGCCTCTCAGGGCATATTCCCTTCAGTCTCCCACTTGCACTAGAGACAATAATCTAGTTACATAGTGATAAATCTAACACCCATTGAGTTCTGGTGTTGATCATGTTTTGCTTTAGGGAGAGTTTTAGTCAACGGATCTGCTACATTGAGATCCGTATGTACTTTACAAATCTTTATATCTCCATCCTTGACATGCTCGCGGATGGAGTGAAACCGGCGCTTAATATGCTTGGAATGCTTGTGAGACCTTGGCTCTTTGGCATTGGCAATGGCACCATTGTTGTCACAATAGATCACCATTGGGTCCAACGCGTTTGCCACAACTCCTAGTTCGGATAT
This sequence comes from Avena atlantica, assembly GCA_910589765.1. Taxonomy (NCBI): domain Eukaryota; kingdom Viridiplantae; phylum Streptophyta; class Magnoliopsida; order Poales; family Poaceae; genus Avena; species Avena atlantica. Next base: position 347,979,191 of record OU342738.1, on the reverse strand, counting down.
GAACTCCTTCATCCAAACTGCTTCCTGAGCTGCTTCTGAAGCAGCAACATATTCGGCCTCCGTTGTTGATCCCGCTACCACAGGTTGTTTGGAGCTCCTCCAACTAACCGCTCCGCCATTCATGAGAAATACGTATCCGGATTGGGACTTAGAGTCATCCGGATCGGTGTCAAAGCTAGCGTCGACATAACACTTAGCGACGAGCTCTTCTTCACCTCCGTATACAAGAAACATATCCTTAGTTCTTCGTAAGTACTTAAGGATATTCTTGACCGCTATCCAGTGTTCCGAACCTGGATCCGATTGGTACCTACTAGTCAAACTAATAGCGTGTGCCACATCCGGTCTTGTACATAGCATGGCGTACATTATAGAGCCTATGGCTGAAGCATAGGGGACTTTGTCCATTATCTCTCTTTCTTCCGCCGAAGCCGGACTTTGAGTCTTACTCAATGTCTTGCCTTGCAACATAGGTAAGAACCCCTTCTTACTTCCGTCCATTTTAAACTTCTTTAAAATCTTATCAAGGTATGTACTTTGCGATAGCCCTATTAGGCGCCTAGATCTATCTCTATAGATCTTTATGCCTAATATGTATGACGCTTCACCTAGGTCCTTCATTGAAAATTTGCTGTTTAGATAACTTTTAACACTGTTTAAAAGTTCTATATCATTTCCGATCAATAATATGTCATCCACATATAATATCAGAAATGCCACATTGCTCCCACTCACTTTCTTGTAAATACAAGCTTCTCCATAAGTTTGGACAAATCCAAACTCTTTGATCACCTCATCAAAGCGGAGATTCCAACTTCGTGATGCTTGCTTCAATCCATAGATGGATCGCTGAAGCTTGCACACCTTGTTAGCATCCTTAGGATCGACAAAACCCTTTGGTTGTATCATATACAACTCTTCTTCAATATTACCATTGAGAAACGCGGTTTTGACATCCATCTGCCATATTTCATAATCGAAATATGCAGCAATTGCTAACATAATCCTAACTGACTTTAGCATCGCTACGGGAGAGAAAGTCTCATCGTAGTCAACTCCTTGAATTTGTCGAAACCCCTTTGCGACAAGTCGAGCTTTATAGATGGTCACATTACCATCAGCATCAGTTTTCCTTTTGAAAATCCATTTGTTCTCCACGGCCTTTCGGTCGTGAGGTAATTCGACCAAGTTCCAAACTTGATTTTCATACATGGATTCCATCTCGGATTTCATGGCTTCTAACCATTTGTTGGAATCCGGGCTCATCATCGCTTCTTCATACGTCACAGGGTCATCATTTTCATCAACCATGAAATTCATGACAGGATTTCCATACAGCTCGGGAGCTGCACGCGTCCTGTTTGACCTGCGAGGTTCGGTAGTACTCTCTTTCGGAGTTTCATGATCATTATCATTAGTTCCCTCTTCAACAGGTGGAGCCAACTCCGGAACAACTTCCGGCGCTGCGCTACTCGCCATACTTTGAAGAGAAGGTTCCACAACCTCTTCGAGTTCTACCTTCCGACTACTCACACCTTTCGCGAGAAACTCTTTCTCTAGAAAGGATCCATTCTTGGCAACAAAAACCTTTCCCTCGGATCTGTGATAGAAGGAATACCCAATAGTTTCTTTAGGGTATCCTATGAAGACGCATTTTTCCGCTTTGGGTTCGAGTTTATCCGGTTGAAGTTTCTTCACATAAACATCGCAACCCCAAACTTTAAGAAATGACAGCTTAGGTTTGTTTCCAAACCATAATTCATACGGTGTCTTTTCAACGGATTTAGATGGTGCCCGATTTAAAGTGAATGCAGCAGTTTCTAGTGCATAACCCCAAAATGACAACGGCAAGTCCATCAGAGACATCATAGATCGAACCATATCTAATAAAGTACGATTACGACGTTCCGACACACCATTTCGCTGTGGTGTTCCGGCAGGTGTGAGCTGTGAAACAATTCCACACTCTTTCATGTGAGTGCTAAACTCGTAACTTAGATACTCACCTCCACGGTCGGACCGTAGAAATTTGATCTTTCTATTACGATGATTTTCCACTTCATTCTGAAATTCCTTGAACTTTTCAAAGGTTTCAGACTTGTGTTTCATCAAGTAGATATAACCGTATCTACTTAAATCATCCGTGAAAGTAACAAAATAACGATATCCACCTCGCGCCGACACACTCATTGGACCACATACATCAGAATGTATGATTTCCAATAAATCAGTCGCCCGTTCCATTGAACCGGAAAACGGCGTTCTAGTCATCTTGCCCATAAGGCATGGCTCACATGTATCAAATGATTCATAATCAAGTGATTCCAAAAGTCCATCCGAATGGAGCTTCTTCATGCGTTTAACGCCAATATGACCTAGACGGCAGTGCCACATATATGCGGATATATCATCATTAAGTTTAATCCTTTTAGCATCAACATTATGAATATGTGTAACATTATCATCGAGATCTAACAGAAATAAACCATTCATCATCGGTGCATGACCATAAAAGATTTCATTCATATAAATGGAACAACCATTGTTCTCAGATTTAAATGAATAACCACTTTGCATCAAACATGATCCCGATACAATGTTCATGCTCAGTGCAGGCACCAGATAACATTTATTTAAGTTTATAACTAATCCCGATGGTAAGTGGAGAGGCAGCGTTCCGACGGCGATTACATCAACGTTTGATCCATTGCCGACACGCATCTTGACCTCACCCCTTGCTAGCGGTCGCTGGTTCCGCAGCCCCTGATTCGAGTTACAAATATTAGCAACTGAACCGGTATCAAATACCCAGGTGCTACTGCGAGCACTAGTCAAGTACACATCAATAACATGTATATCATATATACCTTTGTTTGCCTTGCCGGCCTTCTTGTCTGCCAAATACTTGGGGCAGTTGCGCTTCCAGTGGCCAGTCCCCTTACAATAGTAGCACTCGGAATCAGACTTAGGTCCAACTCGGGGTTTCTTTTCAGGTGCGGCAACAGGCTTGCCGCCCTTACTTCCCTTCCGTTTTCCCTTCTTGTCTTTCTTGAAACCAGTATTCCTATTGATCATCAACACTTGATGTTCCTTTTTGATCTCCACTTCTGCAGTTTTAAGCATTGACAGAAGCTCGGGGAGAGACTTCTTCATGCCTTGCATATTATAATTCATCACGAAGCTCTTATAGCTAGGTGGCAGAGACTGCAGAACACGATGGATGCCTAAGTCAATGGGAATCATTATTCCCAAGGACACAAGCTTATCGGCGTAACCCGACATCTTGAGTACATGCTCACTAACGGAGCTGTGCTCTTCCATCATGCAGCTAAAGAACTTTTCTGAAGCATTGTAGCTCTCTACAGCAGCATGTGTGTCGAAAATCATTTTCAACTCACCCATTGTATCAAAAGCATTGCCGTTTTCGAAACGTTTTCGAAGTTCCGGCTCTAGCCCATACAATATGCCGCAATGAACTAAGTTGTGGTCCTCCTGACGAGTCTGATAGACATTCTTCTCCTCGTCAGGGGCATCATCAAAAGGTGGGGGGCCTAACGGCGCTTCTAGCACATATTGCTTTTGTGCAGCAGAGAGGAGAATCCTCAAATTCATGGCCCATTCAGTAAAGTTGCTACCGTTCGTTGCTAGTTTCTCTTTCTCCATGAACGCATTGAAATTAAAAGCAGGTGGTGCCATCTACAACAGAATTTGTAAAGTTTAGACTAAGTGTATGATAGATTGAGTTCAACTAATCTGTATTACGAATGAACTCCCACTCAAAAGCGACATCCCTCGTGTCCTTTTGGTGATTACATGAACCAAATCCACTACACCAAGTCCGATCATCACGTGAGTCGGTATAGTTTCAAAGGCGAGCATCAAATGGACATCATATCAACTATATGACTCATGCTTAACCTTTCGGTCTGTGTTCCGAGGCCATGTCTGTACATGCTAGGCTCGCCAAGTTAGAACCTTAGTATTCTGCGTGTGTAACTGTTTTACACCCGAAATATGGTCGAGGATCCAAGAACACCCGATCATCACGTGATGTCTTGGAGCGACGAAAACATAATCGGTGCATACTAAAGGAAGAACACATTTTTATCTTGATATTTAAATGAGGGATCATCTTATTATGCTTAACAAAGCGCTAAATAAGCAATATAAGATGCAACCAAACATCATATGTTTATTAGTGAAATTATATGGTTCCCGCAGATGATCTCTATCATGTGCATCGTGGTATGATCACTATCATACCTATATGTGTAAATCCAAGGTCTATGGATTTTACACGCTATGTGTGTTGTAAGAGTATCATCTCATACTTCTACTTACAACACTACCATATAATAACACTAGCCCAGCAACAATCTAAACTAGACGCCTCTAATTTATCCATTGCAAGTTTTACGTGGCTTAGGGCTTTCGAGATAGAACCGTTCTTACCTACGAACATCAACCACAACGAGGATAATCAAATTGTTGACAACTCGCTTGCAAAATAGATATTGACTATAGTAGGAGAGACAGACACCCGCTAGCCACTTATGCAAACTAGTTGCATGTCAAGCGTGGAACAGATCTCATGTGCGAGGACATGTAAAGTTTGTCCGGGCCGCTTCATCCCACTATGCCACCAATATCCAAAATCACAACAAAGGAGCAACAACATGATCATCATCGCCCACATACTCATATGTGTACTACCCGTGTAAAGTATCTACGCATAGATCCGGCTCTGATACCACTGTAGGGTTCGCAGCATAGAAAACAAAAATTTTCCTACGATGTGAACTATATACCAAGATCTATTTATACTAGATACAAACAACGGGCGGATGTATATCCGTAGAGAACATACCCTTGAAGACCGACAAAGCTTAACGAGTTCAACTCGTGGTTGATGTAGACGATCTCTTGCCGATCTCAAGATCGAGAGGAAGTCCTAGCGCCGCAAAACAGCAGCGCATCCGTGCTCGCACACACGTTCGAGGCACCGAGCAACCTCCGCCTCCTCGCTCCAGCGATGCAGCGGAAGCACAACTCTTTCTTGCCGAAAGCCACCGGGAACATGTATCTCGCTAGTCCGAGACCATGGGGGATAAATTCTAGAGGGGGAGAGAGATCCTTCACGAGGAGGTGTGATGTGAGAGGAGGAGAGGGGGGCCTTTTATAGGGGAGAGGGGGGGCACCCAAGGGGCATGGCGCCCAGCCATGGGGCTGCCCCCACCTCTTCCACATTCATGTGGGTGGAGCTCCCACTCAAAATGAAAAGCCTCCACTCCCATTAAAAAGCCTCCACTCAAAAATCCACTCACATGCATTAAATTTCCACCAAATTTAATGCAAGCTCTCATTTAAATAAAACTCTTTTATTTATTTATTCAGAATTTTGTTAATTACTTTAATTAACAAACATTCACATAAAACCCCTTGCTAGTATTCCATTTCACATGCAGAACCAGTTTCAGCAATTTCAACCGAAACAGTTTCGGTGTCTAGTGAAATAAATTCCTGCGCTTGTTCATTCTTTCGGCATGAAACCTTTGCTCCAATTGGATGCCGGTGTCTCTTAAGTGTGTCACCCTACGGTTCGTGAATAATGCGGACATGATCGAGACCCCTCTCGGATCAATAATCAGAAGCGGGATCTGGAGACCCATACTGACTCCCACACATTCAACGATGACTTTCTTGTGATCGTCGGAACCTTTTACGTTAGTATCTTAATCCCTTTGTTTCACGATATATTACATGTCCGAGATTCGATCATCGGTATCTCCATACCTAGTTTAATCTCGTTACCGACATGTACTCTTTTCTCGTTCCTGTGATATAACATTCTAGTGATCAAATCACTTGCTTGCAAGCTAATCAATGTGATATCACCGAGAGGGCCCAGAGTATATCTATCCGTCATCGGGATGAACAAATTCCACTCTTGATCCATGAGCCTCAACATAACACTTTATTAGTTCTGAACCCACCTTTATAATCACCCTGTTACGGTGTGACGTTTGATGTTATCAAGAAACTCTTCCGGTGTTAGTGATTGACATGATCTCATGGTCTAAGGATAAGGATCACTTCGTAAGTTGTTATAGCAATATAAACTCAATGACTTTGATCGTAATGCTATACTTCGGATGAATGTTCATCACATCATTACACTAATGTTGTGATCCCGTTATTAACAACATCCAATGTCCATGATCAGGAAACCTTGATCATCTTGTTAATCAACGAGCTAGTTTATGAGAGAGGCTTAACTAGGAACTTTCTGTTTGTTTATTAAACACACATGTATTAACGTTTCCGTATTAATACAATTATAGCATGCAAAATAAACATCTATCATATACTTGGAATACACATAATAACCACTTTATTATTGCCTCTCAGGGCATATTCCCTTCAACGACAACCGCGGAGAGTACGACGACTACAGTGGCGAGTATTACAGGTGTAGGAAGGAGCATGACTGAATCAATCCAACATTGCAAAACAAGTTCGGACGATTGTGGCTTAATATGGCCATGTATCTTAATTTTCAGTTCTTCTTGTAACTTTGTGTTAGTTGCGTTATGTACTTTAATTCTAGTTCTATCCTAATCAAATTACTTATTCAAATCCAAACACTTTTTATGTTTATAGTTTTTCTAAATTCCAAATTAATATTAAAAAATATAAGTTAATTCATTTTTAATTGTAAATGGTTCATAAATGGTTACATTAATTATTTTTCAAAATAGAAAATGGTTTTGAATTATTTATTCAAATCCAAACACTTTTTATGTTTAAAGTTTTTTTAAATTCCAAATTAATATTTAAAAAATATAAGTTAATTCATTTTTAATTTTAAATGGTTACATTAATTATTTTTTAAAAATAGAAAATGGTTTTGGATTATTTATTCAAATCCAGACACTTTTTATGTTTAAAGTTTTTCTAAATTCCAAATTAATATTCAAAAAATATAAGTTATTTCATTATTAATTTTAAATGGTTCATAGTTTAAATGGTTACATTAATTATTTTTAAAAACAGAAAATGGTTTCGAATTAGTTATTCAAATTCAAACACTTTTTATGCTTAAAGTTTTTATAAATTCCAAAGTAATTATCATTTAAAAAATATTACAAATTTAAACCCCAAAATAAAAAATAAGGCGGAAACAGAGAGAAAATACCTGAAATTTTTTGAAAACAGGGGCATATGTCCCGGTTGGATCCACCAACCGGGACTAAAGACCCCCTGCGCACGCGCCCCTTTATCTGCTGAAAAAATTGGAGTATACGTCCCGGTTGGTGGCTCCAACCGGGACGTATGACCCTTTAGTCCCGGTTGGATCCACCAACCGGGACGTATGGCCCTTCGTTTATAACTGACGTGCATCCTCTTCTTTTTACCCATCTCACTTCACTGCTTCTCACCAACGCGCGCACAGGAACCACCCCCGATGCCGGCAGGCTGCCCGAGCTTGCCGCCACCCATGCGTTCCGTCCGCCACCACCACTGCCTCCGTCCGCACGCGCCCCGGCTACTTTTCCCCCTCGCGCGTGACCTCAATCGCCTGGATTGGAAGCTTCGTCCGTCGTCTGTCTCCGTCGATTCCGGCGTCTCCCGAGCTCTCCCGGCCTCGCCACCACCTCTGTCGTGTTCCTGGTGAGCTGCTGATCCTCACGTTGCTCTTCTCTCTCTCCCCCTCCTCCTGTACTATGCTCCCCGCGTGTGCCCGACGCCGCTACCGCTCGAGCTCGACGGAGGCGACGCTCCGGTGACCAAGAAGGAGCGGCGCCGCCACTCTCTTGCTTCCTGCATCGCCCTCTCTCTAATGCGCCCATCCGCGCGTTCAGGCGTGCCCGCTATCGCCGTCGCTGCCGCTGCCTGGGAGCTCACTGCCAGCGTGACGTCGTGCTGACGTCACTCATGCGTCACCTTGCTCGCGTGGCAGCTGATGTGGCCTAGGGCCCATCAGTCAACCTCAGTGGGTAGGCTCTTCTGTGGTATAAAAATGATCTGATGCGTGTGTTGACATCATCATGCATGGAGGCTGAGTTGGCACTGGTGCCCTTCTGTCAGTCTCACTGGCTAGGGCTCGCCCCGGTGTAAAAACTATTTGCCTTTTTTTTTAATTCCAGAAAATGATTTAATATTATAAAATCAATAACTTATTGTTTATAAGTCAGAAAAATACAAATAATATATCAAATTGTTCAGAAAAATGAAACCTATCTATTTAACCTATAATCATGCATTGTTCAACAACTTAAATGACAAGTATAATTAGAAGGACAAATGCACCCCTCTCATATGTTTCAGAGTTCCCCGAGTTAGGGTTTTCACCCCTCGGAACCCCGATTAAATCGTCGAGCATGTCTTAGGGTTACATTCCAATGCAAATTAACTTGTAATATTATCATACTTGCTTGAGCATTGCATCGATGCCATGTGTTGATTGTTTCCCTTTCTTTCCGGTGTTTGGTTCTTCCCGGTAGAATACGATATCGAGATCGATCGAAGCCAGAGATCAACACCGTTGAAGCTCGAAGACAAATACTTGACCAACTGTAATCAAAGTCAAGTACAAGGATCCTGAAGCTCTGCTTTCGGCTATCAACAGGCAAAGGCAAGCATAGCCCTACCATGATATAATCCTATGATTTCGAAAGCATTTCAATTCTTGCCATGATGCATAGAATTCCACTATGGTCTTTTATCGATAGATAGAGTGTCCTATCTGTTGCATTACTCCCTTTAAGCTTATCGATAGATAGTTTGGTATTATTAGTCTTCGGCCCCACTGGTCAGTCACTGTGGGTAGCCCTAGACCCGATTCACATTGTCAAGCAACTTAAAAACCCTATCTTAGATAAGGAATCATTAATACCCCTTAGGTGCATGTGGGTTCGACGATGTGCCTTCGCCAGGGCATTCTGAACCCTCTTAAATCGATTCCAATATGGTATTTTGTTAGTATCTAGTGTTACCTATCTGCTGGATAGTTTCCCTTTTGTAGCCTTATACTCATGTTCCCCTCTCATATGCATCCGAGGTTTCTCCGAACTAGGTTTTATAACCCTCGGAACTGCGGAATATTGATTTTAGTTGATTTTAGCTAGATCTACCTATCTACTACACAGTTTCCTTTTTGTAGCTAGGTTTAGGGTTTAGGGTTTCTCTTCATTTTTATTATTGTGTATGTATATATTAGGGTTTCTCTGAATTAGGGTTTATATCTCTCAACACCGTACCTAACTTTCTCCCTTAGCCGCTTTGACTTATTCGTTTTTCCACCTATGTAGAAAATATGGACCCACACGTCAGAGACGAAGAAAAGGAAGAGTTGATCCAAGGTGTGATCCGCGGGGAAGAAAATTTAGATGTATCAATGTTTCTGAACAACTCCGGTGAGGGTGATCCTCTTTTTCCCGGAATAGACAACTTGTTTGAGGTTGAAGGTGTTGCCTTCCGCGAGGGAGAAGGCGATGCCTTGTGTAATCGAGAAGACGACCGCTCCGGCGAGGTGCATGTAATATAATTAATTCATTAATTAATCATCTGCTATCTATATAGAAATAGTAACGACGATCTTTCTTCTTTCAGCCCTCCGGATCGAAGGAATCTACTGAAAAGAGCAGACGAGGCCCAACCAAAAAGTTGCAAGACCATGAGAGGTTCAGTATCGAAGATGTCGCTGAAGACGGCAAACCGACGGCTCCCGAAGTTGTCGCAAACAAATTTGTGGCACAATGCAGAGTAATCGTTAGGGATTTAATCCCGATCACCATTCGAAATTGGAATAGGCCTGCTGATGCGGAAGAAGAGGGAACATGTTTATTTGTCCCTAACCACGCCAAAGATTTACTGTGGAAGAGGCTCATGGTTAATTTCAAACTACCGATGATAGAGCTGGATCCAAATGCGGAGGATCCAGTTGAGGACGCCTTAGAACATGGGAGAGCCATGGAGGCTAAGGTCAGGGAGTGGGCTTTGAAGAAGATGGCCCGGTGTTTCACCAACTGGAAGAAAAGATTGCACCGTGACTATGTCGTGAAAGAGAAGACTCCCGATTTCAAGAATATTCAGTTTGAGAAGATAAAACCATTCTGGGCTGAGTTTGTGAAATACAAGACATAAGAAAAAGCTAAGAAAATGTCTGCAATGAATAAGCTGAATGCTGCTATCAAGAAGTATCACCATACTATGGGGCAAGGTGGCTACAGGGCTGGCATTCCTAAGTGGGAGAAACTTGAGAATGAACTGTGTGCTAAAAAGATCACCCCAGAGACAGACGATTGGGTAGAACGTGCAAGGAATTGGTTTTACGGGCATGGGGCACGTTGGACTCAGAAGGGATGTGTATATATAACATACGACATAAAGAAGACCCCTTGCCAATCGAGAGGATGAGAAAAGCAGTACAGGCTGTTAAGGATGGGGACTTCATTCCGATAGAGAGAATGATGAGCTCACACTCGCCCTTGGAAATAAGGAACATGATGGACGAACACGAGGCACAAGAGGCTCCCAACCATGGAGGACTGGGTTTCCCGAAGAGAGGAAGAAATATCCTAATAGAAGCCGTCAGCAGAGAAAGGACAGGCCGGAAGTTGAAGCAGATAGTCAGAAAGAGCGAATGCGAATAATTGAAGAACGAATAAAGCAACAACAAGATGAAATTAACGCACTTAAAGAGCAAAGTACTACCGGCCCATCTCAGCAGCACATTGCATTCAATGCTACCGGCCTATCGAATAATCGAAAAAGCAGTGTGGCTTCCACCGAGGTCCCGGGTGATGACAATGGCGATGACGATGGTGCACCAACGATGGCTCCTGTTGGCTACCCAGTGGATGATATCACAGAGATGACACACTGCGAGCTACATGTCAAAGTTGTGAACATATCAATGAAGGTGGCGGTCGGCTATGCCTTACCAATTGGACCCACACCAACTTACCACTGTCGTCCGGTTCCAGAGGGCTACGTTGTTGTCGGGGTGGATGAAATCATGCCCACCTTTGAAGTTTTGGATCTTGACTACCCTACAGGTGAAGGGGATGTGACTGTACTGGGAGACGCAAAAAACGTCACCATTCTATGGCCAAAGGAATGTATCGTGCTTCGAAATCACACGCCAATGCCATCTTTGTCGCCGCCTCACCCGTCTCCAGCGAGGTCGTCACCGCCGCGGCAGCCGTCTTCGTCGCCTCACCCGACTCCGTCACCTCACCCGGCTCCGTCGCCTCACCAATCTCCGACGCAGGCATCGCCACGGGAGCCATCGCCGGCGCCTCAGGATAAAAAGCGTAAGCGTACCGCTACTCTGCGTCGTGGTAAGCGATCGCCAAAACGTAAACAAGAGCCTCTTCCAAAAGTACCAAAGGTTCCTCCCAAGAGAGCTTATGACTGTACTGAAGAGGAGACTGCGGCGATCGTTGATGCGGAAACGACAGCGTTTTTCGCTAAGCTGAGGCGGCCGAAAGAGCCAGAGTTCCCCAGCACCAAAGATGAAAAAGCCAAAGTGTTTAAAATGCTAAATACTCTTCATCAACCTGAGCCAAAGCTGTCATCAGACTATGAGCGTTCTATTCTCAAGTCACATGCGGCACAAAAAGCCTCGAAGAGCAGTAGTGATGCAAGCGAGAAATCTGTTGCCCAGCCCGGAAAACAAGCAAAACAGTCTTGCGCCCCTCTCAAGGTGATTTCCCAAACCAATGTGGGGTCGAGCAAATATGGGGCCGAAGAGCAGTATGATCCAGAGGTAGTTGCATAATACGGAGAAGCTGCCGCTGCTCAAGGTATGAGTATTGCCCAGTACTTATCCCAGTTAGAGTACTTCCCCGTGAGTGAAGTAGCATACAAATACCAGTACGGCAAACCTCTCGTCAAACCTGAGGAGGTAAACAATCTTCCAACAAAAATACGAAGATTGCATAACTGGTACATGCATGCCACAAAGGCCGGGGCTAACTGGATAGTGCTGAGGGTTACAAAAAAACATCATGGGAAAGAAAAGGATGACATGATATCCATTGAATTTGATAAAATATTTTAATTATTCAATCAAGACGCCTTGGACAAATCGATCATCAGTGCCTATTGTCTGTAAGTACTAATTCTGTAATTAATTTAGTCTCCACCTATCTCACCTTGTTTATTGCATGTATATAATCATACTGTAATATGCAGAATGAAGATTCTTGAATGCAGAAGAGGACAAATCTATGACATTGGTCATTGACCCATATTGGGTTCATGAAGCTAATCTCAAAACAAGCGCCCAGGATACGGAGGATAATATAGTACACGCGTTAAGGTTTTAAGAAACCAGAATGGAAATACTTTTTTCTTACAACTTCGAGTAAGTGTTATTGTCTTCTATACATTTTCTATTTCGCTTACTCGATGTTAAGTATATAATTGAGCAGCTTTCACTATATTCTGTTAATCATTCAACTTGACAAAGGGCGTGTACTAGTCATGGACTCGAAACACAAACCCCTTGAGCAGTGGAAGGACATGCAGATGATCCTCCAGCGGTAATTCTAATCATTACAACAATATATCGGCAAGGTTCGTGAATTTTATGATATCAAGTAATTAATAACTTTTTTTATTTGTTTTCTTCGCCGGGCAGCGCTTGGAAACGGTTCACCAACAAGGCTAGGGGTGTTTGGAAAGAGGAGCTTACATTTGAAGCACTAGATGTAAGCACCACTAGCTATATCCGCGCATCTCTTTGATTCTAGTTTTGATACAGTTATTATCATGCTTGATTATTATTTTGATTGAACTATGTTCTCGTAAAGTGCCTGACACAGGGACCAGGTAACAATCTATGTGGATACTATGTTTGCGAGTTCATCCGGCAGACGTGCGATGAGAAGGGCAGAAATTTAGAGCAACTCCACGTACGTAAACAATATCTATAGTTTTTAATTACAATCAAATTGTGTTTAGTTTCATTCATATAGGCTGACTCCTTTTTTAAATCAGATCGAACGTCTACGGGACGGTCTTCTGTCAAAGGATCGCTTACGAGCAATTTAGGAGGAATTGGCGGGATTCTTGGATGCAGAAGTCCTAAACGCAAAAGGGGAATACTATTCGGCTGTGTATAGACAATAGAGATTGTAAAAAGAGCAACTTTTGTATGTAGTGCATGAACTCGATCCGTGTATCGAATGTAATATTGTCATGATGATCTTGTGTAATATAACGGTTCCTTCATTGATAAGTGCAAAACACTACATAAACAATAAAACAACCTAAATGAATTTTCTACCGCGGCACAAAAAGTGGCGAAAATGCTGCCACGACAACAAAATGTGCCAAAATGAATTCTCTACCGCGGCAGAAAAATGGGTCAAATCTCTACTGCGGCAGAAGGTTATTTGTCCCGGTTCGTGAATGCTCCACCCCCCTCGCACTCTGACGCCGCCACGTGTACCCCCATTTGTCCTGGTTGGTGAGGCAACCGGGACTAAAGGTTGTGGCTTTAGTCCCGATTGCCCAGACCCGGTTGGATAACCGGGACTAAAGCCCTTACCAACCGGGACCAATAGGCCTCTCTGCACTAGTGTTAGCTAAGACACTTCAACCCTCTCATATCCTTAATTGATATACCACATCAGTATTTTTCTCATAATACAATATTAAGAGACTCTCATGGTGAAAGGCCTTACTCTAGTCGTCTCTCATTATTAATTACTTGCCACATCATTTTTCCCTCCGATCCATATCGGTTTATTAGGTCGACATGTAGTTTAAGAAAAATATTTGCCATAAAAATTGGTCAACAAAATATGAATAATATGTAAAAAGAATTATACCATTGGATTCACATCCAAAAAATGGTATAATTTTTTTGACATATAATTTATATTTTACTGATTAAATTTATGATCATTTTTTTCTTAAAATACATGTTAACCACATAAACTGGTATGAAATTACCTACTTGGCATGCATGTTACCACTTAATTTACTCTACTTATGAATAGTCTGATCCATATTTACAAATATCTCTATGGTGCATTTTTTGCGGGTAAAAGAAGATATGTTAAGCAGCATGGTTTACATAGAGGTCTAGATCAAGATTTTGAAGAACACACCCAAGTCCCGAACCTAGCCACATAGCAGTTCGAGGTTCCGCTCTCACATAATTAGCGAGGCAATGGTAAACCCTATTATGCAAACTATCTACTTTTACAAAGGATATCAATCTAGTACCTCCATAATAAACTTAATTTCAGAGATAAGACACAAGTAGTTGGAGTGATCTTGATCATTCCCAGTCACCGCCGACACCAAACAAGAACGATCTTACTCAACAATTATTTGTTTATTGGAATACTCCAGAGCTAACTTCAGCCCCTCCTCACATGCCTTGGTTTCAGATTCAAAGGGATTTGAACAATGAAAAAGCTGGCGGCGAGATGAGAAAATGACAGCACTAAATTCATGGCGAAGAACGATGCCAGACACAGCTGAACCATCTTCAGTCTTGTCAACGCCATCAACATTTAATTTCTCACCCAACCGGGAGAAGGTTTCTGCCAACGTTTCTCATTGGGCTTCCTCAAAATGACAGTTTTATGAACAACTTGACCAGGTAATACAGGCATCTTCCCTTTGATAATGTCTCCTGTGGTCATTTTCTTCACATTCTGGAACAGTTATACGAACCGTTTTGATCCTTCCACTGACGGCTAGCAAATGAAAAGAACTATTTCATTCTTTATAAAAAAGGAACTATTCCGTTGATTGATTATCCAATCTGTTCGATCGATGGTTGCCAAAATATTCAAAAGGAAAAAAATCGTTGATGTCACAGATTGTCTAAATTTACAGGTATCTAAACTAAAACGCATCTAAATATATAAGGATAGATAAATTTCCGACATTCAAAACGGAGTGAGTGCTTTTCGGCAAACTGAGCCGCCTGTATAGACAAACTATCATCAATACTTTTCGGCTACTTATTATAGTTTGACTGGATCGGATGGGTCCGTCGCTATATTTGGCTTAAAATTGCCGGCCTAGTGGAATTGTTCCACGGTTGGCAAACAAAGCCTTTATTGGTCTGAGATCTACATGGAGTACTACTTATTGGTGAGAGGCATCAACTCGATGAAGACCCAACGCTTATCCATGTACATGCATTCTCATTGGGATTCGAAGGTCAAAAGGCGTGGTAACTGTTTGATTTGCTCTTAGCAGCCGCTAGTTAGTTAGCGAGTATTGGTCTTATCAAATCGCCATTATACAATAATTCATATTTGTACATAGTATGCGCACAGCTGCATCATCCTTCAACGACATATGGTCTACTACTACTTCAGGACAATCAATAGAAGGACCACAAATGATCGTAAGACTTATTCCTCTTCCTCACTGCATGAAAGTTGGTCACATCCTCAAAACTTGTATTGGTTGCAACACTAGTACAGAATAATAGTACAATGTCGCCGACGGCCAGAAAAAGGCCCCTCCCATGATGGGTATAACCCCCGTCCTTAATTTCCAGACAGATGACTGTTGTTACCGCACCCCCGTCCTTAATTTCGAGACGGATGACTGTTGTTACCTCCTACCGACAATTGTGGCCGTCAGAAGTAACAGGAGTAGGTACTATGGAGAATACTTTTAACGTATAGCACAAATATCTTTAGTGCTTTCAAAAAAAAAATCGGCACATGCTCCGCCAACAATGGACATTCATAGCCGACCATACCTCTTGCTTACTGGCACTCAAAGTCACCCTATTTAGAGAGGTAGCCATTTAATCACACTCTGATTCCAACGTTTATCTAGAAATTAAACCCCATGAGGAAAAGTCCGATACCTCGCGTAGTCACACATTTTAGACACCATTGTGGATTTTGTGAGCTTGCTCTGTTGAGTCCTTTTGAATAGTCAAAAGTATAATAAATGGTATTCATCAATTCTGAAAACATAGTTAAAGTTTATCGGAAAAGTTCTACTCCCTCCTTCACGGTTTGGTTTGCAGGGCGCCTAATCAAATTTAGGTTTTTCCAAAACTACAACGTTCCTAGACGCATAAGTATTAATTAGTGATTAATGTAGCAGCTTTTCTCTCAACTTTTCATGCATGCAACAGTCTCCCACCAGTGCATGCGCCTTAACCGCTCACTAATACTCCCTCAGTCCGTAAAAGAGTATACGTCTGGACCCTGTTTGTCCGCAAAAGACTGTACGTCTGGGTTTGATAGCTGTAATTTTATGTTTAGGCCCTCCGGTCGACGCCTCGATTTCAGCTAAGCTCAAAGACCCAAGGACGGCTCGGCCGCTGGGTTGGCCACAGTGCCGTGCATGCTTGGATTTGTAGCATATGCATTGAATGTACACGGGAATCAAAGTACTGCTGCTGGCTGGCCCGTAGCATTAATGAGGGACGAGGGGGCTTTGTGCAAAATCACTAATTTGTCTCGACAAACCCAAACGTTCACTCTTTTGTGGACGGAGGGAGTAGGCCTAATTTTCAGCCAATACGTTCACGTCTAGGTCCGTGAGATTTTTATAGAGTGCCCTGCAAACCGTGAAGGAAGGAGTACTGAAAAACTTACGATATGTAAACATCAAATGCAGTGTCAAAAACTATGAATACCACTAGTGGAAAACATGGCTTTGAGATCCCATTTACGCCCTACCCGCCTCCTAGTCTGAAGTGAGCGAGTGGCTCCATAGATCTAGATGTCAAGCGTCCATCCCCAAGCTTCTCCTCGCCTCCTCACCCTCCTCCAGGTTCGTGCCTTTGTGCATGCGGTGATGGTGCGTGGCCGGAACTCGGGAAGCAAGCGACCGCTTGAGGAGTCAGATCTGGAGGAGGGAAGAAGAATCGAGCGTGAGCTCCATCAGTGTCTAGAATACGGCGAGTACCAAAGGCGCCACTGCGATAGGGATCGCGAGTGGGATCGTGATTTTGTGCCAGAGTGGCATCGGGACGATCTGCGTCGCCGTGATGAGGAACCTCGCTTTGAAGTTGGCACGTCCGTTCCTAGGGACCAAGAGAAGCCCAGGCACAAGAAAGCTGCGGTGCGCAAGGTGAGCGCTAACTCCAAGGCCAAGGCGGCCGTGTAGTCCCAATCGGCGTCGATCCCCCCTGCCGGCCTCTCCTCACATAATACGTCTCAAGATCCGACCGCGGGCAGCAGGAAGGCGGGCATCAAGTGCTATAATTGTTTCCAGGAGGGACACTACCAATGTGGATGCCATTTCCCGGCTCACTGCGGGGTCTGTGATGTGGATGGCCATACCACTGGGATGTGCCCCATGGCTTCCAAACAGCCTAGGGGAGGTGAAACTCGGGTTGAGGTTCCAGCCCAGAAGGTTGTGTAGCCCCCCTAAGTTGAAGTGGTATGGATATGCAGTGGATGGGATTGGCTTTCACTGCCTGGAGATGGAGGAGGATCTGCTGAATCTTGGAGCTGCCAAGCAAGACCATGATGCTATAGTCATCGCGGTTGACAATTCCCTGAACTACGAATTGCTTACTCAGGATATGAAGGCCCTGGTTGAGGATAGTTGGGATTGGTAGGTGCGCCGCCAGTCTGATACGGACTTTGCGGTGGTTTTCCCCACCAAGGCCAGTCTAAATCTCTATAAGAATCTCTACAAGAATGCCGGTGGTATCAAGCTCCCGATAAGCAAGACTTCAGTGCTCTTAGCAGAAGCCAACGTCAATCCCCAAGCATGCGCCACTCACTCCAAAATATGGGTCCGGCTTCTGGATGTGCCAGTCTGTCTGCGCAACGAAGAGCTGCTGTTGGAAGGTACCAAGATGATCGGAAGACCCCGTATCATGGAAGATGACTCAATTGCTTCCTAGGAAGGTACGGTGTGCATGATCTTCCACTCGCATGCCCCAGACAAAACTCCTAAACATGTGACGCTTTTTGCCAATGCGGTTGGCTTCCAGAGCACTGATAAGGATTCTCTTTCTCCTCCGGATGACGATAAAAGAGATGAGGGGGAGGAAGAGGATATGGAGGTCCAGAGCCTGACAGATAGACACTAGAAGAGGCCCAAAATTGTGGAGAACACCAAAGGCAATGGCAAGGGCACTGAAGTTTCGAGCGCTCCAGCGAAAGAGGCCCCAAAGGAGGCTGCCAAAGAGGGTGTTTTCGAAGTGGCTCTCTTTCCCAACGGGTGTCCTGAACAGGGGATCACTACCAAACTAGGATCCAAATCCTCGGTGGGCAGCTATCATGTGGCGATCGTCCCAAGCATCGAGCAATCTGGAACTAAGCCAGCTTCTGCCCCGTCCAAGCTCAAGATCCATCAGATCCCGTTCAATTAGTATGGCTCCAACCTTTCGGCATCGGGCCTGTTCCCGGATGATCCTCTGTCACCCTCTGTGGCACTTGTACCCTCCTCCAAGCCTAATCCTGTATCGGCCTCGGTGGTTGAGATTCCCTCAGATTCTTCCTGGGATCTATCCCCACTGGATTCCCCAATCTCGCCGTCTATCATGAAGCGCTCTAAGATGTCCATGGAAGACCATACCGAGATAGGGTGGACTAGCCCTGCAGATTGGGAGTTTGACAATGAGGCCTTGGCAGAGATGCTAGCCAAGCTTAAGAAGAAGCAGGATGTCGAGGTGGAAAACGCCCCGGTGCTAGCCCCTGAGAAATTTCCCAACCTCGCGCAGGAGCTGGCGGTGATTGCCAAGGTTTCTAAGGCGAAGAGATCAGTGCCCATTACCTCTCCCATCTCTGGATCTAGGAGGAGCGCGTGGAACAAAGTGAAGAGCGCTGAGCCCGTGCTAGCATGTGCCTTGAGCATGGCAGCATCAGCGGACCCGGGTATGCGTGCTGGCTTCCCATCCGAGTCTCCCCTAGATGATTTTATGGTGCTTCCTTCCTTTTCTGATTCACATTTGCGATATGTGGTTTTGGATTGTGGTCTTCGTTGTGATTCTTTGGTTTGCTCCCCTCTATCTCTTATTTCGCTGGTTCGTGCTAAGGAAAATGCCCAGGCGGCCATTGCGGATAAGGGAACAATAGCTAAATTGTTGGAACCTGTCCAAGACAGGGGTGCCTAGCAAGAGTCGAACCCTGGCGCTTTGGATGCCCAAGGGATTTCTGCTCCTTCGCTCGCGCAGAACATCGTAGGGGACAGCGGGTCTATCGACGTGGTGGACGATCCAGAGCGGATCTCCATCACGGCCCTGGCATCTAGAGCCAAAAGTAAAAAGAGGGTGCGCACTCAAGTGGGCTCTAGGTCCAATCTCCGTGATACTCCAGCTCGCCAGGCTCAAGCTTCCTTAATGTCTAAATTATTAAAGCTTTCGGGTGGAACATTCACGGGTGTGGAAGTAAAGATCGTATCTCCCAAATCAAGGAGTATGTTAGGAAAGAGAAGGTTAATTTTGTGTTCCTCCATGAGAAAGTCTAGCAGTCTTTTACAGACAGGGAGATGCGCTCTCTTGTCAATGGGGAAGTGTTCCACTAGCAAATGGTTTCTTTGGCGGGATCCTGTTGGGTTGTAAATATGCAGACTTTGAGGTGGGGGGCATCGACCAAGGAGACTTCTTTTTGAGCATGTCACTGTATCATCGTCCATCAAAATTCAAGTTTGAGTTTATCGGGGTGTATGGACTGGCTGATCATTCTAGTTCGCAGGCCTTCCTGGGGGAATTGGAGATCAAGATCTCAAACTGATCTCTGCCGGTCCTTGTGCTAGGTGACTTCAATCTTATTAGAGGGAAAAGGGACAAGAACAACGCTAATATCAATTGGCCATTGGTTAACGCCTTTAACGACTACATTTCTAGAGTGGAACTTTGAGAAGTTAACCATTCAGGGGCGGCCTTGACCTAGACTAATAAGAAGTGTTGCCCTGTCAGAAGTGTTCTGGATAGGGCATTGGTTTATTCAGAGTGGGAAGTGCAGTTCCCATTACTTCTCTCAAGGCTGAAACCCGTATTGGCTCGAATCATACCTCGCTTGTGCTTAGTACTAGAGAGGCAGAAATTAAAAGGCCGTCATGTTTCTTCTTTAAAACTGGGTGGTTTGATATTCAGGGTTTCAATGATCTGGTTCGTGGGTGGTGGGAGGAGATCGATGCTTCCCTCCACAATCCCAGGGGACCCATTGATAGGTTGCATGCCCTTGCTGGGGTCTATGCCATTGTCTCCGAGGGTGGACTACCAATCTAGGCAAGCAGGAGAAATTGTTGAAAGCTAAATTGATGGCTTAAGTCCAAGCCCTTGATAATCAGGCGGATGGGTTAGGCCTGGATGAGGATGGTTGGTCTCTCCGGTATTTTCTCAAAGACTAACTGATCCAGATATTGGCCTAAGAAGAGGAGTATTGGAGGCGAAGAGGAAGAATGCAACGGGTTCTGCATGGGGACGTGAATACCAAGTATTTCCATGCATGTGCTAATGGGCGACGACGCAAGTGTACAATCGTTAGTCTGGTGGCCACAGACCACGTGCTTATGGATCCTATGGAAATCCAGAAACACATCTACGAGTTATACTTGGCTCTGATGGGCTTAGAGGAAGTTAAACCGCTTTGCCTAGGAGACAATGTCTGGATGGGAGAATCCAGAGTGTCCATGGATGAGAATGTGGAGCTTATGCGCTCCTTCTACATGGAGGAACTGGAAGATGTAATCCAGGACACTAAAACAGACACCGCCCGGGGCCCAGATGGTTTCCCTGTTGTGTTCTTCAAGAATTTTTCGCCAGATATCAAGATGCTGGTTCTGCATATTCTCAATGGATTTGCTTTGGGAAGAGTGGACATCTCTAGGTTGAATTTCAGAATTATTTCCCTTATCCCAAAAGTCCCAGGCACGGACAACATCAAGAAATTCCATCCTATTGCCCTGATCAACATGCTGTTTAAATTTGTGGCTAAGGAGTTCGCCTCGCGTCTTTCTCCGGTAGCGCACCGGGTGATTGCACCTGCCTAGACAACTTTCATTAAAGCGCGACTGATTACAGATGATTTATTGGCCCTCCATGAGATAATCCACGAACTTAAATCCAAAAACCTCCCCGCGGTCCTCCTAAAACTCAACTTTGAAAAAGCTTATGACAGAGTTAGCTAGAATTTTCTGCGTGAAGTGTTGCTGAAAAAAGGCTTTGATGGGGGTATGTCCATAGAATTATGTTGCTAATTTGTGGAGGTCAGACTGCCATTGCTATCAACAGCAAGATAGGACCTTTCTTCCGAAACAAGAGAGGGGTTCGTCAGGGTGACCCGCTATCACCATTGCTGTTTTATTTTGTTGCGGATGGGCTTGACCTGATCCTTGGAAATGCCAAGAGGGCAGGCCACATCGAGGGAGTGGTGCCCCACTTTATCCAAGGCGGGGTCTCTCACCTTCAGTATGCAGATGACACGATGATCCTGATTAATAACATGGCGGCTGGCATTGCCAATCTCAAGTTCCTTCTGATCTATTTTGAGTTGCTTTCTAGGCTTAAGATAAACTACCATAGGAGTGAGGTTATAGTCACGGGTGTCTTGAAAGAGGAACATGCCAGGGTGGCCAACCTGCTGAACTGCAAGGAGGGCAGTTTCACATTCACATACCTCGGGTTCCCCATGTGTGAGCGCAAAATCACCATGAGTGATCTCCAACCCTTGGTGCCAATGGTGGGCATAAGAGTGGAGCCATGGCAAGGAAGATTTATGTCTTCTATGGCCAGGTTAACTCTGATCGACGTCTGTATGTCCAGCCTTCCAATCTTCATGACGGGGTTTGATACGTCGAAAACGTATCTATAATTTTTGATGTTACATGCTTGTTTAGTATCTAGTTTGCTTTGCTTTGTCTACACTTTGAGGTGTTTTTATATCTTTTCTGGAACTAACCTATTAACAAGTTGCCACAGTGTCAGTTGCATGTTTTCTTCTGTATTTGGTTCCAGAAAGGCAGAAAATCAATATTCTCGAAATTGGACGGGATGAAAGCCAAAGTCAATATTTTACCGTGGGGGACACGAATCCAGAAGAAGAGACGCAGAAGCCCTGGCCGCCTCCCAGCCTTGCCTCTTCGCCTATAAGAAGACCCCATGCAGAAACCCTGGGTACCTGATCACAACTCCACGAAACCGTCTGTAGCCGCTGCCACCATCGTCCCTAGATCAGGAGGATCTGATGTTCTTCTCAGCACCCTGTCGGAGGGGAGATCATCCCGGAGGCCTTCTCTCTGGTATGATGCGTGAGTAGTTCCACCTTGGACTATGGGTCCATGTAGTAGCTAGCTGGTTGTATCTCCTCCTTGTGCTTTCATGTATAGATCTTGTGAGCTCCGTTCATGATCAAGATCTAATATATTTGTAATCATGCATGTTGTGTTTGCGGGGATCCGATGGATATTGAGATTACTATGTCAGATTGATTAATGGTTTTGTCTTATGATTCTATCATGTCTATGTTGTTTGTGATCTTGCATGCTCTCTGTTGTTAGTAGCTATCTTGGCCAAGTGGTTGCTAGTGACTCCAAGAGGGGGTATTTATGCTCGATAGTGGGTTCATGCCTCTAGTTTCCAAGGGAAGTGATAGAAATCTCTTTGGTTGTAGATTTGCTGTTGCCACTAGGGAGAAAACAACGGTCTCTTGTTCATGGAACAAGTGGATTGTTTATCTTACACGCTTTTCTTAAAGCAGTTGTCTATTGCTTGCAAATTAACACTGGAGGGGGTTCGGATGATAACCTGATGGTGGACTTCTAGTCATAGATGCAGTTGGATGGCGGTCTATGTATATTTTTGTATTGCCCAATCGAATCTCATAGGATCTTTCTGTCTAGTATTGCATTGTTATGCCTTGCTCAGTTCCTGTCAATTGCCCTACTGTAATTTGTTTACCCTTCATGCCATGTTGTTTATCTAAGGAGAGCACCTCTAGTGAACTATGGACCCTGGTCCAATCTTTACCATTGATACATATTCCACTGTTACATGTATACTTGCTGCAAACCATTACCTTCCACACCATACGTTTAATCCTTTGTTACATCAAACCAGTGAGCTTGACAAGCTCACTGATTCGTTGGGACAAAGTATTGAGTTTGTGTTGTGCAGGTCTCCGTGTTTCTTGCAACACATGTGTGATGTTTCCTTCCTCCTACTGGTTCGATAACCTCGGTTTATTACTGAGGGAAGACTTGCTGCTTTGCTGCTTCGCACCTTGCTCTTGGGGTTCCCGACAGGCTCCTCATCACCTGAGCCATCAACAAGTTTTCTGGCGCCGTTGCCTGGGAGGCCAAGGATGTCTTCACAAGGGGGTTCCTCCACTTCCTTTATCTTTACTTTGTTTTTAGTTTGCTTTGCTCGGATGTGTTTGCCTCTTTTCAAAAAACACAAAAAAATTAGTTCGTGCTCTAGTTGATGGTCTAGTATTGCCTTGCTTGGTCATGCTTTCTATCAATGGATGGTTTCTTTGAAACTTGTTCTTATTGGCAAGGTGGGTTCACGGAAGAACAAAAGTATTATTATAAGGAGCACCGTTTGTCACAAAAAGGGAGACACTTATGGGAACAAATTGATAAATTGAATACTATTGCTAGATAGGCGTGCTCTACTTATAATGTTACTTATTACTTTGATAAAGCTTGTTGTTGTAGAAGGTATAAACACCTTCCTTTTCAGTGTGAGTATAATGATAATGTTACCATATCTTCTTATGTTAAATGAAATTATGACTTTGATGATGTGGAACAAATTGAAGAATTTATTGCTTTCAAGGGTGCATTTGAACTTGCCAGTTTGCTTGAAAATACTGATGATGGACCTTATGAACATGAGGTTTATGAGATACTTAAATTCTACTTTGATAATTACAAGGAAGAAAATAGCTATATTCTTGAATATTTTAATAGATGCTTTCCACACATGGAAGAGACTAATGCCTTGCATGATCCTATGGAAGAAGAAATTGCTGAAACTAGAAGCCCATTAGATGAAAAAGAGGAGGAGAGTGATGATCAAGAGGAGGAAGAAGGGATTAGCTACCCATGCCTACCTTCTAACGAGAGTAACTCTTTATCCCTTACATTATTTGACTATCCCCTTGTTTACCAAAGGAGGATGAATCTGATGTTCCTGTGGATTCTTTTGAAATATCTGATATGGGTAAAACTTGTGATAATAGTTATGCTCCTGTTATCTATGATAATCCTATATTTGTGCCTAACTTCGAAATGATGGTACTAATGAGTTTTGCTTAGAAAATGTTTATGATAAAGCTCTAGATGATGGTCCTATGTTGAATGATCATTTACCTTATTATAAAATTGCTAAAAGTGGGTTTGAAGGTTTTAATCCCACTATTTTTGAGCCTAATAAAAATTATGTGTTTGTAGATCATGAAAAGCATGCTTTATGTGATAGTTATATTGTTTAGTTTATTCATGATGCTACTAAAAGTTATTATGAGAGAGGGAAACATGGTCTTATGTATCTCAACAATATTAAGTTTCCCCTCTTTATGTTGAAAATCTTGAAGTTGCACTTGTTTTGCTTTCCTATGCTTGTTGCTTTGTGCTTCTTTGATTTATTTTCTTACAAGATTCCTATGCATAGGAAGTGGGTTAGACTTAAATGTGTTTTGAATTTGCTTCTTGATGCTCTCTTTTATTTTAACTCATATTTCTTATGTGAGCATCTTTTCAAGCTATCAAGCCTAACTTAAAGGCGTTAAAGAAAAGTACTTGTTGGGAGATAACCCAAGAGTTTCCTTGAGTCTTGGAAGTTATTACTTAAGTAATGACAACTCCTTATCCTTTTTGTTTGCTTTTTGTGCCAAGAATGACCTCTAATGAGAGGGAAATAAGATTTGGGGAGTTGCTGTCCCGAAATAGATTTCTGTCCTCCACCATAAAAATTCGTGAGGAGTCTCTGTAACTCAGATTGAGCTCACAATTTACAAATAAATCCCCTAGTACGTTATATAACTTTCATTAGTTCAACACTTTTTGATTTGAGCAACAAAATATTTTCGAAAAAATTGGTTTCTACCTGCTAGTCTGTTTTAACAGATTTCTGCCATTATTTGCATTTGCTTCTTATTGATTCCTTTTTGAGTTCTATTTTGGGGAATTGAGATTTTTGAAGGAGTTGCTACAGTAGCTTGTGTTTTTAGTGAAAATTCTTGTTGTTCTAAAGCTTTGCCTCAGGTCTAATATATTTTGAATACACTAATGTTGCTAATGAAGATTGTGTGAAGTTTTGTATGAAGGAAAAAATTTCAGGTGTAGAGAGAGAATGATGCAATGAGATGAAGAATGGACAAAAGCTCATTCTTGGGTATGCCACCATGGTGTCACCCCAAGAAATATCCAAGTGGTACAAGCGTCAAAGCTTGGGGATGCCCAAGGCATCTCCTTCTTCATCAATAAAAAGATCAGGTCTATCTAGACACTTCGTTTTTATTGTTTCTTACATAGTTGTGTTGTTCTTGGAGCGTCTTAGTTTTCGTTTGATTTGCTTAGTTTGTTTAGTTTTCTTAAGTAGTTTGGACCCCCGTTCTCGCTATGTTGTTTTGCAAATAAGTTTGCTTGGTGTTGGAAAGGATTAGTAAGTTCTTTCTTGAAGTGCAAGATGAGCTTGCATTGACTGTGACTTAGACTTTAGCATGACATGCTAGGTGTTGTTTTGACCTTATGCTTACTGATTATTGCTGTAGCATGTCTTTTTCCAAAAAATTGGGATTGCTTAGTGTGCCTTGAAGAAATTATGCATTGTTTTAGCATACAAAAGCATAGTATTGTGGTATTCTCCTTTGATGCTTTGCTTGGGTTGACTTGGCACATGCTCACACCATATTATGACTATGAACAAGTCACCATAGCCTCTATGATCATTTAGTTCTTGACTTGTAGTACACTCTATGCTTTGATTAGTAATGTTCACTCTGTATGATTATGGCCATTATTGCTCTCTTAGTTGGTTGCTCCCAGTCTTTTGCTAGCTTCCACTTGTATGAGTAAGCTCTACTTATGCTTACAACTCCCAAGAAACCAAGTTATTCCAAAGTGTCCACTATAAATTCCTATGCATGGTGTGTTACACCATTCCAAGTATATTCTTGTTTTCAACCATCTTCCAATTAAAAACTATTTTGTTATGTGAAAACTTAGTGATTTAAGCCCTCACAAACTTGATGTCACACTTTATATTCTTTGACCCTAATAAAATTGAACCATTGTGTCGTCTATGTTGTATATTCTTGCACTTATACGCTGGAATTAGCAGAACCATGCTGTCATGGGGAACGTTTTCAACATTGCACCTGTACTTTGTACTCAGTTGATATCATGCTCTTTTTTCTATGGATGTCATCGGTGTGAAATAAAGAGGGAACTTGTAAGTCCATGGAGTAAGTATTTTGTGTTAGAAAAACGACTAAGCTGCTAGCCTAAGACATGCCTAATCATGGTGGGAACTTGCAGCATCACCATAGTGAGCTATCTATGAAGCATCCTCAATAAAAAGCTATGCACATAGTAAATAAAAAGATCGCTGAGATGCTCATTGTCTGCTTTCCTTGTCATTTTGGTTATGGGATAGCTCATATACCATGTGCAAGGGGTACCCCGTTCACGGTTCTCTATGATACGCATGTACTTACAATGACAAGAACTTACAGGTGACTGAAGTTGAGTAGCATGAGGTGTGGCCCTTGTATTCAAGGGACTTGAGATTGCCAATTTATACTTTGTCAAGCATATACTCCATAGTTTGTTCACTTTAACCTTAACCACTTCAAGATGCTTATGATAGGGGCAATGAGGGCTGAAAGCTAACAAGTACCATAATTTTTGGAAGCTCTTTTTTAAACTTGAAATCCCTGCTTCCCATTATGAAGGGCATTTCTTCCACTATTATTGAGTCTCCACGTTCTACCTTTAGGCACCATTAAGAGAGCATAGTTGCCATTCTGTGTGTAATGTCCCAAAGCTTATTGATTGATGCATATTGTGATATTACTTGTTCTTGTGCTATTTGTTTCTAGTCACCCTTGTGAACTTTGAAGGTGTCCTATGCATCTATTTGCTACTCTATGAGGGACAAGCTGATTGCCACTATGCCATGTTTTCTGTATGTGAAACAAACAAACATTTTTTAATGCATGTTATTCATGATCTTTGTTTGTAGCCTTTCATGTTGCATGCATAGTTACTTTGTCTTATTGTTAGAACTCCATCTTTCATGCACATATTTAGAGTTCTTTGATCCCAGATTTCAATGCTTGCAAATGGTTTGATCTTGGTTTTGATGGTGCATGTCACCTCAAAAATTATTCTTTTTATCACTTACCTACTCGAGGACGAGCAGGATTTAAGGTTGGGGATGCTTAATGTAGCACCCTGGGTAAAACCACTACTAGAAAATCACCATGTTTTTGTTTTGGGCATCATCATGTCTGCATGCATATTATTCATCTAAAACTATTTCGCCAAAAGTCTGTCTTTATATTCTAAATACTCCCTCTTTTATTTCAAATTATAAACCCTGATACATTCAGATATTTTGTTTTGTCTAAATATTATGCACAAAAGATCTATTATATAAAACATGAAAATATTATCATATATTTTATTTTGGGGAGGCGGCTGACTAGGCCAGCCCAGCCCAGCCGGCCACCTACTACCCAGCATCAATCTGTCCCAAAACCCTAATTCTCAGATCCCACCCAAACTACCCAGCCGCCTTTCATCTCACCCCCACCTCCTAGCCGCCACCCACCTACCTACCACCCCAACCCGGTCAACTGCCCTACCACACTAGCGACCGGTCCCCCTGCCGCCTAAACCCACCACCCGTTTGACACGACTCGGTCGCCCACCCGTCCATGCCGCGCGCGTGTTGCCCCGCTCCCCTCCATCATCGTATCCTTCCCACCCGACGCGCTCACCTTCTCCCTCTTCTACATGAGCGCCTCCGTCCGCCACCGCTCTTCCTCTCCCCTCCTTGCTCGCCGCCCGCCGCCTCTCCCCTCTTCGCTTTGTCGGTCCCCACCTCCGAGCATCACCTGCAGCCTCCCCATCGAACTCCCCTGCATCCACCGCGTCCGCCAGGCCGTCGACCCACCCCGCCAGCTCCCTATAGTCACCCCGCGCCGGCGAGCCCGCATCCTTCCTCCGCTCTGGCCGTCCGCCCTCGCCCCTGCTTCTATCGACCTCTCCCGTCGCCACCTAGAGCATAGTCGCCTCCATCCCCTGAGCGCCTTTCCTCCCCGTCGCGCTCTCTCCCTGGCCGCTGCCTCGGTCGCGCTGTCCCGTGTCCCTGCTCAGTTCTTGGTTGTGGCCAGTCTACTCGGACTTCCCAACATCACGGAGCCCCTGCTTCCTTCGCTTGTTGGATTCGTTGTTTCCATGTGTGGTTGACATGGTGAAGAAATCGAAGCGGTGATGTTTTTGTGTGTAAGAGAAGTGGTGTATGGGGATGGTACGATGCCTTGTGGTGATGTTGTGTTTCTATTCAAGATTCCCCGAAGGCCATCGGCAATTGAAGCCGAACATCCGTAGCCTCCTTCATGGTGTCTGAAGCCCTGTTTCCGGACCCAAGTTCTCCATCCTGGATGAAAAGCACGCCGACATGGAACCGAAGGACGTGGAACGCCATGATCTCCCCCGGAACGCGAAGACAGACCCCGAAGACCGATCCCGGCGAGACCGAACCCAGACCCCCTCGAAACACAAGTTCGCCGAACCCCAGTGTGTGACCCCAATCCGAGCCCCCTATTTTATTAAATTCTATATATACTTGTTGCATTTAAATTGTGCATGGTTGCATTCATATTATGTGGTTTGGGGCCATATGTCGACTCACCTAATAATTAAATATGGAGACCATATGCGGGCGATTTTAGTCTTATTTTGGCCCCATTTAAATTTGTGTCGCGAACCGGTGATATATTTTGCCATGTTAAGACAACATTTAAATTGTGGGGTATATAAACAACATGAACCGCCTAATTAATTGTCGGGACCCTGGTTCCGCTTAATATTGCCTAATTGCATCACATCTTTGCCATGACATGCATCATATATGCATCATGCCCGATATTTTGCCGTAGTATTAAATAGTGCATCAGGTGTTTCTTCTAGTGCTTTGCTTCTTCATGGATTAGGCCGATGAGTTGATGCGAGAGTCGACCCGATCTTCGGATGAACCTTCGGCAATGTTTTTTAGGCGAGCATTCCCCCCTTTCTACCTATTTTACATTTATAGTGTTTATTTCCTCCTATTGATCTATTGCTATCTGTGTTGCGATGCTATAGATTCCGTACCCCGTGATATCCCTTGCAGCCACTATATTGCCATGGACACATCCTATTACCTATTGTTTGGTAGATAGTCGGCCTTGCGAGTCGTAGTTGCTTGCGCAGATGATGCCTCGCGTCATCGATGTCCCACAGTTGTTGGAGTAATGCCTCATGTTTAATATTCAAGATGGTCATGACTTTAATTACTGTCTAATGACTAAAATTGAAAGTAGGTAAATAATGCAGAGGCACCGGTGGGTAATAGACAATATTTGGTTTTTAACCGCTCACTGGTGTCCCGTAGGACCCCGAGTTCTTGACACCTGTTCCGAGATCGAGCGCGCTAACCACAGGTGGGGTGTGTGGGCACCCCCATCGATTAGTACCTGATTTCAAAGTACTGTACCGGGGGCCACAAAGTAGTTTGGGGCTTTATTACTATCCTGTACTTATGCCATGCTTTATTGCTTTATTTACGGTTGCGCGTGGAGCGCCTGTACTGTTTAGGAACAAATGTGGAATGTTTTCGCGGTATCGACAAGCCCAGTCACACTTTCGGGTTCCCAGTCGTTTACACCCATTGTCACAAACCTCTAGGTCCGTCTCGGTGACCGACCGACTTTGTTGCGGGTAGCTTAGTGGGGTTGACCCCATGTGCTTGCTTTGGGTCTGGGAAACATCGTGTCCGAAACCCCGTTGACATACCGTTGGTTGTATGTTTTGTGATCTTGTACCTACCTGATCTAACAACAAGGGTGTAGGTGTGTGTGGAAACTTTGGTGCACCCCTGCAGGGTTAAATCTTTTCGAGAAGCCGTGTCCGCGGTTATGGATGACTTGGAGCACAGTTCTCGATCATAGACAACTATGACTAAAGTTTACTGTTATAATTTGACTTGTATCCGATATGACTAGTAATCAGCTTCACAACAACGGAATGGCTAAATAAAAGTACCAACAAGTGATGGGTTTGGGATATCTCATGCTAATTGTATCTGACTATTAAGTGTTGCAACTACAACGGAATGGTTAACTAAAAGTGCCCACTGCTTATTATATCAGGATGACTATCTATACCTGACTAGTAATTGCTGCAACGATAACTAAATAAATAAAACTGCCAACTGTGTGAGTTCCTCGGTTGACTTCCTCGTTTGGTCTCGAGGGGGAAATACCAGGATGGGTATGTTTGGTGGTAGTATCAGGTTGGTTCCGAATAGGTCTTTCTTATCCCTCTCTGATAGCCGATAGTTATATCGAGTCTCTATAGGTTGTTTAGTGCATGCTGCGCTGCCGCTTCAGTCCACCATACCTATGTAGGCGAGGACCGCCGAATTCTAGTCTCGCCGTGTACTGGCCTCAGTACTGACCGCTCTCTTTTTTCTTTGCCCTTTGTCGGCACCCCTTTTTTTAGCAGGTTTTGAGATCGACGTCGTTAGCAGGGTTACCCTTCTGGCTTGGTCTGGGCAGGGTTATGGATGCCATTGGTTATTCTTCAGGGCTCTTAGCCCCATTTGCATCTTGTCCGTAGTCGGACGTTGTACCGTTTTCAAGGTGATTTGGATCTTTGTACTGTATATCTGTATTTTTGACTCATGGAGTCGTTGTTGTATTTACATGTTATGTGGGTTCCATCGTGGACTATTGTGTAATGATATTACTTCGTTTTCCACCCGCACGCAAGTGCCTGGTTGGCACCTTTGAATCGTTTCTATGCGGGTTTGGCGGGAATCGCTAAAATTTTCATCGGGCCGATCCGAGGGTGTTACAGAGTGGTATCAGAGCTCAGCAGTTACGATACCCCACTGGTCCAGCATGTAGGATAAACTAGCTAACGGTCGATGTAGAGTGTCAAAACTATTTGGCAAAATCAGTTGGATAGATCTGATTAGGTCTGCTTTTACTCCTTACCTCTATGATATTCTCCTCTTACCTCTACGTGTTTGAATCTACTCTCTTACCTTTTCTTTGAGTCTAGGAATTCTCGTGGTTGGTTTTCCGTCGTACCTTCCGGGATTCGCTTCCTCCTCTTGTAATGGTGCTTCGACATCCGGCCTTCATGCTATCTGATGAATATTTCATCTGGTGTACCTTTCAGTGGACCAAAAATCCACTAAAAATTTTCTTTGTATCTTACGGTGTTTTCCAACACGACGACATCATCTGCAATCCGATCTGATGAAGATCCTGCATCACCCTTTTGTATCCGAAGCTTTCCGAACCTCGCTTGTCGAGATCTTCAGTCTAAAATCTAAGAGTTGGTTGCATGATTGTTCTATTCGTGTACGGGGTAATGCTTTCAGTGCGGGATGGAGTTCGCGACCATACCACTACTCTTATCATTCACTTTTGTACACTGAATGGTGGATCGATGCAATTTTACTCCTTTCATGGAAGCTAGAGGTAGCCTTATCTTTTGATACCTCTACCTTTGTCCTTTGTTTCTCCGGAGTGTTCTCTCGATGGACGTGAGCACCGACCCTTGTTGGCGGTGTCATGGATTTCAAGATGGAGAAAGAACCCTTGTTAGTGGTGTCTTGAGGAACCACATGAAGCCAGAAGTTTCAGATTGTCGGCCTTCTTCCCTGTACCATGAGGCAGATCTCGAGGGCAAGATCCACTATTAGTGGTGTCGAATTGTAGCACCCCGGGTAAAACCACTACTAGAAAATCGCCATGTTTCTGTTTTGTGCATCATCATGTCTGCATGCATATTATTCTTCTAAAACTATTTCGCCAAAAGTCTGTCTTTTTATTCTAAATACTCCCTCTTTTATTTCAAATTATAAACCGTGATACATTCAGATATTTTGTTTTTTCTAAATATTATGCACAAAAGATCTATTATATAAAACATGAAAATATTATCATATATTTTATTTTGGGGAGGCAGCTGACTGGGCCAGCCCAGCAGGCCACCTACTACCCAGCATCAATCTGTCCCCAAACCTTAATTCTCAGATCCCAACCAAACCACCCAGCCGCCTTTCATCTCACCCCCACCTCCCAGCCGCCACCCACCTACCTACCACCCCAACCCGGTCAACCGCCCTACCTCACTAGCACCCGATCCCCCTGCCGCATGACCCCACCACCCGTTCGACATGACTCGGTCGCCCACCCGTCCATGCCGCGCGTGTGTTGCCCCTCTCCCCTCCCTCATCATATACTCCCCACCCGACGCGCTCACCTTCTCTCTCTTCTGCATGAGCGCCCTCATCCGCCGCCGCTCTTCCTCTCCCCTCCTTGCTTGCCGCCCGCCGCCTCTCCCCTCTTCGCTTCACCGGTCCCCACCTCCGAGCATTGCCCGCACCCTCCCCATCGAACTCCCCTGCATCCACCCCGTCCGCCAGGCCATCGACCCACCCCGCCATCTCCCTATAGTCGCCCCGCGCCGGCGAGCCTGCGGCCTCCCTCAGCTCTAGCCGTCCGCCCTCGCCTCTGCTTCTATCGACCTCTCGCGTTGCCACCTAGAGCATAGCCGCCTCCATCCCCTGACCGCCTTTCCTCCCCGTGGCGCTCTCTCCCTGGCCGCCGCCGAGCCACCTCGGTCGCGCTGTCCCGTGTCCCTGCTCATTTCCTGGCCGTGGCCAGTCTGCTCAGACTTCCTAGCATCGCGGAGCCCCTGCTTCCTTCGCTTGTTGGATTCGTTGTTTCCATGTGTGGTTGACATGGTGAAGAAATCGAAGCGGTGATGTTGTTGTGTGTTAGAGAAGTGGTGTATGGGGATGGTACGATGACTTGTGCTGATGTTGTGTTTCTATTCAAGATTCCCTGAAGGCCATCGGCAATTGAAGAGGAACATCCGTAGCCTCCTTCATGGTGTCCGAAGCCCTGTTTCCGGACCCAAGTTCTCCATCCTGGACGACAAGCACGCCGACATGGAACCGAAGGACGTGGAATGCCATGATCTCCCCCTGGAGCGCGAAGATAGACCCCGAAGACCGATCCCGGTGAGACCGAACCCGGACCCCCTCGAAACCCAAGTTCGCCGAACCCCAATGTGTGACCCCAATCCGAGCCCCCTATTTTATTAAATTCTATATGTACTTGTTGCATTTAAATTGTGCATGATTGCATTCATATTATGTGGTTTGGGGGCCTTATGTCGACTCACCTAATAATTAAATATGGAGACCATATGCGGGCGATTTTAGTCTTATTTTGGCCCCATTTAAATTTGTGTAGCGAACCGGTGATATATTTTTCCATGTTAATACAACATTTAAATTTTAGGGTATCTAAACAACATGAACCTCCTAATTAATTGTCGGACCCCGGTTCCGCTTAATATTGCCTAATTGCATCGCATCTTTTCCATGACATGCATCATACATGCATCATGCCCGATCTTTTGCCGTATTATTAAATAGTGCATCCGGTGTTTCTTCTAGTGCTTTGCTTCTTCACGGATTAGGCCGATGAGTTGATGAGAGAGTCGACCCGATCTTCGGATGAACCTTCGGCAATGTTTTTAAGGCGAGCATTCCCCCCCTTTCTACCTATTTTACATTTATAGTGTTTATTTCCTCCTATTGATCTATTGCTATCTGTGTTGCGATGCTATAGATTCCGTACCCCGTGATATCCCTATATTGCCATGGACACATCCTATTACCTATTGTTTGGTAGATAGTCGGCCTTGCGAGTCGTAGTTGCTTGCGCAGATGATGCCTCGCGTCATCGATGTCCCACAGTTGTTGGAGTAATGCCTCATGTTTAATATTCAAGATGGTCATGACTTTAATTACTGTCTAATGACTAAAATTGAAAGTAGGTAAATAATGCAGAGGCACCGGTGGGTAATAGACAATATTTGGTTTTTAACCGCTCACTGGTGTCTCGTAGGACCCCGAGTTCTTGACACATGTTCCGAGATCGAGCGCGCTAACCACAGGTGGGGTGTGTGGGCAGCCCCATCGATTAGTACCTGATTTCAAAGTACTGTACCGGGGGCCACAAAGTAGTTTGGGGCTTTATTACTATCCTGTACTTATGCCATGCTTTACTGCTTTATTTACGATTGCGCCTGGAGCGCATGTACTGTTTAGGAACAAATGTGGAATGTATTCGCGGTATCGACAAGCCCAGTCACACTTTTGGGTTCCCAGTCATTTACAACCATTTTCACAAATCTCTGGGTCCGTCTCGGAGACCGTCCGACTTCGTTGCGGGTAGCTTAGTGGGGTGGCCCCCATGTGCTTGCTTTGGGTCTGGGAAACGTCGTGTTCGAAACCCCGTCGACATACCGTTGGGTGTATGTTTTGTGATCTTGTACCTACCTGATCTGACAACAAGGGTGTAGGTGCGTGTGGAAACTTTGGTGCACCCCTGCAGGGTTAAATATTTTCGAGAAGTCGTGTCCGCGGTTATGGACGACTTGGAGCACAGTTCTCGATCATAGACAACTATGACTAAAGTTTACTATTATAATTTGACTTGTATCCGATATGACTAGTAATCAGCTTCACTACAATGGAATGGCTAAATAAAAGTACCAACAAGTGCTGGGTTTGGGATATCTCATGATAATTGTATCTGACTAGTAAGTGTTGCAACTACAACGGAATGGTTAACTAAAAGTGCCTACTACTTATTATATCAGGATGACTATCTATACCTGACTAGTAATTGCTACAACGATAACTGAATAAATAAAATTGTCAACTATGTGAGTTCCTCGGTTGACTTCCTCATTTGGTATCGAGGGGGAAATACCAGGATGGGTATGTTTGGTGGTAGTATTAGGTTGGTTCCGAATAGGTCTTTCTTATCCCTCTCTGATAGCCGACAGTTATATCGAGTCTCTATAGGTTATTTAGTGCATGCTGCGCTGCCGCTTCAGTCAACCATACCTATGTAGGCGAGGACCGCCGAATTCTAGTCTCGCCGTGTACTAGCCTCAGTACTGACCGCTCTCTTTTTCCTTTGCCCTTTGTCGGCACCCCTTTTGTTTTTAGCAGGTTTTGAGATCGACGTCGTTAGCAGGGTTACCCTTCTGGCTTGGTCTGGGCAGGGTTATGGACGCCATTGGTTATTATTCAGGGCTCTTAGCCCCATTTGCATCTTGTCCATAGTCGGACGCTGTATCGTTTTCAAGGTGTTTTGGATCTTTGTACTGTATATCTGTATTTTTGACTCATGGAGTCGTTGTTGTATTTATATGTTCTGTGGGTTCCATCGTGGACTATTGTGTAATGATATTACTTCGTTTTCCACCCGCACGCAAGTGCCTGGTGGGCACCTTTGAATCGTTTCTATGCGGATTTGGCGGGAATCGTTAAAATTTGCATAGGTCCGATCCGAGGGTGTTACACTTGATACGTCAGAAACGTATCTATAATTTTTGATGTTACATGCTTGTTTAGTATCTACTTTGCTTTGCTTTGTCTACACTTTGAGGTGTTTATATATCTTTTCTGGAACTAACCTATTAACAAGTTGCCACAGTGCCAATTGCCACTTTTCTTCTGTTTTTGGTTCCAGAAAGGCAGAAAATCAATATTCTCGTAATTGGACGGGACGAAAGCCAAAGTTAATATTTTACCGTGGGGGACACGAATCCAGAAGACAAGACGAAGAAGCGAACCAGGGCGGCCAGGCCCCCCTAGGCGCGGGTGGGCCCACCCCACGCCTGGGTAGGGTGTGGGGCCCCTGACCGCCTCGCAGCATCGCCTCTTCGCCTATAATAAGCCCCCGATGCAGAAACCCTAGGTACCAGATCAAAACTCCACAAAACCGTCTATAGCCGCCACCACCATCGTCCCTAGATCCGAGGGATCTGAAGTTCTTCGTGGTACCCTACCGGAGGGGATATCATCCTAGAGGCCTTCTTATCCGGTATGATGCATAAGTAGTTCCACCTTGGGCTATGAGTCCATGTAGTAGCTAGATGGTTCTATCTCCTCCTTGTCCTTTCATGTATAGATTTTGTGAGCTCCGTTCATAATCAAGATCTAATCTATTTGTAATCATTCATGTTGTGTTTGCGAGGATCCGATGGATATTGAGATTACTATGTTAGATTGATTAATGGTTTTGTCTTATGATTCTATCATGTCTGCGTTGTTTGTGATCTTGCATGCTCTCTGTTGTTAGTAGCTATCTTGGCCAAGTAGTTGCTAGTGACTCCAAGTGGGAGTATTTATGCTCGATAGTGGGTTCATGCCTCTAGTTTCCAAGGGAAGTGACAGAAATCTCTTCGGTTGTAGATGTGTTGTTGCCACTAGGGAGAAAACAACGGTCTCTTGTTCATGGAACAAGTGGATTGTTTACCTTACACATTTTGCTTAAAGCAGTTGTCTGTTGGTTGCAACTTAATACTGGAGGGGGTTCAGATGATAACCTGAAGGTGGACTTCTAGTCATAGATGCAGTTGGATGGCGGTCTATGTATATTGTTGTATTGCCCAATTGAATCTCATAGGATCTTTTTGTCTGGTATTGCATTGTTATGCCTTACTCAGTTCCTGTCAATTGCCCTGCTGTAATGTGTTTACCCTTCATGCATGTTGTTTATCTAAGGAGAGCACCTCTAGTGAACTATGGACCCCCCGGTCCAATCTTTAACATTGATACATCCTCCACGGTTACCTGTTTACTTGTTGCAAACAATTACCTTCCACACCATACGTTTAATCCTTTGTTACAGCAAACCGGTGAGCTTGACAACCTCACTGATTCGTTGGGGCAAAGTCTTGAGTTTGTGTTGTGCAGGTCTCCGTGTTGCTTGCAACACCTGTGTGACATTTCCTTCCTCCTACTGGTTCGATAACCTCGATTTCATACTGAGGGTAGACTTGTTGCTGTGCTGCTTCACACCTTGCTCTTGGGGTTCCCGACAGGCTCCACATCAACTGAGCCATCAGGGTTATTTCTCCTAGATGATGACACTCATGAAGGTTTTGACACTCTCCGAGGTAGATTCTTCTAGGAGGGTCAGGGGACCAAAAGGAAGTATCATATGGTCAGTTGGCAGGTTATTTATAGACCTCGAGCTCGAGGGGGCCTTGGGGTGATGGATACCAATATCATGAATATAGCTCTGATGCTGAAATGGATGTGGCGTGTGCTCATGGGGGATGACTCGAAGCTGCTTTGGCTGCAACTGTTAAAGGCTAAGTATCAGGTGTCCAGCCAGTTCACCTCCAACCCGGTGGGAGGATCCCAATTCTGGCATAGCATCCACAAGATCAAGGAATTGTTCAGCCTGGATGCCAAGTTTCTCCCAGAAATCAATTCCGGCGTCCACTTCTGGATTGACTGCTGGCTGGGGGTGAATCCCCTCAGCGAGAGGTACCCTGGCCTTTTTGCAATCAGCGAAGACCTAGATCTCCCTATTTCCCGGCTTTCTCTGGTGGAATATGGAACATTCATTTTAGGATAACTTTCGGCCCAGAGGAGTTGGCCACGTGGTCTCTACTGTGCTTGGAGATCGACGAGGCGGCCCCGTGGGAAACGAGGATGTGGTATCCTAGCGTCTGGACCCCAATGGTACCTACTCCTGGAGATCTATGTACCAGGAACTCTGTAAAGGCCCGGTGTCCCTCATTCTTGTTTTGATTTGGAAAACTCGCCTGTCGCTTAAATTCAAGATTTTCCTCTGGCAGATGGTGAGGGGTAGGCTCCCATCGAATGATTAGATCAAGAAGTGCAAGGGGCTGTCAAATGGGAAGTGCTCCCTATGCTACGAGGACGAGGGTGTGGATCACATCTTCTTCTCTTGTGTGTTGGCTAAATTTTCCTAGAGCGGCGCAAGAGACATGTTTTAGACCACTTGGTACCCTAGTAATAGGGCCGAGTGGTTCTCTATTTTTGGGGAGTTTAAGGGACATAGGCGCAATGCGCTGTGGGATTTCTTTGCGGCACAATGCTGGTCCCTCTAGACCATGCGTAACAAGTTTACTATCGAGAGGATTTTTCCCTAACAACTTGCTGATGTTATTTTCAAATCTATTATAACCTTGCTGATGTGGCGCACCCTCCTAATCCGCAAGCCATTGTTGCTTTTGGAGGAGCTGATCCTGATGCATATAGTGACGTTTGCCAAGACATACTCTCTGCCAGTGGCGCACCCGGTGGCGAACGTCGACCCTCGGTAATGATCTGCCTGCTAGCTCTTTTGCTGGTCTCCTAGATTTTAGCGTCTGTGTTGTTAAGAACGTCACATTCCTGGCCTCTGTATGCTAGTGTAGATGATGTGGCCACCGCTGTTTAGCGTTTGATGTTAAGACTTTTTTGTATGAACCTTATGTCCAGCCGTTGGGGCTTTATTAATTTAAATAAGAGCATGTGGTGCCTTTAGTCTAAAAAAACAGGACTTCCTTTCGGTGCTTCCCGGAGCATCAGTCTCAGTCGCGTTTCAAATTGGAACTAGTGTGAGAACTAGTCCCGATTCGAACGGCTAGGACGCCCGCACGGGGCAGGGCAACATCAGTCCCGGTTCAAGTTGGACCTTTAGTCCCAGTTGGAGCCACCAACCGGGACTAAAGGGATTGAGGAAGGTGCGACGCCCTTTAGTCCTAGTTGATGGCTCCAACCGGGACTAAAGGTCAATGTTCCTATATATAACCACTAGCCCCACATGCTTGTGTGTGTGAGCCGATTCATTTTTTCCATTCCTTTGCACAAGTGGTGTATGCTGCTTTGTGTTTCCCCTCTATGCACAAGAGGTGTTCGAAGAGATGCTTGAGAGCAAACAATGCCACTTGAGTTCACACAAAACAAACATGATATGAAGTGCCTAAGACACACTTAAGCTTTCTCCTCTTTCTTTCCTCCTCGATCAAGATTAGCAACTTTATCCTTTAATATGTCATTGATATAATACATGTGTCAATGTAAAGTGGTCATTTCTTTAGATGTTCTGTAATGGTTTTTCATAAACCTAATTATATATTGTAGATGAGCCGGCAATTGATGTACCGTGACCGATGCACCTTCAAGTTCATTATGGGCCTACATAATTTTATCGGTGTGGCTGAGGCAAACAATCTGAATGGTTTTATGTGTTGTCCATGTGTTGACTGTCAGAATAAGAAGGATTACTCTTCCTCTAGAACCCTCCACACCCACCTCCTTTGGTCCGGTTTCATGCCCAGCTATAATTGTTGGACCAAGCATGGAGAAAGAGGGGTTATGATGGAAGACAATGAAGAAGAAGAGGATGACGAAAACTATACTATGTTCCCTGAACACGGTGATACTACAACACGGGAAGCTAAAGATGAAGAGGGACCATATGAGCTCGTTGATGATCTTCATCGGGCCATTGTTGATGCACAGAGAGAATGCAGAAGTGAAAATGAGAAGTTGAATTTTAAGGGCATGTTAAAGTATCAAAAAAATATTGTACCCAAATTTCAAAGATGGCAACAGAATGTTCGATACCACGCTGGAATTGCTGCAATGGAAGTCACATAATGGTTTATCTGACAAGGGATTTGAGAAGTTACTTCAAATAATGAAGAAGAATCTTCCAAAGGATATGAATTTTATGCTAGTACGTACGAAGAAAAGAGGTTGTCTTCCCTCTAGCATTAGCGGTGCTGAAGATACATGCATGCATTAATGACTGCATCCTCTACCGCAGTGAGGATTATAAGAATAAGAATGAATGCCTAGTATGCGGTGCATTGCTGAATAAGATCAGACGAGATGACGCTGGTGATGTTGAGCGCAAGCGCTCTATGAAGAGGGTTCCTGCCAAGGTTATGTGGTACGCTCCTATAATACCACAGTTGAAACGTTTGTTTAGAAACAAAGAGCATGCCAAGTTTTTTCGATGGCATAAATAAGACGAAAGACTCGATGTTGAGACACCCTGCTGATGGGTCACAGTGGAGAAAAATCGAGAGAGAGTACCTGGGCTTTGCAGATGACGCAAGGAACTTAAGGTTTGGTCTAACTATAGATGGTATGAATCCTTCTGGGGAGAATAGCTACAGTCATAGCACCTGATCTGTAACTCTATATATCTATAACCTTCCTCCTTGCTTGTGCATGAAGCGGAAGTTCATTATGATGTCAGTGTTCATCCAAGGCCCAAAGCAACCCGACAATGACATTTATGTGTTCCTAAGGCCATTAGTTGAAGAACTTTTACAGTTGTGGCATGAAAACAGCGTACATATGTGAGATGAGCTCAAGCAGGAGGAATTTTACCTGCGAGTGTTGCTTTTCGTAACAATAAATGATTGGTCTGCTCTTAGTAACCTTTCAGGATAGACAAAGAAGGGATGCAATGCATGCATGCACTATTTAGATGAGACTGAAAGTGATAAATGTAAGAAGGTCGTGTACCTAGGGCATCATCGATTTCTTTCGACCAGGCATCTTGTAAGAAAGAAAGGCAAGCATTTCAAAGGTGAGGCAGATTACCGGTAGAAGCCTATCCACGTACTGGTGATGATATATTTGGTATGGTCAAGGATCTAGAAGGAATCTTTGGAAAGGGTCCTGGCAGTCAATATGTTCCGAATGACGCTACCGGACATGTGTCCATGTGGAAGAAGAAATCTACATTTTGGGAGATACCCTATTGGAATGTCCTAAAGGTACGCTCTTCAATCGATGTGATGCACATGATGAAGAATCTTTGAGTGAACATGCTAGCCTTTCTGGGAGTGTATGGGAAGACAAAAGATACACCGGAAGAATGGCAGGACTAGAAACGTATGAAAGAAACACACGACATGCATCAAGAGAACGAGATGGATAAAGCGCATCGCCTTGCCAGCTATGCTCTTACCAAAGCAGAGAAGGAAGTCTTTTTTAGTGCATGAGCAATATCAAGGTCCCATCTGGCTTATCTTTGAATATAAAGGGAATAATAAATATGACAGAGAAATAATTCCAGAAGCTGAAGTCTCATGACCGCCATGTGATTATAACGAAATTTCTTCCGATTGCATTGAGTGGACTTATACCAAAAAATGTTCGCGTACCCATTGTGAAGCTATGTGCATTCTTCAATGCAATTTATCATAAAGTAATCGATCCCAAGGTTACAGAATTATGTGGTCCAATGTCTTGTTAGTTTTGAGTTTGTGTTCCCACCATCCTTCTTCAATATTATGATGCATCTCCTGGTTCACCTAGTCGAAGAGATTTCCATTCTTGGTCCTGTATTTCTACACAATATGTTCCCCTTTGAGAGGTTCATGGGAGTCTTAAAGAAATATGTCCATAACCGTGCTAGGCCATAAGGAAGCATCTCCAAGGGATATGGAACAAAGGAAGGTCATTGGGTTCTGTGTTGAATTTATTCCTGACCTTAATCCGATAGGTGTTCCTCAATCGTAGCATGAGGGAGACTGAGTGGAAAAGGCATACTAGGAAAAAAGCAATAATAAGTAG
Source organism: Avena atlantica (assembly GCA_910589765.1). Lineage (NCBI taxonomy): Eukaryota > Viridiplantae > Streptophyta > Magnoliopsida > Poales > Poaceae > Avena > Avena atlantica. Next base: position 347,937,568 of record OU342738.1, on the reverse strand, counting down.
AGACGGGCATTCATTCACTCAAGAACACTACACGGTTCTACAAAACTCCACCTTGGTGGCTCCATATACCGAGGAACACAAGAATATTGTATGCTCCAAAACCCCGGGGCAGACTGACTCCTGGATTAAAATTGAACCGGTGACTTTCAGTGGTTGGTTGCACACACATCTTATGAATAACACCACTATTGAAGATCAACTGAACTTTTTGGCCAGGTCACCATCTTTGACTATATTGACTTTCCAAGGGTACGAGATAAATGGGAATACATTTTACATGATCATCCAAGATAAAAAGAGCACCAACCAAAACAGTGATGTCCGCTTTGATGAAACAAATGACAATGGGCAAAAGGACACATATTATGGTTACAGAGATATGGGAACTTGACTATGGACGTTATTTTAAGGTCCCTTTGTTTCAGTGCAAATGGATCAACCTGACAGGAGACGGGGTAAAAATAGACAAGACATATGGAATGACAATAGTGGATCTCAACAATCTTGGGTACACAGACAAACTATTCGTCCTAGCCAATCAAGTGGCTCAGGTTTTCTATGTGAAGGACATTTCTACCAAACCGAAAAAAAGAAAAACATAAGCAAATGAGAGTACATCATACGATGAGCCAAAGATCCATATAGTTCTTTTAGGGAAAAGAAACATCATGGGAGTGGAAGACAAGACAAATATGTTAGAAGATTATAATAAGTTTGATGAAATTCCGCCCTTCACAGTGAACACTGACCAAAGCATCATGTTAAATAATGAAGATGCTCCATGGTTAGGACCGACGCAATCATAAGCAAGGGACATATGCGAAGAAGGTTCATGGACTCCAAGGAATTTTAGGAAACAAGTGACTATATGTATTAAATGAGCCTCGCTAAACTTGTTTGGACCATTTTTGAATTTATTATGCCCTTTTCAAACTATGGTCAAAACGGTGGGCATGAAGACTCTTACCTAGGGGATGAGCCTCACTAATCTTGCATTGGATCTCTGAAAAAACATCATATTGTGAGTCTAAAAATGATTTTTTCAAAAAATCATGAGCACTAGATCATGTACCTATAGTTCAAACTGGACCCACTTCCTACCGATTTGGCAGACATTTGTATCTTTTACCAGGGGTGTACGAAAAGGTTTGAGATACCTCGGATGGGACATTGTTCATGTAAGGTGGTCTAATATTTTAGAAAAATGGGGTGGTAGCATTTTGAATTATTCATTTGGTGGTTGCTTCACAAAATGCCCCATTTTTGGCACTCGTAAAATATAAAATGGCTTTTCTATGCGACCAAAAAGAAAATTTCCTCCTGAAATATTGTTCGACATCCCAAGACGCACATGCATGCACAATATGGGAACACTATCACAAACTATGTCGCGGTTCTAGACATAACATTGGTCATTTGGCCCGAAAGCCATGAAATCTCGAACATGATAGCTCATTTTGAGATGCAATCAATATACCAAGTTCCTTAAGTTTCCTTGCAACTATGTCACATAATATTATACCATGTGAAGGGTTTACATTGTTCTTACCATTTTTTAATTTCTTATTCCCGTTTCAAACTATGGTCAAAACGGTGGGCATGAAGACTCTTACCTAGGGGATGAGCCTTGCTAATCTTGCATTGGATCTCTGAGGAAACAACATATTGGGATTCTCAAAAAAAAATTTAGAACATGTACATGTAGTGCAAACCGGGCCCACTTCCTGCCGATTTGGTAGACATTTGTGTTTTCACCAGGGGTGGACAGAAAGGTTTGAGATACCCCGGCTCGGACATTGTTCATGTAAAGTGGTCTAGTTTTTTTGACAAATGGGATGGTAGCATTTTTAATTACGCCTTTGGTGGTTGCTTCACAAAACGCCCCGTTTTTGGCACTCGTAAAATAGCAAATGGTTTTTCCGTGCGAAGAAAAGGAAAACTTACTCATGCAACATTGTTCGCCATACCAAGATGCACATTCATGCATAATATGGGCACACTATCACAAATTATGCTGCGGTTCTGGCCATAACATTGGTCATTTGTCCCGAAAGCCATGAAACCTCGAACGTGATAGCTCATTTTGAGAAGGAAATTTTAAGATGCAATCAATATACGAATTTCCATATTTTTCCTTGCAACTATGTCACATAATATGACACCACACAAAGGTTTTACATTGTTCTAACCATTTTTGAATTTCCTATGCTCGTTTAAAACTATAATCAAAATGGCGGGCATGAAGATTCTTACCTAGGGGATGACCCTCGCTAATCTTACATTTGATCTCTGAAGAAATATCATATTGTGAGTCTCAAAATGATTTTTTCAAATGTCCAAAACTTAGAGAGAAATCGACAGTTTTAACGGCGATGTAAGGCACCACGAACTTAGAGAGTAACTGGGCCGCATCAATCCCAAAACCATCGAACATCTGATGGACATCGCCACCCGATGGGATAATGGTGAAGATGCCATCAAACGAACACATTCAGATGACGATGACGACCTTGGCCGCAGACGCGACCGTCGCAAAAAGAGGAGAGCGCGTGTCTATGATGATCGTGAAGGAATCGACATGGTCGCGGCTGGCTACACTGACCGCCACGATGACGGAGATCGCAACAACGGCTACCGTCGTGGCAGCTACCGCGATAGCAGGAAAACCACCCAGTCATGGCAACACCGCGCTCGCGATGACGAGCCATCCGCGTTTGAAAAGCTATCAGTCCCTGCACCATTCACTTCTACATCGATAAACATGATGGTGAAAAGAAATATAGCCACCTCCTCAAGGACTACATGGAGTTCCAGAAGCTCCATGAGGGTTACACTCAGCAGCAATGTGATGCGGTGAATCAGGGGTTTGGCTCTGCCCCTGGGCCCATCGCATATGGCGCCCCACCACCACCCGAAGGACCCGCATAGCCTGCGGCTGCGAAGGCCCAGAATAACAGAGCAGAACAGTATCTACGACCATTGGTAACCATGATGATACAAAAGGGGCGTCCATCCAACATGATCCAGAAGACGATCACCCTCCAGCGAAACCTGGCCGCCACCTCTCCACCAGCCATACCTGAGTACCTCAGCGGCTCGGAGTCCTGCATCACATTTGATAGATTTGACCACCCTCACCCATGCGTCTTTGCCCTAGTGCTTGAGGCTCAGATATGCGGGTTCGAGATGAGTCACGTGTTCATGGATGGTGGCAATGACTGATGGTGGCTCAGATCACTGTAGAGCTTCGTTGGGAGACCCCAAGAGGAAGGTGTGATGAGCACAGCAACAAGTTTTCCCTCGGTAAGAAACCAAGGTTATCGAACTAGTAGGAGGAAGGAAACGACTCAAAGGTGTTGCTAGCAACTTGGAAACCTGCACAACACAAACTCAAGACTTTGCCCCAACAAATAGTGAGGTTGTCAATCTCATCGGTTTGCTAAAAACAAAGGATTAACTGTATGGTGTGGAAGGTAATAGTGGTTTGCAGAAAGTAAACAGTAAAAGTGGAAGATGTATCAATGGTAAGGATTGGACCGGGGTCCATAGTTCACTAGAGGTGTTCTCCTTAAGATAAAAAAAACATGGCATGCTGGGTAAACAAATTACAGCAGGGCAATTGACAGGGCTGAGCAAGGCATAACTATGCAATACTAGACATTCATGATCCTATGAGATTTGATTGGCAATACAACAAGATACATAGACCGCTATCCAACTGCATCTATGACTAGTAATCCACCTTCAGGTTATCATCCGAACCCCCTCTAGTATTAAGTTGCAAGCAACGGATAACTCCTTTAAGCAAAGTGTGTAAGGTAAACAATCTATTTGTTCCATGAACAAGAGACCTTTGTTTTCTCCCTAGTAGCAACAGCATATCTACAACCTTATAGATTTCTGTCACTTCCCTTAGATTAAATAGAGGCATGAACCCACTATAGAGCATAAATACCCCCTCTTGGAGTCACTAGCATCTACTTGGCCAAGATAGCTACTAGAAATGGAGATCATGCAAGATCACAAACAACACAGACATGATAGAATCAATAAGACAAAACCATTAATCAATCTAACATAGTAATCTCAATATCCATCGGATCCCCGCAAACATAACATGCATGATTACAAATATATGATGTTGATCATGAACGGAGCTCACAAGATCTAAACATGGTAGCACAAAGGAGGATATACAACCATCTAGCTACTACATGGACCCGCAGTCCAATGTGGAACTACTCACGCTTCATACAGGAGGCTGGCATGATGAAGAAGAAGGCCTCCGGGATGATCTCCCCTCCGGCAGGGTGTCGGCCAGAGCTTCAGATCCCCCCTGATCTAGAGACAACGATGGGGGCAGCTACAGACTGTTTTGTGGAAGATTGATCGGGTACTTAGGGTTTTGGTATCGGAGGGTCTTTATAGGTGAAGAGGTGAGGCAGGGGAAACCCGGGGTGGCCACACCCCCCCATGCGCGGGCTAGGGTTAGCCACACGGACAGGGGGTGTGGCCCCCTGGTGGCTCCCCTCCATCTCGTATTATGGCTCCGTGTTCCCCACGGTAAAATATTGAGTTTGGCTTTTTTCCCGACCAATTCCGAGAATATTGATTTTCTACCTTTTTTGGAACCAAAAACAGAAGAAAACAGGCAACTGGCACTTTGGCATCTTGTTAATAGGTTAGTCCAAAAAACAAAAACACCTCAAAGTGTAGACAAAGCAAAGCAACGTAGATACTAAACAAGCATGGAACATCAAAAATTATAGATACGTTTTCAATGTATCAAGCATCCCCAAGCTTAACTCCTGCTCGTCCTCGAGTAGGTAAGTGATAAAAAGAATAATATGTGAGGTGACCTGCACCATCAAAATCAAGATCAAACCATTTGCAAGCATTGAAAGCTGGGATAAAAGAACTCTAAACATGAGCATGAAATATGGAGTTCTAACAGTAAGACAAAGTAACTATGCATGCAACATGAAAGGTTACAAACAAAGATTCATGAATAACATGCATTGAAAGACGTTTTTTTGTTTCACATATAGAAAACATAGCATAGTGGCATTCAGCTTGTCCCTCATGGAGTAGCAAATAGATGCATAGGACACCTTCAAAGTTCATAAGAGTGACTAGATACAAATAGTTCATGAGCAAGCAATATCAATAATATGAATCAATCAATAAGTTTTGGGACAATGCACATAGAACTAAGAATGGCAACTATGCTCTCTTAATTGGTGCCTAAGGATAGAAGGTGGAGACTCAATATAATGGTGGAAGAAAGGCCCTTCATAAAGGGAAGAAGGGATTTTAAGTTTCATAAAGAGCTTCCAAAAATTATGGTACTTCTTAGCTTTTATCTCTCATTGCCCCTGTCATAAGCATCTTGAAGTGATTAAGGTTAAAGTGAACAAACTATGGAGCATATGCTTGACAAAGTATAAGTTGTCAATCTCATGTCCCTTGAATACGAGGGTCGCTCCTCATGCTACTCAAATTTAGTTACTTGCAAGTTCTTGTCATAGTAAGTACATGTGTATCATAGAGAACCTCCAACGGGGTACCCCTTGCATATGATACAGGAGATATCCAATAATCAAAATGACAAGGCAAGCAGACAATGATCATCTCAGCAATCTTCTTATTTACCATGGGAATATGGTGCTTTTTTCTCTCTTTCCTCTTTTCTCATATTTTTTTCTCAATCTCTTTTTTATAAGAAGAATGCTTCATAGATTGCTCACTATGGTGGTGCTGCAAGTTTCCACCGTGATTAGGCATGGCTTAGTCTAGCGGCCCAGGCGTTTCTCTAACACACATAGATAACTCCATGGACTTACAATCTCCCCTTTCATTTCACACCGACGACATCCATAAACAAAAGAGCATGATATCAACTGTGTACAATGTACAAGTGCAATGTTGAAAGCGTTCCCCATGACAGCATGGTTCTGCTAATTCCAACGTATAAGTACAAGCATATACAACATAGATGACACAATGGTTCAAGTTTATTAGGGGCAAGAAAAATAGTGTGCCATCAAGTTCGTGAGAGCTTTAATCACTAAGTTTTCACATAACAAAATACTTTTTAATTGGAAGATAAATGAAAACAAGAATATACTTGGAATGGTGTAACACACCATTCATAGGAATTTATAGTGGACACTTTGGAATAACTTGGTTTCTTGGGAGTTGGATGCATGAGTAGAGCATACTCATACAAGTGGGAGGCTAGCAAAAGACTGGGAGCGACCAACTAAGAGAGTAATAATGGCCATAATCATGTAGAGCGACAAAACATTACTAATCAAAGCATATAGTGGTACTACAAGTCAAGGACTAGATGATCATAGAGGCTATGGTGACTTGTTCATAGTCATAACATGGTGTGAGCATGTGCCAAGTCAACCCAAACAAAGCATCAAAGGAGAATAGCACAATACTATGCTTTTGTATGCTAAAACAACGCATGATTCCTTCAAGGCACATTAAGAAATCCTAATTATTTGGAACAAGTCATGCTACAGCAATAATCACCAAGCATAAGATCGAAACAACATCTAGCATGACATGATAAAGTCTAAGTCACAGTCAAAGCAAGCTCCTCTTGCACTAATCAAGCAAGAACTTTCTACTCCTCTCCAACACCAATCAACTTATTTGAAACAACACAGCGAGAACGGGGGTCCAAACTACTTTATTCAAGCAAACTAAGCAAAAAAAACCACAAATGAAAACGAAGACGCTCAAGAACAACACAACAGTGCATGAAACAATAAAAATGAAGTGTCTAGAAAGACCTGAGATTTTTATTGATGAAGAAGGGGATTCCTTGGGCATCCCCAAGCTTTGACGCTTATACCACTTGAATATTTCTTGGGTTTTCACGGGGTGGCATCCCCAATATTTAGCTTTTGTCCATTCTTCATCTCATTACATCATTCTTCCCTTACACCTGAAAATTTTCCATCATACAAAACTTCACATAATCTTCATTAGCAACATTAGTGTATACAAAACTTCACACAATCTAGAACAGCAAAACTTTCACTAAAAACACAAGCTAATGTATAAATTCCCTCAAAACGGACAATTTCCTAAAAAGAACCCCAAAAGGAATCAATAAGAAGCAAATGCAAATAATGGCATAAATCTGTCAAAACAGACCAGCAGGTAGAAACCGATTTTTTCGAAGACCTTATGTTGCTCAAATCAAAAAGTGTTGAACTAAAGAAAGTTAGCTAACATACTGGGGGATTTATTCAGAAAATTACAGCTCAATCCAACAAGTACTTTTCTTTAACGCCTTTAAGTTAGGCACAAGAAGCAAGAAGAATCAAGTATTTTTAAATGAAGAAGCATTAACATCAAATCTTGCTTTCAAAGGAGGAGAAAAAAGCAACTTCTCTCTCCTCATAGGGAAGTGTTCAATACCTTTCTTGAATGGAAATTGATAATTAATGGTGCCTTCTTTCATATCAATGATGGCACCAACCGTTCTAAGAAAAGGTCTTCCCAAAGTAATAGGACAAGAAGCAGTGTATTCAACATCCAAAACATAGAAATCAACAGGGACATAAGCATTGTTAACCATAATAAGAACATCATTAACACTCCCCATGAGTTTATTTTTTAGCATTATAATTAAGTGGGACATCCAAATAAGAATCTTCCAAAGGTGGAAAATCAAGCATTTCATAAATCTTTCTAGGCATAATAGAGACACTAGAACCAAGGTCACATGAAGCTTTGAGATCAAAGTCATTCACTTGCATATTAATGATGGATTCCCAACTATCTTCTAATTTCCTAGGAATAGAGGCTTTGTGTTTCAACTTTTCTTCCTTAATTTTAATAAGAGCATCAGTAATGTGTTTGGTGAAAGCTACATTCATATCACTAGCATCGGGACTTTTAGCAATGTTTTGTAGGAACATAATCACTTTAGAGATATTGCAACCATCAAGATCAAAATCAAACTTAGCATCACTAGTAGTAGACTCATTGGGTTTAGGCATTGTGGTAGGAAGAATAGGTACTTCTTGTGGTTTAGTGGAATCCATATTGGTGGTGGTGATAGTGCACACACTATTGTTTCTAGCAATTTCAGCTTCTCTTTCCCACTTAGCTTGTAGTTGGTCTAACAATCTAACATTCTCATCAATAGTAACGTGTATGGAATGAGTAGAAGCAAAGGTACTTTCCAAAGTTTCAGGTTTAGCAGCCATTTTATTAATCAAAGAGGACTGATCTTCAGACAAAGAGGAAATGTTTTTTCTCAACATTCAAAAGCTTTTCCTCCACAGTCTTGTTGAAAGTGGTTTGTTTACTAATAAAGTATTTAGGAATGACTTCAAGTTCAGAGGGAGCACTTCTAGTATTGTTGTAGGAGTTTCCATAGGTACTGCCATTATTAGGAGGATAAGGGCTATAATTATTGTTAATACCAAAATTATTCCTATAGGCATTGTTGTTGAAATTGTTGTTTTTAATGAAGTTCACATCAACTTGCTATTCTTGAGCAACCAAATAGGCTAGGGGAACATTATATGGATCTATAGGAGCTTTTCCATTAACAAGCATATCCATGATAAAATCAATCTTATCACTCAAAGAGGAGGTTTCTGATGACTTTCTACGCACAGCCTGTTGGGAACCCCAAGAGCAAGGTATGAAGCAGCAAGTAGCAAGTTTTCCCTCAGTTCAGACCGAGGTTATCGAACCATAAGGAGGAAGGAAACGTCACACAGCTGTTGCAAGCAACACAGAGACCTGCACAACGCAAACTCAAGACTTTGCCCCAACGAACAGTGAGGTTGTCAAGCTCAACGGTTTGCTGTAACAAAGGATTAAACGTATGGTGTGGAAGGTAATGGTTTGCATCAAGTAAACAAGTAACATTGGAAGATGTATCAATGGTAAAGATTTGTAAGATCCCTCCTTTATAAAGGAAAAGGATCCCTGTGATTGCAATGCTAGTCCCTGGATCATTGCTAGCATCCACAGTTTAAGATGAAGTACACAGATACTAAGGTCATTTATTACATCCATTCCAGAGATAAACAGTCTTTACAATTCAAGGCCACAGGCCTAATACAAGAGTTTGAATAAGTAAATAAATATAAGTCTTCATCTTCATGTGCCATAGGCAAACATGTTGAGTGTAGACTCATGACACCTAATCCTCATCAGAGTAACCTGCAACATCACAAGTTACAGCCATAGTGGGTCAATACTTTGGAATAGTATTGGCAAGTGATACCTTAGTAAAATTTAGGTGGACTATATTACTATATGCAATTTGGCTAAGTGTAGCTTGGTTTGCTTTGCTAAAAATAGGTTTTTCCTATTAGTTGAAATCACTAAGTTTTTCTTTGTCAAAACTTTTTCCCAAGGAACCACCAATAGACATTGAGGTCCTTCACCCTTGTTCACCCACAAGTTTTTACTTAGAAGTTGGAGTGATGAGATTCTTGATAGTTTCCATGTCTTGATGCTCAAGTTGTCCATTGCCATGGACTTGGCTAAGTACTTAGATTTTTTTCCATCTGCAGAGGTTGTGCACTTTCCCCACCAGACTTGGTTTCCCAAGACAGGACCTTTCAGAAGCATTTCCTTAGACCAAATGGACGCTCTCCAACCTATCATTCCCACTACCACCAACTGTCCAAATGGCTAAGTTCTAGCAACCTATGTGATCCAGGCAGATCCCATATTGCCAAGTGGCTGCACTAGAAGCTTCTCAACACTTGGCCTCTAAAATCCCTTTGTTCCTGGGTGGCTTTCCACAAGTGAGATACACAAGGTAAACCATAGCCATGGGCCTTGTGTAAGCACTCAACCAAAACCACCAATCAAGTCCCTTTCCACCCAGGTGATTCATTGACTTAGTTGTTTTATTAAGAAAAACATAAGTCCAAAGACTTAGAAATATTTTCACCATAGCATGTATATTTTACCAACCCTTGTTTGCGACTATCTAGGCTAAGCATGGCATAGATAGTAACTTAACTTAGAAATTTTCCTAGCAATTCTACAACTACTTAGGATTTCCCAACATGGCATTAGGCAAAATAGTAACATGCAAGACTTAGCAAAATATTTCTAATGCTTAGTATAAAATATAGGGATGGAAATATTCATGAAGTACCACTTGCCTTGGTAGTTGGGAGAGTAGCACTCTTCACAATCACAATCACTAGCACCAAAGTCTACACAAAGAATGGTAGCAACAAATTACACACAACATATACAAACAAACAAAAATACATATGCATGCATGCAAAATGCTAAGTGATGATTTTTAAAACTCAACCAAGCAAGTGCATAGTACTGAAACATAAACAAGTCAAAAACTTGCTAAACCAAGTTTATTTGACACTAAAACAATTTCCTAAACAATTCATATACTCAAATTAGTCCTAAACAAGTTTATGCAAATCAAATCATTTTAACAGAAGCTAAACATTAAACACATTGCATAAATGGAAAGGGCTTGCTCTCCTGATTCCAACGGTATAAAATTTGCCAAAATCTAACATGGGAATCAAAAGTTATAGCTAAATCAAATTTGGATATAAATCAGATTTCAAATTCTGTTTTTAAACCAAACCCTAGCCACGCGGCGCTATCCTATTGGCCGATACCGTTTCACTCAGGATCACCCTTCCGCGCCGTCAGATCAAGTCAGATCCAACGCGCCAGATTCAAAGAAAACGTTTCGCTCAGATCTAATCTGGTCCTTACGATACAGATCTAACGGCTACCGTTGCTCTAACCATAGCCTGGCGGCGCTAGCGGCGGCGACTGGCGGCGGCGCGTCTGCCAGTGGCGGTGCCGACGTTCTAGGTCGCCCGGGGAGGGGAGAGGGTGCTCACCAGAACCGCAGGGACGAGGTGAAGCTCAACGTGCCAGTGGCTTGGCAAGGGGCGCTCGGAGTCGTCGAGGATTCCTCGCCGTAGTTCGCGAACGCGTCGGGTACGGCTGCTGGTCGACGTTGGCGAGGTTCTGCGTCGCGCTAAGACAAGAGGAAGGCACCGTTAGATGCGCAAGGTGCTAAGGGTCCTAGGCATAACAAACAGAGGGCAAGGGGCGGCTGGTACTTACGGGGAGAGGTCGCCGGAGTTTGAGCAGAGAGCGGCGATGCTCAGTCGTTGTCGTTGCCGAGGCTACAGACCATGCACGGGCAAAAGAAAATCGTCCGCAGATGCGCACGGAGCTGCAGAGCATGCTAGTATGAATCATGGACAGAGGGGGGCACGGTGCTCACCGGAATTCGTCGGCGAGGTCGTCGGAACAGCGGCAGCGTCGGGCGAGTTGCGAGCAGCCTGGTGGCGTGGAGAGGAAATTGGGTGAGGGGAAATGGCCGTGAGAGGGAGGGGCTTAAGTAGGAAGAGGCTCGACAAGAAACGCTCAGTGATTCAATGCCAATTATGCCGCGGAATCAACGCAGCAACGGCCAGCGACGGTGTTCGTGCGCGGAATCTGGGGAAGACGATGATGACGTGGACGGGGCCCGCTTGTCAGCGAATAGAACAGAGGGGGAGTGGGGTCCGGGTGTCAGCGGCTCGCTGGGTGTGTCTGCGCGTGAGAGAGAGAGAGGGGACCCGGGTGGGCTAGCTGGGCTGGTTTCACTGTTGGGCCCAAAGTCTGGCGCCGGCCCTTTTGTTTTTCTTTATTCCTTTTCTATTTCTGATTTGATTTTCTGGAATGATTTTCAAATGATTTCAAACTCAAATTGAAAACAAATCTTCTCAGGAATTTTGTAGGATGCCACATTCATATTTCTGGGCATACAAACATGTGGTCTCTCTGTTCAAGCTTGGTCCTTTTGAATAAACAAAATAAATAGTGCTATAGCACTTAATTTTTGAAAATGTTTTGAAAATGGTTTTGAACCATTTTTATTTTGTATAATTTTGTTCAAATTCCACACTCAATCCAATCAACAAGGAAGCAAACAAACTTGGTTTAAAACACTTAAGCTCTCAAATGGGGATGGCCATTTGATTTAAGTATGCTCACATGAAATGATAGCACTATGAGCTTCTATTTTCTTGAAATTGGTTTGAAATTGATCTCAAAACTATATGCATGCATGAATGATATGCAATCTTTGAAATCATGATTTTAGGGATGTTACAAGATTGGACCGGGGTCCATAGTTCACTAGAGGTTCTCTCCTTAGATAAACAACATGGCATGAAGGGTAAACAAATTACAGCAGGGCAATTGATAGGAACTGAGCAAGGCTTAACATTTCAATTACTAGTCAGAAAGATCCTATGAGGTTGATTGGGAAATACAATAAGATTCATAGACCGCCATCCAACTTCATCTATGGCTCTAAGTCCACCTTCAGGTTATCATCCGAACCCCCTCCAGTATTAAGTTGCAAGCAACAGACAAGTGCTTTAAGCAAGGTGTGTAAGGTAAACAGTCCACATGTTCCATGAACAAGAGACCGTTGTTTTCTCCCTAGTGGCAACAACACATCTAAAACCGAAGAGATTATTGTCACTTCCCTTGGAAACTAGAGGCATGAACCCACTATCGAGCATAAATACCCCCTATTGGAGTCACTAGCAACTACTTGGCCAAGATAGCTACTAACAATGGAGAGCATGCAAGATCACAAACAACACAGACATGATAGAATCATAAAGACAAAAACATTAATCAAACCAACATAATAACCTCAATATCCATCGGATCCCCGCAAACACAACATGCATGATTACAAATATATTAGATCTTGATCATGAACAGAGATCACAAGATCTATACATGAAAGCACAAAGGAGGAGATACAACCATCTAGCTAATACATGGACCCATAGTCCAAGGTGGAACTACTCACGCATAATACCGGAGAGAAGGCCTCCGGGATGATCTCCCCTCCGGCAGGGTGCCGGGAAGAACTTCAGATCCCCCGATCTAGGGATGATGGTGGCGGCGGCTACAGAAGGTTTTGTGGATATTCTATCGGGTCCTCAGGGTTTCTACATCGGGGGCTTTTTATAGGCGAAGGGGGAGACCGAGGAGGCGTCCAGGGGTGGAAAACCCTAGCCAGGCGCGGGACTGGGCCCACCCGCTCTTGGGGTGGGTTTGGCCCCCTGTCTGGCCCCTCCGGATCTCCTCTGGACTTCTTGTTCCCCACGGAAAGTAATTGACTTTGTCCTTTGTCCCGTCCAATTCCGAGAATATTTGTTTACTAACTTTTCTAAAACCAAAAACAGCAGAAAACATGCATCTTGCACTGTTGCAACTTGTTAGTAGGTTAGTACCAGAAAACATGTAAAAAGCACCTCAAAGTGTGGAGAAGTAAAGCAAAGTAGATACTAAACAAGCATGGAACATCAAAAATTATAGATACGTTTCCAACGTATCAACATCCCCAAGCCTAACTCCTCCTCGTCCTCAAGTAGGTAAGTGATAAACAGAATAATTTTTGAGGTGCATGCACCCTCACAATAAAGATCCAACCATTTGCAAGTATTAAAAGCTGGGATCAAAGAACTCTAAACATGTGCATGAAAGATGGAGTTCTAACAATAGGACATAGTAACTATGCATGCAACATGAAAAGCTACAAACAAAGATCATGAATAATATGCATTGAAAAATGTTTGTTTGTTTCACATGCAGAAAACATAGCATAGTGGCAATCATCTTGTCCCTCATAGAGTAGCAAATAGATGCATAGGACACCTTCAAATTTTACAAGGGTGACTAGAAACAAGTAGCACAAGAACAAGTAATATCACAATATGCATAAATTAATAAGCTTTGGAACATTGCACACAGAATGACAACTATGCTCTCTTAATGTTGCCTAAAGGTAGAAGGTGGAGACTCAATAGTGGTGGAGGAAAGGCCTTTTGTAAAGGAAGAAGGGATTACAAGTTTCAAAAAGAGCTTCCAAAAATTATGGTACTTGTTAGCTTTCAGCCCTCATTGCCCCTATGATAAGCATCTTGAAGTGGTTAAGGTTAAAGTGGCAAAGCTGGGGTATATGCTTGGAGAAGTATAAGTTGGCAATCTCAAGTCCCTTGAATACGAGGGCCACACCTCATGCATACTCAACTTTGGGTCCAGGTAAGTTCGTTTCATTGTAAGTATTTGCATATCATTGAGAACCGCCAACGGGGTACCCCTTGCACATGGTACAGGAGCTTTCCCATAACCAAAATGACAAGGCAAGCAGATAATGAGCATCTCAGCAATCTTTTTATTTACCATATGCATAGATTTTTATTGAGGATGCTTCATAGATAGCTCATTATGTGATGCTGCAAGTTTCCACCATGATTAGGCATGGCTTAGGCTAGCGGCCCAGGCGTTTCTCTAACACAGAATATAAACTCCATGGACTTACAAGTCCCCTCTTTATTTCACACCGGTGACATCCATAGACAAAAGAACATGATATCAACTGAGTACAACAAGGTTCAAGTGCAATGTTGAAAACATTCCCCGTGACAGCACGGTTGTGCTAACTCCAACTTATAATGTACAAGTATATACAACAAAGTTGTCACAATGGTTCAAGTTTATTTGGGGCAAAGAATAAAGTGTGCCATCAAGTTCGTGAGGGCTTTAATCACTAAGTTTTCACATAACAAAATAGTTTTTAATTGGAAGATAGTTGAAAACAAGAATATACTTGGAATAGTGTAACACGCCATGCATATGAATTTATAGTGGACACTTTGGAATAACTTGGTTTCTTGGGAGTTGGAGGCATGAGTAGAACTTACTCATACAAGTGGAGGCTAGCAAAAGACTGGGAGCAACCAACTAAGAGAGCAATAATGGCCATAATCATGCAGTGCAACAAAGCATACTAATCAAAGCAAAGAGTGGTACTACAAGTCAAGGACTAAATGATCATAGAGGCTAATGGTGACTTGTCATAGTCATAACATGGTGTGAGCATGTGCCAAGTTAACCCAAGAAAAGCATCAAAGGAGAAAACCACAATACTATGCTTTTGCATGCTAAAACAACGCATATTTTTTTCAAGGCACACTAAGCAATCCCAATTGTTTGGAACAAGACATGCTACAGCAATAATCAGTAAGCATAAGGTCAAAACAACACCTAGCATGTCATGCTAAAGTCTAAGTCACAGTCAATGCAAGCTCATCTTGCACTTCAAGAAAGAACTTACTACTCCTTTCCAACACCAAGAAAACTTATTTGCAAAACAACACAGCGAGAACGGGGGTCCAAACTAATTCAGAAAACTAAACAAACTAAGCAAATCAAACGAAAACTAAGACGCTCCAAGAACAACACAACTATGTATGAAACAATAAAAACGAAGTGTCTAGACAGACCTGAGCTTTTTATTGATGAAGAAGGGGATGCCTTGGGCATCCCCAAGCTTTCACGCTTGTACCACTTGGATATTTCTTGGGGTGACACCATGGTGGAATCCCCAATCTTGAGATTTGTCCATTCTTCATCTCATTGCATCATTCTCTCTCTACATCTGAAATTTTTCCTTCATACAAAACTTCACACAATCTTCATTAGCAATATTAGTGTATTCAAAAGATATTAGACCACTGGCAAAGCTTTGGAACAGAAAGGCTGTTCACTAAAAACACAAGCTACTGTAGTAACTCCTTCAGAAAGCTCAATTCACCTAAAGAGAACTCAAAAAGGAATCAATAAGAAGCAAATGCAAATAATGGCAGAAATCTGTCAAAACATACCATCAGGTAGAAACCAATTTTTTCTAACATCTTCTGTTGCTGAAATGAAAAAGTGTTGAACTAACGAAAGTTATCTAACATACTGGGGGGTTTATTTGTAAATTTTGGGCTCAATCCGAATTACAGAGCCTCCTCACGATTTTTTTTGGTGGAGGATAGAAATCTGTTTCCGGACAGCAACTCCCCAAATCTTACCTCCCTCTCATTAGAGGTCATTCTTGGCACAAAAAGCAAACAAAAAGGATAAGGAGAGGTCATTACTGAAGTAATAACTTCCAAGACTCAAGTAAACTCCTGGGTTATCTCCCAACAAGTACTTTTCTTTAACGCCTTTAAGTTAGGCACAAGAAGCAAGAAGAATCAAGTATTTTTAAATGAAGAAGCATTAACATCAAATCTTGCTTTCAAAGGAGGAGGAAAAAGCAACTTCTCTCTCCTCATAGGGAAGTGTTCAATACCTTTCTTTAATGGAAAATGATATTTAATGGTGCCTTCTTTCATATCAATGATGGCACCAACTGTTCTAAGAAAAGGTCTTTCCAAAGTAATAGGACAAGAAGCATTGTATTCAACATCCAAAACATAGAAATCCATAGGGACATAAGCATTATTAAACATGATGATAACATCATTAATACTCCCCATGAGTTTCTTCTTAGCATTATCATTGAGTGGGACATCCAAATAACAATCCTCCAAAGGTGGTAAATCAAGCATTTCATAAATCTTCCTAGGCATAATAGAGACACTAGAACCAAGATCACATGAAGCTTTGAGATCAAATTCATTCACTTGCATATTAATAATGGGTTCCAAACTATCTTCTACTTTCCTAAGAATAGAAGCTTTGTGTTTTAGCTTCTCTTCCTTAATTTTCACAAGGACATCTGTGATGTGTTTGGTAAAGGCAACATGCATATCACTAGCATCAGGACTTCTAGCAAGCTTTTGCAAGAACATAATTACTTCACAAATATTGCAACCATCAATATCAAAGTCAAACTTGGCATCACTAGTAGTAGGCTCAATAGGCTTAGGCATAGTAGGAGTAGGAATATGGACTACTAGTGTTTTTAGTGGTGATGGTGCACACACTATTGTTTCTATCAATTTCAGCTTCCCTTTCCCACTTAGCATGGAGTTGAGCTAGCAGCCTAACATTTTCATCAATAGTAACTTGTATGGCATGAGCAGTAGCAAAGTTTTTTTCCATAGTTTCAGGTTTAGCAGCCATTTTATTAATCAAGGAAGACTGAGCTTCAGACAAAGATGATATATTTTTCTCGACAGCTAAAAGTTTTTCCTCTAGTCTTATTGAAAGTGGTTTGTTTACTAATAAAGTCCTTGAGCATGACTTCAAGTTTAGAGGGGGCACTTTTAGCATTATTGTAAGAACTTCCATAGGAATTGCCATTTTTAGGAGGATAAGGCCTATAATTGTTGTTGCTACCAAAATTACTCCTATAGGCATTGTTGTTGAAATTGTTATTTCTAATGAAGTTCACATCAACTTGCTCTTCTTGAGCAACCAAAGAGGCTAAGGGAACACTATTAGGATCTAGAGGAGCTTTCCTATTAACAAGCATAGCCATAATAAGATCAATCTTTTCACTCAAAGAGGAAGTTTCCTCAACAGGATTTACCTTCTGACCATGTGGAGCTCTCTCAACATGCCATTCAGAGTAGTTAACCATCATATTATCAAGAGCCTTGTTGCAGCACCCAAGGTGAGGCCCATAAAAGTACCTCCAGCAGCTGAATCCAACAGATTTCTTGAGGAGAAGTTCAAACCTGCATAAAAAGTCCGTATAATCATCCAAGTAGTGAGTCCATTATGTGATCTTGGCACCGAAGTTAATGTTATATCTTATGATTTTTATTTAGAAATAAAAGAAGATATAGCACCGGCTACAATAGAAAATACTGACATGACAATTATGTTAGCCAATAAAAATCTTAGAATTCCAATGAGAGTAGTTTAAGATGCAACTATCACAATTGGCAATAAAAATTTCCCTATCGATTTTGTAGTTGTGTATGTACCAACTGACACTCTTTGCCCAATCATATTTGGAAGAAACTTTTTGAGTGATGTAGGTGCCACAGTCGACTTCAAAAATGAGGTTGTATCCATTAAGCTTGGGAAAGAAAAAAAAGAATTCTACTTTTCCAAATTTAAAGACAAACCTGTACATATACAAGAAGAAGAGAAAGAGAAAACTATTGAGGAGATGTCAACTCTTTTCTTAAGTAATCAAGAAGAAGAAATAAATGAAGACTCAAAATGTGAAGAACTAATTATGGAGGACAGATCTCTAGAGGAATTAGAAAGTGAATTTGATTCATTTCCCATTTTAGAACCTCCAACTAATGAAGCTTTTGAAGAGCCAGAAAAGAGAGGGGTGAAGAATTACCACCCCCAAAATTAAAAACTTTACCAGATAATCTTAAATATAGATTCTTAGATGATACTAATAACTTCCCTGTTATTATTAGTGCTAAACTTTCAGGGGAAGAAGAACTTATGAAGGTACTAAAGGAACACCACAAGGCCTTTGGGTACTCAATGGATGACTTGAAGGGTATTAGTCCCATGATAGCCGTCCATCCAATATGTAGGGTTCGCAGCATAGAAAACAAAATTTTCCTACGATGGGAACAACTATGTACCAAGATCTATCTACTAGATACAAGCAACGGGTGGATATACATCTGTAGAGAACATACCCTTCAAGACCAAAAAAGCTTAACGACGTTGAACTCATGGTTGATGTAGACGATCACTTGCCGATCTCAAGATCGAGAGGAAGTCCTAGCGCCACAAATCAGCGGCGCATCCGTGCTCGCACACACGTCCGAGGCACCGAGCAACCTCCGCCTCCTCGCTCTAGCGATGCAGCGGAAGCACAACTCTTTCTTGCCGAATATCCATCGGGAACATGTATCTTGCTAGTCCGAGACCATGGGGGATAAATACTAGAGGGGAGAGAGATCCTTCACGAGGAGGTGTGAGTGAGAAGTGAGGAGGGGGCTCATTTTATAGGAGGAGGGGGAACCCCAAGGGGGTGGCGCTGGCCATGGAGGGATGTCCCCTCCCCTCCCCTCCTTCATTCATGTGGGTGGACACTCCACTCAAAAAATGCCCCTTCAATTTTCTCCACTCAAAAACCGACTCAAATTCCCATTAAATTTCCACCAAATTTAATGCAAACTCTCATTAAATAAAACTCCTTTTATTTATTCAGAATTTTTCAATTACTTTAATGACAAACATTCACATATAACCCCTTGCTAGTACTTCATTTCACATGCAGAAACACTTTCTGCAATTTCACCCGAAACCAGTTTCGGTATCTAGTGAAATAAATTCCTGCGCTTGTTACTCTTTTCAGCATGAAAATATTTGCTCCAAATGGTGTCGGTGTCTCTTAAGTGTGTCACCCTACGGTTCACGAATAATGCGTACATGATCGAGACTCCTGTCAAATCAATAATCAGAAGCGGGACTTGGAGATCCATACTGACTCCCACACATTCAACAATGACTTTCTTGTGATCGTGAGAACCTTCTACGCTAGTATCTTAATCCCTTTGCTTAGCGATATATTACATGTCTGAGATTCGATCATCGGTATCTCCATACCTAGTTTGATCTCGTTACTGACATGTACTCTTTTCTTGTTCCCGTGATATTGTAGGGTTCGCAGCATAGAAAACAAAAAATTTCCTATGATGGGAACAACTATGTACCAAGATCTATCTACTAGACACAAACAACGGGTGGATGTATATCCGTAGATAACATACCCTTGAAGACCGACAAAGCTTAACGAGTTAAACTCGTGGTTGATGTAGACGATCTCCTATCGATCTCAAGATCGAGAGGAAGTCCTAGCGCCGCAAATCAGCAGCGCATCCGTGCTCGCACACACGTCCGAGGCACCGAGCAACCTCCGCCTCCTCGCTCCAGCGATGCAGCGGAAGCACAACTCTTTCTTACTGAATAGCCACCGGGAACATGTATCTCGCTAGTCCGAGACCATGGGGGATAAATTCTAGAGGGGGAGAGGATCCTTCACGAGGAGGTGTGAGTGAGAAGTGAGGAGGGGTGCCTTTTATAGGAGAGGGGGAACCCCAAGTGGGTGGCCGGCGCATGGGGCTGCCCCCTTGCCCTCCCCTCATTCATGTGGGTGGACACTCCACTCACAAAAATACTTTCAATTCCCTCCACTCAAAATCCCACTCAAAATTACTTTTAAATTTCCACCAAATTTAATGCAAACTCTCATTAAATAAAACTCCTTTTATTTATTCAGAATTTTGTCAATTACTTTAATGACAAACATTCACATATAACCCCTTGCTAGTATTTCATTTCACATGCAAAAACACTTTCTGCAATTTCACCCAAAAACCTATTTCGGTATCTAGTGAAATAATTCCTGCGCTTGTTATTCTTTCCGGCATGAAACTTTTGCTCCAATTGGATGTCGGTGTCTCTTAAGTGTGTCACCCTACGGTTCATGAATAATGCGGACATGATCGAGACCCCTCTCAGATCAATAATCAGAAGCGGGATCTGGAGACCCATACTGACTCCCACACATTCAACGATGACTTTCTTGTGATCGTCGGAACCTTTTATGCTAGTATATTAATCCCTTTGTTTCACGATATATTACATGTCGGAGAATCGATCATCGGTATCTCCATACCTAGTTTGATCTTGTTACTGAGATGCACTCATTTCTTGTTCCCGTGATATAACATTCTAGTGATCAAATCACTTGCTTGCAAGCTAACCAATGTGATATCACCGAGAGGGCCCAGAGTATATCTATCCGTCATCGGGATGAACAAATTGCACTCTCGATCCATGGGCCTCACACTACTAGGAAAACGGCTATAGGTAATCAGCACATCCGTGGCTCACATGGTTGAAGTGCCCCACGGCTAAAACAGGCGTGGCTCACATGTGGGCAGTGCCCTACTAATAACTAGAACAACCGTGGCGCACATGACTATAGTGCGCCACAGATGTGTGTGGGCCAGGGCCCTGTTGGCCACACGCCAAACATCTGTAGCGCACTATAGTCATGTGCGCCACGGTTGTTAGGGTCATCTGTGGCGCATGTGTGTCTGGTGCGCTACGCTTAAGCGCATGGCCCCCTCTGCTCTGAAACGGCCACAAACTTCTGTGGCGCACTCGGCCTAGTGCGCCACAGGGAGTAGGCGCATCTGTGGCGCACTTGGTGTAGTGCGCCACAGATGTTTGTACTCCCTGTGGCGCACTAGGGCTGTGTGCGCCACGGATGTGTCGATTTATTTAGGGCAGCACTTTATGTGCACATGTGTGACCACATCCACCACCCCACACTTCACTTTCCCCTTCTTCTTCCTCCTTAGATCTAGTCGGGATCTTCTCCTTCCCACCTCAATTTCTCCACACATTCACCATTTTTAGCATGTAAAACTTGCTTTGGATGTTACATAAGTAATAGAGGAGGTCTCCGGTCTCTCATCTATCCTTCTCCGGTCGACGCGCGCACCTCTCCTTTCCATCTTTCTCGCGATCGGTCTCTCATCTCGGTAAGTTGTCCATGTAAGGATGTGTTCATGTTTATATGGATGATGTGCTTATATGTATGTAGATGATCGATGCTCATGATGTGTGTATGTGGAGAGGATCGATGGTCATATGTGTGTGTATATGGAGAGTATCGATGATGCTCATGCATGTGTGTATGGAGAGGATAATGATATGTTCATGTGTGTATGGATCGGTCTCTCTCTCTCTTGTGTTTGTATGTGAACAAGTTGCCATTTGTTTTGCCAAAATGTTGATTCATTTCCATTTTGGCAAGACTTTGGCATTTCGCAAAGGTCCTAATTTTAGGATAGGTCATGCCAAAATTTTCTATCGACCATTGCATGCATGCATTCATTATGTGGTTCTAATAGACTTCAAAATTGTATCGTGTACATCGTGCAGGCAAAAATGGTCCGCATAATGAGCGAAGGCATTGTGGCTAGATTTTTGAATTGTGCGACGGCCGACATGATACGAAATAACAAGACAGATATAAGATGTCCGTGCAGAAGATGCAAACTCAACTGGGTGATCGACCCAGATTCCGGGAATCTGCAGGCGCACCTGCTCCGCCATGGTTTCATGGATGGATACACTCGTTGGATAAGCGATGACGTAGATGATGGAGACGGTGAAGAAGGTGGCCAACATGACGATGATCATCATCACGGCGAGAACGGGCGAGATGATGAAGAGTCTCCTGGAGATGGTGAAGGTGCGGAAGCAGACCGGGATGATGATGATCTAGATGCCGGAGGAGCAGACGATGATGGAACAACGTCAGGCTGGGTGCGGGACCCTTATGTGCAAGAGCTGCTTCTGAAGCAGACGAGTAACGCCAGGGCTGCCGCTAGAGAGAAAGCCAAGCTTGCGCAACTTGAGAAAGACGCGGTTACTCCATTGTATGAAGGATGCAGGCCCGATGATACCCGGTTGAATGTAACGCTCAAGGCTATGGAGATGAAGGCAAAGCACAAATTGAGCAACGCAAGCTTCGATGATATGATGGCATTCTGGCACGATCGTCTGCCGGAGGGGAACACATGTCCAACTAGTATCGAGGATGCCAAGAAAATCGTCTGTCCTCTCGATCTACCGCACGTTAGATATCACGTATGCATTAACGATTGCATCATTTATCGGGGCGAGGACGCGGAGAAAACCACATGTCCGGTGTGCGGCGTGAGTCGATACAAGAAAGGGAAGAAAGCACCTCGAAAAGTGGTATGGTACTTTCCTATCACTCCTCGTCTGCAGCGCTATTTCACGGACCCTAAGGAAGCGAAGCTCATGCGATGGCATGCGGAAAGGAAGAATCCAGGAGATGATGATGACCCCGAAAAGGATGAGCTGCTGACGCACCCTTCAGATGCTAGCCAGTGGAAAGCATTGGACCTCGAATTCCCATAATTCGGTGGAGATTCGAGGAACATCAGGCTTGGTGCGAGCACCGATGGACTCAATCCGTTCGGTAGCCAGAGCAGCACGCACAGCACTTGGCCCGTGTTTGTATGGATGTACAACCTCCCTCCATGGTTGTGCATGAAGAAGAAGTACATACAAATGAGTATGCTAATTCAAGGGCCGAAACAACCTGGTACCGACATCAATCTGTATCTCGGGCTGTTGAAAGAGGAGCTAGCCACGTTATGGGAATCTGGAGCCAATACTTACGACGCCGTCGCACAAGATTATTTCACTATGAGAGCCGCGTTGATCACTACGGTGCAAGACTATCCAGGTTGCGGGTATATCTCGGGGCAGGTTATCCAAGGATTTTGCGCATGCGTTAGGTGCATGGATAACACAAGCTATCTCCAACTAGAGAAAGATCCAGGGTCATCGAAAACCGTGTTCATGGCGCACCGGAGGTGGCTCGGCAAGAATGATCCATGGAGAAAACGTGGAGACCTGTTCGATGGCAAATCAGAGACCCGAGGAATCCCAGAGCGTAGGAGCAGCGAAGAAGTGGAAGAGTTGCTGAAAAACTGGAAAGATTGTCCTAAGACTGGAAAGAAGCGAAAGAGGCAGCAACAAGACAAGCCGCTGATGAAGGTATGGAAAACAAGGTCTGTTTTCTGGGAGTTGCCATACTAGAAGTTTCTCCGCACGCCTCATAGCCTCGACATCATGCATATCACGAAAAACGTGTGCGAGAGTCTGGTCGCCACCATAATCAACATGCCAGATAGGACGAAAGATGGTCCGAAAGCAAGGCACGACCTGATATGCTTGGGTATCCGGAAGGAGCTTCACGGAGGACGCACTACTCCTGATGATCAGGAAGATGACGATGATCATGAGTCGGAGACGACACAAGGTCGTCGGAAGGGTAAAAAGTTAAAGAAGAACGAATATTACTGCCCTCCTTCTTGCTTCACTCTAAGCCAGGATGAGATCAAACAGTTTTTCAAGTGCCTTCTAGGAGTCAAATTTCCTTACGGCTACGCGGGCAAGATAAGCAGATACCTAGACGAGGCGAAGCAGAGGTTCAGTGGCATGAAGTCTCACGACTGTGCCGTGCTAATGACGCAGGTACTTCCGGTCGCACTAAGAGGGATAATGGATGAGCACGTCCGTGAAACGTTATTTGGCCTATGCAAGTTTTTCGACGTCATCTCTAGGAAGTCGATTGGCTTGAATCAGCTCGGAAGGCTACAGGAGGAGATCGTGGTGATACTATGTGAGCTTGAGGTCTACTTCCCACCCGCATTCTTCGACATTATGGTGCATCTGCTGGTCCATGTCGTGGAGGACATCGTACAACTCGGGCTGATGTTCCTCCGCAGCATGATGGCGTTCGAAAGGATGAACGGACACATCAAAGGATACGTTCGCAACAGGTCCCGTCCAGATGGAAGCATAGCCAAGGGCTTTCTGGCCGAAGAGTGCATCTCTTTCTGCACGAATTATCTAGACATCGAGAACCCTGTCGGTCTTCCCGTCAACAGACACATTGGCAAGCTCGACGGATCTGGTCACCGAGAGGGTCGTCGCATACTGCATGCAGACTTCGATTTTCGACGCGCAGACTTTGATCGAGCAAACCTCGTCGCGCTATAGCATTTAGAACTGGTCGATCCTTGGGTACAGAAGCACAAAAGGTTAATCGAGAAGAAGTACAGTGACCGGGGCATACAGAGGACGCAGGGAGAAATAATCAAAGAGCACAACTCAGATTTCACGCGTTGGTTTAGGCAGACGCTCCTTGATAATCCCCCGCGCTCGCATTCTTCTGACACGGAAAAGATCATATTCACCTTGTCGCAGGGACCGATGCAAAACCTGGTGACCTATCAGGCGTATGATATCAACGGCTACACATTCTACACGGAGGAAAAGGACAACAAGTGTGATTATCAGAACTCAGGCGTAACGTCGGAATTCTACACCGATGACAACGTGAAGGAAAGATTCTACGGAAGAATCGAGGAGATCTGGGAGCTCGACTACTATGGAGAAAAGGTGACGATGTTCCGTGTCAGATGGGTAAAGAGCGTCGAAAGAGAAGACCGGTATTTCACAACCATGGTTATACCCGAAGCAGCCAAATCCAAGGCCGCCGGTGCAAACGTGGCCGCGAAAAATGAACCGTGGGTACTGGCTACCAAAGTGGACCAATGTTTTTTCATTACCGACCCGACAAAGCCTAGCCGTGTTATCGTGAGGAGAGGAAAAAGAAACATCATCGGAATGGATGGAGTCGCCAACAAGCAAGACTTCGACCAGTACGGCGATCCAAAGATTGAAGATGACGACGACTACGATGCAACAACATACATCACAAGAAGAAAAAGGACAACCCTACCCAAAAAAGGTAGCCCGTTCGAAAGAAGAAACATTAAAGTGCCGGGGCTAAATTATTCAACCGCGACAAAGAAGGGAAAAAAGATTGTAAAACGCTAGCTCAAAAAATATTGTAAAATGCGTGGTCGAAAAAGATTGTAATATTCATGAACAAAGTATTATGAAATTTAGTTATACTTTGAATCATATTTTTGGGCATTTTTGGAATATTATTACTTTTGGGCATTTTTGGAATATTTAAAAATATTTTAAAATCAAAATAAAACTTCTATGGCATATATCACCACTTTTGGGAATTTTTTGGAATATTTAAAAGTATTTTTAAAATCAAAACAAAAAATTGGGGCACCAGGATTCGAACCTGGGTGCTCTCAGGTTTAGAATAGAGTAGTGGGCAGAACCAGTGGGATAGGCTAGTATAGTTGTTAGCTAGTGGGGCTGTAGTTCTCTTATGCAGTAGTTAGAAGCCGATAGGCGTAGTGCACTAGCCCATAGTGCGCTACAGATATCCGTAGCGCACTATGGCTCAGGCGCTACGCCTAAGTGGCTTTATCCACACGTGGCGCCCGACCCCCTCTCTCATCCCCATCTCTCCATCTCTCAGCCCGAGTACGATCCGCCGCCGCCGCCGCTCTCGATCCGCCGCCGCTGCGTCTGAGGAGGAGGAGGCCTGCCCGCGCCCGAGGAGGAGGAGGTCCGCCCGTGTCCAAGGAGGCGGTCCGCCCGCGTCTCAGGAGGAGGCCCGTGTCCGAGGAGGAGCAGTCGTCGCGTCTCAGGAGGTGGAGGCCGCCGTCGTCCGCCCATCGTCGTCCGCCGGTCGTACGCCCGTCGTCCGCCCGTCGTCCGCCTGTCAGAGGTGAGCGTCGCCTCTCCCCTCTCGCCCTCTCTCCCTCTCTCCCTCTCTCTCCCTCTCTCCCTCTCTCCCCTCTCTCCCCTCTCTCTGCAGGCCATGGTTAGGGTTCTGCTTCATGGTCTGAAAAAGAACTCTCTATGCGATACTCAGCTCTAGTATTATGCAGCCAAGTGTCTATTAGTCTAGCAATCGTGAAGCTTGCTCTTATATTGTTGACAAAAGCTTGTTGTTGGTTCACCTGGGCATGGTCAAACATGACTGTAGCTTGATTTACAAAAGCTTGCTGTTGACAAACTTGACTTGTTGACAAAAGCTTGTTGTTGACAAAATTTAGAACTGCAACACGCATCATAACAGTTTAAACATGACTGTAGCTTGCTGTTGACAAAAGCTTGCTGTTGACAAAAGCTTGCTATCCAGAAGATTTTTACAGAAGCTTGCTGTTGACAAAATTCCTCTTTCTATTCGTAGTGAAGATTTTTTTGTCTATACCTTCCCTTTTTCTGGTATCCTATCCAGAAGGAAATAAAATACAAATAGAAAGCCACAACAATGTATTGAGTGGAAAGAGTTGGTCTATAAATAATGTAAAAGAGCAAGAACATTGCACACAGCATTCTACTTTAGCTACGCATAGAAAGACTGTACCAGTGGAGAAGTATCTGGAGATAGAGTAGGCAAGGGCAGCAGCCCTAGCTCCATTGCTTGAAATCTTGAGGGCATTGGCACCTGAGCTTGCCCACAGCCTCAGAGCCATTGCAGCTGGATTAGTTGTTGCAACCTTGCAACCCAAGCAACAAAGTGTATATGCGTTCTTCTTTGCCCTCTCCTTGAAGCGGATAGTAGCTCAGTGGTAGTAGTGGTGGGAGGATAGGGAAATGGGAATTGTTTGGCTCAGGAAGAGAGGGGGGAAATAAGAGGGGGTGTGCAGGGATAGGATTTGTATGGCTGCTGGGTGCTCATAGCCTCATCCTTGGTTAGAGCACAGCCATTAATCCTTCTCAGCTTGATCCAAAATCTATTGATTAATGTTACACAATGTGAGATCAGAAAATGGTCCCTATGTCTGTACTACTAACAGTAAACCGTGAGTGTAGATTAGTAAAAGCCTGACTGTGAAGCCATGGTAATAATAATACTAGGACTTAATCCTGATACATGTCAATGTAAGGAGAGATTGGTGAATTTTAATCTACCGTGTCCTTTGCGTGTGGCATTACATTATTGTTTGTTACCGGTGTATCCCTCGCTGTACACATACCCATCTAACAGAGAGTAATCGCCTCAGGGTAATGCAAAATATTTATGCTTGGTTTTTAGTTGCTGTCAATTGCTGCTGTCATGACAAAATGAAGTAGTAAAAGAAAACCTGGCTGTCAATTGCTGCTGTCAGTTGACAGAAACATGTATGCTTGGGTTTTAGTTAGTGCTGTCAATTTCTTGGGTTTTATTTGCTGCTATCAATTATTTATTTGTAGTAAAATGGAACTTTGATGTCATTGTGCTTGTGCTTGTATATGAAGCACTTTATTATGTGTGTATGCAGGTTCTTGTATGAAATGAGTCCCGATTCTTGCCGGAATGTTGATTAACTTCCGTTTCGGCAGAAATCGGGCACTCCTAGTTTAAGAAAATTAGCAAAGGTCATGCCGGATTTTTCCGTGCATTTAACCAATTATTTGTTTTTTATTAGTGCAAAGATGTGTGACAACGACGAGGCTGGATGTTCTAAGCGCATCAGCGCTGAAGGAGAACTCAGACCTCCAAATAAACAATTGACATTCTGGGAGGCGGCCCAACGGCTAGAAGACGATGAAGAATACCATCCTTCGGAGAGCGAGGATGATGAGATGGAAGACGTGGAGGAAGAAGCCGAAGGAACGGCGGACGATGAAACCACTGATGGCGGCGAGGGCACAGGGAGTGGTAGCAACCCTCCTAAGAAGAAGAAGAAGCCGAAGGACCGGCGCCCGAACACGGTCGGCACGGTCAGGGAGGAAATTACCAAAGTGAGCCCATCAGGGGTTCCTTTGGAGCCTGCCCTTGTCGTCAAAGGGTACGGTGGGAAAGTGGCGGCGATCACCCGGACAACCATCTCGATCAACACCGAGAATCTCCGGCATAAAGATAATGGCCATTTGCGCACACTCCTCTTCGAGAAGCTGCACGCTAGATACAAGTTCCCCGCTAAGTATCAGAACACAAATTATCATGGGAACGAAGTAAACAAATCCGCCCTCACAAAGATGAGCACCGCCCTGGCCAGCTGGAGAACCCGGATAAAGAAGAAGATCTATAAAGAAGGCAAAAATCTCGAGGAGATCCAGAAGATTGACCCGCATATCACCGAAGATCAGTTCCGGGTGTTCAAGGAGAGGTGTGAATCCGAAAGAGCCCTGGCCAATAGTAATCGGGGAAAGGTGCTGCAGGCGATGAATATAGGTCATCACCATCTCGGATCTGGTGGATACAGAACCGCGGAGGCCAAATGGAATAAGGAGGACGAAGAGTATAGATCCAAGGGGATAGAAAACCCCTTTGCTAAATTCGAACCCGAGCAGGTTCGAAACTTCATCAGGGCCCGTTACCATGTGGACCCAAAAACCAAACAACTCACCGCGGATCCTGCGGTGAAGGAATTCGAGGAAATTGTGGTAAGTATAATCTAATTACCGCGGATCAACACGATTGCAATCTAATCGATGATCTAAATGATTCACTGTTACTTCTTCTGCAGGAGGAGGAAATTGTTGCTAGTCATGGATCCCAGGGTTCCTCATCCCAGGGGTCGACGGCGGCCACCCGGTGGGATAACCCTTTTAACAGGGCGATAAACCGGGCCAAGAAAATAGAGCCGGTTACGAAGAAGCCGTCGTCGGCTGGCCGTCTGGCCGGCCTCGGGGGTAAGAATTGGGTGGATCATTTTGGTCCACCGCCGAGGACGCATGTGGCGCCGTCGGGAAGGAGCGAGGAGGAAAACCGAGAGGTTCAAGAACTTAAGGCACAAGTGGCACGGATCCCGCAGATCGTCCAAGACAACCTGGTAATCACCCTCACGTCCTTCCTGCCTACCTTGGTGGAGTCAATAGCGAACTGGAGTGCGGGTGGTCGAGTAGGGCCGTGCCCGATTCCAAGCATGGTCAGCAGCCACTCGAACAACGCGGCGCCGACGAATCAGGCGAACTACGTGTTCGTGACTCCGCCCGCTAGCACCGCGGTGCCGCAAGTGTTGGTGACTCCCCCTGCCATCACCGCGGCGCCGGAGTACATGTTGGTGCCCCCCTGCCATTGTCGCGGCGGCACCGGAGCTCCAAGCACCCGTCGGTAGGGAGAATACACCGGCGGCCAGCACCGCGCCATCAAGCAGCCCTTCCGTCTCTTGCACGCCCGTCGCCGTATGCGGTGCGTCGACATTTGCCGATCTCGACGCCATCACGGTAAACAAATTGCTTTAATTACCGCCTTATTTCATGCCATCTATATATATATATTACTCTTATGGCATCTCGCTCTGACGACGCCGTACATGTTTTCCGCAGACGGATTTTCCTTGCACTCTCTTATGCTACGTGAACAACGAGCTGAGGGATGTTGCCAAGGGTACCATCGTTCAACCCTTGCAGCGCACGTTCCACTCAAAGCCGATGCCAGATAGCATGCACAGGGTTAAAATTAGTCGGGTGCTAAGGGGCTGCGACGACCTGGAACCTCCCATTCAACCCCTAGGAGCGGATGAAGAAGAGCCGTATGTCCTCAGAAGTTTCTTCGGCTTATTCTTGCTATGGCCAAAGAGCATGATCCGTTTGGGGACGGCGGGGCCATCATGCCACAGACAACAGCACCGCCTGTCGTGCCAGCGACAAGCGGTGGCAAGGCCCCCTTACTGCCCTCGCCGTCACCTCCACGCGGTGGGTCGGATGATCATGTTGATGATATGCACATGGCGCAGGATCCGGCCGAGGACGACGAAGACTGGAATGATCACTTCTTCAGCACTCAGTTTGGCAACAAAGAAGACCTAGCTGGTGGCCCCACAGAGAAAGCCACTATCACCAAGCGTCTGTTTGGTTCTCAGGAGACGCCTCCAGCTTGCGCCTTTACAGAGCCAGCTGATACAACCAACCGGCCCTTTATTCTAAGCCCTGACACACTACATAGGGCGGCCGGTGCTCAGATTGCGGTGCCTGCCCGCTCTCCAAAAGGAAAAAAGGGCAGGAAAAGAAAATCTAGCAGCTCGAGCCAGCCGGTGGCGTCAACAACTGCGAATCCGATCAGGTTTCGGGACGGGCCACCAAGACCCGAGGGTATTATGTGGAGGATTCATGTGGCGGGTGAGCCCATGCTACCTAAGAATTTGCGGAAGCTCGCCAGTTCGGAACTGCAGAGTGTGCATGACGGCGTGCTGACGATAGAGAGACGCCTTCTATCGGAGAAAGATCCCTCGCACCCGGTATTCGTGGTTAAGGTGCCACCAGGCTTGGGCTTCATCGACACTACCCCCGCGGATCTGTTCTTCCTGCGGTTCGAGGACATCTTCAATATGTTCCACCTATACCCGCTGCACTATACCATGGTCTGTCTCTTTTCTCTCAGCCTGGCCACGCAGATCATTAGAGAGAACACACCGGGCATCGCTATAGTGGACCCCTACTACATGCGTGACGGCTGCTTGGGTTCCCCCGCCGAACGATGTATCGTGGCCTCGTACCTAAAAAGAATCCTCGTGGCGAACAAGACAAAGGAATACATTCTCGTGCCTTACTTTCCCGAGTAAGTCGTTATTCAGTCGCCACCGGCGATTGGCTTTATTAGATCATCATTATTCTTTTTTCAACACATTACATTTGAATTTTTTGCGCAGAGATGAACACTGCACGCTCATCTCCTTATCGCCGAAGCATTCCCACGCCACGTATTTCGACTTGGGGAGTCTAGAAAAGAAGAAAAACTACGACAAGATCAAGGAAGTTCTGGATGATGCTCTCACTAGCTTTGCCTCGACGGAAGGCACCAGCTTCGTGCGTAAGAAGGTCAAGTTCGGCAGGCACGTCTTCAACCACGTAACAGAGTTCCCCTACGTGAAGCAGCCGGAAAACAGTAAGAAGGAAGCCTACTACGCACTCCATCACATGAGGGCGTTCCTACTTGACCAGCAGAATTCTACGCTGCCAGATCATCTCAAACAGTGGGCCGAAGCAAAGGCCAAGATCAATGATTCGGATATTAGACAAGAGATGTATTGCATCCAGCAGCAGTTTGGGGCAATCATCTTTCGTGATGTCATGACTTCGGGGGCGATCTTCTACGGAGGAAATATCCCGAATAACCGTGACATAGAAGATCGCCTAGAGATGCAGGGTGACTATAGGAAGTTCATGACGAGACAGGGCGTCCTCCCGTTCCCTAAGCCGAGCCAGAAGGCTTGATGTTGGCCTAGTTGTAGTTGCAAACTATAGATGACCTTTATGTGTGTGTGTGGACGACAAGTGTACTTATCTTATTAGGTTTATGAATCACCGCTTACTTATTTTTCTTATTATTATTATATATCAATCAATGCTTGTTTTTTTTGCTTACTCTTTGGTCCTTTGCTCAATTTGGTCCTTCTTTTTTTCCTTACTCTTTTTTCGAGAATAATGCCGATGATTGAAATGTCGTGGCACACTATATATGTGAATGTGCTACGACGGGATAGTTAGCCTTGTGATATGCACAAGTCCAGGAATTGTGCATCCTACTTGGATGACTGTTCCGTCGTAGCATATTCCTGTGTCCAACGACCTAGCTAGTTATATATGAGGCATTCTTTTCGAGTTATTTTTGTCTTTTTCGAGAATATGCCGATGATTGAAATGTCGTGGCACAATATATATGTGAATGTGCTATGACGGGATTGTTAGCCTTGTGATATGCACAAGTCCAGGAATTGTGCATCCTACTTGGCTAACAGTCCCGTCATAGCATATTCCTGTGTCCAACGACCTAGCTAGTTATATATGAGGCATTCTTTTCGAGTTTATTTTGTATTTTTTGAGAATATGCCGATGATTGAAATGTCGTGGCACAATATATATGTGAATGTGCTATGACGGGATTGTTAGCCTTGTGATATGCACAAGTCTAGGAATTGTGCATCCTACTTGGCTAACAGTCCCGTCATAGCATATTCCTGTGTCCAACGACCTAGCTAGTTATATATGAGGCATTCTTTTCGAGCTACTTTGGTCTTTTTCGAGAATAATGCCGATGATTGAAATGTCGTGGCACACTATATATGTGAATGTGCTACGTACGATGGGATTGTACGCCTTGTGCTATGCACAAGTCCAGATGTTGTGCATCCTACTTGGCGTACGGTTCCATCGTAGCATATTCCTGTGTCCAACAACCTAGTTATATATGAGGCATGCTTTTTGAGTTTGCTCTTTTTGATTTAAGAGTACTTTCCATAAGTGTATCTTCATATGCGACTTTAATTATACATGTTTTTTCAATCACCGGTTAGTTATTATTGTCAACTTGTAGATGACGTGGTACGTCGTGTACAAGGGACGGGTTCCCGGAGTCTACGATGATTGGGAAGACTGCCGGAGACAGGTGCACCGTTTCAGCGGCAATAGCTACAAAGGGTACAACACTATGGTGGAGGCGGAAGCTAGATACACGCGCTATCTAGCGGTAGTTAGGACAAGGAACCGGATGAAGACCTACACCTTCGTCGCGGCGGTGATCATGCTTATCTTCTTTGGTTATTTATCCCGCGTTTGTGTCTAGCTAGCTAGTTTAGATGTCTAGGCGAGCTTCCGAGCTCTAACTTGTTCGATCGACACATGTATTCGCATGTCACCAACTACTACTTTGTAACATGATCAAAACAATGTAACTTAGACTATGTATTCATGTATGAGAGTTATCTATATGTATTTGTTTCAATCTTGTTTTTCATATTGAGTATTTATATATATAATTGTATATCTTGTATCTGTGTGTATATATCTGCTGTAATATTGTATATAATCTGTATTGCATATAATCTGGCTTGGAAATTAAAAAAAACAAAAAATACATCTGTGGCGCACATGGTCTACCTTCTGTGGCGCACTACACCTAAAGCGCACCATGGAAGTTTAGTGGCGCACTAGGTAGTGCGCCACAGAAGATCCAAGGGGTAGCGCACCATGCAAAACTTCTGAGGCGCACTAGGAGGTGCGCTACGCCTATCTCTACACAACCGTGGCGCACTAGGCAGTGCGCCACGGCTGAGAGATAGCCGTAGCGCAAGGCCCGTGGCGCACTACAGGTGCGCCGCAGATGATGGTTTCAGGTGCGCCACTAAAGGCCGTTTTCCTAGTAGTGTCAACATAACACTTTATTAGTTCTAAACCCATCTTTATAATCACCCTGTTACGGTGTGACGTTTGATGTTATCAAGAAACTCTTCCGGTGTTAGTGATTGACATGATCTCATGGTCTAAGAATTAGGATCACTTCGTAAGTTGCTATAGCAATATGAACTTAATGACTTTGATCGTAATGCTATACTTCGGATGAATGTTCATCACACCATTACACTAATGTTTTGATCTCGTTATTAACAACATCAAATGTACGTGATCAGGAAACCTTGATCAACTTGTTAATCAACGAGCTAGTTTATGAGAGAGGCATAACTAGGAACTTTCTGTTTGTTTATTAAACACACATGTATTAATGTTTCCGTATTAATACACTTATAGCATGTGAAATAAACATCTATGATATACTTGGAATACACATAATAAACACTTTATTATTGCCTCTCAGGGCATATTCCCTTCAGTCTCCCACTTGCACTAGAGACAATAATCTAGTTACATAGTGATGAATCTAACACCCATGGAGTTCTGGTGTTTATCATGTTTTGCTCTAGGGAGAGTTTTAGTAAACGGATCTGCTACATTGAGATCTGTGTGTACTTTACAAATCTTTATATCTCCATCCTTGACATGCTCGCGGATGGAGTGAAACCGGCACTTAATATGCTTGGAATTCTTGTGAGACCTTGGTTCTTTGGCATTGGCAATGGCACCATTGTTGTCACAATAGATCACCATTGGGTCCAACGCGCTTGCAACAACACCTAGTTCGGATATGAACTCCTTCATCCAAACCGCTTCCTGAGCTGCTTCCGAAGCAGCAACATATTCGGCCTCCATTGTTGATCCTGCCACCACAGGTTGTTTGGAACTCCTCCAACTAACTGCTCCGCCATTCATGAGAAATACGTATCCGGATTGAGACTTAGAGTCATCCGGATCGGTGTCAAAGCTTGTGTCAACATAACACTTAGCGACGAGGTCTTCTTTACCTCCGTACACAAGAAACATATCCTTATTTCTTCGCAAGTACTTAAGGATGTTCTTGACCACTATCCAGTGTTCCGAACCTGGATCCGATTGGTACCTACTAGTCAAACTAATAGTATGTGCCACATCCGGTCTTGTACATAGCATGGCGTACATTATAGAGCCTATGGCTGAAGCATACGGGACTTTGTCCATTATCTCTCTTTCTTCCGCCGTAGCCGAACTTTGAGTCTTACTCAATGTCTTGCCTTGTAACATAGGTAAGAACCCCTTCTTACTTCCGTCCATTTTAAACTTCTTTAAAATCTTAGCAAGGTATGTACTTCGCAATAGCCCTATCAGGTGCCTAGATCTATCTCTATAGATCTTTATGCCTAATATGTATGACGCTTCACCTAGGTCCTTCATTGAAAATTTGCTATTTAGATAACTTTTAACACTGTTTAAAAGATCTATATCATTTCCGATCAATAATATGTCATCCACATATAATATCAGAAATGCCACATTGCTCCCACTCACTTTCTTGTAAATACAAGCTTCTCCATAAGTTTGGACAAATCCAAACTCTTTGATCACCTCATCAAAGCGGAGATTCCAACTTCGTGATGCTTGCTTCAGTCCATAGATGGATCGCTAAAGTTTGCACACCTTTTTAGCATCCTTAGGATCGACAAAACCCTTTGGTTGTATCATATACAACTCTTCTTCAATATTGCCATTGAGGAACGCAGTTTTGACATCCATCTGCCATATCTCATAATCGAAATATGCAGCAATTGCTAACATAATCCTAACT
The DNA here is from genome assembly GCA_910589765.1 of Avena atlantica. Lineage (NCBI taxonomy): Eukaryota > Viridiplantae > Streptophyta > Magnoliopsida > Poales > Poaceae > Avena > Avena atlantica. The sequence continues at coordinate 347,902,446 of OU342738.1, read as the reverse complement.
GACTTTAGCATCGCTACGGGAGAGAATGTCTCATCGTAGTCAACTCCTTGAATTTTTCGAAACCCCTTTGCGACAAGTCGAGCTTTATAGACGATCACATTACCATCAGCATCAGTTTTCCTTTTGAAAATCCATTTATTCTCCACGGCCTTTCGGTCGTGAGGTAAGTCCACCAAGTTCCAAACATGATTTTCATACATGGATTCCATCTCGGATTTCATGGCTTCTAACCATTTGTTGGAATCCGGGCTCATCATCGCTTGTTCATACATCACAGGGTCATAAATTTCATCAACCATGAAATTCATAACAGGGTTTCCGTACAGCTCGGGAGCTGCACGCGTCCTGCTAGACCTGCGAGGTTCGATAGTACTCTCTTTCGGAGTTTCATGATCACTATCATTAGTTCCCTCTTCAACTGGTGAAGCCAACTCCGGAACGACTTCCGGCGCTGTACTACTCGCCATACTTTGAAGAGAAGGTTCAATAACCTCTTCGAGTTCTACCTTCCGACTACTCACACCTTTTGCGAGAAACTCTTTCTCTAGAAAGGATCCATTCTTGGCAACAAAAACCTTGCCCTCGGATCTGTGATAGAAGGAATACCCAATAGTTTCCTTAGGATATCCTATGAAGACGCATTTTTCCGCTTTGGGTTTGAGTTTATCCGGTTGAAGTTTCTTCACATAAACATCGCATCCCCAAACTTTAAGAAATGACAGCTTAGGTTTGTTTCCAAACCACAATTCATATGGTGTCGTTTCAACGGATTTAGATGGTGCCCGATTTAAAGTGAATGCAGCGGTTTCTAGTGCATAACCCCAAAATGACAACGGCAAGTCCGTCAGAGACATCATAGATCGAACCATATCCAATAAAGTACGATTACAACGTTCTGACACACCATTTCGCTGTGGTGTTCCGGTAGGTGTGATTTGTGAAACAATTCCACACTCTTTCATGTGAGTGCTAAACTCGTAACTTAGATACTCACCTCCACGGTCGGACCGTAGAAATTTGATCTTTCTATTACGATGATTTTCCACTTCATTATGAAATTCCTTGAACTTTTCAAAGGTTTCAGACTTGTGTTTCATCAAGTAAATATAATCATATCTACTCAAATCATCCGTGAAAGTAACAAAATAACCATATCCACCTCGCGCCGACACACTCATTGGACCACATACATCAGAATGTATGATTTCCAATAAATATGTCGCCCGTTCCATTGAACCAGAAAACGGCGTTCTAGTCATCTTGCCTATAAGGCATGGCTCACATGTATCAAATGATTCAAAATCAAGTGATTCCAAAAGTCCATCCGAATGGAGCTTCTTCATGCGTTTAACGCCAATATGACCTAGACGGCAGTGCCACATATATGCGGATATATCATCATTAAGTTTAATCCTTTTAGCATCAACATTGTGAATATGTGTAACACTATTATCAAGATCCAATAGAAATAAACCATTCATCATCAGTGCATGACCATAAAAGATTTCATTCATATAAATATAACAACCATTGTTCTCGGATTTAAATGAATAACCACTTCGCATCAAAAACGATCCAGATACAATGTTCATGCTTAGTGCTGGCACCAGATAAAAATTATTCAAGTTTATTACTAATCCTGACGGCAAGTGGAGAGGTAGCGTTCCGACGGTGATCACATCAACGCTTGATCCATTGCCGAAACGCATCTTGACCTCACCCCTTGCTAGCGGTCGCTTGTTCCGCAGCCCCTGAGTCGAGTTACAAATATTAGCAATTGAACCGGTATCAAATACCTAGGTGCTACAGTGAGCACTAGTAAAGTACACATCAATAACATGTATATCATATATACCTTTGTTTGCCTTGCCGGCCTTCTTGTCTGCCAAATACTTGGGGCAGTTGCACTTCTAGTGGCCAGTCCCCTTACAATAGTAGCACTCGATATCAGACTTAGGGCCAACTCGGGGTTTCTTTTCAGGCATGGCAACCGGCTTGCCGCCCTTACTTCCCTTCCGTTTACCCTTCTTGTCTTTCTTGAAACTAGTGTTCTTATTGATCATCAACACTTGATGTTCCTTCTTGATCTCCACTTCTGCAGTTTTCAGCATTGATAGAAGCTCGGGGATAGACTTCTGCATGCCTTGCATATTATAGTTCATCACAAAGCTCTTATATCTAGGTGGTAGAGACTGCAGAACACGATGGATGCCTAAGTCAATGGGAATCGTTATTCCCAAGGAGACAAGATTATCGGCGTAACCCTACATCTTGAGTACATGCTCACTTACGGAGTTGTGCTCTTCCATCATGGAGAAGAACTTTTCTGAAGCATTGTAGCTCTCTACAGCAGCATGTGTTTCGAAAATCATTTTCAACTCACCCATTGTATCAAATGCATTGCCATTTTCAAAACTCTTTCGAAGTTCTGGCTCTAGCCCATACAATATGCCGCAATGAACTAAGTTGTGGTCCTCCTGACGAGTCTGATAGACATTCTTCTCCTTGTCACGGGCATCATCAAAAGGTGGGGGGCCTAGTGGCGCTTCTAGCACATATTGCTTTTGTGCAGCAGACAGGAGAATCTTCAAATTCATGGCCCATTCGGTAAAGTTGCTACCATTTGTTGCAAGTTTCTCTTTCTCCATGAACACATTGAAATTAAAAGCAGGTGATGCCATCTACAACAGAATTTGTAAAGTTTATACTAAGTTTATGATAGATTGAGTTCAACTAATCCACATTACGAATGAACTCCCACTCAAAAACGACATCCCTCGTGCCTTTTTGGTGATTACATGAACCAAATCCACTACACCAAGTCTGATCATCACGTGAGTCGGTGTAGCTTCAAAGGCGAGCATCAAATGGGCATCATATCTACTATATGAATCATGCTTAACCTTTCGGTCCGTGTTCTGAGGCCATGTCTGTACATGCTAGGCTCGCCAAGTAAGAACCTTAGTATTCGCGTGTGTAACTGTCTTACACCCGAAATATGGTCGTGGATCCAAGAACACCCGATCATCACGTGATGTCTTGGAGCGACGAAAACATAATTGGTGCATACTAAAGGAAGAACACATTCTTATCTTGATATTTAATTGAGGGATCATCTTATTATGCTAATAAAACGCCAAACAAGCAATAGAAGATGCTATCAAATATCATATGTTTATAAGTGAAATGATATGGTTACCGCATATGATCTCTATCATGTGCATCGTGGTATGATCACTATCATACCTTTATGTGTAAGGCCAAGATCTATGGAACTTACACGTTGTGTGTGTTGTAAGAGTATCATCTCATACTTCTACTTACAACATCACCATATCATAACACTAGCCCACCAACAATCTAAAGTAGACGCCTCTAATTTATCCATTGCAAGTTTTACGTGGCTTAGGGCTTTCGAAGATAGAACTGTTCTTACCTACGAACATGAACAACACCGACGATAACCAAATTTTTGACAACTCGTTGCAAAATAGATATTGACTATAGTAGGAGAGAGAGACACCCGCTAGCCACTTATGCAAACTAGTTGCATGTCAAGCGTGGAACATGTCTCACGTGCGAGGACATGTAAAGTTTGCCCGGGCCGCTTCATCCCACTATGCCACCAATATCCAAAATTACAAATAAGAAGCAACATCATGATCATCATAGCCCACATACTCATATGTGTACTACCTGTGTAAAGCATCTACGCATAGATCCGGATCTGATACCACTGTAGGGTTCGCAGCATAGAAAACAAAAAAATTCCTACGATGGGAACAACTATGTACCAAGATCTATCTACTAGACACAAACAACGGGTGGATGTATATCCGTATAAAACATACCCTTGAAGACCGACAAAGCTTAACGAGTTAAACTCGTGGTTGATGTAGACGATCTCTTGCCGATCTCAAGATCGAGAGGAAGTCCTAGCGCCGCAAATCAGCAGCGCATTCGTGCTCGCACAAATGCCCGAGGCACCGAGCAACCTCCGCCTCCTCGCTTCAGCGATGCAGCGGAAGCACAACTCTTTCTTGCCGAATAGCCACCGGAAACATGTATCTCGCTAGTCCGAGACCATGGGGGATAAATTCTAGAGGGGGAGAGAGATCCTTCACGAGGAGGTGTGAGTGAGAAGTGAGGAGGGGGGTGCCTTTTATAGGAGAGGGGGAACCCCAAGGGGGTGTCCGGCGCATGGGGTAGCCCCCTTGTCCTCCCCTCATTCATGTGGGTGGACACTCCAGTCACAAAAATACTTTCAATTCCCTCCACTCAAAATCCCACTCAAAATTGCTATTAAATTTCCACCAAATTTAATGCAAACTCTCATTAAATAAAACTCCTTTTATTTATTCAGAATTTTGTCAATACTTTAATGACAAACATTCACATATAACCCCTTGCTAGTATTTCATTTCACATGCAAAAAAACTTTCTGCAATTTCACCCGAAAACCTGTTTCGGTATCTAGTGAAATAATTCCTGCGCTTGTTATTCTTTCCGGCATGAAACTTTTGCTCCATTTGGATGTCGGTGTCTCTTAAGTGTGTCACCATACGGTTCATGAATAATGCGGACATGATCGAGACCCCTCTCAGATCAATAATCAGAAGCGGGATCTGCAGACCCATACTGACTCCCACACATTCAACGATGACTTTCTTGTGATCGTGGGAACCTTTTATGCTAGTATCTTAATCCCTTTGTTTCACGATATATTACATGTCCGAGATTCGAACATCGGTATATCCATACCTAGTTTTATCTCGTTACTGACATGCACTCTTTTCTCGTTCCTATGATATAACATTCTAGTGATCAAACCACTTGCTTGCAAGCTAACCAATGTGATATCACCGAGAGGGCCTAGAGTACATCTATCCATTATCGAGATGAAAAAATTCCACTCTCGATCCATGGGCCTCAACATAACACTTTATTAGTTCTGAACCCATCTTTATAATCACTCTGTTACGGTGTGACGTTTGATGTTATCAAGAAACTCTTCCGGTGTTAGTGATTGACATGATCTCATGGTCTAAGGATTAGGATCACTTCGTAAGTTATTATAGCAATATAAACTTAATGACTTTGATCGTAATGCTATACTTCGGAAGAATGTTCATCACACCATTACACTAATGTTGTGATCTCGTTATTAATAACATCTAATGTCCATGATCAGTAAACCTTGATCATCTTGTTAATCAACGAGCTAGTTTATGAGAGAGGCATAACTAGGAACTTTCTGTTTGTTTATTAAACACACATGTATTAACGTTTTCGTATTAATACAATTATAGAATGCAAAATAAACATCTATCATATACTTGGAATACACATAATAAACACTTTATTATTGCATCTCATGGCATATTCCCTTCAGAATATTCATGGAGGAAGGTGCTAAACCAGTTACAGAATTTAATAGAAGACTAAAGCCTGCAATGAAGGAAGTGGTAAGAAAATAAATAGTATGCCTACTTGATGCAGGTGTAATTTATCCTGTAAAAGAAAGTGAATGGGTAAGTCATGTTCATTGTGTTCCTAAGAAAGGCGGCTTTACTATTGTCCCTAATGAAAATAATGAATTGATACCTACTAGAACTATTGTTGGACATAGGATGTGCATAGATTTGAGGAAAATGAATAAGGAAACAAGGAAAGATCACTATCCTTTACCGTTCATAGATCAATCTTTAGAAAGGTTAGCAAACCACACTCATTTTTGCTACTTGGACGGATACTCTAGTTTTTCCCAACTAGCTATTCATCCCGATGACCAACTTAAAACAACTTTCATTAGTCCTTATGGTTTACATGCTTATCGACACATGCCTTTTGGTTTATGTAATGCTCCAGCTACTTTTCAAAGATGCATGACTGCTATTTTCACAGATTTTATAGAACTGATAATGGAAGTATTTATGGATGATTTTTCTGTCTATGGAACTTCGTTTACTAGTTGCTTGGATAATCTCAATAGAATTTTGCAGCATTGCGAAGAGACCAATATTGTTTTAAACTGGGAGAAGTTTTATTTTATGGTCAAAGAAGACATAGTCCTTGGACATAAAGTATCAGGTAAGGGTATTGAAGTAGATAGGGCTAAAGTTGAAGCAATAGAGAGAATTCCACAACCAAGACATAAAAGGTATAAGAAGTTTTCTTGGTCATGTAGGATTTTATAGAAGGTTCATTTGGAATTTTTCTGGAATCTCCAAACCTTTAACTAATCTGTTGCAAAAGGGAGTAAGATTTAACTTTGATGATAAATGCCTTATTGCCATTGATAAACTTAAATATGATTTATCTCGTGCTCCCATCATTAAACCACCTATATGGGATATGACTTTTGATTTAATATGTGAAGCCAGTGATGATGTTGTAGGAGTAACTCTGGGGCAGCACATAGGTCATAGATTTAATATTATACATCATGCTAGTAGAACTCTCAATAGTGCTCAAAAGAATTATCCTAAGGAAGAAAGAGAAATCTTTGTTGTATTTTTCTCTTGTGATAATTTTAGTTCTTATATTGTTGATGCAAAAGTAAGAGTTCATACGGATCGTGATGGTTTAAAATAACTCCTCGAGCAGAAGATTAATCAGCCAAGACTGATCCGTTGGATCCTTTTACTTCAAAATTTTGAGTTGCAGATTTGCAGAGACAAGAAGCAAAGGTAGTGGATGCAGCATCTATATTTGTCCAGCAAGACACTAATCTTATTGAGAGGAGCTTTAGTCCTGGTGATTTTAGTTTTCGAGAATTATTATATGAGCTAAGGGCAAATCCTCCCAAGAAGAAGAAGTCCTTGTTGGAGGAGCTTGTCACTCTTTACTAAATAAACGTTAAGTGGAAGGTAAGAGTTCTAACTCTAATAAATGCTTTGTTTTCATAGTTTATACCTCTAAATATTTTTCCTTTGAATTCCTCTTGTTTTTCTGAAGCTTTTGAGAGGTTTCTGTAACTATACGGGTGCAACTATATAGCCAGAGACAAATCTCCCGCCGTATAGTTGGTCGTTGAAGCTACAGTACCCCTCACATAAATAATTTTTGGTGAACAGTATCTATACGGCCGAAACTATATGGCCAGAGAAAAATCTCCCGTCGCATATTTGGTCGTCAAAGCTTCTGTATCATTGACCCGTTTCCATTCTTATTTATACTTTTATTCATCTAAAAAACATTTTGTCGGTTCATAGTTGGTAAAATAACCAACCTAGGTTCAAGATATTTGGAAATATCTGCCCGGGACCAACTATATGGCCAGAACTATACGGGTCGCTACCGTATATTTGGTCGTTATAGAGCAGGACTCCTCCAAATCCGTGATTTATTTTCCTAATCGGTTTGGATTGTTTTCTTGGGCGTGAATTTGGTGTTTCTCACAAGCTTTACCGACCTCTGTACCCTCTTATATACTGCCATTGTGTCTCTCTAATCACAAATCACCAAGAAACAATCTACTTCTGGCTCCTACAAGAAAACACACCACACAGAGCCACCGGGATCCAAGAAGCCAAGGAGAGGAGTTCCTATGGAGATCATATGCAATAGCAAGCAAGGAAATGATGTCAAGGCCACCCCTATGGAGTTCTTTGACGCTGACAAAGAACGCTGAAGGAAGGTGACGAGGTTTGATCTCGTCAATGCCCATTGTTATGAGCTTGGGTTTTGGAGAAGATGGGGGTGCTGGAGATCGCGGAACGGTTAACAGACAAGCAACCAGGGGACACGAGATTTACCCAGGTTCAGGCCCCTGGAGGGAAAACCCTACTCTTGCTTGTCTACTCTTGATTACGGCGGAACCGAAAAGTACAAGGGTGCGCAGATGCAATCTGGCGTGAAGGTGTGTATGCGGTTGAAAAAGGATGCCCTACTCGTCGTGCCCTCCTAGCCTTTATATAGAGTTAGGCAGATCTCGGGCACATATCGAGTCGGTTACAAGTTTAGGGTTTGCCCCTTTGAATATTCTATCTATTCTAGTCTTGCTCTCCAAGGATTCGAAGATGTCATGGGCTTGGGCCACCCAAAAATGTCCACAGGCCGCGTATATTCTTGTGGGCCTTCCTTGGGCTGGACCAGGTATGCTAATGTCGTGTACCCGTAGGCTATAACCATGTCAGAAGGAGTTGAAGGCTCTCGAGCTAAAGCTTGAAGAGATGGATAAGGAGGCGCCCGGGACACCGAGGCACCTTCGGTGGCTGCGATTTTATCTTGATAAACTTGATGAAGATATCAAGCAGACCACCAAAGCAGGTTTTTCTATGAGTCTAAGGCAATACAAACCCTCCAAAACAATAATGAAATCATTAAAGAGCAAGTGAGAGTGATGGAGAAGAATAATCTCCTAAGTTGCGCATAAAAGAATTGGAGGCCAGCAATCAATCCCTCCGTCTCAGGCTGTCCCGTGAAGAGAAGATACCACGTGCCATGGCGCCCACAGTGACCTGCAATAAAACACGGTATCAAATAATCATGAGGGATTATTTGATCCCGCCTGGCTTGATTCCAAGCTTTGGGAGATCTTTAATACCTTGTAATCTATCTTATAAGTTTTTATTACTATTCTAGTTTTTGCATTAGTTCGAGATCACAAATAAAGTTTACATCATTACAATTCCCTTTAGGAATAGTTAATCCCCCTTATGAAATTCCGAGATTATTATCATATATGGAGCATTATTAAGTTTGAGTTTGTCTTATTAGATATATGAATGGCTTGTGTATGATTTTACTTGCACTTGATGATAGTAATAGGAATCTTCCACATCATTGGTATTAACGTAACATATAAAGATAATTTGATCAATATATTGTAGCTAAATGGTTTGATTTACAAAAAAGGAGAGATTATCTAATTAATTAAGTTAAAAAAATAAAACCTTGATCAAATAGAGTGAGAACAAGTTGAGGTACAATGCTCAAGTTATAAAGATGCTTCATATATATTTGGAATTTGGTAATTGATATCGTTAAACTTTGAATTCCTACATGAAATGGAATATATGGCTATCTCCTTTGCACAACACTTAAACAAAAGTGTGATCATGAATATACGTAGATAAAGAAGAAAAAGGAAGATGAAGAAAAAGAGCGAATGTGCAAAAAGCAAATATGCATATACCACTATATTGTAGTAAGACAAAGAGACGTTTGAGATTATGAATCCCAAGTGAATATGTTAATCCTAAAATCACTTGGGACTACCTCACTAACTCATTCGGTTGAACCGAATACTTTTACATCATGTTGAGAATAATCTTTTATGAACTGTTAATTACTAGGGTGTGGAAGCCTGCTAATATTATTCGGATGGTTTGAGTAAGGTACTATTCATGAACTTATTTATATGTATCCCTTATGATAAATACATGTTGCAACTGCTTTATTTATTTTATCAACTCAGCTTCATGAATTTGAGGATCACATCCATTAAGCTAAACTTGCTCGGGACGAGCAAGAGTCTAAGATTCGGGAAGTTGATGAGTGCATATTTGCATCATGTTTTAGATTATTATTTTACATTGTAATGGTAGGATCTTGGTATTTTACGGCATTCGCACGCACTTTTTATGTTTATTTTGACCTGGATCAGATCATATGATGGATCAGATGGACACAATTTTTGGACCAGTTATATTGGAGTGAAAAGGAGCCAAAAACAACGTAAATTGCTTATTTGGGAAATATTAATAATACTAGAAGAAAACCCGAAGCAATTGGAGGGTACAGAAGGGTTAACGACCAACTATACGTCTGGAGGAACTTTTCCGGCCATATAGTTCTTGCCGTATAATTGGCGCCGACACCGCCTCCTCAAATAGTTTCACCCCGTGCAACTGGATCAAAGATACAACATACAGAACACCCAGAAATCATCAAAACCTAACCTCCAGAAGTTATCTGGAGGGGGAACTCATCCACCGGGGATCCATCTTCTCCATGCGTAGATCCAGGAGGCTAAGGCATCGATCTTCATCATCAACCGCTGCATCACCACCACCTCCATCCATCCCATCTACATCTTGTCTAGATCTTGTTGTAATTTCCATACTCGTTGTGGATTTATACAAGTACTATTCATCTATGATAGATTCCATTACTTTTGCCATGATGTTGATCGTCTCCATGTCTGAGTAGATCATTAATTCTTGGGGAGATGGATAAACCCTAGCATGAGATTGAAATAAGATAAAGTCTATTATGATATTCATCATTATGACCATATATTATATTGTCTACATCTTGATGTTGGGAGAAGTCGACCTCTCAATATTTGCCTCTTGTGGGGACTTGATGGAGGGAACTACTTGTTGGTAGACGGAGGCGTGTTAGCACTTATAGTGATTATAAGTCTGTTGGAACCCCTACATATCAACTTGTAAATTGAGGAAACTCATGAAACACTATCCATGCCATGGGATACGTCCTGCGGGATTATGTCCCTTAATAGAGTAGTAATTAAAGTGATGTTGATTGCTGTCTACTGTGGTTATGAGGATGATTTGAGCAGTGGTTGCTGCCTCATTGTCCAAATACGGAGTTCCTCCCACACATATATAGTTGAGAATGTTCATGATAATAATCTTTACCTTAGTCCTTTATAATGCTAGTGGTGTATCCGCTAATCCCTGAGAACGTTTTCCCCACTGAAGTTTCAAATCTCTTTTACATACGCGATACTTATTTTCTGTATTGAGTTTTGTTTACTTTATTCATTGTTCTCTTGTATCAAAAACCCAAAAATACCTTTTTACGCAATACTCACATTTTATCTTGTCACTTAGAACTTTATTTAGCATTTTTATTTTTAGTATTTATTTCAAGAATTCTTAGACTTCAGACTCCTGCTCCCTGTGGGGTCGATATCTTTATTTTGAAACTAGCTACAACCGATCTGTGCACTTGCAGTCATAACTCAGCTAAACCCTGTACTCTCTACTATGTGATGAATAAAAGCTAAGTTCCATGTCCAATATGTCTTTTCTTACGCACATTTTAATTCATACAACACACTCGGGGTCGTGCCTCACCCAGCGACTTCGTCGACATCTACATTAACGCATTCACCTGAGTAGCTGACCATGTTAGGCTAATGAAAAGGACATGCAAACTCTATAACAACAAGCATTACATGTAATACATTTTACAAATTTTACAAGGGCAGCAACAGCCCAACCAAAACTATACAAATTTTAAATTGTCCTATACAACCCTTGCAGGAACAAAGACCAATCACCCACGCCAAAGAAGAACATTTGTCCACTCGTCGAAGAGACGCACAATGTCTTCGGCATGACGGTCAACCGCCTCATAGTGTTGGCGCATGTTCCATGCCATCCGAAGGACTAGGTGGCCCTCATGTTATCTCCACCAGGCCAACGTCCCGATGGTGTAGCTGAACAAGTGCCAACACCACTTTAGCACCTGCAACAAGTTGCTGCTGCACAAGCTCCTTCACGACATTTGTGCTCCTAAATTTCCCCAGCAACCCCAGGAAACTGGAGGGAGATGCGTTGTAACACCCCCAGATCGGCCCTATGCAAGTTTTAGTGATTCCCACCAAACCCGCATAGAAATGATTCAAAGGTGCCCACCAGGCACTTTCATGCGGGTGGAAAACGAAGTAATACCATTAAACATTAGTCCACAATGGATCCCAGAGAACAGATATATACAACATGACTCCATGAGTCAAGAATACAGATATACAGTACAAAGATCCAAATCACTTTCAAAATATTACAACATTCGAGTACGGATAAGAAGAAAATTGGGATAAGAGCCCTAAAGAATAACCAATGGTGTCCATAACCCTGCCCAGGCCAAGCCGGAAGGATAACCCTACTAACAACGTCGATCTCAAACATGTCAAACAAAATGGGTGCCGAAAAAGGGAAAAAGAAAAAGGGGGTTGTCAGTTCTAAGGCCATTACACGGCGAGTCTTAGAATTCGGCGACTCTCTCCTACATAGGTATGGTGGACTGGAGAGGTAGCGAAGGATGCACTAAACAACCTATAGAGACTCGATATACATCTGTCGTCTATCAGAGAAAGATGAAAGACCTATTCAGATCCAACCTGATACTACCACCAAACATAACCATCCTGGTATTTCCCCCTCGATACCAAACGAGGAAGTCAAGACGAGGAAACTCACACGATTGGCAGTTTGAATCATTCTTTCCATGGTGGTTATCCAACTTACTAGTCATATCAGATACAAGTCAAATTTATAACAGTAAACTTTAGTTATAGTTGTCTATGATCGAGATATTGTGCTCCAAGTCATCCCTAACTGCGGACACATCTTTTCGAAAAGAACCCTGCAGGGGTGCACCAAAGTTTCCACACGCACTTCGACCCTTATTACCAGATCAATTAACATACTTCCATCCGTATGTTGGCGGGGCCTAGGACACGACGCTTTCCCAGACCCAAAGCAAGTACATGGGGGCCATCCCAATAAGCTACTCGTAACGAAGTCGGCCGAGCTTCGAAGACGGTCCCAGAGGTTGCAAGATCGGCCAAGAGATCAGAGGCCATAGGTATAATCCTCAACATAACGAGCCACATAATAAATAGTATAGTATTAAATGATCATCGAGCAACCGATAATAAACATGGCATACATGGCATGAAAACATCAAACTAGTTTGTGGCCCCCAGTACAGTACTTTGAAATCAGGTACTAAGCTGATAGGGGTGCCCACACACCCCACATGTGGTTAGCGCGCTCAGTCTCAGAACTGGTGTCAAGAACTCGGGTCCTAGGTGGACACAAGTGGGCGGTTAACAATCAAATCTCAATTATTACCCACCGATGCCTCTTCATTATTTATATCCATTTTAATATTTAATTAACTAGCTGTAATTAAAACCACGATCATCTCCACCTTTATGAATATGCCAACCTCCAACATCAGTGGAATATCGACGACGCGAAGCAGCACCTGAGCAAGCGACTATGACTCACAAGGCCAACTGTCTATCCAAACAACAGGCAATAGGAGGTGTCCAAGGCAATATAAAGGCTGCATGGATGTATAAAGGGGTTCGGAATCTAAAGCATCGCAACACAGATAGCAATAGATCAACAGGAGGAAGTAAAGACTAGAAATGTAAAATAGGTAGAAAGGGGGAGAATGCTCACCTAGAAACACTGCCGAAGATACATCCGAAGAATGGGTAGACACTCGCATCAACTCATCGGCCTAATCCATGAAGAAGCAAAGCTCTAGAATAAACATCGGATGCACTATTTAATACTATGACAGAAGATCGTGCATGATGCATATATGATGTATGAAATGGCAACAATGGGATGCTACTAGGCAATATTAAGCGGAACCAGGATTCCAACAATTGATTATATGGTTCAAGTTATTTAGATACCTGCAATTTAAATGTTGTATTAACAAGACAAATTATATTATCGGTTCGCTACACAAATTTAAATGGAGCCAATATGAGACTAGAAAAGCCCGCATATGGTCTCCAAATTTAATTATTAGGTGATCCTACAAAATACCCCAACCCACATGATATGTATGCAAGCATGAATGATTTAATATGCGACAAGTTGAATATGTTATAAAAATATAGGGGCTTAGGGTCACACATGGTCCCGACGGTCTTGGTTAGGGTTTGATGGGGTTCAGCTCGGCGGGATCGGTCTCCGGACAACAAGAACGGGCTTCAGAATCTATGAGGTGATCTTGGTGCTCCGTGTAGAAGACCACGAGGTGCGGCATCGAATTGGTCTTCGGGACACGGACTACAGATCAATGATGAAGAACTTGGGCCTCGTTGGCCCCTGGTTCCTTGTCGATGATCGGCATCAACAAGTAGTTGTTCATCATCAAATCACTGAGGCCCTTCTTCCTCTTGTACGCCGGGATTTAGTGCCACATCATATTCACAGCACAGCAGTACCACAACACCAAACTTTCCACCAAACACCATCGCGGATACAAAAATTGATTTTGAAGCTTAAAAAAACAGATACAAAAGGTAGCACAAGGCCCTGCCTGCGTGTGCTGGAGGCAGAGGGCAAAACCGGTGTCGTGCACAGCCAGGGGTAGCCAGCAGTGGAGGAGAACAGGTCCCCAGCGGTGGAGGAGCACCCGGCAGGAGAGGAGGAACGGGCCAGGGACGTCATGAAGGATGCTCGCGGTGGTTGCTTGGGGAGGAGAGGGTCGCGGTTGCGGGCAAGGGTGGTGGCCATGGCGCAGGAGGGAGATGCCGCATCGACGGCGGCTGCGAGGCTCGTGGAAGGGCACCGCAAACAACAGGGCCGGCACGAGGACGAAGAGAGGTGGCGGTGGACACGCGGTCGTGGGCGGCGATAGAGCCCGCGGGAAGGTGAGGCGGAGGGGTTCCCGCGGTGGCGGCGGGCACAGGGGAAGGAGGTGTCGGGGAGGCCTCGACGGAGAGGTCGATGCATAGAGGCTGGTAGCAGCGATGCTCGAGAAGGAAGGGAGGAGCGAGGGGAGAATATGAGGCCTGGTTACTGTGAGGGAGAGCAGGTCGTGTGAGGGGCGCATCATGGTGGGCCAGGGGTGCGAGAAGGGTGGGTCGCGCGAGGCGGAGTGGTGTGACCTCGCGTTTGTGTGGCGTGTGGGGATGGTGGGGATCCGATCAGGGGAAGTTGGGTTCCCATTGACGGGTCAAGGGAGGAGCGTGCGTGCGGGTTGTGTGCGCCTGCCGCTGATGGCGTCGCGCGCACGTGTGTGTGTGTGTGTGTGTGTGTGTGTGTGCGTGTGCGTGTGCGTGCGTGCGTGCGTGCGTGCGTGCGTGTGTGTGTGTGTGTGTTTGACCAGCGGGTGGCGGCGGCAGGGTGGGGAGTAGGTAGGGTATTGGGTATTTTAGGGTTAGGATTTTATCGGGTAGTAGGTGGCTGCGGCATGGGCTTTCGGGCCTGGTCTGCCGGTGCCTCCCAGTTACAAAATAGTTTTAATAATTTTATTTTATTAAACCTTTATAAATAGTTTTAAGACAAATAAAAGATCTAGACAGATCTGGGGTTTTGGTTTAAAATAGAGAGGGGGTTGATTAGAAAACAAAGGTAGGCTTTTAGAAAATAGTTTTAGGCGAAATATGTATGATGACATGAAAATGCTCAAATGCAATGTGGCATATGACATGAGCATGTGTCCATGATGATACACAAAAAGAAAACAACACGCGATTTTCTAGTAATGGTTTTACCCGGGGTGCTACATGCATCCAAGGGAAACATGGCAGCCATGCGCTCCTTCTCTTCTTGTGGAAGAAGGTTGACAACTGCAAAGAGAAACATCTCAAAAGCCAAAGAAGAATAAACAGAGCTACAAAACCAAGCAAGGCACCTGATTGATGCTTACATTGAAAATGCTCGTCAATCTATAGAAACACTTTGAGAACATACTTCTCCCTTGCGACAGCCCGCTGCGTCTTAGATTTCCAAACATCAGCATGGCCACGGATGAGGATTTCTCTCTCCAAACTTCGGATGTGGTCATGCAGCAATGGCAATTGTGATGCCTCATTTGTTGTCGGCTGGGCAACAACCAAGGGAACTGACGAAGTCATCGGAGCAGTATTCGAAGGGCCCTATGAGGCACACGGGTAACAAAGCAACTTGCAACAACAGAAGAAGAAAGCATATATTCATATAAGGAACCACTACGTGGTAAGGTCGAAAGTTATCTGGTACAAAACATTATACAAGCTAAAACAAAAGCAAAAAAGAAATATATGAGGGCAGCTAAGCAACAGAAGAGCCCTAGGGATGTGCGGCATCTGAAGCAGTCCCAAGCTCTGTGGCCAGCACTGCTGCCACCCATTTTGCCTAATCGCGTAATTGGCCAGCAGCTCAATCAGCCGCGGGCCATAGCGCTTGCAGTGTGAGGTGAAAGGAGCAAAGGCTACCTCAGTGCCATCCACCGCCACTCGCATCTTGGAGGTCGCCTGGATCAGGTCCAGTTGTGCACCAGAGGCCAGCACCATCGCCAATCCAAGGGTGGCAACTGCGCCCATCTGGGTCTTCTTGTACTCCGCAGGCGAATCTCCTGCCAGGCCCTTTGCTAAGGAATTGACATCATCAAGGGCCATGCCCTTCGGAAGATCTCTTGATAGAAGCGGTTGAGGACCTCTTTAGCCTTAGACAAAGTATCGACGATGGAGCTGCAACGGTCTTCAACTACAGCAACTATGTTCGCGAGAAGGTCCTCGTGATCCAAGACATCGTGATCAAAGGCAGTGCCAGTGGCATCTGGAGATGCGCAAAAGTAGGTCCAAATCACAACAAGGAAAAACACCAAAAGTTCGGAGAGTAGTGGTTTGGAAAGTTCGAGCGACCTACCAGACAATGCCAGGGCAATAATCAGCTGCTTTGCCATCACCTTTTCCCATACAGCAACATCAGTCGCAAGCTTCTCCTCATGCTCCTTAGCTTCCCACTTGAAGCGCTCGAGGGCCTCCACAGCATCCTTGTCCTTGGTATCCTCCTATCTATGGCTCTTCCGAGTGAGTATAGCTTGCAGAGAGCCTCGTTGTTCTCCTCTACAAAAATCAGAAAAGAAAGTCAACAAACGAACTCCAATGCTTACACCCAAAGAACATAGACATCAAAATACTTACCCTAGAGCTGTTGGGAGCTCGCCTCCAAGTAAAAGTGCTACTGTCCAAGACACTGCAAGTCATGAATGAAGGGATGTAGCACGAAAGCACAAGTCAGAAGGATAAAAGGCTCGGGGGCTTGTTAGTAATAATCCAGTAATACTCGCGCGGCCACCCAAAAAATCTGAAGGTTCAGCTTGAGCCTTTCGGGTAACAACTGCATGAGTCCTCGTCTTGGAGGAACTCGATGCGTCATCACCAGAGTTGGCCGCCGACTTCGGGGAGCGCGCTATAGCTTCCATGCTTGCTGCCTTTGACTCCACGACCATCCCTTCAGTTTCTTCCTTCACGGACTCACTCGGAGAAGAGCTCCTGATATATCACAACAGGCAGGTATATGAAAAGTGTCATCCAGGAAATTAAAATGTGTCACAGTCACAAGTACAAGTGTTACAATACTTACGAAGGGATGTTGGAGAGATCAAGAAACAGTTCCGCCTTCTTGGGTTTTTTGGCATTTGGATGAGGAGCCACGGCCTAGAGAGGCACTACTGGAATCAGGGACGAAGTGCCCCCACCTGGAGCGTGCTGCTGCAAGAAAGCAGGCCCCTTCAGGGTTGGAGGCATTGCATAATCCGCATTATTGCTCCGGGACCTCTTGTGGGAGTTCCCATCGCTGGACTCGGGGTCTTTCTCTTCCACCGACGGGATGGTCGTGGAGTCAAAGGCTGGTCCGTGTCCCCACCATCCGGTGCCCTTGTATACTTCTCAGGAAGAGGAGGCAACATGTCCTCCACCTTCAGTTCCTACAGAACGCACAAGACATGAGTCATATTTAAGCACAATGGATACATTCAAAACGCATTACATGCAAGTAAATCACTCACCTGAGGAACCTCATTCACAGCGCTGAAGGGCGCAGTCAACGGCTCCGCTAGAAGCACCTCTTCAGCCTTGAAGCACAGCAGCGGTCGAAGAGCTCTATCGAGGTCAGACAAGGAAAGCTCCTTTTTTGGCACCCTCGTAGGGTCATGTAGGCCGGAGTACAAATATATCGGGTATGCCCTCGCATGAAGGGGCTACACCCGACGCTTGAGGAAGGTGTGGATGATGTCGACGCCGGAGACTTCATAACCTCGCACCAGCTGCAGAGCTTCCACTTGCTTGTATAGCGCCTCAACAACCTCGGTCTCACCCGACGGGATGTCGTTCGACCAGGAGCGCTTCTTGACGATCATCGCACGGGCGTCGAAAGGAGCGAGACCAAAGATTTGGTTGTTCATCTTCTTGTCGCGGATATAGAACCACTTGTTCCTCCACCCTTGGGCGGATTCGCAGAGGTGGAAGCAAAAGAACTGCTGATTGGGGCGGATAGATATATCGCACCCTCCTAGCTCGTACACCACGGCACCGGCCCCAGACTGCCTCTTCAAGGAATAGATTTTATTGAGGTGGCCAAAGTGTGGCTCGATTTCGAGCCAACACTCGCACAGGGTGATGAAGCACGCAATGCTGAGAAGAGAATTGGGAGTCAACTAATGAAGTTGAAGCCCCTATAGAAAAATAAGTCCACGACGAAAGTTGTGGGCACGAAGGGAAAGACCCCGAATGAAAAAGGCATAAAACATCACCCGAAAACCTTCGGCTGGGTCAAGAGTTACCTCCTCACCGAGGATCTTGGCATCACCCTTTCCTGAGAAATCAGGTGGGATTCACGCATGCGACGCAAATCCACCTCCCTCATCGTTGACCGCCGCGAACTCCGGTTGGTGACACGATTGGCGGTGGTGGTCATCTTGGCGGCACCGGCGGCGATCATCCCCACGGCAGCAGCTTTCTTCGGCTTTCCCATCCTCTTGGTCCGATGTGTTGCGTGTTGAGAACAGAGGATAGCGAAGGAAAAACATGGAGGATTTCCAGCGCAAGAGGGATCAGAGGGCTCTAAAAAACGAAGAAGGCAACGAGCAAGAGGCAAAGTGAAAGAAAGAAGATGGGGAAAATTTCTACCAGGCCCTCAGCAGCATAAAAGGAGGAAGACGATGAAGCGCAACCGTCGATATGCTTTCCTGGACACGTGTCTCACATCCAGTTTCCCACATGGTGGCTGCGCATGAACCATCGCGAGTACGCCATCCACTACGCGTGGAAATCGAGGCGATGCAGTAACTATCGCGTAAATTATGCATGACTTTTCAAATCTAAGTCAAAAAGTGGGACCCACGATCGTCTAGTCAAATCTAATTTGTGATTTCTACGCACTTCTATTCTTGTAGACAGTTGTTGGGCCTCCAAGTGCAGAGGTTTGTAGAACAGCAGCAAGTTTCCCTTAAGTGGATTACCCAAGGTTTATCGAACCAGGGAGGAAGTGGTCAAAGTTATTCCCTCTCAAGAAACCCTGCAATCAAGATACAAGAAGTCTCTTGTGTCCCCAACACACCCAATACACTTGTCAGGTGTATAGGTGCACTAGTTCGGCGAAGAGATAGTGAAATACAAGTGGTAACGGTGCCAAAAAAGAGCTTGATGGTGAGGTAAGGTAAAGGACCAAAACCTCCCCGGCAAACGGAACAAAGATGGAAGCAAGCAAACATGCAACAGATCTAGTATCAAACGGTGTTTCAATGCTTAGAAACAAGGCCTAGGGATCATACTTTCACTAGTGAACACTCTCTCATATAAATATACTCTCTTCATGATACTACTCGTAACTACTCTTTGGTTGGACACTCTAATCTATGGTAGGGCTATAACAGCACTCTTCAAAGTCCGCCTTCCCCAATCTAGATAACCCCACACTGTCACCTTGAGCGCTAGATGGTTCCAACAAACACCACAATTTCATAGAGACATCCAACTCCAAATATAACTCATAACAAATATTCAATCTAGCCAAAGTGCCACACACGGTATGCCCACTGTCACTTTCACACACGTGGGGAAAAGCATAGATCTATTAAAGCACATAGAGTATTTATGTAGGCTCAAGCCTAAGTGCCACCATGGCGTGCACGCTATCACTTTCACACACATGGGGAGAGCAGATATCTAATGAAGCACTTAATTAGGAAGGTAGATCTAATTGATTACAGAGCTAATGACCACAAGATCATGCATAGAGAGAGAGAGATGAACACATAGCTACCGGTAGATCCCTTAGCCTCGAGGAAGATCTACTCCCTCCTCATCATGGGAATCAGCAACGGTGATGGAGATGGTGGTGGAGATTGATGGATATGGATCCGGGGCACTTCCCCGTCCCGGCAGGGTGCCGGAACAGACTTTTTGTCCCCCAAATCTCCCCTTCGGTGGCGGCGGCGCAGCGGAACTTTTTCTGGAAGTATGTTGGATTATTTAGGGTTTTCTCCCCGGGGGCTTCTTATAAGCGAAGGAGGCAAGGCTGGGAGGCGTCTAGGGCCCCCACACCCTACCCAGGCGCGGGGTGGGCCCACCCGCACCTAGGGGGTCTGGCCGCCCAGGTTCGCTTCTCTGTCTCGTCTTCTGGATTCGTGTCCCTCACGGTAAAATATTGACTTTGGCTTTTGTCTTGTCCAATTCCGAGAATATTGATTTTCTGCCTTTCTGGAACCAAAAACAGAAGAAAACAGGCAACTGGCACTGTGGAAACTTGTTAATTGGTTAATTCCAGAAAAGATATAAAAACACCTCAAAGAAATACAAAGCAAAGCAAGGTAGATACTAAACAAGCATGGAACATCAAAAAATTATAGATACGTTTACGATGTATCAAGAATCCCCAAGCTTAACTCCTGCTCGTCCTCGAGTAGGTAAGTGATAAAAAGAATAATTTTTGAGGTGACATGCACCATCAAAATAAAGACAAAACCATTTGCATGCATTGAAAGCTGGGATCAAAGAACTCTAAACATGTGCATGAAACATGGAGTTCTAACAGTAAGACAAAGTAATTATGCATGCAACATTAAAGGCTACAAACAAAGATCATGAATAACATGCATTGAAAAACGTTTGTTTGTTTCACATACAGAAAACATAACATAGTGGCAATCAGCTTGTCCCTCATAGAGTAGCAAATAGATGCATAGGACACCTTCAAAGTTCACAAGGGTGACTAGAAACAAATAGCACAAGAACAAGTAATATCACAATATGCATCAATTAATAAGCTTTGGAACACTGCACATAGAATGAAAAATATGCTCTCTTAATGGTGCCTAAAGGTAGAAGGTGGAGACTCAATAATAGTGGAAGAAGGGCCCTTCATAAAGGGAAGCAGGGATTTCAAGTTTCAAAAAGAGCTTCCAAAAATTATGGTACTTGTTAGCTTTCAGCCCTCATTGCCCCTATCATAAGCATCTTGAAGTGGTTAAGGTTAAAGTGGCAAAGATGTAGTACATTCTTGACGAAGTATAAGTTGGCAATCTCAAGTCCCTTGAATACGAGGGTCACACCTCATGCATACTCAACTTTGGGTCCAGGTAAGTTCTTGTCATTGTAAGTATTTGCATATCATTGAGAACCGCCAACGAGGTACCCCTTGCACATGGTACATGAGCTTTCCCATAACCAAAATGACAAGGCAAGCAGACAATGAGCATCTCAGCAATCTTTTTATTTACCATATGCATAGCTTTTAATTGAGGATGCTTCATAGATAGCTCACTATGGTGATGCTACAAGTTTCCACCATTATTAGGCATGGCTTAGGCTAGCGGCCCATACGTTTCTCTAACACAGAATACTTAATCCATGGAATTACAAGTTCCCTCTTTATTTCACACCGGTGACATCCATAGACAAAAGAGCATGATATCAGTTGAGTACAAAGTACAAGTGCAATGTTGAAA
The DNA here is from genome assembly GCA_910589765.1 of Avena atlantica. Lineage (NCBI taxonomy): Eukaryota > Viridiplantae > Streptophyta > Magnoliopsida > Poales > Poaceae > Avena > Avena atlantica. The sequence continues at coordinate 347,881,002 of OU342738.1, read as the reverse complement.
ACGTTCCCCGTGACAGCATGGTTCTGTTAATTCCAACGTATAAGTGCAAACATATACAACAAAGTTGTCACAATGGTTCAAGTTTATTAGGGGCAAAGAATATAAAGTATGCCATCAAGTTCGTGTGGGATTTAATCACTAAGTTTTCACATAACAAAATAGTTTTTAATTGGAAGATAGCTGAAAACAAGAATATACTTGGAATGGTGTAACACACCATGCATAGGAGTCTATAGTGGACACTTTGGAATAACTTCGTTTCTTGGGAGTTGGAAGTATGAGTAGAACTTACTGATACTAGTGGAGGCTAGCAAAAGACTGGGAGCAACCAACTAAGAGAGCATAATGGCCATAATCATACAGAGCAACAAAACATTACTAATCAAAGCATAGAGTGGTACTACAAGTCAAGGACTAAATTATCATAGAGTCTATTGTGATTTTTTAATAGTCATAACATGGTGTGAGCATGTGCCAAGTCCACCCAAGCAAAGCATCAAAGGAGAATACCACAATACTATGCTTTTGCATGCTAAAACAACGCATAATTCCTTCAAAGCACATTACGTAATCCTAATTGTTTGGAACAAGTCATGTTATAGCAATAATGACTAAGCATAAGGTCAAAACAAGATCTAGCATGGCATGATAAAGTCTAAGCCACAGTCAAAGCAAGTTCTTCTTGTACCACTATAAGCATGAAACTTTTTACTCCTTTCTAGCCCCAAACGACTTATTTGAAACACCTCACAAAGATAATAATCAATAAAGACCAGTGAGATTGTCTCACAAATCCACAAAGAAGAACAAAAAAGTTCTAAGCAATAAGCACAAGAAAACTAAGGCTAAACACAGTGCTAGCAAAAGAGAACACTCACAAAACAATAAGAGTCACTAGTAGAAAAAGAGCCATTCGTCCATCCTAGTTCGGAGCATTACTCCCGGTTATGGTTGGACCCGGGACTAATGTGAACATTTGTCCCGGTTCCAACGGCTAGAACGCCAGCAATCTTTAGTCCTGGGTTAAACGGGACCTTTAGTCCCGGTTCGTATCACCAACCGGGACTAAAAGGGGTGCCCCCGGTGCCAACCCCTATAGTCCCGGTTGGTGTGACCTTTAGTCCCGGTTCGTATTACCAACCCGGACTAAAGAAAGTGGTCATAAAAAATTCTCAAGTTCTGCTTTGGCAGTAAAACGGGCACAAATCCTTCTGGAGATCGTCTTTTCTAGATTCAAAATCATGCCGAAAAATTATAAAAAATTCTAACCATAAAATCCTTCGAACTGTAGTTATATTAAGTGATTTAGTTGTTACGAAAATTAACAGATATAAATTTTGACATAATTTACAAAAAATGTTATGAAAAATTCAAATGGCCATAACTTTTGCATACGATGTAAAAAGGTACAACCTATCAAAATGTGCAGAAAAAATTAGCTCTTTGATTTCAACATCCTTAGGCCATTTTGGATTCTTAAAATTCGAAAATAAAAAAATTATTTTAGAAATTATATTATTTTAGTATTTTTATGTCATATTTGAATTCCTCGCATTTTTATGATAATAATGGATATATTATTTGTCGAATTTCGATTTACAGATTTGAAAATATTATTTATGTCATATTAAATTAATAAATGGCAAAAATGAATAAAATATTAATTTAATTAGTTTTTACTTTCATTAGAATAAAATATTATTATTACTTATTTATTGTTGTTTACTAAAAATAGTGGTTCTTAATTTCAAAAAATAAAAACGTGTCACATATTGATATGAGTTAATAGGATTGATATACTAGTCTTGACAACAAGGTATAAGGGTCCTTCGCGCGGGGTGGGAGAGATGGAATGGAGAAGTTTAAGCGTGCTGGGAGTGGAGTAGTGCTAGGATGGGTGACCGGCCGGAAAGTTTAATCATAAGTATCATTTGAACTAAGATTAAGTATAATTAGTATTAAAAATGAGAGATGTGGGAGATTAACGAGTCAAACAATTCAAAAGTTTAAGAAAAAATTGAAAAAAAATTGGAAAAAAAAATAAAAAAACTTTAGTCAAGGTTCGTATTACAAACCGGGACTAAAGGTCCCGCGCGCTCGACACTACTCCGTGAGAGCCTTTAGTCCCGGTTTGTGGCCAAACCGACCGGGACTAAAGGGGTAGGCCTTTAGTCCCGATTTCGTAGTCCCGGTTGAGAAATGGGACTAACGGCCTTTACAAACCAGGACAGATGGCATGTCTTCCACTAGTGAGTGAAAACTAGAGTATTCTAGGCTATGGAAACAGAGTGTGTCTCTCTCCAAAAGAAGTGTGGTGTAACCAACCAACTTACTCAAGCAAACTAAGCAAACGAAAACCAAAAACAAAAACTAAGACGCTCTAAAAACAACACAACAATGCATGAAACAATAAAAACGAAGTGTCTAGAAAGACCTGAGCTTTTTATTGATAAAGAAGGGGATGCCCAAGGCACCCCCAAGCTTCGACGCTTGTACCTCTTGAATATTTCTTGGGGTGACATGGGGTGGCATCCCCAAGCTTGAGATTTTGTCCATTCTTCATCTCATTACATCATTCTCTCTCTACACCTGAAAATTTTCCTTCATACAAAACTTCACACAATCTTCATTAGCAACATTAGTGTATTCAAAAGATATTAGACCCTTAGGAAAAGCTTTGGAACAGCAAAACTTTTCACTAAAAACACAAGCTACTGTAGCAACTCCTTCAAAAAGCTTAATTCTCCAAAAGAGAACTCAAAAAGGAATCAATAAGAAGCAAATGCAAATAATGGCAAAAATCTGTCAAAACAGACCAGCATGTAGAAACCGATTTTTTCAGAAATATTCTGTTTCTCAAATCAAAAAAATTTGAACTAACAAAAGTTAGCTAACATACCGGGGGATGTATTCGTAAATTTGAGCTCGATCCGGGTTACAGATACTCCTCACGAATTTTTATGGTAGAGAACGGAAATCTGTTTCGGGACAGCAACTCCCCAAATCTTACTTCCCTCTCATTAGAGGTCATTCTTGGCACAAAAGTCAAAAAAAAGGTTAAGGAGAGGTCATTACTGAAGTAATAACTTCCAAGGCTCAAGGAAACTCTTGGGTTATCTCCCCACAAGTACTTTTCTTTAACGCCTTTAAGTTAGGCATCATAGTTTGAGAAGATGCTCACATAAGAAATATGAATTGAAGCAAAAGAGAGTATCAAGAAGCAAATTGTAACATCCCTAAAATCATGATTTCAATGATTGCATATCATTCATGCATGCATATAGAATTGAGATCAATTTCAAAACTCATTTCAGAAAACAGAAGCACATAGTGCTATCATTTTATGTGAACAAACTTATATCAAATGGCCATCCCCATTTGAGAGTTTGAATGTTTTAAACCTAGATTGTTTATCTCCCTTGTTGAATGGATTGAGTGTGGAATTTGAGCCAAACTTTACAAAATGGAAATGGTTTCAAAAACCATTTTTCAAACATTTGCAAATCAAGTGCAAAGTCCCTGTTATTTTGTTTCTCCAAAAATGACCAAGCCTTTTCAAAGTGACCCCATGGTTTTATACCTAGAATTGAGACTGTTGCACACTACAAAAATCCCAAATATATTTGAATTCAAATGGAGTTTGAATTCATTTGAAAACCATTCCTGAAATTCATTCTGGAAAAAGAAAAAGATTAAAGAAAAGAAAAGGGCCAGACGCTCCTAATCTAGCCCAACAGCACAACCGGCCCAGTTAGCCCACCCGGCCTCCCTCTCTCTCGCTCGCACGCACAGACGCACCCACACAGGCACTGACACTCGGACCCCACCCCCTCTCCGTCTCACTCACTGACTGGTGGACCTCGACAGCTCACCTTCGTCTTCCCCAAATCGCGCCCGACCACGTCGCCCGCCGTTTCCTCCGCCCATCACTGCCGCGTTGATTCCTCGCTTAATTGCCCTTGATTCCGCGCTTAATCGCCGCTCCCCTCTCGCCTACATAACCCCCTCTGCACCGTGGTAATTTCCCCTCACTTAACGCCTCCACATCGCCACCAGGCTGCCCACAATCGCACTTGCGCCGCCGCAGACAGACGCGCTCCGGCGACGAATCACGGTAAGCTCAGACCTCCCCATTGCCTCTCGTTCAAATCACTGCAACCAGCATGATCTTGTGCATCTGCTAACGCCTCTGGTTTGCTTGCTCGTGACCTAGGTCATCGTTTCCGTTCACGCCCGCAACCACCAGCGCCGCCGCTCGACTCCGGCGAGCAATAGCGGTAAGAACTGAGCGCCCCTTGCCTTCCCTTTGTTACCAACTTGTTCGCTAGTCACTTGCGCATCTTCTAAACCCTCTACCTTGTGCTAGGACGACACGGAGCCTCGACAGCGACCTCAACAGCAAGCGACAGACGCCGCCCGCAACTCCGATAAGCCCCAGCGACCGTGCCCGTGCGCCCCTCGTCAAGCCGCTGCTAAGTTGAGCTTCTCCTCGACGCTACGAACCTGGTGAGCATCCTCCTTCCTCTTCGGATGACCTGTAGCGCCGCGCCGCTGCAGACAGAGCTCGCCGCCGCCAGTAGCAGCCGCCAGCGCCGCCCCGCTTTGGTCGCTTGATCCAGAGCCGTCAGATCTGGATCCAGCGTATAGGATTAGGTCACTTAACGAATCGTTATGGGTAGATCTGAGCCGTGTGTTTTAAGTAGATCCGACGGCGCGGGAGGGTGATCCTGAGCGAAACGGTATCAACCAATAGAATTAAGACACGTGGCTAGGGTTTGAGTTTAAAACAGAATTTAAAACAGATTTGGATTCAAATTTGATTAGGATATAACTTTTGATTCCCACGTTAGATTTTTGCAAATTTTATACCGTTGGAATCAGGAAGACAAGCCCTTTCTGTTTATGCAATGTGTTTAGTGAAAAGTTTCTATTAAAATGACTTTATTTGCAGAAACTTGTTTAAGGCTATTTTGAGTATAGAAATTGTTTAGGATTTTATTTTAGTGTTAAATAAACTTGGCTTGGTAAGATTTTGACTTGTTTATGGTTCAGTACTATGCACTTGCTTGGTGGAGTTTTAAAAATCATCACTTAGCATTTTTGCATTGCATGCATATATATTTTTGTTTGTATATGACTTGTATGTGATTGTGGTTATATTCTTTGTGTAGACTTTGGTGCTAGTGATTGTGATTGTGAAGAGTGCTACTCTCCCCATTACCAAGGCAAGTGGTACTTCATGAATATTCCCATTCCTATGTTTTATACAAGCATTAGAAATATTTTGCTAAGTCTTGCATGTTTCTATTTTTGCCAAATGCCATGTTGGGAAATCCTAAGTAGATATAGAATTGCTAGGAAATTCCTAAGTTAAGTTACTATGCCATGCTTAGCCTAGCTAGTAGCAAACAAGGGTTGATAAAGTATATACATGCTATGATGAAAATATTTCTAAGTCTTTTGACTTATGTTTTTCTTAATAAAACAACTAAGTCAATGAATCACCTGGGTGGAATGGGACTTGAATGGTGGTTTTTGGTTGAGTGGTTACACAAGGCCCATGGACATGGTTTACCTTGTGTATCTCACTTGTGGTATGCCACCCAGGCACAAAGGGATTTTAGAGGCCAAGTGTTGAGAAGCTTATAGTGCAAACACTTGGCAATATGGGCTCTGCCTGGATCACATAAGTTGCTAGAACTTAGCCATTTGGACAGTGGGTGGTAGTGGGAATGATAGGTTGGAGCGCGTCCATTTGGTCTAAGGAAAGGCTTCTGAAAGGTCCTGTCTTGGGAAACCAAGTATGGTGGGGAAAGTGCACAACCTCTGTAGATGGAAAATCTAAGTACTTAGCCAAGTCCATGGCAATGGACAACTTGAGCATCAAGACATGGAAGCTATCAAGAATCTCATCACTCCAACTTTTAAGTAAAAACTTGTGGGTGAACAAGGGTGAAGGACCCCAATGTCTATTGGTGGTTTCTTGGGAAGGTTTTTGACAAAGAAAAACTTAGTGATTTCAACTAATAGGAAAAACCTATTTTGAGTAAAGAAAGCCAAGCTACACTTAGCCAAAATGCATATAGTAATATAGTCCACTTAAAATTTACTAAGGTATCACTTGCCAATACTATTCCAAAGTATTGACCCACTGTGGCTGTAACTTGTGATGTTGCAGGTTACTCCGATGATGATTAGGTGTCATGAGTCTACACTCAACATGCTTGCCAGTGGCACATGAAGATGAAGACTTATGTTTATTTACTTATTCCAAACTCTTGTATTAGGCCTGAGGCCTTGAGTTCTAAAAGACTATGTTTTATCTCTGGAATGGATGTAATAAATGACCTTTGTATCTGTGTACTTCATCTTAAACTGTGGATGCTAGCATTGATCCAGGGACTAGCATTGCAATCACAGGGATCCTTTTCCTTTACAAAGGAGGGATCTTACACAAATTCAAAACACATTTAAGTCTAACCCACTCCCTATGCATAGGAATCTTGTAAAGAAACAATTCATGAAAGCACAAAGCAACAAGCATAGTAAAGAAAAACAAGTCCAGATTCAAAAATTTCAAGATAAAGAGGGGAAACTTAATATTGTTGAGATACATAAGACCATGTTTCCCTGTCTCGTAATAACTTTTAGTAGCATCATGAATAAAATTAACAATATAACTATCACATAAAACATTATTATCATGAGACACATGCATAAAATTATTATTACTCTCCACATAAGCATAGTTATTCTTATTAATTATAGTGGGAGAAAATTCAAAAAAAATACTATCACTACTATTCTCATCACCATAATCATCAAATATAGGATGCATATTGTAATCACAATAAATTTTCTCCTCAATAGTAGGTGGACCGAAAATATCATACTCATCATTGTAATCATCATATATTGGAGGTTTGGTATCATCATAAGCAATAGAATAGCTATCTTCCAAAGCTAGGGAACTAAAATAGATCATTTCATAAAAACTAGCTTCCCCAAGCTTAGACTTTTCCTTAGAATTAGCAATAATGGTGTCCAAAGAATTCATACTAATAACATTGCTATTAGCATGCAAATAAAGCTCCATAGGTTTTTTAATTTTCTTTTCAAACACTTCATGTCCTAACTCAAGATAAACACTATAAAGCTCTCTAATTTTTTTGTTGTTTTCTATTAAGCCTAACTAGTGAAAACGAGAAACAAAAATACAAAATTGCAGAATCTTAAGGAAATAACTTCGAGCACTAACACCAGAGGATGTGAGTACCTTTTACCTTACCTCGCCGGCAACGGTGCCAGAAAAGGGCTTGATGTCTATGCACTTCTATTCTTGTAGATAGTTGTTGGGCCTCCAAGTGCAGAGGTTTATAGACAGTAGCAAGTTTCCCTTAAGTGTATTACCCAAGGTTTATCGAACTCAGGGAAGAAGTGGTCAAAGTTATTCCCTCTCAAGCAACCCTGCAATCAAGATACAAGAAGTCTCTTGTGTCCCCAACACACCCAATACACTTGTCAGGTGTATAGGTGCACTAGTTCGGCGAAGAGATAGTGAAATACAAGTGGTAACGGTGCCAAAAAAGAGCTTGATGGTGAGGTAAGGTAAAGGACCAAAACCTCCCCGGCAAACGGAACAAAGATGGAAGCAAGCAAACATGCAACAGATCTAGTATCAAACGGTGTTTCAATGCTTAGAAACAAGGCCTAGGGATCATACTTTCACTAGTGAACACTCTCTCATATAAATATACTCTCTTCATGATACTACTCTTAACTACTCTTTGGTTGGACACTCTAATCTATGGTAGGGCTATAACAGCACTCTTCAAAGTCCGCCTTCCCCAATCTAGATAACCCCACACTGTCACCTTGAGCGCTAGATGGTTCCAACAAACACCACAATTTCATAGAGACATCCAACTCCAAATATAACTCATAACAAATATTCAATCTAGCCAAAGTGCCACACACGGTATGCCCACTGTCACTTTCACACACGTGGGGAAAAGCATAGATCTATTAAAGCACATAGAGTATTTATGTAGGCTCAAGCCTAAGTGCCACCATGGCGTGCACGCTATCACTTTCACACACATGGGGAGAGCAGATATCTAATGAAGCACTTAATTAGGAAGGTAGATCTAATTGATTACAGAGCTAATGACCACAAGATCATGCATAGAGAGAGAGAGAGATGAACACATAGCTACCGGTAGATCCCTTAGCCTCGAGGAAGATCTACTCCCTCCTCATCATGGGAATCAGCAACGGTGATGGTGGTGGAGATCGATGGAGATGGCTCCGAGGGCACTTCCCCGTCCCGGTAGGGTGCTGGAATAGAGACTTTCTGTCCCCCAAATCTCCCCTTCGGTTACGGCGGCGCAGCGGAACTTTTTCTGGAAGTATGATGGATTATTTAGGGTTTTCTCCCCGGGGGCTTCTTATAGGCGAAGGAGGCAAGGTTGGGAGGCGGCCAGGGCCCCCCACACCCTACCCAGGCGCGGGGTGGGCCCACCCGCGCCTAGGAGGGGTCTGGCCGCCCTGGTTCGCTTCTCCGTCTCGTCTTTTGGATTCGTGTCCCTCACGGTAAAATATTGACTTTGGCTTTTGTCCCGTCCAATTCTGAGAATATTGATTTTCTACCTTTCTGGAACCAAAAACAGAAGAAAACAGGCAACTGGCACTGTGACAACTTGTTAATAGGTTAGTTCCAGAAAAGATATAAAAACACCTCAAAGAAAGACAAAGCAAAGCAAAGTAGATACTAAACAAGCATGGAACTAAAAAATTATAAATACGTTTACGACATATCACTTCGCCGCTGCAGACGGCTGAGCTCATCAGGCGTCAATAATGACGGCATCAATCGCAAAAGCAAAGGAAAACAAGGGTCTAATCTTTCGATTCATGGCAAAAGTACTTATTCGAGTCTATGACTCTACAAAATACTCGAAGGCTACTCCTATCAGGAGAGCTGGTCGCGCACCTAAAAAATTTGGTGAGGTCTCAGAGTCACCTGAAGAAATTTTGAACATACTCGTTCCAACACGCTTCGAGTCCTCCTTCGATTCTACGACTCCACTACGGACTCAGGGGCTACTCTCATAGGGAGCACTGACCGCACATTTGAAAAAAATCATTGACACTGATAAAATGTACAAAATCATCCAAAGGAATTCCGAATCACTGTGTCACATGACTAATGACTATAAGTCTCTGCTCGAGTCTACGACTCAAATAGACACCCGGGGGATACTCCTATAGGGAGCATTGGTCGCATACCCTATGAATCAATTGGATATGATCCTTCGAATCCTTCACAGCTATAATAAACACAGATTACGAAAACAATCGGCAGCTTTGTCCAAATTAATGCTAAGAGAGATAATGTCTCCTTAGTCACCCAAAACTCATCCGCGGTGATAAACTTTTGGATGCTGCATATGCGACGCAAAGGTAAGACCTACAGATACGATCAGATGGCCTGGTAACGCACCTGAATGCGCTCTGCTAGTAACAATATGTGTCAGCAGGCACGATGAAAAATCCCGACGGATGCGTTGGGTAAATAACTTAAAATACTGGAAGTCAACTGTTGTAAGATCTCCACGGCCTGAGTCGAATTACGCCAGAATTTTTTTGGATTAGAGTCCGAGGACTCGAGTCTGAGTAGATAGCATTGTTTTTCCCAGATCCATCGGGAGAGTCACGCACGCATATCAACTATGCCTATGAACTAATATCTTGACCTGAAAACCTGTTCGGGTGAATGCACTCGAAGACTTAAGAGTCTCCAGTCGAATCTAACTGAACACTCGGGAGCTACTGACATAGGCATTCCATACGGGTGCCTGATGTTAGCCTACCCGGTTCGGCCCAGCAGAAGCCCACGTAGCAATGCTCCCCTGATGAAGAAGCCCATGAGGAATTCGGGTGGCCCAAGCTCAAGAGGGATTCGACTTCTTGGAGAACACGGCTAGTTCTAGATAGAATTTCAAAGGGAAAAACCCTGAACCTGTAACTAACTCGGCCTATCCCAGAGACCTGGCCTATCTATATGAAGACCAAGAGGGCAAGGAGAGTAGGACCGATTTCATACCCTAGCATACACCTCGCTGGATCTCATCTGCGCACCCCTATAACTTTCGGCTTCCCCATCAACCAAGAGCATACAAGCAGTAGTAGGGTTTTCTCTCTGGGGGCCTGAACCTGGGTAAATACCATGTCCCGCGTTGCTTTTCTGTTAGTCATTTCGTGATCTCCAGCGTCCCCTCCTTCTCCAAAACCCAAGCCCATAACAATAGGTATTGATGAGTCTAACCCTCATCAATCTCTAATAATAATCACCTAAGGCCACTAGTTCATATAGTATTGTAAGAGTCGTAGAACATCAGACTTAGGAATTGAAAGAGGGAGCCAACGGTGGAAATTAGAGTAGGGAAGGAGAAGAGAGTAGAGAGAGGGAGAAATCTTGCATTGGCCGAACAAGAGCCAAGCTCATCGATGGAAGGAGAGGAATAAGAAGCACCACGGTGAAAGCGGTACAGGGAGCACCCAGGCAAGGGCGCATCGACCTGCACCAGCCACACGAGCAGCATGACGATGACAGAGAGACACTCCAACGAAGAAGAGTCGGAGCACCACCAGAATCCCACGACGAAGCCAGGACGAAACCCTGGGTATCAGAGAGGATTAGGGTTAGCCCGAGGAGAGCACAAGAGCCAAATCTAATTGTATAGAAAGACAAAGCGGGACGCGGGGAGTATTTAGGCTAAGGAACGGCGGCAGAGCTTGCCGGAGATGACCAAAGCGAGCCAGCGGACAATAGAGGAGAGAGAGAGAGAGAGAGAGAGAGAGAGAGAGAGAGAGAGAGAGAGAGAGAGAGAGAGAGAGAGAGAGAGAGAGAGAGAGAGAGAGATGTGGTTGGTAAAATCAAACCATTCGGTGGTTTTGACCCATTGGGTCTGACTAGTGGAGCCATAGCCAAAATAGTAATTTCATAATTACAGCAAATTTCCATTTAATCAAAACCTATTTTACATTAAGCAAATAAAAACAAAAATAGGGGAAAATAGAAAAAATACAAGGATTTCAAATCCTATTTTTCTGAAATTATTAAAATACTTTGTGTGAAGAAAAAACTGAAAATTCATTGATGCGCAGCATGGTTTAGCCAGCATAGCGGGCGATTCAGGAGATAGAAGAACGTGATCGCCGCCATTTATCTCGTCGTTGTCGCATTGGCGGCGAGAGATGGGTAGACAGATTTAGTGCTTAACATCTTGGAGACGTCTCATACAGCAGCAGGCAGACCAAGTCGTGGGTCTCTTTTCCGCGTGCATGCCGTACTCTGTTCTAACTTCTAATACATTTAGTGCTCAAATACATTTTACGTCTCATACCACAACACGAAGACCAAGTTCTCTCTCTCTCATGCATTCCGTGCTCTATTCTACTTAAATTCTATCAAAACGGGTATTATTAGCTCGACTACTATATGGTACCCAGCCTGATTGACGTGGATCCCTTTTAATTCCTCTATCAAATTTTGGTCGTTCCTTCCTAGCGTTAGCTCTTGTCAAAATATATACCACAGCGCACGAAGACCAAGTCATGTCTCTGTTCCGCTTGCATGCCGTGCTCTATTCTAACTTCTATCAAAACGGGTATTAGCTTGAGACTATACGGTACTCAGCCTGATTGACGTGGATTATTTTTAATTCTTCTCTCAAATCTTGGCCGTTCCTTTCTAGAGTTACTCTTGTCAAATTATGTCGTTTCTTCATGTCATAAGACACCAATATGTACAATACCAAAATTTATTAAAACTTGCAAACAACTTTTTCTCATGTTCACACCGGGTGCAGAAATGCCCTCAGCCTGAGTACCTCACATCATCATTAATACTTCCTCCATTTTAAAATACTACTCACTTCGTCCTAAAAAGAATGTCGCAAATTTATCTAAACTTAGATAAATCTATATATACTAAATAGTGTCTAGATACATTCGAATTAGAAAAATCTATAACATACTTTTTAGGACGGAGGGAGTATAAGATGTTTTAGCTTTGTGAAACAAATGTATCTAGACCTATTTTAGTATATAGGTTCACTCTACACTAAAAGAAGTGTAGATATATTTTTTTCACAAACTTAAAACATCTTATATTTTGAAACGAAGGAAGTATTTTTCATCCTCTACTCCATCACGCTTGCCTCATGACCGATGGTCTTTAGTTAAGCTTATCAACATGATCGATGCAAATTATTGTCGTCACCCTTCAGGCGACTCTTCTGGCGCGCTAGTTTGATTTGATCAAAACAGTGCATCCATTTAGTGCTACTACTTGTTTACGTCAAAAAAATGTTATTTGCATTTAATGGACACAGGTAGCAAGTAATGGTCCAGATCAAAGCATAATTGCATTTTCAAGACCGAAACTAGCTCCCGTTCTCTCCGTAGACAGTAGACCTCCCATAGTGTGATGGCATAGTATGAGTGCGTCGTTTTGGCATCCAGGCAGGACATTACAAAAAATGTGTTTCAAAGTTTTAAAGATTGTGAAAAAAATATATACATGGAAGTATTGATTTATGCTTCAAGCAAATAAATTTTATCTTGGAATTATTTGTACTATGTGCTACACTATGTGTTTCAAAGTATTGATTTAAAGGACTAAGTTATAGAGTATGTGAACAGTGCACCTTCGAATCTAGATAGATTTTGTCTTTGCACACTTAAAGTTTAATCATTTCTTACATGTACATATTTTCTTCTGTATTTTTGGGACTTTGACATTCATTTTCAGAAGTTCAAAAAAAGGCTACATTAAGCCTGGGTTCCATATGCAATTAGCATGTGGATGTATTAATGCATGCCATGTTATTAAAAAAATGGAAGTATGATATGTATCATATCATGATATCGCAATATAGCACATCCTAAGGGAAAATGCTACAATTATGGCTCCTGCAAATTAATAAATAACATTTCCTAAGATACCACGAAACCTCCAAATGGAGCCGAGCTCGAGGTAGTCCTTTATTCTCAGATTTTTTTATAAAATTATTCAAGTTTCAAAAATAATGAAAAAATCTTAGATGTAGTCAATGATGCATAGTAGGCACATGCAAAGTCTCAATGTGAAATATTTTATATGGCTACATATAAATGACAAAATCATATTGAACTGTGCATAGTAAATAGTGTATATCTCAAAACTACAAAATTAATAATTTCTTTCTATAGTATAGTGCACATCATTTCAAAACTATTAAATTTGTCATATTTTAAAATTTTCTATAGCAAAAAATACAAACAATTTATATTAGGTTTTGCGTGCTTCTGGAATACATCATTAACTACATCCATTTTCTCAGAATTTTTGAAACTTGTAATTATGTCTTTAAACATTTTGGATTTGTTACTTGGTAAGACGGAACTAGGGCGTGTGTTGGGCTCATGCCGCATATGTTGGAATTTTTCAGAAAGCCCCCTATTAAGTATGAAAGGGCTATATTGTAGTTTAGTGACAGGAGCTAGGAGGGATAATGGTGCGAATAGAATCTCTGTGGTGAAGCGGACGACCAAGATCCGTTGAAGGAGGAGATCCAACGGTTGAGACCACACACGCCCTGAAATCCCAGTATCCTGAGCTACAATATATTCTTTAGATGAGTACGTATCCAAAAAATTGCTAAATTTTTCCTATATAGGCCCTCCAAGTAATCTAGTGTTCACTTTCCCTCTCCATGCAGTATTCTTGGATCCATCCCTCTTACTCGGCCTCCATTATTTCCACTCACAAGATACCTGATATCACATGGTATAAAGGTAGTAAAATTAACTAACATTGTACCCGTTGAGTGTTCCATGGAGTTTGCCAACTTGTCTTGTATGCATATGTGATTTGTGAGTAGCGGCACATGTTGGAATTATGCCCTAGAGGCAATAATAAAGATGTTATTATTATAATTCTTGTTCATGATAAAGTTTATATTCCATGCTAGAATTGTATTAAGCGGAAACTTTAATACTTGTGTGGTTTGTGAACAACACCGTGTCCCTAGTATGCCTCTATGGACTAGCTCATTGATTAATGATGGTTAAGGTTTCCTAACCATAGACATGAGTTGTCGATTAATAATGAGATCATATCATTGGGAGAATGATATGATGGACAGACCCAAACTAAGCGTGCAATTAGATCGTGTCATCGTGTTCATCTTTGCGGAGCTTTTCTTATGTCAAATATTGTATTCCTTAGACCATGAGATAATACAACTCTCTGGTATCGGAAGAAAGCTTTGAGGTCATCAAACGTCATCATATGAGAGGGTGATCATAAAGGTGTCTCTCAGGTGATCGGAAAGTACATGTTGGGTTGTATGTATCGAGATGAGATTTGTCCCTCCCAAGTCGGAGAGATATACTTCGGGCCCACTCAGTAATCGATATCAGCACCGATTGCAAGCATGTGGTTAAGGAGTTAATCACAAAGTGATATCGGATTACGAAACGAGTAAAGTACTTGCTGTGAACGAGATTGAACTAGGTATGATGGTACCGACGATCAAATCTCGGGGAAGTAAAATATCGCGAGACGAAGGGAATATATATATGGGATTGATTGAATCTTGGCATCGTGGTTCATCCGATATGATCATCGATGAATGTGTGGGAGTCAATATGGGTTTCCAGACCCCGTTGTTGATTATTGATAGAAGATCATGTCTGCATATTCTCGAACCCGAAGGGTCACACACTTAACGTGTCTCGACGCTAGGATAGATTGGATAATTGGTTTATGAGTTTTTGTTCGGAGTCTCGGATGGGATCCGGGACATCACGAGAGGTTACGGAATGGTCCGGAGAATAAGATTCATATAAGGCAATGCAGTTTTTGGAGTTCGGAATTGTTTCAGGTTAATCGGTATTGTACCGGAAGCTTCTAGAACCTTCCGGAGGGGGACCAACGTGGCCCCACCTGCCGGGAGGGGGCATGGGCCTATGAGGGAGTTCCCTGGCCGCATTGGGCCAGGGGCACAAGGCCCCATAGGGCCCAGCCGGCCAAACCTAGGGGAAACCCTAGGGGAGCTTCTAGAAGGGGGGGAAACTTGCCCCCCACTCCTCCCTCCTTGGCCGCCGGCCCTAGGGATTGGGGGAGGGGCAAGGGCTGGCCGCCCACCCCTATATATAAAGAGGGCTGGGTGCGCACCCCCTCCCACACCTCCTCCTCAAGCCCTAGCTGCCCTGCTGCCCTCCTCTCTCTCTCCCTCCCGACTGCACGTAGGCGAAGCCCTGCTGCAGAAACTCTCCACCACTTGCACCGCGTCGTCGCGTTGTAGATCTAATCCGTCTCTCCACCATACTTGCTGGACCGAGGAAGGAGGAGACGTCGAGGTGCCGCACGTGTGCATCTCTCGGAGGCATCGCCACTTGTGGTGTTAGATCGGATCGGATCACGAGGAGGAGAAGCGAGTACGACTACATCACCCACGTTCCGACGAACGTTCCGCTGTGCGAATCTTCAAGGGTATGAAGATCTCATCTAATCCCCCTCGTTGTTTGCATCTCCTAGATTAGATCTTGGCTTTCCCATTCGCATTCGTAGAAATTTTTTGATTTACTATGCTGCGAAACCCTTCAGTGGTATCAGAGCTAGATCTATGCGTAGATGTGTTTCACGAGTATAACGCAACATGGTTGTTGAGGGCGTTGATGTTTTCTGTTGCAAGCCTCTTGTTTGTGTTCTTCTTATGACGCGGGATAGTGAGATTGAAGCGGTCCAGGCCAATCTTACATGATGTCGTTCGCGAGACCGGCTCCGCACTTCACGTGTGGCTTGTTCCACACATGCGGCTGGTGGATGCCAGTTTCTCTCACTATAGTTGTCATGGGATTTACACTGGAGTTTGGCAACCATAATATCACCATTGTGGCTTTCCGTAGATAAGAATCGTTCTTAGCTTGCTACTCCCATAAGCCACGTAAAACATGCAACAACAAAGTAGAGGCGTCTAACTTGTTTTTGCAGGGAGTGTTTTCTGTGATATGGTATGGCCCAAGATGTGATGTGTATGTTGTATGCAATGATCATGTTTTGTATTGTTTCACGACTTGCATGTCGATGAGTACACAAACGGCAGGAGCCATATGGTTGTCTTTATAATTGTGTATGACCTGTGTGTCAACTTCTTATACGCCATGTAATAGTTTCACTTTATCGCTAAGTAGTTAGCAATAGTTGTAGTTGCTATTCGTGGTGGAGGCAATCATGGTGGAGTGATGGAGATCATGCCGGCACGCACAAGATGGAGATCATTGCGCGAAGATTGGCTATACCATGTCACATAAAGTTATATGCATGTGATGTTTATCCTTTTATGTATCTTATTATGCTTAGATCGCGACGGTAGCATTATAAGATGATTCCTCACTTAAAGATCAAGATAAAATTGTGTTCTCCCCATGTATGCACCGTTTCGAAAGTTCGTCGTGTCCAAGCATCACGTGATGATCGGGTTCTATAGACTCTACATTCACATACAACGGGTGCAAGCCAGTTTTGCACACGCGGAAATACTTGGGTTTGACTTGACGATCCTAGCATGTACAGACATGGCCTCGGAACACATGAACCGAAAGGTTAAGCATGAGTCATATGAATGATATGATCGACACTTCGTTGTCCACCATTGAAGCCACATCTCTTCTCGTGAAGATCGGATTAGGTGTGGTGAATTTTGATCTTGTTCACTAAACAACTTGAGGGATGTTGAATTTAGTGGGAGTTCATCTAGAAATTTGATTAAGTTGAACTAGTTATCATGAACATAGTCTAATTTGTACTTGCAAATATTGTAGATCAAATGGCTAAGTCCAACTTCAACTTCAACGTTTTCGCTGAGAAAGAAAAGCTTAGAAAAAATGGGTCTAACTTCACCAACTGGTTCCGCAATCTGAGAATCATTCTCTCTGGCAGTCAAAAGGACTATGTCCTTGGGAATGCGCTAGGTGACGCCCCTGCTGTAGATGCGCCGGCTGATGAGAAAGCTGTCTATCGGCCGTGCAAAGATGATTATGGTGTGATTAAGAGCACCATTTTGTTTGCTATGGAATCGGACCTTCAAAATCGTTTTGAAGACTATCCCGGGCCCTTTGAGATTCTTGAGGAGCTGAAAACTATGTTTCAGACTCAGGCCCGTTCTGAGAGATATGAGATCTCTGAGAAATTCTTTAACTGCAAGATGGAGGAAGGGAGTTCTGTTAGTGAGCACGCCATAAAGATGTCGGGCTACACTCAACACCTTGAGCAACTGGACTGCAAGATTCTAGAGGAGCTCAAGATTTACAGGGTTCTGCAATCACTCCCTCCCAGCTACAAAAGTTTTGTAGTGACTCATAATCAGATTGGTTCCACTGATACGATCACCGAGCTCTTCGCAAAGCTGAAGGCTGCGGAGGTGGACATCAAAAAGGATAATCATGTGTTGATGGTCAACAAGCCCCCCACCTTCAAGAAAGGTAAGGGTGCAAAGAAGCCCTTCAAGAAAGGCGGCGGCAAGCGTGTTGCCCCTGCTAAGAAGAAGCTCAAGTCTGGACCCAAGCCGGACACTGAGTGCTTCTATTGCAAGGACAAGGGTCACTGGAAGCGCGACTGTATGAAGTACTTAGCGGACAAGAAGGCTGGCACCATCAAAGGTATATTTGATATACATGTTATTGATGTTTTCCTTACTAGCCCTCGTTGTAGTGCCTGGGTATTTGATACTGGTTCAGTTGCTAATATTTGTAACTCGAAACAGGAGCTACGGAATAGACGGCGGCTTGCGAGGGATGAGGTGACGATGCGCGTTGGCAACGGATCAAGAGTTGATGTGATGGCCGTCGGCACGCTCTCCTTAGTTTTACCTTCGGGATTAGTTTTAAACCTTAATAAGTGTTATTATGTGCCTGCGTTGAGCATGAACATTATTTCTGGATCGTGTTTATTGCAAGACGGTTATTCATTTAAATCGGAGAATAATGGTTGTTCTATTTATATGAGTAACATCTTTTATGGTCATGCACCTGTTGTGAATGGTTTATTTCTTCTGAATCTCTAAAGGGATGAAACACACATCCATAACATTGAGGCTAAGAGATGCAAGGTAGATAGTGATAATAGTACTTATTTGTGGCACTGTCGTCTAGGTAATATTGGTGTAAAACGCATGAAGAAACTCCATTCTGATGGACTTTTGGAGTCTCTTGATTTTGAATCATTTGACACATGCGAACCATGCCTCATGGGCAAGATGATCAAAACCCCGTTCTCCGGAATGATGGAGCGAGCAACGGACTTATTGGAAATCATACATACCGATGTATGCGGACCGATGAATGTTTCGACGCGCGATGGATATCGCTATTTTCTCACTTTTACTGATGACTTAAGTAGATATGGATATATCTATTTAATGAAACATAAATCTGAAACATTTGAAAAGTTCAAAGAATTTCAGAATGAAGTGGAGAACCATGGTAACAGAAAAATTAAGTTTCTACGATCCAATCGTGGAGGTGAATATTTGAGTTATGATTTTCTCACGCATCTTAAAGCAAGCGGAATTGTTTCGCAACTCACGCCACCCGGGACACCACAGCGCAATGGTGTGTCTGAACGCCGGAATAGAACTCTATTAGAGATGGTCCGATCAATGATGTATCTTACTGATTTGCCGTTATCATTTTGGGGTTATGCATTAGAAACCGCTGCATTCACTTTAAATAGGGCACCATCTAAATCCGTTGAGATGACACCGTATGAACTGTGGTTTGGTGCTAAATCTAAGTTGTCGTTTCTTAAAGTTTGGGGATGCGAAGCCTACGTCAAGAAGTTGATGCCGGACAAGCTCGAACCCAAAGCGGAGAAATGCGTCTTCATAGGATACCCTAAGGACACTATTGGGTATACCTTCTATCACAGAACCGAAGGCAAAGTGTTTGTCGCAAAGAACGGTTCCTTTCTTGAGAAGGAGTTTCTCTCGAAAGAAGTGAGTGGGAGGAAAGTAGAGCTAGACGAGGTTTTTGAACCTTCTCTTGAATTGGAGAGTAGCGCAGCACCTGAAATTGTTCTAGTGTCGCCTGCACCAACAATAGAGGAAGCTAATGACAAGGATCATGAAGCTTCGGACGATGCTGCTACTGAGCGTCGCAGGTCGACAAGGTCGCGTGCCCCTCCTGAGTGGTACGGCAACCCTGTCTTGACTGTCTTGTTGGTAGAAGACAGTGAACCTACGAACTATGAGGAAGCGATGATGAGCCCAGACTCTGAGAAATGGCTAGAGGCCATGAAATCCGAATTGGGATCCATGAGCGAAAACCAAGTATGGACTTTGGTGGACCCTCCTAGCGACCGAAAGGCCGTTGAGTGCAAATGGATCTTCAAGAAGAAAACGGATGCGGATGGTAATGTTACCGTCTATAAAGCACGACTTGTCGCAAAAGGTTTTCGACAAGTTCAAGGTGTTGACTACGATGAGACTTTCTCTCCCGTAGCGATGTTTAAGTCCATTCGGATTTTATTAGCAGTTGTTGCGTTTCATGATTATGAAATATGGAAGATGGATGTCAAGACTGCGTTCCTCAATGGCAACATTGATGATGAGTTGTATATGATGCAACCCGAAGGTTTTGTCGATCCTAAGGATGATGATAAAGTATGCAAACTTCAGCGTTCCATTTATGGACTGAAGCAAGCATCTCGGAGTTGGAACCTTCGTTTTGATCAAGTGATCAAGAGCTTTGGATTTGTTCCAAATTGCTACGAAGCTTTTATCTACAAGAAAGTGAGTGGGAGCTCGGTGACATTTCTGGTACAATATGTGTATGACATATTGATTATTGGAAATGACATTAACATGCTTAACGATGTGAAGAGTTATTTGAAAAAGTGTTTTTCAATGAAAGACCTAGGTGAAGCTGCTTATATATTGGGCATCAAAATCTATAGAGATAGACAAAGACGCCTGATAGCTTTAAGCCAGAGTACATACCTAGACAAAGTTCTGAAAAGGTTCAGAATGGATAAGGCAAAGAAAGGTTCAGTGTCTATGTTGTCAGGTAAGATATTGAGCAAGGCTCAGTGTCCAGCTACGGTAAATGATAGAGAAGCTATGAGCAAAGTGCCTTATGCCTCGGCCATAGGTTCTATCATGTATGCCATGTTATGTACTAGACCGGATGTGTCCAATGCTCTTAGTTTGACGAGCAGATATCAAAGTGATCCAGGAGTGGAACACTGGATAGCCGTGAAGAACATCCTAAAGTACCTAAATAGGACTAAAGAAATGTTCTTAGTCTATGGAGGTGATGAACAGCTCGTCGTAAAAGGTTACGTTGACGCTAGTTTCGACACCAACAAGGATGATTATAAATCTCAGACAGGATACGTTTATATTTTGAATGGAGGAGCTGTGAGCTGGAGAAGCTGCAAGCAAAGAGTGATCGCGGGATCTACAGTAGAAGCGGAATACATGGCTGCTGCAGAAGCGTCAAGTGAAGGAGTTTGGATCAGGAACTTCATCACTGAGCTTGGCGTGGTTCCAAGTGCATTGGACCCACTGGAGATATTGTGTGACAACACTGGCGCCATAGCACTCGCTAAGGAACCAAGATATCATCCAAAGACCAAGCATATCAACCGCAAGTTTCATATAATCCGAGATTATATAGCAGATGGAGATCTGAAGATTAGCAAAGTACATACAGATCTGAATGTCGCAGATCCATTGACTAAACCTCTTCCACGTGCAAAACATGATCAGCACCTTAGTGCCATGGGTGTGAGATTGTTGCCAAATGTAAACTAGATTATTGACTCTAGTGCAAGTGGGAGACTGTTGGAATTATGCCCTAGAGGCAATAATAAAGATGTTATTATTATAATTCCTATTCATGATAAAGTTTATATTCCATGCTAGAATTGTATTAAGCGGAAACTTTAATACTTGTGTGGTTTGTGAACAACACCGTGTCCCTAGTATGCCTCTATGGACTAGCTCATTGATTAATGATGGTTAAGGTTTCCTAACCATAGACATGAGTTATCGATTAATAATGAGATCATATCATTGGGAGAATGATATGATGGACAGGCCCAAACTAAGCGTGCAATTAGATCGTGTCATCGTGTTCATCTTTGCGAAGCTTTTCTTATGTCAAATATTGTATTCCTTAGACCATGAGATAATACAACTCCCTGGTATCGGAAGAAAGCATTGAGGTCATCAAACGTCATCCTATGAGAGGGTGATCATAAAGGTATCTCTCAGGTGATCGGAAAGTACCTGTTGGGTTGTATGTATCGAGATGGGATTTGTCCCTCCCAAGTCGGAGAGATATACTTCGGGCCCACTCGGTAATCGATATCAGCACCGCTTGCAAGCATGTGGTTAAGGAGTTAATCACAAAGTGATATCGGATTACGGAACGAGTAAAGTACTTGCTGTGAACGAGATTGAACTAGGTATGACGGTACCGACGATCAAATCTCGGGCAAGTAAAATATCGCGATACGAAGGGAATATATATATGGGATTGATTGAATCCTGGCAACGTGGTTCATCCGATATGATCATCGATGAATGTGTGGGAGTCAATATGGGTTTCCAGACCCCGCTGTTGATTATTGATAGAAGATCATGTCTGCATATTCTCGAACCCGAAGGGTCACACACTTAACGTGTCTCGACGCTAGGATAGATTGGATAATTGGTTTATGAATTTTTGTTCGGAGTATCAGATGGGATCCGGGACATCACGAGAGGTTCCGAAATGGTCCGGAGAATAAGATTCATATAAGGCAATGCAGTTTTTGGAGTTCGGAATTGTTTCGGGTTAATCGGTATTGTACCGGAAGTTTCTAGAACCTTCCGGAGGGGGACCAACGTGGCCCCACCTGTCGAGAGGGGGCATGGGCCTATGAGGGAGTGCCCTGGCCGCATTGGGCCAGGGGCACAAGGCCCCATAGGGCCCAGCCGGCCAAACCTACGGGAAACCCTAGGGGAGCTTCTAGAAGGGGGGAAACTTGCCCCCCACTCCTCCCTCCTTGGCCGCCGGCCCTAGGGCTTGGGGGAGGGGCAAGGGCTGGCCGCCCACCCCTCTATATAAAGAGGGCTGGGGGCGCACCCCCTCCCACACCTCCTCCTCAAGCCCTAGCCGCCCTGCTGCCCTCCTCTCTCTCTCCCTCCCGACTGCACGTAGGCGAAGCCCTGCTGCAGAAACTCTCCACCACTTGCACTGCGTCGTCGCGTTGTAGATCTAATCCGTCTCTCCACCATACTTGCTGGACCGAGGAAGGAGGAGACGTCGAGGTGCCGCACGTGTGCATCTCTCGGAGGCATCGCCACTTGCGGTGTTAGATCGGATCGGATCGCGAGGAGGAGAAGCGAGTACGACTACATCACCCACGTTCCGACGAACGTTTCGCTGTGCGAATCTTCAAGGGTATGAAGATCTCATCTAATCCCCCTCGTTGTTTGCATCTCCTAGATTAGATCTTGGCTTTCCCGTTCGCATCCGTAGAATTTTTTTGATTTACTATGCTGCAAAACCCTTCAGCACATTGTATTAGCCTTCTTGGATGACATCAGTCCACCCGCACTCCATGGTTAACTAGTCTTGATTATGACTTATCTAGCAGTTGTAAACTTAGTTTTTGTCATGCAATAAAACATGCTACACTTTGCCGGCGCTACATCATGGCCCCGTAACTCTACCACGACGCCACAATAAAGGCACCAAGACGTGGCTCTCCTAGTCCTAGCTAGTCGCCTTCATGGTTATCAT
This sequence comes from Avena atlantica, assembly GCA_910589765.1. NCBI lineage: Eukaryota > Viridiplantae > Streptophyta > Magnoliopsida > Poales > Poaceae > Avena > Avena atlantica. The sequence continues at coordinate 347,858,160 of OU342738.1, read as the reverse complement.
GTCTATGTTTTATATCTGATGGGGAATAGAGGAATGACTAGGAGACTTATTCTTCATCTACGAAAAAGCTTCCTTCTCATGGCATTCAATGTGTTCACAAAAAATAACTAAAGTATCATCCTGTTCCTAAATATAAAACTTTCCCACAGTTCAAATTAACCATCTAGAACATCATATATTAAGGAACACAAGTTTTTAGTCTATGTGTTCAAAATGCCCAACTATGCATCTAATGTGTATTAAATAAGATATAGAGTTCACTTTATACCAAATAAATTCATGTTAGAAATTCTTGGTTCGTTATTTTATTATTTGCTAATTTGAGTTCACTTTAAAAAAAAGTCCAAACTATATAGGAAGAACAATAGATGAAATATTCCATTCAGTGAAATTACTATAGTAGACCCAAAAATTCTTGCAAATAAAACATAGGAAATGTGAAGAGATATTAATAGTGTCACCCCCCCCCCCCCCACACACACACACATCTCTTTTTTGATCCATTGCAGTTACTCCCTATGTTTCTAAAAAAATGCATATAAGTTTGAGTCAAAGTCAATTGTGTAATATCAATATTAGAATAGCAAGTGCATATCATATGATAATTTATTCTATGTCGGTTCTAGTAATATTGATTTGATGATTTGATATAGATATTTATATTTTTATCATTTACCTATTCAAGGCTTGACTTGGACAAAAACTTATATGAAATGTATTGAATAATTTTGTGGAGTCATCGGGGATCCCCTGGCATGTGATTTACAAATAAATTAGTACTTACGTTCCAAAATATAAGCCTTTCTAGATGTTCAAATTGAACTGCAAAAAAGGCTTAAATTTTGGAATGGAGGTAGTACATGATAGTTACTTTAACATTCAATCATATTCAATGCAAGTTGACATATGGAACCAACTAGGTCCAACTCACATGTGCAGAGCATTACTATTGGAAATTCGAACCAAACAATAATTGGAGTGTTATGGTTAGAAGAATTAATACAATGTAAGACCATTGGTTACAAGTTCTTGATTCAAAATCTAAGTAAACTAATAAAAATAACATGATATAATTCCATGAAATTTCATGACACTACATTAGAAAAAGGACGCCTAATCTAAGAGGAACTCAGATTGTTCGATTCTAGTTATTTAATTTTTTTTTGCAATCATTTAAGTTAATTTTTTGAATTTCTTGAAAATATTATTCTAAAACTAGGAATTATGTCTTCTAAGAAAATTAAGAATTTTGTGGAGTTAATTCCCCAAAAGTTTGAAAAAAATCAAGTGGAACTACATGATTTTCAAATTCAAATTGTAAATACTCCACAACATAGGTTTATTCCACATTGTTAATTCTACAAAGTTTAAGATATACATAATATTTACTAGACTTGTATGTTAAGTTACATACCCTTGTCAAACAGGATATGTGTCTGAACTTGCTAACATCTTGAAATGGGAGAGAGCAACAAACAAAACTTCTCGTAAAAAAGAACAAACAAAACGCCACAACTACTCTCGTTAGGGGCTACAGTAACATATACTCACTCCATTAGAGATTATTAGGCCAGAGATTTTTTCAGATATTTTAAAATTATTAGACTGGAGACTTAACTCTCCTTAACTCCCGTGGGAGAATTAATTTTCACGTTCTAGATATGCCTAATTAGTATATCCCAACACTATTCCCACACAATATAACATGTACACGAGATCCCTGGGCATTGAAGCAATGACCAGGAGACGTGTTCTTCATCTAGTACAAAAAGCTTCCTCCTCATGTCAGCCCTTGTGTTCACGCAAAAATAGCTAAATATATATTTACCGGTACCTAACATTCTCATAGTTCAAATTAACCGGCCAGAACAACATATGCAATTGAAATAAACAATGTAGTTCACTTTATACCCAAAACATCATGCTGAGAATTCTTGGTTGGTGAGTTTTTTCTATTTTCGTTAATTTGGGTAATCTCTCATAAAAAGTACCAAACTATATAACAAAAACTATATACAAAATATTCCATTCAATGAAATTACTATAGGAGACCCAAAACAATAGGACGCTTGCAAATAAAAGATAGGAAATGTAAGTTAGCCCCACACCTCTTTTTTGATCCATTGCAGTTTACTCCCTCTGTTTCTCAGAAATGCATATAAGTTTGGGTCAAAGTCAATTTGTGTAAAGTTTGGTAAACTACACATAAATATATCAATCTTAGAATACAAGTGCATACCATGTGATAATTTATTATATATAGGCCAGTAATATTGATTTGATGATTTGATATAGGTGTTAAATATTTTTTCTCATTTACTTAGTCAGGGTTTGACTTCGAGCAAAAATTATATGTAATGCGTTGAGTAACTTTGTGGACTCACCGTGGATCCCCTCGCATGTGATTCACATATAAATTATATGATAGTTTTTTTTATCATTCAAACATATTCAATGCAAGTTAACATATGCAACCAAATAGGTCATATTCAGAGCAAGTACAATAAGACCTATTCAGCTGGTTATAAAAATTAAAATTCTATATTTTTCTTAGTTGAATGAGAGAGGAGAGGAGAGAGAAAAGAAATAGGCTCTAGATTAAGAGCTAGCTGCAGCACATATTTCTAGAGACTATACGTGTATGTGCGGTGGGTCATGTATTAATAAAGTTGTAGTTTCTTTCTTATACCTAACTATTGTACTCCCTTTGTCCGGAAATAAGTGACTTGAATTTGTCTCGCATGTATATAGACGTATTTTGGTGTATAGATACATTTAAATCCAAATAAACTCAAATCACTTATTTCTAGAGGGATGGAGTATATGCGGTTAGCTCTAAGTTGCATGGCAATGACATATAGACAATAGTGGTCTTTACTATTGAACTTGCTCTCACATGTATACCGTTCTCGTTAGAATTTTTTATTTTTTGCGAAATCTCGTTGGAAATTTGAACCAGAAAAAAGTGGAGTTGTATTATGGTTGGAGAAATTAATATAATGACCATTGATTCCAAGTTACCGTAGACCTGACAAGAGTAGCTGTGCCTTCTTCTGTAACCTGGAGACATTAAAACAGGTGGTGTCGTTTTTATTATTTTTAATATTCACTTTTAGAGCATATTTTCTTTTCTCCTCGGATTTCATTTAACTTAAAATTATACAACATCTTGATAAATAGGTTTTGTTTTGTCTTAAGGAATAATTTGGTTACTAATAATTATTGTATATGATGCTCCAACCACATTTCACCTAAAATATCAAGTTCTTAAAGGAGGGACAATATAGTAATTTCAACAATAGTCCGATCGTCCTGTATAAAATGTCTAGCCGTGCTTTAGGCAGGGCCAAGAACTACACCTGCGTTTGTAGTGAACTTAGCTAAGCTAGAAAAATGACGCTCAAACTCCTTGTTGAAGTGAGCCCACAGGAGTTGCTCGTATCTCTTGCCGAGCTCCAAAACCACATTCTCGGCTACGTCAAGTCCATGTCGCTCAAGTGCGCCGTGGATCTGGACATCCCGGGCACCATCCACCGCCGCGGCGGCACCGCAACCCTGGCCGACATCGTCACCGACACCAAGGTACATCCGGCCAAAGTCGCCGACCTCCAGCGCGTGATGGAACTGCTCAGCGCTTCGGGTATCTTCAGCACCACCGCCGCCGGTGAAGACGGCGGTGCTATCCTGTACGGGCTAACCACGACGTGCCGCTTCCTCGTCGGCTGGCGCAACCTGTCCCCCATGGTGCCCTTCTTGGCGAACCCTCTCGTAGTCTCGTCCTTCTCCAGCATGCCCGACTGGCTCAGGAGTGAGCCGGCGCCCGCAGGCGCCGGGTCCCTCTTCGAGCTGGCACATGGCTGCTCCCAGTGGGAGATGGGGAGCAAGGACGCCGAATTCAACAGCGTCCTGAACAGCTCCAGGGCAGCTGATAACCAGCTCTTCCTCGAGGTCATTATTTTTGACAAGGGCCGCATCTTCCGCGGCCTGAGCTCGATCGTCGATGTCGGCGCTGCCAAGGGCGAAGGCACCAAGATCATCGCAAGTGCTTTCCCGCGCATCAAGTGCACCGTGATGGATCTTCCTCACGTTGTCGGCCAGGACGCCGACGGCGCCGGTCATGATAATCTGCAATTTGTCGCCGGTGACATGTTTCAATCAATTCCATCGGCGGATGCTGTCGTACTCAAGGTATTTATAACACATAATACATGGTTTTCACGAATACTCCCGAGGGAAACGGGAAAAAAAAGAATGGGATGCATGATCCACGGTTGTCTCACCTACATCTACTTATTATGTCGCCCAAGGACGACGGGGAAATGTTGTCGTGTGGAGGAAAAGCACAGTGGATAGGGGCGTTTGAGATGGTGTGGGGTATTCAGGGTAGGTGTTTATACAAAATACTACTTAGGTTTCTCCCCACTTGTTTCATAATTTTGGCCTCAACCAGCACATGTGGTCGTAGAATTCAGCATGAAAAATACTCCCTCGATTTCTAGATATACTCCCTCCGTTCGCAAATAAGTGTACTTTTAGCTTTTGTCTAAGTCAAACTTTACCAAATTTGACCAATTATATATATAAATATAACAAGATATATTAAATCAAATTGACATATTATGAAATAAAATTTGAAAACATATCTACTAGTACCAATTTAGAGTCATAAATATTGCCACGTTTTTCTATAAAGTTAGTTAAACTTTACTAACTTTGACTTAGGATAAACCTAGAAGTATACTTATTTGCGGGTCGGAGGGAGTAAGGTCTTTCACAATGGGTGTATCTTAGCTCTATATTCTAGGCAATTTGCTTATGTGGCACCATAGTTAATGAAGAAAGAGAGTGGTGTTGTATCTTAGCTAAGCTACGCCTCTTATACGCAACCATAGGCAAAAACTTGGCTAGTTCAATTACACACATGCATGACCACAAAATCATTAAATACAACACCTCTAAGAAACCCCATCTAAGATAGTACACCCCATTGTGATGGTTGTTTCTTAAATTTTAATATCTCCTATGAAAACGTGCTAAGATACACCCCACTGGAAAAGGCCTAAGATGTACTCCCTCCGTCCAAGAAGATGTCTTAAGTTTTTTAAATTTTAAATAAATCTATATACTAAATAGTGTCTAGATTCATACAAATTTTGACAAATTTGAGACATCTATTTTGGAACGGATGGAGTATTTGTTATTTAGGAAAAGTCCATAATATAAGGTGTATTGTGTTGTACCACTAGTCTAGATATTCTTTAGGGATTTTATTTAATGCAAAATCCTCTATTTCTCAGGTCAATTAGCCACGGTTAATCCCACTCAATGGTGTTTTCTTTTGCTCCACATGCGTTCTTTAATTTCTGTGCCAAAAACTATATACTGTACATCTAGAAACGAAGCGAGTAGTTTACTATACCGACGGACCTTAAAACCTCATCGGAGATGATGTTTAATACATGCTATTTGCCCTTCACTTATGCACTTAATAAATTTGCAATACAATCACTAAAGTTTTTTACATCACAGTGGATATTTTCTTCACACATCTCTTACAATTTGTTTCTAATACACAGCATTCGCTTATTGTGCAATGTTCCATTTCTCTTCTTTCACTAAGTTTTTTTTATCTATGTCCATTCCAGAACATTTTGCATGACTATGGGCATGACGATTGTGTCAAGATACTTCAACGTTGCAAGGAAGCCATCCCTGCTAAAAATGTTGGAGGAAAGGTGATAATCATAGATATGGTTAGAGGATCAGCACACGGCGATATGAAAATAAGCGAGATGGAAGCCCTACAGAACATGTACATGATGTACACCAATGGGATGGAACGCGACGAAAGCGAGTGGAAGAGGATCTTTTCTGATGCCGGATTTAGTGATAATTACAAAATCATGCCAGTATTGGGTCCATATTCCGTAATTGAGATCTACCCATGAATTCTCAGCGAGTTTGGACACAAAATACTTCACATGCCTGAACTCGGACATGGTCATTTGTATTTTTGCATGCACTATATGTATCGTTAATAAGCAGGCTACATGTTAACATACTTGTGATGTCATTTTACCTCTTCTGTTAAGTGTTGTTATTTGGAATTTTTAAAACTGAATTTCATGAGACTATATATCATGGTGTCGTCATTGCTGATTGGATTATATTTCTCTAATTCAAACGAGAAAATTATGATATTTTAATAATTTCCATTGTTCCTTTTTTTAAAATGGGAAGCAAATCCCGACATCTGCATCAAGCGATGCACACAACCTTTATTTATTATTAGAACAACAAAGTCTGGCAAAAGCCATTACAAAGATCATACAATGAAGACCGCCAAAACAAAACACCAAGCATAACGATAACAGTATCGCCATCTTTCCGACGAGATCTAGCAAACACCCAACTGCCCCATGCATGCTAGGAGCCTAGATCCGCCCAGCATATCCACGAAACGGCGCCCACGAACTCACTATGGAAGTCGCTGCCTCCACTATCTTCCGCAAAATCATCTTCAACATGTAGTTCGATGCGCCGACTCTCGCCACACCACCGCGGTGCCAAGTAGCACCACCTCCCTGCGCACTATCTCCAAAGCACATCGTGATCGCCACCGGTACCCACAGCACCATGTCGCCGATTACCACCAGTCAACACAGCTTGAAGTTTTCAGAGGATCTGTCGTGCGTAGCACCTGCTGAACTGGCATGACTTAGCGTAACACCTGTCAGTCAGACATGACTTGACTTCGTCGTCGAAGCTCCGTGCAAGATAAAGCCGGTCCACAATGATCTCCGTGTGAGCGGAGACCGACACCCAACCACCAAGCCGCCCACAAGCCCGTCCAACCGCAGAATGTCTCCAAAGATGATGCCCCCACGAGGGTGACGACGAAGACGCCGCCATTATCCGATCCAGGAGGCCCCCACAATGCCTCCAACAAGGACTACAACGCCCACGGGCGCCGCCGATAATGGTGGCCTCCCCCAGATCTGAGGTTCCCCCGGAAACAATGGAGCGAGGGACGCCCCCACCTTTGCCTCCAACTAGGAAAACGACACCCTCAAGCACCACCGTCGATGTTGGCATCCTCACCCGCTTCAGTAGACCGATCACCATCTCCTCCTCAACTTAATCTGCGCCGGGGAGACGAAGTGAGGCAGTACCCACCGGCCAGAATTGGACCGATGAGCAGCCAAAGTTAGAGGAGGCCGCATCGCTGCGTGATCGGCCATGGTCACACACGTTTCCCTGAGGACCGGTGTGGGATCCCAAGATCCCCACACCAGCCCAGCCCAGACGCACCTCCGGCGAGGAGGCCGCCGCCGCCATGCCTAGAACCGCCGTCCCGGCTCCCATGTGGTACGTGGGGAGAAGGCTATCGTCCATGCGGAGGATCGGCCCAGGCGCCAGATCCCGTGGGTCTAGAACCACCGCGCTGACGCCAGAACTTCCTCGCCACCTGCCGCACCGATGACGCCGTCACGAGCCACTGCGACCCAAGAAAAGATCGGAGCGCCGCCGTCCTTCACTCAAGATCACGCCTAGCTAAGGCCCCGCCTCCGCCGGGCCGTACAGGGCTTTGCCCGGTGAGCCCTCCGGCAGCGGCAGAGAGGAGGGTGGGGAGGCCGAGAGTGGGGCAGCGGTGGAATCCCCTGGGCGGCGCGGCACCGCCGTCAGGAGGAGGGTTAGCAGGAGTGTCCTTCCTTTTGTAGTTTGTGCAAGAAAAACATTACATAAACAACATACGCATTACCCAACACTTCTAAACATCGAGCTACATGCCTATACACAGTGAAAAGGGTTTACACAATGCTTAAGGACTGCCAAGAAAATCCTATCGTGTGAAGCATATTTACTGACCTTTTTGTAGCTCAGCAGGTAGCTATCCACCACACGATCAGTGTTGCGGCACTTCTGAGTTCTGTCAAAGTATGTTAATTTAATGGCATCACTTATTTGTTTTTTTAGACAGATCGGCTAGGGCACATTTATGTTCCATGTTAGGTACACATTTTTGCCGCACGAAACTTAATCATGATCAAATCTAATAACATATGAATAGATCTTAATTTCCACTTCTTTAAGATATAAAATTCACTTCCATGGCAATTTAAATTTCATTAAGTTACACTACTGGAAACTCTTTATTGGATACATCCACTAAATTTGTGCTCATTTATTGGTGTTGATTTCATTAAAGAGGCGCCTTGAGCTCCTGTTCGTTACGTAAACCCTATATCTACCAAATACCAAAAAGAAATATATTTCTTCCCTAAACTGTCCCACTTTTATAGAGAAACTTCTTGTTCTTGTCTCAGTTCTAGAGGACCTGCTTCATTCTTATGCCTCTTACATGGTGGCTGGATAGAGAATCTACCCGACATGCATCCTTCTTGCGGAAGCTGAAAGAGAAAGAAACATGATTAAGGAAGATTAAGAAGAACAAGACGAATTGTGACTTGTAGAAGGGATGAAGAATAGACCTACGAGTCGAGAACATTGGTGGATGATCTAGCCGTCTTCCGCTTGCGCGCCATATCGTAGGTGAGGTGGGAGATGGGATCAGAGTAACAAGTGGGGAGCTCAGCAAGTGGCAAGGGGTAGAGTGTTTGATATAGGGTGCATCACGGAGAATGGAGAGTGGGGTGTTTCGTGATTAAGGGTTCAGTGTGGAGAGTGGGGATTGATTAGTGGGGTATGCTGGTGCACATGATGTGTGGGGGTGTGGCAAGGGTTCTATGTCTTTTATAGAAAATGGAAGTAGGAGGTAGGGTAAGGGTCTGTTTTATGGCCGCATGAGTGTGGAGTGGACCCGAGTAGCAAAAATCCTATAGTTGACCACTTGTGTGGTCCTTGGTGGTGGGACATAACTGTCAGTGTGGGAAGTAGATGGATCGTTCTCAACCATTACAACAAAAGTAAGCAGCGACAGAAACACAGTGCTTGTGGAACAATTTATCACTAATTGCGAAAAAAAGTATCTACCAACTCGCTGGGACTCTGAATGCAGAGTGTTGTAGAAAGCCGATTATTTTCCTATAAGTGTGATTCGGTGTTTAATATCGAACACAAAAAATTTATGCCTTGTTTTACCTCAACAAGCAATCTAGTGAAAACTCACAAAATTGTCTTAATCTCCCCAACTCCGCCGTGTTAGTTGTCAAGTACAACAGCGATGAACAAACTATGATTAGAATTATTAGAAGTACTATGGAAAGTGTTTTTTATTAAATAAAAATAATTTTAAACATCAAGACAAACTGAGTGAAAAACGGTTACTTATGAACAACAATGGACCCAGGTTCATAGTTCTCAAAACCATGGTGGCACAAAATAAGCACACGTGCGATACGAAATATATAGATGCAAGCTATCGTGGCCTATTAACATATGAGATTTAAAATAAAATTTAAAAATCTCACAAAAATTACAAAATCTACTTAATTATAGAAGCAATTTATTAGTGAAAAACTATTTCAAACCCACGACATTTTTTGAAACCGGGGAACATTTATTCGAATTGAGCAAACTTATTTTTAATCGAAGAACTATTTTCAATCCAATGATTTATTTATTGAATTTCCAGTAAATATTTTTTGAATTCGTGAACACATTTGAAATTTTTCTTAAACATGAATATTTTTGAAACATGATTTTTTAGTAATAATTGAAATATATAAAAGCGATAAGAGAAAATAAAAATAAAACAAAAAAAGGAAACATAAAATAAAAAATAAAAAGTTAGAAAAAGGAAGTTAAGAAACAAAAGAAGGAAAATAGAAAACTATTTTAAAAAAAAAATGTCTAAAGGACCGGTACATTGGCGGGGCTCCTTCACCCGGCACATGCATATTCACTCTACCCCAATGCATGTGGCGTCTTTGTTTTCCATGTTTTAACTTTGACCACTAATTTTGATCAATAAGGCATGCGAATTACTTGGTATAAAAACTATATCATTAGAAACTTTATTCGAATATGAGTTGTATATATAACTTTCAGGACATGTAATTTATATTTAGTTGGTCAAACTTAAAGAACAAAAAACGCATGCGCCACTTCAATGGATATGGATAGAGTAGACCGCTCCAAACAAACATTGGGTGTCTCGTACTCTTATGTTCCCTCCCTGGCCCAAAAACAGGGTCTCGTGATACTACATGAAAGGGTGATTACTACTCCTGCGAGGTAGGTGTTCCCCACCTCCGACGGTTGTAGGTGTCTGCCGCCTGCGAGGTAGTGGTTCCCCATCTCCTTGGAGCGTTGCTTAGGGCATGTACAATCATTTAGACACATGCTGTCTATAATACAATGTCATGTCATATCTAGACGACCCTTTACAACGAACTGTCTGTTAAGTTGTCTATATGAGCCTAAAAATTCGGAGCAGGTAGTTGAGATCGTGGGGCGGACGAGAGAGAAAAACTGCCACCTCTAGACGCACAAGTCGTACAACACGGAGTCAGCCGACGTTAGGCAGCGACCTTTACGGGATTCGACCGTCTTTAATTTTGCAGACGGGCTACCTCTGTGTGGTTCTTCTCTTTCTTCCACCTAGACAAAGGTCCGATGTGGCATACGTTACAGACAGCTGATTAGGCTCCATTGTACACGCCCTTAGGCCATGTACAGCAGAGTCTAGTCAGCTGTATGTAAAAGTTAATATCTAGGATTTTTTATAAGGTGGATGAGAGAGAGGGAAGAAAGAGAAGTAGTCCGTCGGTAGGATTACAGATGATCTATTCCCATAAAAATCAGGTCTTACCGACTATTTCTCCCCTGTTGTACGAGGCTCGTTGTTTATTGTGGGACTTTTTAAGTTACAACCACTAGGGGACCACAAGGAAATATTCTTCAGTTAGTTAACAAAATCTATGCTACAGATAGCCTACTAGACAGCCCATTGTAAAGGTATTTGTACCATCGTCTAGAGTTGATCTGGATGAACCTCTCGAAATAAGTTTTCGCGCCGCTATATTAATATAGCAACCACACCGATACAAGCATTCGAAACAAAGGAAGTGCGGGGCAGCAGCAAACACATGCCCAAAAGGAAAAAATAAAGACAAAGGTGAATCAACAAAACGATGATGCCCCGCAATCGCAGCACCCTCCAACTTTGACCCACCACATGCAAGCGCCCCGAAGCGTCTGTATCAAGCAGCACCTTAAAAAGGTAGCACCGTCGACACAATGCTGCTATCCGGACCAAATTGATCCTAGGGTTTCCCCCGATACGCAGAGTAAAGTGGGCAGGGATTCCTGCGGCGCCCTTCAAGAAGGAATAGTGCCACTTGAGGGTGGCACCACGCCCGGGTCAGACTAGCTGATAGGGATTTCTCCCGATCCCTGCCCACAAAAAACTCTGGCGCAACGGAGCACCGCCACCTTGCTTTGCCACCCACGATCATGTGCCTCCATGATCTTGTAGTCACCATCGCTCGTCTCTTCATGAACACTGGCGCAGGCCTGCAAGGCGGAAGCACGCGACATCACCGAATGAGGGACATCAGCCTCACCGCCACGGGAGGACCCACCTCCACCGCCGAGGCAGTCATCAACCGGACAGATCAGCGGGAGCACACCAGGCCCTGGCAGGCCCGTCCGGGCCCAGACGGGCCCGTGAATCTCCGGCCGTCCTGCTGCAATAGGCATCCGCAACGTTGTCGTCCCCATCCCATCTCAGTCGTCGCCGCCACCTCCAGGAGGCTCCGCAGACGTGGTGACCCGACCCGCCCAAGCCCATCTAGGGCCCTCCCGAGCCCATCTGGGGGACAAGGAGCCCAGAACCGGACCGGAAAAATGGCCGACGAACCACCGCGTCCATGGTGCCCCGACACGAGAGGACGCCGCCTCCAGCAACACCCAGCCGCGCCGGACTAAAATCTTTCGATGTGCACCGACGCCAGGGAGGAGGAGGGCCTCGACCCGCTCTCCCGGGCGCGGCACTACTAGGAAAAGGGATGTTTGTGGCGCACCTAAAAATCCCATCCGTGGCGCACTAGTGGTGCGCTACTAAGCGTACGCTGCGGCTAAAAAGTGGCTGTAGCGCACTACCCTGGTGCGCTACGGTTATATGGGGATAGGCGTAGCGCACTACCAGGTGCGCCATGGGTATGGGTACAGGTGCGTCATGGATTTTTTTTCAAAAAACAAAAAAAATGCAAAAAACACCCTCGTTTTGAATTGCAAAAGCAATCGGGTCCGCATCGCCGCCATCGTGTCGCCTCGCTGGAGCATGGTAGTCGTGGCCACGACCTACCACCACAGGGAGGTGCGGGAGGTCGTGGCCATGCTACTCCTCGCCGGCATTGAGGAAGAGAGGGAGAAGGAGGTGTGGTTGGAGAAGGGAGGAGGTCGCCGCAAGGAGAAGGAGGTCGTCGACGGTCGTCGGCGCTCGTCGTGACTGCAAGGAGGAGGAGGCCGCAAGAAGAAGGAGGTCGTCGTCGCCGTCGTCGTCGTGACTGCAAGGAGGAGGAGAAGGTCGCCGTCACCGTCGCCATCATCACTGCAAGGAGAGGAGGATGCCAGAGCAAGGAGGAGGAGAAGGCCACCGTCGCCGTCGTCAGTGCAAGGGAAGGAGGAGAAGGAAAAGGAGGAGGAGAAGAGAGAATAAAAAGGAGGAGGGAGGAGAATAAAAAGGAGAAGAGGGAGGGAATAGGGGTAGGTGGGCGGGGTGGGGATTCAAATTTTGAATCCCGCCCAACTTACTCGTAGCGCACTAGGTGGTGGTGCGCTACGGGTAAGTTGCCTCTATTTTTTTCTGCAGGAAAAAACGATCTTTTGATCGTAATTTTTACTCTATTCGAATTTTGAAAATCTAAATAATCGCTAGACGACCGGAGGTGGTTGCAAGCGGATGCGAAATCTCGTTCTCGTCATTTTCGTATATTATACGTTTTTTTCGACATCGTACGCAAAAGTTACGGCCATTTTACCGTGACATGACTTTTTTTTCAGAAAAAGTCGAAATCATTGTTTATTAATTTTTCTACAAACTATACCACATTACCTATCTAGATATGAAATGATTTTATTTTTTGAAGTGTTTATCATTTTTTTTATTTTTTGCAAAGCCTAAAAAGGTGATCCGGGGGTGGAGTTGGTCAAGGTGCGCTACGGGTATGTGTGCTGCGGCCACATGTGCCTTGGACCACACATAGCCGTGGCGCACCACTTCCATGTGCACCATGCTTATGGAAGTTAGCCGTAGGGCACCTGTGGGCAGTGCGTCACGACTATTTTACCCGTGGGACACCACTAGCACGTGCGTCACGGATGTGTAAATTATCTATAGTCGTTTTCCTAATAGCGGGGAGAGGCAGGCCACCGCCGGTGTCGTCACCTGGGCTTCGCCCGGCGACCCCTGCTGACGGCGGCAACAGGGGGAGGCGGATGGAGGTGGGGGAGGCGGCCAGAGGAGGAAGAGCCACGTCGTCCTCGGGGGAGCGAGAGGGGGCTCGCGTGTTTCTTTTTTTTTTCCCTTCTCTGGATGAACCTTACAGACAGTAGGTCGTCGGAAGCGGAACTAATGCACATGCCCTGCCAATAGGTATAGGGGAACACAACGTTTGGTTACGGGAAGTAGTCCTAGTCTTATTATCTTCTTGGCGGCAATGGTGAGACGAGGATGGCATCGTTGCGTATGAATAGGTCCCTCTGGCTTCTTCCTGTGCTAGTGGCATCAACTCCGACGGTTGTTGATGGGCTCGTGAGGGTGGGCTGGTAAGGATGTGTAAGTATAGCTCATAGATGCCCCAGAGTCTGAACTTTCGGACTCCATGCATGTCTATCTGAACATCGGGCCTTATTAGGTTGCTCTGCTTTGGCGACCGGATCGACGTTTTTTCCCTGTCTTCAGGCGCCGTATAACAAGAGAGGTGGTTCTGCATGTAGTTAGACAAATGGAGTTGTGATTGTGGCATTCTTTGGATGTGCATGCAACGGCAGATAATACACTACAGCAGTTATAATACACTAGCATGTTGATGGGACGCGTCCATCCAAGGTGAGATCTACCATGTATTTTCCAATAAGTAATTGTAACCTTTTTTTTCATGTTGTGCACTTTATATAAGACTTGATAATGTTGCAGTGAAAATGGATGTGTGCAATGGTTGATATAGAGGCTGGGATATGCCCCCTTTTGGAAGATTTTTTTCTAAGGCTAGGTTAAATTAGATAATTGTCGAAGTGGGTCATTAGACAATGTATGAAAAGTAAATGAATATTTACAAGTGATTAGTTTTTTTGGCCCGGGGTGTTTGCTCTGATCCCGTATTCGTCGTTAATAGGGGACATACGGCTTAGCCAACGAAACAGTGGAGGCCATGGCATTGGCCTATTGCTTTTGCTTCAGGGTCGAGATCAAAGAACATGAGGTCATGTGTTCATGGTACCTAGTTTTCTTTGACTTCTGGGAAGATCTATAGAGAATACAAATAGATAATGGACAACAAAAACAAAGAATGAGTTTCGTAGCAAACTAGCGATGGATCTCATGAAAAGTAAAGGCCCCAATGGTGACTGTGACTGGATGGGGTTGGCAATGTCGAAATATAGCATAAGGCCCAACTACGCAGGGGGCAGAGCCAGCCCGGAGCAACCAGGGCAATGGCTAGGGGACTGCAAACATTGTTGTGCTATCATGAATATAGATACTTCATTTGGCCCGTGTTGTAACCAACTAGCAATATCAGCAAGCTGAGACAAACACATTATATGTGTCCCCATAAATTGATCAAGTTTGGCTAAAAATTCAAATTAAAGTCTCGAGGCAATAGGCTATTGGATGATAGAAAAATGGCAATCATCAAAACTGACGAAAGTTTTGGTTATAGCCAAAACAATTCTATGGTGGCCACAAACCAAACATACTCTTATCATATGGACAATTATTTGTATTGGTCAACTAAAATAAGACCATATGTATGTGTAACTTCTTATGAAATACTGGCAGTTACATCAGTTGATTCAGTTTAGGGTGTAGGTGTCCTTGACAAAAGGTCAAGGTGTGGGACCTCGCTGTCTTCATGACATGGGGCTAGCGCGACGAGGGGTTGTTCTGTTGTTCAGCTAATAAATCATGACTTTATGTTCTCCTAAGATGGACGGAGACACTATTTCACGGGTATTGGTGCATCTCACTAGAGCAATAGAGTTCGCACGATTGATTCAACGTGGACCTTTTTTTGGGGCAACTTTACACGGTTATGCCCCTCCATTACATGAACGCGTCACTACCTAGTTTTTTTAGATTCCTTTTTCATTTTTTCAGATTTTTTGAATTGTTTGACTCGTAATCTCACAAGCGTCTTTTTTAAATCTAAGTAGGCTTAATCTAATATTAAATTACACTTAAGGCCCAACACGATTTAATTTCTCTGTTTCTTCTTGATGAGCTTCCCATAAAGAAATTAGACCTTGTTGATAATACTATCATATCAATCCTATTAACCCTTAGACCATGATGTCACACGCCTTTGTTTTTTAAATTTCAAACAATTATTTAAGTAAACAAAAATGAATAAGTAATAATAATCTTGAATTCAAATAATAATAAAATAAATATTTTTTGCCTTTTTGTATTTAATATGGAATAATTCACATCTTTAAATCCATAAATCAGAATTCGACAAATACTATGTCTAAATCGATCAAAAAATAAGAAAAATCCAAACATGACATCCCTATTATCTTTTTTTTTTAGAGAAAATGACACAAAACTATCATAGTTGGGGCAAAGGTGACATTCCTTCACACAAAAAACCACTAAAAACATGCATTTCGGTGGGTGTTTGATGACTTCGCAGTAAATGTGGTGGTTTTGCGTTATTTACTCTCTTATTATCATGTATCATGTATTTATAATAGTGTATTGCAAGGTTCTCTAAATAAAATTCATTTAATAGTGTTCAAATCTTCAAAAATCATATAAAAATTCTCTTTTGAATTTGAGGATTCTAAAAAAATCCTTAGCTCGGGGCTGAGCCTCGCTAAAATTGTATTTGACCTCTAATGAAATAGCATATTATGAACCTAAAAATGTTTTTTGTGAAAAATCATGAGCATCACATCATGTATCTTTAATTCAAATCTGACCTACTTCCTACCGATTCAGCAGGAATTTGTATTTTTTCACAAGGAATGAACGGAAAGGTTTAAGATACACCGGTTGGGACATTTTCTATGCAAGGTGGTCTAGTTTTTTTAAAATAATGGGGTGGTACTATTTTAAAGCTTTCATTTGCTGGTTGGTTCACAAAACACCCATTTTTAGCACTCAGAAAATGGAAAATATTTTTTGGTGCGACGAAAAGGAAAACTTCCTTCTGCAACATTGTTCGCCATGTCATGATGCACATGCGTGCATAATATAGGCACATTATCACAAACTATGCTGCAATTCTAGCCATATCATTAGTCGTTTGATCTGAAAGCCATGAAGCCTCGAACATGATTGCTCATTTCTGAGAAGGTTTTTTGAGATGCAATCAATATACCAAGTTTGATATTTTTCCTTGCAACTATGTCACATAATATGACGCAACACGAAGGTTTTACATTGTTTGGATCATTTTTGAATTTCTTGTGTCCGTTTCAAACTATGGTCAAAATGGCGGGAATGAAGATTCTTAGCTTGGGGCCGAGCCTGGCTAAACTTGCATTGGCTCTCTAATGAAATAGCATATTATGAATATAAAAATGATTTTTGTAACAAATAATGAGCATCATATCATGTACATGTAGTTCAAATCTGATCAACTTTCTACCAATTTGACGGAAATTTATCCTTTTTATGAGGGGAGGACGAAAAGGTTTAAGATATTCTGGTTGGGACATTTTTCATGCAAGATGGTCTAGTATTTTTTTAAATGGGGTGGTACCATTTTAAAACTTTTATTTGGTGATTGCTTCACAACATATCCTTTTTGGCACTCGAAAAATGAAAAATGGTTTATACAAAGGTATACGTAATGTTTTATATTTTATTTAACAAAATATGTATTATTTGAGTTTATATAGATAGAACCTATTTTTCTACAAATTTTGATATATGATATGTATTTTTCTAAATTAGAATAATTTAGTTATGATTTTTATAAGATTAATGTGGAAAAAGGGAAAATAACTATGCCGACGGCTTTGCCGTCGACGTAGATGTGAAACCTAGGCCGACGACTAAGCCATCGGTGTAGCCTTGACGCCATCGCATTGCCGGCATGGCCAATCCACTACGCCGACGGGTGTCGTCAGCCTACCCCATCCTACGTCGACAGCCAAACTAGGCCGATGGCCGGTTTGCTCGGCTGCTCACCTCGGGGATGATAACAAGACTAATATATTGTGCAACTTATATTTGTTGCCTTTAATAGATGATGTCAATAGCTAAGAAAAAACATGGAGATGCCCTTATATCAATGGAACTTGAACATGGAAGTGTCCTCCAATGGGCAAGTCGAGACTATTTTTTTAAAATAATACACTTTCAAGGGAGGAAGAAAGAGTGGAGCAAGGGCGGCCCGCATGACGTCGCACCTGTAGGCCATCCATTTGGCTTCCGCCTGACCGAATGGGCATTTAGCCTGGGTAGGACCGAGTGGGGAACTCGGCCGGCGCGGCCCCATAGTCCCACGCGCTGACTGTGTAGTCGGTCAGCTCCTGGCCAAGTAGAGCTGGCTTGGCTTGGTCCATGCTGACTGGCCCATTTGGTTTAGAACAGGCTGATAAAATGATAGATTTGTAAATAGCAAAAAACATGCAATATGTATTATATATGGTATTACCATTTACACGGTACAATCCCACCTACTTTATTACTTTACTTCCACCTGCTCCGGAGCTCCTATACACCGACCAGGTTGGTGTATAGGGGGCATCGCACCATATGGGCTGGGCCCATATTAGATCATTAGGCATGCTAAAGTTAGTTCCTTCCTCTTCCTTTTGTTTATTCGTTTTTATATTTTTTTTCTACTGCACTTCTTCTTCCTAAAAAAAAGGTGTACGTTTCCTGTGCCGTCTCTAAAAACCATACAAATTCAAAAGCTAAAAAAATTCAAATCTAAAGAAATTTCAATTTGAACAAATTCGAATTCAAACAAATGTAAATCTGAACAAATTTGAAATTTAAGCAAATTTGAAATCTTTATTGAAACTATTTTTCAAATCTGAACTTCTTTAAAAAATATCGGGAAATAAAGTAAAAGAAGAAAAGAAGCAGAAATTGTAAAGAAAAGAAAAAAGGAAGACATAAACCAAAAAAAATTTAGGAAAAACAAAAATAGTCCAGGCCCATCCCGGGCTGCGTTGTGAGGCGACGGATACACACTGATCTGGTCAGTGTATAGGTTTTACCCCACCTGCTCCATGACATGCGGGGTAAAGTGTTTGATGGCCCATATGAAAGTGACTGTCATAAGTACATAGTAATATTAAGAGGAACTTCAACAGTGGCCGTAAAACGCCGCGTAGTGCGTGCGATTCAGTTTTAGCGCGCGCGTTGTGATTTTTCTCCGACAGAAGCGCTAAAAGCGGCGTATAAAAATAGAGCAAAAAATCACCCCTAGCAGGCGCGCTAAAATGCAGCGCGCGGTCGCCGGCGCAAACTACTTTTCACAGCCCACACCACATGAACAAGATCAAATAAACCAAAATAAATAGAACAATAAATAGCTCTCAACAATTACCAAATGCTTGTTTCACATAACCAAGTTCAACACAAAATGGACATAGTTCAAATGCAAATGATAGTTGCACACACATGTTGACACATCATTTGTCAACATCGCCATATCCATTGCAATTGTCACTTCCATTTTGTGCGTCTTCTCCTTGAGAGTCTTGGATGATGGTGTTGGCACTGTTGGCACGCGATGAATATCCATAGCCATCAACATTGATAGAAGGTGACGGATTCACCAAGGAGGCCATGCCATATCTATCAATATTGATAAAAAGGTGATGGATTCACCAAGGAGGCCATGAATCCCCTCGGTGGTGCTCCCATGCTTCCGAACCCCATGCCACCATAGCCGCCAAAAGCCCCCGGTGGTGCTCCCATGCCTCCAAATGCTCCCAGTGTTGCTCTCATACATCTATAGCCAACCATGCCGACAAATGCATTCGTTCCTTCACTTTGGGCCTTCAAGTAGCTTCCCACCATTCACCTTTTGGCCAATACTTCATCACAAGCAAGGTTAATATAACATCCCAGGATTAGCACCTAGAAATAGAGAGGACACAGGTTTATGCATTGCATTCATGCATAAGAAGATCCAGGAAAATTTCGCGCAAAACTAAAAGAGCTGTAGAGGGATCGAGATCTCTCTTGTACTCATGGAAACTTCGGAGAAAGTGCGATAGATTTCGACATGACCTTTTTAGAATTCTTTGTTTTGGGGGAAAGTTGCTCAAACATGTATTTGAATGAAATTCAAATGAATTTATAAAATTCACAAATGGAAATTGGAAATATTTAATAACTTGAAATGAAATGATTACAGAAATGATATAAAAGGAATTCTTTATTAATATATATACATATAGTATTACATTGATCTTTTACAATAAATGAATAAAAGTAATGTATCAGGAAACAAATAAGTAGAAAAAGGAATTACATTACTGAAATAAATAAAAGAATTCTTTATTACAACAAAATATATATGACATTGTCTTTACAAATGAATTGTAAAGGAAAAGGAAATAAGTAAACTTTATTGAATAAAATACAACAATGCAATGTTTTTACAATATTCAAAAAGAAAATAAATTACAATATTTGATACTAAGAAACTCCTAAACTACTGTTCTCTTATTCCCTTCATCATCTGACATTTTCTTTCTTCTTCTCATTTCCTGCAAAACAACACAAAAGATAACAAAACAAAAGAAAAGAAAATAAAGGGAATTGTTTAGACTAATATTACTCTCAGACTAGCATAGTGTTGCTATGCTAGGTTCATCATTGAGTATGGGTTAAAGGGGCCAAATAGGATCTGTTCTTATCAAATTCAAGCTTCAGCCTTGTGCATCATTAGCATAGAGTCAATCTTCCACTTGGCAAATAAAAATAAAGGTCAGGATCAGATAATACCAAACCAGGCGAGCACATCCATAGCAAAAAGATCTCACAGATGAAACCTGGACAAGGGGAAGGTTCTTGGACCAGCAGCACACAAACAAGCAGCTTACACATGCATGCAGGCATATGTGCTGTCAACACCACAAGGCAACAACAAGTAGAGGAAAAGCACCAGCCGTAGTAGAGCTGCTACTATATCCTCTCTTCACATACACAACTAGACCAACAAATTTTATACTAGCCCAAGAACATCACAAAGAACATATTTTGTTCTTAGCAGTTCTCTCTCAAGAAAACACAAATCACAAAGCCAACCACTAGATAACAACCACACATATTACACCATCATCTCACCACATCTCTAGCTCTGGTTGGTCCCTGGAGCCATCCAAGAGCTAGAATAAGGGGAAGACAAGATCCAAGAGCACCAGCAGAAGAAAAGTAGTAGCAGATTCAATAGATCAAGTCAGGAGCACAAGGAGGAGGCCTAGGTGCCAAGGAGAGTAGCAGCAGTAGATACCTCAGAAAAGGGAGGAAAGCGTACACCAAATCAACAGTGGTTGATCAAGATCAACACCACCCCAATAGCTGCAACCACTCAACAAACCACAGGTTAACAACCAAAATCATACTATAGCACCTGTTCTTATTAAATTGCACCATCAGACTCAAGTAGAAATATAGTTGTGGTACAAACTCATCCAATTTCAACTTTCGTTCAACTAGAGTTTCATCTAGGAGGAGTGGTTAAGGTGATACTCTCAGTGTTGCGAAGAGAGCTTTGCAAAATCATCAGAGTAATAGCAAATCATATAATAACATCTGTTCTTATTCTTGTCTAATCAAGGCCTTGGACTGTGCATCACTGGCCATATCTCCACATCATCTACTACTATGTAGACACAATTGCAACGAAACCTTGAGCAGCAAGATATGCTAGCTCAGTCACCTACTGGGCACACTCCAGGAATTGGAGGTACCACAGTGGCAGCTTAACTAACAGTCTGGAAATAAAAATCTAAACAACCAGAGAAAATCATCTTCCTAGCTAATAATAGCTAGGAATCATCCAAGGATGTACTGTGTCATAGTAACATTACTTATGATTTCCAACTTTAAATTCAAAGTGAACTTATTCTAATTCACCAAAGCTTCAGACCAGCATCATAAGCATTAATTCCCTATGGATTTTATCCAACTGTATAAAGAACAGTTCATCCTATCTGAAGTACTATTGTGCTCACTCTCATAGGGAGGCACCACAATAGTAACCAAGGCAATATAAGCCACTAAGTTGTTTAACACACACTACTAGGAAAACGGCTATAGGTAATCCACACTTCTGTGGCGCACTTGCTAGTGGTGCCCCACGGGTAAAATAGGCGTGGCGCACTGCCCACAGGTGCCCTACGGCTAACTGTCATAAGCATGGCGCACATAGGGGTGGTGCGCCACGGCTATGTGTGGGCCAGGGCACATGTGGCCACATCACACATACCCATAGCGCACTAGGTCAAGGTGCGCTACGGATGTTTCACTTATCCGTAGGGCACCTTGACCTAGTGCGCTACAGGCATATTTGTTGTTGCAGCTGGGTCAACTTAGCTGTAGGGCACTCTGCCCTAGTGCCCTACGGCTAAGTGGCATGCACCAACTCCACCCCCCCTCCCCCCCTGGATTGCCTTTTTAGGCTTTGCAAAAAATAAAATAAAATGATAAACACTTTAAAAAATTAAATCCTTTCATATTTAGGTAGGTAATGTGGTATAGCTTATAGTAAAATTAACAAAAATGAGTTTCGACTTTATTTGCAAAAAAAGTCATGCCACGGTAAAAAGGCCGTAACTTTTGCATACGATATCGAAAAAAATCGTATAATATATCAAAATGACGAGAACGAGATTTCGCATCTGCTCGCAACCACCTACAGTCGTTTAGCGATTTTTTAGATTTTCAAAATTCGAAAAGAGTAAAAATTTACGGTCAAAAGACCGTTTTTTCCTGCAGAAAAAAAATAGAGGGCGACTTACCCGTAGCGCACCACCACCTAGTGCGCCACGGATAAGCTTGGGCGGCATTCAAATTTGAATCCACACCCCGCCCTCCTCCCTTTTACTTTCCCCTTTTCCCTTCCCATTTTCCCTTCCCCTTTTCCCTTTCCCTTCTCCTTCTTCCTTCTTCCTTCTTCCTTCTCCTCCTTCCCCTTCTCCTCTCCTTGCAGTGACGGCGCGACGTCGGCCTCCTTCTCCTCCTCCTCGCAGTGACAACGGGCGACGACGGTGCAACGGTGGCCTCCTTCTCCTCCTCCTCGCAGTGACAACGGGCGACGACGGTGCAACAGCGGCATCCTTCTCCTCACTGACCTCCCTTCCTCCCTCTCTTCCTCCATCTCTTCCTACCTCCCTCTCTTCCTCCATCTCTTCCTTCCTCCCTCTCTTCCTCCATCTCTTCCTTCCTCCCTCTCTTCCTACCTTCCTTTCTCCAACCACACCCTTTCTACCACCTTGACGCCGGCGAGAACTAGAGCGGCCACGACCCCTCCCGCACCTCCCTGCCACGGCCATGCTCCGGCGAGGTGACACGACTGTGGCGGCGATGCACGGACCTGATTGCTTTTGCAATTCAAAACGAGGGTGTTTTTTGCATATTTTTTTGTTTTTTGAAAAACACATCTGTGGCGCACCCTGTACCCCTACCCGTGGCGCACCTGGTAGTGCGCCACGCCTATCTCGATATAACCGTGGTGCACCATGCAGTGTGCCACGGCTACGAGATAGCCGTAGCGCGAGGCCCGTGGCGCACTGTTAGTGCGCCACGGAAGGCCTTTTCAGGTGCGCAACGAATAGGCGTTTTTCTAGTAGTGACAACAAATCAATTACCAAATATGTTCTTATTAGATTTTGTTAGGAGAAAATAGTGGTGTAAGGAATAGCCCTCAGATCAGCATACACCTGGATGTAAGGATCATCACGGAGCATATAGAGTGCCAACCATAGCCTCTGTTTCTCTATCATATGTCGGCCTCAATTTCCACATCATTGGCAAGGAAATAATCCACCATACTTTTTCATCATTGCATCATCAGGTATATGATCTTATAAAGTAAACCACTAAGCATAGCAGATCATGCATAATAGGAAACCAATATGCACACTCCAATGGAGGCACCACAGTGGTAGCTATTAAGCAAAAGTCTTGCTAAATGAGACAATCACATCAGCCCAAATAAAAAAATCTTCCTAGTAAAATATAGGAATCAGTTATAAACATCTGACTATCATGTTGATAGTATACACATATGGTCATTATCTCACTTATGAAGAATTCAAATCATCTTCCTAATGCTTTTTAGGAATCATTTACACAATTATTTATCAAAGGTTAGTGACAACAAAATAAACTAACCATAAAATGAATCATTCCTTTTCAACTCCGGTTCATAAGCATCCAGTCTGTGCAACTTATCTAGTCCAGAGACTAGAAGACATTAAATAGATTATCAAGACTAAGCAGATAATATGATCTCTGTGACAACCAAGCCAAAAGTGCTACCAGGTCTGGAGTGACCAAGCCCAAGGTATTGCTTAGCAACCAGAATATAGATCAACAGCATAGATCACTAACCAATAATAGAACACTGCTAGTAAACCCAGCTCACAGCCACAAAATCACCACCTTAATTTTTCACATGACACAGTTTATCAGCACTAAGGTTGGTCACAAAGGATAGAGGAGAAATAAGAATCGTCGCGTGTACCTGATGCCCATGGAACAACCATAATAGCGTGGCGAGGCAGAGCCCGCGGGACCAAGGTGGCACACCACAGGGAAGGCTTCACCGTACACCACCGCCTAGACCAGCATCAACCTCACCACCAAGGCGGCACAGGGAGAACCCATGAGGGGCACATCATCCTACACCTTCCCTATGATGTTTTCTACAGTGAGTAGCGGCGGTGATGATGCAACACCTAACCCTAGACTTGCAGGAACAAAGGTGGCGAGCAGAGGAAAGCTCAACTTCCAAATCCAGTTGGGTGGGAAGACACATACGAGAGCGGCACATGGTCCACGACCGGCGGCAACAACTGGAGTGGCCGCGTCTGCCGGAATTGAGCAGAGACAGAGGCGGCCATGGCATCGCCAGCACAAGAACGAGGGAGATAAGGTTGAGCCTAAAGGGTTAGGGAGTAAGGGCCGATTTTTCCATGCCCTGGGCCCAACCAAACAGGCCAAGATAAATAAAATGAGAAAAGAAAATTTTGAATTTCCCAAAATAACCCTACAAATTTCTAAGAGACCAAGAAAATAAAGAAAAATCCTAAATAAAATACAAATGATATATCAAAATATTCACAAAAATAATATCTACTTAAGAAAAATATATAACATCATTTATTTAAACTAAAATAATAAAATTAAGTATTAAAGCTATTAATTGTTAAGTGAAATTTCATAAAATAAGAAAACCCCCTAAAAATAAATAAAAAATCATTTTTGTGTATAAGAATAAATCTACTATTTTATAAGAATACTAACCTAATTTTTATACAAAATTTGAAGTAAATATTCAAAAACATTTAATACTTTATGGAATTTTATAAATATAATAATAATACTTAAAAATAAATAAAAATCATTTTTAAGGTCTTGTATAAATATATTACACTAGAAAAATATTAAATATATTATTAGTAAAGTTTTTTATGGTTTAAAGTAATAAATCCTTATCTATTATCTATTTTTAAAAAATTCTTTGAGAACATTTTTTTAAGTAAGAAATAATTATATTCCTTTAGAAATATTAAAACCTTACAATCTAATTACTAAAATTCTAAACCTTAACTAAGGTTGATAATAAAACTTAAGTATAACTATTAACTTTTGCATACTCTTTCTAAATCTTAAATTCAAATTAAACTCCTTTTAAATAAATATTATATATCACTCATGTATAGAATGGTGAATAATCTTCATCTGTCAACCACTCTTAAAATGACTCTAAACCCTAAAAAAATTATAAGATCATCTAATTATACTCCCATTAATAAGTTGCATGATATTAAACTCATCTTTCACTTAAATTAAAAGGGATGATCCATAATCATATTTGTCAAAACCCTAGAACTAGATGATGTTCTAAAACTCACTATATCTTAAGATTCACTTCTATTTTTATAGTTAACTTTGGTCTAAACAATCACAAACATCTCATTTGAAGTTTATTCATGTTTTTATAGTTAACTTTGGTCACTTGTACCATCAATTAAAATGTGATAACTCAACATCATTCATAACTATCACAAACCCTAATGTAAAACCTAATAACCCTCAAGACTAATTAACCTTAACTAAACACTAGTTTCTTCAATGTTATTCTTTTTGCCATTTCAAACAACAACCCTAAAGTAAGTCCTTTAACTCTTAACAACCTAATACATGGAATTTTAGCATAGTCATCAGTTGGTAATCAACCTCAATCTTAGATTATAATGATATCCTATTTTCATATCTTGTATGTCAAGATTTAAGTTCCATATAGAGGTAAATTGTTATGAAATAAACTTAAATACAAACCCAATCATAAAGAAGATACCCAAGATCAACTCATTTATAATGATGAGGGTTTCACTTTGGGAATTATAAAATTGCATAGCATCATTTATGCATAATGGCATCTTGCTTCTTTAAACATTAGTCCTTACTGGACCAATGATGATGATTTCAGATATTGGATATTCTAGCGTTCTGAAGACCGTGAATGCATAATCTTGCAATCACAAAAGGCAAGTTCACACTTCCTCATGTCCTTTGATTATTTTCTATAAAGTATTTTGCAAATCCAGTGTTGTCATCATCTGCATTTCAAAAGGGTCAGAAAACACTATTTTCATAATAATATGATTATAGGTTATTTACCATGAGGTAATAACTTTCTATGGAAGTTCCGGTGGTAAAGGAACATATTATCTAGGACTTAACAACCAATGTCGCCAGTGATTCTTGCGCCGTATATTACGCGTTAACCATGAGATTTGAAATGGGACGGAGTCAGCTGGATCGGCTCCCTTTTGCATGCCAACGGATGACCGGGCCGTTGTTGTAACTCCTCTTGTATAGGTTAGCAGGTTATGGGTGGGATCTCTCAACGTACCATGGCTTCTGGTATATATGAGGGTTGTACACCTTAGGCTGCTATTTTAAACAAGTTTTATCCTAGGCTTGATGTGCAATCCGTCGGGTATGCGGGGTCGCGGAGAAGGATAGTGATTGGATTGGATCTTAGTCTAGGCCTGATGGCTTGCACAACTTATGTGGAGCCTGTTGGGAACCCCAAGAGCAGGGTGTGAAGCAGTACATCAACAAGTTTTCTCTCAATAAGAAACCGAGGTTATCTAACCAGTAGGAGGAAGGAAACGTCACACAGGTGTTGCAAGCAACGCGGAGACCTGCACAACACAAACTCAAGACTTTGCCCCAACTAACAGTGAGGTTGTCAATCTCACCGGTTGCTGTAACAAAGGATTGAACGTATGGTGTGGAAGGTAATGGTTTGCAGCAAGTAAACAAGTAACAGTGGAAGATGTATCAATGATAAAGATTGGACCCAGGTCCATAGTTCACTAGAGGTGCTCTCCTTAGATAAACAACATGGCATAAAGGGTAAACAAATTATAGCAGGGCAATTGACAGGAACTGAGCAAGGCATAACAATGCAAACTAGTCAGAAAGATCCTATGATATTCGATTGGGCAATACAACAAGATACATAGACCGTCATGAAACTGCATCTATGACTAGAAGTCCACCTTCAGGTTATCATCCGAACCCCCTCTAGTATTAAGTTGCAAGCAACAGACAACTGCTTTAAGCAAAGTGTGTAAGGTAAACAGTCCACATGTTCCATGAACAAGAGACCGTTGTTTTCTCCCTAGTGGCAACAACACATCTACAACCGAAGAGATTTTTGTCACTTCCCTTGGAAACTAGAGGCATGAACCCACTATCGAGCATAAATACCCCCTCTTGGAGTCACTAGCTACTTGGCCAAGATAGCTACTAACAACAGAGAGCATGCAAGATCACAAACAACACAGACATGATAGAATCATAAAGAGAAAACCATTAATCAAACCAACATAATAATCTCAATATCCATCGGATCCTGGCAAACACAACATGCATGATTACAAATAGATTAGATCTTGATCATGAACGGAGCTCACAAGATCTATACATGAAAGCACAAAGGAGGAGATACAACCATCTAGCTACTACATGGACCCATAGTCCAAGGTGGAACTACTCACGCATCATACCAGAGAGAAGGCCTCCAGGAAGATCTCCCCTTCGGCAGGGTGTTGGGAAGAACTTTAGATCCCCCCGATCTAGGGACGATGGTGGCGGCGGCTACATACGGTTTCATGGAGATTTAATCGGGTGCTTAGGGTTTCTGCATCAGGGGCTTCTTATAGGCGAAAGGGGAGGCCGAGGTGGCGGCTAGAGGGGGCAAGCCCTACTCAGGCGCGGGGTAGGTCCCACCCGCGCCTAGGGGATTTTACCCGCCCTGGCACGCCTCCTCGTCTCCCCTTTGGACTTCTTGTTCCCCACGGAAATTAATTTACTTTGACGTTTGTCCCGTCAAATTCCGAGAATATTTCTTTACTTACTTTTCTGAAACCAAAAACAACAGAAAACAGGCATCTGGCACTGTTGCAACTTGTTAATAGGTTAGTACCAGAAAACATGTAAAAAGCACCTCAAAGTGTGGACAAGTAAAGCAAAGTAGATACTAAACAAGCATGGGGCATCAAAAATTATAGATACGTTTCCAACGTATCAACATCCCCAAGCTTAACTCATGCTCATCCTCTAGTAGGTAAGTGATAAAAAGATTAATTTTTGAGGTGACATGCACCCTCACAATAAAGATCCAACCATTTGCAAGCATTGAAAACTGGGATCAAAGAACTCTAAATATGTGCATGAAAGATGGAGTTCTAACAATAGGACATAGTAACTATGCATGGAACATGACAAGCTACAAACAAATATCATGAATAACATGCATTGAAAAATGTTTGTTTATTTCACATACAGAAAACATAGCATAGTGGCAATCAGCTTGTCCCTCATAGAGTAGCAATATAGAAACAAACAGCACAAGAACAAGTAATAACACAATATGCACAAGAACAAGTAATAACACAAGAACAAGTAATAACACAATATGCATCAATTAATAAGCTTTGGAACACTGCACACAGAATGACAACTATGCTCTCTTAATGGTGCCTAAAGGTAGAAGGTGGAGACTCAAATAATGGTGGAAGAAAGGCCTTTTTGTAAAGGAAGCAGGGATTCCAAGTTTCAAAAAGAGCTTCCAAAAATTATGGTACTTGTTAGCTTTCAGCCTTTATTGCCCCTATCATAAGCATCTTGAAGTGGTTAAGGTTAAAGTGGCAAAGATGTAGTACATTCTTGACGAAGTATAAGTTGGCAATCTCAAGTCCCTTGAATACAAGGGTCACACCTCATGCATACTCAACTTTGGGTCCAGGTAAGTTCTTGTCATTGTAAGTATTTGCATATCATTGAGAACCGCCAACGAGGTACCCCTTGCACATGGTACATGAGCTTTCCCATAACCAAAATGACAAGGCAAGCAGACAATGAGCATCTCAGCAATCTTTTTATTTACCATATGCATAGCTTTTAATTGAGGATGCTTCATAGATAGCTCACTATGGTGATGCTACAAGTTTCCACCATTATTAGGCATGGCTTAGGCTAGCGGCCCAGGCGTTTCTCTAACACATGATACAAACTCCATGGAGTTACAAGTTCCCTCTTTATTTCACACCGATGACATCCATAGACAAAAGAACATGATATCAACTGAGTACAAAGTACAAGTGCAATATTGAAAACGTTCCCCGTGACAGCACGGTTTTGCTAATTCCTACTTATAAGTGCAAGCATATACAACAAAGTTGTCACAATGGTTCAAGTTTATTAGGGGCAAAGAATATAAAGTGTGCCATCAAGTTCGTGAGGGTTTTAATCACTAAGTTTTCACATAACAAAATAGATTTTAATTGGAAGATAGATGAAAACAAGAATATACTTGGAATGGTGTAACACACCATGCATAGGAGTTTTTGGTGGACACTTTGGAATAATTTGGTTTCTTGGGAGTTGGAAGCATGAGTAGAACTTACTCATACAAGTGGAGGCTAGCAAAAGACTGGGAGCAACCAACTAAGAGAGCAATAATGGCCATAATCATGCAGAGCAACAAAGCATACTAATCAAAAGCAAAGAGTGGTACTACAAGTCAAGGACTAAATGATCATAGAGGCTAATGGTGACTTGTGAGGGTCATAACATGGTGTGATCATGTGCCAAGTCAACCCAAGAAAAACATCAAAGGAGAATACCACAATACTATGCTTTTGCATGCTAAAAAATGCATAATTTCTTCAAGGCACACTAAGCAATCCCAATTGTTTGGAACAAGACATGCTACAGCAATAATCACTAAGCATAAGGTCAAAACAACACCTAGCATATCATGCTAAATTCTAAGTCACAGTCAATGCAAACTCCTCTTGCACTTCAAGCAAGAACTTACCACTCCTTTCCAAACACCAAGCAAACTTATTTGCAAAACAACACAGCGAGAACGGGGGTCCAAACTACTTTATTCAAGCAAACAAAACAACCTAAGCAAAGCAAACAAAAACTAAGACGCTCCAAGAACAACACAACTGTGCATGAAACAATAAAAACGAAGTGTCTAGACAGACCTGAGCTTTTTATTGATGAAGAAGGGGATGCCTTGGGCATCCCCAAGCTTTGACGCTTGTACCTCTTGGATATTTCTTGGGGTGACACCATGGTGGAATCCCCAATCTTGAGCTTTTTCTCCATTCTTCATCTCATTGCATCATTCTCTCTCTACACCTGAAATTTTTCATTCATACAAAGCTTCACACAATCTTCATTAGCAACATTAGTGTATTGAAAAGATATTAGACCTCTGGCAAAGCTTTGAAACAGCAAGGATTTTCACTAAAAACACAAGCTACTGTAGTAAATCCTTCAAAAAGCTCAATTCACCTAAAGAGAACTCAAAAAGGAATCAATAAGAAGCAAATGCAAATAATGGCAGAAATGTGTCAAAACAGACCAGCAGGTAGAAACCGATTTTTTCTAACACCTTATGTTGCTCAAATCAAAAAGTGTTGAACTAATGAAAGTTAGCTAACATACTGTGGGATTTATTCATAAATTTTGAGCTCAATCCGTGTTACAGTGGCTCCTCACGAATTTTTTTGGTGGAGGGCAGAAATCTGTTTCAGGACAGTAACTCCCCAAATCTTACTTCCCTCTCATTAGAGATCATTCTTGGCACAAAAAGCAAACAAAAAGGATAAGGAGAGGTTATTACTGAAGTAATAACTTCCAAGACTCAAGGAAACTCTTGGGTTATCTCCCAGCAAGTACTTTTCTTTAACGCCTTTAAGTTAGGCACAAGAAGCTTGAGAAGATGCTCACATAAGAAATATGAATTGAAGTCAAAGAGAGCATCAAGAAGAAAATTCAAAACACATTTAATTCTAACCCTCTTCCTATGCATCAGAATCTTGTACACAAATAAATTCACAAAGAACAAAATGACAAGCATAGGAAAATAAAACAAGAGTAACTTCAAAACTTTCAGCACATAGAGAGGTGTTTTAGTACCATGAAAAATTCTACAACCATACTTTCCTCTCTCATAATAATTTTCAGTAGCCTCATGAATAAACTCAACAATATAACTATCACATAAAGCAGGCTTTTCATGAGCTACAAACACATAATTTCTATCAAGCTCAAAAATAGTGGGATTAAGACCTTCACAGGTTTTATCCAAAATAGATATTTTAAAAGGATCCACAGGAACATAACATTCATCCTCCTTTGGTAAGCATGGGGGACAATAAAATAATGTAAGGGATTGTTGTAGGGATTCGTAGCATGGAAAACAAAAAATTTCTATCGCATACAAACAAACAAGCCAAGATCCATCTACTAGATTGTAGCAACGAGTCGATGGAATAACTTACCCTCGAAGATTCCAAAGTGTTTAATGAGAGCGGATTCTCGTGGGTGATGTAGTCGTACTCTTCCCGATCTCAAGATCGCGTAGACGATCCTTCCGGCGCTGCGTTCCGGCAGCTCTCCCGTAGTCGGTCACACGTTCGGTACTCGACGAAGACCTTCCTCTCCCTTCTTCCAGCAGGCAGCGGAGGTTGTAGCACTCTCCTCGCAATTCCGGCAGCACAACGGCGTGGTACCGGAAGTAGAGGGGAGATCTCGCAGGGCTTCGCCTTAAGTCGGAGCGAGTATGGTGGATTATGAGATAGTCCCTCGATGATCTAGGGTTTAGACACGCCGAGGAGGGGGAAAGCCGGCGGCTAGGGTTTAGCTAGGCGGCGGCGGCGGTTTGCCCTAGGGCCGGCGACGGCTATGGAGGCGGCGGCGGCTTGGTACTAGGGTTTAGAGGTAGGAACTTGTGTGTCTAGGAGGGGAGCCCTGCCCCTCCTTATATAGGTGGAAGGGGGCGGCCAAGGGGAGGGGAGTCCCTCACCAACTCGGCTTGGTGGTGCGCCGGCGGTGGGAGGAGGAACTCCTCCCCCAAGTCGGTTTCCACCTCCCTCTCCACTTCCCAAAACTAGCCGTTTGACTTTCAAACTTGGCGTTTGACTTTTCAAACTAGGATTTGAATAAACCCTCTATTTTGTTCAGCGATGACACCGAGTACATAATGCAATCATACCAACTTGATATAACACATTCATATACCCTTCCCCTCCGGAGTGCCGGACATTCCGGAACCTTCTAGAACATTCCCGATGAAAACACCGGAACCATTCTCCAACTCCAAAACGGGACTTTCCTTATATGAATCTTATTCTCCGGACCATTCCGGATCTCCTCGTGATATCCCGGATCCCATCCGAGACTCCGAACAACATTCAGACTCTTTCTCATCATTCCATAACTACTCAAACAACGTCGAATCCTTAAGTGTGTCTCCCTACGGTTCGTGAATTATGCGGACATGATCGAGACACTTCTCCGATCAATAACCAATAGAGGAATCTGGAAATTCATATGGCTCCCACATATTTCTATGATTACTTTGCGATCGAATGAACCACTTACATATGATACCAATTTCCCTTTGTCTCACGATAGTTTACTTATCCGAGGTTATGATCGTCGGTATCTCTGCATACCTAGTTCAACCTCGTTACCGATAAGTACTCTTTTCTCGTTCCCGTGATATGTGATCCCTTGTGAGCCAGTCACATGCTTGCAAGCTAATTGGATGACATTCCACCGAGAGGGCCCAGAGTATATCTATCCGTCATATGGATGGACAAATCCCACTCTTGATCCATGTGTCTCAACCAATACTTTCCGAACACTCAATGCCACCTTTATAGCCACCCAGTTATGGTGTGGTGTTTGATGTCATCAAAGCAGCCATCCGTTAAAGGTGATATGCATGATCTCATGGTCGAAGGAATTAGGTTACTATGTATCAGAAAGCATATAGCAATTGAACTATTAAAATGACTTGATCTTTATGCTATGCTTATCTATAGGAGTATGTCCACTATATCATTCTCCTAATGATATGATCTTGTTGTTAATAACATCTCAATGTTCATGATAGAGAAACCACAATCATTTATTAACCAACAAGCTAGTATTATATAGAGGCTTTACTAGGGACTCTTATTTTAGTCTACAAATCACACAAGCATTAATGTTTCCTTGTTAATACTATTATAGCATGAATGTAAACATTAATCATAAACACAAAGATATAATAATAAATATATTTATTATTGCCTCTAGGGCATATCTCCAACAGTCTCCCACTTGCACTAGAGTCATCTAATCTAGATTACATGGTAATATACCGAACACCCATGGCAGTTTGGTGCTGGTCATGTTTTGCCCTCGGGAGAGGTTTAGTCAACGGATCCGCCACATTCAGATCTGTGTGTACTTTGCAAATCTTTATATCCCCATCTTGGATATGTTCTCGAATAGCGTGAAAACGTAGCTTGATGTGCTTTAGCTTCTTGTGTGACCTTGGTTCTTGCGCATTGGCTATGGCGCCCATGTTATCACAGTAGATAGACATTGGGTCCAGCGCACTAGGAACCACACCCAGCTCTGTAATGAACTCTTTCATCCATATCGCTTCTTGTGAAGCCTCCGAAGCAACCATGTATTCCGATTCAGTTGAAGATCTCGCCACAACGCTTTGCTTTGGACTCCTCCAGCTAACTGCTACAGCATTCAAAATAAATACGTATCCAGATTGTGATTTAGAATCATCCGGATCGGTGTTCCAACTAGCATCGGTGTAACCATTAACAACGAGTTGTTCATCACCTCCATAAGAAAGAACCATATCCTTAGTTCTTCTCAAGTACTTAAGGATGTTTTTGATCGTTGTCCAATGATCCACTCCTGGATCACTTTGATATCTGCCAGTTAAACTAACAGCATATGCCATGTCGGGTCTAGTACATAGCATGGCATACATTAGAGATCCTATGGCTGAGGCATAGGGAGTCTTACTCATCCTTTCTCTATCTTCCGCCGATGTCAGACTTTGAGTTTTACTCAAGGTCGTATTGGGCAACATGGGCAAGAACCCTTTCTTGCTATCTTCCATTCCAAACCTCTTTAGAACTTTGTCCAAATATGTACTTTGTGACAATGATATTTGGCGTCTCGATCTATCTCTATAAATCTTTATGCCTAATATGTAAGCTGCTTCGCCAAGATCCTTCATTGAAAAACTATTATTCAAATATTCCTTGACACTATTAAGAAGGTCTACATCATTCCCAATCAACAATATGTCATCTACATATAGTATTAAGAATGCTAAAGAGCTCCCACTCACTTTCTTGTAAATACAAGCTTCTCCATAAGTTTGTATAAAACCAAAACTTTTGATCACCTTATCAAAATGTTGATTCCAACTTCGGGATGCTTGCTTCAATCCATAGATGGACCGTTGAAGTTTGCATACCTTGTTAGCATCTTTAGGATCGACAAAACCTTTGGGTTGCATCATATACAACTCTTCATCAATGTCTCCATTGAGGAATGCTGTTTTGACATCCATCTGCCATATCTCATAATCATAATATGCAGCGATTGCTAACATAATCCTTACAGACTTTAGCTTCGCTACCGGTGAGAAAGTCTCATCGTAGTCAACTCCTTGAATTTGTCGAAACCCCTTTGCGACAAGTCGAGCTTTATAGACACTAACATTACCATCAGCATCTGTTTTCTTCTTGAAAATTCATTTGTTCTCGACAGCCTTCCGGCCATCCGGTAAGTCCACCAAAGTCCATACTTGGTTTTCGTACATGGATCCAATCTCGGATTTCATGGCTTCTTGCCATTTATTGGAATCTGGTCTCATCATCGCTTCCTCATATGTCTCAGGGTCATCGGTGTTGTCCACCAATATGACACTCATAACGGTATCATACCAATCTGGAGTGGTACGAGTTATCGTTGACCTGCGAGGCTCTGTAGCAACTTCAACCGAAGTTTCATGATCATCATCATTAGCTTCCTCTCTAACTGGTGCAGGCACCACAGGAACTTCTTCCGGTGTTGCGCTACTCGAAATTTCGAGAGAAGCTTCGACAACCTCGTCGAGTTCTACTTTCCTTCCAATCACTTATTTCGAGAGAAATTCCTTCTCTAGAAATGATCCATTCGTGGCACCTAAGATTTTGCCTTCGGATCTATGATAGAAGATATACCCAATAGTTTCCTTCGGGTATCCTATGAAGACGCATTTTTCCGCTTTGGGTTCAAGCTTGTCCGGCTATAACTTTTTTACATAGGCTTCGCAACCCCAAACTTTAAGGAACGACAATCTAGGTTTCTTCCCAAACCATAATTCATACGGTGTCGTTTCAACGGATTTAGATTGTGCCCTATTTAAAGTGAATGCGGCTGTTTCTAATGCATAACCCCAAAATGATAGCGCTAAGTCTGTAAGTGACATCATAGAACGAACCATATCTAAGAGAGTTCGATTACGACGTTCAGACACACCATTACGCTGTGGTGTTCCCAGCGGTGTCAATTGTGAAAGTATTCCGCATTTCTTCAAATGCTCGCCAAACTCGTAACTTAGATATTCACCTCGACGATCAGAACGTAGAAATTTAATCTTCTTGTTACATTGATTCTCTACCTCACTTTGAAATTCCTTAAACTTCTCGAAAGTTTCGGACTTATGTTTCATGAAATAGATATACCCATATCTACTCAAGTCATCCGTGAAGGTAAGAACATAACGATAACCACCGCGCGATGCTACACTCATTGGACCACACACATCGGTATGTATGATTTCCAATAAGTCCGTAGCTCGCTCCATCATACCAGAAAATGGAGTCTTAGTCATTTTACCCATCAGACATGCTTCGCATCTTTCAAGTGATTCGAAATCAAGTGATTCAAGAAGTCCATCGGAATGGAGTTTCTTCATACGCTTCACTCCAATGTGACCAAGACGACAGTGCCACATATAGGTCGAGTTATCGCTCGATTTCAAACGTTTAGCCTCAATGTTATTAATATGTGTATTTCCACTATCGAGATTCAACAAGAATAGACCATCTATCAAAGGTGCATGTGCATAAAACATATTACTCATATAAATCGAACAACCATTATTCTCGGACTTAAACAAGTAACCGTCTCGCAATAAACAAGATCCCGATATAATGTTCATGCTTAACGCAGGCACCAAATAACAATTATTTAAGTATAAAACTAATCCCGATGGTAGATGAAGGGGTAGCGTGCCGACCGCGATCACATCAACCTTTGATCCGTTTCCCACGCGCATCGTCACCTCGTTCTTCGCTAGCTTCCGTTTATTCTGCAGCACCTGTTTCGAGTTACAAATATGAGCAACCGAACCAGTATCAAATACCAAGGCACTACTACGAGTACTAGTGAGATACACATCAATAACATGTATATCAGATATAACTTTCTTCTTGATGTTGCCGTTCTTCAAATCCGCCAAGTAGTTTGGGCAATTCCGCTTCCAGTGACCTTCTCCCTTGCAGTAAAAGCACTCAGTATCAGGCTTAGGTCCAGCCTTGGTCTTCTTCGTTGGCGTGGTAACTTTCTTACCACCCTTCTTGAAGTGTCCCTTCTGCTTAGACTTGCCTTTCTTGAATTTGGTGGTCTTATTGACCAACAACACTTGGTGCTCTTTCTTGATCTCCACTTCTGCAGATTTCAACACGGCAAAGAGTTCTGGCAACGTCTTGTTCATGTTCTGCATGTTGTAGTTCATCACAAAGTTCTTGTAACTTGGTGGTAGTGATTGGAGGACACGGTAAATCCCCAAAGCATTAGGAATCACTATACCCAAGCTTTGAAGTTTGTTTGCGTGCCCAGACATCTTAAGCACATGCTCACTGACGGAGCTGCCCTCTTCCATCTTGCAGTTAAAGAACTTTTCAGAAGCCTCATAGCTTTCAATTGCCGATGAGTCTCAAAGATCAATTTGAGATCCTCGACAATATCATATGGGTCTGAATTCTCAAACCTTTTCTGAAGCTCCGATTCTAAACCATACAATATAGCACACTGAACTGTGGAGTACTGAGTCTTCCGAGTGAGGTAAACGTTCTTTACTTCATCGGCAGCATCAGCTGCAGGTGGGTCACCCAGTGGTGCATCCAGCACATAAGTCAAATTACCAGCTGTGAGGACAATCCTCAAATTGCGGAACCAATCCGCGAAGTTGCTTCCATTGTTTTTCAACTTTTCTTTCTCTAGGAACGCATTAAAATTGATGGTAGGGGCTGCCATTGATCTACAACATATTTGCAATAGTTTAGACTAAGTTTATGACAAATTGAGTTCAAATTAATAATAAAATTAATCTAGGTGAACTCCCACTCAAAACAATATCCCTCACATTGTTTTAGTGATCACACGAACCAAATCCACCACATCAACACCGATCATCACGAGATTTGATATAGTTTAAATGGCGAACAATCGACATATTCATCATATCTATTATATGATTCATGCTTTACCTTTCGGTGATCCGTGTTCCGAGACCATGTCTGTACATGCTAGGCTCGTCAAGATCAAACCTTAGTTTCCGCATGAGAAAATCTGGCTTGCTCACGTTGTATACACTTGCGGAATCTAACACACCCGATCATCACGTGGTGCTTCAAAACAACAAGCTTTAGCAACGGTGCTAACTAAGGGTGAACACTTTATGACTTGAAATTCATGTGCATGAGGGATCATCTTATAATTCTACCGTCGTCTACTAGCCAATACAAGATGCATAAAGGATTAACATCACATGCAATTCATAATATGTGATATGATATGGCCTTTCTTCTTTGTGCTTCCGATCTCCATCTTCTAGCACGAACATGATCTCCATCATCACCGGCATTGCATCAAGGTCAATGACGCTTCTCCATGGTTGTCGTCCACCGGCTTCAACTATTACAACTACTTTGAATAGACACGCGGGTCTTAACATAAATTAAAGACAACCATATGGCTCCTGCCGGTTGCCAACTTACAATAAGGAACATTGCATACATCAAATATAATCACAATCATGGCCATATCACATCACAGCACACCCCTGCAAAACAAAGTTAGACGCCTCTACTTTCTTTGCATGTTTTACGTGGTTTGGGGCTTTCAATAAGTGTCGTTCTAACTTACGAACATGAAACACAACATTGATACTAGTATTGTTAATCACCCGTTGTAAATTGGATCTTAACTATGCTAGGAGAAATAGGCACCCGCAAAGCCACTTATGCAATACAAGTTGCATGTCAAGCGTGGAGCAAGTCTCATGAACGATGTCATGTAAGGTTAGCCCGGGCCGCTTCATCCCAACATCCCGCAAGATGCAAAGTACACAAGAAGCAATCGACAATAAAAGCATCAATGCCCACAATGACCATTGTGTTCTACTCGTGCAATAGATCTACATATAGACACGGCTCTGATACCACTGTAGGGATTCGTAGCATGGAAAACAAAAATTTTCTATCGCATACAAACAAACAAGCCAAGATCTATCTACTAGATTGTAGCAACGAGTCGATGGAATAACTTACCCTCGAAGATTCCAAAGTGTTTAATGAGAGCGGATTCTCGTGGGTGATGTAGTCGTACTCTTCCCGATCTCAAGATCGCGTAGACGATCCTTCCGGCGCTGCGTTCCGGCAGCTCTCCCGCAGTCGGTCACACGTTCGGTACTCGACGAAGACCTTCCTCTCCCTTCTTCCAGCAGGCAGCGGAGGTTGTAGCACTCTCCTCGCAATTCCGGCAGCACAACGGCGTGGTACCGGAAGTAGAGGGGAGATCTCGCAGGGCTTCGCCTTAAGCCGGAGCGAGTATGGTGGATTATGAGATAGTCCCTCGACGATCTAGGGTTTAGACACGCCGAGAAGGGGGAAAGCCAGCGGCTAGGGTTTAGCTAGGCGGCGGCGGCGGTTTGCCCTAGGGCCGGCGGCGGCTATGGAGGCGGCGGCGGCTTGGTACTAGGGTTTAGAGGTAGGAACTTGTGTGTCTAGGAGGGGAGCCCTGCCCCTCCTTATATAGGTGGAGGGGGGCGGCCAAGGGGAGGGGAGTCCCTCCCCAACTTGGCTTGGTGGTGCGCCGGCGGTGGGAGGAGGAACTCCTCCCCCAAGTCGGTTTCCACCTCCCTCTCCACTTCCCAAAACTAGTCGTTTGACTTTCAAACTTGGCGTTTGACTTTTCAAACTAGGATTTGAATAAACCCTCTATTTTGTTCAGAGATGACACCGAGTACATAATGCAATCATACCAACTTGATATAACACATTCATGTACCCTTCCCCTCTGGAGTGCCGGACATTCCGGAACCTTCTAGAACATTCCCGATGAAAACACCGGAACCATTCTCCAACTCCGAAACGGGACTTTCCTTATATGAATCTTATTCTCCGGACCATTTCGGATCTCCTCGTGATATCCCGGATCCCATCCGAGACTCCGAACAACATTCGGACTCTTTCTCATCATTCCATAACTACTCAAACAACGTCGAATCCTTAAGTGTGTCTCCCTACGGTTCGTGAATTATGCGGACATGATCGAGACACTTCTCCGATCAATAACCAATAGAGGAATCTGGAAATTCATATGGCTCCCACATATTTCTACGATTACTTCGCGATCGAATGAACCACTTACATACGATACCAATTTCCCTTTGTCTCACGATAGTTTACTTATCCGAGGTTATGATCGTCGGTATCTCTGCATACCTAGTTCAACCTCGTTACCGATAAGTACTCTTTTCTCGTTCCCGTGATATGTGATCCCTTGTGAGCCAGTCACATGCTTTCAAGCTAATTGGATGACATTCCACCGAGAGGGCCCAGAGTATATCTATCCGTCATATGGATGGACAAATCCCACTCTTGATCCATGTGTCTCAACCAATACTTTCCGAACACTCAATGCCACCTTTATAGCCACCCAGTTACGGTGTGGTGTTTGATGTCATCAAAGCATCCATCCGGTAAAGGTGATATGCATGATCTCATGGTCGAAGGAATTAGGTTACTATGTATCAGAAAGCATATAGCAATTGAACTATTAAAATGACTTGATCTTTATGCTATTCTTATCTATAGGAGTATGTCCACTATATCATTCTCCTAACGATATGATCTTGTTGTTAATAACATCTCAATGTTCATGATAGAGAAACCACAATCATTTATTAAGCAACAAGCTAGTATTATATAGAGGCTTTACTAGGGACTCTTATTTTAGTCTACAAATCACACAAGCATTAATGTTTCTTTGTTAATACTATTATAGCATGAATGTAAACATTAATCATAAACACAAAGATATAATAATAACTATATTTATTATTGCCTCTAGGGCATATCTCCAACAATTGTAACACCCTCGGATCGGCCCTATGCAAGTTTTAGCGATTCCCGCCAAACCCGCATAGAAACGATTCAAAGACGCACCAGGCACTTGCTTGTGGGTGGAAAACGAGGTAATATCCCTACACAATAGTCCACGATGGAACCCACAGAACATATATATACAACAACGACTCCATGAGTCAAGAATACAGATATACAGTACAAAGATTCAAATCACCTTGAAAACGATACGGCGTCTGAGTACGGACAAGATGCATATTGAGCTAAGAGCCCTGAAGAATAACCAATGGCGTCCATAACCCTGCCCAGGCCAAGCCGGAAGGGTAACCTTGCTAACGACGTCGATCTCAAAACCTGCTTAAACAAAAGGGGTGCCGACAAAGGGCAAATGAAAAAGAGAGCGGTCAGTACTGAGGCTAGTACACGGCGAGACTAGAATTCGGCGGTCCTCGCCTACACAGGTATGGTGGACTGAAGCGGCAGCGCAACATGCACTAAACAACCTATAGAGACTCAATACAACTGGCGGCTATCAGATAAGGATAAGAAATACCTATTCGGATCCAACCTGAAACTATCACCAAGCATACCCATCCTGGTATTTCCCCCTGGAGACCAAACGAGGAAGTCAACCGAGGAACTCACACAGTTGGCAGTTTTATTCATTCTGTTATAGTTGCGGCAATTACTAGTCATATATAGATAGCGTGAGGCATCCTGATATTATAAACAGTGGACAGTTTTAGTTAACCATTCCATTAGTTGCAATACTTACTAGTCAGGTACATATGGCATGAGGCATCCCAAAACCAACAGTTGTTGGTGCTTTTATTTAGCAACTCCGTTGTAGTGAAGCTGATTACTAGTCATTATAAAGTCAAATTTATAGCACTACTTTAGTTATAGTTGTCTATGATCGAGATACTGTGCTCCAAGTCGTCCATAACCGCGGACACGGCTTTCAGAAAGTTTTACCCTGCAGGGGGGCACAAATAGCAACACACGCACG
Source organism: Avena atlantica (assembly GCA_910589765.1). NCBI lineage: Eukaryota > Viridiplantae > Streptophyta > Magnoliopsida > Poales > Poaceae > Avena > Avena atlantica. The sequence goes on along the minus strand of OU342738.1, from coordinate 347,816,999 downwards.
ATCAACCTCGGAAAAAACCAAATAAAAACCCAACGAGGCATCACGACAGAACATTCGCCAGATTCATATTTGATTTCAGGGGGCCACCCCACCAAGCTACCCGCGGCGAAGTTGGCCGGCTCCGAGACGGACCCAGAGGTTTGTGCCAATGGCTGTAAACTACTGGGAACCCCAAAGTGTGTCTGGGCTTGTCGATACCGCGAAAATATTCCACATTTGTTCCTAAACAGTACAGGCGCTCCACGCGCAATAGTAAATAAGGCAGTAAAACATGGCATAAGTACAGGATAGTAATAAAGCCCCAAACTACTTTGTGGCCCCAAGGAATTAAATATGACTCAAGCTAGGGTTAGGGGGATTCATGGTCCTACATGCGGATAGTGTGAATATTCAAAGAACAGGTATCAAGTACTCGGGTCCTACGGGACACAAGTGGACGGTAAAAAACCAAATAACATCTATTTCCCACCTGCCTCTGCATTATTTACATACTTCAATTTTAGTTATTAAACGGTAATTAAAGCCATGATCATCTCCAACATTAAGCATAAGGCATCTCTCCAACAACGGTGGTACTTGACAACATCGAAACAACACCTGAGCAAGCAACTACGACTCGCAAGGCCGACTATCTACCAAACAACAGGTAATAGGAGGTGTCCAAGGAAATATAATGGCTGCAAGAGATATCACGGGTACGAAAACTAGAGCATCGCAACACAGATAGCAATAGATCAACAGGAGGAAATAAAGACTATAAAAGTAAAATAGGTAGAAAGGGGGAGAATGCTCGCCTGAAAACATTGTTAAAGGTTCATCCGAAGATCGGGTCGACACTCGCATCAACTCACCGTCCTAGTCCGTGAAGAAGCAAAGCATTAGAAGAAACACCGGATGCACTATTTAATACTACGGCAAAAGATCGGGCATGATGCATGTATGATATATGATATGGCAAAGATGCAATGCAACTAGGCAATATTACACGGAACCGGGGTCCCGACAATTATTTAGATGGTTCTTGTTGTTTAGACACCCCATATTTTAAATGTCGGCTTAACAAGACAAAATATGTCATCGGTTCGCTACACAAATTTAAATGGAACCAATATTAGATTATATTCGTCCGCATATGGTCTCCATATTTAATTATTAGGTGTGTCAACAGAATACCCAAACAAATAAATATATATGCGAGTATGAACGATTTAATATGCAACAAGTTTAATATAGCGATTTATAAAATAAGAGCTCGGATAGAGGTCTTATAGTTTGGATCGGAAAGGCAAAGATATGATCTTTGGAATATTATTGAAGCGGTCGAGTACCCAAAGTAGCAGGAGGGAGTACCGAAAAGGAGAATGCGGGACAAATCTCTTATGAACATTTGTCGAACATGTTGCGGACATGATGATCGCGAGGCGAGGTGACAGGTTGACTGCCACACACAACGAAGCCACAGAGGCAGCTGCAGATCCAAGACATCTAGGGGATGTGCGCACACATAAACTGAAGCGCATACAAACATTGGGAACCAGATAGTCAGAATCTGCCGCGATGACTTGCGTAGAACGGCCAAGGAAAAACCTGCGCTGCAATCAGGTACTGATGAGGGGGAGCACTGGGAATCTGGCCTGGCTATCGAGCACGCGAAGGGACAAGGAGACCGGGCGCGCGCGTAGACTTGAATTGGGTGATGTGTTTCCTGGAGCAGGTAGCGAGGCTGCTCAGCGGGCTGCGTTGGTGGTACTGCTCCAGATTAAAGAAACATGGGACACTATGATTCGATTTGGAGGCGTGGTGCATATGGATTGGAGCACCGGCTAAAGCAAGACCATTTGCATGCAAGAAGGATTTGTTGGTCACGGTAGTGTGCATCGCATGGAGCTATGGTTGGTTTTGATTGGATCAAAGGAGCAGCTAGCTTGTGTGTGGTCGTCTTACGGGACAAAGATGCCGATGACCTGAATTACAAGGACTAGATTTAGAAGTGCGCCTCGGCGCATGAGCCCGTAGGTTTCACATCTATTTGGCGTTGTTTATAGACTTCTTAGATTTTGATGTCCAAGTTTTTATTATTAATAAAATTAATCAAGCAACGATGAAGTCAGCCTGCATAGCTTAGAAATAGTCCAGCTCTTTAATGCTGGAGAGACAAACAATAAGGTTGCAATGCAATGCTGGACAGACAAACACGTATGTACTATGATAGATTGGCCAGTATCTTTAGAAAACAAAAACTATAGAGGAATTCCAGCATGAAAAAGAACCAAATTAGATGTGACTACCAGCTATATTAAGCACTCGATTTCCTGAGAATCTTTGCGTTGTCTTCAAGAAAAACTGGGTTGATATAGCACCCGCTTCACATCCCAAATCCACCAGTTACACTCAACTGCGGCACTATCAGTGTGTTTAAGGTTGGCACGAAGATGATAGTCCAAACGGCGCCATGGATCGTATAGTTGAATGACGAATCATTGAGCTACTTATACAACTTTTGCAGCATGCTTCTCAACAGAGACCCAAGATACGATACCTGTATACATCATAGTGATCATTTAGTAGAAATAAAAGGGCACTCGGAACAGCCAGGTGGCCAGGAAGTCTATGAAGTTTAGTTTCAACTTAGGTTAATACACATATATTTGAGCAAGAAAATGTTTGAGACGTATGGTTTATAAAAAGATGGAATCAAATAGAATCAGGAACAATCCATACCTTATCCTAAATTCAAAAAAAAATCCATACCTTATCCTGATCTATTTCATGCAAATAGGAGCTATGTTGCAGAGGAGTGATCCACGTCTCAAATGGATAAATAGATGCAAAAGGTACATTTGCAGAAAAATTGCGGGTCTCGCTGACCAAAATACCCTGCGATTGAATTTCACAAAGGCTGCACTTTCCCGACCTCTCAAAAACCTCCTTCATACAGTTTAGCCGGAAGGTAACCGATGGAGGGACAAAAGGAGTTCCTATCACCTGGTTGTGTGAATGTGCCATCGAGGCTCCAGCAGATGCCCCGTGGTTATTAAACACCTAAGCAATTTCAAAACAACAAAGATTTCAGCGTAATAAAAGGAATTTTCCAACACACAATACAAGCTGCAGTAGGCGAAGTAACTCAAGTAGCTAATGATATAGACAAATTAAGGCTATTATTAGCAAGTGAAATATGAATTATCAATAGTTGTGTCTAGCTGACTACCTTATTGAAATTGATCAATGCATTATCAAGACCACCTAAAGTACTAAGGAAATAGCTATCAAGATAATATATATCTACATATTGGATAATGCATAAATTCATCACAATTCAGTTCAAATCTTGCTTTTATAGGCACCCACTATTGTTGAGGCTCTAGAGTTAAATAGAACTGGAACTGTAGCCATGTTAACATATATATCTACCTACAAAGGTTGTGGCTAATTACATACAAAACAAAGGAGATGTGTAAAGACTCCATTCACTGGTCAAGAATGCTCACTTTTTAGCCAGCATACCCCTTCATTTGACGATAAGGGGCATGTTCATAGGATTTGGTCTCACAAACAATAGGGGCTCCTCTAGGATCAAAATAGTCGGAAAAGGTGGATCAACTGATCTTGGAAAGACCGTAATGAATGAAGAAAAAAAAGGCATTCTCTGTCCATCCGTCCGAGCTGTTACATGATGCTGGTGGTTTATTCATATCATCAATCACAGATGAAGCAAGTTGATGTGACATTTAAGAAAACAGTGAAATAAGCAGGTTGAGTATAGGCAGTGATGATCAAATGAACTGTTGATGTAAGTATTTACCTCTACCGATCCAACCTGAGAAGTCGAGTATTGTAATAGACCCCTTTGAACGGATAAACTCTACCAGGTCACATGAATATTGAGGGACACTGTCTAGACCAAACTATATCTCAGCGTTTGGTCCGTTAAACCTATTTGTAACACAGTGCAGATGTCACGAATACAGAGGAAAGGGTTACATAAGTAGCATGATGCAGGTCATTAACATAAAAGTAACCCATCGGTAAAACCACTTATATACGAGTCGATAAATGGTAGAGAAAACAAATGTATTTATAGGGCTGGTACAATGTGTTTAATTTGATTAAAAGAACATAACACCCAGGCAACATAACAATAATGTAGAAAATCAATAGGCACAAGCACAAATTTTGAAGAGGAAATGAGCAGCAGAAGAAACTTGACATGTCGGCATGGATAGCGTACCCTTATTCAAATCACATGTTGAAAAATGACATGTAAATAGACAAAAGATAAACATATGGACTTGGAGAAAGGAAAATACCTGAAGAATGAAACACATGATACGGGAGCTGGCCCTGTAGCCCAAATATACATGAGAATTACTCTATTCTAAAATTAACCTGGAGCAATAATACTGGAATATCATGATTTTGTTTCTCAAAATGATTACTTCGCCACACCAAACTAATAGCTTCCATTATCCATAACAAAACGACTGAAAAGGTAGTTCAATATTCCGAATAAGGTGTCATGTAGACAATACACATCTAGGCTTGAATATATCAAGAACGATGTATTTGAGTTAGAAAGGGATGCAACTTCAGATTTTATTCCAAAGGATGCACAGGTCAAGGACAGAGATGTGAACTGCTCAATTTGCTTTGTAGGTGTTGCCCGTGTATCCATGGGTCTCCTTTTCCTCCTCCCTCACTATCTCTTCATCCAAATTACAAAATATTTTATCAAGGTTTTATTTGTTCTGAAACAAAAGAAATGGCCTGAAATTCATATTGTTACATACACCATGGACAAGCAATCTACAATACGAGAACGGTAGACTGCACGGAACAAGTAGTATAAATCGGAGAACCTGTAAAGCTAGCCTGAAGTCCATATGAAAAATGACTTCTGATCCAACATGACATTCATATATATCATTTATTCTTTTGAAGGGAACAATATCCAGTCAAATTTGTAATGTTCATTTAGTGAAATTTATATGGTGATTTTAACCAAAGAAACAATTGAACCGTCCTTATAAAAACAGTATGCACATACCAAGAGTGTAGATTCACAAGATATTAAGTATGGCATGATATAGGAAAAGCACTAGAGCACTCACATTGGTCCTTAGGAAAATAACAGGCCAGACTCGAGTTCACCGAGGCACGCGGCGACATAGTCGAAAGGTACAAATCTTTTGCTTTGTATAGAAGGGCATGCACTATACGTCCATATACGGTGAAATCTTGATAGCAATAGAAGTAGGAAGACAGCAACCTGCAATTGGCCACACAAAAATAAAAGTAAAAAATAATATCTGGTTTATTGTGAAGAAAGGTTGAAAGATATTTACATATCTGCACAGTACATGCAAGAAAAAAGGTGCTAAAACACCGGGTGGATAGTAAATTAAATCAGGTATGAATCATACAAATTGGGAGCACATTTTTTATGGAATATCAAGGCACTGGGCAAGAACAAACTGGAGGCACAATATTGAGAGAGAGATCACTAACAGGAAAGGGCCAGCGGGTCGTATAATTGGAAGCAAGTATATGGAAATGCAGTACTGATAGAGCATAGTTTGAAGGAAATTAGGTAATGCAACGACAGTTATAAAACACAGTGTGATTGGATAAGCTGAATATATTGAAGGATTGACTTTCATAACAGTCGTTTCTCCATAGTCTTTGATGCTTAACTTGTTTGTACAGAACAGTAAGCATGGCTAAAAACACTGAGCTATATATATTCAGAGATAGGTGCACGACGACTGATCAAAACATACCTGACAGTCAATAAATAGAAGCCCCAGTTCGTACATTTTTCACTCTTTGTTCCTATTTACCCAGATGGTTGCAGCTAGTAGCTGCAGATATCCGATGAAAGATATGGCAAGTTAAATATAAAAGAAAATAAGAATGCTGGGTATCAGATGCTTATGGCATATGAGATAAGGCTAGATATTTAGAATTTTCGAGATCCATTTATCAAAAGCAGTGGCTGCGCAGGAGGTAAACTATGCATTAAAGGAAAAAATCTATTTATATACTCCATCGGTCCAGAAATAAATGACTCATGTGTTGATCCGTCCGAATATATTTTATATATTCCATCCGTCTAGATATTGTCTCTATACAAAATTCATATGGAGAACTGATACTTCCATTTGAATTCACCATCATTCACAATATACAATCATACAACTCATGTGTTCCCTACATCCCAATGAAAATTGAGGCCTGTAAGCACTAACTGTATTACATATGATCGATCAGAGTAGGTGAAAATTAGATCAACTTGTTGATATGTTGTAAACGCTGAGTGGTATCCAGGTTAAAATTTGGATTAAACTACATGGAGTAAATATACTTACTGTAAAATTTTAGAGGGCAGTTGCAGCTTCAAGGATAAATATTGTCTTATATCACACTCAGGAAAGAGACACCAAAGCACCACATCGCTCAGTTTGCTGAATATAGCAGTGAGCTTCTTGGGATTTCCTAGCTGGATCTAAATCTGCAGCAACAAATATACCGCTGAAATTGGTAAAACATGCCATACGTAAATGTGATGAAATTCCGCGAGCGTGCAAAAACTAAGCTACCATTTGGCAGGAAAAACTAAGATGAAGTTCAGGGGGATTAGATAGACAAAAATATGAGAGAGAGACTGTCTATCTAACCATTTCCCATTGCAGCTTCGAGTGCTTACTACAGCATAATCTAGCCTATTACCTTAGCACGCAATGGAGCAAAAATAAGTAGCTCGCCCTGGTCACGGCAGGAATTCATAGCCTGCCGCATATCCAAAGAGAAATATATTAGCCCATGTGGACAATTCATCCAACACCTGGCAAGCACAAACATTATGAAGTCAAAGAAAGCACATCCAAAGCAAATTAGATCGATCAACCTCACGTATTAGCCCAAGATAACAGTGACAAAACAGATCAAACACTACATGGATAGGGAGGAAGATAAAAATGCGAGGAGAGAGAGAGAGAGAGAGAGAGAGAGAGAGAGAGAGAGAGAGATGACAGGCCAAGAGCACATGATCTGGCCTGGGGAGTGAGGATGGACGTGCGGGCGAGGTGGCCCGGCTGTGCATCGACCTCTACACGTTCGTCCTGCTGCTGACAGGCGGCAAGGCCGTTCTGGGGAGGAGTGCTGGGTCATGGAGGTTGAGTGGCGGCGAGGTTGTGCTTTACCTGAAGATAGAATCAAATAGAATCAGGAACAATCCATACCTTATCCTAAATTCAAAAAAAATCCATACCTTATCCTGATCTATTTCATGCAAATAGGAGCTATGTTGCAGAGGAGTGATCCACGTCTCAAATGGATAAATAGATGCAAAAGGTACATTTGCAGAAAAATTGCGGGTCTCGCTGACCAAAATATCCTGCGATTGAATTTCACAAAGGCTGCACTTTCCCGACCTCTCAAAAACCTCCTTCATACAGTTTAGCCGGAAGGTAACCGATGGAGGGACAAAAGGAGTTCCTATCACCTGGTTGTGTGAATGTGCCATCGAGGCTCCAGCAGATGCCCCGTGGTTATTAAACACCTAAGCAATCAAAACAACAAAGATTTCAGCGTAATAAAAGGAATTTTCCAACACACAATACAAGCTGCAGTAGGCGAAGTAACTCAAGTAGCTAATGATATAGACAAATTAAGGCTATTATTAGCAAGTGAAATATGAATTAGCAATAGTTGTGTCTAGCTGACTACCTTATTGAAATTGATCAATGCATTATCAAGACCACCTAAAGTACTAAGGAAATAGCTATCAAGATAATATATATCTACATATTGGATAATGCATAAATTCATCACAATTCATTTCAAATCTTGCTTTTATAGGCACCCACTATTGTTGAGGCTCTAGAGTTAAATAGAACTAGAACTGTAGCCTTGTTAACATATATATCTACCTACAAAGGTTGTGGCTAATTACATACAAAACAAAGGAGATGTGTAAAGACTCCATTCACTGGTCAAGAATGCTCACTTTTTAGCCAGCATACCCCTTCATTTGACGATAAGGGGCATGTTCATAGGATTTGGTCTCACAAACAATAGGGGCTCCTCTAGGATCAAAATAGTCGGAAAAGGTGGATCAACTGATCTTGGAAAGACAGTAATGAATGAAGAAAAAAAAGGCATTCTCTGTCCATCCGTCCGAGCTGTTACATGATGCTGGTGGTTTATTCATATCATCAATCACAGATGAAGCAAGTTGATGTGACATTTAAGCAAACAGTGAAATAAGCAGGTTGAGTATAGGCAGTGATGATCAAATGAACTGTTGATGCAAGTATTTACCTCTACCGATCCAACCTGAGAAGTCGAGTCTTGTAATAGACCCCTTTGAACGGATAAACTCTACCAGGTCACATGAATATTGAGGGACACTGTCTAGACCAAACTATATCTCAGCGTTTGGTCCGTTAAACCTATTTGTAACACAGTGCAGATGTCACGAATACAGAGGAAAGGGTTACATAAGTAACATGATGCAGGTCATTAACATAAAAGTAACCCATCGGTAAAACCACTTATATACGAGTCGACAATTGGTAGAGAAAACAAATGTATTTATAGGGCTGGTACAATGTGTTTAATTTGATTAAAAGAACATAACACCCAGGCAACATAACAATAATGTAGAAAATCAATAGGCACAAGCACAAATTTTGAAGAGGAAATGAGCAGCAGAAGAAACTTGACATGTCGGCATGGACAGCGTACCCTTATTCAAATCACATCATTTGACATGTTGAAAAATGACATGTAAATAGACAAAAGATAAACATATGGACTTGGAGAAAGGAAAATACCTGAAGAATGAAACACATGATACGGGAGCTGGCCCTGTAGCCCAAATATACATGAGAATTACTCTATTCTAAAAATAACCTGGAGCAATAATACTGGAATATCATGATTTTGTTTCTCAAAATGATTACTTCGCCACACCAAACTAATAGCTTCCATTATCCATAACAAAACGACTGAAAAGGTAGTTCAATATTCCGAATAAGGTGTCATGTAGACAATAAACATCTAGGCTTGAATATATCAAGAACGATGTATTTGAGTTAGAAAGGGATGCAACTTCAGATTTTATTCCAAAGGATGCACAGGTCAATGACAGAGATGTGAACTGCTCAATTTGCTTTGTAGGTGTTGCCCGTGTATCCATGGGTCTCCTTTTCCTCCTCCCTCACTATCTCTTCATCCAAATTACAAAATATTTTATCAAGGTTTTATTTGTTCTGAAACAAAAGAAATGGCCTGAAATTCATATTGTTACATACACCATGGACAAGCAATTTACAACACGAGAACGGTAGACCGCACGGAACAAGTACTATAAATCGGAGAACCTGTAAAGCTAGCCTGAAGTCCATATGAAAAATGACTTCTGATCCAACATGACATTCATATATATCATTTATTCTTTTGAAGGGAACAATATCCAGTCAAATTTGTAATGTTCATTTAGTGAAATTTATATGGTGATTTTAACCAAAGAAACAATTGAACCGTCCTTATAAAAACAGTATGCACATACCAAGAGTGTAGATTCACAAGATATTAAGTATGGCATGATATAGGAAAAGCAATAGAGCACTCACATTGGCCCTTAGGAAAATAACAGGCCAGGCTCGAGTTCACCGAGGCACGCGGCGACATAGTCAAAAGTTACAAATCTTTTGCTTTGTATAGAAGGGCATGCACTATACGTCCATACACGGTGAAATCTTGATAGCAATAGAAGTAGGAAGACAGCAACCTGCAATTGGCCACAAAAAAATAAAAGTAAAAAATAATATCTGGTTTAATGTGAAGAAAGGTTGAAAGATATTTACATATCTGCACAGTACATGCAAGAAAAAAGGTGCTAAAACACCGGGTGGATAGTAAATTAAATCAGGTATGAATCATACAAATTGGGAGCACATTTTTTATGGAATATCAAGGCACTGGGCAAGAACAAACTGGAGGCACAATATTGAGAGAGAGATCACTAACAGGAAAGGGCCAGCGGGTCGTATAATTGGAAGCAAGTATATGGAAATGCAATACCGATAGAGCATAGTTTGAAGGAAATTAGGTAATGCAACAACAGTTATAAAACACAGTGTGATTGGATAAGCTGAATATATTGAAGGACTGACTTTCATAACAGTCGTTTCTCCATAGTCTTTGATGCTTAACTTGTTTGTACAGAAGAGTAAGCATGGCTAAAAACACTGAGCTATATATATTCAGAGATAGGTGCACGACGACTGATCAAAACATACCTGACAGTCAATAAATAGAAGCCCCAGTTCGTACATTTTGCACTCTTTGTTCCTATTTACCCAGATGGTTGCAGCTAGTAGCTGCAGATATCCGATGAAAGATATGGCAAGTTAAATATAAAAGAAAATAAGAATGCTGGGTATCAGATGCTAATGGCATATGAGATAAGGCTAGATATTTAGAATTTTCGAGATCCATTTATCAAAAGCAGTGGCTGCGCAGGAGGTAAACTATGCATTAAAGGAAAAAATCTATTTATATACTCCATCGGTCCATAAATAAATGACTCATGTGTTGATCCGTCCGGATATATTTTATATATTCCATCCGTCTAGATATTGTCTCTATACAAAATTCATATGGAGAACTGATACTTCCATTTGAATTCACCATCATTCACAATATACAATCATACAACTCATTGTGTTCCCTACATCCCAATGAAAATTGAGGCCTGTAAGCACTAACTATATTACATATGATCGATCAGAGTAGGTGAAAATTAGATCAACTTGTTGATATGTTGTAAACGCTGAGTGGTATCCAGGTTAAAATTTGGATTAAACTACATGGAGTAAATAGACTTACTGTAAAATTTTAGAGGGCAGTTGCAGCTTCAAGGATAAATATTGTCTTATATCACACTCAGGAAAGAGACACCAAAGCACCACATCGCTCAGTTTGCTGAATATAGCAGTGAGCTTCTTGGGATTTCCTAGCTGGATCTAAATCTGCAGCAACAAATACACCGCTGAAATTGGTAAAACATGTCATACGTAAATGTGATGAAATTCCGCGAGCATGCAAAAACTAAGCTACCATTTGGCAGGAAAAACTAAGATGAAGTTCAGGGGGATTAGATAGACAAAAATATGAGAGAGAGACTGTCTATCTAACCATTGCCCATTGCAGCTTCGAGTGCTTACTACAGCATAATCTAGCCTATTACCTTAGCACGCAATGGAGCAAAAATAAGTAGCTCGCCCTGGCCACGGCAGGAATTCATAGCCTGCAGCATATCCAAAGAGAAATATATTAGCCCATGTGGACAATTCATCCAACACCTGGCAAGCACAAACATTATGAAGTCAAAGAAAGCACATCCAAAGCAAATTAGATCGATCAACCTCACGTATTAGCCCAAGATAACAGTGACAAAACAGATCAAACACTACATGGATAGGGAGGAAGATAAAAATGCGAGGAGAGAGAGAGAGAGAGAGAGAGAGAGAGAGAGAGAGAGAGAGAGAGAGAGAGAGAGAGAGAGAGAGATGACAGGCCAAGAGCACATGATCTGGCCTGGGGAGTGAGGATGGACGTGCGGGCGAGGTGGCCCGGCTGTGCATCAACCTCTACACGTCCGTCCTGCTGCTGACAGGCGGCAAGGCCGTTCTGGGGAGGAGTGCTGGGTCATGGAGGTTGAGTGGCGGCGAGGTTGTGCTTTACCCGCAGCTCGTCCTTCACTCCAATCTGGTCAACGATGAGGTCGACGGCGACAACGCCATTGTTGGAGCAGAAGCGGGAGGAGAGACTGGGCCTAGGAGGAGGAGGAGGGCGGGAGGAGGAGAGACTGGGTCTAGGAGGAGGATGAGGGCGGGTGGCGGCTAGGAAGGCGCCGCCAGATGCAGGAGAAGATGTGCGGGGATTGGGGAAGATGAGCGCGGTGGGACTGGGGGCCGGCGGCTAGGGTTCAACTTGCCTTTGGGCTGCCTCTTTATATGACCGAGTACCACGCGAGGCGGGTGTGGCTGGACAAATCTGGATGGTTGTTTTCGAATCGAACGGCCCATAAATTCGGATTTTTGAGGAGAGTCGTACTACCCCCTCCACTTATAGGTTAGATGCCAGCGATTAAAATAAGGTGCATCGTCGGCCGGAAGAAAACCCAGGCAAACCCAGGCAGGTGAGCTGCTGCAGAGACAAAAGTTTGCTGATTTGCAAGGAAAAAAGAAACAGGGGACACATAGATAAACTGAGGGTATTTGGTCGTGTCCTGAGCCGAATCGATTGGAAAAAAGGGGACAAGAAGCAAACGATGCAGCTTCTACCAGGCACAGAACGAGTGAGGTCCAGGACATGGTCGATCGGGGCTGGCGCGCTGGACCAAAGAATGCAACGGAAAGAGGGCAGCAGGAGCTTACCAGGTAACAGATAAATTGAGAGAAATTTGAGGACGAAGGGAGAAGGATAGCGGGGGAAGTTTGAGTTAGATCTAGATCCATGAAAAGGTGAGGCTAGGGTTTAGGTAAATGAACAATTGGGTTGGGCTATTTATATAGTCTAAAGTAGACTAGATTATTCTAGTTTTGGTCCAAAATTTTAACGGAGCTTTTTGTCTACTTTTATTATAAGTAGAGTAAGAAAAACTTTTCTAGTCTTATACTGGATAAAAGTATTGTTTGTTTTAATTTTAAAAAAAATGAGAAAAGAAGGACGGGTTTAATAAAACAACGTGGATATTTTGGCAAAACAAAAATATGTTTTTAGCAAAATAATTTGCGGTCAAAACATGCAAAAAAAATATGCATGATGTCATGATGATGCATAAAAATAAAAGAACAAGCAATTTTCTAGTAGTGGTTTTACCCGGGTACTACAAGGATAAAGATTTACTCTCATTAGAAGGTAGGCATGGATAGATCCATTCTTTCTCCTTTTGTTCATCACTCTCTCCCTCTTTTTCATCTAATGAGATTCAAGTTTCAACAATTTCTTTCATAGGCTCCTGCAAGGCATTAGTTTCTTCCATTTGTGGAAAACGCTTATTAAAATATTTAAGAATATAGCTATTTTCTTCCTTGTAATTATGAAAGTAAAATTTAAGTATCTCAAAAACCTCATGTTTATAAGGTGCATCATCAGTATTTTCAAGCAAACTAGCAAGTTCAAAAGCATCCTTGAAGGCAATAAACTCTTCAATTTGTTCCACATCATCAAAATCATAATTTTCTTTAACATAAGAAGATATGGTAACATTATCATTATACTCACATTGAAAGGGTAGGTGTTTATAACTCCTGTAGCAACAAGCTTTATCAAAGCAATAAGTAACACTATAAGTAGAGCACACGTCTCTAGCAATAGTATTCAACTTATCAATTTGTTCTCATAAGTGTTTCCCTTTTTGTGACAAACTGTGTTCCTTATAATAATACTTTTGTTCTTCCGTGAACCCACCTTGCCAATAAGAACTAGTTTTAAAGAAACCATCCATTGATAGAAAGCATGACCAAGCAAAGCAACAACAGACCACCAACTAGAGTAGGAACTAATTTTTTTGTTTTTAAATAAATAAAACAAACCAAACTAAATTAATTTTTTGGGGTTTTTGGAAAGAGGCAAACAAAACCAAGCAAAATAAACAAAGCAAACAAAAAACAAAGTAAAGAGAAAGGAAGTGAAGGACTCTCCTTGTGAAGACGTCCTTAGCCTCCCCGGCTGATACGCCCAATTTGCATCACCATTCTATATCATAATTTACATGTATTCATTGATATTTATTTTATTATGAGGTATTACTAATGGATTTTCATCTGTTTATGCATGTTGGATGATTCCTGGAGGATGGACTGTCGGAGTCTGGATTCTGATGGAAAAGAAGGCGTTTCGGTGCAATTTCGTGAAGATAAGAAAAATATCAGAAAAATATGGAAACATATTATTTTACAAGAAGACGAAGGAAGCCAGAAGGAGGGACGGATATGGGCCTCAGGGAACCCCAAGAGCAGGGTGTGAAGCAGTACAGCAACAAGTTTTCCCTCAGTAAGAAACCGAAGTTATCGAACCATTAGGAGGAAAGAAACGTCACACAGGTGTTGCAAGTAACACGGAGACCTGCACAACACAAACTCAAGACTTTGCCCCAACTAACAGTGAGGTTGTCAATCTCACCGGTTGCTGTAATAAAGGATTAAACGTATGGTGTGGAAGGTAATGGTTTGCAGCAAGTAAACAAGTAACAGTGGAAGATGTATCAACGGTAAAGATTGGACCGGGGTCCATAGTTCACTAGAGGTGCTCTCCTTAGATAAACAACTTGGCATGAAGAGTAAACAAATTACAGCAGAGCAATTGATAGGAACTGAGCAAGGCATAACAATGCAATTACTAGTCAGAAAGATTCTATGAGATTTGATTGGGCAATACAACAAGATACATAGACCGCCATCCAACTACATCTATGACTAGTAGTCCACCTTCAAGTTATCATCCGAACCCCCTCCAGTATTAAGTTGCAAGCAACAGACAACTGCTTTAAGCAAAGTGTGTAAGGTAAACAGTCCACATGTTCCATGAACAAGAGACCATTGTTTTCTCCCTAGTGGCAACAACACATCTATAACCAAAGAGATTTTTGTCACTTCCCTTGGAAACTAGAGGCATGAACCCACTATCGAGCATAAATACCCCCTCTTGGAGTCACTAGCAACTACTTGGCCAAGATAGATACTAACAACGGAGAGCATGCAAGATCACAAACAACACAGACATGATAGAATCATAAAGACAAAACCATTAATCAAACCAACATAATAATCTCAATATCCATCGGATCCCCGCAAACACAACATGCATGATTACAAATAGATTAGATCTTGATCATGAACGGTGCTTACAAGATCTATACATGAAAGCACAAAGGAGGAGATACAACCATCTAGCTACTACATGGACCCATAGTCCAAGGTGGAACTACTCACGCATCATACCGGAGAGAAGGCCTCCGGGATTATCTCCCCTCTGGCAGGGTGCCAGGAAGAACTTTAGATCCCCCGATCTACGAACGATGGTGGCGGCGGCTATAGACGGTTTCGTGAAGATTTGATCGGGTGCTTAGGGTTTCTGCTTCGGGGGCTTCTTATAGGCGAAGGGGTAGGTCGAGGCGGCAGCCAGAGGGGGCAAACCCTACCCAGGCGCGGGGTAGGGCCCACCCGCGCCTAGGGGGGTTTAGTCTCCCTAGCACGACTCCTCGTCTCCCCTCTGGACTTCTTGTTTCTCATGGAAAGTAATTGACTTTTACGTTTGTCCCGTCCAATTCCGAGAATATTTCTTTACTAACTTTTCTATAACCAAAAACAGCAGAAAATAGGCATCTGGCACTATTGCAACTTGTTAATAGGTTAGTACCAGAAAACATGTAAAAAGCACCTCAAAGTGTGGACAAGTAAAGCAAAGTAGATACTAAACAAGCATGGAGCATAAAAAATTATAGATACGTTTCCAACGTATCAGGCCTCATACCAAGGAAGTGTGAACTAGCCTATAACTCGGATGTGCAACAAAGCTAAGATCTCTCACGGGTAAAGCAACACACCTCTGCAGAGTGTAGAACTGTAACTTTTTACTCCCTGTTCCGGGAAGGAGCTACGAACACGGCAGGAAAGGAACTCCATGAAAGTTCTGGTAAATCTATGAAGGCTGACGGACATAGCTTTTCAGAATAAAAGCAACCTTTGAAGAAATGTTTTTGAAAACTTGCATTGCCTACGACCTATGGTCGGTGGCTGTAGATAGTGCATACAACACTTTGTTAGTGAACTTGCTGAGTACGCTCGTACTTAACCGTATCTTCTTAACCCTTGCTAGATCTCGGAGAAACCAATGGCGTTCCCAGGAAACAAGTTACTTGAAGAGCTGAAGATATCTGATGGAGATCAACAATGTCGAAGACCTTACCAGAAGCTATGGAGGTCAAGATGAAGCGTAGATTGTAAATAAAACTCTTAGAATCTAGAACCTACTTCTGTAGAACAATAATATAGTAGCACTTTCAAGCCTTATATATACTAATGGTAGTACTCCTAAAGTAAACTCCGAGTGGATCTTTCTGGTTCCTCCTGTATAATATTCCTCATTGTTCGAGGAAGTTCTCTGGATCTTTTGTAATATGTTATATGTAAGCTAAAGTCATGTCTTGGACCTGCGATGTTTCTGTTGTACCACTCTGAGGGATATAATATGAATGGAATGGTGTTCCATTGGTGTTGTGTCAACGACTATAGTGTACTACATCATGCAATGGTATGCCGGGTCACCGCAGTTTATGTACTTTCTTTGCCTTTCATCCATGTTGGACGTGTCAATGGTAAAGAGGCTCCTCTCTTCCTCCAATAGGAGCGCTTGCTCGGTGGCGGCCACCTTCTTTTCATCGGCGGCCGCAATCCTCTCCTCCAAAGACACCCTCTGTGCCTCAACCTCGGCCTCCATAGTCGTTGCCAACTTTTTATCTGTTGTAATCCAACCTTGCATTGGCCATCCTATCCATAGCTTTTGCTATGTCAT
The DNA here is from genome assembly GCA_910589765.1 of Avena atlantica. Taxonomy (NCBI): domain Eukaryota; kingdom Viridiplantae; phylum Streptophyta; class Magnoliopsida; order Poales; family Poaceae; genus Avena; species Avena atlantica. The sequence continues at coordinate 347,800,409 of OU342738.1, read as the reverse complement.
CATCACCTACCTTCTCCCCCTTCATCAACTCCTTGGCGGCCTTCCTTCCAAGAATGGGCCTCTTCCTTCTCTTCTTGTTTTCATCAACTCCTTGGCAGCCTTCCTTCCAAGCGATGGCGGGGAGCTGGCACTGGTGCCTGTGGACGCGCCGCTGCAGGAGGGAGCTTGCGCTGCCATGATGCCACCTTCTTGGTCTGATTTTGGGCGCTGACAACGGCCGGCGCGGCCATGGCCGGGCGCTTGCCGGTGTTGCCCTTTCCTTCTGCGCGGGCGACGACGGAGGTGGGACGGCACCAGTCGAGGTCAAGCGCGGTGGTACGAAGTTCAGTTGGAGCGCGCTAGAGCTTGCGGCGGCGGCAGAGTTAGGGTTAGGATTTGCTGCCGCCGGAACTCCCTTGCCGGCGCCGGTAATGCCTGGGATCGAGTACTGCGGTGAGGATGGCTCCATCGCCGAAAGGTCGCGCCGGCGGCATGCGCACGGAGGCGAGGTGGGAATCGCGGGGCGGGCATAGGGGAAGTTCCAGGTCGGCGGTTGGGCGTTCGTGCGCGAGCGAAAGAGATAGCGTGCGCTGGCAGCCGGACACCAAATTCGAGGCATGCACGGGGGCAAAGTTGGGCGCGCTGGTAATTTTTTGCAGCCCGCATGATTATCACGCGCCCGGTAGAGGAGCAAAAGCGGCCGCGCGCAATAAATCGACGGTTATTTTTCGCGTACGTTTACGGCCTCTGGATTTATAGCCTCTGGTGAAGTTGCTCTAAGAACATTCCACATCGACAACAACATTCACAAGGATCACTTTTAAAAATAAAAAAGTGTGGAAGAGATGGGCCCTTTCATTAGGCCGTTGTTGGGTTACAACGTTGAAACAATCAAGAATTTATATTTATTGTCAATGTAGGCAGGCGACATGAGCGACAGGTAAATATTAGAAACATGTTTCTAATGTGGGACTCTAAAAAACAGTGAATCATAAATCTCAAACATTATATTGCCCCATAACCGAGTGGGGATTTGGTACAAATGGGCACATGGGCTCTCTTTGTTTTAAAAAGAATAAAAAAATAATACTATTGAGTTTAAAAATAAAAATAATCTCGGTAACATATGTACATGGTTCATATATTTGTGCGGAATTTCGGTAAAAAGGGCGTTTTATTAGGTTACAGGAAAAGAGCAAATTTCTGATAGTAAATAAGACTAAAAGTACGTATGTTTTATCAAAAATTTGTCTTTTTTTAGCCTAAAATACAAAATATTTTTTTAAAAAAATTCTGTCATACATTGTAGATATTATATGTATCTAGTTATATATTTATTCTCACAAAATTTAGATACCTAAAAGTACAAGTTTTAAATTACTTCCTATAACTCACGCTAGCCTACACGTCTCCTCAGCTGGCCTGCACGCGCGCATACATCCTGATCGTTCGATCTGGTGTGAAAAGTTCGTTTTTGCTCCCGCTGTTAGCCAGAGCTGTCGGAGTTTACTTCATTGCTCTATAACTACCTCCATGACATGTGGGACTATACTCGTGTGGGGCCGAAAACAGAGATGATAAACTGCTCCGTGTAGTGCATGTCCTCTCGGTCCGCGTTGCCTAGATATTTTCCTATGCGATAGCAGTGAAAACCTAGATCGAGAACTAGGCCACCCCGTCTGCTCCCCCATCCCCTCGACTATCGCTAGCTCCGGGCTGCCACGGAGCGTCCTTGGCCCTCCGCCACCGCTCCTCGTGCTATATGGTGCTATATGGCGGACCGATTTCTCCAGCCACGACAGGCCAATTTCTCCACACAAGGGGGTGGAGAGGAGGTGGGTGGAGGCAGCAGGGGTAACCGGTCTAGCCATCGGACTGCACTACAAGGAATTCAGCATTACATGACGCTCCAAAAATGTTAGTGAATCGTCACCATAATCAGTTTGTGACGTTTTGTGACGTTTTTCAGAACGTCGAAAGCCGAGCGTCAACAATGACCGATAGTTACGTTCTCACAGGAAACGTCACAGACATTTACGACGTTCTAGAACCGTCATAGGGTTTATGACGTTTTTAAAACATCAATGTCGATCCAACCATGCCAGGTTAGGTTCAACGTGGCAATCCGGCGTGGAAAAATTATGACATTTAAAAAACGTCGTTATCTGAAATCAGCCCGGTCCATTCGGTATGTTATATGGGCCTTGGCCTGTTACGAGCCCAATTCTTACTAAGCCTTGGCCTGTTTAATTTCTTGGAGATAGTATTTCTTTCTGGGCTTTGACCTTTTAAAATTATATGGGCAGTAGGCTTTTATAAAACCATTATACGATCCATTATAATTCGTTTTTCCTTTTACAATGCAATAGCATTGGAGCTTTTGACCTCTTTAGGTTCAGTACTATACATTCAAATTACACAAATCAAGCCTCTATATTATATAACAACCGTTTTTGACAAATTCAAAATTTCGGCAATGACTTTCACTCTCTTTTCTGGACATCGGAATCACACAACATCAGATAATCAACAAATAATGTGCAAAGGTCGAGCACACGGCTCGTGTGATAATTATAAATCATTAATTCAGCTACAGGTCATCTAAACAAACACAAACATTGCCTCTACTCCTGTCTGGATTTGTATAGCCCGACACATGCTCCAGGGCGTCTTCTTGCCTAGCGCCACGAACGCACATGTACAAATCGAGTAAGAAATCGATCATTTTGACAGTTTAACATTATTTTAGCAAGCACACATACAGGAGCAAACAAGAAGCAAACGATTCAACTGGCAAGACAAAATCTAGTTACCAAAAAGAAAAAGTCGTTATCCTAGTTAGCTTGTACATTAGCTTCTAACATGTAACTGAATAATGGAGACGTTCACTTCTCGTCTCACCATCACTGTGAACCAAAAACAAAATGCACTACTAAGTTGTATTCAATGTCATGCACATGCACACAATCTGGTCAGATGCATGACACAATTGAGGTGCACCTCCTCATGCACATGGTTAATATCAAAGTCTATATGAAGGGAAAACTCAACCTGGTAATTCTACAAGCATCTACTTTTCCTAAAACATATGGAATCAAAGTGAAATAAGCACCATTCATTCTAATAAAATACCAATTCACCGCAGGGTTTTGCAGCATTTGACTCAAGTTGTTCATGTTAACCAACTGTGAACAAGCAAACAATACAAAATTAAAAGGCATGGTAATATGCAAAAACCATAGAACTAGAGAACAAGCAGTTCAGATGTATCATATTCAGGTTTGCTTGTCGTGGGAATGACCACGGCAGATGCTGCAATCGACAACGAGTAGTAGAACATGGGGCAAGAGCGGCCAGCCATCTGCGGTGCGAGATGAGGGCTGAGACACAAGGATTTACCCAGGTTCGGCCCCCCGGAGGGTAAAGACCTACTCCTGCTAGATTGTATTATGGTGAGAGTACAATGGGGCGAGCTCGGCGGTTAGGCAGCGAGTCGCTTGGGTGTATGATGGAACGTATCTCTATGCGTCCTCTAGGGAGGTTTATATAGACTCACCTCCCTAGGGTTTACAGATCTCAACCGAATCAGTTAAGGTTTCAGCAATTCTTTAACCTAATCCGACTGGGCCTATCTACGCTTTTGGGCCTTCAGCTTCCAGTCGCTTGAGTCCACGCCGGATCTTGATCCAGTCGCCGTCCTGCAGGCCCACTCGCTGGCACCTGGGCCAATAGGAAACGTCCTGCTGGGTATACCCTGGTAGGCATATTCCCATCAGTAGTCGCCGAGGCCGTCGTTGATTGGTCGCAGGAATTCGCTGGCAGTCGGAGTATACAGGTCCAATGCGGACGACCAGTCGAATCGGCGGCGGACTCCTGAATAAAGGAACAACTAGTTATTCCAGTCGCAATAACGGCGACCAATCGGGTCGCAGCTCAGCGAACGGGTCGGCAAATACCCAGTCACTGTTATAGTGATCGGGTCGGCGAATCGTCGAGTCGCGCGGAGTGACGAGTCGAATGGATGAAGTTGGACCGTCAAGTGGGGTCAAAACTAGCCGTTGGGGTAATCCAACGGTAACTTCGGCGTAATTACCGCGTAGTAACGGCTTCCGAAATTTGCGGGTAGCAACCGCTATATAAGGAGAATGACAGGCTAACGGGGAAACACTCCTTCGTCCTTCCTCCGATCTCGCCCATCTTCGTTTTCCACTCCGCATCGCGATCCAACCAATCCAGAGAGCCCCGACCTCCGCGAACTTCCAACCAATGGCCCCCTCCACCGAACCATGGGGCAGATCCAAGTGTACCAGGGCGCTACTGGCGTCCTTCGAGGAGGCCAGGATCCTGCGCGCCGGCAGATGGCGCATCCCCGCGGCCGGAGAAGTGACTCCGGACCCGCGCGAGGGAGAATTCATCTGCTTCACCAGCCACCTGGAGCGGGGGCTGGGGTTTCCCACTTCTCTCTTCTTCCGACGCTTCTGCACCTACTACGGGATCCAGCCGTCGGACCTAGGCCCGCATAGCATCGAGCAACTCACCATTTTCGTGGCGTTCTGCGAGTGCTATCTGGGCTGTAGGCCTTACTTCCCCTTGTGGCAAGATTTGTTCCATGGGAGGATCAGCCGCGAAGAATCAGGCGGCCCGATGTTGGCTGCGGGTGGCCTGATGTTCCAGCTGAAGTCGAAGGCGTCGTTCTTCGACCTGATGCTCCCCGCCAAGGCGGCAAACGAATGGAAGAAATCCTGTTTCTACGTTACCGAGTCGACTCCAGACGGCGAGGTGGCGCTCCCAAAGTACTCCGCCGACCGGCCCGAACCACGTCGGCTCCAGGTCGGCAAGCTTCCGCTGGATCAGCGGATGGTTGTCGACGAAATGTTGCAAACCATCCGCGGCCTTAAGAAGAAGGGCCTCCAGACCATCAACCTCTACAACTGCTGGTTCGGGCGGCGGCTCGTGCCTTTGGCCCGCCGCGACCACTACATGTACGAGTATACGAGTAAGGACGACCCGACGAACTCCCCTTCGCCAAATGGCATCTTGACGACTACACCCTGGCCCTGAAGAAAATTACCCAGGCGGTGTATCTGGACGCGAAGGCCGGGGTCGCCCCCTACACTGCGAGGCGCCCAGCTCCGACGGTAAGTCGTCGTTTCGCCACCACTCGCAGTTGCAGACGATGCATTCGCGGTTGTGCTGACATTGTCTCATGTTTGTTGTAGTTGTTCCAAGTGGTGGAAGGCTGGCTCCCACCCGCAGACGACAAAAACTCTAGCTGGTCCGTCCAGGACGGGAGCGAGTCGCCATCCGCCAAAGGCGACGCCGGGAGCGACAATGGTGATGATGACGACGATGGCAAAGACGATCCCGTGGAAGACGCCACCCCAACAGTTCGCAAGACTCGCGGGCAACATCAACGCGAGCTCGAAGCGAGTAGAAGCCTCGAGCCTCACGACGATGATGACGGCGAGCTTCCCGAGCACACCTCACATCGTGAGGCCACGCCGTCGAAGAAGAAGAAGAAGGAGGCAAAGGCTCCGCCGAAGAGGAAGACAAAGCCGGCAAAGCAGACGTCTCCGCCCCGATCCGCGACCAGTTCTGAAGCCACCAGCTCGGCTAAGGGCGAGGCGGGGCGTACGACCGTGGCGCCAGACGCTGCAGCCCCCCTGGACGAGGTGCCTCTAGCGGCGTTGCCACCTCCATTCGCCCCGGTCTCTGGGTTGGGAGCTACTCAGGCCGCAACAGCTTCGCCTCCCAAGGAAGCTCCCGTAGCCATCATCACGGAGGCTCCTGTCGCAGCCTCATCATCGAAGAAACCCTCTGTGTCTTGGGCGCACGGTGTATTCGAGATTGGCCTCAGTCAGAAGTTGGGGCCTGAGCTGGAAAGGCCTGCCAGCATCTGCACCGGTCTGCGGTTCATACCAGTCGCCAAGTAAGTCCTTTTCATCCTCTTGTCTTCCGTTGTAGTCGGACATTCTTACTCATATCATTGTTTCACAGGACTGGAGTTAAAAAGATCGGCCACCCTTCTGTGGCCAAGGTTCCGCCAGTCGTCACTGAGGAGGATCCCTCACGGAAGAGGAAAACCGACGAAGTCGCTACTCCCGCCGACGGTGCCAAGAGGGCGAAAGGCGACAATGTCGTCACGGTCTCTGACGACACGGCGGTTGCTCCGAGCGAACCTCCGACTGCGGCGGAGGTGGCCTCGAAGACCAAGGAGGCTTTTGCCTCACTCGAAGTGTTCGAGCCGGCTCCTAGTGGTGCCGCGGCGTCCGCTGCAACTTTCCCTCGCTTCATGGCCAAGGCGGTCGCAGCGAGTGGCATGGAGCCAACGAGCCGGACGCCTGGGGTCGCCGAGACGGAGGTTGAGCAGCGTCGCGGCCACACCCCGGTCATGCTTGCATCTGTGGACGCGCTGCAACTTCACGGCATGCTGGGCACAACCATCAAGGTATGTCTAGTCCCCGAGGATCGGGCCACTGAATTTCAGTGGTCGGATTCTTAATGTTTTTGTAGCGTCCAGTCCCCGAGTGCCTAGCGCTGAATTTCAGCGGGTGGGCACTTAGGATTTTTAGTGTCCAGTCCCCGAGTGCCTAGTCGCTGAATTTCAGCGGGTGGGCACTTAGGGTTTTGAGTGTCCAGACCCCGCGTGCCTAGTCGCTGAATTTCAGCGGGTGGGCACTTAGGATTTCCAGTGTTGTTGACGGTTTATTTTGTGCGCAGGGCCTGCAGCGCGAATCGGCCGATCGGCTTGCAGCAAAGTGTCACATGGAGAAGGAACTCGTTGCCGTCCGGGAGACGAACAAGGGACTCCAAGCAATTGTGGCCGAGGCAGAGGAGGTCCGCCGAGGCCTTGTCCCGGAGGGTGACCTGACGGCGGCTCAATCTGCTTTGAGTACGGCCGAGAAGCGAATCGCTGATCTGGAGCGTGAGCTCAACGAAGCGAAGGCGGAGGCGAGCTCGGCGGAGGGGCGAGCGAAAGCTGCTGTTACTGCTGCCGCTGAAGAGCGGAAGGTGTCTGACGCACTCGTTGTTGGGCTGCAGAACGACTTCTCCTCACTTCAAAGCTTCATCACGGGCCTCTGCCGTCCGCTAATTGGTAAACCTTTCTTCCGCTTTCCTCTGTAACAACTGCGTTGTGGAGTCGTTGGTGTGCTCACTGCCGGTTTCTGTCCACAGGCCATATTATTGATAGCTCGAAGGAGGCGCAGACGTATGACGCGTGGCAGTGTGTGACCACTCGGCTCGACTCGGCCGTGTTGTCTGCGACTTGCATTCGAGCATATCTTCAGGAGATATCGCCCACGAAAGTGATCCCTAGCGACCTCGTCGAGGTATGGCATTATCTGGAGAAGGCTCCGTCAGTCGTCGAATTCATGACGCGGTCGGCCTTCCGACGTGGGGCGGCGACAGCGCTTAGCCTTGGGCTTGCCCATTTCCCGGAGGACTTCGACCTTGATGATGTGACGAGTGGCTACCCCTCGTCGACGGGCTCTGTGGAGATTGCCGAGGTGCTGAAGCTGACGGACCGGGCCGCGGTTTATTCCGATCGCGTTTGGGCGATGGGCGACCTCCTCCCCTATCAGGAGACGACCGTCGCCCCCAACGATCGCTAACCGAAACATCTGGACTTCAAAGTCGAGCAGCCGTTTCGTGCGGCGATGGTGGGTGAGTTGACGACATACCCGTCGAACCCGTACATGCCCTTCATTCGCAACCGCAGGGGTGGCGGCGAGTCGGCGTCGAAACCTGCAGAGTAGAAGAATTGTGTCCTGGGGCGTTAGTAACAAATAGCCATTGGACTTATCTTGTAATTTGGAACGACTTTGTTCTGCTGTAACGGAACTTCGTGTTGTTTTGTGAATTGTTTCGTGATTATGAATGTTGATTGGACGAGTCCCTGAGCGCGTCCCCCTTTTTATTGGGTTTACCTCGTTTGTTATGTGTTTTTCAATGTTTTGTCAATTGTTTCGCTATTGAGGTCGACTTGCCAGGGCTCGGGGAGCCAGTCGCAGGGCGACTCCCGTGGGTGCTCTATACTTGACCGTTTTTCCGTGCGCGAACGGGGTCGGGTAGCCGAGTCCCCGAGCGTGGTACTTGGTGGTTCTAGTCGCAACTCCAAGGTAGGTGAGGACTAAGCGTGTCATTCCTGCCTAACCCGAAGGATCAGTCGCATGGCGAGTCCTGGGCACGCTCTCATACCGGGCGTTTTTCCCTAGCCGCTCACATTTTACTGGACGTCAGTCCCCGAGCGTGGTACTTGGCCGTTCGAGTCGCTGTGCCGAGGATGCGGATGACTTTGGTTGCTGTGAGGAGCGAGGGCAGTTGTCTTGGCTCGGTAAGCCAGTTGGGCTAGGCGATTCCAATGGGGCTCCGGGTTGGTGTTTTTCATGGACATTAAAAGGCCTGGGGTCTCCCAGTGCCCTTGTACCGCACTACTTGGCCGTGCCGGTCGCTTTACCAAAGGTTGACTTCTGCGAATAGCCTAACGCTGTTATTACGAGTGCGAGTGGCACAAGACATGGAGAGTAGGCGCAATTTGCGGTAACCGATCTGTTTTATTTTATAGCAGGTGGAGGGTACATGAATGTAGTTCTAGGAGTAGAACTTCCGTAGGAGGTTTACATTCCACGGTCGCTTGACGTCGAGTTTCCCGTCTCCTCGGACGTCGGTGAGGTAGTAGGCGTCGTTGCCTAGGACTCGCCCGATGGCGAATGGTCCCTCCCAGGGGGGGGAGAGTTTGTGCATGCCCTTCTTGTCCTGGATGAGGCATAGTACCAGGTCGCCTTCCTGGAAAGTGCGAGACCTTACTCGCTGGCTATGGTAGCGGCGGATCCCTTGCTGGTAGATGGAGGTGCGGGAGCGAGCTAGGTCGCATGCCTCGTCGAGCTGGTCGACTCCTTCTTGTCGTGCGAGTTCGTTTGCAGCCTCTGTGTAGTTGACCACCCTTGGCAAGTCGTGCTCGAGGTCGGTGGGCATGACTGCCTCGGCGCCGTACACCATGAAGAAGGGTGTAAATCCTGTCGACCTATTGACGGAGGTGCGAATGCCCCAAATGACGGAGGGTAGCTCCTCGACCCAGCACCCGACGGTGCGCTCGAGTGGTACTTGGAGCCGTGGCTTCAGGCCATGGAGGATGCTTTGGTTGGCTCGTTCCGCCTGGACGTTGGACTCCGGGTGGGCGACAGAGGCGAGGTCGAGTCGGATGTGATGTTCCTCGCAGAACTCGGACATGGCTCCTTTGGGGAAGTTGGTGCCGGTCTGTGATGATGCTATTTGGGAACCTGTAGGGATAGATGAGCTCGCGTAGGAACTTGGTGGCGGTCTTCCCGCCGCATTTGCGGCTGGCTTGGCCTCCACCCATTTTGTGAATTTGTCGACTGCGACCAGGAGGTGGGTGAAGCCGGAGGGGGCCTTTTTGAAAGGTCCTACCATGTCCATGCCCCACACGACGAACAACCAGGTGATGGGGATTGTCTTGAGCGCCGAGCTCGGCGCGTGGGTCTGGTTGGCGTACTTCTGGCATCCGACGCACCGCTGGACAATGTCGACAGCGTCTGCGTGTGCGGTGGGCCAGTAGAAGCCGTGTCGCATAGCCTTTGCGACCAGAGAGCGGGTGCTGGCGTGGTGTCCGCAGTCGCCGGAGTGAATGTCTTGGAGGATTTTGCGTCCTTCAATGGGTTGAACGCAGCGTTGGAACACGCCGGTCACGCTGCGCTTGTGGAGCTTGCCATTGATGATGACGAAGGATTTGCAGTGGCGTGCTATCATCCGGGCATCCGTTTCCTCTGCTAGCAGGGTGCCTTCCTCCAAGTAGGCAGTGTACGGCGTGGTCTAGTCGTCTGGCTCGGCGATAAGTGCGACCAGAGCTGCCTCTGGTTGCAGCGGGATTCCGATGTCGATGTCCCTTGGGGGAGAGACGGAAGGCGTGGTGATGGTGTCGAGGAAGACGCCGGCGGGTGGTGCGAGTCGAACCGAGCAGATGCGAGACAGTGCGTCGGCCTCCTCGTTCTTCCGCCTGTCAATCCACTCGATGGAGTAGCCTGCGAAGTGTCCACCCAGCTTGTCCACTGCTTGGCGGTATGCCGCCATGGTGGGAGAGACGGCGTCGCAGGTGCCAGCGACTTGCCCGGCGACGAGGTCGGAGTCTCCGTAGCAGCGCAGGCGGTTGACGTTCATTTCCTTGGCAACTCGCATGCCGTGGAGTAGCGCCTCGTACTCGGCCATGTTGTTGGTGCAGGGGGTGAAGTCGAGGAAGAGGACGTAGCGGAGCTTGTCTCTCTTTGGAGAAGTTAGCACGATCCCTGCTCCTGCGCCATCCACGTTCTTGGAGCCGTCGAAGTGTAAGCTCCAGTAATGGAGGTATGGCAGCTTTTCTGGCTGCTGGGCCTCTTCCCAGTCGGCGATGAAGTCCACGAGAGCCTGCGACTTAATCGATTTGCGCGGCTCGTACTTGATGTTGTGGACGCCGATCTCGACGGCCCACTTGGCGACTCGCCCGGTCGCCTCACGGTTGCGGATGATGTCCTGCAACGGTGCTGAGGAGACGACCGTTATCGGGTGCTCCTGGAAGTAGTGTGACAGTCGCCGCTGTGCTCTGAAGACCGCGTATACCAGTTTCTGGTATTGCAGGTAGCGCTGGCCCGACTCGGTGAGGACTTCGCTGATGTAGTACACTGGTCGCTGCACCGGGTGCTCCTTTCCTTCCTCTGGTCGCTCGACGACCATGATGGCGCTGACGACGCGCTCGGAAGCCGCGACGTAGACCAGCATGGGTTCCTTGTCGATGGGGGCGGCGAGTAGCGATGCTGCGAGTAGCACCTTCTTGAGGTCGCGGAGCGCGTCATCCGCCTCCTTGTCCCATTGGAAGGTGGGATTCTTGCGCATCAGGCGGTAGAGGGGCATCGCCTTTTCGCCCAATCGGGGGATGAAGCAACTGAGAGCCGCGACTCGCTCGGCCAGCTTCTGGACGCCGCGTAGGCACTCGGGTTTGCTGATTCGAGCGATCGTGTCGATCTTGGTGGGGTTCGCCTCGATCCCGCGCTTGGAGACGACGTATCCCAGTAGCTGCCCTGCTAGTACACCGAAGGTGCATTTGCCTGGGTTTAGCTTTATCTTGTATTTTCACAGGTTGGCGAATGTTTCCGCCGGGTCAGGGAGTAGGTCGCTCTGGCGAGCGGACTTCACCACCACGTCGTCAATGTAGACGTGGATATTGCGGCCATTTTGGCTCACAAGGCACTCCTGCATGCACCGCTGGTAGGTCGCCCCGACGTTCTTGAGGCCGAAGGTCAAGGAAGTGTAGCAGAAGGCTCCGAATGGCGTGATGAACGCCGTCTTCTCTTCGTCCTCAACGGCCATTTTGATTTGGTTGTACCCAGAGTAGGCGTCGAGGAAGCATAGCGACTCCGAGCCCGCGGTGGAATCGATGATTTGGTCGATCTGCGGGAGGACGAATTGCTCCTTTGGGCAGGCGCTGTTTAAGTTTGTGTAATCGATACACATCCTCCAGGTCCCATTTTTCTTCTCGACCAGGACTGGGTTTTCCAGCCACTTGGAGTACTTGATTGGCCGGATGAAGCCTGCAACGTGTAGGCACTGCACCTCCTCGGCGATGGCTCGGCGGCGCTCTTCATTGAAGGGCCGCAACGACTGCTTGACAGGTCGCACTTTGGGGTCGGAGTTGAGTTTGTGCTCAGCGAGTTCCCTAGGGACACCAGGCATGTCAGAGGCCTTCCATGCGAAGATGTCCCTGTTCTCACGGAGGAACTCGATGAGCGCTCCTTCCTATGCTAGGCTCATGCCCGTCCTGATCGTCACCGTCTGGCTGGAGTCGCCTGGGACCAGCTCGACGGTGCGGGTATGCGTCGTTGCCTCGAAGGATGAGGTGTTGCCGCCCTCCGAGTTGGGCTTCTTGAGTATGGTGGGGTCGTCGTTGTTGACCCCGCTCGCGTAATTGGCGAGCTCATCGGCGTGGTTGGCCTCTGCCGCGATGACGGCGTCGGCGAGTTCAGCTCCTTTGGCCTCGCACTCGGCGGCCATGTCGGGGTCGCCGTGGATGGTGATGACGCCGCACGGTCCGAGGAGCTTCATCGCGTTGTACGCGTTGTGGGTCGCCGCCATGAACTTGGAGAACGCTTGGCGCCCCAGGACGCAGTGGTAGGGGCTGTCGAAGGGCACCAGCTCGAAGACGATCCGCTCAGTGCAGAAGTTTGCCGGTGTGCTGAAGGTGAATGGCAGCGTGACCTTGCCGATCGGGTATGCCTTCTAACCGGGGACGATGCCGTGGAACGTGGTGTAGGTCGTCTCGATCATCGACTGCGGTAGCCGCAGTCGCCTGAAGGTGTCCAGGTACAGGATGTTGACGGAGCTTCCGCCGTCCATCAATGTCTTGGGGAGCCAGTAGTCTCCCACCTTGGGCTTGACCACCAGGGCGACTCGGCCTGGGTACTTGATTCGTGGCGAGTGGTCCTGGCGGCTCCAAGTGATTGGTTGCTCAGACCAGTTAAGGAACTGGGGGACGTCCATCCGGGCCACCGCGTTGACGGCGACGGCGCGAGCGATGACCTTATTCTCGTGCTTCGTGTTGAAGCCTGTGAAGGTGTGGAGCGAGCCGGCCACGCTGCCGAATTTTCCGCGGTTTGGCGGGTTGTTGTCGGGGTCTTCCCGCGCGCGCCGTGCCTTCTCGATCTCCTTGAGAGAATGGCAGTCGGCGGTCGTGTGCATAGCGGGCTTTCCTTCCCTACTATGAAATACACAAGGTTGGTTAAGAAGGGCCGCGGGGTCGAACCTCGGCTTCGCCTTGTAGTTGGCACCATCGCGGCGTTTCCCCCCGTCGTGGCGGAAGCTCTTAGGCTCGCGCTGCGCGTATCTAGCATTGGCGACGAAGTCGACTCACCCGTCACTGCGGCGCTTGCCGGTGAGGCGAGTGTTGCTGTAGCGTAGATCGAATCGTCTTCCGTTGTCGTTGCCGCTCGTGCGGCGTTGTCCTCCCGAATCGTTGTCGGTTTCTTGGTTTGGGTCTTCCTCCGCGTACCTTTTGGCAATCTCTAGGAGATCCGGTATGTTGTCGAGTGTGCGGTACGCTCGTTTGAGCTTGGCAACCAGGGGCTCGTAGCGGCACAAGGTCTTGAAGCAGTGGATCGCGGTGTCTGGGTGGATACCGACCCCGCTGTACCACAGTTCTTTCCACCATTGGACCCAGCTACAGGTCGACTCGCGAGGTCCCTGGACGCATCGTTCCATGTCCTCGATGGTGGTGGCGCGGGTGTATGAACCCTCGAAGTGCCTGACGAAGGCGTCGCGCATCTCTTCCCAGGAGTCGATGCTATCCGTGGGAAGAGTGTTGATCCACTGCCTGCACGCTCCCTCCATCATCAGGGGAAGGTAGCGGGCGGCTAGTAGATCGGTGTGGCCGGCGATTCCCATCGCCATGAGGTAGGTATCCAGCCACACGGAGGGATCGTACAAGGGGTCGTACTTCTCTATTTCCTTCGGCGCTTTGAAGTTCACCGGGTATCTCTCGCCTCGGATCATCGGTCCGAAGCACCGGGGCCCGAGTCGGCTTAGCGACCCCCTTGGCTCACCGTCGCAGCGGTTGGTGAGGGTATGCCGTAGGTCGTTGGGCTGGCGTGCGCGCCAGCTTTGGTTGTTGATGATGTGGGTGCGGGCGTCGACGGGTTGACCGTTGGCAGCGACGAAGTTGGTCGCCGGCCGAGGGTCGTTGGTGGAGAGTGCCGCGTTCGTGGGTCGGTGTTGGAGCTGTAGTGGTTCGGGTGGCGGGCAGTTGAGGGTGTTTGCCGCCATGGGGCGGCCGCTTGAGTCCGCTTTACTGCCCGATGAGCGCGAGTACATCCAACCCTGTGAGTCGACGCCTGCGTTTTGTTGCTCGACCGCTTTTGCGAGCAGGGCCTTGGCGTAGTGGATCTGCAGGGCACCTTCACCAGTGGTTGCGATGTTGTCGACTGCTGCTCGGCCGCGACGAGGTTGTCCATTGGGGTGGAGAATAGCGGTAGGCCGTTTGCGTCTCGCTCCCGTGAGGAGACCAGATCCGCGGTTGGTCCCTGGGGGTGCGCGGTTGGGTGGTGGCGGGGCGCCATTGGCCGTTGACCCTGGTGGGGGCCGAGTGCTTCCTCCTGGTGGCGCGTTCTCACAGATCGCGCGCTCGGCTGCGCGGGCTGGGTCGTTCTCGTCGTCAAAATTCAGGGCACGCCCCTGGATAGTGGGGTTCAGGCGCGACCTGATTCGGAGTTGGTGGTAGCGCGACAGCTCCTATGCTGTTACCTGCTCGAGGCGAAATTTTTCGCGCTCGGCTTGTTCCTTGCGGACTGCTTCCGCCAGTTTCAGGCGGAGTTCCTCGACCTCCGTTGCCGTCGCGTTGGGGGGGGGATCGGCATGGAGAATGGATCTTCCGGCGGGTCGGCGCCAGTCGCCATGTAGGTCGCGGCGTGGCGGCCGGTTCCGTCACGGAGGTCGGCGGAGTTCTCCGACCCGGAGTCGAAGTGGAAGATCCCAAGGATAGAGGGATCCTCGAAGTCTCCGACGTTGGAGACCTGGGTGATGGAGCCCGCGGGTGACGCGGCGACAATGGACCCGGCGAGTGACGCCGGGGTCGCCGAATCGGCGTCGTCGTTGAGGGCCGCGTCTTTCGCGGCCACGGTGGTTTAGGCCGCGTTGCTGTGGGCCGAATCGTACTCGGAGGCGAGGAGGTGGATCGTGCGGACCTGGCTCTCAGAGAGCGGGTAGCGTGGTGGCGACTCGCGGATGCGATCCGAGTCCTCCGAGATGATGACGTCGGTGAGGCCGTCAAAGAGGCTGATCGTGCCGACCGGCAGGATCATGCTGCGCGTGACGGGTCGCGCCGCCGGGACGTAGCTGCTTGGCAAGATCTGGAGCATCTCGCCGATCGCAATCATGCGGCCGGTGGCGATCGTCTCGTTGATGGGCAGATTGGATCTCTCCGCAGAACACCGGCCTGACCGGCCAGGCCCCACGGTGGGCGCCACTGTCGTGGGAATGACCACGGCAGATGCTGCAATCGGCAGCGAGTAGTAGAACATGGGGCAAGGGCGGCCAGCCATCTGGCGGTGCGATATGAGGGCTGAGACACAAGTATTTACCCAGGTTCGCCCCCCGAAGGGTAAAGACCTGCTCCTGCTAGATTGTATTATGGTGAGAGTACAATGGGGCGAGCTCGGCGGCTAGGCAGCGAGTCGCTTGGGTGTATGATGGAACGTATCTCTATGCGTCCTCTAGGGAGGTTTATATAGACTCACCTCCCTAGGGTTTACAGACCTCAACCGAATCAGTTAAGGTTTCAGCAATTCTTTAACCTAATCCGACTAGGCCTATCTACGCTTCTGGGCCTTCAGCTTCCAGTCGCTTGAGTCCACGCCGGATCTTGATCCAGTCGCTGTCCTGCAGGCCCACTCGCTGGCACCTGGGCCAATAGGAAACGTCCTGCTGGGTATACCCCGGTAGGCATATCCCCATCATTGCTAACTAACTATGACAAGTCACATCAAGCAAGTGACAATCATAATACAGAGAACAACCAGAAGCTTAGACCATCTACACCAAAAGGTTTATGTATATGACTATCTGATCCAAAAGGTTTTGCTAGCTAGATTCAGAAGTTCATAGCACATATATTATTCTTTCTAGACCAAAATCACCCATACAATTGATATATATAGCTACTAACCAATGTGGAATAAAGTAACGACATAACAGATAAGTAGACATCATGGCCTTAAAGTAACGGCATGGAGACTCGATGTCAACACCCGAATTTTTAATCCCAGATGCCTGTTATGCCATACATCGCAATCTCAGGATTACCATTTTTGCGAGACATAACAGATTTGGATATCATAGTACATCATCCATTACAAACCATAGATAAGGTCTTACACAAATAAGGATCTCATGATCCATTTCTTAATACAACTCAAACAACATAATAACATAAAGATAACAATAGCGTAGGCGAAGCTCCATCTTCGGGGTCACAGGCAATACTGACGATGGGAGATGATCCTAGTTGTCGTAAACTTCCTGCAGTCCATCATCCTGGTACTCGTCTTCATAGTCTGGCCACGGGAATAGCCAGGGACAAAGCCATGAGTACTCTTTAAGTACTCGCAAACTAATACTAACAAGTTAAGGGAGTTTTTGTAGTAGGACACTAGGCTCTAAGTGAAAGTACAAAGGAAGTCGCCTAGAGGGGGGGTGAATAGGCTTTTAAAAATATTACGGTTAAGGCTCAAGTAAATGCGGAATAAAACTAATGTTTAATTTATTGAGCACAAAACCTAGCCACTAAGTTCACCTAGGTGCACCAACAACCTATGCTAAGCAATACAAGCAACAAGGTGATAACAAGGTATAAATACTTCAAGCACGATGGCTATCACAATGTAAAGTGAATAAGTAAAGGGTTCGGTTGAGAGATAACCGACGGACCCGGAGACGAAGATTTGTTCCCCGAAGTTCACTTCCAAAGAAGCTACGTCTCCGTTGGAGAGGTGCGATGGCACAATGCTCTCCGAACGCCACAAATGGCTCACCTCGAGGTGTGGTGGCTCGATGCTCACCCAACACCACACAAGGCCTCACCCCGGATGCGGCAGCACGCAACTCAATGACACCACAAAAGGCTCACCCTATCCTCCCAAGTGCGCACCACAAAAGGCTGGCACTTGCTCCACTATGGGACGCTTGAGGGCGGTCACCGAACCCGTACAAGATTGGGGCTAACTCCACAACTCAATTGGAGGCTCTCAACAACAAAGCCACAAAAGGCCAACAATTCCACAAAATGCCAACAACGCCACAAAAGGCTACAAGACCACAAAAGGTCAACAAGACCACAAAAGGTCAACAATCCAACCACACAACCGTCTAGGGTTCCAAGGAACCCAAGAGAAACAAGCTCACAAGCTTGAACTCGCCGAATCTCCGACGAGAACTCAAACCTATGCACCAAATGCAAGGGCAAGTCCTTCTCTCCCAAATTCCAACAAAGCTACAAAAGCTATTGGGGGAATAAGGGAGGAAGAACACAAGAGGAGAAAACACAACTCTCCAAGATCTAGATCACAATGATTCCTTCACAAAGAAGGGATTTGGCTTGGGGGGATTGTAGATCTAGATCTCCTCTCTCAAACCCCTCAAAAAGATGCAAGAATCATAGGAGGGGAAAGGGAGAGGGAAAGCTTCTTCAAGGTTGACAATGGAGGAGAGAGAGAAAGCCAAGAACCAAGAAGAAAAGCTAGTGCCCACGAAGGGGGAGAGGAGCCCCTTTTAAAGGGCTCCTAGATCTGCCCGTTATGGGCATTCGCGACTCCTGGCCGGACTTCCGGTGGGAGGCCGGAAGTTCCGGTGGCACACAGCCAACAGTCAAAAACTGCGGAGCGAGAAACTGAAAAAGCGAATCCTGGTCGGAACTTCAGCCGGTTCACCGGAACTTCCGGTGGGAGCGAAACTTCCGGTGGAAGTTCCGACAGAAGTTCCGTCAAATAGACATATTCAAAACAGAAGGTTACTGAACATGAGCGGAACAAGAGCCGGAAGTTCAACCAGAACTTTTGGCGTCAACTAGTCCTGAGCGGAACTTCCGGTCCCTGGCCGGAACTTCCGGTTGAAATTTCTACTAAAGTTCCGTCAAATAGCACATCCAAAACAGAAGGTTACTGAGCGTGAGCGGAAGAAGACCCGGAACTTCCACCGGAACTTTTGGCGGCAAAGATGCCCTAGCGGAACTTCGGGTGGGAAGCCGGAATTTCCGGTCAAGGAAATTCTAGAAACCAGAAAACCAGAAACGCAATAAATTTTGCATCCGAACTCTAGAAGGGATGAAATATTGGGTATCACCTTGGAAGAAAATATCATGAATATATGTGAGGTATCCCCCAAGGTGTGGATCCGGATAACTAGCAAGATCAAAAACCGCAATAAGATATGCAAGTGAAATCCTTAGATGATGAACTAGAGCTTGTTATGATGGTGACCACAAGCTCTAGATCCTATCATGGACAAGAATGAAATAACAACCAAGAAATATGATGCTATGAATGCAAAGGTTTGAGCTCTCTCCAAACGATGCAGACGAGACACCCGCTTGAGAGCCCCTCTTGATAGCACGGCTATCTATCCTAAACCCGGTCTCCCAACTAACAATACGAGACCGGCAAAAGAAAAGCCCTATCAAGAACATACCTTTGCCTTGAGCATCCCACTTGAACTTGATGTAGACCATCTTGTTCTTCTATAGTGGGAACACCTTTCTTGGATGCTCTTGCTTTATGAAGATGACGACTTTCAAATTGCTCCCCCATACTCCATGGGGAAACCTCTTCTTTGAACTTGTCTTCATCATTCCATGAGCACGAGGATGGCAAGCTTCAAGCATGAGATCTTCTAGAGATGGCGCATCTTGAGCTCGCCTTTCTTCATCCCTACTTGAGGTTGATCCATCTTGATGCAACTCTTTGCACATGCCTTGATCGACCTTCAAGCTCCTTCTTTCTTCATGATTCCAATGGGCACAAAGCCCTTGGACATTTCTTCATCTTCCAACCTTGAGACCAACACATGGCCCAAGAGATTCCAATGGACAAACTTACAAGTGAAACTCAATTTACACAATAGTCCATAGAGATTGTCATTAATAACCAAAACAACACATGGGGGCATACATGCCCTTTCACTAAGGTTGTTTTGCAAAAAAGCCAGATTTACCTCTACTCAGTTCAGAAGCAAAGAAAAACTAGTTGAAAGTTTTATAACACCTAATTGGGAATTTGAATTTTATATCACAACTCTGTTGTGGTCAAGTCAAAGTCATAATTCATTTCACGAGTCATTATGAAAACATCTGACGGGGGAACAATATGGCCACTCCAACTGTCCATAACCGCGGATGCGGCTATTCTAATAGTATGACACTCTGCAGAGATTGTACACTTTCACCACAACATTCGATACATCCGTCAGGAACAATCCCGAATTCACCATATTCAGTATGCGGATAATCAATCCTAACCTTTCAATTACACGCCCTATTATAGGCACCTCTCCTATGAGTTTGGCCTCCCAACCATGACCAACTGTCATCTTGGGTACTACACAGGTGGACAATCTTCACAAGGTAGCCTTAGCTCAGACCTTGGCCGCGAGGGAACCCATACTAAGGTATATAAATTTTCAATCATGCCCTACCCAATATTCGGTTATTGTGGTTGTACAGTAAAATTGGAATGGTATCGCATCCAGACAACCATCCGTTTTATAAAGGGCTAAGGCTCATGCCTCAACATTTTCATCATTAAAATCATCTGGTTTTCAAGAACACATGTCAAAACATTTCAGTAGAATGACTCATCATTCTAAGGTTTTCATAACCATTTTCACCGAGTATTCCCATCTACAGTTGATCAAGTTTTATACTTAGCACTAGCGTCTACAAGTGGTGGTAAATATTAATGAGGGGTGGTAAACAAGTGGGGATTTTCTAAGTTCAATCTCATGCCTCAGGATGACATCAAGATTATCTAACTTAGGCTGAATTTTATGCTTGTTATGCTACCTTTAGTTATCGTCCTAGAGTCTACAAGTCACCATGTAAACTCTAAGAGAAAGCCTTGATAAAAAAAATAAAATATTAAGCTTGCAAGTAAAACTAGGATTGGGTTATCAAGTGGGTATGATCACATATGCTTAAGGCATATAGTTGGCATAGTAACAAACAAGTATTAGCTTGCATAATTTGCAAGGGTTAGCTTGCTAAGTTGATAGCTTGCCTTGAGGAGAGCAGTGGTTGAAGTTCTCCTTGTCTTCTTCCTCGTAGTATCCTCCTTCCCCCTCGTATCCTTGGTCGGTACTAGCGTCTATAAATAAGTACGAGGTACACAATCACTAAACAATACTTAACTATTTTTAAGCATCACACAAAAAGTCACACAAGATGATCTAGCATCATCACTATTATCACAAGGATTAAAGCACTTGTCTTATTTATTTTATTTGAGAAAAGTAATTTCTACTCATTGAAAAACTATTTTAGATTTAATACCCTCCAATTCAAACATGGGATCATGTTGACACATGTCATCACCACATATTTCAGTACATGATAATGTGATTTAAAGTGGTGTCACAATTTAATAAGGTTTAACATTTTTATTTTAAATAAATAAAGTGACTAGAAATGACTATGTAGCATTCTTTTATTACTTTAACATTACTTCTGCAAGTAAACCCATGTGTTTTTATATATTCTGAAAGGTATGATCAAATGTGATTTTTGAGAGTTGGAATCAACTTAAAAGCTCTTATGGTTGAATTTTGAAAAATATTTGAATGCAGATAAGCTTCTGCATTGTTATTTTTACCATGGTTGATCTATAACTCCAAATGATTTGAATCCAACGGGCTTGGAATAAGCATTTCAGTACCTTTCTAACAAAATTGGTTGCATGCATTTTGGTTTGGTGAATCAAGCTGGGTTGATTTTTGAATCTAGGTACATAACTATGTTTGAAATTAAATGAATAAAGCTTAATTTGAATTGTTGGGTCGCGGGGGATGTTCTACTGGGCCGGCCCACTACACACAGCGCGTACACGGGCTGGTTTAAGTGGCTGTCCCCACGCGTCAGTGAGACGGGAAGGGGCGAAGCGGTACGGGGCAATGTGAACCGCACGATCTAACTCTAATCGAACGGCTACGGTTCATCGTCCACGTCGGGCAGCGCCGGCGAGACAGAACCCTAACGCGGCGGATGTGGGTCGTGGGAGGCTCACTAGGACTCAGGCAAGGGTCGACGACGGGGACGAACGATGAAGTCGACGACGGCGGTTCTCCTGGTACCGGCAGTTTCTCCTGGGGCAGCTCCAATCGACGGCTCCCTTCTTCTCTAGCAGCGGCGGGCTCCGGCCAAATTCCGGCGATGTGCGGCTCTCCTTTCTCTGGAAGTGAGGTGGGGTGGTTCTAGTTGAGAGGGGAGTGAACTGGTGTGGCGAATTCGTGATGGGGAGGGCTCCTTTTATAGGCGAGCGAGAGGGGCAGCACAGCGTGGGCTGAGGTCGTCGGAGGCGACGGTATAGGCAGCTTCTGGCATGGGCGACGGTAGGGGTGGTGCGCTGCTCCCTGGCGAAGCTCAACGGCGTGGTCTTGCGGCGTGGGGCGGTAGTGATCGGTCGGAACGTCGCGGCATTGGGCGGAGATTTTAATGTCGCACAGCGCGCGTGGTCCACGCGGCGGCGAACGGGCATGTCTGCGGGGTTGCTGGGGTGCTGGTGATCATCCCTGCAAGAGGCGAGGGCGGTGCGTGGTCTGTGGGTGCTGGTCGAGCATGGCGCACTGGCGCGCTCTCGGCTCGCGCGCAGAGAGGTTTGGCATGGGCGTGTCATGTGGTCCAGGGGCTGGCATTGCTCAGGGCTGGGACAGAGAGTGGCGGTGGACGGTGGGGTGCTTGCTAGACATGCTGGCTAGGCTTAGTGTTGCTCGTAGCTTGCTGTCGACAATGGGGTGGCAAAGTGAGGCTCGGCCTGCTTGCCATTAATGGCATGGTCTTGCTTACAGTGATCTAGAGAGGTTAAACTAGTTAGATGATCTACTGAGGGTGTAGTGTGAGCTAGATAGGGAACAAGTTAGGCCAAATTTACTACACACTATAGTGTTTGATGTTTGTTTGATTTTTATCTGCAAGGTGCTTGATAAAATGGCCGCAAGAGATTCAAATTTGAATTTTGGATTCAAACTTGATTTGTTTGCTGGGCACATACTAGGGAGTGTCTGGTTAGTTGGATTAGTCAAGGGGCACTGCTTTGGTTGGGTTTTGAAAATGGGTGATCTTCACATATGATAAAGATTCAATTTTGAATTGTGATTTGAACGAGGTTGCCAAATGTTTCTGCAAGTTTGAAAGGTGGGCTTTGATTTACTTTTACTTGTTCTAGCAAGGGGTGAAAAGAGTTGGAAAAGTTTCTGTTTGAAATCTTGAACTAGAAACACTCAAAGTGACCTAGTGAGCAAGATTGGCAAAAATGACCATTTGCTTTATTTTATTTGTTTTTGATTTTCTCTTGTTTTGTTTCTGCATGGAAATGTTTTATATGATGTTATTTTCATCTTTAAACCATTTCTTGCTATTTAGGTTAATCACACAAGTTCCTTCATGCATTTATCAAATCATCTCATTCACACATGCATTCGTATGATTTTAAATTAATCAAAGTTTTTGTTAACCCTAATTTTAGTGATTAGAGTTTGATGATCCTTGTGTTATATTTTTGGGATGTTACAAACCTTCCCCCCTTAAACAAAATCTCGTCCCGAGATTTGAAAAAGGAAGAAAAAAGATTACCTAGGATTTAAAGAGATCGTGAAACTCCGTCCTGATGTGATCTTCGTGCTCCCAGGTACCTTCTTCTTCGGTGTGGTTGCTCCACTGAATCTTGAGAAACTTGATGCTTCGGGTCCTGGTGGTCCTGAAAGCTTATTCCAAAATACGGATGGGTACTTCGGGATAGGTCAAGTCATCGTTGATCTCTATGGTCCGGTGATCAATGTTCTTGAAAACTTTAGTCTTATCCGGAACTTCAAGGCATTTGCGAAGTAACGATATATGGAACACATTGTGCACTGCGGACATTTCCTCTGGCAGTTCCAATTGATATGATACTTCTCCTCGATGATTCAGAATCTTGAAGGGTCCGATATATCTGGGGGCTAACTTTCCTTTCAGTTGGAAACACTGCATTCCCTTCAACGGTGACACTTTAAGGTACACAAAATCTCCGATATTAAAAGCGAGGACTCTACGTCTCTTGTCGGCGTAACTCTTCTGTCTTGACTAGGCGGTCTTGAGGTGCTCACGAATCTTGTGAACTTTCTCTTCTGCTTCTCGTAGGATGCCGGGTCCGAAAATCTGACTCTCTCCTACTTCCGACCAATTCAAAGGGGTGCGACACTTCCTTCCATACATAAACCAAATGGGGCCATTCGCAGACTAGCTTGATAACTGTTATTGTAAGAAAATTCCGTGAAAGGCAGACAGTCTTCCCATTTAGATCCATACTCTAGCACACATGCTCTCAACATATCTTCGAGTATTTGATTTACTCGTTCCGTTTGTCCATCGGTATGAGGGTGATAAGATGTGCTGAAATCTAGTCGGGTTCCTAAACCTTCTTGGACTTTCTTCCAGAATCTCGAGGTAAACTGAGTTCCTTGATCCGATACGATGTTCTTGGGGACTCCGTGCAAACTGAAGATCCTAGCGATGTATAAATCCGCTAGCTTCAAACTCTGGTATGTGGTTTTGACGGGTAAGAAATGGGAAACTTTGGACAATCGGTCCACTATGACCCAGATAGAGTCATTTCCCCTACTAGAAGTAGGCAATCCGGTGATAAAGTCCATTCCAACTGAATCCCATTTCCATTCCGGAATCTGTAGTGGTTGCAACAGTCCAGCGGGTCTTTGATGTCCCGCCTTGAATCTCTGACATATATCACACTTGGCGATATAGCTTTTGATTTATCTCTTCATCTTATGCCACCAGAATTGTTCCTTCAAATCCTGATACATCTTTGTTCCTCCGGGGTGGATAGAATAAAGAGTATCATGGGCCTCTTTCAAAATCACTTCTTTCAATTCCGAATCTCCTGGTACACAAAGGCGTCCTTTGTACCACAGAACTCCTGAACTCCTTCTTCATCTTCTGTGAATCCGGGTACTTTGCATGTACCGATACGACACTTGATTCTGTCGATACTAGCATTTCCTTTCTGCGCCTCTTTGATCTGACTGATCAGAGTGGGTTGAAGTTCTATGCTAGCCAAAAATACTTCACTTACCAATTCTACTCTAAAATCTTCCATCTCTTTGTGCAAACTTGGTTGCTCCTTTCAAATCATGGAGTTCAAGCGGCACAACAATCTGCTAAGGGCATCTGCTACCACATTGGCTTTACCGGGGTGCTAGTGAATGTGCAGATCATAGTCCTTGATTAGCTCAATCCATCTTCTCTGTCTCATATTCAGCTCCTTCTGAGCGAATATATACTTCAGGCTCTTGTGATCCGAATAAATCTCACAACGGTTTCCCATCAGGTAATGCTTCCATGTCTTCAGGGCTAGAACGACGGCTGCGAGTTTGAGGTCATGGGTTGGGTAGTTCTGTTCATGCTGCTTCAGTTGTCGGGATATATAAGATATAACTTTACCTTCTTGCATTACCACACATCCGAGGCCGATCTTGGATGCGTCACAATACACGTCAAAGGGTTTGGTGATATCCGACATGATCAAGATTGGGGCTGAAATCAATATTCTCTTGAGTTCTTGAAAACTCGCTTCACATTTGTCCGTCCATTCAAACTTCTTGTCCTTCTTCAGCAATTGGGTCATGGGCTGGCGATACTCGAGAATCCTTCTAAGAACTTGCGGTAGTATCCCGCTAATCCGAGAAACGCACGAACTTGTGTTTGAGTGGTTGGGGCTTGCCAATCTTCAACATCCTTCACCTTTGCAGGGTCAACGACAATTCCTCTGGCTGATACGATATGTCCGAGGAATCCTACCTCCTGTAACCAGAATTCACATTTGCTAAACTTGGCATACAAACGATGCTCTCTAAGGGTTCCAAGAATGGTCCTTAGGTTTAGCTCATGTTCTTCTTCTGATTTGGAATAAATCAGAATGTCATCGATGAAAACAACGACAAACTTATCCAGGAAGTCCATAAAAATCTTATTCATGAGATTTATGAAATAAGCGGGGGCATTGGTCAATCCAAAAGACATGACGGTATACTCGTATAATCCATATCTGGTGGTAAAGGCAGTCTTTGGAATATCCTCTGCGCGAATCTTGAGTAGATGATAGCCAGTTCTAAGATCAATCTTAGAAAACACTTTGGCACCAGTCAACTGGTCAAACAAGTCTTCTATCTTTGGCAACGGGTACTTGTTTTTGATAGTGACATCATTCAACTTCCGATAATCCGTACACAAACGGTTACCTCTATCTTTCTTGTCCACAAACAAAACAGGTGATCTCCATGGTGACGCACTTGGTTGAATCAGTCCAATTTCCAGCATGGCGTCTAGTTGCTTCTTCAGTTATGCTAATTCAGATGGGTTCATATTATATGGTCTCTGGGCTATGGGTCCGGTTCCAGGGATTAGTTCAATGATAAACTCTATATCTTGACCTGGGGGCATACCGAGCAAAACATCTGGAAATACATCGGGGTATTCACAGACTATCCGGACTTGGTCAATGGTAGGCTGGGCTATACTCTTGTTGCACTTGAAATGACGAGGCAAGGTTTCAGATACATGTTCGAATGATATTCCGGCTGTACTGGTCATGGTTATGGCTTTCTTGGCACAGTCAATTAATCCTTTGTGTTTGGACATCCAATCCATTCCTAGTACTACTTCCAAACCTTTAGTTCCGAGTACTATTAGATTAGCATAAAAATCTATGCCATGGATTTGGATAGGGACAGCTTTGCAAATTTGCCTAGCTTTGGTGGTTGAACCGGGTATTTGAACAATCATAACATGCTTCAATTTGGTTGGTTGAATCTTACTAGTGCATGAAAATTCTTCAGACAAATGAGTGCGATGCTCCAAAATCAAACAACACTCTTGCAAGTACCGAGTTAACAGAAAACATACCCAGCACGACATCTGGCGCTTCCTGGGCTTCTTCAGCGTGCATGAGAAAAATACGGCCATTGCGGTTGAGCGAATTCCCTGGGGCAAACCTTCTTCCGGGCTGAACACGACGCTGTTGCTGAGCTGGGGCATTTGCATTGGGGGCTGTAGCATTCTTCTTGGGGCACTCATTGGAGTAGTGACCCTTGGTTCCACATTCATAACAAGTCACTTGCGACTTGTCCTTCGCTGCAACAGGCACAACATTGCTTCCGGTCCTTGGGGCAGTGTTGGTGTTGGTGGCGGTATTGTTGTTGTTGAACTTGGGTGGTGCACGGTTGAAATTTCTAGAGTTGCCGGGGTTGTTGTGGTTTCCTGCAGGCCTTGGGTTTCCACGGTTGGGATAGGTCGGACGGTTCATCGGGGGTCTGTTGGTTCTCGGGGCAAATCCTGGAGATGGGTTGGGGCAATACTTTGGTGTCTGGTGGGTTCCTGGTTGATGCATCATGCGGCGCTTGCGGTTCTCATTGGCTTGGTTGATCTTTCCTTCCATCTGAATGGCATAGTCTACTAGGGCTTCAATATCAGTAAAGGGGATATTGACTAACACCGTCTGCATCTCATCGTGTAGACCATTCAGGAATCTCTCTTTCTTCTTCGCTTCAGTGTCGATATCATCCGGGGCATACCTAGCTAATGATAAGAATTTGTCACGGTATTCCACTACTGCCATCCTTCCTTGCTTCAGTTCTCTGAATTCATCTCTCATCCTCTTGATCAAACCAGGTGGCACATGGGTTCTGCTAAACTTGACCTTGAATTCCTCCCAAGTCACGATCTGACCTCCGGTCATTGCACGAACGCTGTTCCACCATGCTCTTGCATCTCCGGCTAGACAGTGGGCGACGAACAGAACTTTCTCATTAGCTTCCACTCCTGTGACTTCCAGATTGTTGTCCATTGTTTGCAGCCAATTATCTGCATCTAGGGGTTCTTCTGACTTAGTGAAAATAGGTGGATTGGTGTTCTAGAAATTCTTGAGCTTAGATCCATGGTTGTCCCGATTTCCATGGCCTTGATTGTTGTTGGCCATCTGGGCTATCTGTTGAAGGGTGGCTAATTTGGCTTGACGTTCGACTCTTTCGGCTTCGTGGTCCAAAACCATCATTTGCGAGAGCTGCAATATCGGGTCCGGGGCTGAGTTGCTTCCTCCGCGAGGCATCTGAAGATTGAGATAGATCATGAGAAAAGAGGGAAATTTCTAAGGTTCAGGGTTGTTTTGTAAAGTTGTTAAAGTGTGACTCAGATTTTTCTAGCAACTTGCTTTTCATTCATTCATTCATTCATAGCACACAATACAACACACACCACAACAAAGAAAAACAAATGGTTTTAAGAACCATTCTGTGAAGCTACGATATAGTGGGACCGAATACAATTCACTAACGCTAGTGCTCAAGTGCTACTACTCCTCGGAGTCAGTGTACTCATCATCCTCATCATCATCATCATCATTGATGAAGGCGAAATCATCCTCATCAGTGAAGAAGTCCATGGCCTGATCCTCCAGAAAGTCATCATCATCGCTGAGATAGGAGTAGGGGTCTCCACAAAGGTCTTATCTGGCATTGTCCCTGTCCTCCAACTGCATGTCTCTCTCGTGGATGGTCTCCTCCAAATCCGTGATCCGGTGGCGAAGACGGGCAATCATGCACTCCTTCTTGTCGAGCTGACGGCGACGAGACTTGTGATCCTTCACTAGAATGGCGAGGGTCTGATCCTTCTTCTTGGCGATGGCGTACTTGCGGTTGGCGTAGGCACGGGCATTGGCCAACTCCTTCTGACGGTCGTATATCATGAAGCCGAGGTGGTCCAATTGACTCTTCAGCTCGTGGTGGTATGGGGCCTCCAGTGGCTGTCCCATAACATCACGCCTTGGATAGAACTCAAAACGGGTACCCTTGATCTGATTGATACTCTGCCCACACAGACGCGCAAGAGCTTCCTGCATGGCCCTGGCCAGTCCATCGAGCCAGTTGTTCTCTCTTCAGGTGAACTGAATTCCCTCTACAGTGGGAGGTTCAATCTTTCCTGGGAGACTTGCAACAACTAGCCACTGCAGATATTCTCCTTCCTGACCATTGAGCTGAGCTCCGAAGAACTCGAGGTGCGGACGCTCCAGAAGTTCCGAAAGCTAGTCCAAGTCATGCTCAAATATGAGGTCTCCTCCATTCCCCAACTGATAAAACCTGTTGTACTTCACGTCCATCTATAAGAATATAGGATGAGTAAGTTAGTAGAGTGATCAAGTGTGTCAAATTTTATGTATTTTGCAAGAATTTTTGAGGAACATGAAATTTTGATGAAAGAATCCAAGTGATAAGAATGGGAATAAGTTTTTGTAAATACTCACTTCCTTTGGTTTTGAAACTAAGTTGTTGATTCAAATGTCCATTCTAACTAGGGTCTCCTATGGTCAGGATGGCTCTGATACCAACTTGTCAACACACGGATTTTTAATCCCAGATGCATGTTATGCCATACATCGCAATCCCAGGATTACCATTTTAGCGAGACATAACAGATTTGGATATCACAGTACATCATCCATTACAAACCATACATAAGGTCTTACACAAATAAGGATCTCATGATCCAGTTCTTAATACAACTCAAACATCGGAATAACGTAAAGATAACGATAGCGTAGGCGAAGCTCCATCTTAGGGGTCACAGGCAATGCAGACGATGGGAGATGATCCTAGTTGTTGTAATCTTCCTGCGGTCCATCATCCTGGTACTCTTCTTCATAGTCTGGCCATGGGAATAGCCAGGGACAAAGCCATGAGTACTCTTTAAGTACTCGCAAACTAATACTAACAAGTTAAGGGGGTTTTTGTAGTAGGACACTAGGCTCTAAGGTTGTTTTGCAAAAATCCAGATTTACCTCTACTCAGTTCAGAAGCAAAAAAAAACTAGTTGAAAGTTTTGTAACACCTAATTGGGAATTTGAATTTTATATCACAACTCTGTTGTGGTCAAGTCAAAGTCATAATTCATTTCACAAGTCATTTTAAAAACATCTGACGGGGGAATAGTATGGCCACTACAACTGTCCATAACCGCGGACGCGGCTATTCGAATAGTTTGACACTCTGCATAGATTGTACACTTTCACCACAACATTCTATACATCCATCAGGAACAATCCTGAATTCACCATACTCAGTATGCGGATAATCAATCCTAACCTTTCAATTACACGCCCTAGTATAGGCACCTCTCCTGTGAGTTTGGCCTCCCAACCATGACCAACTGTCATCTTGGGTACTGCACAGGTGGACAATCTTCACAAGGTAGCCTCAGCTCAGACCTTGGCCGCGAGGGAACCCATACTAAGGTATATAAATTTTTAGTCATGCCCTACCCAATATTCGGTTATTGTGGTTGTACAGTAAAATTGGAATGGTATCGCATCCAGACAACCATCAGTTTTATAAAGGGCTAAGGCTCATGCCTCAACATTTTCATCATTAAAATCATCTGGTTTTCAAGAACACATGTCAAAACATTTCAGTAGAATGACTCATCATTCTAAGGTTTTCATAACCATTTTCACCGAGTATTCCCATCTACAGTTGATAAAGTTTTATACTTAACACTAGCGTCTACAAGTGGTGGTAAATATTAATGAGGGGTGGTAAACAAGTGGGGATTTGCTAAGTTCAATCTCATGCCTCAGGATGACATCAAGATTATCTAACTTAGGCCAAATTTTATGCTCTTTATGCTACCTTTAGTTATCTTCCTAGAATCTACAAGTCACCATGTAAACTCTAAGAGAAATCCTTGATAAATAAAATAAAATATTAAGCTTGCAAGTAAAACTAGGATTGGGTTATCAAGTGGGTATGATCACATATGCTTAAGGCATATAGTTGGCATAGTAACAAGCAAGTATTAGCTTGCATAATTTGCAAGGGTTAGCTTGCTAAGTTAATAGCTTGCCTTGAGCATAGAAGTGGTTGAAGTTCTCCTCGACTTCTTCCTCGTAGTATCCTCCTTCCTCCTCGTATCCTTGGTCGGTACTAGCGTCTATAAATAAGTACGAGGTACACAATCACCAAAAAATACTTAACTATTTTTAATCATCACACAAAAAGTCACACTAGATGATCTAGCATCATCACTATCATCACAAGGATTAAAGTACTTGTCTTATTTATATTATTTGAGAAAAGTAATTTCTACTCATTGAAAAACTATTTAAGATTTAATATCCTCCAACTCAAACATGGGATCATGTTGACACATGTCATCACCACATATTTCAGTACATGAGAATGTGATTTAAAGTGGTGTCACAATTTAATAAGGTTTAAATTTTTTATTTTAAATAAATAAAGTGACTAGAAATGCCTATGTAGCATTCTTTTATTACTTGAACATTATTTCTGCAAGTAAACCCATATGTTTTTATACAATCTGAAAGGTATGATCAAATGTGATTTTTGAGAGTTGGAATCAACTCAAAAGCTCTTATGGTTGAATTTTGAAAAATGTTTGAATGCAGAAAAGCTTCTGCCTTGTTATTTTTACCATGGTTGATCTATAACTCCAAATGATTTGAATCCAACAGTCTTGGATTAAGCATTTTAGCACCTTTCTAACAAAATTGGTTTCATGCATTTTGTTTTAGTGAATCGAGCTGGGTTGATTTTTGAATCTAGGTACATAACTATGTTTGAAATTAAATGAATAAAACTTAATTTGAATTGTTGGGTCGCGCGGGATGTTTTACTGGGCCGGCCCACTACACACAGCGCGTACGTGGGCTGGTTAAGTGGCTGTCCCCACGCGTCAGTGAGACGGGAAGGGGCGAAGCGGTACGGGGCAATGTGAACCGCACGATCTAACTCTAATCGAACGGCTACGGTTCATCGTCCACGTCGGGCAGCGCCGGCGAGACAGAACCCTAACACGGTAGATGTGGGTCGTGGGAGGCTCACCGGGGCTCAGGCGAGGGTCGGCGACGGGGGAGAATGATGAAGTCGACGACGACGGTTCTCCTGGTACCGACAGCTTCTCCTGGGGCGGCTCCAATCGACGGCTCCCTTCTTCTCCAGCAGTGGCGGGCTCCGGCCAAATTCAGGCGATGCGCGGCTCGCCTTACTCCGGGAGTGAGGTGGGATGGTTCTGGGTGAGAGGGGAGTGAACTGGTGTGGCGAATTCGTGATGGGGAGGGATCCTTTTATAGGCGAGCGAGAGGGGTAGCACGGCGTGGGATGAGGTCGTCGGAGGCGACGGTACAGGCAGCTATTTGCATGGGCGACGATAGGGGCGGTGCGGTGCTCCCTGGCGAAGCTCAACGGCGTGGTCTTGCGAAGTGGGGCGGTGCTGATCGATCGGAACGTCGCAGTGCTCTGAGCGGGTCCGATGGTGATTTTAATGTCGCACAGAGCACGTGGTCCGCGCGGCGGCAAACGGGCATGTCTGCGTGGTTGTTTTGTGCTGGTGATCATCCCTTCAAGTGGCGATGGCGGCGCGCGGCCTGTGGGTGTTGGTCGAGCATGGCGCACTGACGCGCTCTTGGCTCGCGCGCAGAGAGTTTTGGCATGGGCGTGTCATGTGGTCCAGGGGCTGACATTGCTCGGGGCTAGGACAGAGAGTGGCGGTGGACGGTGGGGTGCTTGCTAGACATGCTGGCTAGGCTTAGTGTTGCTCGTAGCTTGCTGTCGACAATGGGGTGGCAAGGTGAGGCTCGGCCTGCTTGCCATTAATGGCATGGTCTTGCTTACAGTGAGATAGAGAGGTTAAACTAGTTAGATGGTCTACTGAGGGTGTAGTGTGAGCTAGATATGGAACAAGTTAGGCCAAATTTACTGCACACCATAGTGTTTTATGTTTGTTTGATTTGTATGTGCAAGGTCTTTGATAAAATGGCTGCAAGAGATTCAAATTTGAATTTTGGATTCAAACTTGGTGGGTTTGCTAGGCACATACTAGGGAGTGTCTGGTTAGTTGGATTAGTCAAGGGGCACTGGTTTGGTTGGGTTTTGAAAATGGGTGATCTTCACATATGATAAAGATTCAATTTTTAATTGTGATTTGAATGAGGTTGCCAAATATTTCTACAAGTTTGAAAGGTGGGCTTTGATTTACGTCTACTTGTTATAGCAAGGGGTGAAAAGAGTTGGAAAAGTTTTTGTTTGAAATCTTGAACTAGAAACACTCAAAGTGACCTAGTGAGCAAGATTGGCAAAAATGACCATTTGCTTTATTTTATTTGTTTTTTGATTTTCTCTTGTTTTGTTTCTGCATGGAAATGTTTTGTATGATGTTATTTTCATATTTAAACCATTTCTTGCTATTTAGGTTAATCACACAAGTTCCTTCATGTATTTATCAAATCATCTCATTCACACATGCATTCATATGATTTTAAATTAATCAAAGTTTTTGTTAACCCTAATTTTAGTGATTAGAGTTTGATGATCCTTGTGTTATATTTTTGGGATGTTACACTCGACCAGATCCAAATGCAAATATATTCGGATCATAGCTTCCATAGCACATAGGGAATTGACTAAATAATAATGCATGGCATCATGGCCCAACAACCACGTAATGAGGATAACATGATAGACTGAAGAACATTGATTTTTGAGGTCAAACCAAGTAAAATAAGGGCCAATTAGTTACATCATGATGAAGGAAAGTACAGATTTATATTATTACACTACTGTCAATGATCACAATAGATTTATCTCAACTTGTGCAAATGAGCACTAGTTTCCACTAGAAAGAATAAACTCTGGTAAGTACTATACCCATCTATGCCAAATATTTATCCAAAAAAGTGTCAAAACAGTTACAATATTATTGAAAAATAGTTTCATTGCATCAATGCTTATCTGTTTAAGTATGTATAACTCATTTTCTAGAGTAGCAGGTGATATAATTTCCCCCATTTAATTTGGTAAGAGAAACATTAAGCTCTGCAGTCTTCCATGCTATTTTATTAAGTTTTTTGAATGAATGGATGAATTAGAACAACATTTAAGAGGCCAGACAGAACACATTGATTCAACATATTAATCAGAGCAAACTCACAAAGAGAAAAGCGTATACACAAGATCTGCTCAAATGCAAGACATAGACTAACTCAAAATTCAAACAAGCATGTGGTTATTTAGCAGATTACAATACTGCATTCATCATTAATTCAACAGCAAGGGAAACTAACAGGAATTTGGGTACTGGTTATTTAGCAGATTACAATGCTCCCTAATAGAGGAACAGGAAGGGGTCACTTCTACCTCTCACGATGATGTTCATGATGCACGGTGGCCAGTTCCTGGCGCAAGGTGACGACCTGCAACTCCCACGGATGCAGCCCCTGGCATCCCCAGTCATAGGGCGCGCAAAGACAACCCCATCTCCCCGGGTCTGACGCGATGTGTCCACCTGCCAGTGAGGTCGACCCCCAGATTCCGCACGAGCTCGTCGGCTGCCACCGCACTTGAAAAACCAGACAACAAAAATGTCAGATCCATATCTTTGCGGTTGTATGAGATACGTGGTGGCAGCCGCGCAGGGCACAAAGACGAGAAGCAAGAATGGAGGGGATCTGGTAGTTGCAAGTCATCCTTGACGAGGGCCGATCCGTTCTACTTGCGTGCCCGGTCCATAAAATCCGAAAGATGCAGAGAGAGACTCACCGATGCAGGAGGATGGGGAGGGGACCTAGAAGAAATGGTAACCATATGACGGGATGGAGTGCTCGGCGTCGCAAGATCCAGGACGCGCGAGATCCTGGACGGCGCGCAAGATCCCGGCTGATGCGAGACCCCAGACACGCAAGATCCCGGACAACGTTGCACCTCTCGTCTCCTCGTGTGGTCGCAACAGACGAAGCAAGCATGCCACGACCTACAACTGCACGGAGGCGCATGAGGCCATGGAGATAGAGCTTGGGCTGGAGCGAGCAGGGAAGATTCTCTCGAACAGAGGGTGGCGGCGGCGTGCGGATCTCGCTGGATAAGGAGGGGAGCGGTGTTTTCTCGCTTGTGCATGGCGGTGGGCGATAGGATTAGGGTTGAGGAGTCGGCGACGAAGAGGAGGGACAGAAAAGATGGATGAAAGAGGGGAGCATCGTTCACTAGGAGGGTTGTGTCTGTGCAATATGTGCTGACACGTGCACAATATGTGTTGTGTCTGCGCGTGATGGTGAAAATATTTGGTGTGTGCATGCGATGGGTATAATGCCATGTCATCGATCCGTGTCAGGTTCTGGTATATCAACATCCTATCCGTCCATCTTATTCATATCGAATAGTCCATCTTACTAATTTCTATATTTAGACATGCCTGGCTATTATGATGATTTTATTTAAAAAATTACGTACAACATTTTTAAGTGAGATCGTCACCGCCCGGTGTGAAATGTCACAAGCTGACACATTCCTTATAGTGCCAGCACACGGGCGACAACAACGGCCCCCTCCACAGCTGGCGGCCATAGGACCAGGCAAGTTCACATCCCGTCCTGTAACCTCTCTCCTCTTGCTCTCTCTCTCCTGCTGTGCACTGGTCGGCGGCCCATCTGGAGCGTCTAGGCGTCCGGCGCCGCATCCGGAGTGTCTGGGCGTGCGTGCCGCGGCGAGGCGACGAGCTACATCTCGGACGGTGCTGCAAAGCTAGCTGCCCTTAGCTATCTAATCTTGATCAATTGGGCGCCTTTCTTTTGGTAGCAATACCCTGTACTAGAGTAAATTACATTTTAGTACCATAATTGGGTTCAGGGTAACAGGTTAGTGCCATTTTTGTAAATTTTTGCGGATACGTATCACTTTTAGGGCAAACTGTTACACATAGATCATTTTTCTGGCTAATCGCATTTTAATAGCTAAACTAATATAATAGACCCATAATTAAGCGATGACATGGACCTAGGGCCCACATGTCATCCCTCTCATCTTCTTTCCCTCCTCCCTCTCTCTTCTCTCGTATCCTTCTTCTGGCAACCACGCTCCCTACCCTTCCCGATCTTCCCGATCTTCTGGTACTCCTGGTTTTGCCGCTTGAGCACCATATTCACTTGTCATCGATGATCATCGTTTGTCGCGTGGCCGCGTCACCGACAAGGTTCTGGTGACCTTTTACTAGTGGTGATGAGCGCTTTTGGTTCCCCTTGAACTCTGAGTGAAATGCACCCGCCAGCGTAGCCCTGCACGCTCCCTTCCATGACATCCTTGGACGTGGTCGGGACCTCAGGACCACGGTAATCACACGACATCGGTGGGAGATAGTAGGAGGGGCGGCGGGAGGTAGAAGAGGGGGTGACGGCAGGAGGTAGGAGGGGGTGCTAGCGGTGGAAGGTAGCAGGAGGGGTTATCGACGACGATGATTGATGAGGTGGACTTGGACCCACATGTCATCCCCTCATATCTCTTCTCCTTCATGTACCTCCTCTCTCTCATCAAACAATCAGCGCCGCTACCTTCCGCCAGTAGCACCCTCTCCTCCTACCTCCCGCCTCCACCCATCTTTTTACCTCCCGCCACCCCTCCTACTATCTCCCCTGGTCCCGACTACGTCCAAGGATGTTGTGGAAGGGAGCGTGCATGGCTATGCTGGCGGGCGTGTTTGACTCGGAGTTCAAGGGGAACCAAAAGCGCGTAGCGCCACTAGTAAAAGGCACTGAAACCTTGCTGGTGGCACGGCCGTGCGACAGATGATGATGATCGATGACAAGTGACTATGGTGCTCGAGCGGGCAAACATGGAGTACCAGGACAAGCACGATCTAACCAGAAATGCAAGGGGAAGGCCAGCGAGCTCAGGAAAGGTCGCAGGCGACATCAACGGCTACCACGTGACGAAGAGGGCATGGATGGTGGCATCAATTAGGGAAGCTTGGCTTCAATTCCATCTACAGGAGAGATGCGGGCAACAAGGCGAAGGTCGTCGGCTTAACGACAGAGCTCGGGAAGGTCGGGAGGGGTAGGGAGAGTAGTTGTCAGAGGAAGAAGAAGGATGCGATAGAAGAGAGAGGAGCAGGAAGTAGATGAGAGGGATGACAGGTGGGCCCTAGGTCCATGTCATCGCTTAATTGTGAGCCGATTATGTTATTTTTGCTGTTAAAACACAATTAGCAAAAAAGTGACCTATTTATAGCAGCTCGTCCCAAAAGTGGTATGTATCCACAAAAAATTGTAAAGTGACACTAAGTTGTTACCATAGCCCCAATTGTGGTACTAAAATGTAATTTACTCCCGTGTACTATGTACTCCCTCTGTTTTAAAATATAAGATGTTTTAGGTTTATGAAAAAAAATATCTAGACTTGTTTTAGTGTGTAGATTCATTCTAAACAACTTAAGCGAACCTACATACTAAAAGTAGTCTAGATACATTTACTTCGTAAAGCTAAAAAAAATTATATTTTAAAACGGAGGGAGTATCTCCGAAAGTTCTCTCTCCATCGTTGGCATCTGCTCTGTTTAGATTTAACCTCCCTACAACTGGGACTGACTAACTGACTGGCATTGTGCTGCAGGTTAGTTCTCTGAAATTCTCTCTCCATCGTTGGCATCTGCTCTGTTTAGATTTAGCCTCTCTACAACTGGGAGTGTTTAACTGTTTGGCGTTGTGCTGCAGGTCAGTTGATCTGGCTGGTTTAGATTGTAGGAAGTGTGGAAAAATAATTCTTGTGTTCGGTTTACTTATACGGTCATGCATGTTCAGAATTGAGGCATGAAGCTGCTACA
Source organism: Avena atlantica (assembly GCA_910589765.1). Lineage (NCBI taxonomy): Eukaryota > Viridiplantae > Streptophyta > Magnoliopsida > Poales > Poaceae > Avena > Avena atlantica. The sequence continues at coordinate 347,763,991 of OU342738.1, read as the reverse complement.
CCACACATAGAGTTGAGCTCTCCCATTTTCGAAATTTTTTGTTGTAGGTTTTGCTTTGTCTATCCTTTTGTTTGACTTGTACATGCAAGAAATAATTTCCGTTTGCTATGGATGTGGTATAGTCATAGTTCTTTTCTTTTGATATGGGTATTTGTGGTAGTTCTAGATCAAAAACTTTGGGAGACAAATCATTTTAAAGTATTGAAACAACTTTCTAGCGTAGTGTTATAGTAGGTGGATAGAGGTGACCAGTTTTTCCTTAATTTTGCAGGTACTTCTATATCTGACAACCCCTTTTTTGAGTGTTTTAGGTAAGCTATCTAATCATGTGCTCTCAAAATTTCCAGTTTTCTTTTATTTGAGTTTTAGGTACTTCAAAGTTACATGTGTCTACCATGCCACCAGTCAGGGCCATACACATTTTCATTGATCATTATCCAGGATCTTGAATTTAAGGTTCGGAGTTAAAACTCTTCTTCTTTTGTTCTGTTGGGCATTTGCTTTGGACTAGCCACACTTCCATTTTTCAGCCCTTCATATTTTTTGGGTACCGTGCCAAGCGTATAGAAGCCATTTTCCTCCACCTCTCTGGTTGTAGAAAATTATTAAATGCTAACTGATCAATCTATGGTATGTATTTTTTTTTCCAAAGGTTCCCACCTTTTCTTCCTTTACTTAGTTCCAGAATCTGTGTTTTTGTAGTCTCGTGTGGCTACCGCTTGCTTACAAGGTTGCAGCTTGGCTACGGGGCGGGTTGGCTTCCTTCTTCTGTTACTCTGTTTTTTAACCAATTCATGTTCCTTCCACGCTATGCGATCAGGTCATGGTTCATGGTTCATGGTTCAATTATATAGGACGGCAGGCCATGGGGACATATTATATTGGACGTTTGTAGCTAATATTGGTTGTGGTAAATTGATTGTTTACTCTGCCTTGCAGACCTGACATTGGCTTGTTGTTATCATCTGAAGGCGGAGGAATCTGAACCTGGTTCTTTTGTTTGCCACTCAGCACATGACTGCTTTGTTATCATCCGAAGGAAGCGGAATATGCACCTGGTTCTTTTCAGACGTGGCTTTCCTATATTTATCAAAGCATAAGCATTTTAATACTGAAACTGATCCTACTTATTTTATACTTATCTCTGATGTTGCCTGCGTTACTGCCGTGCCTCTGGTTGTCTCTGGCGTGCTGCAGGTTAGCCCTCTTTCGACGTCTCAGGATTCACATGGAAAATTTATTTGCCCCAATTGATTAACTCATGTTGAGATTAACTATTGGCCAGTTGACATTGGCATGCGTTGCTCCAGTGGATGCCATAAGCCATTGGTAAATACTTCTCTATTTTATTAGGACAGTGCTAGGGGTCTCCCGGGATGAAAACTAACCATCCCGGGTTCTCAGCCGTCGAACAGGCGACGTCGGAAGAGGAAACGAACAGGCAGCGACAGAAGCCAACCAGTCTCCACTTAGTTCGAATTAAACCTCCACTGAGTCATATTTAAAACCCATTAGCGGACTGTTCAAATTCTGCACACCCGTTTATATAACAGTCATGCGTGGCAAAAAAGAACTCGGCTCGGCGAGATTCCCGCAACCCGTGGCGCGCGCGCGTTGTGACGAGGCGTGGCGTGGCAGGCGGTGGAGGAGGAGGAGCGCGCGTGTGGGACTCTCTCCTTCTCCTTCTCATCCTTTTACCAAGTGGTAGGAGAGCCTCCCTTATAAGCTGGTGCAAACCTCCTTCAACTAGCAATGTGGGAATAAACATTTGTCCCACCTCTTGTCATGAATGGGCCACATGGGCCTCTAGGATTTTCAGGAATTATTGGAATGGAAAATGGTCTAGGCTATTTGGGCCAAAATTCCAACAACCCCCCACCAGATCCCAGAGCGCACATGTAATTTGCCTTTGGTTCCAAAACACTATTTATATACCGGTACTGTAGTGGAGACTGTTAAGTTGAACTTCCACCTAGAATTCTATGCTACACTAGGCTGCGACTTGTACAGTGGACTATGCCTTGAACTGCAAGTTTGCTGCAACCTAGCTTCACACGAAGCCTTGACCGATACTGGGCTACCGTGGGACTTCCCTGCGGGTGAAGCTTATGCGTCATACTCCATGGCCTTTCATGAGTTTATTAGAGATCACCCAACTCTCATAGCCTGCGACGTTTGACAGTCAGACTCATATAGGTGTGTTCTTCAACAGATGTTCTGCAGGACAACATCTATGCTTTAAGATTAAGCCATTTAGAACACATTAAGATAAAATCAACCTGCCGTGCAGAATAGAAAAGTATTGCATCTTCACGGAGTGGTGTTCATTAAAGTGGGAATACTTTCCTCTCAGTCTACCAACAGCTTGTCTCCCAATTCTAATTCACGGGATCTCTGATCACATAGATTGGTTCGCCACTGTGGAAAACTCATAGTGTGGGTCTCATACCCATCTCCTTCGATGCATTTTCTATCACATTGCGTGATAGTATCTTTGTGAAGGGATCTGTCAGGTTCTTAGATGTTTGGATATAATCCAATGCAGTTTCTCATTTTCCTGACAGATTTTAGTCTCCTCTTCACATGTCTTGAGGACTTCATATTATCCTTAGAACTGTTCACCTTAATAATCATAGTTTGATTATCACAGTTCATTGAAATTGCGGGTATAGATTTTTCAACCACAGGTAAGTCCATCAAGAGTTCACGAAGCCACTCTGCTTCAACAGTGGCCGTGTCTAGTGCTGCGACTTCTGCTTCCATAGTTGACCTCGTTAAGATGTTCTGATTGCAAGACTTCCAAGAAACAGCACCACCACCAAGTGTAAACACATATCCACTCGTGGCCTTTATCTCATCAGCATCAGATATCCAATTTGAATCACTATAACCCTCCAATACCCTAGGATACCCGGTATAGTGAATGCCATAGCTTACAGTGCCTTTTAGATAGCGCATGACTCTTTCAAGAGCTTGCCAATGATCATCTCCAGGATTTGAAACAAATCGACTGAGTTTGCTAACAGCAAACGCGATGTCAGGCCTTGTCGCGCTAGCCAAGTACATAAGCGAGCCAATTATTTGAGAGTATGTCGATTGATCTCTAACGGTGCCTCGATTCTTTCGAAGTAGTACAGTAGGATCATACAGTGTTGGAGAAGACTTGCAGTCGCTATACCCAAAGAGACTCAAAATCTTGTCCACATAGTGAGACTGAAGCAATGTGATCCCACTATCATCATCTCTCAATAGTTTGATGTTCAAGATAACATCAGCTACTCCTAGATCCTTGATCTCAAAAGACTGAGATAAGAAATCCTTTACCTCCTCAATTACAGTATGGTTGGTCCCAAAGATTAGTATGTCATCAACATACAAACATAGAATAACTCCTTCGCCCCCACCGTGGCGATAGTATACACACTTGTCAGCTTCTACAATAAAGCCTGCAGCGGTTAAGGTTTTATCAAATTTTTCGTGCCACTTCTTAGGTGCTTGTTTAAGACCATATAAAGACTCCAGTAGCTTGCACACTTTTCTTTCTTGACCATTTACTACAAAACCATCTGGTTGATCCATATAAATTTCCTCATCCAACTCTCCATTTAGGAAAGCCGTCTTAACGTCCAGTTGATGAACGAGAAGACCGTGTGAGGCAGCCAGAGAAAGTAGTACTCGAATGGTGGTCAACCTTGCTACAGGTGAGTAAGTGTCAAAGAAGTCTTCACCTTCCTTTTTGGTATAACCCTTGGCCACAGGCCTTGCCTTGTACTTATCAATAGTACCATCAGGCCTTAGTTTTTTCTTAAACACCCATTTACATCGTATAGGTTTACACCCATAAGGACGATAAGTGATCTCCCATGTTTCATTAGCTAAGATGGAATTCATCTCACTATGAACAGCTTCCTTCTAGTAGTCAGCATCAGAAGATGCATAAGCCTCTGAAATGGAAGTGGGAGTGTCATCGACAAGGTACACAATGAAATCATCACCAAAAGACTTTGCAGCCCTTTGTCTCTTGCTCCTTTTAGGAATTTCATTATCATCCTCCTTAGGACTTTCAGAGTGTTCAATTAGAATGGTAGGTTCAGAGAATGTAGCAAATTCCTGATTAGATGAACTAGGTATCTCCAGATTTGATAAGTTAGGTTTATCCTTCATTGGAAAGATATCCTCAAAGAAAGTCGCATCAATCGACTCCATGATTGTACCGACATGAATGTCAGGCACTTCAGATTTTACTATCAAGAATCTATAACCAATGCTATGAAAATCATAGCCCATAAAAACACAATCAATGGTTTTTGGTCCAAGCTTGCGCTTTTTGGGGATTGGTACATTAACCTTTGCCAAACAACCACAAGTACGTAAGTAAGAGAGTTTTAATCTTTTCTTCTCCCATTCTTCGAATGGAGTAATTTCTTTGTTATTTGTGGGAACTCGGTTTAGGACATGACACGCGGTCAATAGTGCCTCCCCCACCATTCCTTAGAAAGACCCGATATATCTAACATGGAGTTAACCAAATCTGTTAGAGTACGGTTCTTTCTTTCGGCTACTCCATTTGACTGGGGTGAGTAGGGAGGCGTCCTCTCATGAATTATGCCATGTTCCGCACAAAAGGAATCAAACTCGTTGGAAAAATACTCTCTACCACGATCAGACCTAAGCCTCTTAATCTTTCGATCAAGTTGATTTTCTGCCTCGGTTTTATAGATTTTGAAAAAACTCAAAGCCTCATCTTTTGATTTCAGAAGATACACATGACAATATCTCGTAGAGTCATCGATCAAAGTCATGAAATATTTCTTTCCACCTTTTGCCAACACACCATTAATCTCACAAAGATCAGAATGTTGTGGTGTCAAATTTCTCACTTCTGCAGTCGTATGTGACTTGCGAGGTTGTTTAGCTTGCACGCAGACTTGGCACTTATATCCCTTAACAGTTGTAAAATCAGGGATTAAATTCATTTTGGCTAGCTGCGTCATACAACCAAAATTAATATGACAAAGGTGAGAGTGCCAAACATTTGATTCAAAATTAGTGTAAATATGATTAACAACTTTATTACAAATGTCTGACATAGATAAGCGGAACAAGCCTCCACACTCATAGCCTTTACCAACAAAGGTTCCATACTTCGAAATACAAATTTACTGGACTCGAATACAATCTTGTAGCCATATCGACACAGAAGAGATCCGCTAACAAGATTTTTATTTATTGAGGGAACATGATACACGTTCTTCAGGCGCAGGGTATTTCCCGAAGTGAACTTCAGATCGACCGTACTAACACCATGAACAGAAGCATGCGAGCTGTTCCCCATCAGCACGGTTTGAGTCCCTCTGACCTGATATGAAGAAAACATGGAAATATCAGAACAGGCATGTACATTAGCGCCCGTGTCAATCCACCAATCAGGAGAATGACATAATGAAAGAACAGTAGGTAATATACCATACCCAACAACTGTAGGGGTTCGTAGCATGGAAAACAAAAAAATTCTACCGCATACAAACAAACAAGCCAAGATCTATCTACTAGATTGTAGCAACGAGTCGATAGAATAACTCACCCTCGAAGATTCCAAAGTGTTTAACAAGAGCAGATTCTTGTGGGTGATGTAGTCGTACTCTTCCCGATCTCAAGATCGCGTAGACGATCCTTCCGGCGCTGCGTTTTGGCAGCGCTTCCGCAATCGGTCACACGTTCGGTACTCGATGAAGACCTTCCTCTCCCTTGTTCTAGCAGGCAGCGGAGGTTGTAGCACTCTCCTCGTGATTCCGGCAGCACGACGGCGTGGTACCGGAAGTAGAAGAGAGATCTCGCAGGGCTTCGCCTTAAGCCGGAGCGAGTATGGTGGACTATGAGAGAGCCTCGGTGATCTAGGGTTTAGACGCACCAAGGAGGAGAGGCTAAGCCGGCGGCTAGGGCAAGGGGATGCCCCAACTCGGCGGCTAGGGTTTAGCCCTAGGCGGTGGCGGCAGCAGGAGGTGGCGGCGCCGGCGGCTTGGAGCTAGGAACCAATCCGTGAAGTTGCTTCCATTGTTTTTCAACTTTTCTTTCTCTAGGAACGCATTAAAATTGATGGTAGGGGCCGCCATTGATCTACAACATATTTGCAATAGTTTAGACTAATTTTATGACAAATTGAGTTCTTATTAATAGTTAAATTAATCTAGGTGAACTCTCACTCAAAACAATATCCCTCACATTGTTTTAGTGATCACACGAACCAAATCCACCACATCAAAACCGATCATCACGAGAGTTGATGTAGCTTCAATGGCGAACAATCGACATGTTCATCATATCAACTATATGATTCATGCTTTACCTTTCGGTGATCCGTGTTCCGAGACCATGTCTGTACATGCTAGGCTTGTCAATATCAAACCTTAGCTTCCGCATGAGCAAATCTGGCTTGCCCACGTTGTATACACTTGCGGAATCTAACACACCCGATCATCACGTGGTGCTTCGAAACAACAAGCTTTAGCAACGATGCTTACTAAGGATGAACACTTTAGAACTTGAAATTCATGTGCATGAGGGATCATCTTATAATGCTACCGTCGTTAACTAAGCAATACAAGATGCATAAAGGATTAACATCACATGCAATTCATAATATGTGATATGATATGGCCTTTCTTCTTTGTGCTTCCGATCTCCATCTTCAAGCACGAACATGATCTCCATCATCACCGGCATTGCATCAAGGTCAATGACGCTGCTCCATGGTTGTCGTCCACCGGCTTCAACTGTTACAACTACTTTGAATAGACACGCGGGTCTTAACATAAATTAAAGACAACCATATGGCTCCTAACAGTTGCCAACTTACAATAAGGAACATTGCATACATCAAATATAATCACAATCATGGCCATATCACATCACAGCACACCCCTGCAAAACAAAGTTAGACGCCTCTAATTTCTTTGCATATTTTACGTGGTTTGGGGCTTTCAATAAGTGTCGATCTAACTTACGAACAAGAACCACAACGTTGATGTTTGAACTATCAAGTGCCTGTTGTAAATTGGATCTATACTATAATGGGAGAGACAGACACCCGCAAAGCCACTTATGCAATACAAGTTGCATGTTGAGCGTGGAGCAAGTCTCATGAACGATGTCATGTAAGGTTAGCCCGGGCCGCTTCATCCGATCATACCGCAAGATGCAAAGTACACAAGAAGCAATTGATAATAAAAGCACCACCGCCCATAATGACCATTGTGTTCTACTCGTGCAACAGATCTACATATAGACACGACTCTGATACCACTGTAGGGGTTCGTAGCATGGAAAACAAAAATTTTCTATCGCATACAAATAAACAAGCCAAGATCTATCTACTAGATTGCAGCAACGAGTCGATAGAATAACTCACCCTCGAAGATTCCAAAGTGTTTAAAGAGAGCGGATTCTCGTGGGTGATGTAGTCGTACTCTTCCCGATCTCAAGATCGCGTAGACGATCCTTCCGGTGCTGCGTTCCGGCAGCGCTTCCGCATTCGGTCACACGTTCGGTACTCGATGAAGACCTTCCTCTCCCTTGTTCCAGCAGGCAGCGGAGGTTGTAGCACTCTCCTCGTGATTCCGGCAGCACGACGGCGTGGTACCGGAAGTAGAGGGGAGATATCGCAGGGCTTCGCCTTAAGCCGGAGCGAGTATGGTGGACTATGAGAGAGCCTCGGTGATCTAGGGTTTAGACGCACCAAGGAGGAGAGGCTAGGCCGGCGGCTAGGGCAAGGGGATGCCCCAACTCGGCGGCTAGGGTTTAGCCCTAGGCGGTGGTAGAAGGAGGTGGCGGCTTGGACCTAGGGTTTGCGGGGTGCAAGTTGTGTGCTTGGAGGGGCAGCCCTGCCCTTCCTTATATAGGTGGAGGGGCCGGCCAAGGGGAGGGGAGTCCCTCCCCAACTAGGCTTCCAAGGCCAGCGGTGGAGGGAGAGGGACTTCCTCCCCAAGTAGGTTCCCTACTCTCCCTCCACCAAACAAAATAGCCGTTTGACTTTTCAAATTGGCGTTTGACTTTTCAAACTAGGATTTGATTTATCCCTTTATTTTGTTCAGCGATGACACCTCGTACATGATGCAACCATTCCAACTTGTTATGACACATTCATGTACCCTTCCCCTCCGGAGTGCCGGACATTCCGGAACCTTCTAGAACATTCCCGATGAAAACACCGGAACCATTCTCCAACCCCAAAACAGGACTTCCCTTATATGAATCTTATTCTCCGAACCATTCCGGATCTCCTCGTGATATCCCGTATCCCATCCGAGACTCCGAACAACATTCGGTCTCTTTCTCATCATTCCATAACTACTCAACAACGTCGAATCCTTAAGTGTGTCTCCCTACGGTTCATGAATTATGCGGACATGATCAAGACACTTCTCCGAACAATAACCAATAGAGGAATCGGGAAATTCATATGGCTCCCACATATTTCTATGATTACTTTGTGATCGAAGGAAACATTTACATACGATACCAATTTCCCTTTGTCTCACGATAGTTTACTTATCCGAGGTTTTGATCGTCGGTATCTCTGCATACCTAGTTCAACCTCGTTACTGATAAGTACTCTTTTTTCGTTCCCATGATATGTGATCCCTTGTGAGCCAGTCACATGCTTGCAAGCTAATTGGATGACATTCCACCGAGAGGGCCCAGAGTATATCTATCCGTCATATGGATGGAAAATCCCATTCTTGATCCATGTGTCTCAACCAATACTTTCCGAACACTCAATACCACCTTTATAGCCACCCAGTTACGGTGTGGAGTTTGATGTCATCAAAGCATCCTTCCAGTGATGGTGATAAGCATGATCTCATGGTCGAAGGAATTAGGTTACTATGTATCAGAAAGCATATATCAATTGAACTATTAAAATGACTTGATCTTTATGCTAAGCTTATCTATAGGAGTATGTCCATCATATCATTCTCCTAACAATATGCTCTTGTTTGTTAATAACATCTCAATGTTCATGATAGGGAAACCACAATCATTTATTAACCAACAAGCTAGTATTATGAAGAGGCTTTACTAGGGACTTCAATTTAAGTTTACAAATCACACAAGTATTAATGTTTCCTTGATAATACTATTATAGCATGAATGTAAACATTTATCATAAACACAAAGATATAATAATAACTACATTTATTATTGCCTCTAGGGCATATCTCCAACAGTCTCCCACTTGCACTAGAGTCATCTAATCTAGATTACATGGTAATATACCGAACACCCATGGCAGTTTGGTGTTGGTCATGTTTTGCCCTCAGGAGAGGTTTAGTCAACGGATCCGCCACATTCAGATCTGTGTGTACTTTGCAAATCTTTATGTCACCATCTTGGACATGTTCTAGACTAGCGTGGAAACGTAGCTTGATGTGCTTCAGCTTCTTGTGTGACCTTGGTTCTTGCGCATTGGCTATGGCGCCCATGTTATCACAGTAGATAGACATTGGGTCCAGCGCACTTGGAACCACACCGAGCTCTGTAATGAACTCCTTCATCCATATCGCTTCTTGCGAAGCCTCCGAAGCAGCCATGTATTCCGATTCAGTTGAAGATCTCGCCACAACGCTTTGCTTTGCACTCCTCCAGCTAACTGCTGCACCATTCAAAGTAAATACATATCCAGATTGTGATTTAGAATCATCCAGATTGGTGTTCCAACTAGCATCGGTGTAACCATTAACAACGAGCTGTTTATCACCTCCATAAGAAAGAACCATATCCTTAGTTCTTCTCAAGTACTTAAGGATGTTTTTGACCGCTGTCCAATGATCCACTCCTGGATCACTTTGATATCTGCTAGTCAAACTAACAACATATGCAATGTCGGGTCTAGTACATAGCATGGCATACATTAGAGATCCTATGGCTGAGGCATATGGAGTCTTACTCATCCTTTCTCTATCTTCTGCCGTTACTGGACTTTGAGTTTTACTCAAGGTCGTATTGGGCAACATGGGCAAGAACCCTTTCTTGCTATCTTCCATTCCAAATCTCTTTAGAACCTTGTCCAAATATGTACTTTGTGACAATGAAATTAGGCGTCTCGATCTATCTCTATAAATCTTTATGCCTAATATGTAAGCTGCTTCGCGAAGATCTTTCATTGAAAAACTATTATTCAAATATTCCTTGACACTATTAAGAAGGTCTACATCATTCCCAATCAACAATATGTCATCTACATATAGTATTAAGAATGCTACAGAGCTCCCACTCACTTTCTTGTAAATACAAGCTTCTCCATAAGTTTGTATAAAACCAAAACTTTTGATTACCTTATCAAAACGTTGATTCCAACTTCGGGATGCTTGCTTTAATCCATAGATGGACTGTTGAAGTTTGCATACCTTGTTAGCATCCTTAGGATCGACAAAACCTTTGGGTTGCATCATATACAACTCTTCATCAATGTCTCCATTGAGGAATGCTGTTTTGACATCCATCTGCCATATCTCATAATCATAATATGCAGCGATTGCTAACATAATCCTCACAGACTTTAGCTTCGCTACTGGTGAGAAAGTCTCATCGTAGTCAACTCCTTGAATTTGTCGATACCCTTTTGCGACAAATTGAGCTTTATAGACAGTATCATTTCCATCAGCATCTGTTTTCTTCTTGAAAATCCATTTGTTCTCGACAGCCTTCCGGCCATCCGGTAAGTCCACCAAAGTCCATACTTGGTTTTCGTACATGGATCCAATCTCGGATTTCATGGCTTCTTGCCATTTATTGGAATCTAGGCTCATCATCGCTTCCTCATATGTCGCAGGGTCATCGGTGTTGTCCACCAATATGACACTCATAACGGGATCATACCAATCAGGAGTGGTACGAGTTCTCGTTGACCTGCGAGGCTCTGTAGCAACTACAACCGAAGTTTCATGATCATCATCATTAGCTTCCTCTCTTATTGGTGCAGGCACCACAGCAACTTCTTCTGTTGCTGCGCTACTCGGAAGTTCGAGAGAAGGTTCGACAACCTCGTCGAGTTCTACCTTCCTTCCAGTCACTTCTTTCGAGAGAAATTCCTTCTCTAGAAAGGATCCATTCTTGGCAACGAAGATTTTGCCTTCGGATCTATGATAGAAGGTATATCCAATAGTTTCCTTCGGATATCCTATGAAGACGCATTTTTCCGCTTTGGGTTCAAGCTTGTCCGGCTGTAACTTCTTTACATAGGCTTCGCAACCCCAAACTTTAAGGAACGACAATTTAGGTTTCTTCCCAAACCATAATTCCCAAACCTAGGCGGTGGTAGCAGGAGGTGGCGGCTTGGAGCTAGGGTTTGCGGGGTGCAAGTTGTGTGCTTGGAGGGGCAGCCCTGCCCCTCCTTATATAGGTGGAGGGGGCCGGCCAAGGGGAGGGGAGTCCCTCCCCAACTCGGCTTCCAAGGCCGGCGGTGGAGGGAGAGGGACTTCCTCCTCAAGTATGTTTCCTACTCTCCCTCCACAAAATAAAATAGCCATTTGACTTTTCAAATTGGCGTTTGACTTTTCAAACTAGTATTTGATTTATCCCTTTATTTTATTCAGCGATGACACCTAGTACATGATGCAACCATTCCAACTTGTTATGACACATTCATGTACCCTTCCCCTCCGGAGTGCCGGACATTCCGGAACCTTCTAGAACATTCCCGATGAAAACACCGGAACCATTCTCCAGCCCCGAAACAAGACTTTCCTTATATGAATCTTATTCTTCGGACCATTCCGGATCTCCTCGTGATATCCCGGATCCCATCCGAGACTCCGAACAACATTCGGTCTCTTACTCATCATTCCATAACTACTCAACAACGTCGAATCCTTAAGTGTGTCTCCCTACGGTTCGTGAATTATGCAGACATGATCGAGGCACTTCTCCGAACAATAACCAATAGAGGAATCTGGAAATTCATATGGCTCCCACATATTTCTACGATTACTTTGCGATCGAATGAACCATTTACATACGATACCAATTTCCCTTTGTCTCACGATAGTTTACTTATCCGAGGTTTTGATCGTCGGTATCTCTGCATACCTAGTTCAACCTCGTTACTGATAAGTACTCTTTTCTCGTTCCCGTGATATGTGATCCCTTGTGAGCCAGTCACATGCTTGCAAGCTAATTGGATGACATTCCACCGAGAGGGCCCAGAGTATATCTATCCATCATATGGATGGACAAATCCTATTCTTGATCCATGTGTCTCAACCAATACTTTCCGAACACTCAATGCCACCTTTATAGCCACCCAGTTACGGTGTGGAGTTTGATGTCATCAAAGCATCCTTCCGGTGATGGTGATAAGCATGATCTCATGGTCAAAGGAATTAGGTTACCATGTATCAGAAAGCATATAGCAATTGAACTATTAAAATGACTTGATCTTTATGCTACGCTTATCTATAGGAGTATGTCCATCATATCATTCTCCTAACGATATGATCTTGTTTGTTAATAACATCTCAATGTTCATGATAGGGAAACCACAATCATTTATTAACCAACAAGCTAGTATTATGAAGAGGCTTTACTAGGGACTTCAATTTAAGTTTACAAATCACACAAGTATTAATGTTTCCTTGATAATACTATTATAGCATGAATGTAAACATTCATCTCAACGTCGCCCATGACAACATTAGCAGTCTTGATGCCCTTCCCATGCTGGCGCTTGTCAAAGCGGTTGGGACAAGCAGGAGCCCAATGATTAGGATCACCGCACACATGACAATCACCTTTCCTCTTATCAGTCTTCTTCTTGAAGCTGGTGGACTGTGAGTCCTTGTTCTTTCCATCGAGATTTCCTTTGTCGTCAAACTTGCCTTTGTTCTTGAACTTGTGAGGCTGGAAGTTCCTTTTCTGTACCAGGTTGGCATTATAACCTCCCTCGGTACCTCGAGCACGTGTGTCTTTTGCTCTCGCCTTCTCTTCCACATCAAGAGTCCCAATGAGATCGGTCACGGAGAACTTTTGTCTCTTGTGCTTCAGAGAAGTAACAAAATTCCTCCATGACTGGGGAAGTTTGGCAATAATGCCTCGGCAACAAACTTGTCCGGTAACACACAAGTGAAGTGCTCAAGATCCCTGGCAAGTGACTGTATGTCATGAGCCTGCTCCACAATGGGGCGGTCCTCAACCATCTTATAGTCATAGAATTGTTCCATGACATATAGTTCACTGCCAGCATCGGAGACTCCAAATTTTCTCTCGAGCGCATCCCACATATCCTTGCCATTGCTAAATGACACATATGAATCGAAAATATTGTCGCCAAGAATGCTGATCAAGGCAGCCTTGAAAGTGGTATCAAGTTTTTGGAACGCCTCTTCCTGAGCGGGATTAAGTTCTTCCTCAGGTGCGCCATAGATGGCGTTATAGCAGCTCATGGTCTGAAACCAGAGCACTCCTCTCGCACGCCATCGTTTGTAATTCACACCTTCGAACACAGGTGGCTTCATAGAAGAAACAAAGCCACTTGGGGGAAATTGCCTGAAATAAGGTTTTTGGATTGTTGAAAATAAGAGCAATTTACCAAGCGAATTATCCATAATAAACGCTAGATAAAAGATGATTATAATAATAGGCAATATACTAATCATGTGAAATAGCGAATACATATTAAGGCATATAAGCAAACAAACTGCAAGGCGTAACACTTTAGATATGATCAGAACAAGATTGAGAAAGAAGATATACATGGCAGTAGCAGAAGAGGAACCGCCGGCGTTGGAACCGCCGTTGGCCATGTCGTCGAGGAAGAGGGTGCTGATGTCGGGGAAGAAGTCCTCGTCGGGGAAGATGTCGCCGCAGTCGCTATCCGTGATGGAGTCCGTGAAGAAGACAGTAGTCACGCCGTTAGCGCTCCCCAAAAACCTTATCGCCCTTCTCCCATACAGGACTCGAAGCAGCAGGGTTCCAGAGGCCTACTATCCCGGCTCGCGGTGCACGCCACAAGACGGAATGGGGAAGAACTGTTGGCAGCTCAGTGCTCTGGAACTTGGAGGCGATGGTTCTGATAGATACCTGAGGAAAGGAGCGACCTTCCTCTCTTATAGGCACGGGTAGACAGGCGAACAGGCGACGTCGGAAGAGGAAACGAACAGGTAGCGACCGAAGCCAAAGAGCCTCCACTTAGTTCGAATTAAACCTCCACTGAGTCGTATTTAAAACCCATTAGCAGACTGTTCAAATTCTGCATACCCGTTTATATAATAGTCATGCGTGGCAAAAAAGAACTCGGCTCGGCGAGATTTCCGCAACTCGCGGTGCGTCGTGGCGGGCGGCGGAGGAGGAGGAGCGCGTGTGAGACTCTCTCCTTCTCCTTCTCATCCTTTTACCAAGTGGTAGGAGAGCCTCCCTTATAAGCTGTCTCCTTCAACTAGCAATGTGGGACTAAACATTTGTCCCACCTCTTGCCATGCATGAATGAGCCACGTGGGCCTCTAGGATTTTCAGGAATTATTGGAATGGAAAATAGGCTAGGCTATTTAGGCCAAAATTCCAACAGCAACCCCGGAGAATTTGCAGGACTGCTTGACGACGACACGGCTAGTATTGACCGGAGGCGGCGGCGCGCACGTGCTCGCCGGAGAGGTGCAGGGCGACGGCCGCCCGTGGCCAGGACGGCGGCGCACGCACGTGCTTGCCGAAGAGGTCCAGGGCGACGGCCGCGCGTGGCCAGGACGGCGGCGGGATGCAGCCAGGTAGGCGGCGGCGGCTCTCGGCTAGGACTGCGGCGGCGGCAATGGCTCGCGGCTAGGACAACGGCGACTCGCAGCCATGACAATGGTAGCGGTGCGCGTGCAGAAGATGTTGAGGAAAAATCAGAAAGAACCGCTCCGTCTGGGCCCACCATGATGCGAGCAAGGACGCGTAGAGCAGCTACCGGGGATCGAATCGTTTGATCCTCCGGGTGAACAGTATCATTTCCATTTTATTACTGCTTCATGAGTACTAATAATAAGAAGGGTATTAAGTGGATACATGGGTGTGCCGCAGCCTAAACCACCGTCGGATGCTCTCATGTGTGGTTGAACGGCTAGGAACTAAGCGAATAGCACAAGTACTCCTTTCGTTTTAAAATATAAGATATCTCAGGTTTACGAAGAAAATATATGTAGACTTGTTTTATGTCTAGATTTATTTTAAATATGAGTAAACCTATGTACTAAAAGAAGTCTAGATACATTTGGTTTATAAAGCTAAAACATTTTATATTTTAAAACGGAGGGAGTATAAATTAGTGGAAGGTTTCAGCTCTCTATTGTGGACAGCAAGTACGTGCGGAAGCAGAGCTTTTGCCTTTGTTTAAAAAAAAGTACGTGCGGAAGCATAGTGATGGCTAGCAGCTCAGCCTAGTGGGATGTGCCCCTTTCAAATTTAAATCGCATTAAATACATACAGGAACTAGTGAGATGTATCGTTGTAGCTCCGTGTACCAGCCGCTGTACATGGCCATCCATAACGTAAACACGATAGAATTAGCAGCACATACGTGCACAATCCTGCACAATGTCATTCCTGATGATATGCAACAACGGGCATGGTCAATCCGCTCTAGAAACCGATGAAAAAAAAGAAATCAAGTGTTACATAGATCGCACGGAAATAAATTTAGATATATTTTCTCAATTTTCTAAAAAGGATTTGCTTTGTAACTATTTGGCTCTAGCTATATGGATTTGCTGCAACATTGTTACTTCTGAAACATTCTTACAAGGAAGGTCTCACTAGAGGAAAAATGGTCATCCGTTCGCGACCCCTCGGAGCATGAGTCCTGGTTGCGCCACCAACCGGGACTAATGCTGGCACGCGTCTCGGTTGGAGCGGGCACGGGGCCAGGGGGCATGCGTCCCGGTTGGTAAGGGGGAATACGTCCCGGTTGAAGCCACCAACCGGGACTAAAGGTTTGGCCACAGCCACGTGGCGTGGCACGCACTTTTAGTCCCGGTTGCTGGCTCCAACCGGGACTAAAGACCCCTGCCCTCTATAAATGCAACGCCCCAGCCCCCTCTGCCTCCACTCTGTTTTTTCGAATGGTGTAAGGTGTGAGGGTGTGTGCTAGTTTTTTCTCATGCATGCATTGAAGGTGTTTGTTGAAATGTTTGAGTGGAAAATCCCGTTGAATTTCTCATAGAACAAAAATATAGAAGGTGTCCGAGACGCACTTGAGCTTATTTCCCTCGATCGAGGTTAGCAATCTTATCTTTTCTAGGTCATTGATACAATTCATGTGTCGGTGTGAATTGGTTATTTCACTATTTATGATGTCCTGTTTTTTGATAAACTTACTTATATGATGCAGATGAACGGTCGGGAATGGATGTACGGTGACCGGCGGGTAGCCGGGTATATCAAAGGCGTGGATAAATTTATCGATGTGGCTACGGCAAACAAAGAGAATGGATTTATACGTTGTCCATGTGTTCAATTTCGGAACAACAAGGAGTACTCTTCCTCGAAAATCATTCGCGGCCACCTGATTATGAAAGGTTTCATGCCCAACTATAATTGCTGGACCAAGCACGGGGAAAGAGGGGTTATGATGGAAGATGGTGAAGAAGAAGATGATGATAACAACTATCATCATATGTTTCCTGAATACAGTGATACTGCAATGGAAGACAATGGAGAGGAAAAAGGTGAAGAACAGACATCAGATGAGCCGGCTGATGAACTTGGTAGGGTCATTTCTGATGCAAAGCGAGACTATGAAACAGAAAATGAGAAGTTGAAGTTAGAGGGCATGTTAGAAGATCACAAGAAATTGTTGTACCCAAATTGTGAAGATGGCAGCACAAAGCTCGATACCACACTGGAATTGTTGCGATGGAAGGCAGAGTGTGGTCTAACTGACTCCTCATTTGAAAAGATGCTGAAAATAATGAAGCCGAAGTTTCCAAAACATAACGAACTTCCCGAGAGTACCTACGAAGCAAAGAAGACTCTCTGTCCTCTGGGATTAGATGTGCAAAAGATACATGCATGCATTAATGACTGCATCCTCTACCGCGGTAAGGAGTATGAGAATTTAGATAAATGCCCGGTATGCAACGCGTTGCGGTATAAGATCAGACGAGATGACCCTGGTGATGTTGAGGGAGAGCCCCTCCGGAAGAGGGTTCCTGCTAAGGTTATGTGGTATGCTCCTATAATACCAAGGTTGAAACGCATGTTCAGAAACAAAGAGCATGCCAGGTTGTTGCGATGGCACAAAGAAGACCGTAAGAAAGACGGGGAGTTGAGACACCCTGCTGATGGATCACAGTGGAGAAAAATCAAGAGAGACTTCCCAGACTTTGCAGGTGACGCAAGGAACTTATGGTTTGGTCTAAGTACGGATGACATGAATCCTTTTGGGGAGCAGAGCTGCAGTCACAGCACCTGGCCCGTGACTCTATGTATCTACAACCTGCCTCCTTGGTTGTGCATGAAGCGTAAGTTCATTATGATGCCAGTGCTCATCCAAGGCCCGAAGCAACCGGGCAACGACATTGATGTGTACCTTAGGCCATTAGTTGAAGAACTCTTACAGTTGTGGGGCAAACCAGGTGTACGTGCGTGGGATGAGAACAAACAGGAGCCATTTAATCTACGAGGGTTGTTATTCGTAACCATCAATAATTGGCCTGCTCTTAGTAACCTTTCAGGATAGACAAACAAAGGATATAAGGCATGCACCCACTGTTTAGATAAGATCGAAGGTACATATTTGCATAAATGCAAGAAGGTTGTGTACCTGGCGAATCGACGATTTCTTCCGACCAATCATCCCGTAAGAAAGAAAGGCAAGCATTTCAAAGGTAAGGCAGATCACCGGAAGAAGCCTGAACTCCCTGCTGGTGATGATGTATTTGGTATGGTCAAGGACATAGAAGTAATCTTTGGAAAGGGTCCCGACGGTCAATCAGTTCCGAACGACGTCGCTACAGGACACGCACCCATGTGGAAGAAGAAATCTATATTTTGGGAGCTGCCATATTGGAAAGTCCTGCGTGTCCGCTCTTCAATCGACGTGATGCACGTGACGAAGAATCTCTGCGTGAACCTGCTAGGATTCCTAGGCGTGTATGGGAAGACAAAAGATACACCTGAAGCACGGGAGGACCAACAAATTATGAAAGACCCAAAGAACATGCATACAGATAACAAGACGGATAAAGGGCGTCACTTAAGTCGTGCCAGCTATGCTCTTACCAAAGCAGAGAAGGAAATCTTTTTTGAAGTCCTTTACAGTATCAAGGTGCCGTCGGGCTTCTCATCTAATATAAAGGGGATAATAAATATGGCAGAGAAAAAGTTCCAAAACCTGAAGTCTCATGACTGTCACGTGATTATGACGCAGTTGCTTCCGATTGCATTGAGGGGGCTTCTACCGGAAAATGTTCGAGTACCCATTGTGAAGCTGTGTGCATTCCTCAATGCAATATCTCAGAAGGTAATCAATCCAGATATTCTGCCAAGGTTACAGAAGGATGTGGTACAATGTCTTGTTAGTTTTGAATTGGTGTTCCCACCATCCTTCTTCAATATTATGACGCATCTCCTGGTTCATCTAGTGGAAGAGATTGCCATTCTCGGTCCGGTATTTCTGCACAATATGTTCCCCTTTGAGAGGTTCATGGGAGTCTTAACGAAATATGTTTATAACCGTGCTAGACCAGAAGGAAGCATCTCCAAGGGATATGGAATAGAGGAGGTCATTGAGTTTTGTGTTGACTTTATTCCTGACCTTAAGCCGATTGGTGTTTCTGACTCGCGGCATGAGGGAAGACTAAGTGGAAAAGGCACGCTGGGAAAGAAATCAATGATATGTAGGGACGGGGATTCTTTCACTAAATCACACTACACAGTTCTACATAATTCCACCTTGGCAGCTCCGTATATCGAGGAATACAAGAATATTGTACGCTCCAAAAACCCGGGGAAGCCTGAATCATGGATTACAGATGAACACATGAAGTCTTTCGGTGGTTGGATGCAGACACATCTCTTGAATGACACCACTGTTGGAGATCAGCTATACTTGTTGGCCGCGTCACCATCTTCTACTATATTGAATTTCCAAGGGTACGTAATAAATGGGAATACATTCTACACGATCGCCCAAGATAAAAAGAGCACCAACCAAAATAGTGGTGTCCGCTTTGATGCAATAGACGAGAATGGACAAAAGGACACATATTATGGTTACATAGAGGAGATATGGGAACTAGACTATGGAGTCTCTTTTAAGGTCCCTTTGTTTCGCTGCAAATGGGCCAACCTGAATGGGGAAGGGGTAAATATAGACCAGTTGTACGGAATGACAACAGTGGATCTCAACAATCTTGGTTATAGAGATGAACCATTCGTCCTAGCCAATGATGTGTCTCAGGTTTTCTATGTGAAGGACATGTCCTCCAGACCGAAAAAAAGAAAAAATAGGCAAACGAATACATCATATGATGAGCCAAAGCGTCACATAGTTCTTTCAGGGAAAAGAAACATCGTGGGAATTGAGGACAAGACAGACATGTCAGAAGATTATAATAAGTTTGATGAAATTCCGCCCTTCACAGTGAAAACTGACCCAAGCATTCCGTTAAGTAAAGAAGATGCTCCATGGTTACGTCTGAAGCGGTCATAAGGAATGACATATGCCAAGAAGTTTATGCTCATATTATGTAACTCTAGTTCATGTCTTTCACGGTTTGTGGCTTGACCGAAGGATATCTTTTGCGGTTTGTGGCCTTTAGTCCCGGTTTTGTAGTCTCAGTTTTTAATATTAATAAATGTCTTGAGTGTTAGTCCCGTTTTGTGGCTGGACCAGGAGTGCCTCTATGACCAGTTTCTTGGAGATGCCGGAGGACTGGGCTCCGTCGGCATCTCCCTGAAACTGGTCGTAGTGGTGTCCCTGCTCTCGAAAACCATCTTGCAGCTTGTAACTTCACTAACTAGATCAATACGCCTCGGAGCTAACTAATTTCACATATTAGGGAGTGCCTCTATGACCAGTTTCTCGGAGATGCCGGAGGACTGGGCTCCGTCGGCATCTCCCTGAAACTGGCCGCAGTGATGTCCCTGCTCTCGAAAACCATCTTGCAGCTTGTAACTTCACTAACTAGATCAATACGCCTCGGAGCTAACTAATTTCACATATTAGGGAGTGCCTCTATGACCAGTTTCTCGGAGATGCCGGAGGACTGGGATCCGTCGGCATCTCCCTGAAACTGGCCGCAGTGGTGTCCCTGCTCTCGAAAACCATCTTGCAGCTTGTAACTTCACTAACTAGATCAATACGCCTCGGAGCTAACTAATTTCACATATTAGGGAGTGCCTCTATGACCAGTTTCTCGGAGATGCCGGAGGACTGGGCTCCGTCGGCATCTCCCTGAAACTGGCCGCAGTGGTGTCCCTGCTCTCGAAAACCATCTTGCAGCTTGTAACTTCACTAACTAGATCAATACGCCTCGGAGCTAACTAATTTCACATATTAGGGAGTGCCTCTATGACCAGTTTCTCGGAGATGCCGGAGGACTGGGCTCCGTCGGCATCTCCCTGAAACTGGCCGTAGTGGTGTCCCTGCTCTCTAAAACCATCTTGGAGATGCCTCAAACTGGCTGGAGGACTGGACTCACAAGGATGCATATTTATAGTACAAGCAGCTCGGCATAATGTCGACACTCACGACATAATGTCGACACTCACCCCTATTATTAGTGCTGACTCATCTTTAGTCCCGGTTGGTGTCTCCAACCGGGAATAAAGGTTCATCTTTAGTCCCTGTTGGTGACACAATCCGGGACAAGGTACAAGCCGCACGACATAATGTCGACACTCACCCCTATTATTAGTGTTGTCTGGCCCACTCTGCCGCAATCCCTTCAGTCGCGGTTGGTTTCTCCAACCAGGACTAAATATGAACCCTCTCTTTATATAGGCATTTCCCTCTATTTATTAGGTAACACTTAAGACATTTATTAATATTAAAAACCGGGACAAACCGGGACTAGCTAACACTCAGGCCTAAAGCCGCCCCCTTTAGTCATAATCATGCCTAGTCCTATAGTACGCAGCTTCAGGGTCTTCATCGTCGTCGTCATCATCATCTTCATCGTCACCTGCCACTCCGGGGATCCTCAGCCCATCCATGGCATATACCAGGGGCCATTCCAGCCTCGGATTCACGGCGGGTGGGAGAGGGGTCTCCTGGAAGATGATGCCGCTACCGCCGAGACAGTGTGGGGCCTGTGGCGGGTGGACTCGTGGGCACCGTAGGCGAGGATGGTCTCCCCCGGCGATGTAGCGCATCACTTCGATGATAGTACGGTTCGCCCACCATAGACGACGGCCGACTTCGTTGTGGTTCACCGGTGGCGGGCCATCACCCTCGTACCTGGTGAGCTCCCTTTCCCGCCTATTAGCGAAGAAGGAATTCCAGGTGTCATAGTTGTCGGGATCCCACTGGGGATCCATCCGCTGCTCCGGCGTGAGCTCGTGGTAGAAGTGTTTTGTGATGGCCGCCTGGCGTGCGGAACCTTGAGGGACAGGAGGAACAGGAACCCCTCCAGCGCTCAGCATCCAGTCGGCGGGCGGCCGGTACCCCGGTGGACAAGGGTAGTTGGAGGCGCACAGCGCCTCGGTCTCCTTGAGGGTCAGAATGGCCCAGTAGGCGTTGTCCATTGTTCTAAGAGAGGAAGGTGTGGATGTGTGGATAGCCATGCCACGATCACCCTAAATATAGAGGGAAAGGGCGGGAAAACTTGGCGTGAAGCTTTGGGAAATGGCGGGAAATATCTTTAGTCCCGGTTAGTGACTACATCCGGTACTAAAATCTCTAGTAGAAAGGAAAGGGCGGGAAAACTTGGCGGGAAGAGGTGGGAAATGGCGGAAAATATTTTTAGTCCCGGTTTGTGACTACATCCGGGACTAAATTATGATGTTGTGCCCATATAGTTTGTGATGTTGTGCCCATATTATGCATATGTGTGGACATTGGTATGGAGAACAATGTTGCACGAGGAAGTTTTCCTTTTTGTCGCACGGAAAAGCCCTTTTCCATTTTCCGAGCGCAAAAAACGGGTCGTTTTGTGAAGTAACCACCAAAATGCCGTTTCAGAATGCTACCGTCCTATTTTCCTAAAATACTAGACCACCTTACATGGACTATCTCCCAACCGGTACATCTCAAACCTTTTCGTCCATCCCGGGTAAAAAGGACAAATGTCTGCCGAATCGGTAGGAAGTGGGTCCGGTTTGTACTACAGGTACATGATCTATCGCCCGTGATTTTTTGAAAAAATCATTTTTAGACTCGCAATATGTGGTTTCTTCAGAGATCCAATGCAAGTTCTATCGATGCTCGTCCCCTATCTTCATGCACACCGGTTCGACCATAGTTAGAAATTCAGATAATTCAAAACGGGCATAATAAATTCAAAAAAAATCCGAACAATGAAAATCCTTCGCGTGGTGTCATATTATGTTACATAGTTGAAAGGAAAAATACCAGACTTGGTATATTGATCATGTTTCGAAAAAACCTTCACAAAATGACCTATCATGTTCGAGGTTTCATGGCTTTCGGTCCAAATGACCGATGTTATGTGCTGAATCACGGCATAGTTTGTGATGTTGTGCCCATATTATGCATGTGTGTGGACATTGGTATGGAGAACAATGTTGCACGAGGAAGTTTTCCTTTTTGTCGCACGGAAAAGCCCTTTTCCATTTTCCGAGCGCAAAAAACGGGTCGTTTTGTGAAGTAACCACCAAAATGCCGTTTCAGAATGCTACCATCCTATTTTCCTAAAATACTAGACCACCTTACATGGACTATCTCCCAACCGGTACATCTCAAACCTTTTCGTCCATCCCGGGTAAAAAGGACAAATGTCTGCCGAATCGGTAGGAAGTGGGTCCGGTTTGTACTACAGGTACATGATCTATCGCCCGTGATTTTTTGAAAAAATCATTTTGAGACTCGCAATATGTGGTTTCTTCAGAGATCCAATGCAAGTTCTATCTATGCTCGTCCCCTATCTTCATGCACACCGGTTCGACCATAGTTAGAAATTCAGATAATTCAAAACGGGCATAATAAATTCAAAAAAAATCCGAACAATGAAAATCCTTCGCGTGGTGTCATATTATGTTACATAGTTGAAAGGAAAAATACCAGACTTGGTATATTGATCATGTTTCGAAAAAACCTTCACAAAATGACCTATCATGTTCGAGGTTTCATGGCTTTCGGTCCAAATGACCGATGTTATGTGCTGAATCACGGCATAGTTTGTGATGTTGTGCCCATATTATGCATGTGTGTGGACATTGGTATGGAGAACAATGTTGCAGGAGGAAGTTTTCCTTTTTTTCGCACGGAAAAGCCCTTTTCCATTTTCCGAGCGTAAAAAACGGGTCGTTTTGTGAAGTAACCACCAAAATGCCGTTTCAGAATGCTACTGTCCTATTTTCCTAAAATACTAGACCACCTTACATGGACTATCTCCCAACCGGTACATCTCAAACCTTTTCGTCCATCCCGGGTAAAAAGGACAAATGTCTGCCGAATCGGTAGGAAGTGGGTCCGGTTTGTACTACAGGTACATGATCTATCGCCCGTGATTTTTTGAAAAAATCATTTTTAGACTCGCAATATATGGTTTCTTCAGAGATCCAATGCAAGTTCTATCGATGCTCGTCCCCTATCTTCATGCACACCGGTTCGACCATAGTTAGAAATTCAGATAATTCAAAACGGGCATAATAAATTCAAAAAAATCCGAACAATGAAAATCCTTCGCGTGGTGTCATATTATTTAAATGGTTAATTCATTTTTAATTGTAAATGGTTCATATTTTAAATGGTTACATTAATTATTTTTTAAAACAGAAAATGTTTTTGAATTATTTATTTAAATCCAAACACTTTTTATGTTTAAATTTTTTCTAAATTCCAAATTAATATTCTAAAATATAAGTTAATTCATTTTAAAAGGTTACATTAATTATTTTTTAAAAATATAATATGTTTTTGAATTATTTATTCAAATCCATACACTTCTTATGTTTAAAGTTTTTCTAAATTCCAAATTGATATTAAAAAAATATAAGTTAATTCATTTTTAATTGTAAATGGTTCATATTTTAAATGGTTACATTAATTATTTTTTAAAACAGAAAATGGTTTTGAATTATTTATTCAAATCCAAACACTTTTTATGTTTAAAGTTTTTCTAAATTCCAAATTAATTATCATTTAAAAAACAATACAAATTTAAACCCCAAAATAAAAAATAAGGCGGGAACAGAGAGAAAATACCTGAAATTTTTTAAAAACAGGGGAATATGTCCCGGTTGGAGCCACCAACCGGGACTAAAGACCCCCTGCGCGCCAACCCTTGGTCTGCTGAAAATATTGGAGTATAGGTCCCGGTTGGTGGCTCCAACCGGGACGGATAACCCTTTAGTCCCGGTTGGAGCCACCAACCGGGACTAAAGGTCCTTTGGTTATAACCCTTTAGCCCTTCCTCTTCTTCTTCCCTTCCCCATCACTTCTCTGCTTCACCGACGCGCGCACAACCGCCCCCGACGCCGGAAGGCTGCCCGAGCTCGCCGCCCCCGACGCCGTCAGGCTGCCCGAGCCCACGCGTCGCCGTCAGGCTCCATCCGCCAGCACCGCCTCCTCCGTCCGTGCGCGCACCAGTCGTCGCCCACGACTCCGTCTTCCTCGACCCCGACCGTGCTCGCCGGCGTCGATTCGCTCAACCTCGACCTCCCGCTCTCTCTCCGACCAACCTCACGCGCTCAGGGTGAGCAAGCGAACCTTCTGGATGCCTCCTTCCTTCCCCTATCACTGTAGTTCATGCCTGCGCCGTTAGATTCCGCGTTCGCCGCCGTCGGCCGTCGTTGTACCATCTTCTCCGGCAACCAACAGAGGGCGGCGCCGCCAATTTTGAGTAGGCGCGGGCGGCGCTGGCGAGTAGGCGCGGCGGCGCGGGCGGCGCTGGCGATCAGTAGGTGCGGGCGGCGCTGGCGAGCCGCGGCGTCACGCTGACGTGGCCCACGGGCCCGCTGACGTGGCCCACGGTGGCTTGCTGATGTGGCCTAGGGCCCAGCACTCAGTGACAGTGGCTAGGTTCTGTCTTGGTAAAAAAAACCAACCCTTTGCTGATGTCATATTGACACAGTAATTCAATTTTAAATGATTTAATAATTCCAGAAATTGATATAAACTTGTAAATTCAATATCTTTTTATTTATAAGTCAGAAAAATACAAATAATATATCAAATTGTTCAGAAAAATGAAACCTATCTTTTTAACCTATAATCATGCATTGTTAAACAATTTAAATGACAAGTATAATTAGAAGAACAAATGCACCCCTCTCATATGTTCCGGAGTTTCCCCGAGTTAGGGTTTTCACCCGTCGGAACCCCGATTAAATCGTCGAGCATGTCTTAGGGTTACATTACAATGCAAATTAACTTGTCATATCATCATACTTGCTTGAGCATTGCATCGATGCCATGTGTTGATTGTTTCCCTTTCTTTTCGGTGTTTCGATTATTAGGTTTATTATTAGTTAGGTATTATTAGGTTTATTAATTAGTTTGGTATTATTGGTCTTCGTCCCCACTGGTCAGTCAATGTGGGTAGCCCCAGACCCGATTCACATTGTCAGTCACTGTGGTTAGATAAGGAATCATTAATACCCCTTAGGTGCATGTGGGTTCGACGATGTGCCTTCGCCAGGGCATTCTGAACCCTCTTAAATCGATTCCAATATGGTATTTTGTTAGTATCTAGTGTTACCTATCTGCTGGATAGTTTCCCTTTTGTAGCCTTATACTCATGTTCCCCTCTCATATGCATCCGAGGTTTCTCCGAACTAGGTTACACCCCTCGGAACTCCGGAATATTGATTTTAGTTGATTTTAGCTAGAGTTACCTATCTACTACACGGTTTCCTTTTTGTATCTAGGTTTAGGGTTTCTCTTCATTTTTATTATTGTGTATGTATATATTAGGGTTTCTCCTTAACTTTCTCCTTTAGCCGCTTTGACTTATTCGTTTTTCCACCTATGCAGAAAATATGGACCCACACGTCAGAGACGAAGAAAAGGAAGAGTTGATCCAAGGTGTGATCCGCGGGGAAGATAATTTAGACGTATCAACGTTTCTAAACAACTCCGGTGAGGGTGATCCTCTTTTTACCGGAGTAGACAACTTGTTTGAGATTGAAGGTGTTGCCTTCCGCGAGGGAGAAGGCGATGCCTTGTGTAATCGAGAAGACGACCGCTCCGGCGAGGTGCATGTAATATAAATCAATTCATTAATTAATCATCTGCTATCTATATAGAAATAGTAACGACGATCTTTCTTCTTTTAGCCCTCCGGATCGAAGGAATCTACTGAAAAGAGCAGACGAGGCCCAACCAAAAAGTTGCAAGACCATGAGAGGTTCAAGATCGAAGATGTCGCTGAAGACGGCAGACCGACAGCTCCCGAAGTTGTCGCAACCAAATTTGTGGCACAATGCGGAGTAATCGTTAGGGACTTAATCCCGATCACCATTAGAAATTGGAATAGGCCTGCTAATGCGGATGAAGAGGGAACATGTTTATTTGTCCCTAACCACGCCAAAGATTTACTGTGGAAGAGGCTCATGGTTAATTTCAAACTACCGAAGATAGAGCTGGATCCAAGTGCGGAGGATCCAGTTGAGGACGCCTTACAACATGGGAGAGCCATGGAGGCTAAGGTCAGGGAGTGGGATTTGAAGAAGATGGCCCAGTGTTTCACCAACTGGAAGAAAAGATTGCACCTTGACTATGTCGTGAAAAAGAAGACTCCCGATTTCAAGAATATTCAGTTTGAGAAGATAAAACCATTCTGGGATGAGTTTGTGGAATACAAGAAATCAGAAAAAGCTAAGAAAATGTCTGAAACGAATAAGCTGAATGCTGCTAAGAAGAAGTATCACCATACTATGGGGCAAGGTGGCTACAGGGTTGGCATTCCTAAGTGGGAGAAACTTGAGCAGGAACTGCGTGATAAAAATATCACCCAGAGACAGACGATTGGGTAGAACGTGCAAGGAATTGGTTTTACGGGCATGGGGGCACGTTGGACTCGGAAGGGAGGTGTATATATAACATACGACATAAAGAAGACCCCTTGCCAATCGAGAGGATCAGAAAAGCAGTAAAGGCTGTTAAAGATGGGGACTTCATTCCCGATAGAGAGAATGATGAGCTCACACTCGCCCTTGGAAATAAGGAACATGATGGACGAACATGAGGCACAAGAGGCTCCCAATCATGGAGGACTGGGTTTCCCGAAGAGAGGAAGAAATATCCTGATAGAAGCCGTCAGAGGAGAAAGGACAGGGCGACAGTTGAAGCAGAAAGTCAGAAAGAGCGAATGCGTTTAATTGAAGAACGATTAAAGCAACAACAAGATGAAATTGACACACTTAAAGAGCAAAGTACTACTGGCGCCCCATCTCAGCAGCACACTGCATTCGATGCTACCGGCCTATCGAATAATCGAAAAAGCAGTGTGGCTTCCACCGAGGTCCCGGGTGATGACAATGGCGATGCCGATGATGCACCGACGATGGCTCCTGTTGGCTACCCAGTGGATGATATCACAGAGATGACACACTGCGAGCTACATGTCAAAGTTGTGAACATATCAATGAAGGTGGCGGTCGGCTATGCCTTACCAATTGGACCCACACCAACTTACCACTGTCGTCCGGTTCCAGAGGGCTACGCTGTTGTCGGCGTGGATGAAATCATGCCCACCTTTGAGGTTTTGGATCTTCACTACCCTGCTGGTGAAGGGGATGTGACTGTGCTAGGTGACGCAAAAAACGTCACCATTCTATGGCCGAAGGATTGGATCGTGCTTCGAAATCACACGCCAAGGCCATCTTCGCCGCCGCCTCACCCGTCTCCAGCGAGGTCGTCGCCGCCGCGGCAGCCGTCTTCTTCGCCTCACCCGGCTCCGTCGCCTCACCAATCTCCGGTGCAGCCATCGCCGGCGCCTCAGGATAAAAAGTGTAAGCGTACCGCTACTGTGCGTCGTAAGCGATCGCCGAAACGTAAAGAAGAGCCTCTTCGAAAAGTACCAACGGTTCCTCCCAAGAGAGCTTATGACTGTACTGAAGAGGAGACTGCGGCGATCGTTGATGCGGAAACGACAGCGTTTTTCGCTAAGCTGAGGCGGCCGAAAGAGCCAGAGTTCCCCAGCACCAAAGAAGAAAAAGCCAAAGTGTTGAAAATGCTAAAGAATCTTCATCAACCCGAGCCAAAGCTGTCATCAGACTATGAGCGTTCTATTCTCAAGTCACATGTGGCACAAAAAGCCTCGAAGAGCAGTACTGATGCAAGCGGGAAATCTGTTGCCCAGCTCGGAGAACAAGCAAAACAGACTTGCGCCCCTCTCAAGGTGATTTCTCAAACCAATGTGTGGTCGAGCAAATATGGGGCCGAAGAGCAGTATGATCCAGAGGTAGTTGCACAATACGGAGAAGCTGCCGCTGCTCAAGGTATGAGTATTGCCCAGTACTTATCCCAGTTAGAGTTCTTCCCCGTGAGTGAAGTAGCATACCAATACCAGTACGGAAAACCTCTCGTCAAACCTGAGGAGGTAAACAATCTTCCAACAAAAATGCGAAGATTGCATAACTGGTACATGCATGCCACAAGGGCCGGGGCTAACTGGATAGTACTGAGGGTTACAAAAAAGCATCCTGGGAAAGATAAGGATGACATGATATCCATTGAATTTGATGAACTATTTCAATTATTCAATCAAGACGCCTTGGACAAACCGATCATGAGTGCCTATTGTCTGTAAGTACTAATTCTGTAATTAATTTAGTCTCCAGCTATATTATTTTGTTTATTGCATGTATATAATCATATTGTAATATGCAGAATGAAGATTCTCGAATGCAGCAGAGGACAAATCTATGACATTGGCTTCATTGACCCATATTGGGTTCATGAAGCTAATCTCAAAATAAGCCCCCAGGATACGGAGGATAATATAGTACACGCGTTAAGGTTTCAAGAAACCAAAAGGGAAATACTATTTCCTTACAACTTCCAGTGAGTGTTATTGTCTTGTATACACTTTCTATTTCGCTTACTCGATGTTAAGTATATAATTGATTAGTTCTGCATTCGCAGGTACCACTATATTCTGTTAATCATTCAACTTGACAAAGGGCGTGTACTAGTCATGGACTCGAAACATAAACCCCTTGAGACGTGGAAGGACATGCAGATACTTCTCCAGCGGTAATTCTAATCATTACGACACTATATCGGCAACGTTCGTGAATTTTATGATATCAAGTACTTAATAACTTATTTTATTCGTTTTCTACGCCGGGCAGCGCTTGGAAACGATTCACCAAGAAGGCTAGGGGTGTTTGGAAAGAGGAGCTTACATTTCAACCACTAGATGTAAGCACCACTAGCTATATCCGCGCATCTCTTTGATTCTAGTTTTGATACATTTATTATCATGCTTGATTATTATTTTGATTGAACTCTGTTCTCGTAAAGTGCCTGACGCAGGGACCAGGTAACAATCTATGTGGATACTATGTATGCGAGTTCATCCGGCAGACGTGCGATGAGAAGGGCAGAAATTTAGAGCAACTCTACGTACGTAAACAATTTTTATAGTTTTTTATTACAATCAAATTGTGTTTAGTTTCATATTCATATAGGCTGACTCCTTTTTTAAATCAGATCGAACGTCTACGGGACGGTCTTCTGCCAAAGGATCACATACGAGCAATTCAGGAGGAATTGGCGGGATTCTTGGATGCAGAAGTCCTAAACACACAAGGGGAATACTACTCGGCTGTGTATAGATAATAGGAATTGTAAAAATAGCAACTTTCAAGAAATTGGCCGGTAGCATCGAATAGCAACTTTTGTATGTAGTGCATGAACTCGATCCGTGTATTGAATGTAATGTTGTCATGATGATCTTGTGTAATATAAGGTTCCTTCGTTGATAAGTGCAAAACACTAAATAAACAATAAAACAACCTAAATGAATTCTCTGCCGCGGCACAAAAAGTGGCGAAAATGCTGCCGCGGCAACAAAATGTGCCAAAATGAATTCTCTGCCGCGGCAGAAAAATGGGCCAAATCTCTGCCGCGGCAGCAGGTTATTAGTCCCGGTTCGTGATGCTCCACCCCCCTCGCGCTCTGATGCCGCCACGTGTGCCCCATTTGTCCCGGTTGGTGGGGCAACCGAGACTAATGGTTAGAGCTTTAGTCCCGATTGCCCCGTCCCGGTTGGGAAAACGGGACTAATGACCCTTACCAACCGGGACGCATGGGCCCTTTTCTACCAGTGTCTCTTCATCATAATGAAACAGCTATTAATCATTCCAGCTATGTACTGCAGGATAGGTGATCAAGTTAATGTTGGATCAGTTACAGTCGTGACATGCATAAGCAGCTTTGGATCAATGTTCAGATCTTAGTTCTTTTCTAGATTTATTTTTACATACCTTTGCCTGTCTTCTTTCTTTTCCTTATATTGAACTTCACTTTGCAGGCTTGGCCAATCTGCTTTGAGGCCAAGCTTTGGCTGATCTGCTTCGAGGATATTCGTTGTAAAATTTTAATAGTCTGCTGCTTCTACCAAGTTCCAGCCGAGCTACCTGCAATTTCAGATTATGTGGATGGCTAGCTGCCACTAATGATGTTTCCTGGCGCTCACCGGTTCATGCCATCAATGAGTGTCTGCATGAATAGGGCATGCATGCCTTTGCATACCCTAAATCGGTGCTAAGAGTGGTCTTGATGGTTTTGATTTATTTGATATTCTAAAATTGCGTACCTTGAGTCCAAATGTTCTTGTAATTATATATAGATAGAACTTGTGTAATATGAAATTATTATTAAGGTTTTTCAACTTGTTAGATCCAACTTTTGATTTGCCATTGCTACCTCAGGGATTTGGATGTGCCTGCCCACATAGAGCTGCTTCGTTTAGTCTTTATTAAAGCTTCAGAGGCTACTCACACCTAGTATTGTCGGGATTACTTCTAAATGATGTCTCAGACATTTTTTTCAAAGAACAGAAGATGGAAATGGTAAGTTACAGTTTCCTTAAGATCCATAGAATCCGCAAGTGGTCAAAAGCTTTTGGCTCAATGTTTTGTGGTCTTTCACGCCAAGTTCAAATGAGGCTACAAGGCTTATACTTATTATGCGGCCTTTCTATCATTGAAGACACATAGCCCTGTTCACCTTTAGTTATTGTCCTGGTACTTTCTGATTGATTTAAGCTCGAGCCAACCGCCCTGCCGACCTATTTACTGCCTGACTCATATAGCAAAAATTCATACATGTCTTGGTGGTTCAAGCAACATACTACATTTTTTTTAGTTCTATGTAAATTACGATATAACGACATACAAGGTTTTTTTGCTAAAATACTCTCTCGCTTTCGGCCTTGGCGCCGGTGGCACACCGGGTCATCTAATTGTTTTAAAAGCAGGAGCACTCGTGCTCAAGTTCTAAAGACAGTTTCCATCCATAACCCTCGGAAAAACCATGTACTCTCACTCACTTCCCACACTCGGCGTGACGACAACACTCGCGCTGAAGTGGCTCTTTTCTCACCTCTATGATGCGAGAGCACATCTAGAGTGTGGGAACAACTGATCGTCGTGATCCTCCTTCTCTCCTCTTTAGCCAGATCTCGTGGCACCGAACATGAGGTAGCTTGGAAGTCCATGAGGAGAAGATGGGGTAAGACCCTAGCGGGAGAGGAAGAGAGATTGTGTGTGTGTGTGTGTGTGTGTGTGTGTGTGTGTGTGTGTGTGTGTGTGTGTTTTTGAGCATCAGAGTCCTCGGTGGGGCTTATATGTGCTAGGGGCGTGTTTGGTTGCCCACATAGTGGTTTCTCGTACCTGACCGGAAGAAATAAGGCGGTTTGGATGCTCTCTGGTTGGATCGGCCTTGCGTGGCACGCATCTTAAAGAAGTAAAAAACATGGCCCGCTAGCCGAAATCGGGTGTTCTGTCGGCACATGGGTGCATATGCGGAAAAGAGCGGGAGACGCGCTATGCATCGAGAACGCGCGCCATAAATCCCCTCATCGCTCACTCACCAGTCTCACTCTCCCCATTGACAACCGCACCTTCTTCTCTTTCTCCTCTCACCGTTGGCGGTTCCTCTATCGCAAGTGATCAAAGAGCACCGAAAGGGCCCAAGACGGTGGTAGATCAATGACGAGAGATTTGCTTTCTTCTGGTGCCAGGATCCTCGTCTACGACACCTTCTTTCTCGGCACAACCGGTGCTCTCGATCTCCATCAATGGTGGTAAGGCATCAATCCTCTCTCTCTTTGTTCTAGCACCTTAGATCTGTATGTTAGAGCATAGTTCTGTACATATCATTGACATGCATGCTATATTTATATCCGTTTGGCTTAGTTTTGGTTGATTTGATAGATTTTCTTCATCGCTGGTCTTCTGTTGCCTCTTGTACGTGTAGGGTTTTTTGCATGGAAAACAAAAAAATCTATGCAAGAACACATAAAACCAAGATCCAATCTATGACAAAGACAAGATCTAATCCACGAGATCGGTGCAACGAGATTAAAGAGAAATTACCCTCGTAGATCCAAAGGATTTAACGAGATCAGATTCTCATGGTTGATGTAGTCGATCACTTGCCGATCTCAAGATCGTGTAGACGATCCTTCCGGCACCGCGTTTCGGCAGCGCTTCCGCACTAGGTCACATGTACGGAGTCGATGAATAACTTACTCTCCCCGTTCCAGCGGGCAGCGGAGGTAGTAGATCCCCTCGAAATCCTAGCAGCACGACGACGTGGTGGTGGTGGTGGAGGAGATCCCTGCAGGGCTTCGCCTAAGCCGGAGCAGGAAGACGGAGGATGGAGAGAGGTGGCGGCCAGGGTTTAGAGCCAAGGGCAAGGGGCAATGGGGTGCGCCCCCACCCCTCTTTATATAGGTGGGGGGCTACGACCAAGGGGTTCCCATCCCTTGCCGAGTTTCCCCCAACTCGGCCACAAGGGGGAAAAGGGGGAAACTTCCCCTTCCTTTCCAAACTAGGGTTTGACTTTTCAAACTAGGGTTTGATCCCAATTCTTTGGTAGCCGGATTTTCCCCTTTTGGGCTTTGGTGCGGCTGGACCTAGTGTTCCCCCGCGGCATGCCTCAGCCCAAGTGTACCCTCCCAGGGTGGTGGGCCCACTGGTGGTCCCTCTAGAACATTCTAGAAGCTTCCGGTCAAAATACCGAAAACATTTTCGAACCCCAGAAAATGACTTTCCTTAGAGCATCTCCAACAGAGGCTCTAAAACGTGCTTGCGCTAAAATAACTGCTATTTTAGCGTGCGATAGACTTTATATCGTGCTCTAGCAGATGCCCTATACTAGCGCGTGCCCAAAAAAAATCAGCGTGCGTCAAATTGCGCTATACTGTGCTGCAAACTTGGGGCGCCGACTAGCGCACGCTGCAAATTACCACGCGACGCGCGAAGAAAAACCATCGCAGAAACTTCATGGTCTTCGTCTTCGGAACACTCCACCGCTCGCGCTGGTCCTCCGCTCGCGTCGCTCCTCACGTCGCACCTCCTCATGTTGGTCCTCCGCTCGCGTTGCTCCTCGCGCTGGTCCTCCAACGAGGCCGCTGCGCCTTCATAGATGGATTGGACCCCATGGGCCCTCCACCGTCTGGCCGCACATGGGCCCTCCGCCGCTCGCGCCGCACCTCCTCGCGCTGGTCCTCCGCTCACATTGCTCCTCGCGCTGGTCCTCCAACAAGGCCGCCGCGCCTTCACATGGGCCCTCCGCCATCTGGCCGCTCGCGCCCGGCTTCGGAGCCTACGTCTAGCCGCACGACGTAGCTTAGGGGCCTCACACACATCTTGCCCGCCGCCGACATGGCCACCGGGAACACGGTCTGCCTGCCCGTGAACCCCACCGAACGCATGTACTCCATGTCCACCTCCCCCTTGGCCTGCTTCACCAGCCACACGGCGTAGCTCAGGGGCCTCGCGCACAGCTCGCCCGCCGCCGACACGGCAACTGGGAACACCGTCTAGCTGTTGGAGCCCGATGGTCTGCCTGCCCGCGCGCTCCTCGCGCTGTATGAATCGATCCTCGCGCTGTATGAATCGATCTATGTATGAATCGATTTTGGACGCAGGTGCACACACTCATGAATCGATTTTGCCCAGCTCGTCGATTTTACAATGTGATAGCTAGAGAAGATAAGGACCCAATTTCTTTTTTCCAACATGCTAGCAATTTTGTGTTTGATTTTTAGTCTATTTTTTTGGTCCTATTTGATCTTATTTTGACACACATATTTGGCAAAAGGTGTTTTTGGTGCTCTATTTTAGAGAGCCTAGTGAAGTGATACTTTTGCGCGCTATATTTTTAGAGCTTTCGGTGGAGGTGTTGTCCGTCCAGCACACTAAAAGTGGATAAAGCGCGCTGCAAACAAGTTTTACAGCGCCAAAATATAGAGCCTCTGCTGGAGATGCTCTTATATGAATCCTATTCTCCGAACCATTCTGGATCTCCTCGTGATGTCCTGGATCTAATCCAAGACTCCGAACAACTTTTGGTCTCCAACTCATATTCCATATCTACTTAAACAACATCGAACCTTAAGTGTGTCACCCTACGATTCGTGAACTATGCAGACATGATCGAGACACCTCTCCAGTCAATAACCAATAGCGGGATCTGGAGATCCATAATGGCTCCCACATATTCAGCAATGACTTCATGATCGAATGAACCATTCACATATGATACCGATTCTCTTTGTCGCGTGATACTTTACTTATCTGAGGTTTAATCGTTGGTATCTCTATACCTAGTTCAACCTTGTTACCGATAAGTACTCTTTACTCGTTCCGTTATATGACATAGTTTGTGACCTAGTCATATGCTTGCAAGCCAATTGGATGACATTCCACCGAGAGGGCCCATAGTATATTTATCTGTTCATATGGATGGACAAATCCCACTCTTGATACATACGCTTCAACACATACTTTCAGAAAACCCAATGCCACCTTTATAACCACCTAGTTACGGAAGTGGCATTTGATGTTATCAAAGTACTCATCCGGTTATGGTTATTAACATGATCTCATGGTCAAAGGATTAGGTTATTATGTATCTGAAAGCTTGTAGCAAAACAAACTTAATGAATTGATCTAATGATATGCTTACTATGAGTGTGTGTCCATCACATCATTCTCCTAATGATATGACCTTGTTATTAATAACATCCAATGTCTATGATCATGAAACCATGATCATCTATATATTAATCAACAAGCTAGCTTAATAAGAAGATTACTAGGGACTCTTTTATGTTTACAAAACACGCAAGTATTATTGTTTCATGTTAATACAATTATAGCATGGGATGTAAACATTTAGCATAAACACAACGATATAATAATAAGCACTTTATTATTGCCTCTTGGGCATCTCTCCTACAGTCTCCCACTTGCACTAGAGTTAATAATCTAGTTTAAAAAACTTTGTGCATTCAACGCATATGGCTTTTTGGTGTTGTATATACACGATTGCCAGTGGTAAACATAATCTTAGGATCTAACACTTACATGTCCGTGTGTATTTGCATGTCTTTGTGTCTCTACGTATCATTCATTCTCTAATGAGATGACATTGTATAACTTTGGTCCTTTGGTGAGACCTTTAGTTCCTTGGGGTTAAATCATGTCGATACAATTGTCATACAATATATCTTCGTAGTACTATCCTGTTGTGAACCTGTAAGACCCTCGCCTGATAAGGCTGAGTTCATGCGTATAGTGCCAATCCCTGGATCGGTTCTTAATAGTGCATCATAAATAACGAATTGATCCAGAATTTGCAATTATTACAATAATGATTAGCTCAAGGCTAGCTCAATATCAAGTAGCATACGGAAGCATAAACAATTGATAGGCTCCATCTTCAATTGTGCCACAGGCGAACAACTGTTGAGTGGAGTATCGCGACCTATTCGATCACTCGGAATTGGAATAATAACCTGCAACATAAAATGTAGCAGCCCCGAAGGGTCAATACATGAAATGTATGACAAGTAGAGCTATTAAAGGAGACAATAGAACTAACATCTACATGCATATTTGGCAAGTGGAGCTGTGGCTAGCTTGCATTTTCAAATACCTTTGTCCTACTTTCATAAACAGTTTTGTCTTTCTTTGAAAAGATTCCATTTAAGTTAACCTATCATCATTAAATCAATTAGGAAATTAGAATAAGCGAGAAACATATCATAAACTCTATATCAAGCAACTCAGATGTCCATAACCGGGGACATGGCTAATCGATTAGTTTATACACCCTGCAGGGGTTAGTACACTTTCCCCATGTGACTTGGCCAGCCCAGCTCGTACCACCACTCTCATATTGGGCGATGATAGGGAGAAGTCCAAGAAGGGACCGTTCGGAAAGTAGCTCCCCAAACCCGATACGCACCGTACCAACCTACCAAAATTCTACATCTCTGGATACGTGGGTTCGAGTTACCACAACCTACTGAGTCCAACCAACCGTCCATTCCATTATTGGCACATGGTTGTACATATAAGCTACCAAATAAAGAAGTCAATCATTCTCTCTTGATACCTGGGTGTCTTTCCGCAATGATACCACCAAAAATTATCAATCCCATCACACCTAGGAGATTCATTGATTAAGTTGTTTTTATTTTTCGCAAACCAATAATTTAGAAACAACTTTCATGTAACCCAACCCTCGTCTATCACAGCACGTCTAAGCACATCTACCAATGGTGGCTCAACTACAAGAGATCACTACCACATAATAGGATATAGCATAGCGATAGTAGTTCTTATCATGCATCTACAAAATACACCACAATGCATTAAAAATAGAAGGACAATAATCATGAACATATTAGCATCTACTTGCCTTGATTGCAGCTGAAGTCGTTCAAGCACTCGTTGCAATCACACACGTTGCACTCCTCGCAATCTATCGATCAAGCAATTTCATACAACATAAACAATCATACAATCATAAACAAATGCACAAATGCATGCATGACAATTTAATAAGTCACAATTGTTGTTATTTTAGTTCTCTAAACAATACTGAAGTATATGATGCATGCAAGAGACCAATTAATGCAATGGAGTACTTGTTATTAATAATTACTTGCTAATATAGGGGTTTTAATAGTTTTGTTGTAACGCCTGTTCTAATTGTCGAATTAAATTTGTATCTTAAGTGTACTGGATAGAGGACGTTAATATGAATAAGTAGGCATTGGATTCACCCTAATCGGAGTTATAGATCTTTTTAAATAATTAAAATACTACAGAATGTATTATAATGCTCCCAACATTATACATACTGTACACTTATAATTTTAATTCAGAAACTGGTTATACTCTTTCTTGTGATTCCAGGGACATATTATTTGCAATTTTATGAATAGTATTTATTTTCTTATAAATTTATTACTAGAAAATGGGTATTAGCTTGTTTAAATATCTACAGAATAACCTTACAGTATTTTCCTGAACCAAATGCGTATTGATGATCTATCTGGAACTAGCTTTCCATCGGTATATTATTTATATTTTTGTGATAGACAAAATAATTTACTATAGATTTAATAATCTAAAAATCCATTTAACACTAATTAAATCATTACAGTAAATATATACTGCAAAGATTCGATCTAACCTGACA
This sequence comes from Avena atlantica, assembly GCA_910589765.1. Taxonomy (NCBI): domain Eukaryota; kingdom Viridiplantae; phylum Streptophyta; class Magnoliopsida; order Poales; family Poaceae; genus Avena; species Avena atlantica. Next base: position 347,726,163 of record OU342738.1, on the reverse strand, counting down.
TTATTAATCTACATTAGATTAGCTTTCTTTTGACATATTATTCATATTTTTCGGAGTTACAGATAATTTTCTATAAATTTATTAACCTAAAAGACCATTAAAACTAATTAAATTACTGCATTAAACGAATAGTATAAAGGTTGGATCTAATGCCATATTAATATTCTACACGTTTTTATGAATCCATTGATAGATTATTTGCTATTTTTGGATCTATAAAACTTTTTATATGATTTTTGCAAGTTTATACAATTTAAATTCAATTTCAAATCTACATGGAATATTCCCTAGGAATATGTTGTGCTGACTGGGCGAGGTGCTGACCTGGCGGGATGACGAGGCGACGACCACGTGGCGTGATCGGGTTGGGTGGTACCACTTCGTGGTTAGATCTAATCCTGACCGTCGGGATGACATCCAGTGGCTAGAAAAGAAGATCGGCTCGATTTTGGCTCATAATAGATAAGAAAGAGATATGTGTTAGAGAGACAAATCCGTAGATCAAATTGAAAAACTTACAACATGAAAGTTGTAGAGAATCATTAGTGCTACTTTTTCACCAAAGGAATTTGGATTTGAAGAAACGAGCGCGAGTACATCTTGGATTTACACCGTCATATCTGAAATATTGCGGTACGAAATTCTTTGGCTGTGGTGGATGAAAAGAGGTGAGGTTTGTCGGTATTGAAATATTTTGACGAGATCTATAACTTTTGTGTTTTGGCCGAAGCCAAACGACGAAATCTAGATGAGTGAATAAACGAAATAAGATTCGGGCATGTGTAGATTTGGGATTTCGAGAAGGAAAACTCATACAGCTGTGGCTCCACGGATTAATATGGAGGTTTAGGATGGTAGAGAGGTAGGTCTTAGAGTAGGGAACAAGTAGAAACAAACAGAAGTCGATTTGGAGTTAAAGATAAAAAGATATAAGAGTTTGAATAGAGATAGGTTTGAGAAAAAAATGATTTGCACGGAAATTAAAGCATACATGGGATCAATCCATCCCTCCCGTGCGGCTGGACCGGTCGGTGGGTGGCTGGGCCGAGTGGGCTGCTGGCTTGGACCGGTCTGTTTAGTTTTTTTTTCTTTTTTGTTTTTTCTATTTTGGTATTTACTCTATATCTTTTGCATACGAACTCCAAATGAGTTCAAACTTGTTTCTAAAATTTTATAAATTTGAGTAGATCATCGTAGGATCATATTTGTAATATTTTTACTAGTTTGCAAGTAGTGTATTTATAAATCCTTTTATATTTTATTTATTTATATCTTTATTTGTTTGTATTTATTCCATAACTTTTTCATAATAGCTCCAAATGAGCTCAATTTTGTTTATAAAATTCTGTAATATTCATTAGATCTTTTTAGGCTATAATTTAGAAATAATTGATGCCTTAGCAACAGTGGGTTTTTATAAAGCCAATTTAATTCCCTTTAGAAACAAAGTGGCATATACTATTTAGGGTTTTAGATTTTTATTTCTATTTAGGGATTTTTCTTGATGCAAATATGCAATGCAATGCTCGTGAATGTCATGCAAATGCAAAAAAAATTCTAGTCCCAATTTCCAAAATCTTGGGATGTGACAGAACCACACCTAGTTTGAAAACAAACTATTTGACACAAATGCCCTCTTTTGCTGCTACAACAACAATCATATACTTATCATTTTGTTATAGTATCTGTCACAATGTCTTAAATTTTGGAACGCATCCAAATCCATTATGAAACTTCCTTTCCATTACATTGTGACACCCGTCCACCCATAAATTGAGATAAACTTAATTTGTATCTTGTGACAAAACTAGTATCAATGTAACACTTTATAATGAACTATCTATCTATTTGTCACCTCTACATAAATAACATATTCTTAGTTCTTTCAAAGATCATAAAATATCCTTACTATCGTCCAATGATTATCTTTTGAATCATTCTGATGTATGCTCATAACATTTAGAGCATAGGACATATCTGGATGTGTACATATCATAGTATGATTGATCAAAATATTCTTGTGATTTCACTCATCAAGTGTCAAAACACTTGAATCTCGTTTCAGTTACCAAGTGTCAATACACCTGAATCTTAATTCAATCCTTCCTGTGCGACATGTACCTTTCTTGTCATTTCCATATTGAACTCATTCAATATCTCATCTATGTACATTTGGCATAACCATATTAGCATCTCAATCTATCCATATAGACATTGATAATTAATATCCAGGTTTTTTCCTAAGTCTTTCATCAAAATGAAATTCTTAACATGTGTCAATAAAATATACATCACTTTCAATCAACAATATGTCTTTCACATAATGAATTAGAAATATGTCTTAGCGCTCCCACTTAATTTCTTTCAAATGCAAGCATCTTCATCATCTCCGATGAAATTAAACTCTTTTAACAGTTTCATCACGGTGAAGATTCCAACTACGCGATGCTTACTTTAACCATTGAAGTTTGCATGCGCTTTTAGCATCTTTTGAATTAACAAAATCCTTTGGATCGTGTCATGTACACGTCCTAGGTAACTATTCTATTAGAAGAACTTTATTTTGTTTGTTCAACTACCATATAACAAAATTATATGTAGTGGTTGCTATGATAACCCGTTCAGACCAAATATCGCTATGGAAGATCAAATCTTGTTATAGTCAACCTTTTTAACATTATCGTACACTCTTTTCCGACATGTCGACTATTTCATAGATGTGAAACATCCATGTATATTTATTTATAGATCCAAATACGACTGAAAGGTTTTACACTTTTCCTGAATGGAGTAGGGTGCCTATCTTTCTTGGCCAGATCGAGCACATCATGTGGCTGTCCTTCTCCTTAGTGGTTCTCCAATGAATGGAGTCGTCGGGGAGCTTCTCCTCCGCAGGGATATCCAAAAATAAGGTCAAGATCGCCCTCCCTTTGATCTACTGGGTGGCTTTGTTGCTGCTTCTATTCTTGGTCTGGAAGCGAGGAGGCGGGGAAGGGAAACAAGTCTGGCGGTGGATCTATAGGGTGGAGGGGTATTCCTATGGCGCAGCGCTGGGAGATCGACCTTGGGTTCTTCTAGTGTGATTTGTGATGTGGATTGTCAAGGGGTGGGATGAAGAAAAATAAGTCTGATCTTCTTAGTAGGTGGTGCTTGGGTGAGTCATTGTAGCTCCTATTGCGAGCATTACCTAAAGCTTTGCTTTTTTCCTTGGGTTCAATCTTGTATGAGCAAAGTTGGCTCTAATGTTTGTTAATCCTGGTGGTAGGTGGAAGTTTTCTCTCTCTTGTAGTTGGTTTCCTGCGTACTTGGTTTGAGCTTTCATAAAAAGGATGGGTTATTTGGCATTTTATCCAAAATTAGATTGCTTATCATGCCTATATTGAGCACTTAGGATAACTAAGTTGTGTTTTGGAGGTGGCGGCCGGAGGAGGAGGTGGTGGCGGCCGGAGGAGGAGGTGGCGTCGGCAGCCGGAGGAGGAGGTGGAGATCGGAGGAAGAGGTGACGGCTACAGGAAGAGGTCACCGTTGTTGTCACTGCAAGGAGGAGGAGAAGGAAGCCAGAGAGAAAGGAGAAGGAGAAGAGGAGGAGAGGACGAGAAGGGGAAGAAGGAAAAGGAAAAGGAAGAGGAGGAGAAGAAAAAGAGAGGACAATGAGAGGAGAAGGTGAAGAATGGGAGGGAAAAGGAGAAGGGTAGGTGGCCAGGGTGGTGATTTCAATTTTGAATCCCGCCGCTTTTTTATAGGAAAAAAATGATCTTTTGACCGTAACTTTTTATCCTTTTCAAATTTTGAAAATATAAAAAATTGCTAAACAATCTTAGGTGGTTGTGAACGGATGCAAAATTCTCACTATTTTGGTATATTAAACATTTTTTTCCGATTTCGTATATAAAAGTCATGACCGTTTTACCGTGACATGACCTTTTTTGCAGAAAAAGTCAAAATTCTTGTTTGTTAATTTTTCTACAAACTAGACTATTTTAACTTCCTAGATGTCAAAGGATTTTTAAATTTGAAGTGTTTTTATTTTCATTTTTTTTGCAAGGCTAAAAAGACAATCCACTAGGGGTGGAGTTGGAAAAAACTAGACAACATACTTAACCGTAGCGCACCACATAGTGGTGCGCCACTATGTGGTGCCCTACGGGTAAGTGGTCTGCGTCCATCTCTGCCCTAGCCCATATGTAGCCGTGGCGCACCACCGCCATGTACACCATAGCCAGTTAGCCATAAGACACTTGTTGGCAGTGCGCCACGTCTATTTTATCCGTAGGACATCATTGGCACGTACGCTACGGATGTGTCGATTACCTATAGACGTTTTCCTAGTAGTGACGCACGGACGTCCTCATATGCCACGCGTGGCTGCCGGCCGGGCGGCCTCACGCAACACGCCCGCCAGGGGCGGAGCCAGGATTTGACATTGAGGAGGGCAAAGATATTGATGATCATACATAGCAAATTTTTTTCGCGGAGTCTACAACTACATGTCATTTTGTTTTGAAAGAACTGTTTGGAAAAAAACGACAATATATCAAAGTCTCCCGAGAGAAAAGGGGACGTAGAACAGGGCGGAGCCGGAAAAATCCGTAGCCATGTGCGAAACTCTAATATAGGCCTTATGGTACTAACTATTTTAAATATTCAATAATTATAATGTATATGCCGAGTATCTTACATAGTGATTGGATATATAAAGAAGTATACCTCTTTTAGATTCTTTTATAATATCAATTGCAAGGGTCGAAGTATCGACTGACTGATCATCGGATGGCACTTCTAATTCTTTTATAATAAAACTATCCAAGCCTCTCTTTGAGATTTTTGGGCATTTTTCTTTCCCGTGATAACTCGAACTCTGATCTTACTTCTTGAAACACTCGTTACAGAAGAGATGAACAAGACCAAGCAATTGAACTACCAACGAAGGAGAAGAGAATGGAAATTGACTGGAATTGAAGTACTCCTGCCACAGTGAAAGAGAAGAAAAAGAGGACTAGAGGAGTGATGCACGTACCTACAACTCTTGTTGAACCAGAATTCAGGAATTAGGATCGATCGGCTGATCCAACTATCGTAGATGATGGCGACGGATGAGATTGTGAACCACAAAATGCAGCGTTGGTGTCTCGGGTAGAACCGCAGAAGAGGAAGTGACGCCTCGAGGTCTCGGGAGTCGCGACCAGCGGTCAAGCCTAACTCGATCGATGGATCCTGGCCTAGCTCGCTATTGATGTCTCCGATCGGAGACCACCTAGTCCACGTCGCTCATGGGAGGCCAAACTCCAAACGTTGGGCTGTAATATTTTCTTTTGTTGCCAAGCCATCATGTCTATATAGGGCTATATAAAAAATTTGGCCCCCCCCAAAATTTTGGGCCCCATGCGGCCGCATCAGGCGTACTTCCGTCCGCTCGGGCCTGATGTAGACACGTGGATCTCCCTCCTTTGCATCGCCTCCTCTGGGTGAACAATCCTCGCGGCCGTTGGTGTGCAGTTGTCCCGCTGCAGTTTGTTGGTGTGGGTTTGAATGCTAAATTAAATGTAATGTTGCGCGTGTAAAAACTCTCGGTGGACTTTTCTCCCCGGGTTAGTATAGGTGAGGTCCCCCCCCCCCCCCCCCCCCCCACCCACCCACACACACACACCGCATTGACATCGAAAAAATATATCAAAGTCTCGGCATAGAACTGATATTAATATGTAGCACTAAATCTTGGAAAATACAAAACAGAAGATAAGTTTATATTGGATAAACTTTGTCTCTACGAGTATAAAGCTTGATAATTCCATTGCAGGTGTCCTTCGTAGTAATTTTTTCCAATATAGCAATTATTATGCAATAAGTCGTCATCACCAAGAAAACATCAATCAAAGACACATATTTTTTATAAATTAATCAATTAGACTATAGATTATGCAATCTATCAACAAAAGACTAATGACTTGGTACCTTCAATCTGAATAAGGAAGATAGATTTTTATACTCGATGGACAACATGTCTGTTGTCGGTGTTAGGACATGATTAACAAAGGTAGAAATGGCAAACAACAGGGCTGGCTAGCACGGAGCCATGGTCGAGGCATCGCGTGGCATCTTGCGACTAAGTAGGAGCGAGCAACGACGGCAACGTCCAGCCAATTGATCTGAAAGATTGAATATGGTGCTAGCTACTAGATCTTACACAAACGGAGAATGTGGAGGTAGGTTACTACGATTGACTAATACACAAAAACCATGTGCTACATTTGTCATTTGGTAGAGAGCAGCACGACAAATTAATTAAATTTGAGCTTAGGACTAACTAATTAAGCCTATAAAATCATTAGTTTAGTGCCAAAATATGCACCTATATATTGAGTGGGGCGATGATTAGGGGGGGGGGGGGGTTGGGGCTAGACACCCCCCCACCCCCACCCCCACACCCACACGCCTGCGCGCGGTGACTCAAGTACTCAATCCTATATATATATACGAAAACAAGTTCTGTCGATTAAGATGAATACATGCAAGAGTCTGCCAGTTTCTCTCCGGGAGATCATGTACTGCCATGCAACAATCACTACTGTTCTCGCGGACGTCCAGGATGCACACATATGCATGGCTTCAAGCTTGTAATTCCAGGATTCATCCACATGCTCTACGTGCTCGTCTAGGAGTTTCATGTCTACACCATGGTTGTAATTCAAAAATTATAGTACATACTCTCTTTTAACTGTTCTGCAGTATGCACTCCAAAAATTATTTTAGTATATATCATTGAGAAAAGGCAGTATCTATACCTAATAATAAAGAAAGGAGCGTTTCTTATAATACCTACACTTTTTTGAACGGCTTTATCCTTTGAGCAGAAAATAAATTACCCACCAATACCACCGATAAGTGAAAAAAAAATATACAAAAAAGTTAGTATCTTCCGTAACAAACTCTAACCTCTCTTTCCCGATCCACCTCCTCCCCGTCGCATGAAGTACGCAATGCTTCTCTCTTCATCCGTTTTGTGGTCCGTCCGTCGTTCCTTGCTCGAGCTTTTTTTCGGTATGTCAACTTAGCCAGCTCAAGTTCGTGTGTGGCAACACACCAAATTTTCCCCTCTCAATCCACCACGCCGCCACCAACGCGGGTCTCCATCGCCAGCCAGTGCTTCCCTGTGCATCGGCTTCCCCGCGCAGGCCTGGATTCCAACGAGGACTTCCCTGGACTCCCATGGTAGCCGCCCCTCCATCTCGATCTATGACCACGCCTAGAGGATCTCCACCGTCGGCCAGTGCCCCTGCACATGTGGACTCCGACTATCCTAGGAGGCAGCCCCAGATCTTTCCCCCTTGAACATCTCAAAACCATCTCCGCTGGGATGAGTGTTGGTCGTCCCCACCGCGGACCAGCCCAATCGGTCGACTCTTCGCCCTAGAGCCGCATGCTACTGGCCAACGTCACGCCCGGAACTTCCTGTGAGGCAGCCTCGATTACTGAAGTTTCATTTATCTCTATCGAAATTTCACCAACAACCATAATACGCGCGACTACAGGGACATGCACCATACCGAGCAGGGCAGCAGGCGACCATCCTGGTATTGCAGGTGTCACCGCCATTGAGCTAGAGAACCAGCGGCTCCGTGCACTCATGTGGCTCAGCCCGTGACGTGGTGTGATTCTGACTGTTCTGCTGCAATTGAACGAAGATAAAAGAAAAGCTAACGAGGATAAGGAGTTGCGGTGGTAAGTGGATTTTTTCTGAGAGTGTGAATGGATAAGAGTGAGTTGTTTTTGGTTTAGAAAAAACCACCGCATTATCGCATGGCCCCATACAATGTCGTTTTGATTGAATTGCATATACTTTCTCCGTTTATAAATATAAGATAATTTAGCTTTGTAAATGAATGTATCTAGACCCATTTTAATGTATAGGTTCACTTCAAACCTTTACGAACCTATACACTAAAATACGTATAGATATATTTGATTTATAAAGCTAAAACGTCTTATATTTCAAAACAAAGTGAGTATCAATTTGTTATTTAAAGTTGTGCACCGAGGGTTATTTTTATGGCTCCGCCCCTGGCTTAGGGTGTAGATGGCGAGCCTGACCAATTGGTCGTCCAAGGAGATAGGAACAACGGCCTCCTTCTCTTTGTTTTGCAAAAAAGTCTAGAACCATTGTTTGAAAGAAATACAATCTATAGAATAAGATACATTGATACTGCTAGCATGGGTGCATCTAGAATATCTTTCTCTCCTCATACATGTTGAGGCCAACCAAGTTGGGCTGAGATTCTGTCGTGTGTTTGGTAGCCTGTGTCTATTAAGATATGTTGAGCTGAGATGTTGTTTGATAGCCCAGGTCTGTTTAGGCATGCTGAGCTCAGACTTTGTTTGGTAGACTGCATATGATTTGTATGTGGTTATCTTTTACAATAATAATTCAACTCATGCAAATTTTAACAAGTCCATAATAATTTTGACACATAATAAGCACCAAATTTGTCGCAAATTTGCAATCCATAATAAGTACATAACATCGAGTGCTCCATAGCAGATCCATATAACAAAGTCTGCAAGCAATAGTTCTAATTAGCATTACAAAAGAGATAGTTTTTTGAGTTGCATCAACCAACAGCACTACGCTTGACATTCAACTTCCACGATCAGCTGCCCCTTCATTTTCTTGCCAAACCATCCATTTAAAACAATAAAAACAATCATGTTTACTATGTTACATCAGGGAGCAAATCATGTTGCAAACTGAATCATTTCTGCACACACGACAACAAGAATTACTAGGGAGAAGCAGAGTATTATCTACCTGAAGCTCACTGTTGGTCAAAGGAAAGTAGGTGCGTTGCAGACAAGTGTAGGCGCGTCCTCTGCAGATCGGGGTGGACGGGTCGACGAACAGTAGCCGGCTGCTACAAAGGGGAGCCGGTGGTCGTAGTCTTCGTCCGGCACGGCGGCCTCTGCTACAGAGGCGCGGCCGGTTGTCCTTGTCCGGCCCCGGCCTCCATGGCGGCGATGCGGATCCCCCGACGACTAGAGGAGGGCAGCGCGACGGGGATGAGGGCTGGGAGGGAGCTCGGCTTAGAGAGAGGGGCGGGGGAGGCTGACCGGCGGCGGGGGAAGCACTGCAGCTGCCGGATCTAGGGGCGGGAAGCTTGGGGGCGGAGCGGCGATTATGGGTTCACGAGAGAGGAGAAGGAAATACGTGGGGGCTCGGGGTCGGGGTGGGGACTGGGGGGTGCGAGGGCGGTTTCCTGGGTGGACACGCGGGGAAAGGAATCGATACGGGCGGGGCCGATTTTTCGGGATGGAGGCGGCAGGGTTGATGTGCAAAGCTGGTTTTGAGCTTCGCAAGCGGGCAGTGCCCAGAGCCTATTTTCGTATGAGTTGAGAAGTGCTCAGACCAAGGAACCGATCTACCAAACATCCGAATGTGAGCTGAGTTGGGAAATTCTGAGTTGAGCAGGTCTACCAAACACACCCTAGAGATTTGAGAGAGACTAAAGTGTTGGTAATGACTAATGCATGGAAGATATACACAATAGGGAGTGTTGATAATGCTAGCAGATTAGTAGACTACTTGGACTCTTAGGTGAGAGCTCCTACATGTTTTTTTCTTTTTTTCTTTGATTTTTCTAATTTTTTATTTTGCAGAAAAAAATAGCGGTTTACAAAATAAAAAAATGCATACGCCCCTATTAAGCCCTGCCTAACGAATACGTCTATCCTTTTACATGAAATCTGTATGACTGTTAGAGGATACTATATTTTGGAGTATGCTTTATCTAAATATCAACAAATCATCTAGGTATAGGTAGTGAAAATAATTTCTAAGTTCTGGCTAGGTTCGTCTAAGATAAGAAAACTTTCAACTCAATCGAGACCGGTGTCATGAGCAAGACAAAAAAAAATTATAAATTGGTCTTCCCGGTGCAACGTACGGGCACTTCTGCTAGTATACCTCTAAAATGAGAGGGCACGTTTTTGCTTTGACCTTGTAATTAAACTTGATATCCTCATGTTTAGTCCCACTCTGCTATATTACAAGGATCAACATCAATTTATATTACAATCGCTTCCGCCTATAATCAAGAAGATTAAAGGGAAAAAATCGAAACAAGCAGCAACTAAGTGGAGGGATTGTGAGCTGATTTAAAAAAACTATGGGCTGGCTAATTGAATGAGACTGGTCGTGAGGTAGCTATCATTATTCCTGTTCCATGGCACGATTAGTTTCCCATGTCTCTTATTTAGTTTCTAGTAGCGTCCTATTCTCTCTTAACTGAGCTAAACATTTGAAATGAGTCATTGACACGAGCAATTTCTTCTTAATTGAATGAGACTGATCGTGAGGGATTGTGTGGGCTGATAATAAACTAAATGTGTGAGGTAATTAAATAGGATGGTGCTAGCCAGAGCCGGCAACAGCACACAATTCATGGGGAGATGAAAGAGAAGCACGCCGAGGAAGAGGAAGAGGAGGTTTGAAGAAAGGACATATTCTGCTCGCAAATTGGAACATTCGGTTGGTCGAGGAGCAGATGTTCTATTTGCCACGTGCCATTGATTTAAAAAAACTCATCATCGGCACAACAAATACTAACATTTTTTACCACAACGCGTGGGCATTTTGCTACTAAAACCAAAAGTTGAATTTAAAGTGTAGAATCGACTCGTTTCAAAGCATAGAAGGAGGCGATCCACGGAAAAAAAATCCTCCTATGACTCCTGAAAACAGGCTATTCTTAACCACTAAGTTTGCGAAAATGAATATCCGGTGCTCCACCATCCGGGTTCATGTGTGCATTATGCATGTCGTACTTGAATTATTGATGTCTTTATTCGGACGAAAGGTCGTGACTAGATCGAAGAAAAGGAGATTCTTTCATCTCCTTCCACGATGCAACCAAATCTGAGAATACTTTAATCTACTTTAGTGATTGTTGTGGTGTCACACTTTTATAGTACCTAGGTAGGTTCAGCAATGATAGTACATTAGTACTACGTAGGACTATACAAAAGCACTAAAATGAAACAGGGTTGTGCGGCTGTCTGGTCCCGGCTATAGCGGCAGCACCACACAAGAACATGATCAGTTGAACATGCAGTATCAGTGTGACGTAATCTCTATTCCTAGCCCATTAAGCTACACAAGATTTTTCTAAAGAAAATCGAGAATAAAGTGTTTACTTAAATCTAACTACACATTCGTTTGTAGATTGCATCTACAACAGGACTCCTCAAACCCTCCCCATTGGTCTGATTTGGTTCATTCGGACAGGGCTGGCCCAAAACGTGGACCGCACAGTGCCCCCAAACCATGTCGTTCGCGGACGACTTATTTGAACCAAACTTGGCCGAAACATTGTCGCAGAAGACAACAGTAGCCTTGTCAACAGGACAAGAGAGCTCGGGGAGAAGCTGACGAAGCCAAGTGCACTTGGCGACGACATTAGCCACGGCGTGATACTCTGCCTCTGCGCTAGAGCGCGAGACGGTGTGCTGTCTCTTGGACGACCAAGAGATGAGCGACGAGCCGAGGTAGACACAATATCCCGAGGTAGAGCGCCGAGTGTCAGGGCAGCCCGCCCAGTCCGCGTCGAAGTACATCATGATGTACGAGGATGGCAAGGCGGTGATCGAGAGGCCGAGATCCATAGTGTCGCAGATGTAGCCAAGCACTCTCTTGACCGCAGTCTAGTGGGCGTCCCATGACCGATGCATATGAAGACACACCTGCTGCACGGCATACTATAGCTCCGGTCGCGTAAGCGGTAAGTACTACAAGACACCGACAATAGAGCGGTAGAGCGACGCATCAGGAGCCGGTGAGCCATCGGTGGCAGACAACTTGGCCCTCGTGTCGACGGGAGTGGGCGCAGGATTGCAATTAAGCATCCCGGCGCGCTCGAAAAGCTAATGAGCATACTTCCGCTGATGAAGAAAGAACCCGTCGTCTCGACGGACCACCTCAAGGCCGAGGAAGTAATGGAGCGGGCCCAAGTCCTTGATGGAGAACTCAGCGCGAAGGCGATCGGTGAGCCGTCGAAGGAGATTAGCAGTGCTGGCCGTCAAGATGATGTCGTCAACATAGATAAGAAGGTAGGCAATCTCGGTGCCATGTCGAAAGACAAACAACAAGGCGTCGGAGCGTGTAGACCGAAGCCGAGCTCGTGGAGGAATGTCGCGATGCGCTGGTACCAGGCGCGCGACGCTTGCTTCGGGCCATACAAGGAGCGCGAGAGCAGGCACACGTGCTTGGGGTGATCGGTGTCGACGAAGCCGGTGGGCTGCTGCCAGTACACCTACTCGAAGAGGTGTCCATGAAGAAAGGCGTTGGAGACGTCCATCTGATGAACCGGCCAAGATCGAGAGGCGGCGAGGTGCAGCATTGTGCGGATCGTGCCCGGTTTGACAATCGGGGCGAACGTATCCGTGAAGTCGACGCCGGCATGTTGGCGGAAACCATGAACCACCCAACTTTACTTGTAGCGCTCGAGAGTCCCGTCAGGCCGCAACTTGTGCTTGAAGACCCACTTGTCGGTGATGACGTTGCCGCGAGGAGGTCGAGGAACGAGCTCCCAAGTCCGATTGCGCTGCAGCGCATCAAACTCTTCCTGAATGGCAGCGTGCCAGCGAGGGTCTCAAAGGGCAGCCCGAGCGAAGGTGGGTACCGGAGAGAGTGCCGACGAGGGCGCCGATGTAGAGGCTACGCAGACGTACTCGGTGGAGGGGTAGCGAGTGGACGCGCGACACACACCCTGATACGTCCAAAACATATCTACTTTCCTGAACACTTTTTCTATTGTTTCTCCTCTAAACTTGTGTGATTTGGATACAACTAACACAGACTGGCGTTGTTTTCAACAGAATTACCTTGGTGTCTAGTTTTTGTGCAGAAAATCAACTATGAGGAAAAATCCCAGAAAATATGCCAAAAATCCTATTTCACCAGAAGATCCACGGAGCGAGAATACGAGACGGAGTGGAGCCCTGGGGGCCCAGATCCCCCTGTCGTGCGGGTGGGGCCCAACCCGCGCCTGGAGGGGGTGTGGCTGCCCCAGGCACCCCCTCGGTCTCCCTCTTCGCCTATAAGATGTCTCTTGACCTAAAAACTTAGGGGGGTTCGACATTTTTTCAGAAAGAGTTCCGTTGCGCCGCCACCATCAGGAACCTCGACTCGGAACCAGAAACTCCTTTCTGGCACCCTGCCGGGACGGGGAATTTGGAGAGGATCATCGACACCATCATCAACAAAGCCTCTCCATCAACCATCCATGTTTCCCTCATCCATGAGTGAGTAATCCCCCGCTGTAGGCTATGGGGATGGTAGGGATTGGATGAGTTCTATCATGTAATCGAATAAGATTGTTAGGGCATGATGCCTAATATCTCTATTGGTGCTATTTGACTTTGTTGCAACTTGTTGTGCTTAATGCTTGTCACTAGGGCCCGAGTGCCATGATCTCAGATCTGAACTTATTATTGAATCATTATGATAGTATTGTTTATGATGTTATCTGCAAGTTGTGTACACATATAATTGTACGGATCCAAAGGCCCCGAAGTGACAGAAATTGGGACAACCTGAGGGCATGGCTGTGATGTGAGGATCACATGTGTTCATGGAGTGTTAATGCTTTGCTCTGGTGCTCTATTAAAAGGAGTACCTTAATTGCCAGTAGTTTCCTTGAGGCCCCGCTGCAACGGGTTGGGAGGACAAAATATGTTGTGCAAGTTCTCATTGCGAGCACACATGACTATATATGGAGCACATGCCCATGATTGTTTAGTACTTGGTGCTTTATCTTATTTATCTGCCATTGCCCTAGATCTTAAAGTTACATGTTTAGACTCGTCCATGCAACGCCCGTCCATCCATCCCTATGCCTACCGCGCTCATATCATACTGTTTTCTACTACTGTTAATATTGCTCTTGTTCTGCTGTTGTTGTTGCTTTGGTATTTCTACTACAAAATGGTTGCTACTGATAAACTTCTGTGAGCAAGAACTATTTCCAGGTGCAGCTGAATTGACAGCTCAGTTGTTAAGGCTTTCAAGTATTCTTTGGCTCCCCTTGTGTCGAATCAATAAATTGGGTAATACTACCCTCGAAGACTGTTGTGATCCCCTATACTTGTGGGTCATAAAGACTATTTGCTGGCACCATTGCCGGGGAGCATAGCTTTATTTGTAGGTTCACTTGGATCTATTATTGTTCACTGCTACTCCTTTTATCATGGGTAAGTCTCATGATAGAAAGTTTCCTATTTTACCATCCACTACAAGAAGAGGTACAATCCTAAACACCTCTGTTGCTCTTGATTCACCGTCTGTTATAAGTAAGCTTGTTACACCACCACCACATACACATGCCACACACACTGCTACTACTGCTGAATCTGAAACTGCTTCTGATACTCATAATATTACTTCTGTTGTGCTTGATGCGAGTGGTTCATTAGGTCCTTTCCTAGATGCTACTATGGCTAGTCTAGGAAACACTGAAACTCCTAGTGAAGACACTGTTACACCTGTTAGCTCACCTGAGTCTAGAGAGAGATATGATATTAATGATGGTTACATTTAGTTCACTAATGAATTTATTGAAGAGTGCCGAAACACACGTGGTGCTAGTGCTATTAAGAGTCTCCTTGAGAGACGTACCATTATTCCTAAACTGACTTATGATCCTAAGTTTGCCACTTCTCCCATAGATATTAAAGATAAATATTATGATTTTTCTCTTTATTTATCCAATTTAGACATTGTTGAGAAAGAACCTTTTTGTGGGACTGAAAATGAGAGTGTTGTAGCTCATATGAATGAGCTTTCCACTATGAGTGCTTTATTCTCTGATGATTTTAAGATGCGCAAGTACTTTGTTCTAAGATCTTCCCTTTTTCACAAAAAGGAGAAGCCAAAGCTTGGTTTAAAAAAGGCAGACTTTTTGGATTGGTTTGGAAATATTGCAATGCCTGATGATATGGATTGGCTCATTGTGGGTGATTTCAACCTCTGTAGAAAGCCTTCTGATAGAAATAGATTGGGTGGAGATGTGAATGGTATGCTTCTCTCAATGAAGCCATTAATAATTTGGGTCTCATAGAATTACCCCTTAAAGGTAGAAAGTTTACTTGGAGTAACATGCAAAAAGAACCCCTTTTGGAAAGGTTCGACTGGTTCTTTACTTCTGCTTCCTGGACTCAGAGCTTTCCTGCAACTTTTGTTGCTCCTCTTACAAAGCCTACCTCTGATCATTTTCCTTGTGTCATCTCCATTGGCACAATGATACCCAAAGCCTAGGTGTTCAGATTTGAAAATCATTGGATGCATCATAAGGAATTTAAAGCTATTGTTCAAAATGCCTGGAATATTCCTGTTGGCTTTCAGGATTCTGCCAAAAAAATCAATGCTAAATTCAAAAATGTGAGAAGGGGGCTGAAGCTCTGGGCAAAAAATTTGCCCTGCCTGAAATCACAAATCTGCAATGTTAATACCACCATTGATCTTCTGGATGCCATGGAGGAAATGAGAACTCTTACTGTCCTAGAATGGAATCTCAGAGATCTCCTAAAAAATCTTATAATTTCTCTGTTACAAGATCAAAATACTTATTGGAAGCAGAGGGGGGAAATTAAATGGGTTAAGCTGGGTGATGAAAACAAAAAATTCTTTCATTCCAAAGCTACCATAAGTTTCAGGCATTACTACATTTCCATGCTCAAAGATGATTCTAATGATGATATTCATGATCATGATGGCAAAGCAGATCTCCTATGGAAAGCCTTTAAAGATAGATTGGGTACTTCTGATAAGCCTGAAATGCACTTCAATCTTAATGATTTGGAAGGGGAAGGCTTAAGGCAAGAGGAAAAGGATGCTTTGGAAAAACCTTTCTCTGATGAGGAGATTGAAGATGTAATTAAAGAACTTCCAAATGATAAATCCCCTGGCCCAGATGGTTTTAACAATGAATTCATGAAACAATGTTGGCCTATTATTAAGGATGATGTGAAACAACTCCTTATGGATTTTTATGAGGGGCAAACTTCATTGGAAAGCATTAATGCCTCTTTTATCACCCTCATTCCAAAAATTGAAGCTCCTCTTAGGCCTATTTCTCTGCTGAACAGTGTCTTCAAGATTATAACCAAAATTCTGGCTAATAGATTGCAGAAGTTCATCCTCAAACTTGTCCACAAGAATCAATATGGTTTCCTCAAACAAAGGTCTATTCAAGATTGTTTAGGTTGGGCATTTGAATTCCTTGACCAATGCCACAAGTCCAAAGAAGAAATTTTAATTCTTAAGCTTGACTTTGAAAAGGCTTTTGATAGAATTGAGCATTCTGCAATTATCAATATCCTCAAAGCCAAAGGTTTTGGTGATAAATGGATTTCTTGGATTCAGTTAATCTTTGGTTCAGCTTCCTCCTCTGTTCTGTTAAATGGAGTGCCTAGAAAAAAATTATTGCAGAAGAGGTGTAAGACAAGGTGATCCTTTATCTCCTCTCCTGTTTGTCTTGGCTGCTGATCTTCTCCAAAGCATCCTCAATAAAGCAATGAATGTTGCTCTTCTTTCCCTTCCCATTGAAGGTGTGTTCTATCCTGATTTCCCCGTGGTGCAGTATGCCGATGACACTTTATTAATCCTCAAGGCTAACTCTGAGAAACTATTGTGCCTCAAGGCTCTTCTTCATACTTTTGCACTCTCCACTGGACTCAAAGTTAATTATTCTAAATCTAGTATGATGCCAATTAACATGGACTCTGTGAGGCTTGAGCACTTTGCCAATACTCTATCTTGCCTCCCTGGCTCATTGTCATTCACTTACCTTGGACTGCCTTTAAGCATTAATAAGCCTGCAGTGGAACATTTCCTGCCTATTGTTCAGAGAGTTGAGAGAAGGCTGTGTGGGATTGCTGATTTTCTTAATTATCGGGGGAAACTACAGTTAGTTAAATCTGTTTTATCCTCCCTTCCCATATATTACATGAGTTTTTTTGATCTTCCTGTCACTATTAAAGATCAGCTGGTTAAGTATATGAGACAATGCCTGTGGAGAAAGAAAACATCTGATGTTCAAGCTAGAGGTCAAGCACTTGTTGCATGGAAGAAAGTTTGTCATCCTAAGAACCATGGGGGATTGGGGGTGCTGGACCTTAATGTTCAAAACTCTGCACTTCTTTTGAAGAATTTGGATAAATTTTACAATCACAAGGATATCCCATGGGTTCACCTTATCTGGAACACTTATTACTGTAATGGTAAACTACCTGGAAGAAGTCTTGAGGGATCCTTTTGGTGGAAAGCTCATCTGAAATTGGTTGACATATTTAAAGGGATTGCAAAGTGCTCGGTGGGTGATGGAAAATCCACCCTTCTCTGGTCTGATATGTGGAATGATGGATGTCTGCAGCATAAGCTTCCTCATCTCCTTTCCTATGCAAAAAACCCACACATCTCTATCAATGAGTTTCTGCAGACAGATAATATTCAAGATCATTTTTTCCTCCCTCTGTCATAGCAAGCTTACTAGGAATATCAAAACCTTGAGCAAATACTCAGTGTTGGCATGCAGGGGGAAACTAACAACTGGAGTTACATTTGGGCAGTAATTTTACAGTCCAAAAGGCTTATTATTCTTTATCTGGTTACCAACCTGTTCAGCCACATTTCTCCTAGTTGTGGAAATCCTCCTGTCAAAAAAAGCATAAATTCTTCTTCTGGCTCTTGCTTCTTGACAGGCTAAACACACGAAACCTTCTTAAAAGGAAATGTTTTACTCTGGCTTCTTATGAATGTGTGTTTCATGGCTGCATCAGTGAGGAAACCATGCTACACTTATTTTGGGACTGTCCTTTTGCAAGAGCTTGCTGGGCTGAAATTTCTCATGTCCAAGTGACTGATCAAAAAAGTTTGAAGCTTTAGCCAGTATTAAAAAAGATCTTAAAGTCCCTTTTGCAATGGAAATTATTATGTTAGGAGCTTGGGGCATATGGATGTGCAGAAACAATGAACTCTTCAACAACAAGCATGCTTCGATTGAGGAATGGAGGGCTATTGTCGCCCAGGAATTAAGATGGGTCCTGTATAGAATTAAGAAAAAGAATCATCAGGGCCTCAAAGATTGGATTGAGAATAATTTAGACAGGAGATATCTGCTTAGAATGTTATCCCTCTTTTGAGGTGGCCTGAACTTGTAAATACTTTTTGTAACCCTTTATGATATATAAAAATTGCAGTGGGTGCTTTACCCTACTGTTTTACCTTCAAAAAAAGCTTGGTTTAATAGATTACCTCTTGGTTCCATTGATAGCCCTAATTGTTTGATTGCTTCTATCTTCCAGAAATATTTTCCTCCTAGTGCTAGACATGCTGCTTTGTAGAGACTTTTTGATTTTAAACAGGGAGAAGAACAGAAATTGCCTGAGTCATGGACGAGGTTCTGTGCCTTGATTCATGCACATCCTGGATGTCCATTACCTAAAAATGAGCTCCTTGATATTTACTTAATGGACTAACTGATGATTCTAGGATATACCTAGATAGTTTTTCTGATTGTGTTTTCAGGGGGAACTCCTACAGATGCTGAGGAACTAATGGCTAAAATAAGCAAGAATTACGATGATTGGACTTCAACTGAGCTAAATACACTTAAACCTATTACTCCCGAACCAGTTCCAACACCAACACTAAAGAAGATGGGAGTAATTGCATTAAATGATGAAGTGATGAAAGAAGCTAAGAAATGTCTAAAGGAGAAAGGTATTAGAGCTGAAGATGTGAAGAATCTTCCTCCTATAGAAGAATTACGCAAGCCAATTCCCCACTCATCTACTATTGAGGTACACTCTCTCCACTTTGATGAAGGTGATATTCCCTATGGTAAGCCTCATGATCAATGCTTAGATGAACTTGACACATTTATTGTTAAACAAGGTAATTTTAATAAAAAAGTTCAGAATCATTTATTGTAAAACTATAGAGCTATTAATGAGTTGAAAGATATTGTGGAAAGAACTACAAAGGATATTAAAATGCTTTGTAAACACTTTCAAATGGTTCAAACTCAAATTGATCAACTTGCTAAGGTACAAAAGGATATGGTAGTTAATGCCTCAGGAGAAAAACATGCTTATGGAATTAGAACTAGGAGTGGTATAGCTATTCAAGATCCTTTATATCCTGAAGGACACCCTAAAATAATTGAGCAGGATTCTCAACAAGGTGAATGTAGTGGTAGTCCTCGTAATAGAAATAAAAAGAAACACAAAATAGTTGAGGAACCCTCTGAACCTGCTGTAGATCCTAATAGTATATTTCTCTCTGATGCTAAAACTGAAAGTGGTGATAAAAATGATGCTCCTGATAAGGAGGAAGTTGAGGAAGAACCTAAGAAGCACACTAAGAACACTAGGTACACTAAGGAAGATTTTATTGCTAAAAACATGGTAGTGAGGGAGAACCTTGGGTGAAGAAACCTATGCCTTTTCCCAATAAGAAACACAAGTCAAAGGAGGAAGAACACTACAACAAGTTTTGTGAGTGGATGAAAACTTTATTTTTGCAAATTCCTTTGACTGATGTTATTAAGTTGCCTCCTTATTCAAAGTATATGAAGGATATTGTCTCTAATAAAAGGAAGATTCCTAATGAGGAAATTTCTACTTTGCTTGCTAATTATTCCTTCAATGGTAAGGTTCCAAAGAAACTTAGTGATCCAGGTATACCAACTATTCCTTGCTCTATTAAGAATAATTATGTTAGAACTACTTTATGTGTTTTGGGAGCTAGACTTAGTGTTATGCCTTTTTCTCTCTACAAGAGACTCCAGCTAGAAAAGTTGATACCAACTGATATATCTTTGCAAATGGCTGATAAGTCAACTACTATTCATGTTGGGATATGTTAGGATGTTCCTGTTCAAGTGGCTCATAATTTCTTGGTTTTAACTGATTTTGTTGTGCTTGAAATGCCTGAAGATGATAATATGTCTATTATTCTTGGGAGACCTTTTCTTAATACTGCAAGTGTTGTCATCAATTGTAATCAAGGAAAAGTAACTTTTAATATTAATGACAAAGAGCATACTGTCTATTTCCCCAAGAAGGTTGCTAAGAGCTATTGCCTGAATTCCATTGAAAATATTGAGAGCATCAAAGTTGGATAAATATATTGTCCCATTCCACAAGAAAGTTTTGAAACTATTATGATTGGGACCATTGCTATCAAGTTTGAGGTAACATAATCACTTTGCGGAATGCAAAGTTTTGTTTCATATAAGATTGTTTTGGTAACAAGACTTGATCAACCTTGTTAATAAAAGGATTTTAATGAATGAAACAATGATTTCACAGTGGTTATACTTGCTCACTTTTATTTTTCTCCTTCCTAATCTTTTTTTGTTTTTCTTTTATTAGCTTTAGTTTTACTAGTTGTTTGCTTGTTAGAGTGTCTTAGAACTTCTATAGTTTTGGTTTTTTTTGCTTTTGCTTCTTCTAAAAAAATCTTTTCTGTGAGAAAATCAATTTTCATACCTAAATTGGCCAAAAATAAAGTGTCCCGAAAAATTCCGGAAAATTCATACTAAATTTTTCCTCGAAAAAAGGGGCAGAGGGACACCTGGAGTGGCCCAGGGGGATCCCCTAGGCCAGCACACCCCCTGGTGGCACGGCCAGCCCCAGGGGCGCGCCTGGCAAGGGTGGGACCCACCTGAGCCCCTCCAAGTTGTCTCCTTCGAGCCACTTCTTTATCTCTCCCGAAAAACACCGGAAAAATTTCTCAAGATCGATTTCCTGCTGTTCTTGCTCCCGATTTTCGATCTCCTTGCTCAGCCCATCTTTGCTACTAATTTTTTAGAGGAATTACTCCTTGGTATGTGCCTCCTCCGCTTGTCCAATTAGATTTGTGATTGGTAGATTGTATCTTGAGTATTTTGCTATTGTAGGTGTCGGGTTGTGTGATCTTGGATGCTTGCTCTGTGTTTAGAGATTTCATTTTGATGCATGTGTAGCCCTCTAGCAAGTTCCTACAGTAGTTCCTCATAATTTATCAACTTGGAAATCACTTGGTTTGATGTTTGTCTAAAAATTTCAGAAAAAAGGGGGGTCATGGACAACCACACCTATGGTGAAATATTTGAGAGTGATGCACCTAGAAGGACAAGGCCTTCAAGATCATCCTCCCAAGCTAGGCCCTCATACAATGAGGATCTCATTACACCGTGATTTGGCGACGAGGGAGATGAGGGGGATGCGCACCCTTCCACCTTTCCTTGTCCTACCTTTTTGCGGGCTGCAGGGATTCTCAATGATTTCCTAACCTTAGTTCGGAGGGTTGTATTAATGAGTTATATGCAGGATGAGAGTGTGCAGTATGATACGCTCACTAAAACCTTTGTGGAGAGTTTATCTTTTTCTAATAGCCCCTTCAAGCCAGATGTGTCTTTCAAAATCTATAACAGGCCTTTATCCATGACATTGAGGAGATTTTGTGAAATCTTGGGTACTGGAACAGCTGGGACGGTGAAGAAGATTCCATCTCAACCCGCTGATTTGTTGGAGCTCTACCGCAGGATAACTAATGATGATGACCGCAGAGCCCATCGAGGAAAGATAAGAAATATTCAACTCCCAGCTATCAGGTATTTTGCTTCTTATCTTGCCACCAGTGTTCTTGGTAAGGAGAACACTATCAATACTTCCAACTATCATTTGGACTTCTTAGCTGCTACACTCAACAATGAAACCAGGTACAATCTTGGTTCTCTCATTGCTCGTCGCTTAGCTGCTAAGGGACCCATTTATGGGGGAATTATTGTTGCACGTGTTGTTGCTGCTTTAGACCTTTCTATTGATCCAAATGATACAGTTTTGGCTCCTCAGATGCTTTACTTAGCTTCCATGAAAGCGCATCACTTTGTCACTGCTGGATCTACCCTTGAGAGTCTGGTTTATAGAATGTTGTTTACTAACGGGGAAGAGAGAGATTCCTTTGCCCCAAACCACTTTGTTCAGTATTTCCCATGGGACCTTTGTCACTCTCCAACGAGGATATGGACGAGAAGCTGCACATTCTTGGATTCCATGGACACTATCAGGGGGACACGCCCTCATACGACCCCTCTGTGCACTACACGGGGGAGTCCTCGAGCTCATACAAGGACGAAGGGGCCTCTTCGTTGTATTACAGAGGTGCACCTTCTTGGTCACCATGGAGTTGAGCCCCACTTAGTCCAAAATCCTAAGCTAGGGGGGAGGTATACCGACATCACACTCATCTATATATCATGTTTCGTCGGTTCTTTGTATATCCATGTTTCGCTTTCTTTTTGGTTTTTGTTTCTGCTTTCTAAAAACACAAAAATACCAAAAATATTTTTGCTGTTTCTCTTGGTTTGTTTCTTTGTTTTTTTAGCTTTGGTTTGCCTTAAAGAAAAAATCCAAAAATATTTTGCTTTGTTTGGTTTTTATTTGTGTGCTTGCTTTAAAAAAATCAAAAACACCAAAAATATTTGTTATTCTTCTTTGGTTTTGTGAAGTTCTTTGCAGGGTTCAGCAGTCCTCAGTGGAGTCTGGTTTCATGTTATTATTCAAGCCATGTAAGTGAAGAGCAATAATGAAGATTAAGACAACTTGAGGTGTGGTAAGAGGTAGGTAACGAACTCTATTTGTTTTCAGTTTTGTACATATACTTGATGACTCCTTGTTGACGTGTAGCACTTCGTCAGGAAACCCCAAGAGCAAGGTGTGAAGCAGCAAAGCAGCAAGTCTTCCCTCAGTAAGAAACCAAGGTTATCGAACCAGTAGGAGGAAGGAAACATCTCAAAGGTGTTGCAAGCAACGTGAAAACCTGCACAACACAAACTAAAGACTTTGCCCAAACGAACAGTGATGTTGTCAATCTCACCGGATGATGTAACAAAGGATTAAGTATGGTGTGGAAGGTGATGATGGTTTGCATCAAGTAAACAGTAACAATGGAAGATGTATCAATGGTAAAGATTGGACCGGGGTCCATAGTTCACTAGAGGTGTTCTCCTTAGATAAACAAACATGGCATGCTGGGTAAGAAAATTACAGCAGGGCAATTGACAAGAACTGAGCAAGGCATAACAATGCAATACTAGACAAAAAGATCCGATGAGATTCGATACAATATACATAGACCGCCATCCAACTGCATCTATGACTATAAGTCCACCTTTAGGTTATCATCCGAACCCCCTCCAGTATTAAGTTGCAAGCAACAGACAACTGCTTTAAGAAAAGTGTGTAAGGTAAATAATCCAATTGTTCCATGAAAAAGAGACAGTTGTTTTCTCCCTAGTGGCAACAGTACATCTACAATTGAAGAGATTTCTGTCACTTCCCTTGGAAACTAGAGGCATGAACCCACTATCGAGCATAAAAACCCCCTCTTGGAGTCACTACCAACTACTTGGCCAAAATAGCTAATAACAACCAATGGTAAGGAAATCGGTAATCATTAACTTCTCGGTTGGTTTGTGAGTAGTGACTAATCAAAATTCGGACGATTAACTGATTTAATCGGTCGGTTATTAATCAGTGCAACCTACAAAAATTAGCACCTAAAACACGCATGACTCCTCTTGCACCTCAACCACATAACCTATTAAAGACAACCTCGAGTTCCCGGATGAGATCCTCAAAGCGCTCGAGCTATTGTATCTGAGGTCTGGTCGGCAACTACGAGGAGCTTGTCAGCAGCGACAAGAAACTAGTTGGTGATGGCGGAAATAGAGCTCCTAGAGGCAGGGATCAAGCGGGAGCTTCGCAAAACCTACTTCACTAGGGCGGGCTAGCGGATGGATGGGCGATATGTGTTGATAATTTTGCAACTTTTTTGACGAAGTGCAATAATTAATCAGGAACATACCTAGTAATCAGAGTGTCAAAGATATTAATCGGGCTAAACGATTAACACAAATGATTAGTGGTAATCGATACAGTCAGGTCCCTAGTAGAGATTAATCGGCCTATTAATCGCTGATTCGAATGATTTTTTGAACAGTGCTAACAACAGAGAGCATGCAAGATCACAAACAACACAGACATGATAGAATCATAAGACAAAACCATTAATCAATCTAACATAGTAATCTCAATATCCATCGGATCCCCACAAACACAACATGCATGATTACAAATAGATTAGATCTTGATCATGAACGGAGCTCACAAGATCTATACATGAAAGAACAAAGGAGGAGATACAACCATCTAGCTACTACATGGACCCGTAGTCCAAGGTGGAACTACTCACGCTTCATACCGGAGGCTGGCATGATGAAGAAGAAGGCCTCCCGGATGATATCCCCTCCGGCAGGATGCCGAGAAGAACTTCAGATCCCCCCGATCTAGGGACGATGATGGCGGTGGCTACAAACGGTTTCGTGGAGTTTTGATCGGGTGCCTAGGGTTTCTGCATTGGAGGCTTCTTATAGGCGAAGGGGCGAGCCAGGGGGCCACTAGGGCGGCTGCATCCCCCCAGGTGCAGGGTGGGCCCACCCGCGTGGCCAGGGGGTGTGGCCCCCCTAGTGAGCCTTCTCCGTCTCGTCTTCTGGCTTCGTGTTGCCCACGGTAAAATATTGACTATGGCTTTTGTCCCATCCAATTCCTAGAATATTGATTTTCTGCCTTTCTAGAACCAAAAACAGAAGAAAACAGGCAGCTGGCACTGTGGCAAATTGTTAATAGGTTAGTTCCAGAAAACATATAAAAACACCTCAAAGTGTGGACAAAGCAAAGAAAAGTAGATAGTAAAAATGCATGGAGCATAAAAAATTATAGATACGTATTCGACATATCAAACATCCCCAAGCTTAACTCCTGCTCGTCCTCGAGTAGGTAAGTGATAAAAGAATAATTTTTGAGGTGACATGCACCATCAAAACCAAGATCAAACCATTTGCAAGCATTGAAATATGGGATCAAAGAACTCTAAACATGTGCATGAAAGATGGAGTTCTAACAATAAGACAAAGTAACTATGCATGCAACATGAAAGGCTACAAACAATGATCATGAAAAACATCCATTGGAAAATGTTTATTTGTTTCACATACAGAAAACATGGCATAGTGGCATTCAGCTTGTCCCTCATAGAGTAGCAAATATATGCATAGGACACCTTCAAGGTTCATAAGAGTGACTAGATACAAATAGCACAAGAACAAGCAATATCAACAATATGCATCAATCAATAAGTTTTGGGACACTGCACATAGAACTAAGAATGACAACTATGCTCTCTTAACTGGTGCCTAAAGGATAGAAGGTGGAGACTCAATATAATAGTGGAAGAAAGTCCCTTCATAAAGGGAATCAGGGATTTCAAGTTTCAAAAAGAGCTTCCAAAAATTATGGTACTTGTTACCTTTTAGCCCTCATTGCCCCTATCATAAGCATCTTGAAGTGATTAAGGTTAGAGTGAACAAATATGGATTATATGCTTGACGAAGTATAAGTTGGCAATCTCATGTCGCTTGAATACGAGGGCCACACCTCATGCTACTCAACTTCAGCCACCTGTAAGTTCTTGTCATAGTAAGTACATGTGTATGATACGCCCAATTTGCATCACCTTTCTATATCATAATTCACCTCTATTCATTGATATTTGTCTTATTACGAGGTATTACTTATGGCTTTTTCATCTGTTTATGCATGTTGGACGATTCCTGGAGGATGGACTGCCGGAGTCTGGATTCTGATGGAAAAGAAGGCGTTTCGGTGCAATTTCGCAAAGATCAGAAAAATACGAGAAAATATGGAAACATATTATTTCTCCAGAAGATTGAGGGAGCCAGAAGGAGGGACGGAGATGGGCCTCAGGGGGCCCACACCCCCTAGGAGCGAGCCCACCTGACCCTGCGCCTAGGGCAGGTGTGGCCCACCTGCCCGACCTTCGACTCCGCCCCTTCGCCTATATCTTCCCTACGGATCCCTAATACCAGGGGAACGACCATAGATAGATTTCCGCCGCCTCTGGGGGCGGAAAACACCGAGAGAGAAAGATCTCTCTGGCAAACAAATTTCTGCAGGGGGAATTCCTTCCCGGAGAGGGGAGACCATCGCCATCAACACCGTCATCAAGCTAGGCTTCATCGGGATCATCATCATCATCCACACCATCATCTCCACCAGCACCATCACCACCACTCCATCCCGCTGTAACAATTGTGTTGGGTATTGCTTTAGTTCTTAGGGGAAACTTTCCTGGTGTTAATTACTATTGTAGTTGATGCTTGTGAGTGGAACCATTGGATTATTGTTTATGTTCAGATTTTTATCCACTATCCTATCATCTTTGATCTTGATCCATATAATGTCTTGTTAGTAGTTCGTTTAGTTCTTGAGGACATGGGAGAAGTCATGTTGTTATTAGTGGATCTGTGATGAGTTATTATTCAATGATCTAGTATTTAAGTTGTGGTGCTATTCTTCTAGTGGTGTCATGTGAACATCGACTACATGACACTTCACCATTTATGGGCCTAGAGGAATGCATTGTGTATTTGGCTACTAATTGTGGAGTTGTCAGTGTGACAGAAACCTGAACCCCGGTTAGGACACCTTTGCACAAGGGAGTGTAGGATCTCAGAGTTTAAGGCTATGGTTAGATGTATATCTTAATTACTTTCCTGTAGTTATGGATGTTTGCAGGGGTGTTTAATCACAAGTATGTATTAGTCCTAGGAAGGGTGGTATGTTAGCACAGGTTCACCCACACAACACTTACAAACACCAAAGAAGAGTACTCAACTATTTGAAGCGAAAGCACTTGACAGAATTCCCATGTGTCATCGAGAACGTTTGGTCCTTATAAGTATTTCCACCGGTTTGTCCTTTGCTAAGAAAGGATTGGGCCACTTGCTCCGTTTGTTCGTTACTTTTGTTACTTGCTCTTTGTTTTGTTGCCTTGTCAGAAAACCACTAAAAATCCGTTTGCTAAGTATTCACAGGGAGTTCTTGCTCCATACCACTGTTGGCACCTTCTGCTCCTCGTTGGGATCGACACTCCTATTTATCGAAAGTACTACGATACACCCCCTATACTTGTGGGTCATTAGTGTATCATAGAGAACCACCAACGGGGTACCCCTTGAACATGGTACATGAGCTATCCCATAACCAAAATGACAAGGCAAGCAGACAATGAGCATCTCAGCGATATTTTTATTTACTATGTGCATAGCTTTTTATTGAGGATGCTTCACAAAATGCTCATTATGGTGATGCTGCAAGTTTCCACCATGATAACAAAATACTTTTGGAAGATAGCTGAAACAAGAATATACTTGGAATGGTGTAACACACCATGCATAGGAGTTTATAGTGGACACTTTGGAATAACTTGGTTTCTCTCACATCCCAAAGTTCTTCAAATTTTGAAATGTGAAAAATAAATAAACAAAAGAAACAATTGTTGAAATTTAGGGTGAAAAGAAACTTTTTTCTTCTAAATGGAAACCTCAAAACCCTTCTTGAACAAAATTTGAATGAAAAGGGCATCCAACAAAATTTCAATCAAGTGAAATGCATTCATCAATGAATGTATCTTGAAACACACAGTGGGGGCCTTCCCCACTGTATTTGTGTCAAAAAATGTATCTTGAAATTTAAGACCTTGGAAAAGTCAAACCATAACCCTAAAACCGTAATGAAAGAAATCATTTCCAACATCTCTCTAAGACTATGGATTTGGTCCATATAAAAAATTCAGCAATAATCATTTTTGAATGATCAAAAATGATAAATAAAAATATTAGAAAACCATAGAAATTGGTTTCACTCAATTTGGAGCCATAGATAAAAACTTATGAATTTAATAAGATAAAAGGAAATAATTTCCAAGGCTAATAAAGCTCCTAGCTAAAATCATTACCAAATTGTAAGCCAAGTAATCCTAAAAGGATTTAAAAGGATAAACAAATGTTAAATAAAATTATACAAATTAGAATCACCAATTTTGGA
Source organism: Avena atlantica (assembly GCA_910589765.1). Lineage (NCBI taxonomy): Eukaryota > Viridiplantae > Streptophyta > Magnoliopsida > Poales > Poaceae > Avena > Avena atlantica. Next base: position 347,698,164 of record OU342738.1, on the reverse strand, counting down.
ACTATAAGTAAAAATATATGGATTTTATAAGATAAAGAAAGAAAGAAATAAAGAATATTAAAAAAACAATTTAAATATTGACCAAATCCATAAGCAAATGGAATAAAGATAATCCAAATAAAATTAAAGGAATCAAGATTATTTAAATAAAATTATATGGGCTTTTAACCACATTCAGTTTTATTTGAATGAAGACAAAATACTTAATTTAAATGATTAATTAAATCATGAGAAAAATAATTGAAATTACCAAAGTGAACTGAAATTTATCTAATTAACTTAAAAATAATAAAATATTAATTAAATAAAATTATATGGTTTGGATTTAAATTATTTAAATAAAGACAAAAGACCTAATTTAAATGAATTATTAAACCATAAAATAATATTTGAAATATTCTAAAAATGGAATTTTGAACATATAAATAAACAATATTAGACTACTGAAAAGGTTTGATAAACTTTTGAATTCAAAGAGATGTTTAAAACATATGATTCAAATCAAAACAGAAATTAGAAATAGAAAAAATAGAAGAAAAAAGGGAAAGGACCAGCCCAACTAACCTAGCCCAACCGACTAGCCCAGCAATGTAACATCCCAAAAATACCAAACTTAGATCATCAAACACTAATCATCAAGATTAGGGTTAACCAAAAACTTTTCTGAATAAACTCATGAATGCATCCATATGTGTATGCATGGATTTTGAATTTCTTTAAAAACCACCTTGTTTGTGTGATCCATTGCTTGTAAAATGTTTCTTAGGTGAAATGAACATCATCTAAAACATTTCCCACACTTCTCCTAAAGACAAGTAAATCAAAACAAATATATTAAGTGAATGGTCATTTTGGCCAATTTAACTCACATGCCTACTTTGGCTGTCCCAAACTTTCAAAACCTAACAGAAACTTTTCTGGATCTTTGCAACCCTTGAATGTACTCATAACAAAGTATCAAGGCCCACTTTGTGATCATCCAGAAACTTTCAAATGCATAGTTTAAATGACAATTCAAAATTGAATCTTTATCATATGGGAAGATCCCACTTTTCCAAAACCCACTCAAACAAGCTCAACTTTCAAAACCCAAGCATCTGCAGACTCACCAGCACCAATCTAGCAAACTCACCAAAATTCATTTCAAAATTCAAAACTTGATTTCATGCGGCCATTTCATCAAACAGGTTGCAGACACAAATCAAACAAAACATCAAACACTATAGTGTGCAGTGATTCTTGCCTAACTTGTTCCCTAGTTAGCTCACACGCAACTTAGTAGATCATCTAGAAAGTTTAGCCCAACACTAGCACCCCTGGGAGCTTGCCATTGTCATTAATGGTGAACAGCCGAGCACCCCAATGTCACCCCATTGTGGACAGCAGGCTAGAGGAAGAACTAGCCGTGCCAACCTTGTCTGGGAGGCAGCCCACCGTCCACCGCCACTCCCTGTCCCAGCCGCGAGCGTTGCCAAGCCCTGGACCACGCGCACAAGCCGTGCCCAGACCATGCCGAGTGTGCGCCAGAGCGCCACCCTCGACCATCACCCACAGACCGCGCGCCGCCCTCACCGCGTGCATACACGGTCGCCATCAACCCAGGAGACCGCCAGACATCCCCGTTTGTTGCCCCGTGCCATACAGCCACCGCCCGCCGTCGAAGATGCCGCCTCTGCCGCGCAGAGCACCGGCCGTTCCAGACCAAGCCACACCGCCCCATGCCTGGCGACCATGTCGTTGAGCATCGCCAGGAGACACAGCACCGTCCCCTACCCTTGCCCATGCCATTAGCCGCCTGTAACGTCGCCCCCGACGAGCTCACCGTGCGCCCCGACGGTCCCTCGCTCGACTATAAATAGAGGCCACCCCCGCACGATTTCTTCACACCATCTCACTCCCCTATCCTCACTTATCGTGCCACACCATTCTCAGAGCAAGGCGGGCACCACCTCGCCGGAATTTCACCGGAGCCCGCCGCCTCTGGAGAAGAAGGGAGCCAGCGATTGGAGCCGCCCCAGGAGAAGCCACCGATACCAGGAGGTTCGCCGTCGTCGACTTCGTCGTTCGCCCGCCTCGCCGACCCTCGCCCGTACCCCGGTGAGCCCCGAGCACCCCTCACTGGCCGCGCTAGGTTTCGTTCTCGCCGAAGCTGTCTCACGTCGACGATGACCCCCAGCCGTTGGATTAGAACTAGATCGAACGATCCACGTTGCCCCATACCGCTTCGCCCAGCCCCGTGTCACTGACGAGTGGGGACACCCACTTAAGCAGCCCGCGGGAGCACTGCGCTTAGCAGGCCGGCCCGTTAGAATTTCCCGCGCATCCCAGCGATTCAAATTAAATCTTTTTCTATTTCACTTCAAACACACTTCAGCACTCAACTTCAAAAATCAACCCAGATCGATGCAGTGCACCAATTTGAATGAAACCAATTTTGTTGGAAAGGTCTGTGAATGCTTAATCCAAGCCTGTTGGATTCAAGTCATTTGGATCTCTAGATCACCCATAGTAAAAATAACAAGGCAGAACTTTTCTGCATTCAAACATTTTTCAAATTTAAACCATAAAAGCTTTTGAGTTGATTCCAACTCTCAAAAATCACATTTAACCATACCTTTCAGAATATATAAAAATATATAGGTTTACTTGCAGAAATAATGTTCAAGTAATAAAAGAATGTTACATAAGCATTTCTAGCCACTTTAATTAATTAAAATAAAAGGGTAAAACCTTATTAAATTATGACACCACTTTAAATCACATTTCCATGGACTACAATATGTGGTGATGACATGTGTCAACATGATCCCATGTTTAGTTTGGAGAATATTAAATCTTAAGTAATTTTTCAATGAGTAGAAATTACTTTTCTAAAAATAAAAATATTTAAACCAAGCCTTAACCTTGTAATGTTAGAGATGATGCTAGATCATCTATAGGACCCTTGTGTGTGATGATTGCAAGTAGATAAGTATTGTTTGGTGATTGTGTACCTCGTATTTATTCATAGACGCTAGTACCGACCAAGGATACGAGGAGGAAGGAGGATACTACGAAGAGGAAGCCGAGGAGAACTTCAACCACTGCTCTGCACAAGGCAAGCCTAATACTACTAGTGATTGTGCAAGCTAACACTTGCAAGATACTATACCTATGCAAGCTTATACTCATATTGATGCAAGCTAACCCTTGCCAGATACCCTACTGATGCCACAAACCCATACTTGTGATATGACTACTATATGCCTTAAGCATATGTGATCATACCCACTTGATAAACCAAATCCTAGTTTTATGTGCAAGCTTCTTACTTTATTTCTTTATCAAAGCTTACTTAGAGTTTACTTAAGTGACTGGTAGATTTTGGAAAGATGCTGAAGGTTGCATAAAGAGCATAAAATTTGGCCTAAGCTAGAAGCCTTGATATCAGCCTAAGATATAAGGTTGGACTTAGTGAAACTCCAGTAGTTACCACCCCTCATTAGTACTACCCCCACCTGTAGATGCTAGTGCTAAGCATAAAACTTGATCAACTTTTAGATGGGAATACTTGGTGGAAAAATAGTTATGAAAACCTTGGAATGATGGATCATTCTATTGAAATGTTTTGGACATGTGTTTCCGAACACTTGATGATTTTGGTGATGAAGATGTTGAGGCATGAGCCTTAGCCCTTTATAAAACTAATGGTTGTCTGGATGCGATACCATTCCAATTTTAGCATACAACCACAATACCCGAATATTGGGTAGGGCTTGACTGGAAACTTATATACCTTAGTATTAGTTCCCTCACGGCCAAGGTCTGAGCTGAGGCTACCTTGTGAATATTGTCCACCTGTGCAGTACCCAAGATGACAGTGGTCATGGTTGGGAGGCCAAACTCACAGGAGAGGTGCTTATACTAGGGCGTGTAATTGAAAGGTTAGGATTGATTATCCGCATACTGAGTATGGTGAATTCAGGATTTGTTCCTGGCGGATGTATCGAATGTTGTGGTGAAAGTGTACAATCTCTGCATAGTGTCAAACTATTCGAATAGCCGCGTCCGCGGTTATGGACAGTTGGAGTGGCCATACTGTTCCCCTGCCAGACTTTTCAAAATGACTTGTGAAATGAATTGAGACTTTGACTTGACCACAACAGAGTTGTGACCTGAATTACAAGATCCCACTTAGGAGTTATAAAATTGTGACTAGCTTTGGAACTTAGTAGAGATAAACCTGGCTTTTTGCAAAACAACCCTAGAGCCTAGTGTCCTATTATCCAAAAAACCCCTTACCTGTTAGTATTAGTTTGCGAGTACATAAAGAGTACTCATGGCTTTGTCCCTGGCTATTCCCATGGCCAGACTATGAAGAGGAGTACCTGGAAGATGGACCCTAGGAAGGTTACGACAACTAGGATCATCTCCCATCGTCAGCATTGCCTGTGACCCCGAAGATGGAGCTTCGCCTACGCTACCGTTATTATTATGTACTCCGCTGCTTGATATTGTATTAAGAACTGGATCATGAGATCCCCATTTGTGTAAGAACTTATGTATCGTTTGTAATGGATGAAGTACTATGGTATCCAATTATGTTATGTCTCGCAAAAATGGTAATCCTGGGATTGCGATGTATGGCATAACAGGCATCTAGGATTGAAAAATCCGGGTGTTGACAAGCAAGCCCAACAACAGCCCACCCGGGAAACCCCTCTCCCCTGGACTTTTCTCACCGCACATTTCCCCCTCAACCCACTGATCTCGCGGCCCCACAACTGCCAACTCATCATCGTCCGTGCGGTGACCTCGCCCTGTTCCCCTCTGTCGTTTTTGTGTCATTGAATGCCTCGCGTAAATTCACGTTATTGCCGGATTGATTCTCGCCCGCGACCTTGCCCTCTTAAGTGCCTTCCTTCCCTATCTCATTCCCCTCAGTCGACGCACCTCGAGAGCCCCCAGGCTGCGCAAATTCCTCGCCTAAACCCCCTCTGCTCCGATGAGCTGCAACACCGATTCCGGCCAACTACGGCCATCCCCTTTCCCCTGACTCGCACGAGCGTGTTCACCATCACCGTGCGCATCTCCCTGTGGCCTCTGCTTGCCCACGCGCACCCTAGAAGACGCTGTCTGCTTCGACTCCGACGACCTCTCCCCGTAAGTACTGACCGCGCCTCTTCCCCTCGATGACGCTCACGTGCTCGTCTCACTCTTGCGCGTCTAACGCCGCCTTCCTTTGGTCGTGCCGTGGACTATAGCTTTGTCTCCGACAAAAACCGTGCGTTCTCGAGACCGTCGTGAACTCCAGCGAGCGATTGCCGGCAACCTCGTGCGCCCCTTGGTCTACGGCAACCACCTCGAGGATCCCCACGCCACGGCGAACCTGGTGAGCATATCCTTCCCTCCTCTCAGTTCCTAGAATGGCCGGATCGCTGTAGGCAGAGCCGTCTCCACCGCGTGTCGCCAGCGGCGCCGCCAAACTTTGGCCAACATGCTCAGGACCGTTAGATGTAGATCTGATGGATAGGAAAGAATGACTTAACTGAAGCGGTATGTTAGATCTGCACCGTACGATTTAACTTAAATCCAACGCACCGCGTAGCTCGATCCAGACGAAGCGATACAGACCAATAGAATCATTTCACGGGGCCAGATGTGTGTGTTTAAAATTCAAGAAATGAATTTTAATGATTAAACTTGTAAAATTCATAACTTTTGTTCTACACGTCCAAAATTTACAAATTTTATATAAATGGATTCATAAAAATGTGAACTTTCCAACCATGACCTTAGTTTAGTATTTTACTTGAAAAATTAGGTGTTTTTGCAGAAACATTTCTAGGACTATTTTGTGTATAAAAATTATTCTAAAAATGGTTTTTGAGTAAAACCGTTTGCAAATGGTTTGATTTTAACTCTATGACCATAAAAACCAACTTATGAGTTTAAAAATATATATTTTTAACACAAGGAATTGTTTCTTTGAATAAAAGCATTTCTAGTAAAACAAAAATGTTGCTATTATTATAAAAATGATTTTTGAGTAAAACCTTTGGCAAATGGATTTATTTTAAAACACTTTGACTGCTATAACTATCCAAGAAGACACTCGAAAAAGGAAGGATAAACAAACCTACCCGGTGGACTGCCTAAACACTAACATTTGAGTTTGAAAATATATTTGGCTAACACTAGAAATTATTCCTTTGAATAAAATCATTTCTAGCAAAACAAAAATGATTTAAATGGCCATTTTCACTAACTTGTTTTTAAATGGTTTTTACACTTTTATAAATGACCAGTAGGTGTTTTGAAATGTTTAGAGCCTTATTAGAAACCACTTTTCCAAATAAAAGAACCTTTGCATGCTTGCATGCATTTCTTTGTTTTTATTATTTTATGTGGTGAATTGTTTGAATGCTTGTTTTGAATTTGTGCTTTTCTTGATTGAATTGTAGTGAACTTTGAAGAGTGTGACGATTGCAAGATCAAGGAGTGAACCTAGTTTCTCTACTAAAAAGGCAAGTGGTGCTTCATATATTTTGTCCTATTATTTTGAATATGCATTAGTGATATTTTGAGTAGGACTTGCATGGAATTTTTACTAAGTATATATATGTTATGCCTTGGGAAATCCTAGTAGATATTGTCTTAGTAGAATTATTCTAAGTTAAGAAAATTGCCATGTTACCATGCTTAGCTTAGCTACTAGAAAACAAGGGTGGATTATTCATGTTATGATATTATACAAAGTCTATGACTTGTGTTTTGTTTAATAAAACAACTATGTGAATGAATCACCTGGGTGGAATTGGTAAGAATGGTTTGTGTTGAGTGGTTACATAAGGCCCAGGATGGCAAACTTGTGTATCACCCTTGTGGAAAGCTACCCAGGAACAAAGAGATTTGAGATATCAAGTGTTGAGAAGCTTCTAGTGCAGCCACATGGCAATATGGGCTCTGCCTGGATCATATAGGTTCCAATAACTTCTCCAGATGGACAGATGGTGGCAGGGTGATAGGATGGAACGCGTCCATTTGGTCTAAGGGAAGGATTCTGAAAGATCTCGTCTCGATGCATGTCGAGTTTTGTGGGGAAAGTGCACCACCTCTCGAGAGAGTAAAACCTAAGTACTTAGTCGTGTCCCCGGTAATGGACAATTTGAGCATCAAGAAATTGAAGCTATCAAGGACCTCCTCATCCTAATTTCTAAGTTAAAAGCTTGTGGTTGAATAAGGGTTAAAGGTTCACCAATTTCTATGGGTAGTTCCTTGGGTGATTTGACAAACAAAAACTTAGTGTTTTTCAACTAATAAGGAAAACCTTATTTTGAGCAAAGCAAGCCTAAGCTACACTTAGCCAAATGCATATAGATGTTAGATACCACTATTCTACCATAGTATCACTTGCCAATATAATTCAAATGTATTAACCCTTGTGGCTGTAACTTATTATGTTGCAGGTTTGTTTGATGTTAGTGAAGTTTGTTGATTAGGGATTACAAGTATACAACCAACATGATTGCCTGTGGCACTTGAAGATGAAGGACTCCATGCTATATAGTTATATCTACTGCATTGTAATAAGACCTTTGTTTCTTGATATTACATCTTAAACTGTGGATGCTAGTTATTGATCCATGGACTAGCATTGTAAACACAGGGATCTCTACCTTATCAGGTTGGGGCCTCTATAGTTTGTTGGGAGTTGGAAGCATGAGTAGAGCTTACTCATACAAGTGGAGGCTAGCAAAAGACTGGGAGCAACCAACTAAGAGAGTAATAATGGCCATAATCATGCAGAGCGACAAATCATTACCAATCAAAGCATAGAGTGGTACTACAAGTCAAGGACTAAATAATCATAGAGGTTATGGTGACTTTTCATAGTCATAACATTGTGTGAGCATGTGCCAAGTCAACCCAAACAAAACATCAAAGGAGAATACCGCAATACTATGCTTTTGTATGCTAAAACAACGCATGATTCTTTCAAGGCACACTAAGCAATCCCAATTGTTTGGAACAAGACATGCTACAACAATAATCACTAAGCATAAGGTCAAAACAACACCTAGCATGTCATGCTAAAGTCTAAGTCACAGTCAATGCAAGCTCCTCTTTCACTTTCAAGCAAGAATTTTCTACTCCTTTCCAACACCAATTGACTTATTTGAAACAACACAGCGACAACGGGGGTCCAAAATACTTTATTCAAGCAAACTAAACAACTAAGCAAACCAAACAAAAACTAAGACGCTCCAAGAACACCACAACAGTGCATGAAACAATAAAAATGAAGTGTCTAGGAAGACCTGAGCTTTTTATTGATGAAGAAGGGGATGCCTTGGGCATCCCCAAGCTTTGACGCTTGTAACTCTTGGATATTTCTTGGGTTGACACCGGGGTGGAATCCCCAAGCTTGAGATTTTTGTCCATTCTTCATCTCATTACATCATTATATCTCTACACCTGAAATTTTTCCTTCATACAAAACTTCACACAATCTTCATTAGCAACATTAGTGTATGTAACACCCTCAGAATCGGACCTATGCAAGTTTTAGCGAAACCCGCCAAACCCGCATAGAAACGATTCAAAGGTGCCCACCAGGCACTTTCGTGCGGGTGGAAAACGAAGTAATAACATTACATAACAGTCCTCGATGGGACCCACAAAACAGATATATACAACAGCGACTCAAAGAGTCGAGAATACAGATATAATATACAAAGATCCAAATCACCTTGAAAGAATAAAGCGTCCGCCTACGGACAAGATGCAAATGGGGCTAAGAGCCCTGAAGAATAACCAATGGCGTCCATAACCCTGCCCAGGCCAAGCCGGAAGGGTAACCCTGCTAACGACGTCGATCTCAAAACCTGCTTAAACAGAAGGGGTGCCGACAAAGGGCAAAGGAAAAAGAGGAGCGTCAGTACTGAGGCCAGTACACGGCGAGGCTAGAGTTCGGCGGTCCTCGCCTACATAGGTATGGTGGACTGAGCGGCAGCGGCAGCATGCACTAAACAACCTATAGAGACTCGATACAACTGGCGGCTATCAGAGAGGGATGAGAAAGGCCTATTCGGAGCCAACCTGACACTAACACCAATCAAACCCATCCTGGTGTTCCCCCTCGAGACCAAACGAGGAAGTCAACCGAGGAACTCACACAGTTGGCAGTTTTATTTATTCAGTTATTGTTGTAGCAATTACTAGTCAGGTATAGGCAATCGTCCTGATAAAAAAAGCAGTGGGCCCTTTTAGTTAATCATTCCGTTGTAGTTGCAACAATTACTAATCAGATACAGTTATCATGAGATAACCACAAAACCCAGCAGTTGTTGGTACTTTTATTCAGCCATTCCGTTGTAGTTGCAATACTTACTAGTCAGGTACAATGGTCGCAAGCGACACTCCAAACAAGCAATTGTGGGCAGTATTAATTAGCCATTCCATTATAGTGAAGCTGATTACTAGTCATTATAAAGTCAAATTTACAGCAATAAACTTTAGTTATGCTTGTCTATGGTCGAGATACTGTGCTCCAAGTCGTCCATAACCGCGGACACGGCTTTCAGAAAGTTTTAACCCGGCCGGGGTGCACAAATAGCAACACACACACGATCAACCTCGGAAAAACCAAATCAAAACCCAACGAGGTCTTCACGACAGAGCAATCACAAGATTCAGAAATATTTCAGGGGACCACCCCTTGGAGTACACCCGCGACGAAGTAAGCTAGCTCCGAGACGGACCCGAGGTTTGGGTGGACGGCTGTGAGCGACTGGGAACCCCAAACGGGGCTTGTCGACACCGCGAAAACGTGTCCCGATCCTAAACAGTACAGTGTGCTATATGTCGCACAATCGTAAATAAAGCAGTAAAGCATGGCATAGGTACAGGATAGTAAATAAAACCCCAAACTAGTTTGTGGCCCCAGGAAATAAGACGGAATCAAGCTCTGGCTAAGGGGGGCCCATACTCCCCATATGTGGATAGCGCGATAAATCAAGGAACAGGTATCAAGTACTCGGGGTCCTACGGGACACAAGTGGGCGTTCGGAAACCAAATATTATCTATCACCCACCGATGCCTCTGCTTACTTCAATTTTAGTTGTTAGACAGGAATTAAAGTGAACAATAAGTAAAACTATGATCATCTCCAACATCGACATGCGGCAATACATCAACAACTGTGGCACTTGACGACACGCAACAGCACTTGAGCAAGCGACTACGACGCGCAAGTCCAACTATCTACCAAACAATAGGTAATAGGATGTGTCCGAGGCAATATAGGGCTGCAAGGGATATCACGGGTGCGGAAAACTAGAGCATCGCAACACAGATAGCAATAGATCAATAGGAGGGAAGTAAATACTATAAAAGTAAGATAGATAGAAAGGGGGAGATGCTCGCCTGAAAACATTGCCGAAGGTTCAACCGAAGATCGGGGCGAAGCTCACATCAACTCAACGGCCTTGTCCGCGAAGAAGCAAAACAATTAGGGGGGTCTCGACGAACTTGGGGTTCCGGGGTTCGGGGTCGGTCTCAGGGTTCGGATCTGGGGTTCGGGGTTCGACGGAACGTTCTCAGATGACGGGGTAGATCTTCGGATCGGGGTAATAGATCTTGTCGCTTGGTATCCGTGAAGTAGAACTTGTAGTCCGTCTTTTTTCGGTGATGAACTTGACCGATGGTCTTCGGGTTCGGGAAGGAGCACTTGGCGTTGCCGAGCGGAAGTTCGTGTCGTGACCGTGTCGACGATCTTGGCGTTCAGGGGGGAAGTGCTTGGTGGTCCCGAGGCAGAGGTCTTGTCGCATTCGACGGATGGGTCTCCGGTCGAAGAACTTGGCGCGCCGGGGTTCGGTCGACGGGTTCCCGGACGGAGTTCATGAGGATCCATGAAGGAGAACATGGCGTCTGGAATCTTGTCGGTGACTCTTCGAGTGTCGCCGGTTGCTGCAGAAATCTTCGGCTACCGCGGGTCCTCGACATGGAGCCTGGATGTCTATCTTGCCGTTGTCGATCTCGTCAACACGAAGATCCTGGGATTCGGGGCGGTTTGGTTTGGCTCGCCGGGATCGATCTTCGAAAGATCTGGCACTATGTTCAAATGTCCTGCCGACGCCCTTTTGTCACCACACCTCGCTCCTGAAAACATAGCATCAACACGTTGGGGACGCATCGGAGAAAGGGCTGCAGGAGACGGTGACGGAAGGGCCGGCGACGCGGGGCAGAGGACGCGGCCGCGGCGCTGGTCGGAGGTCGCGTCGGCGGCGGAACACGCGGAGAGGGGGAAGCAGGCGGTTGGCGGAAGGGGCGGTGAGCGCGGGCAGGCGCGCCGGCGGGCACAGGCAGAGCGGGCGGAGCTAGAGAAAGGGGAGAGGGCGGTGGGAGGTTGGTGCGAGCGGGGCGGACGGGGAGCGAGCGGGGAGAGAGAAGAGAGGGAGGGGAGGAGGAAGAAGAACAGGGGTCTGGGGTGGGTCCTGCATGGGGATCGGGGCAGGGCGGTTTCCAGGGGCTGTGCTGCGCTGGCGTGCGTGAGAGTGTGCGTGTGTGCTTGAGTGGGGGGTGGCTTAGAGAGAGAGGGAGAGGGCTGGGACAAGTGGCAGTTTAGGATTGGGTAGAGGGGGAGAGAGGGTGAGGTGGCGTTCCAGGATTGGTCCGGGTGAGGTGGCAGGCAGGGTGTGGGTAGATTGTCTGGTAGGTGTAGGATTTAGAAGGGCGGGTGTAGGTGGACCGTTATATTTTCTGGGGGTGGTCGTTCGGGTCGAGTTGGCCCGTTCGACTGCCCCCACTAAAATAATAAATAATTTTATTTATTTCAAACAAAGCTTTTGCAAACCGATATCGGGCAAAACAAAATATTCCGGGGACCCGGTTTGAATTTGAAAACAAGATGGGGCGTTTGGAAAACAAATCGGGCTTTGCGAAAATAGTTTTAGGCAAACAATGCATGATGATGACGATGCAATGCACAAATTCAACGCGATTTTCTAGTAGTGGTTTTGCGGGATGCCACAATTCGACACCATTAACAATGGATCTCGCCCTCGAGATCCGCCTCATGGTACCGGAAGGAAGGTCGGCGATCTGCGTCTTCTCGCTTCGTGTAGATTCTCGCGACACCACTAACAAGAGGTCGTTGTCCGTGATCGTCGAGAGAACGCTCCGGAACCAAAAGGGCGAAGGTAGAGGTATCAACAAATAAAGCCACCTCTAGCTTCCGTGGATGGAGTAAAATCGCTGGATCCACTGATTCGATGTACAAGAGCGAATGATAAGAGTAGTCGGATGGTGATCAGTCCATCGCGCACCCAAACCATTACTCTGCACACGAATAGGCGGATTATGCAACCAACTCTCGGAATCAGACTGAAAATCTCGACAAGCGAGGTTCGGAAACAAAGGGGGATGCAGACTCTGCATCGGATCTGGCGTAGATGATGTCGTCGCGTCGGAAAACACCGGAAGGCATAAACAAGGAACAAAGAATGGTACCACAGTAGACGGATTCCTCAGGCAGCATGAACACCGGACGGTAGAACACCGTTATCAAAGAAGGAAGCGAAACCCTGAAGGTACGACGGAAAACCCAACCACGAGAAATCCTGGACTCGAAGAAAAGATAAGAGAGCAGATTCAAAACACGTAGAGGTAAGAGAGGAATAGCAAAGGGGTAAGGAGTAAAATCAGACCTAATCAGAACTATCCAACCGATTTTGCAAAATAGTTTTGGACACTCTACTTCGGCCGTTAGCTAGGTTATCCTACAGGCTGGACTTGTGGGGTATCGCAACTGCTGAGCTCTGATACCACTCTGTAACACCCTTAGAATCGGACCTATGCAAGTTTTAGCGAAACCCGCCAAACCTGCATAGAAACGATTCAAAGGTGCCCACCAGGCACTTTCGTGCGGGTGGAAAACGAAGTAATAACATTACACAACAGTCCTCGATGGGACCCACAGAACAGATATATACAACAGCGACTCAAAGAGTCGAGAATACAGATATAATATACAAAGATCCAAATCACCTTGAAAGAATAAAGCGTCCGCCTACGGACAAGATGCAAATGGGGCTAAGAGCCCTGAAGAATAACCAATGGCGTCCATAACCCTGCCCAGGCCAAGCCGGAAGGGTAACCCTGCTAACGACGTCGATCTCAAAACCTGCTTAAACAGAAGGGGTGCCGACAAAGGGCAAAGGAAAAAGAGGAGCGTCAGTACTGAGGCCAGTACACGGCGAGGCTAGAGTTCGGCGGTCCTCGCCTACATAGGTATGGTGGACTGAGCGGCAGCGGCAGCATGCACTAAACAACCTATAGAGACTCGATACAACTGGCGGCTATCAGAGAGGGATGAGAAAGGCCTATTCGGATCCAACCTGACACTAACACCAATCAAACCCATCCTGGTGTTCCCCCTCGAGACCAAACGAGGAAGTCAACCGAGGAACTCACACAGTTGGCAGTTTTATTTATTCAGTTATTGTTGTAGCAATTACTAGTCAGGTATAGGCAATCGTCCTGATAAAAGAAGCAGTGGGCCCTTTTAGTTAATCATTCCGTTGTAGTTGCAACAATTACTAATCAGATACAGTTATCATGAGATAACCACAAAACCCAGCAGTTGTTGGTACTTTTATTCAGCCATTCCGTTGTAGTTGCAATACTTACTAGTCAGGTACAATGGTCGCAAGCGACACTCCAAACAAGCAATTGTGGGCAGTATTAATTAGCCATTCCATTATAGTGAAGCTGATTACTAGTCATTATAAAGTCAAATTTACAGCAATAAACTTTAGTTATGCTTGTCTATGGTCGAGATACTGTGCTCCAAGTCGTCCATAACCGCGGACACGGCTTTCAGAAAGTTTTAACCCGGCCGGGGTGCACAAATAGCAACACACACACGATCAACCTCGGAAAAACCAAATCAAAACCCAACGAGGTCTTCACGACAGAGCAATCACAAGATTCAGAAATATTTCAGGGGGCCACCCCTTGGAGTACACCCGCAACGAAGTAAGCTAGCTCCGAGACGGACCCGAGGTTTGGGTGGACGGCTGTGAGCGACTGGGAACCCCAAACGGGGCTTGTCGACACCACGAAAACGTGTCCCGATCCTAAACAGTACAGTGTGCTATATGTCGCACAATCGTAAATAAAGCAGTAAAGCATGGCATAGGTACATGATAGTAAATAAAACCCCAAACTAGTTTATGGCCCCAGGAAATAAGACGGAATCAAGCTCTGGCTAAGGGGGGCCCATACTCCCCATATGTGGATAGCGCGATAAATCAAGGAACAGGTATCAAGTACTCGGGGTCCTACGGGACACAAGTGGGCGTTCGGAAACCAAATATTATCTATCACCCACCGATGCCTCTGCTTACTTCAATTTTAGTTGTTAGACAGGAATTAAAGTGAACAATAAGTAAAACTATGATCATCTCCAACATCGACATGCGGCAATACATCAACAACTGTGGCACTTGACGACACGCAACAGCACTTGAGCAAGCGACTACGACGCGCAAGTCCAACTATCTACCAAACAATAGGTAATAGGATGTGTCCGAGGCAATATAGGGCTGCGAGGGATATCACGGGTGCGGAAAACTAGAGCATCGCAACACAGATAGCAATAGATCAATAGGAGGGAAGTAAATACTATAAAAGTAAGATAGATAGAAAGGGGGAGATGCTCGCCTGAAAACATTGCCGAAGGTTCAACCGAAGATCGGGGCGAAGCTCACATCAACTCAACGGCCTTGTCCGCGAAGAAGCAAAACAATCAGGGGGGTCTCGACGAACTTGGGGTTCCGGGGTTCGGGGTCGGTCTCAGGGTTCGGATCTGGGGTTCGGGGTTCGACAGAACGTTCTCAGATGACGGGGTAGATCTTCGGATCGGGGTAATAGATCTTGTCGCTTGGTATCCGTGAAGTAGAACTTGTAGTCCGTCTTTTTTCGGTGATGAACTTGACCGATGGTCTTCGGGTTCGGGAAGGAGCACTTGGCGTTGCCGAGCGGAAGTTCGTGTCGTGACCGTGTCGACGATCTTGGCGTTCAGGGGGGAAGTGCTTGGTGGTCCCGAGGCGGAGGTCTTGTCGCATTCGACGGATGGGTCTCCGGTCGAAGAACTTGGCGCGCCGGGGTTCGGTCGACGGGTTCCCGGACGGAGTTCATGAGGATCCATGAAGGAGAACATGGCGTCTGGAATCTTGTCGGTGACTCTTCGAGTGTCGCCGGTTGCTGCAGAAATCTTCGGCTACCGCGGGTCCTCGACATGGAGCCTGGATGTCTATCTTGCCGTTGTCGATCTCGTCAACACGAAGATCCTGGGATTCGGGGCGGTTTGGTTTGGCTCGCCGGGATCGATCTTCGAAAGATCTGGCACTATGTTCAAATGTCCTGCCGACGCCCTTTTGTCACCACACCTCGCTCCTGAAAACATAGCATCAACACGTTGGGGACGCATCGGAGAAAGGGCTGCAGGAGACGGTGAGGGAAGGGCCGGCGACGCGGGGCAGAGGACGCGGCCGCGGCGCTGGTCGGAGGTCGCGTCGGCGGCGGAACACGCGGAGAGGGGGAAGCAGGCGGTTGGCGGAAGGGGCGGTGAGCGCGGGCGGGCGCGCCGGCGGGCACAGGCAGAGCGGGCGGAGCTAGAGAAAGGGGAGAGGGCGGTGGGAGGTTGGTGCGAGCGGGGCGGACGGGGAGCGAGCGGGGAGAGAGAAGAGAGGGAGGGGAGGAGGAAGAAGAACAGGGTTCTGGGGTGGGTCCTGCATGGGGATCGGGGCAGGGCGGTTTCCAGGGGCTGTGCTGCGCTGGCGTGCGTGAGAGTGTGCGTGTGTGCTTGAGTGGGGGGTGGCTTAGAGAGAGAGGGAGAGGGCTGGGACAAGTGGCAGTTTAGGATTGGGTAGAGGGGGAGAGAGGGTGAGGTGGCGTTCCAGGATTGGTCCGGGTGAGGTGGCAGGCAGGGTGTGGGTAGATTGTCTGGTAGGTGTAGGATTTAGAAGGGCGGGTGTAGGTGGACCGTTATATTTTCTGGGGGTGGTCGTTCGGGTCGAGTTGGCCCGTTCGACTGCCCCCACTAAAATAATAAATAATTTTATTTATTTCAAACAAAGCTTTTGCAAACCGATATCGGGCAAAACAAAATATTCCGGGGACCCGGTTTGAATTTGAAAACAAGACGGGGCGTTTGGAAAACAAATCGGGCTTTGCGAAAATAGTTTTAGGCAAACAATGCATGATGATGACGATGCAATGCACAAATTCAACGCGATTTTCTAGTAGTGGTTTTGCGGGATGCCACAATTCGACACCATTAACAATGGATCTCGCCCTCGAGATCCGCCTCATGGTACCGGAAGGAAGGTCGGCGATCTGCGTCTTCTCGCTTCGTGTAGATTCTCGCGACACCACTAACAAGAGGTCGTTGTCCGTGATCGTCGAGAGAACGCTCCGGAACCAAAAGGGCGAAGGTAGAGGTATCAACAAATAAAGCCACCTCTAGCTTCCGTGGATGGAGTAAAATCGCTGGATCCACTGATTCGATGTACAAGAGCGAATGATAAGAGTAGTTTGGAAAACAAATCGGGCTTTGCGAAAATAGTTTTAGGCAAACAATGCATGATGATGACGATGCAATGCACAAATTCAACGCGATTTTCTAGTAGTGGTTTTGCGGGATGCCACAGTGTATTCAAAAGATAAAGACCCTTGTGTTTAGCTTTGGAACAGCAAAAAAATTCACTAAAAACACAAGATACTGTAGCAACTCCTTCAAAAAGCTCAATTTCCCAAAATAGAACTCAAAAAGAAATCAATAGGAAGCAAATGCAAATAATGGCAGAAATCTGTCAAAACAGACCAGCAGGTAGAAATCTATTTTTTAAAAATCGTTTGTTGCTCAAATAAAAAAGTCTTGAACTAACTAAAGTTATCTAACATACTGGGTGATTTATTCGTAAATTTTCAGCTCGATCCGACTTACACACACTCCTCACAAATTTTTATGGTGGAGGACAGAAATATGTTTCAGGACAGCAACTCCCCAAATCTTGCTTCCCTCTCATTAGAGGTCATTCTTGGCACAAAAAGCAAACAAAAAGGATAAGTAGAGGTCATTACTGGAGTAATAACTTCCAAGACTCAAGAAAAATTTTGCGTTATCTCCCAACAAGTACTTTTCTTTAACGCCTTTAAGTTAGTCACAAGAAGCAAGTAATCAAGTATTTTCAAATGAGGAAGCATTAACATCAATACTTGCAAAATATTCAACTATGAAAGGTATCTCATCCAAATGAGTTTTGGAGAATCCCTTCTCATCTCTCTTAGGTTTACTACTTTCATCAAATGGATTTTCAGGAACAATCCAATCAAAATTCTTTTCAAAGGCTTCATCCATCCCAACAAGCTTAAAGGGTATGGGTATCTTAAATTCCTCTCTAGGCTTGGTTTTATCTAAAGTACCCACAACATCTACACATGAGCCTAGCATATCGAAACGCTCAAAAACCTTTTTGGCTTCCTTAGCAACATCATGGAACTCTTTGAGCAAAGTTTCAAGAATAAATTCTCTCTTTTCAGCATACTTTTCTTCTTTTAGTTTTAGGAACAAAATTTGCATCATGGGGTTAAGGCTAACAAACCTAGCCTCCAACATATGAACTAAAGAAGTTGCAGCAATTTCATAATTAGGAGCAAGCTTTGCTACAGATTTATCCTCAATATCCTCATACTTGCTAACATGATTAAAGAATTCTTCAATATTATCTTTCCCAATTATAGAGCCACTACCTATTGAAAGGTCCTTCAGGGCGAACTTGGGGAACAACATGGTGAGCTAGAGCAAGGTGGCAACTAGAGTGGAAACTAGTTTTTTTTGTGATTTTGAAAAAAGAAAGCAAACCAAACTAAACTATTATTTTTTTGGAGTTTTTGACAAAAAGATGCAAACAAAACCAAGCAAAAAAACTAAGCAAACTAAAAACAAAGTAAAGAGAAAGGTTGAGGAGGACTCCCCATGTGAAGACGTCCTTACACTGCTTGGCAACGGCGCTAGAGAACTTGTTGATGACTCCTTGTTGACGTGGAACACTTCGTCGGGAAACTCCAAGAGCAAGGTGTGAAGCAGCACAGCAGCAAGTCTTCCCTCAGTAAGAAACCGTGGTTATCGAACCAGTAGGAGGAAGGAAACGTCTCAAAGGTGTTGCAAGAAACATGGAAACCCGCACAACAAAAACTCAAGACTTTACCCCCAACGAATCAGTGAGGTTGTCAAGCTCACCGGTTTGCTGTAACAAAGGATTAAACGTATGGTGTGGAAGGTGATGGTTTGCAGCAAGTAAACAAGTAACAGTGGAAGATGTATCAATGATAAAGATTGGACTGGGGTCCATAGTTCACTAGAGGTGCTCTCCTTAGATAAACAACATGGCATGAAGGGTAAACAAATTACAGCAGGACAATTGACAGGAACTGAGCAAGGCATAACAATGCAATACTAGACAAAAATATCATATGAGATTCGATTGGGCAATAAAACAATATACATAGACCGCCATCCAACTGCATCTATGACTAGAAGTACACCTTCAGGTTATCATCCGAACCCCCTCCAGTGTTAAGTTGCAAGTAACAAACACCTGCTTTAAGCAAAGTGTGTAAGGTAAACAATCCACTTGTTCTATGAACAAGAGACCGTTATTTTCCACATAGTGGCAACAGCACATCTACAGCCGATGAGATTTCTGTCACTTCCCTTGGAAACTAGAGGCATGAACCCACTATCGAGCATAAATACCCCCTCTTGGAGTCACTAGCAACTACTAGGCCAAGATATCTACTAACAACGGAGAGCATGCAAGATCACAAACAACACAGACATGATAGTATCAAATAGACAAAACCATTAATCAATCTGACAAAGTAATCTCAATATCCATCGGATCCCCGCAAACACAACATGCATGATTACAAATAGATTAGATCTTGATCATGAACGGAGCTCACAAGATCTATACATGAAAGCACAAGGAGGGGATACAACCATCTAGATACTACATGGACCTGTAGTCCAAGGTGGAACTACTCACGCTTCATACCGGAGAAGAAGGCCTCCGGGATGATCTCCCCTTCGGCAGGGTGCCGGGAAGAACTTCAGATCCCCCCGATGTAGGGATGATGGTGGCGGCGGCTATAGAAGGTTTCATGGAGTTTTTATTGGGTTCCTAGGGTTTCTACATCGGGGGCTTCTTATAGGTGAAGAGGAGAGGCTGGGAGTCTCCGGAGGGCCTACACCCTACCCAGGCATGCGGTGGGCCCACCCGCGCCAAGGGGGTGGTGGCCCTGGCTCGCCTCTCCGTCTATCCTCTAGACTTCGTGACGCCCACGGTAAAATATTGACTTTGGCTTTTGTCCCGTCCAATTCCGAGAATATTGATTTTCTGCATTTCTGGAACCAAAAACAGAAGAAAATAGGCAACTGGAACTATGGCAACTTGTTAATAGGTTAGTTTCAGAAAAGATATAAAAACACCTCAAAGTGTAGACAATGCAAAACAAAGTAGATACTAAACAAGCATGGAGCATCAAAAAATATAGATACGTTTCCGACGTATCAAGCATCCCCAAGCTTAACTCCTGCTCGTCCTCGAGTAGGTAAGTGATAAAAAGAATAATTTTTGAGGTGACATGCACCGTCAAAACCAAGATCAAACCATTTGCAAGCATTGAAAGCTGGGATCAAAGAACTCTAAACATGTGCATGAAAGATGGAGTTCTAACAATAGGAAAAAGTGACTATGCATGCAACATGAAAGGCTACAAACAAAGATCATGAATAACATGCATTGAAAAATGTTTGTTTGTTTCACATAAAGAAAACATAGCATAGTGGCATTCAGCTTGTCCCTCATAGAGTATCAAATAGATGCATAGGACACCTTCAAAGTTTATAAGAGTGACTAGATACAAATCGGACAAGAACAAGTAATATCACAATATGCATCAATCAATAAGTTTTGGGACACTGCACACAGAAGGGCAACTATGCTCTCTTAATGGTGCCTAAAGGTAGAAGGTGGAGACTCAAATAATGGTGGAAGAAAGGCCTTTCATAAAGGAAGCAGGGATTTCAAGTTTCAAAAAGAGCTTCCAAAAATTATGGTACTTGTTATCTTTCAGCCCTCATTGCCCCTATCACAAGCATCTTGAAGTGATTAAGGTTAAAGTGAACAAACTATGGAGTATATGCTTTACAAAGTATAAGGTGGCAATCTCAAGTCCCTTGAATACAAGGGCCACACCTCATGCTACTCAACTTCAGCCACCTGTAAGTTCTTGTCATAGTAAGTACATGCGTATCATGGTATAGGAGTTATCCCATAACTAAAATGACAAGGAAAACAGACAATGAGCATATCAGCGATCTTTTTATGTACTATGTGCATAGCTTTTTATTGAGGATGTTTCATAGATAGCTCATTATGGTGATGATGCAAGTTTCCACCATGATTAGGCATGGCTTAGGCTAGCGGCCCAGGCATTTCTCTAACACAAAATACATAACTCCATGGACTTACAAGCTCCCTCTTTATTTCACACCGGTGACATCCATAGACAAAAGAGCATGATAACAATTATGTACAAAGTACAAGTGCAATGTTGAAAACGTTCCCCGTCACAACACGGTTCTGCTAATTCCAACGTATAAGTGCAAGCATATACAACAGAGATGACACAATGGTTCAAGTTTATTAGGGGTAAAGAATATAAAGTGTTCCATCATGTTTTTGAGGGCTTTAATCACTAAGTTTTCACATAACAAAAGAGACTTTTTAACTAGAAGATAGCTGAAAACAAGAATATACTTGGAATGGTGTAACACACCATGTATAGGACTTTATAGTGGAAACTTTGGAATAACTTGGTTTCTTGGGAGTTGGAAGCATGAGTAGAGCAATAATGGCCATAATCATGCAGAGCGACAAAACATTACTAATCAAAGCATAGAATGGTACTACAAGTCAAGGACTAAATTATCAAAGAGGCTAAGGTGACTTGTTCATGGTCATAACATGGTGTGAGCATGTGCCAAGTCAACCCAAACAAAGCATCAAACGAGAATACCACAACACTATGCTTTTGCATGCTAAAACAACGCATAATTCTTTCAAGACACACTATTTGGACCAAGACATGCTACAGGAATAATCACTAAGCATAAGGTCAAAACAACACCTAGCATGTCATGCTAAAGTCTAAGTCACGGTCAATGCAAGCTCCTCTTGCACTTTCAAGCAGGAACTTCCTACTCCTTTCCAACACCAAGCAACTTATTTGAAAACAACACAGCGAGAACAGGGGTCAAAACTTACTTTATTCAAGCAAACTAAACAAACTAATCAAACCAAACGAATACTAAGACGCTCCAAGAACAACACAACAGTGCATGAAACAATAAAAACGAAGTGTCTAGACAGACCTGAGCTTTTTATTGATAAAGAAGGGGATGCCTTGGGCATCCCCAAGCTTTGACGCTTGTACCTATTGGATATTTCTTGGGGTGACATCGGGGTGGCATCCCCAAGCTTGCTCTTTTGTCTATTCTTCATCTCATAAAATCATTCTCTCTCTACATCTAAAATTTTTCCTTCATACAAAACTTCACACAATCTTCCTTAGCAACATTAGTGTATTCAAAAGATAATAGACCTTTGGGTTTAGCTTTGGAACAACAAAAAAATTCAGTAAAAACACAAGCTACTATAGCAACTCCTTCAAAAAGCTCAATTCACCAAAAGAGAACTCAAAAAGGAATCAATAAGAAGCAAATGCAAATAATGGCAGAAATCTGTCAAAACAGACCAACAGATAGAAAAAGATTTTTTTCGAAGACCTTCCGTTGCTCAAATCAAAAAGTGATGAACTAATGAACTTTATCTAACATACTGGGGGATTTATTTGTAAAATTTCAGCTCAATCCGAGTTACAGAGACTCCTCACGAATTTTTATGGTGGAGGACATAAATCTGTTTCGGGACAGCAACTCCCCAAATCTTACTTAGCTCTCATTAGAGGTCATTCTTGGCAAAAAAAGCAAAAAAAAAAAAGGATAAGAAGAGGTCATTACTGAAGTAATAACTTTGAAGACTCAAGGAAACTCTTGGGTTATCTCCCAACAAGAGACCGTTGTTTTCCTCCTAGTGGCAACATCACATCTACAACCAAAGAGATTTTTGTCACTTCCCTTGGAAACTAGAGGCATGAACCCACTATCGAGCATAAATACCCCCTCTTGGAGTCACTAGCAACTACTTGGCCAAGATATCTACTAACAACAGAGAGCATGCAAGATCACAAACAACACAGACATGATAGTATCAAATAGACAAAACCATTAATCAATCTGACAAAGTAATCTCAATATCCATCGGATCCCAGCAAACACAACATGCATGATTACAAATAGATTTGATCTTGATAATGAACAGAGCTCACAAGATCTATACATTAAAGCACAAGTAGGAGATACAACCATCTAGCTACTACATGGACCCGTAGTCCAAGGTGGAACTACTCACGCTTCATACCGGAGAAGAAGGCCTCCGGGATGATCTCCCCTCTGACAGGGTGCCGAGAAGAACTTCAGATCCCCCTCGATCTAGGGACGATGCTGGCAGCAGCTACAAAAGGTTTCGTGGAGTTTTTATCGGGTTCCTAGGGTTTCTGCATGAGGGGATTCTTATAGGCAAAGAGGCGAGGCTGGGAGGCGGCCGGAGGGCCCATAATCTACCCAGGCGAGGGGTGGGCCCACCCGTGCATAGGAGGGTGCGGTGGTTGTGGCTCGCCTCTCCGTCTCTCCTCTGGACTTCGTGAATCCCACGATAAAATATTGACTTTGGATTTTGTCCTGTCCAATTCCGAGAATATTGATTTTCTGCCTTTCTGGAACCAAAAACAGAAGAAAACAAGCAACTGGCACTATGGCAACTTGTTAATAGGTTAGTTATAGAAAAGATATAAAAACACCTAAAAGTGTAGTCAAAGCAAAACAAAGTAGATACTAAACAAGCATGGATCATAAAAATTTATAGATACGTTTCCGACGTATCATCAATCTCACCGGTTGCTGTAACAAAGGATGAACTATATGGTGTGAAAGGCGATGATGGTTTGTAGCAAGTAAGCAGTAAAGTGGAAGATGTATCAATGGTAAATATTGGACCGGGGTCCATAGTTTACTAGATGTGTTCTCCTTAGATAAACAAACATGGCATGCTAGGTAAACAAATTACAGCAGGGCAATTGATAGGAACTGAGCAAGGCATAACAATGAAATACTAGACAAAAATATCCTATGAGATTCGATTGGGCAATACAACAATATATATAGACCGCCATCCAACTACATCTATGACTAGAATCCCACCTTTGGGTTATCATCTGAACCCCCTCCAGTATTAAGTTGCAAGCAACAGACAACTGCTTTAAGCAAAGTGTGTAAGGTAAACTCCACTTGTTCCATGAATAAGAGACTATTGTTTTCTCCCTAGTGGAAACAACACATCTACAGTCGAAGAGATTTCTGTCACTTCCCTTGTAAACTAGAGGCATGAACCCACTATCGAGCATAAATACCCCCCCTTGGAGTCACTAGCAACTACTTGGCCAAGATAGCTACTAACAACGGAGAGCATGCAAGATCACAAACAGCGCAGACCTGATAGAATCATAAGACAAAACCATTAATCAATCTGATATAGTTATCTCAATATCCATCGGATCCCCGCAAACACAACATGCATGATTACAAATAGATTAGATCTTGATCATGAACGGAGCTCACAAGATCTATACATGAAAGCACAAAGGAGGAGATACAACCATCTAGCTACTACATGGTCCAGTAGTCCAAGGTGGAACTACTCACGCTTCATACCGGAGGCTGGCATGATGAAGAAGAAGGCCTCCGGGATGATCTCCCCTCTGGCATGGTGCCAGGAAGAACTTCAGATCCCCCCGATCTAGGGACGATGGTGGCGGCGGCTACAGACGGTTTCGTGGAGTATTGATCGGGTGCCTAGGGTTTCTGCATCGGGGGCTTCTTATAGGTGAAGGGCGGGCCAGGGGGCCACCAGGGCGGTTGCACCCCCCAGGCGCGGGGTGGGCCCACCCGCGCGGCCAAGGGGTGTGGCCCCCTGGTGATCCTTCTCCGTCTCGTCTTCTGGCTTTGTGTTGCCCACGATAAAATATTGACTTTGGCTTTTGTCCCGTCCAATTCTTAGAATATTGATTTTTTGCCTTTCTCGAACCAAAAACAGAAGAAAACAGGTAACTGGCAGCATGGCAACTTTTTAATAGGTTAGTTCCGGAAAACATATAAAAACACCTCAAAGTGTGGACAAAGCAAAGCAAAGTAGATAGTAAACAAGCATGGAGCATCAAAAGTTATAGATACGTTTTCGACGTATCAATACTCATCATGGTGAGCATGCTTAGTCTTTTCATGTAAGGTTTATGTTATTTATGAATGCTTAGTAGTTCTTACTTTCTTTTGATTAGCTCCAGCTTGCTAATAGTTTGTATCATGTCATATGAATGTTTGCTTGCATTGTTCTATTCATAACTTGGTATGATATTGTGGTATCCTCCTCTGAATGTTTCATGTGAATCGACTTGGCACATGCTCACGTATGCATATGACTAAACAATAGTTAGTAAGCCTCGATGATTTATTTTGCCTTAGAGTTCTTGTATCGCTTTCATGCCATAATTAGTCATGTTTTGTTGCAAGCATGATTATGACAGTTATTGCTCTCTTGATTGTCGCTCCCTCTCTATTGCTAGCATTCGCTTGCGCTGGGTATGTGCTCACTTGTGCATCCAAGTCCCCAAAACCATTATTTCCAAAGTGTCCACCATCCTACCTACTAGCATCATTTGCTATTCCGTGCATATTCATTATGCCTTGTTTTCTTCCAAATAAAATGTTTGTCTGTTTTGAGAAAGTTAGTTAGTAAAGCTCTCACGAACTTGATGGCAAACTTTATTTGTTGCACTTAATAAACCTGAACCATTGTGACTGTCCATAAAAGTAATATGCTTGCAAATTATAGGCTGGGAGTTAGCAGAACTGTGATGTCACGAGGAACACTTTCAACACTTATGGATACATATCCAGTTGATATCATGCTCTTTTGTTTGCGGATGTCGTCGGTGTTAAATAAAAGGGGAGCTTGTGAGTTCATGGAGTTATATATATGTTAGAGAAACTCCTGGGCCGCTAGCCTAGAAGCCATGCCTAATCATGGTGGAAACTTGTAGCATAACCATAATCAGCAATCTGTGAAGCATCCTCAATAAAAACCAATGCAAATAGCAAATAAAAAGATCGCTGAGATGCTCATTGCCTGCTTGCCTTGTCATTTTGATCACGGGATAGCTCCTGTATCATGTGCAAGGGGTACCCCGTTGGCGGTTCTCTATGATACGCATGTGTTTACGATGACAAGAACTTACAGGTGACTAAAGTTGAGTAGCATGAGGAGCGGCCCTCATACTCAAGGGACATGAGATTTCCAGTTTATGGTCTGTCAAGCATATAACTCATATTGGACCTCACTTTCACCATTAACCATATAAAGATGCCTATGATAGGGCAATGAGAGCTCAAATCTAATGAGTACCTTACTTTCAGCATTTGGAAGCCTTTCAAACTTTTCAAAACCTTTTCACTTCCTTGTTGAGTCACCACTCATTCTATGAGCACCTTCTTGAGAGCATAGTTGTCATTCTTAGTGTAATGTGCTTATCTCAAAACTTGGTTAATTATGTCATGACTTTGATGCTTGTCTCAGATAAGCGAGATACATGTTCCCGGTGGATTTTTCTGAAAGGATTTTTTGCTTGTGCTTCTTCGCTAGAGCGAAGGTGCAGAGGTTGTCGAGATACCCGAACGTGTGTGCAATCATGGATGCACCACTACTTTGCGGTGCTGGACCTACTGGACCATATGGAATTCTTCTCGATCTTGAGATCGGCAAGCGTTCGACTAAATCATCCACGCGTACAACCTCGTTAAAGCTTTTCAGTCTTTTAGGGTATATATTCTATGGATGTATATCCACCCGTTGCTTGTATCTAGTAGATAGATCTTGGTACTTAGTTGTTCCCATTGTAGGAAATTTTTGGTTTTATATTATGCGAACCCTACAGTGGTATCAAAGGCGTATCTATGTGTAGATGCTTTGCACGTGTAGTACACATATGAGTATGTGGGCGATGATGATCATGTTATTCTTATTGTTTGTACTTTGGATATTGGTGGCATAGTGGGATGAAGCGGCCCGGGCAAACTTTACATGTCCTCGCACATGAGACCTGTTCCACACTTGACATGCAACTAGTTTTGCATAAGTGGCTAGAGGGTGTCTATCTCTCCTACTATAGTCAATATCTAATTTACAACGAGTTGTTAATAATTTGATTATCCTCATTGTGGTTCCATGTTCATAGGTAAGAATGGTTCTATCTTTGAAAGCCCTAAGCCACGTAAAACTTGCAATAGATAAATTAGAAGCGTCTAGTTTAGATTGTTTCTGGGCTAGTGTCATGATATGGTAATGTTGTAAGTAAATGTATAGTTGATACTCTTACAACACACCTAACGTGTAAGTTACATAGACCTTGGCCTTACATACAAAGGAATGATGGATATCATACCACGATGTACATGATGGTGTTCAAGTGCAAGAACCATATCATCTCACTTTTCACATATAATGTTTGTTGCATCTTATATTTCTTGTTTGGTGCTTTAGTAGCATTATAAGATGATCCCTCATTTAGATATCAAGACAAAAATGTGTTCTCCCATAAGTATGCCCCGACTATGTTTTGCCGCTTCAAGACATCACGTGATGATCGGCTGTACTTGAATCCACGAACATACATCGGGTGTAAGACAATTTTACACACGCGAATACTAAGGTTATTACTTGACGAGCCTACCATGTACAGACATGGCCTTGGAACACGGACCGAAAGGTTAAGCATGAGTCATATGTTTGATATGATGCCCATTTAGATGCTTGTCTTTGAAGCTACACCGACTCACGTGATGATCGGACTTGGTGTAGTGGATTTGGTTCATGTAATCACCAAAAAGACACAAAGGATGTCGTTTTTTAGTGGAAGTTCATTTCTAATTTGGGTTAGTCAAACTCAATTTATGATAAATTAAATCAAAGTGAATTTGCACAATTGTTGTAGTCATTGGTTTACGTTTACCACCTTATGCTGAGTTGTAATTGAGATAATAGAACTATAGAATTCTAGATATTTACTTTACGAAATGGTATCGTATTGATTTGAGTGTCAATCTAAAGTTTAAAGTCCTATTGCAAACTTTTAGCAAACTCTATTTACTCTGTGAAGTTTAATAATTAGTATTAAATCGAGAGTGACAATTCCAGTGTTAGTATCTAAAGTATCATGTTTGCCTCCTTGATTCTTAATATTCAAAAGTTGTTTTAAATATCGAGGTTATCTAGGAGCTAAAAGAATTGTTTCAGAAACCATAATGTGTGGCAGATATAACGATATCTAAAACAATATTTTTGGTTGCAATATCATAGAGTACAATATATGTTCTCATATTGGATAAGAATTTGCAAAGGTTGGAGATGCTAGACATCCTAATCATCCAGAAAGGTTTTGGAAAGTAACATTATACTCATGATTCACCTTTATAAGCTACATTAGCTTGATCATGAAAGTTGTCATGATAAGGATGAATAGAATATGTAGGTAAAATGTTTACTACACTAAAAGATTACTAAAGAATGGATTTTGAAAGAACACCGAACATTTGATGATGGCGATCAACTTAGAAGTGCAAGTCCAAAGGTATTAGTATTTAACTATACACGCTTTAGACTATGTGTCATGTATATGGTGCCACTATTGATGTTGATAGATTCTTTTAAAAGGAAAAGGAAATGCTGAAAGAGAATATATAAAATATATTTGGCAGAAAAGAAAAGACTAGAAGTGCCCAGCTAAGGTATATAGATGATATACATGTTATGGTTGTATTCTTTTCTTGCTAAACAATATGGTTCTTGGGTATTGGATACCAAATTGGTTGGTATGAAATATCATATAGAACAACACAATTTATGAACTATAATGGCCTAAGTAACTAGCAAGAGAATATGTGATGATGTTCATCGAAAACAAACAAACGGTTGTTTGTATTTCTCATTGACATCAAAGCTTGCCTTCCAGATTTGTTTTAATAATTGTTATTTAAATCAGGTATTATGAGAACAAATATTGTTCAAATAATTATCGTATTCCATATAAGATGGATGATTTACAAATCTAGTTGAGAAATCACATTCATAAAAATAATGCTAAAATTTCGCAAGACAAATGATTGAAAAATCACTTACGAAGTGACATCTTCGTTTAAATTATACTAGAAAGAAAAACATGAAGAAACTCCATGTTGATAGATTTTTGGAGTCTTTGATTTTGGTCAAATTGACGCTTGTAAGACTCTCCTAGAGATAATTGAAACTTTGAATGCCAAAGAAGAACGAACGACTAAATTATTGGAATTTATACATATTATTGTATGTAATCCATTATGTGTAGTCGTGAGCGATGGATTTCAACTTCATATACTTTCTTCGGAAATTTGAGTGAATATTAACTTAAAGAGGAAGAAGTATGAAATATTTGAAAACGTTCAAAGACTTTCAAGATGAAGTGGAAAATTATTGTAACAAGAAAATAAATAATTTATGATTTGATCATCAAGGATTTATTTGAGTTACAAGTTTAGCAAAACGCCTAAAGATTTGCATTTCTTGAAACACCATAGGAATATGGAGTGTTCGAGATATGCAATGAAACCTTGTTTGACATGGTGAGATCAAATGTGTCATTTATAAAACTGCCATTATATTTTAAAAGATTAAAGCTTCAGAGACTACCACTTTTTCACTGAAAAGAGCTCCATCTTGATCCGTTGAAATGACACCATAAAGGTTATGGTTTGGAATAAAACCTGAGTTGTCTTTTATTAAATTTTGGTATGCTATGCATAAGTAAGATGTTTACAACCAAAGTCGGATGAGCATGTCTTTGTAGGTTATTTCGAATAATCGTTGGGAAATTCCTCCATAACACCGAGGACAAAAGATTTTGTTGCTTGAAATGTGAAGTTTCTTAAGAAGGTATTTTTCGCAAAAGTTAAGTGGGAGGACAATAGAACTTTGATAAGGTTAATGAACCTTAGCTATATGTGTTGAGTTGCACAGCGCCGGAAAAAATGTTCCGGAGGCAACCATAATGCTCATGGCTCACGTGCCTCAAAGGTTGTGGTCACGGTGGTCTAAGTTCCTATTGAACCGAGTAGGTCAGGTAAACAATCAAATATTAAGATTTGAGAGTAAATCATTGTTGTTTAACAATGATGAACCGACTACATGCAAAGAAGCGATGATGAGCCCTGACTCCGTCAAATGGCTTGAAGCCATAAAATCCGTGATAGTTCCATACACGAGAAATCAAGTTTTTTTAACTTGGAAGACCCTCCGGAAAGGTGTATAAACCTATCGGTCGTATTTGGATCTATAAAGAAACAGACATGGATGTTTCACATCTATTAAATAGTTGACATGTCGGTAAAGATTTTATGAAAATGTTCAAGGAGTTGACTATGAAAATATTTGATCTTTCATAGCGATATTTAGTCTGGATGGATTAATGTAGCAACTACTACATATAATTTTGGTATATGGTAGATGAATAAACAAAACAAAGTTCTTCTAATAGAATGGTTACCTAGGACGTGTACATGACACTATCCAAAGGGTTTTGTTAATTTAAAGGATTCTAAAAAGGGCATGCAAACTTCAATGGTTGAAGTAAGCATCGCGGAGTTGGAATCTTCACCATGATAAAACCGTTAAAAGAGTTTAATTTCATCAGGAGACAATAAAGATACTTGCATTTGCAAGAAATTAAGTGGGAGCACTGAGACATATTTCTAATACATTATGTGGAGGACATCTTGTTGATTGGAAATGATGTATCTTTTATTGACAAGGGTTAAGAATTTCATTTTGATGAACTACTTAGGCAAAACCCGAATATTAGGCATGAATGTCTATATGGATAGATTGTGACGCCAATATGGTTGTGCCAAATGTACATATATGAGATATTGAATGAGATAAATATGGAAACAACGAGAAAAGCTTCTTGTCACATGGAAAAGAATTGAATCAAACTCAAGTGTGTTAACATTTGAAGTGAAACAAGATTCAAGTGCTTTGACACTTGGTGAGTGAAATCACATGAATGTTTTGATCAATCATACGTGATATGTACACATCCATAGATTGTTATCAAACTAAGGCGTGGTTCACAACAGGCTAACACTAAAGATATATTGTACGATAATAGTATCGACATAATTTAACTCCAAGGAACTAAAGGTCTCACCAAATGACCAAATTTATACAATGTCATATCATTAGAGAATGAGTGATGCGTGAAAACGCAAAGACATGCAAATACACACGGACCTGAAAGTGTCAGATCCAGAGATTATGTTAACCACTAGCAATCGCGTATATGCAACACCAGAAAGCCATAGGTAATACGCAAAGTTTTTAAACTAGATTATTGACTCTAGTGCAACTGGAAGACTGAAGGGAATATGCCCGAGAGGCAATAATAAAGTGGTTATTATCTTATTCCTTGTTTATGATAAATGTTTATTTTGCATGCTATAATTATATTAATACGGAAACGTTAATACATGTGTGTTTAATAAACAAAAAAAAGTTCCTATTTATGCCTCTCTAATAAACTAGCTTGTTGATTAACAAGATGATCAAAGGTTTCCTGATCATGGACATTGGAGGTCGTTAATAACAAGGTCACAGCATTATTGAAATGATGTGATGAACATTCATCCGAAGTATAAAATTATGATCAAAGTCATTGTGTTTATATTGCTATAACATCATACGAAGTAATCCTAGTCCTTAGAGCATGAGATCATATCAATCACTAACATTGGAACAGTATCTTGATAACATCGAATGTCACACCGTAACATGGTGACTATAAAGGTGGGTTCAGTGCTATGAAGGTGTTATGTAGAGGCTCATGGATCGAGAGTGGAATTTGTCCATCCCGATGATGAGTAGATATACTCTAGGCCCTCTCGGTAATATCACATTAGTTAGCTTGCAAGCAAGTGATTTGATCACTAGAATATTATATCACGGGAACGAGAAAAGAGTACATATCAGTAACGAGATCAAACTAGGTATGGATATACCAATGATCGAATCTCGGACATGTAATATATCGCAAGACAAAGGGATTGAGTTACATGCGTATAAGGTTCACACGATCAGAGAAGTCATCGTTGAATGTGAGGGAGTCAGTATGGATCTCTAGGTCCCGCTACTGATTATTGATCGGAGTGGGGTCTCGATCATGTCTGCATTATTCGTTAACTGTAGGGTGACACACTTAAGGGATACCAACACCATTTGGAGCAAATAAGATGCCAAAGAAATAATTACAAAGCACATGGATTATTTCACTAGACACCGGAATTGTTTCGAGTGAAATTGCTGAAATTGTTTCTGCATGTGAAATTGAATACTAGTAAGGGGTTTTATGTGAATATTTGTTAATTAATATAATTAACAAAATTCTGAATAAATAAAAGGAGTTTTATTTAAAGAGATATTACATTAAATTTGGTGAAAATTTAATGAGAATTTGAGTGGAGAAAATGGAGGGTCATCTTT
This sequence comes from Avena atlantica, assembly GCA_910589765.1. NCBI lineage: Eukaryota > Viridiplantae > Streptophyta > Magnoliopsida > Poales > Poaceae > Avena > Avena atlantica. Next base: position 347,666,313 of record OU342738.1, on the reverse strand, counting down.
ATGTGAGTGGAGCTTCCACCACATGAATGAGGGATAGGTGGGGGCACCCTATATGGCCGGCGGCCATGCTCCCTTGGGCTGCCCCCTCCCCTGTATAAGGAGAACCTCCTCCTCCACTCTCACACCTCCTCGTGAAGGATCTCCCCCCCCCCCTTTTAGAATTTTCTCATGGTCTCGGATCAGCGAGATACATGTTATAGGTAAATTTTTCTGGAAGGATTTGTTGCTTTCTCTACTTCGCTGGAGCGAGGGCGTGGAAGTTGAAGGGATACCTGAACGTGTGTGCGATCACGGATGCACCACTACTTTGCGGTGCTGGAACTGCTAGACCGGATGGACTTATTCTCGATCTTGAGATCGGCAAGCGTTCGACTACATCATCCATGAGTACAACCTCGTTAAAGCTTTTCGGTCTTCGAGAGTATGTATTCCATGGATGTATATCCATTAGTTGCTTGTATCTAGTAGATAGATCTTGGTACTTAGTTGTTCCCATCGTAGGAAATTTTTGTTTTTTATGCTGCGAAACCTACAAGTAGCGACGACACATGCATGGTGCATCGAAGATGCTGACGGTGAGCCCTCCTTCGTCATTGTACTTGAAGACAACGATGTTGCCCGCTTTGATCTGGTGCGCGCGGGCAAAGCACTCCCAGCCGTTGGCGAGGTACACCCGTCGGATGTGGTCGAACTGCACCTCGACCAAGTACTTGGTAGTCTTCAAACCGTTCACTCGCAGAATGACAAGCGGGGGTGGTTTGTCGCCGACTAGGGTCGCAAATCTGCGGGGCAGGAGCAGCCTCTCACACGCCATGCCAAAGTGGATGGCCACGGCGAATTGGATGCCTGGGTCGATCTCGTCGGGCGACGATCGACATCGTTGAGGGAGAGCGTGTTGGCGCGCTACTTTGTCTGCATCCTCCGCGCCTTCCTCGACGTCCACGGACAAGATGCCCCTCCCTCGATCCATTGCCGTCGGCCATGGCTAGCTACCAGTAGTGGAGAACAGAAAGAAGGAGGAGAGTATGGTGTGGTGTGGGAGAAGATGACCACGGGCGTCCAGTTAAAAAGGATAGGCATCGGATGCCAGCACGAAGGCCAAAGAGATGTCATTGAAGTGTCCAGTCAGGAGGGCAAGCGTCGGGTGGTGCCTGCAGCGGCTGTGGAGAGCGTGGCGTCCAGTCAGTCGGTGTGCCGTCTCATCTTCATTGATGGTGTAGGCTGCCGCCGGTCAGCCTTCCTTCAACGCATATGAATTGCTGATGCGGTTGCATCTGAATCGATGCCGCTGCGTGTGTCTGAATCAACGCCGCGGTGGTTGACGGGTGGGCCAGCGGCACCAACGGGTAGGACACGCCTTCTGTCCCTGCGCGCGTCTGGTCCGACGTAACCTTTGCCCAGATTTGATGCACAGATGGATCGAGCCGAACACATTCGTCTGGATGGATCGTGCCCCGCGCACGTCCCGCGCTTCCGCGTGGATGAGTTCGGACGGATTGGATCGACCCAGTGGAAATACCCTAAGTATAGGATTTAAAGGAAAGAATGGACACATGTGAAGCAAAGAATGAGGGGATCCGGGAAAAAATATCCTCATGGGACGCGAGCTTTTTAAAAAAAAGAAAGCTATTCTTAACCATTAAGTTTGTGAAAATGCATGTCACCACCATCCGGCTGGGTCCATGTGTCCATGTCATACTTGACTTATTGCTGTTTTTATTCGGAGAGACAAAAGCTCGTGACTAGATGGATGAAAAGGAGATTCTTTCACCTCCACTAGTGGAAAAAGGGCCATCCGTTCGCGACCCCTCGGAGCATTAGTCCCGGTTGCGCCAGCAACCGGGACTAATGCTGGCACGCGTCCCGGTTGTAGCGGGCACGGGGCCAGGGGGCATGGGTCCCGGTTGGTAAGGGGGCATGCGTCCCGGTTGGAGCCACCAACCGGGACTAAAGGTTTGGCCGCAGCCACGTGGCGTGGCACGCACCTTTAGTCCCGGTTGCTGGCTTCAACCGGGACTAAAGACACCTTGCCCTCTATAAATGCAACGCCCCAGCCCCCTCTGCCTCCACTCTGTTTTTTCGAATGATGTAAGGTGTGAGGGTGTGTGCTAGTTTTTTTTCATGCATGCATTGAAGGTGTTTGTTGAAATGTTTGAGTGAAAAATCCCGTTGAATTTCTCATAGAACAAAAATATAGAAGGTGTTCGAGACGTACTTGAGCTTTCTCCTCTTTATTTCCCTCGATCGAGGTTAGCAATCTTATCTTTTCTAGGTCATTGATACAATTCATGTGTCGGTGTGAATTGGTTATTTCACTATTTATGATGTCCTGTTTTTTGATAAACTTACTTATATGATGCAGATGAACGGTCGGGAATGGATGTACGGTGACCGGCAGGTAGCCGGGTATATCAAAGGCGTGGATAAATTTATCGATGTGGCTACGGCAAACAAAGAGAATGGATTTATACGTTGTCCATGTGTTCAATGTCGGAACAACAAGGAGTACTCTTCCTCGAAAATCATTCGCGGCCACCTGATTATGAAAGGTTTCATGCCCAACTATAATTGCTGGACCAAGCACGGGGAAAGAGGGGTTATGATGGAAGATGGTGAAGAAGAAGATGATGATAACAACTATCATCATATGTTTCCTGAATACAGTGATACTGCAATGGAAGACAATGGAGAGGAAAAAGGTGAAGAACGGGCATCAGATGAGCCGGCTGATGAACTTGGTAGGGTCATTTCTGATGCAAAGCGAGACTGTGAAACAGAAAATGAGCAGTTGAAGTTAGAGGGAATGTTAGAAGATCACAAGAAATTGTTGTACCCAAATTGTGAAGATGGCAGCACAAAGCTCGGTACGACACTGGAATTGTTGCGATGGAAGGCAGAGTGTGGTCTAACTGACTCCTCATTTGAAAAGATGCTGAAAATAATGAAGCCGAAGTTTCCAAAACATAACGAACTTCCCGATAGTACCTACGAAGCAAAGAAGACTCTCTGTCCTCTGGGATTAGATGTGCAAAAGATACATGCATGCATTAATGACTGCATCCTCTACCGCGGTAAGGAGTATGAGAATTTAGATAAATGCCCGGTATGCAACGCGTTGCGGTATAAGATCAGACGAGATGACCCTGGTGATGTTGAGGGAGAGCCCCTCCGGAAGAGGGTTCCTGCTAAGGTTATGTGGTATGCTCCTATAATACCAAGGTTGAAACGCATGTTCAGAAACAAAGAGCATGCCAGGTTGTTGCGATGGCACAAAGAAGACCGTAAGAAAGACGGGGAGTTGAGACACCCTGCTGATGGGTCACAGTGGAGAAAAATCGAGAGAGACTTCCCAGACTTTGCAGGTGACACAAGGAACTTATGGTTTGGTCTAAGTACGGATGGCATGAATCCTTTTGGGGAGCAGAGCTGCAGTCACAGCACCTGGCCCGTGACTCTATGTATCTACAACCTGCCTCCTTGGTTGTGCATGAAGCGTAAGTTCATTATGATGCCAGTGCTCATCCAAGGCCCGAAGCAACCGGGCAACGACATTGATGTGTACCTTAGGCCATTAGTTGAAGAACTCTTACAGTTGTGGGGCAAACCAGGTGTACGTGCGTGGGATGAGAACAAACAGGAGCCATTTAATCTACGAGGGTTGTTATTCGTAACCATCAATGATTGGCCTGCTCTTAGTAACCTTTCAGGACAGACAAACAAAGGATATAAGGCATGCACCCACTGTTTAGATAAGACCGAAGGTACATATTTGCATAAATGCAAGAAGGTTGTGTACCTAGCGAATCGACGATTTCTTCCGACCAATCATCCCGTAAGAAAGAAAGGCAAGCATTTCAAAGGTGAGGCAGATCACCGGAAGAAGCCTGAACTCCCAGCTGGTGATGATGTATTTGGTATGGTCAAGGACATAGAAGTAATCTTTGGAAAGGGTCCCGGCGGTCAATCAGTTCCGAACGACGTCGCTACAGGACACGCACCCATGTGGAAGAAGAAATCTATATTTTGGGAGCTGCCATATTGGAAAGTCCTGCGTGTCCGCTCTTCAATCGACGTGATGCACGTGACGAAGAATCTCTTTGTGAACCTGCTAGGATTCCTAGGCGTGTATGGGAAGACAAAAGATACACCTGAAGCACGGGAGGACCAACAAATTATGAAAGACCCAAAGAACATGCATACAGATAACAAGACGGATAAAGGGCGTCACTTAAGTCGTGCCAGCTATGCTCTTACCAAAGCAGAGAAGGAAATCTTTTTTGAAGTCCTTTACAGTATCAAGGTGCCGTCGGGCTTCTCATCTAATATAAAGGGGATAATAAATATGGCAGAGAAAAAGTTCCAAAACCTGAAGTCTCATGACTGTCACGTGATTATGACGCAGTTGCTTCCGATTGCATTGAGGGGGCTTCTACCAGAAAATGTTCGAGTACCCATTGTGAAGCTGTGTGCATTCCTCAATGCAATATCTCAGAAGGTAATCAATCCAGATATTCTGCCAAGGTTACAGAAGGATGTGGTACAATGTCTTGTTAGTTTTGAATGGGTGTTCCCACCATCCTTCTTCAATATTATGACGCATCTCCTGGTTCATCTAGTGGAAGAGATTTCCATTCTCGGTCCGGTATTTCTGCACAATATGTTCCCCTTTGAGAGGTTCATGGGAGTCTTAAAGAAATATGTTCATAACCGTGCTAGACCAGAAGGAAGCATCTCCAAGGGATATGGAACAGAGGAGGTCATTGAGTTTTGTGTTGACTTTATTCCTGACCTTAAGCCGATTGGTGTTTCTGACTCGCGGCATGAGGGAAGACTAAGTGGAAAAGGCACGCTGGGAAAGAAAGCACTGATATGTAGGGACGGGGATTCTTTCACTAAAGCACACTACACAGTTCTACATAATTCCACCTTGGCAGCTCCGTATATGGAGGAACACAAGAATATTGTACGCTCCAAAAACCCGGGGAAGCCTGAATCATGGATTACAGATGAACACATGAAGTCTGTCGGTGGTTGGATGCGGACACATCTCTTGAATGACACCACTGTTGGAGATCAGCTATACTTGTTGGCCGCGTCACCATCTTCTACTGTATTGAATTTCCAAGGGTACGAAATAAATGGGAATACATTCTACACGATCGCCCAAGATAAAAAGAGCACCAACAAAAATAGTGGTGTCCGCTTTGATGCAATAGACGAGAATGGACAAAAGGACACATATTATGGTTACATAGAGGAGATATGGGAACTAGACTATGGAGTCTCTTTTAAGGTCCCTTTGTTTCGCTGCAAATGGGTCAACCTGAATGGGGAAGGGGTAAAGATAGACCAGTTGTACGGAATGACAACAGTGGATCTCAACAATCTTGGTTATAGAGATGAACCATTCGTCCTAGCCAATGATGTGTCTCAGGTTTTCTATGTGAAGGACATGTCCTCCAGACCGAAAAAAAGAAAAAATATGCAAACGAATACATCATATGGTGATCCAAAGCGTCACATAGTTCTTTCAGGGAAAAGAAACATCGTGGGAATCAAGGACAAGACAGACATGTCAGAAGATTATAATAAGTTTGATGAAATTACGCCCTTCACAGTGAAAACTGACCCAAGCATTCCGTTAAGTAAAGAAGATGCTCCATGGTTACGTCTAAAGCGGTCATAAGGAATGACATATGCCAAGAAGTTCATGCTCATATTATGTAACTCTAGTTCATGTCTTTCGCGGTTTGTGGCTTGACCGAAGGATATCTTTCGCGGTTTGTGGCCTTTAGTCCCGGTTTTGTAGTCTCAGTTTTTAATATTTATAAATGTCTTGAGTGTTAGTCCCATTTTGTGGCTGGACCGGGAGTGCCTCTATGACCAGTTTCTCGGAGATGCCGGAGGACTGGGCTCCGTCGGCATCTCCCTGAAACTGGCCGCAGTGGTGTCCCTGCTCTCGAAAACCATCTTGCAGCTTGTAACTTCACTAACTAGATCAATACGCCTCGGAGCTAACTAATTTCACATATTAGGGATTGCCTCTATGACCAGTTTCTCGGAGATGCCGGAGGACTGGGCTCCGTCGGCATCTCCCTGAAACTGGCCGCAGTGGTGTCCCTGCTCTCGAAAACCATCTTGCAGCTTGTAACTTCACTAACTAGATCAATACGCCTCGGAGCTAACTAATTTCACATATTAGGGAGTGCCTCTATGACCAGTTTCTCGGAGATGCCGGAGGACTGGGCTCCGTCGGCATCTCCCTGAAACTGGCCGTAGTGGTGTCCCTGCTCTCTAAAACCATCTTGGAGATGCCTCAAACTGGCTGGAGGACTGGACTCACAAGGATGCATATTTATAGTACAAGCAGCTCGGCATAATGTTGACACTCACGACATAATGTCGACACTCACCCCTATTATTAGTGCTGACTCATCTTTAGTCCCGGTTGGTGTCTCCAACCGGGACTAAAGGTTCATCTTTAGTCCCGGTTGGTGACACCATCCGGGACAAGGTACAAGCCGCACGACATAATGTCGACACTCACCCCTATTATTAGTGTTGTCTGGCCCACTCTGCCGCAATCCCTTCAGGAAGGTGTGGATGTGTGGATAGCCATGACACGATCACCCTAAATATAGAGGGAAAGGGCGGGAAAACTTGGCGTGAAGCTTTGGGAAATGGCGGGAAATATCTTTAGTCCCGGTTAGTGACTACATCCGGGACTAAAAGCTCTAGTAGAAAGGAAAGGGCGGGAAAACTTGGCGGGAAGAGGTGGGAAATGGCGGAAAATATTTTTAGTCCCGGTTTGTGACTACATCCGGGACTAAATGTGTGCCGAACAATGATCATGTTTCGAAAAAACCTTCACAAAATGACCTATCATGTTCGAGGTTTCATGGCTTTCGGTCCAAATGACCGATGTTATGTGCTGAATCACGGCATAGTTTGTGATGTTGTGCCCATATTATGCATATGTGTGGACATTGGTATGGAGAACAATGTTGCAGGAGGAAGTTTTCCTTTTTGTCGCACGGAAAAGCCCTTTTCCATTTTCCGAGCGCAAAAAACGGGTCGTTTTGTGAAGTAACCACCAAAATGCCGTTTCAGAATGCTACCGTCCTATTTTCCTAAAATACTAGACCACCTTACATGGACTATATCCCAACCGGTACATCTCAAACCTTTTCGTCCATCCCTGGTAAAAAGGACAAATGTCTGCCGAATCGGTAGGAAGTGGGTCCGGTTTGTACTACAGGTACATGATCTATCGCCCGTGATTTTTTGAAAAAATCATTTTTAGACTCGCAATATGTGGTTTCTTCAGAGATCCAATGCAAGTTCTAACAATGCCCGTCCCCTATCTTCATGCACACCGGTTCGACCATAGTTAGAAATTCAAATAATTCAAAACGGGCATAATAAATTCAAAAAAAATCCGAACAATGAAAATCCTTCGCGTGGTGTCATATTATGTTACATAGTTGAAAGGAAAAATACCAGACTTGGTATATTGATCATGTTTCGAAAAAACCTTCACAAAATGACCTATCATGTTCGAGGTTTCATGGCTTTCGGTCCAAATGACCGATGTTATGTGCTGAATCACGGCATAGTTTGTGATGTTGTGCCCATATTATGCATGTGTGTGGACATTGGTATGGAGAACAATGTTGCAGGAGGAAGTTTTCCTTTTTGTCGCACGGAAAAGCCCTTTTCCATTTTCCGAGCGCAAAAAACGGGTCGTTTTGTGAAGTAACCACCAAAATGCCGTTTCAGAATGCTACCGTCCTATTTTCCTAAAATACTAGACCACCTTACATGGACTATATCCCAACCGGTACATCTCAAACCTTTTCGTCCATCCCTGGTAAAAAGGACAAATGTCTGCCGAATCGGCAGGAAGTGGGTCCGGTTTGTACTACAGGTACATGATCTATCGCCCGTGATTTTTTGAAAAAATCATTTTTAGACTCGCAATATGTGGTTTCTTCAGAGATCCAATGCAAGTTCTAACAATGCCCGTCCCCTATCTTCATGCACACCGGTTCGACCATAGTTAGAAATTCAAATAATTCAAAACGGGCATAATAAATTAAAAAAAAATCCGAACAATGAAAATCCTTCGCGTGGTGTCATATTATGTTACATAGTTGAAAGGAAAAATACCAGACTTGGTATATTGATCATGTTTCGAAAAAACCTTCACAAAATGACCTATCATGTTCGAGGTTTCATGGCTTTCGGTCCAAATGACCGATGTTATGTGTTGAATCACGGCATAGTTTGTGATGTTGTGCCCATATTATGCATGTGTGTGGACATTGGTATGGAGAACAATGTTCCAGGAGGAAGTTTTCCTTTTTGTCGCACGGAAAAGCCCTTTTCCATTTTCCGAGCGCAAAAAACGGGTCGTTTTGTGAAGTAACCACCAAAATGCCGTTTCATAATGCTACCGTCCTATTTTCCTAAAATACTAGACCACCTTACATGGACTATATCCCAACCGGTACATCTCAAACCTTTTCGTCCATCCCTGGTAAAAAGGACAAATGTCTGCCGAATCGGTAGGAAGTGGGTCCGGTTTGTACTACAGGTACATGATCTATCGCCCGTGATTTTTTGAAAAAATCATTTTTAGACTCGCAATATGTGGTTTCTTCAGAGATCCAATGCAAGTTCTAACAATGCCCGTCCCCTATCTTCATGCACACCGGTTCGACCATAGTTAGAAATTCAAATAATTCAAAACGGGCATAATAAATTCAAAAAAAAATCCGAACAATGAAAATCCTTCGCGTGGTGTCATATTATGTTACATAGTTGAAAGGAAAAATACCAGACTTGGTATATTGATCATGTTTCGAAAAAACCTTCACAAAATGACCTATCATGTTCGAGGTTTCATGGCTTTCGGTCCAAATGACCGATGTTATGTGCTGAATCACGGCATAGTTTGTGATGTTGTGCCCATATTATGCATGTGTGTGGACATTGGTATGGAGAACAATGTTGCAGGAGGAAGTTTTCCTTTTTGTCGCACGGAAAAGCCCTTTTCCATTTTCCGAGCGCAAAAAACGGGTCGTTTTGTGAAGTAACCACCAAAATGCCGTTTCAGAATGCTACCCTCCTATTTTCCTAAAATACTAGACCACCTTACATGGACTATATCCCAACCGGTACATCTCAAACCTTTTCGTCCATCCCTGGTAAAAAGGACAAATGTCTGCCGAATCGGCAGGAAGTGGGTCCGGTTTGTACTACAGGTACATGATCTATCGCCCGTGATTTTTTGAAAAAATCATTTTTAGACTCGCAATATGTGGTTTCTTCAGAGATCCAATGCAAGTTCTAACAATGCCCGTCCCCTATCTTCATGCACACCGGTTCGACCATAGTTAGAAATTCAAATAATTCAAAACGGGCATAATAAATTAAAAAAAAAATCCGAACAATGAAAATCCTTCGCGTGGTGTCATATTATGTTACATAGTTGAAAGGAAAAATACCAGACTTGGTATATTGATCATGTTTCGAAAAAACCTTCACAAAATGACCTATCATGTTCGAGGTTTCATGGCTTTCGGTCCAAATGACCGATGTTATGTGTTGAATCACGGCATAGTTTGTGATGTTGTGCCCATATTATGCATGTGTGTGGACATTGGTATGGAGAACAATGTTGCAGGAGGAAGTTTTCCTTTTTGTCGCACGGAAAAGCCCTTTTCCATTTTCCGAGCGCAAAAAACGGGTCGTTTTGTGAAAGGAAAAATACCAGACTTGGTATATTGATCATGTTTCGAAAGGAAAAATCCGAACAATGGCCGTCCCCTATCACTTCTTATGTTTAAAGTTTTTCTAAATTCCAACTTAATATTCAAAAATATAAGTTAATTAACTTTAAAAGGTTACATTAATTATTTTTTAGAAATAGAAAATGGTTTTGGATTATTTATTCAAATCCATACACTTCTTATGTTTAAAGTTTTTCTAAATTCCAAATTAATATTAAAAAATATAAGTTAATTCATTTTAAAAGGTTACATTAATTATTTTCTAGAAATAGAAAATGGTTTTGGATTATTTATTCAAATCCATACACTTCTTATGTTTAAAGTTTTTCTAAATTCCAAATTGATATTAAAAAAATATAAGTTAATTCATTTTTAATTGTAAATGGTTCATATTTTAAATGGTTACATTAATTGTTTTTTAAAACAGAAAATGGTTTTGAATTATTTATTCAAATCCAAACACTTTTTATGTTTAAAGTTTTTCTAAATTCCAAATTGATATTAAAAAAATAAAAGTTAATTCATTTTTAATTGTAAATGGTTCATATTTTAAATGGTTACATTAATTATTTTTTAAAACAGAAAATGGTTTTGAATTATTTATTCAAATCCAAACACTTTTTATGTTTAAAGTTTTTCTAAATTCCAAATTAATTATCATTTAAAAAACAATACAAATTTAAACCCCAAAATAAAAAATAAGGCGGGAACAGAGAGAAAACACCTGAATTTTTTTGAAAATAGGGGAATATGTCCCGGTTGGAGCCACCAACCGGGACTAAAGACCCACTGCGCGCCAACCCTTTGTCTTCTGAAAATTTTGGAGTATAGGTCCCGGTTGGTGGCTCCAACCGGGACTACGTCCCGGTTGGAGCCACCAACCGGGACTAAAGGTCCTTCCTTTATAACTGCGCACGCCTCTTCTTCTTCTTCCCCTTCTCCATTCTCTGCAACCCGACGCGCCGCATAGAGACGCCGCCGCCCCGATCCCCCGGACGCCGGCAGGCTGCCCCATCCTTGCGCGCCCGGTGTCGCCGTCAGCACCGCCGCCTCCACCCTTCATCTCCGTCCATCGCCGCGCGCTGCCTCCGTCCTCCGTACCAGCGCCGCCTCCGTCCTCCGTACCGGCCAGCACCGGCGCCTCCATCCTCCACGTACCAGCGCCGCCGTCTTGGTACCAGCGTCGCGCCACCACGCCGCCGCCTCGGTACCAGCGTCGCGCCACCGCGCCGCCTCTCCCTCTCCTCCCCGATCGCCATAGTGCCGCCCGCACCCACCGTCGCCGCCGGTACCGCACGTACCCGAGGCTCCCCTTTTTTAGTTTTTTAGTTGATTTAGGTGATGATTATTTTAGGTGTATTAGTTGTTAGATGATTTATTTGTTAGATGATTTTGTTGTTAGATGATATAGGTGTATTTAGATGATGTAGATGATTTAGGTGTATTTAGATGATGTTGATGATTTAGTTGATGATTATTTTAGGTGTATGTGTAGATGATTATTTAGTTGTTAGATGATTTCGTTGTTAGATGATTTAGTTGTTTGGTTATAACTGCTCGACGGAGGCGACGCTCCGGTGACCAAGAAGGAGCGGCGCCGCCTCTCTCTAACGCGCGGTGAGCCTCTGCACCTCCCAGTGCCCTCCGTTTGCCCGCTTGCTTGTTGTATCCGCCACAGCGCCGTCCCCGGTGAGCACCCGACGGTGGCCGCCGAGATGATGTCACCCCGGCGTCACGCTGACGTGGCCCACGGGCCCGCTGACCTTTGACCACCACGGTGGCTTGCTGATGTGGCATAGGGCCCAGCACTCAGTGACAGTGGCTAGGTTCTGTCTTGGTAAAAAAAACCAACCCTTTGCTGATGTCATATTGACACAGTTATTCAATTTTAAATTATTTAATAATTCCAGAAATTGATATAAACTTGTAAATTCAATATCTTTTTATTTATAAGTCAGAAAAATACAAATAATATATCAAATTGTTCAGAAAAATGAAACCTATCTATTTATCCTATAATCATGCATTGTTCAACAATTTAAATGACAAGTATAATTAGAAGAACAAATGCACCCCTCTCATATGTTCCGGAGTTTCCCCGAGTTAGGGTTTTCACCCGTCGGAACCCCGATTAAATCGTCGAGCATGTCTTAGGGTTACATTCCAATGCAAATTAACTTGTCATATCATCATACTTGCTTGAGCATTGCATCGATGCCATGTGTTGATTGTTTCCCTTTCTTTTCGGTGTTTCGATTATTAGGTTTATTATTAGTTAGGTATTATTAGGTTTATTAATTAGTTTGGTATTATTGGTCTTCGGCCCCACTGGTCAGTCAATGTGGGTAGCCCCAGACCCGATTCACATTGCCAGTCACTGTGGTTAGATAAGGAATCATTAATACCCCTTAGGTGCATGTGGGTTCCCCTCTCATATGCATCGGAGGTTTCTCCGAACTAGGTTACACCCCTCGGAACTCCGGAATATTGATAACCGTTGATTTTAGCTAGAGTTACCTATCTACTACACGGTTTCCTTTTTGTAGCTAGGTTTAGGGTTTCTCTTCATTTTTATTATTGTGTATGTATATATCAGGGTTTCTCCTTAACTTTCTCCTTTAGCCGCTTTGACTTATTCGTTTTTCCACCTATGCAGAAAATATGGATCCACACGTCAGAGACGAAGAAAAGGAAGAGTTGATCCAAGGTGTGATCCGTGGGGAAGATAATTTAGACGTATCAACGTTTCTGAACAACTCCGGTGAGGGTGATCCTCTTTTTACCGGAGTAGACAACTTGTTTGAGGTTGAAGGTGTTGCCTTCCGCGAGGGAGAAGGCGATGCCTTGTGTAATCGAGAAGATGACCGCTCCGGCAAGGTGCATGTAATATAAATCAATTCATTAATTAATCATCTGCTATCTATATAGAAATAGTAACGGCGATCTTTCTTCTTTTAGCCCTCCGAATCGAAGGAATCTACTGAAAAGAGCGGACGAGGCCCAACCAAAAAGTTGGAAGACCATGAGAGGTTCAGGATCGAAGATGTCGCTGAAGACGGCAGACCGACAGCTCCCGAAGTTGTCGCAACCAAATTTGTGGCACAATGCGGAGTAATCGTTAGGGACTTAATCCCGATCACCATTAGAAATTGGAATAGGCCTGCTAATGCGGATGAAGAGGGAACATGTTTATTTGTCCCTAACCATGCCAAAGATTTACTGTGGAAGAGGCTCATGGTTAATTTCAAACTACCGAAGATAGAGCTGGATCCAAATGCGGAGGATCCAGTTGAGGACGCATTACAACATGGGAGAGCCATGGAGGCTAAGGTCAGGGAGTGGGCTTTGAAGAAGATGGCCCAGTGTTTCACCAACTGGAAGAAAAGATTGCACCTTGACTATGTCGTGAAAAAGAAGACTCCCGATTTCAAGAATATTCGGTTTGAGAAGATAAAACCATTCTGGGATGAGTTTGTGGAATACAAGAAATCAGAAAAAGCTAAGAAAATGTCTGAAACGAATAAGCTGAATGCTGCTAACAAGAAGTATCACCATACTATGGGGCAAGGTGGCTACAGGGCTGGCATTCCTAAGTGGGAGAAACTTGAGCAGGAACTGCGTGATAAAAATATCACCCCAGAGACAGACGATTGGGTAGAACGTGCAAGGAATTGGTTTTACGGGCATGGGGGCACGTTGGACTCGGAAGGGAGGTGTATATATACCATACGACATAAAGAAGACCCCTTGCCAATCGAGAGGATGAGAAAAGCAGTAAAGGCTGTTAAAGATGGGGACTTCATTCCCGATAGAGAGAATGATGAGCTCACACTCGCCCTTGGAAATAAGGAACATGATGGACGAACACGAGGCACAATAGGCTCCCAATCATGGAGGACTGGGTTTCCCGAAGAGAGGAAGAAATATCCTGATAGAAGCCGTCAGAGGAGTAAGGACAGGGCGGCAGTTGAAGCAGAAAGTCAGAAAGAGCGAATGCGTTTAATTGAAGAACGATTAAAGCAACAACAAGATGAAATTAACTCACTTAAAGAGCAAAGTACTACCGGCGCCCCATCTCAGCAGCACACTGCATTCGATGCTACCGGCCTATCGAATAATCGAAAAAGCAGTGTGGCTTCCACCGAGGTCCCGGGTGATGACAATGGCGATGCCGATGATGCACCGACGATGGCTCCTGTTGGCTACCCAGTGGATGATATCACAGAGATGACACACTGCGAGCTACATGTCAAAGTTGTGAACATATCAATGAAGGTGGCGGTCGGCTATGCCTTACCAATTGGACCCACACCAACTTACCGCAGTCGTCCGGTTCCAGAGGGCTACGCTGTTGTCGGCGTGGATGAAATCATGCCCACCTTTGAGGTTTTGGATCTTCACTACCCTGCTGGTGAAGGGGATGTGACTGTGCTGGGTGACGCAAAAAACGTCACCATTCTATGGCCGAAGGATTGTATCGTGCTTCGAAATCACACGCCAAGGCCATCTTCGCCGCCGCCTCACCCGTCTCCAGCGAGGTCGTCGCCGCCGCGGCAGCCGTCTTCGTCGCCTCACCCGGCTCCGTCGCCTCACCAATCTCCGGTGCAGCCATCGCCGCGGGAGCCATCGCCGGCGCCTCAGGATAAAAAGCGTAAGCGTACCGCTACTGTGCGTCGTAAGCGATCGCCGAAACGTAAACAAGAGCCTCTTCCAAAAGTACCAACGGTTCCTCCCAAGAGAGCTTATGACTGTACTGAAGAGGAGACTGCGGCTCGGGTTGATGCGGAAACGGCAGCGTTTTTCGCTAAGCTGAGGCGGCCGAAAGAGCCAGAGTTCCCCAGCACCAAAGAAGAAAAAGCCAAAGTGTTGAAAATGCTAAAGACTCTTCATCAACCCGAGCCAAAGCTGTCATCAGACTATGAGCGTTCTATTCTCAAGTCACATGCGGCACAAAAAGCCTCGAAGAGCAGTACTGATGCAAGCGAGAAATCTATTGCCCAGCTCGGAGAACAAGCAAAACAGACTTGCGCCCCTCTCAAGGTGATTTCCCAAACCAATGTGGGGTCGAGCAAATATGGGGCCGAAGTGCAGTATGATCCAGAGGTGCTTGCACAATACGGAGAAGCTGCCGCTGCTCAAGGTATGAGTATTGCCCAGTACTTATCCCAGTTAGAGTTCTTCCCCGTGAGTGAAGTAGCATACAAATACCAGTACGACAAACCTCTCGTCAAACCTGAGGAGGTAAACAATCTTTCAACAAAAATGCAAAGATTGCATAACTGGTACATGCATGCCACAAGTGCCGGGGCTAACTGGATAGTGCTGAGGGTTACAAAAAAGCATCATGGGAAAGAAAGTGATGACATGATATCCATTGAATTTGATGAACTATTTCAATTATTCAATCAAGACGCCTTGGACAAATCGATCATGAGTGCCTATTGTCTGTAAGTACTAATTCTGTAATTAATTTAGTCTCCATCTATATTATTTTGTTTATTGCATGTATATAATCATACTTTAATATGCAGAATGAAGATTCTCGAATGCAGCAGAGGACAAATCTATGACATTGGCTTCATTGACCCATATTGGGTTCATGAAGCTAATCTCAAAATAAGCCCCCAGGATACGGAGGATAATATAGTACACGCGTTAAGGTTTCAAGAAACCAAAAGGGAAATACTATTTCCTTACAACTTCCAGTGAGTGTTATTGTCTTGTATACACTTTCTATTTCGCTTACTCGATGTTAAGTATATAATTGATAAGTTCTGCATTCGCAGGTACCACTATATTCTGTTAATCATTCAACTTGACAAAGGGCGTGTACTAGTCATGGACTCGAAACATAAACCCCTTGAGACGTGGAAGGACATGCAGATACTTCTCCAGCGGTAATTCTAATCATTACGACACTATATCGGCAACGTTCGTGAATTTTATGATATCAAGTACTTAATAACTTATTTTATTCGTTTTCTACGCCGGGCAGCGCTTGGAAACGGTTCACCAAGAAGGCTAGGGGTGTTTGGAAAGAGGAGCTTACATTTCAACCACTAGATGTAAGCACCACTAGCTATATCCGCGCATCTCTTTGATTCTAGTTTTGATACAGTTATTATCATGCTTGATTATTATTTTGATTGAACTCTGTTGTCGTAAAGTGCCTGACGCAGGGACCAGGTAACAATCTATGTGGATACTATGTATGCGAGTTCATCCGGCAGACGTGCGATGAGAAGGGCAGAAATTTAGAGCAACTCCACGTATGTAAACAATTTCTATAGTTTTTAATTACAATCAAATTGTGTTTAGTTTCATATTCATATAGGCTGACTCCTTTTTTAAATCAGATCGAACGTCTACGGGACGGTCTTCTGCCAAAGGATCGCGTACGAGCAATTCAGGAGGAATTGGCGGGATTCTTGGATGCAGAAGTCCTAGACCCGAAAGGGGAGTACTATTCTGCTGTGTATAGACAATAGGGATTGTAAAAATAGCAACTCGATCCGTGTATAGACAAGGGGAATACTTTTGTATGTAGTGCATGAACTCGATCCGTGATCCGTGTATTGAATGTAATATTGTCATGATGATCTTGTGTAATATAAGGTTCCTTCATTGATAAGTGCAAAACACTAAATAAACAATAAAACAACCTAAATGAATTCTCTGCCGCGGCACAAAAAGTGGCGAAAATGCTGCCGCGGCAACAAAATGTGCAAAAATGAATTCTCTGCCGCGGCAGAGAAATGGGCCAAATCTCTGCCGCGACAGAAGGTTATTAGTCCCGGTTCGTATTACGAACCGGGACTAAAGCCCCCCCCCCCCTCCTCGCACGGTGCAGCTGCCACGTGTATGATCTTTTGTCCCGGTTGGTGGGGCAACCGGGACTAAAGGTTCGGGCTTTAGTCCCGATTGCCCCGTCCCGGTTGGGCAACCGGGACTAATGCCCCTTACCAACCGGGACGCATGGGGTTGTTTCCACCAGTGCTCCTTCTAGGATGCAACCAAATCTGAGAATACTTCAATCTACTTTAGTGATTTTTGTGGCGTGTCACTTTTATAGAAGCATGGTACTACGAACACGCCGATTCCACATGCTGGGTTTGACGTCCCGGTCTTATCTCGTTGGATCATGCATGTATAAGAGCATCTCCACCTACCCGGTCTTATTAGGGCTTCAGATGTATTTGCATGTAAAAAAAGACCCAATGTCAGCCTTCTTTTCGAAATGGAGGGTGAAACCCCCGACCTCTATATCGAAAAGATACATACAACTTTCTTTATTAATTTATTCAACAATATATAGATAAAGGGCATACATCAAAACACCTGAAACCACCACACAACACCTATATACTGGACGACAAGGGTGATCATGCCAGGATGCCCTTATGCCCTAAAAACTTGAAAAACCCCATCAGCTAGGCCTCGGGAATATTACATACCTCGAGACACCCTCTAGGCGAAACAAGAGTGCTCATCCGGTCTAGTAGACTCTTAGCGAGCATCTTATGTACACGCTATAGAAGTCGTCACCACCATCGCACCACTGCGCCAACTTTAGACAGAGATTCGTAGCCCTCGTCAGTCCTGCCATCGACGCTAGCACAGCGCCAGACAACCCATCAGCCTCCATTTCAACCCCTATCATCCTTCTTTCTCTCTTCATTTTCTCCCACATCCACCTGCCCTCTCTCTCCTCCTATTCTCCCCCACCAACCGCCCATCTCTCTCTCTTCTCAGCACGTGACACTGAGGGATTTTGCGTGGAGGGATGCCTTCTTGCTCATGTCACGGAGACGATGAGATTAGGAAAGAGACAACCCTCCCATCCTCATCCTCTGTCTCCCCACGCGCCCAGGATCGAAGTGTCTAGTTTACTAAGTGGTGGCGCCGCCTGTAATATATTCGTACTTGCGAGGGAAAATCAGTTTTTCCTTACGGACGAAAACGCAAAAACGCTTGTACCTTTATTATTAGATATAGATTAGGTGATATTTTGAATACCGACGGGCGTGTTGTGCAAGATTGGAGGGACTTTTCTTGATGTGAATTGGATTAGGCTGCTAGACATTTAAAAAAATACCGGCACCAGTCTTGTTTTTTGAAACAACAGGCACCAATCTTGAAGCAGCTGACGAGAATGAGAGGTGTATGATAAGACCGAGAGACGTTTATACGTGGGTCGAGTTGCTTTTCGGATGATACTACCCAGGAGTATACAAAAAGCACCAAAATGAAACAGGGTTGTGCAGCTCTCTGTTCCCGGCTATGGCGGCAGCATCACACAAGAACATGATCAGCAGTAATACTATGACGTTAATAATCTATTCCTAGCCAATTAAGCTGCACGAGATTTTTCGTTTTTTAGACCTCCATTTTTAGGTTGCACTCTTAGTCTCGATAGTGCGCAATTTGAGATGACGGAGGTTCATAAAAGATTTAGTCATCTGATTCATATTAGTATCGTGTTATAGCAAATGAGTGACAACTAATATAATTCGGAGGAAGTAATATCAAATTTTGCAGTAGAAGGATAATAGCTTGGAGAAAAATAATATAAGAGAACAATACCAGGCACTATCTAGACAGCGCTTATTGCACACCATGCGTAGGATATGACAGATGCTCGATGCATGATGTCCACACGCCCAAATGCTAGTACTACAAGCACTAGACAGTAACATCGACACACTACCAAGAACCGGCTGCACGCAACACAAACGGAGCACATGTATGTACGCACGCGTGCGTGCATGCCTGCGTACGTAGCTTCCACCCCTACAGGAGAACCGCGACCGCCGGTCTTGGAAGTAGAGCTGCTTAGGGCACGTATATTGCAAAGCCCATAGCAAAATACTAGTATCGTATACTTTATATTGCATGGTATCATATGATAATATTATACTAATACTATATTTAATGATTTGTAAAATCTTAATACAAAATTGTTTACTCTCCCGTCATGGTTTTGGAGGACGTTTTAGAGAGATTGTTAGAATATAGATGTGCCCTGATTGGGGCCAGATTTATGTCAAAAACATGCGCCCATAATTATTCGGCTCCCTATATTAAACATAATTATTCAATGGACACGAGGAGTTTAGACGCATGCATTGGTGGAGTTGCATGCAAGAATTAATATCTTGACCGCATGGAGTAGGAAGTGAAGAGAAAAAGGTGTATTAATTCTGAAATTTAGTCTAACGCGCTAGGAGGAGAGGAGTTTTGGAAACGCATGGCTTTTGTAAGACGCCATCCAAACCGTGACGGAGGAAGTATAAGATTTATTTGTAGAAGGATTTTCTAGTTTTATGTGTTATGATATCGTATCTACCTATGATACTTTAACCATCTTTTTCTTTATTAATTGTTGTGCCACATGAGATTTTTGTCAACATGGCATGCATGATACTAGCTATGATACTTCACTAGCACCAGCCATGTGGTACAACAATTAATGAAGGAAGAGATTGTTAGAGTATCATACTCCCTCCTTCACGATTTGCAGGGCGCTCTACAAAAATCTCACGGACCTAGACGTGAACGTATTGGCTAAAAATTAGACCTATTAGTGAGCGGTTAAGGCGCATGCATTGGTGGGAGACTGTTGCATGCATAGGAAATTGGGAGAAATGGTATCATATTAATTAACAATTAATTCTTATGCGTCTAGGAACATTGAATTTTGAAAAAACCCAAATTTGATTAGACGCCCTGCAAACCGTGAAGAAGGTAGTAGGTAGATACCGTATATAGCACGTAAAACTAGAAAATCCTTTACAAATAAATCTTCTACATAATTTTATATTGAGATTTTACAAATCATTAAATATAGTACTATTGATACTGTCATATGATACCATGCACTATTATACACTAGTATAATATGCATGATACTAGTAGTATGATACTACTACTATGACTAGCCTAAGGCAGACGCTTAAAAGTCAATTTCTGAGCATGCTCTAGCGTCTGGCGCTAGGGACAGAATTATGTGTGTATTTTATTATTGTCAGACTCTTAACTATGCATCGATGCCTAAAAAAGGGCCGGTATTTTGGTTCTAAGAGAAAGTCTAGGAGGACCCCGATAGCCTCCCCGAACATAGGGGAGAGAGAACGAAAAAAACCTCCAGTAGCTCCCCTATAGCCTCCCGATGAATCCGCCTCCCCGACCCAGCCCCCCCCCCCCCCACCACACACACACACACACAATCCCTATGCATCGGGGCGACAGAGGCGTCCCCAATTCGTGGACGGGAGCAACCGCTCGCCCCTGGAAGACTCCCTCCCGCCACCGGCCACGCGAGATCGAAATCAGGTTCGTCTCTCCTCCCATTTTTTTCTCCAAATCGGGCTCGCAATAGGGCATACGGGAGGGGATCGAGCGACTGCCATGGCAGGGCGGCTCTGCCCTTGGAAGACTCCCTCCCTCTGACGCCAAGTAGAGTAGAGGGAAGGGGTTGGAGCGACACTGCCATGGCGGGCCTGGGAAGGAAGAAGGGGTACGCCTGGGAGAGGATGGAGATGGGGCAGCCTCGCCGTCGAAGAGGAAGGAGATGGGGCCAGGGAGAGGAAGGAGATGGGTGCGGAGGGAGGCGTGCCTGGGAGAGGAAGGAGATGGTGCAGCCCCGCCATGGCAAGGAAGCCTTAGCGTCATCTCCCTGGTAGCAGCGCCCGGGGATGTTTTGGTTCTGTTTTTCTCTCAATTGAGAGAGATTGATTACTAGCTTTTTATCGTGCAAAATTTAGCTAGTTTCCTATAGTTTTTATGTCAACTGTTGTTCAATTGTTGTCAAATTGTTGTTCAGTTTTTGTCAAAAAATTAGCTAGTTTCCTAAATTTAGCTAGATTCTTGTTTGTTGATTAGTTTCTGTCAAATTTAGCTACTCCCTCCGGTCCATATTAATTGACTCAAATTTGTCTAGATTTGAATGAATCTAGACACTATTTAGTATATAGGTTCATCCAAATTTTGACAAATCAAAGTCAATTAATATGGATCGGAGGGAGTAGATTCTTGTTTGTTGTTCAGTTTCTGTCAAATTTAGCTAGATTCTTGTTTGTTGTTCTGCAATTTTGCTAGCTGAAACAAGTTGTCTAAACAGTACCATATTGTTGCAGATTTTTTGATGGAGGATTCATCATTTATAGGCATTTTGAACGGTGGTGTTAACCTGAATGACGCTGAGTTCAGTTGGGGGGGGGGGGGGGTGGAGACACAACATACATATAACAGCTTCAAGAATGATTGTGGGCTCACGAATATGTCCTTGGAAAAAGCCTTGGTGTCCACTAGGGCAATTTTTTCACTTCCAGTGCATGCAATCTATGCTCCCTAGCATACCTGAAAAACCCCTTTGCTCTCCAATAGCAAGTAACCTAGCAGTATCATCAGCATTTGGAGATCTAAGGTACTCATCACCAAAGATTTCAATAACAGCTCTCACAAACCTTCTAAGACTTTCTAAAGTGGTGCTCTTCCCTAGCCGACAATAATCATCTGTAGCATCATCTGATATTCCATAAGCAAGCATTCGAAACACTGCAGTGATCTTTTGCAAAGGATGTAATCCAAGAACACCAGCATTATTTCTTTTCTGCTTAAACCATCTATCATGGTGTTCAACAGCACCCGCTATGTGCAAAAACAAAGGTATATGCATTCTAAACCTACAAAGAAATAAAAGGAATGAGACGATATGAACAAGACAGGTAAAAATTGATCATTTCCGATAATCGCATACCTTTGACGAAATAGCCTTGCGGGGTATCCCATATTCTCTGTGAAGTAGTCTCGGTGGAGTCTAATACAACCCTCCGCTCTCTCGCGATGAATAACTTGGCGTCCTTGCACGGAACCACGATGGCGTGGGGCATTCAAGCGCTCCTCTTCTTGTTGAGCTATGAAAGCCGCCATCACATAGAGGTCCTCGTCATCCGACGAGGACGACTCCTCCATGCACCTTCGCACGGCCAAGCTCCGGCGGCGACTCATTTAGTTGTGGGCGAGGATACAAAATGAGAGAAATATATATGGAAATCCAAGAATATGTGAGAGATCTGAGAGGGATGGACCTGTATATATGAACCTGGAAAACTAGCCGTTGGAAATAATCTTGTCGAAAAGTAGCCGTTGCAGATAGTCATTTGAAATATAACGGTTATAGAAATAATCATTCATGAAGTTAGTTATGAAATATTGATAAAATATATGTAAATGTGATATAGGGAAAAGTATATAGGGGAGCTGCTGAAAATAGACATATTATGGGGGAGGGATCTTTTTAGGAAAAGCCTCTAAAGGGAGATATAGGGGAGAAAATATAGGAGAGGTGCTCTAACTGCCAAAATCGCTGGGATTTCTTTCGTAGTGTCTATCGTTAAGCGACCGCGTTGAAACTGCCCTTAAGGGCCATGATTTCTTTCCTAGCGTCTATCGACGTAAGCAGGCATGCGGGAGATGCGCTTGGCACCTTCATCATAGCGCCGGCTGCGGCGGGGGCGGCGGCCGCGGGCCGAAGGAAGTAGATGCTCACGGCGCTCCCGATGACCAGCGCCGACGCTTTCGTGGCGCCTTCGTGGGTGGAAACCGCGACCGCCGCCTTGTCCTTGACGTGGCTGAGCCTCGCGACGAGGTCAGCCGTGCTCATCTCGGCCAGCTTTTGGCGGAGATCCGCTGGCCTAGTTGACGAGACGGTGGAGGCCATAGCCTTCACCTGTTGCTTCACGGTGTCGAGGCTTCTGGAGATGAGGTCGCGTGTGTTCATCGCAGTCAGTTTTGGGTGCAGATTCTTCTTGCCGACGAGATTGATATGAACGGAGTGAAGAGTTTATGGAGAGCTATATAGGAAGATGATACGGGAAAATTAGAGTCAAGGGTGATCGGAAGGTGACGCAGTGGGTGCGATGTCACACACTGTCACCTAGTGGAAGAATCAAATGCGAAGGTCACAAAGTTGCATTAACAAAAAATCTCCATTAACCGATCCACTTCAACGGTGGAGATGCGAGTGACATCCCCCATCATCTGTCCTTCTTAGCAACTCTAATCTATGCCTAGACCAACGACGACGACCTTGACTAGTAACAGTACTAAGCATCTTTTCTCCTTTCTCCTTTAAAAAGCAACACCAATCACTTCACAAAATGAAAAATAACCAAAATATCGATAAAGAGACAACAACATAATAAACACCCGACTCTTCTATGGAAAGTGGCAAGGTTTAAGCTTCGAAGCTTGCCTACCCACCTTCATAACACTAAGGTGACTCAGACGCCAGTTCCAATCACATGAATCAGAAGAATTTATAAAGATGTTACAATTGACGGTAGGGTTTAAAAAATGGATTTCTATTTTTGTGTCTCTCATTTATTAGTTGTACTTAGTTTTTCTCAGCCGTTTAACTGTTTTTCATTTTTCTCTCCCTCTATTATGAAACCCTCGCAGACGCTCGGACGAAGGGATGTCGTTAGGTTAAAGGCTTGACCGTTACATGCCGACCGGTGGGACCATGTTGAGACGGGTCCTTCTGTAACCGTTACGTGCTGATGGGTGGGGCCAGGATACACGTCGAACCAGCTATCCATCTCTCGCTGACTTGTGGGCCGCTTTTTTTTTTAATTGTGTGGCCGATGCAGCCAATAATAAATGGAGCCGTTCTATGGGTCATCGAAGCCAATAAACGATAGAGCCGTCATGTGGGCCGTCAAAGCCAATGACCGATAAAGCTGTTTTGTGAGGCCGTCGAAGCCAATGACCGATGAAACCGTTCTGTAAGGCTAAGGTTGTCGAAGTATCTGTTCTCCTTTAAAAAGCAACATCAATCATGTCACAGAATGAAAATTAACCAAAATATCGATAAAGAGACGACAACATAATAAACATCCGACTCATGTGTGGCAAGTGGCAATGTTTAATCTTCGAAACACGTCTATCCATACTTCCACTAGAACCAGCCTAACCACGATATATCTGCCACATACTTGGACATAAATATAGGCCGCCATATATAATGTGGACCGTGACGGACGTAATCCGACCATACGCATGCACAAACCTAGTAAAACTGTACTTATACCAATCCCACGACAGAATACGCGTACACATACGTGCGTACGGTGTACATGACATGAACAGACGCGCGGAAGTAGCAGCCGAGAGTCTTCCCCGAGCACGACGCATCGTGTGGCCGCCGCGCCCTTAGTACACCAGGGCCTTCTTTGCATGGAGATCGCGGAAGTAGCTGCGGGGATTAGCCTCGAACGCGTCCCGCGGCATGCGCACCCCTCGGCGGCCGGGGGCGACCATCATGCGCCCGCCGCGCCCGCGGGCGCAGCAGCAGCGCCAGCAGCACCGGAGGAAGCAGAGCAGCACGAGGGCCGGGAGCACCACAGCGACCCCGAAGTGCAGCCACTGCGCGAGCGACTCCGAGCGGGTCTCCGGCGGGAAGAGCTCGTCCGCCTTCTTGGCGAGCGCGGCGAGGAGGCTAGCGAAGAAGGCCGCGAGCGCGGCGGCCTTCGCCTTTACGATCTCCCACAGGGGCGAGAGGAGGTGCCCGGCGCCGTCCAGGTCGAAGCCGAGGCCGGCATCGCCCAGGGTTCGTGCCATGGCTGCGCGGCTCGGCAGCAGAAGCTTCCTCGCTGCTGCAGGTGCCGAGACGAAAGCCATGGCTGCTATTGCTGAGTGTACTGTCGTTTGGTCTCTGGTGTGAGCGTCGCTAGAGTTGCGGCCTTGCGGGGTATTAAAGCTGGAGGCGACTAGTCCATGTTACTCTTCACTATGACCAGTCCAAAGCATTTGGCTGGAAATCTGATCAGAGCAAGTCAATAAGTTCCAGTCAGCTGGCTATAAAAGTTAAAATAATATATATATGCTTAGTTGGAGGAAAGAGAATAGAAAAGAGAAGGGGAGTAGGCTCTCATGCAAGAGCCAGCTCTAGCACGTGCTCCTAGACATTACGTGAGAGTGTCAAGTGGACCATATATTCATAAAGTAGTAAACTTTTATAGCTAACTATTGTATATATTGGCTATAAGGTTGACTCTAGATGACGTGGCATTGTCTTATAGCCAGCGGCCGGCTCTACTATTGCTCTTGCTCTCAAAGGGCGCAGCAGGAAACACTCCACTTTTACCCGGTTAATAGGGTGCATATGCGTAACATGCAGCTCCTGATCTTCTTCTCTCTTCTACCTCTCACAATCTCTCATAAACACACACGTATGAGGAACTCAGAAAACACACCCACTCACACACGCACCAAGGAAGCACCGAGACTTTGTCCAAAGCACTCTTTCTTGGTAGCACAAAGACTATATTTTTTCTCGTGTCCTCACAGCCATTTTTTCCCCTTCCTTTGATCACCTTAAATACACGTATGGGACTAGGCTGCATGCAGTCACTCGCTACTCACTCCATGATCCACATGACCCGGTCACTACATAACTTGGCTAAACAGTATGTAGCTAACTAATTAATAAACGGACCCACTACTAGCTTGCATATACGCACATGACCTCAACTAAATGTGAGTACTTGCCGCAGCCTGCCGTGCTATCTTGGACCCAATACATACATGAACAAAAATCAACACTAACTAACAAGATTAGTTTCAACAATCACCTCCCTAATCTTGTTGTCACTTATTCCTCTCTTGAAGCCCCTTGTCGTCGATGTCATCGATGCAACACGCAGACGGCCGCCAATGCCATCTTGCCGCACCGATTGCCGTCGTCGCCGCTGGCCTCTACGAGAGGCACACCTCCTACGCCTTCACCATGAGCGCGCCGTCGAGACACGCTCGCTGCCGCATGTCCGCCACCGGTGCCGCAGCTCGCCGGTGACTTTCCTCCATGTCGTCGTCGATGACGCGGACATGGACGATGAACTCTTCATGGCAATGGCCTCACACCATGGCCATCACCTCCTTGCCGCCGGTGACACAACTTACCGGACAGCATACCTTTCTCCTCACTCGTGACGCAGCTAGACGACGATGGAGACTCGGGCCTGGAACGCACGAGGCTCTGATACCAAATGATGGAGCTGCCACATGCAGCTCCTGATCTTCTTCTCTCTTCTACCTCTCACAATCTCTCATAAACACACACACATGAGAGAACTCAGAAAACACACCACTACGGGAACAAACGTAGATGCCGAGGGGGATTTCAACGCTGAGTGGAAAAGGTCGAGGGCGCTCGGCATAGCTCGCGCAGTGCCGTGGGCCACAAAAAACCCGTCGGCATTGCAAAACCATCGGCATAGACGGCCAATGCCGAGAGGGACCCTCGGCGTAGGTATACCATCAGCATAGATGTAGCAACGCCGAGGGGCACCGTCGGCGCAGGCTGAGAATGGATCACGTTCATGCGGTGCGAACGGACAGTTCACGGTGTATGACGGTGCCGAGGGGCTTACCGTTGGCGTAGCTCTGCGCAGTGATAGCTAACGGCGCATAGCAAAGCCGAGGGGCTGACCGTCGGCGTTGTAACGAGCATATATTAGAAATTGGCAGGACCTATGCCGAGGGGAATCCCCTCAGCATTGCCATACCTACGCCGAGGGGAATCCCCTAAGCATTGCTATTAGCGTGTGGAACGGGCATACACCTGACAGGACCTATGCCGAGGGGAATCCCCTCAGCATTGCAATTAGCATGTGGAACAAGCATACACTTGGCAGGACCTACGCCAAGGGAAATCCCCTCAGCATTGCTATTAGCAAGGTAGCAACAGCACGTGCTATGCAGCTAGCTATAGATGCCGCCCTGACGACAAGTAGTGACCATGTCAACCTGACTGAACTCAGATGCATGATCGTATGTTGTTTACAGGTTAGAAATTAAGAACTACATGTCTCCATATAAACCATGGGTTCCACGGACTAGGGTTTCTGTGTAAAAACACCGTCAGAGCGTCAGAATCACGCAAAAACTTGAAAGTGTCCCTAGCATACATGTACAAGTGTGGTGGAGGGTCCATAGATGCAATTACTAGATCCTGGATGCGAGCATATTCACTTGCATGCGAGCACATTCACTTGCATGCGTTAACACTTAGAGAAGTGTTGGATATGTTAGAGGAAACTCCCGCTACAGATCAAAGGAGGGCTACTAGTGAAATCTTGGTATCAACCTTGGTTTTTAGTGTAGATGTGACCTGAACAAACCTAAACCGATATAAAAGTACATTGGTTAACCCCCATACAGAGAATGCTATAGGGGTAGACCTGCGGGTCCCATAGACTAGGGTTTCGGTGGAAAAAAGACCGCCGGAGCGTCGAAGTCACCCGAAAACTTACAAATGGCCCTAGCATACATTTACAAGTATGGTGGAAGCTCCACAGATGCAATTCTTAGCTCCCGGGTCCGAGCATGTTCACTTGCATGCGATAACACTTAAAAAAGTGCTGGATTTGTCGGCGGAAACTCCCGCTGCGTATCAAACGGAGGGCTACCGGTGGAATCTTGGTCCCAACCTTTGTTTTTAGTGTAGATGTGACATAAAAAAAACCTAAACCTATAGAAAAGTACATTTGTCAACCCTCGTACGGAGAATGGTATGGGGGTAGACCTGTGGGTCCCACAAACTAGGGTTTCGGTGGAAAAAGACCGCTGGAGCGTCGGAATCACATGAAAACTTACAAGTGGTCCTAGCAAACATGTACAAGTGTGCTGGAAGGTCGATAGATGAAATTCCTAGCTCCCGGGTGCGAGCATTTTCACTTGCTTGTGATAACACTTAGAAAGTGCTGGATGTGTCACACGAAACTCCCGCTACGCATCAAATGGAGGGATACAGGTGGAATCTTGGTCCCAACCTTGGTGTTTAGTGCATATGTGACCTGAACAAACCTAAACCGATAGAAAAGTACATTGGTCAACCCCCGTATGGAGAATGCTATGGGGTAGACCTACGGGTCCCACAGACTAGGGTTTGGTGGAAAAAGAACGTCGGAGCATCGAAATCATACGACAACTTGTAAGTGCACCTAGCATATATGTAAAAGGGTGGTGGAAGGTCCATGGATGCAATTCCTAACTCCCGGGTGCGAGCATGTTCACTTGCCTACGATAACACTGAAGTGCTGGATGTGTCGGACGAAACTCCTGCGACGGATCAAAACGAGGGCTACTGGTGGAATCTTGGTCCCAACCTTGGTTTTAGTGTATATGTGACCTAAACAAACATAAACCAATATAAAAGTACATTGGTCA
Source organism: Avena atlantica (assembly GCA_910589765.1). Taxonomy (NCBI): domain Eukaryota; kingdom Viridiplantae; phylum Streptophyta; class Magnoliopsida; order Poales; family Poaceae; genus Avena; species Avena atlantica. The sequence continues at coordinate 347,638,288 of OU342738.1, read as the reverse complement.
ACCCTCGTAGAGAGAATTCTATGGGGGTATACCTGCGGGTCCCACAGACCAGGGTTTTGGTGGAAAATGACAGTCGGAGCGTCAGAATCATGCAAAAACTTGCAAGTGGCCCTAGAAAACAAGTACAAGTGTGGTGGAAGGTCGATAGATGAAATTCCTAGCTCCCGCGTGCGAGCATGTTCACTTGCATGCGATAACACTTAGAAAGTGTTGGATGTGTGAGACGAAACTCCCGCTACGGATCAAAAGGAGGGCTACCGGTGGAATCTTGGTCCCAACCTTGGTTTTTAGTGTAGATGTGACCTAAAGAAACCTAAACCGATATAAAAGTACATTGGTCAACCCTTGTACGGAGAATGCTACGGGGGTAGATCTACGGTTCCCATAGACTAGGTTTTCGATGGAAAAACACCGCCGGAGCGTCGGAGTCACGCAGAAACTTGCAAGTGGCCCTAGAATACATGTACAATTGTGGTGGAAGGTCCATAGATGCAATTACTAGCTCTCGTGTGCGAGCATGTTCACTTTCATGCGATAACACTAAGAAAAGTGTTGGATGTGCCGAAGGAAACTCCTGCTACAGATCAAATGGAGGGCTACTGGTGGAATCTTGGTCCCAACCTTGGTTTTTAGTGTAGATGTGACGTGAAGAAACCTAAACCGATAGAAAAGTACGTTGGTCAACCCTCGTACGAAGAATGCTATAGGGGTAGACCTATGGGTCCCATAGACTAGGTTTTCGATGGAAAAACACTACCGGAGTGTTGGAATCACGCGAAAACTTGCAAGTGGCCATAGAATACATGTACAAGTGTGGTGGAAGGTCCATAGATGCAATTCCTAGCTATCGGGTGCGAGCATGTTCACTTTCATGCGATAACACTTAGAAAAGTGTTGGATGTGTCGGAGAAAACTCCCGCTACGGATCAAAAGGAGGGCTAACAGTGGAATTTGGTCCCAACCTTGGTTTTTAGTGTAGATGTGACCTGACAAACCTAAATCGATAGAAAAGTACATTGTTCAACCCTCGTACGGAGAATGCTACAGGGGTAGACCTACGGTTCCCATAGAATAGGTTTTCGATGGAAAAAACACTGCCGGAGCGTCGGAATCACGCGAAAACTTGCAAGTGGCCCTAGAATGCATGTACAAGTGCGGTGGAAGGTCCATAGATGCAATTCCTAGATCCCGTGTGTGAGCATGTTCACTTCCATGCGAAAACACTAAGAGAAGTGTTGGATGTGCCGAAGGAAACTCCCGCTACGGATCAAATGGAGGGCTACCGGTGGAATCTTGGTCCCAACCTTGGTTTTTAATGTAGATGTGACCTAAAGAAACCTAAAACAATATAAAAGTACATTGGTCAACCCTCGTACGAAGAATGCTACGGGGGTAGACCTGCGGGTTCCATAGACTAGGTTTTCGATGGAAAAACACCGCCGGAGCGTCGGAGTCACGCAAAACTTGCAAGTGGCCCTAGAATACATGTATAACTGTGGTGGAAGGTCCATAGATGCAATTCCTAGCTCTCGGGTGCGATCATGTTCACTTTCATGCGATAACACTTAGAAAAGTGTTGGATGTGTCGGAGAAAACTCCCGCTACGGATCAAATGGAGGGCTAACGGTGGAATCTTGGTTCCAACCTTGTTTTTATTGTAGATGTGACCTGAACAAAACTAAACCGATAGAAAAGTACATTGGTCAACCCTCGTACGGAGAATGCTACGGGGGAGACATGTGGGTCCCATAGACTAGGTTTTTGATGGAAAAACACCGTCGAAGCGTCGGAATCACGCGGAAACTTTCAAGTGGCCCTAGCAAACATGTACAGGTTGGTGGAAGGTCCATGGATGTAATTCCTAGTTCCCTGGTGCGAGCATATTTAGTTTCATGCGATAACACTTAGAAAAGTGCTTGATGTGTCGGAGGAAACTCCCGCTACAGATCAAAAGGAGGACTACTGGTGGAATTTTGGTCCAAACCTTGGTTTTTAGTGTAGATGTGACCTAAACAAACCTAAACCAATAGAAAAGTACATTGGTCAACCCTCGTACGGAAAATTTTACAAGGGTAGACCTGTGGGTCCTACAGACTAGGGTTTCGGTGGAAAAAGACAGCTGGAGCGTCGGAATCACGTGAAAACTTGAAAGTGGCCCTACAAACATGTACAAGTGTGGTGGAAGGTCCATAGATGCAATTACTAGCTCATGGGTGCGAGCATGTTCACTTGCATGCGATAACACTTAGAAAAGTACTAGATATGCTAGAGGAAACTCCCGCTACGGATCAAATGGAGGGCTACCGGTGGAATATGTGTCCCAACCCTTGTTTTCCATGTAGATATGAATTGAACAAACCTAAACCAACAAAAAAGTACATTGGTCAACCCTCATACGGAAAATGCTACATGGGTAGACCTGCGGGTTCCACATACTAGGGTTTCGGTGGAAAAAAACGTCGAAACATCAGAATCACGCGAAAACTTGCAAGTTACCATATCATACATGTACAAGTGTGGTGGAAGGTCCATAAATGCAATTCCTAGCTCATGGGTGCGAGCATATTCACGTGCATGCGGTAACACGGAGAAAAGTGCTTGACGTGTAGGATAAAACTTCTACGGAGAAAACGGAGGGCTACCGGTGGAATCTTGGTCCTAACCTTGGTTTTCCATATAGATATGACATAAAACATCTAAACCAACAAAAAACTACATTGGTAAATACTCTTATGGAGAATGATACCGGGCTAGACTTGCGGATCTCATAGACTAGGGTTTCGCTGGCAAAACACCTGCATCACACGGAAACTTGCAATTGGCCCTAGTATACATGTACATGTGTGGATTATGCATATTATAATATATTAATAGTACCATAATATATTATAATATAGTTTTATACGTGTCATAGTTAGTAACATAATTATTTTATGAATGCCGCCAAAAGAATAGAGACGTATATCTATCTAGAATACAATTAAAATGAGGATGAGTAAAATGAAATGATATACGTTTAAACAGAGAAAATAAAAAATAAACAGAAAAGTAAAAAAGAAAATGAAAAATGGAACAAGTAAAAAAATTGTGCGTAGCAATGCCGAGGGGAACCCTCTCGGCGTAGGTGGGCACAATGCCGAGGGCAACCCGCTCGGCGTAGCGGGACATGCTGGTGGGTCAACTAGCCCACCCGGGTCTGACCGGTCAACCCCGACCCAAATCCCCTCGCTATCCCCCGACCCAAATCCCCTCGCTCTCCCCCGACCCAACCCTCCTCCGCACAGCCGCCGACCTCCGTCGATCCCCTTCTATCGCTGGCAGATCCCGGCCGGCTCCAGCGAGCCCCCATGTCGCCGACCACCGCCCCTGCGCCTCCTCCCGCTTCTCCCGCCGCCTTCCCCGGTTCCCGCAGCGCAGCTGCCGTCAGCTATCGAGTCCCCGTCGATCCCATCGCCCGTCGCTATCCCCAACCTCCATCCACCCAAGAGCCGCCAGAGACCAAGATCGCCCCCGTACCTACACGTGCCAGCCACCCCAGCACATGTAGCGGCTCCCTGTAGCAGATCAGCGGGTTGACCCGCTGTTCCTGGCCAGGGGCCTTGGGATCGACCGGCTCGGGTCGGGCCTGCTGAGCGCGAACATCGGAGGCTTCGACGACGGAGGCGCCGAGGGCGGCGGCGCCTACCTGGTGGCCTCCGGTGGAGGGGACCTCTCTGGGATCGAGGTCCACTACAAGGAGCAAACTATATTTTGGTTTGGATTCGTGGCCATACCTTGCTTGGATGGTATGTGTTCACTGCAATGAGTATTAATTTGTTCGGTACGATTGGACCGTGCCTTGCTAATTCACCACTTGATTGCAGATATTACGGGGCGTTACCCATCTCCTCGGGAAATTTTGATTACTTGCCATGAACCATAGACATGATCAAGTAAGCATACTAGTGCTAGAGTGTTCAACCATCCGTTCATATGTACTGTTATGTACCACAGTTGGGTGTCAATTGTTATGCTTAATCATCAATTAAGCATGCCACCTGATACCACAGTTTACCTTGGTTTTAAGTTTCTTATGACGGTGCTGTGCAAAATATAAGTCTGAATATTTGGAGTCCCATTTCTCTAGGAAGCTATGTCAATTGTACATTTTTTTATCTTCGCATTACTGCTGATACCTTTGCTGTGATGGCTGGACGATATGTATTTACTAGTAAGTAGTTTTTGTTCAATGGAGATGGGCCATGCCTTTCTAATTTACCACCGAATTGCTAATATATTGAGAGACGCCGTCTCTTAGGTGAACTATTAATCATTTTCCTTGCAGAATAGGTGTGATGATATGGGCCATGTCTGCACTTCGAAAATATTTTATAGGATCATTTAAATTCCAGATTTTATAGGAGCACAAATTTTAAAGATCTATGTATGCTGCATTTTCTATGATCTCAAGCTCGCGAGTCTCCTCCTCTTGATGTTATTGATTGCTAGTAGCGTTGTAAGCACAAGCCCATCCTTTTTTTTCTAGCATCTCTTATAAAATGATGTATATAGAGTACTGAAATGTGCAACTAATATTTATTTGTGGTAGTGCTAATTTAGCCTAGCAATGCAAGTTTCTATACATTTATAGATAGCTAGCTAAGGTCCTTCACATATGCATGAGTAATTCCCTCAACCTATTGGTCTCTGCATTGTAATACCTATGCAGTTTAATACTATTCGCGTCGACACTCTTCGACCCCGGTTAGTTCCAAGCAATAACTTTGACTTCATAAAATTTCCATGCTCAACTTGTCATGCATGAAGTTTTACTTACACAATTTTCCATGCTAACCGGGTGTGTTCTTTCACAATTTGCCATGCTCAACTTGTCATGCATAAAATTTGACTTACACAATTTGCCATGCTAAACTGGCGTGTTCTTTCATTTTGTAGTGGCGATGCTCTCGAAGACAAAGTGTGTGTTGTGACGGTGCTCGAAGTCCGTGGAAGACCGGTTGCCATGTGACATGTATCCCATGACTATGTGTAATGAACTTGTAGTGATGATTCTCTCGAAGACTATGTGTAATGAACTTGTAGCGCTGATGCTCTCGAAGACTATGTGCAATGAACTTGTAGTGATGTGTATTTGTGACTACATGTATCTATGTATCGAGATTTAATACTAGCTATGTGATATGTTTGTGGACATCATCTATGCTGAATGTTTTTGCATTATTACAACCAATTCATATATATATTCTGCTGCGAGGCACAAAATTGCGAAAAAAAAACCAGTGGACGTTAACGCTGAGGGTTTAACCCTCCGCATTGCTCTGAACAGAGGCCTGGCGGACATCAACGCCGGGGGTGATCCCCTCGGCATTGGTCTAAACAGAGGATGGTGGATATCAACGCCGAGTGTGATCCCCTCGGCACAGCGCAACCAACGACGAGCGTTTCCCTCTCGGCACAGACCCCACTCACCCTGGCGTCTAGCGCACTCCACGTGGCAACCTATGCCGAGCGTTTCCCCCTCGGCGTTGCTCCAGGGCGCCGTCTTCTCCGTGCCATTAACTTACTGAGCTGACGGCCGGACTACGCCGAGGGGCGGCATAAACCGTCGGCACAAGGCTCTACGCCGAGGGCCGAACCAACGCCGACGGTATTGAGCTATGCCGAGGACCACCTAAGCCGAGGGTCACCCTCGGCGTTGAGCAGGCCCGAGGGTTATCTGGGCTATGCCGAGCGTTTTCCCCCTCAGCATTGATCTTCGTTCCCGTAGTGCACCCCACTCACACACGCACCAAGGAAGCACCAAGATTTTGCCCAAAGCACTCTTTCTTGGTAGCATAAAGTCTACATTTTTCCTGATGCCCTCACAGCCATTTTTTCCTCATTCTTTTGATCACCTTAAATACACGTACAGGACTAGGCTGCATGTAGCCACTACTGCCCCTACTCACTTCATGATCCACATGACTCGGCCACTACATGACTCGGCTAAACAACTAGATAATCATGTAGCTAACTAACTAACAAATGGACCCACTACTAGCTTGCATGTACGCACATGACCTCAATTGAATGTGAGTACTTGCCGCCTGCTGTGATATCTTCGACCCAATACATACATGAATAAAAATCAACACTAACTAATAAGATTAGTTCCAACATATCCAGCGTTTTTTAGCAGCTTGACGGGACACCACCACACTGGCTGCACAAAGTCACGAGCTCACTATAGTTGATGGGACGATGGCTGTGCAGCACTCTATGGCCCGGTGTCTAGTCTGTACTAGTCATTCGATCGAACCGAGGGGTCTCTTTGATTCAGAAACATAGAAAATGTTTTTTTACAATTTTTAAGTTTTTATGACTACTTGTTTTATTATGCTATGTAAGACTCAACTTTGTCTTTTTATGTATTTATACGTGTATCTTCTCAACTTTGTCTATTTATGTATTATATATATATATATATATATATATATATATATATATATATATATATATATCTCAGTAAAAAATTGAGTCAATTAACTTAAGACGTTGAGTCATGACTGACCGATAGGTGTTATGCCGAGTCATGTATGTTCGGTAGGTGCTACACACAACAGATTCTCCGAAAACTTCAAGCTATGTTGGCTGGTGGTACTTGGCGGCATGGTGTTGTACAGTACGGGTGGCGAACGTGACATACTTTGGAGATAGTGTGCAGGGAGGTGGTGCTACTTGGCACCGCGGTGGTGTCGGTGGTTGGTGTGTAGAGAGTCGGCATATCGATCTACATGCTGAAGATGATTTTGTAGAAGATAGATGAGGCAGCGACATCCAGAGTGAGTGCTTGGGCTTCATGGATATGTTAGGCGGATCTGGGCTCCTAGCTTGCATGGGGCAGTTGGGTGTTTGCTAGGTCTCGTTGGGGAGATAGCGATACAATTATTGGTATGATCGGTGTTCTTTTTTGGCTATCTTTGTTGTATAATTTTTGTAATGGCTTTACCAGACTTTGTTGTTCTAAAAGTAAATAAAGGTTGTGTGCATCGCTTGATGCAGAGGCTGAGGCTTCGCTCCTCATTTAAAAATAATAATTAAAATGTAGGAAATGTAAGAAAAAAATGTTCAGTTGACTCGGAGATTTTTTATTTAGCTTGGCTTTCAGACTTAGGCACAAAAATTATGTTAGAAGATATTTCTTTGATCTGAACTAAAAGCAATTTCTTAATTTATCAAATTAGAAAAGTAATTCTCGGAAAAAAATAGGCCACTTTCACTCAGTCTGAACCATAATTACGATTATTCTGTCCATGAGAGGTGGGGCTTTGGTCATGTTCCAGTGCATTCTTACCGAGCTGTTAGGGCATCTCCACCGGGCCAACTTATCCGGTCGCCCCAAACGGTTTGTTTGGGTCGGGCCGTAGTCAATTTGCGACCATGGTCCCGCCTGTCCGGCCAATCACGCCCAGCGGCCCGACCCATATGTTTGTCTTCCTCCCGCTGTCACCGGTTGACACCCTCGCGATGGGACGTTAATGGCAACATGACGTCGATTGTCAGCGCCGGCGGCTTCCCGCGCGGCCGGTGTTTCCCGCCATCGTTACCCGCACATCCCAGGTCGTTTCCCACCTTCGCCGCGGTTTATAAAAGATGGTCGTCGGCGTGGCGGAGACAACAAGCCCCAAAGCAAGAGCAACCAGCAGCCGAAAAAGCGCCAGCCACTAGCAGCCATGCCTCGCCACAAGATCGCCAACTGGACGAAGATCCGGGAGATTTTCCGCACCTGCTACCCGGACGTGGAGGTCGACGAGGTCCACCTCGAGGCCACAGTGCTGGCCCGACGCATGTGCTGGCCTTGGTGGCGCTGCACCGGGTGGTGGAGACGGCGGAATAGGTGGCCGCCCAATGGGCGGTGACCGACATACACCATGTCGCCGCCAAGGAGGCGATAGAGGCGGTAAGGACGGGATGCGTCAGTCCGATCGAGATGCCCTTAGGGCCACTCATATTCCATTTGGAATACTAAGGCTAGTCATAGTGGGTAATACTATAACGCATATGATCTAGTGTATAATCTTATCTCTATAATATACATTATTGTATAGTATTATTATATTTCTATTATATTTATTGGTATGTAGAATCTCAATGTAAATTTCTGTATAAGATTTATTTGACAAGTTTTCTAGTTCAATATGCTATGATGATATCACTATCATCTTTCATCATTAATTATAGTGACAAGTCAGCTTTTGCCAATGATACCCGCACTATAGCTAGTCTAAAGCAATTTTTAAATGTATTTAGTTAACTAGAGACGATACCTAACCTAACCTACGCACGCAACCTAACCTAGGCGCCGCTGCCAAATTTCTCGCCGCCACCAGAGGGGCCAAGGGAAAAAACCGTAGTTCCAAGGAAGGTGGCGGCGGGGACCTTCCTCTCCTTGCTGCGGCACGGAGCGGGTATGTGGCCGTCGAGAGTGCGGGTAGTCGCCTAAACGACAACCGTAGGTGGGGCTGGTGGCGAGCGTCATGAAGGACGGTGATGCTGGGAAGATGAACGACATGGAGTTCCTGGGGTGGCATGGTCGTCGACATCTGCCCCTGCAAGGTCTTCGCCGGTTGGATTGCCTCGATCTCCACCGGTCGGAATTCAGCGGGTGCACAGTCGGTCCTAGCCCTTGTGGCCAGATGTGTCCGCACCTGCCATCGATCTCCACATGTCGTCGTCCAAGCAGCAGGTTATGGTGATGGCGGCCTGGACTGCCTTCTCCTCTGCCGGACATGATGGTGGGGAATCAGGCAGCCGGTCCTGTTGGGTGCTAGCGGGGGAAGCATGGGATTGCTGATCTTCCTAATAAAGGTGGCGGTCCTAAGATCCCTCTCAAGCCATGATGGTTTTTTGCTTGTCGCATGTCGTTAGTGATCTGGCCGAGGTCCCAAGTTCCGGATTGCTTCGCTGATGAATTCCAAATGGACGGCATGCCTAGAGTTTGTCGGATCGGATGGATTTCGGCCATGCGTATCCATCTTTTTTCTGACCGTTTGGTTTCAGTGGAAGTGTGCGAAGATCTGCAGTCTGTTGCCATCGTGGGTCATTTATGTAGTCTCATGGTGACGTCTGTCATAGAGAAGGGCATGGGAGCCGAAGATCTGAGGATGAGTAAGGGTGGTTTGAGTCCTGGTGATGACGAGGTTTCGGCTAGGTGATTTTTGACTTGGATAAGCGACAACAACAAGTGGGAGAACACAGGAGGAATTTAGGGTCTAATTTTACAGGGTGAAAGCTCAAGGTCTGTCCTTAGTTGGATGTGCCTGGCAATGCCCTTGTTTGAAGCATTGTTTTGTGAGTTCATACTTTCTCCTGGGTGAAAACCTATGATCAATGATCAGGGCGATGACGGTGCTTGTGGACTATTTCCTTCTTGGAGGCGTCTCTTTTGGAGAAGTTGGATTTCTGGTGTTGTCTTGGTGGTGGTTGGTTTGCTGCAACAATGCGTATATCACTATAGCGGGACTTTTCTTATTTGTATTTCTTCTTCTTTTTTCTAGGATATGTGCATCCATAAGGCCGCTAGGGCATGCGTTGTTGCAGAGACTTGGTGTAATTGGTATCTCCACAATATTAATATATATTCTTTTCCAAAAAAATCTAGAGTGCTCGTAGAAATGTATAGATTTAATTATACATACCAAAATAAACACATCTAGAGAGTAGGCAATAGAAACAAATACTAGTGCAAACAAAGAGCCGAGAAGAACATATTGTTATCTAGGAAGTCAACCTCATCAACAAGATTGCCTATGTATCCTATATCGGTGATGAAGAGAAGTAGTGGTTATTAGAAATATGCCATAGAGGCAATAATAAAATTGTTACTATCATATTTCCTGTTTTTGATAAATAATTATATTCCATGCTATAATTGTATTAACTAGAAACATAACACATATGTAAATTCATAAACAACACGGTGCCCCTAGCAAGCCTCTACTAGTCTAGCTTATTGATTAATGATGATTATGGTTTCTTAACAATGGCAAGAGTTATTAATTAATAAAGGGATCATGTCATTAGGAGAATGGCATGATGGCATACACAAACTAAGCAAAGCAATTAGATCGTATCATAATGTTTAAATTGTATAGTTGTTCATTATCAAATGTGTTCCTTAGGCATGAAGTTATGTCACTAGAAGAATACTTTGGAGGCATCAACCATCACTTTGTAATAGAATGATCATAAAAGTGTCCCAAGTATCTCAGAAAGTACTTGTTGGGTTGCGTGAATCAAGAATGAGATTTTTCCATCCATGCGACGGAAGTATATACTCTAGTCCCACTTAGTAATGCACATTTTATATCGCTTGCAAGCACGTGAACAATGATTTTGATCATAAGGAATGGTGTGTTACAGTAAAGGGTACTTGGCAAAAATGATATTGAACTAGGTATGCAGATACAGATACTGATGATAAAATCTCAGGCAAGTAAAATATCATGATACAAAGGGAATGGAGTCCTTGATATCATGGTTCAACTGATCGGATAGGTGTCTCGATCATGTATACATGTTATCGAAACCGTAGGGTCACACACTTAACATTCGGTAATGATGTGGTAGTTACAAGATATTCTTGAGGGTGAGATTTAATATTATTCAGTCTCGGATGGGATCCGGGACAACATGAGGAGCCTCAAAATGGTCTGGGGATGATAATTCATATAAGAAAAGTGGTTTTCAGGTTTCCAAAGAATTTTGGGATTTACCGATATTGTACAGAGAAGGTTCTACAAGGTTCTTGGGTCCCACGGGCAACTGAGCACATGACCTGAAAGGGGGGCACCCCTGCCTACATGGGATAGTGCGCCATAGTCCGAGAGGCTCATGCGCCAAAGGGAATCAAACCCTAGGGGGTGTATGGGAGGTTCCTAGGGGGGCTTCCCCCCTTGGTTGTCGCCCATCATATTGGTGCGCAAGGCTGCCCCTCTTAGCCTCCATGCCTATATCAAGATAGGGGCGCCTAGGGCAACACAACTTCTAGCCACCGCCCCTCCCCTATACTCCATCTTTCTCCTCCTCCTGTGCGTCGGTGAAGCCCTACTCTTGGTAATCTCCACCCGAGCCACCACATTGTCGTAGTGCTAGCCTAGATCCAATATATTGCTCCCTCTCTCTTGCTGGAATGAGAAGCAGTGGTTGCTGCATCATATGTGTGCATATCTTGGAGACGCTGCTCATTGTAGTGTTGGATCAATTGGATCGCTGAGGGAGCGTCTACACCAACCACATTGTTAAAACATTTCCACTTGCGTTCTTTAAGGGTATGAATATGCAATCTCTCTTGTTACTTGCATCTTCTAGATTGGATATTGTTATTGTTCGCTCTCTCGCGTAGGAATTTTTCGATTCTCTATGTTGCGAATTCCATTGATAGTATGTGGATCAGGTGTATTCAAACAAACGACCATGATGTATTCATACATAAGTTAGCAGTCAGCCGCACCAAGAGGCTCCTCAGAAACATAATCAGACTATATAATCTCAAGGGATTGGATTTCAGAGTCATGCTCTTCTCTTAGATGGCCATGCACAGAGTAGTTGGCATGTGAAGAAGAAACCAATAAAAAAGAACGGAGAACACAAGGGTCACGTGGTGAAAAAAGTGAGCATGGTTAAAAAAAGTGAGCATGTGTGAAACATGTACACGCACGTCAAAACAAACGATACATATAAAGTTAATGCACCAAATAAAAAAATTAATCTTCTAAAAAAATTCTAACTCGACTCGATTCGTAACACGTGATAGGCACTTAACGTTGTGTGGTGTGGCGAGGCAGGTAGTGGAGGAGGAGTACACCCACTTAATTGATAAACCTTTGTAAACTTTTTAAACGCTTTCTAAACTATTAATATGGGACTAAACTACCAACTCTATGATGTTCGAGCTCTTTAGCAATGCACTGTATCACATGAGCTTACTCAACTAGAATAGTTGTTCACCATCCTAATGTCATGGAAGCTCTCTATGATGTACAGTTCACTGGTTGTATCTGCTAGACCAAACTTAGCAATTAGTGCCTTCCATACCTCTTTTCCATCTATGATGGCTTGTACACATCAAAAAAATTGTTGTCAAGAACACTCATAATGCATCCCGTAAAAGCAATATTGGTTTCCTCGAACTTGTTCTAATCCTCGTCAGATATAGTTCCTTTAGGCAAGCCTTTACTAGCCTCGAATACTTTCAGATCTCGCAGCCAGAGCGTGGCATTATACTGTCACCTCTTAAGGTGTACTCCTGTAAACTTGTCCGGCTTCAGTGCATCGGCCAAGTGTCCCATGTTTAACTCGGGAAATTGTCTATAATAAGGTTTTTAGATTGTTGGATTATTAGACATAATTTTCGAAATTAATTTCAGAATATAAATCATGACTATAACAACTACGATGATGTGAAAATTTAACATATTAGATGCACTAATCAACACGAACCGTAGCAATGTATATACAAAAACATCCATAGTATAGCAACAGATCGAACCATGGTACACGTACTGATCGGTTATCGATGAAGTCGTCGTTGGTGCAGAGGTTGTCGACACTTGTCGAAGAAGACGACGTTGAAGACGACATGCACGAGGTCCGGCTTGACAACCGGAAAGACACGCTGATGGCGCCTGAGAGCGCTATGTCGGAAAACCCCAAGAGCAAGGTGTGAAGCAGCACAGCAGCAAGTCTTACCTCATTAAGAAACAAAGGTTATCGAACCAGTAGGAGGAAGAAAACGTCTCAAAGGTATTGCAAGCAACATGAAAACCTACACAACACAAACTCAAGACTTTGCCCCAACGAACAGTGAGGTTGTCAATCTCACCGGTTGCTATAACAAAGGATTAACTGTATGGTGTGGAAGGTGATGATGGTTTGCAGCAAGTAAACAGTAACAGTGGAAGATGTATCAATGGTAAAGATTAGACCGGGGTTCATAGCTCACTAGAGGTGTTCTCCTTAGATAAACAAGCATGGCATGCTGGATAAACAAATTACAGCAGGGCAATTTACAGGACTGATCAAGGCATAATAATGCAATACCAGACACAAAGATCCTATGAGATTCGATTGGGCAATACAACAATATACATAGACCGCTATCCAACTGCATCTATGACTAGAAGTCCACCTTTGGGTTATCATCCGACCCCCCTCCAGTATTAAGTTGCAAGCAACAGACAACTGCTTTAAGCAAAGTGTGTAAGATAAACAATCCACTTGTTCCATGAACAAGGTACCGTTGTTTTCTCCCTAGTGGCAACAACACATCTACAACCGTAGAGATTTCTGTCACTTCTCTTGATTAAGTAGAGGCATGAATCCACTATCGAGCATAAATACCCCCTCTTGGAGTCACTAGCAACGACCAAGATAGCTACTAACAACGGAGAGCATGCAAGATCACAAATAACACAGACATGATAGAATCAAATAGATAAAACCATTAATCAATCTGACATAGTAATCTCAATATCCATCGGATCCCCGCAAACTCAACATGCATGATTACAAATAGATTAGATCTTGATCATGAACGGAGCTCACAAGATCTAGACATGAAAAGCACAAGGAGGAGATACAACCATCTAGCTACTACATGGACCCGTAGTCCAAGGTGGAACTACTCACGCTTCATTCCGGAGGCTGGCATGATGAAGAAGAAGGCCTCCGGAATGATCTCCCCTCCGGCAGGGTGCCGGGAAGAGCTTTAGATCCCCCCGATCTAGGGACAATGGTGGCGGCGGCTACAGACGGTTTCGTGGAATATTGATCGGGTTGCTAGGGTTTCTGCATCGGGGGCTTCTTATAGGCGAAGAGGCAAGGCAGGGGGCACCATGGCGGCTGCACCCCCCCCCCCCCAGCGCGGGGTGGGCCCACCCGCGCGGCCAGGGGGTGTGGCCCCCTGGTGGGTCCCCTCCGTCTCGTACTCCGGCTTCGTGTTCCCCATGGTAAAATATTGACTTTGGCTTTTGTCCCGTCCAATTCCAAGAATGTTGATTTTCTGCCTTTCTGGAACCAAAAACAGAAGAAAACATGCAACTAGCATTGTGGCAACTTGTTAATAGGTTAGTACGAGAAAACATATAAAAACAGCTCAAAGTGTGGACAAAGCAAAGAAAAGTAGATAGTAAATAAGCATGGAACATCAAAAATTATAGATACATTTCCGACGTATCAAGCATCCCCTAGCTTAACTCCTGCTCGTCCTCAAGTAGGTAAGTAATAAAAGAATAATTTTTGAGGTGACATGCACCATCAAAACCCAGATCAAACCATTTGAAAGCATTGAAAGCTGGTAACAAAGAACTCTAAACATGTGCATGAAAGATGGAGTTATAACAATAAGACAAGGTAACTATGCATGCAACATGAAAGGCTACTGATGACCCACAAGTGTAGGGGATCGCATAAGTCTTCGCGGGTAGTATTACCCAATTTATTGATTCAACACAAGGAGAGCCAAAGAATACTTGCAAGCCTTAACAATTGAGTTGTTAGTTCAGCTGTACCTGGAAATAGTTCTTTATCACAGAAGTTTATCAGTAGCAATAGTTTGTAATAGTAACATCAAAGCAACAGCAAGAGCAAAACAGGAGCAATGGCAACAGTAACGGTAATAGTAGGATTCGAGTGCGGTAGGCATAGGGATGGATGGACGGGCATTGCATGGACGAGTCTAAACATGTAAATTCAAGATCTAGGACATTGCAGATAAATAATAACAAGCATCCAAGTACTAAACAATCATAGGCATGTGCTCCAAATATATTCATACGTTCTCGCAATGAGAACTTGCACAAAATCTTCTGTCCAGCCATCCCGTGGCAGCGGGGCCTCTAGGGAACTACTGGAAATTAAGGTGCTCCTTTTAATAGAGCACCGGAGCAAAGCATTAACACTTCGTGAACACATGTGATCCTCACACCACAGCCATCCCCTCCGGTTGTCCCAATTATTGTAACTTTGGGGCCTTTGGATCCGGACAATGATATGTGTACACAACTTGCAGATAACATAAAAAACAATACTATCATAATGATTCAATAATAAGTCCAGATCTGATATCATGGAACTCATGCCCTAGTGATAAGCATTAAGCACAACAAGTTTCAACAAAGTCAAATAGCACTAATAGAGATACTAGGCACTATGACCTAACAGATCTTATTCGATTACATGATAGAAATAATCCAATCCCTACCATCCCCAAGCCTACAGTGGGGGATTACTCACTCATGGATGAGAGAAACATCGATGGTTGATGGAGATGCATTGGTGACGACGATGGCGATGATCCTCTCCAAATTCCCCATCCCGGCAGGGTGCCAGAACGGAGTTTTTGGATCTGAATCTTGGTTTCTGGTGGCGGCGGCGGAGCGGAACTCTTTCTGGAAAACTATCAAACCCCCCTCGGTTTTTAGGTCGAAAGGCAACTTATAGGCGCATAGGGAGGTCGAGGGGGTGCCTGGGGTGGCTACACCCCCTCCAGGCGCGGGGTCAGGTGGGCCCGCGCCTGGGGTGGGTGTGGGCCCCCTAGGACTCCTCTCCGTCTCTCCTTCTGGCTCCGTGGATCTTCTGGTGAAATATAATTTTTGGCATATTTTTCGGGATTTTTCCTGATAGTTGATTTTCTGCACAAAAACAAGACACCAAGGTAATTCTGCTAAAAACAGCGTAAGTCTGTGTTAGTTGTATCCAAATCACACAAATTTAGATAAGAAAAAATAGCAAAGTGTTCGAGAAAGTAGATACGTTTTGGACATGTCAACTCCCCCCAAGCTTAGCTTATTGCTTGTCCTCAAGCAATTCAGTTGAAAACTGAGTGTGATAAAAGAACTTTCACGAACACTTTTCTTCATATGATGTATATATTCTCAACACATGAGTAGATGCTTAGACAGTTCATAATAAGAAGTATGCAACTAAGTCTACTCAATAGTCATTGCATGCTATGAAGAGAAACCAACTCAATAATAATGAGTAGCATGAAACATAAACATAAGAAACATTGCAATGCTCATAATAAGGTATGATAGAGTGGTATCTCGCTTGCCTTTGTTTGAAGAGCACAATAAGAATGCCAAGGCACCTCTGAAGTTCAAGTGAAGACTAGAGGTAAAGATATCAGAGATACAAGCATCAAAGTCATGACATAATTAACCAAGTTTTGGAACAAACACAAGAATGACAACTATGCTCTCAAGAAGGTGCTCATAGAATAAGTGGTGACTCAACAAAATTGTGAAAACGGTTTTGTGAAGGTTTTAAAGGCTTCCCAATGTTGAAAGGAAGGTACTCATTAGCTTTGAGCTCTCATTGCCCCTATCATAGGCATCTTCATGTGGTTAAGGTGAAAGTGAGGTCCACTCTGAATCATATGCTTGACAGATCATAAACTGGAAATCCCAAGTCCCTTGAGTACGAGGGTCGCTCCGCATGCCACTCAACTTTGGTCGCCTGAAAGTTCTTGTCATTGTAAATACATGCATATCATCGAGAACCGCCAACAGGGTACCCCTTGCACATGGTACAGGATCTTTCCCATAACCAAAATGACAAGGCAAGCAGACAATGAGCATCTCAGCAATCTTTTTATTTACCATATGCATAGCTTTTTATTGAGGATGCTTCATAGATGCTCATTATGGTGATGCTGCAAGTTTCCACCATGATTAGGCATGGCTTAGACTAGCGGCTCAGGCGTTTCTCTAACACAGTGTATAAACTCCATGAACTCACAACCTCCCCTTTTATTTCACATCATCGACATCCGTCAACAAAAGAGCAAAGAATCAACTAGATGAGATATCCAACAAGTGTTGAAAGCGTTCCCCGTGACAGCACGGTTCTGCTGACTCCTAGCATATGATAAACAAGCATATACCTTTCATGGACTAGTCACAATGGTTCAAGATTATTAAGCGCAAGGAATAAAGTGTGCCATCAAGTTCGTGAGAGCTTTACTAACAAACTTTTTCAAAACAGACAAACATTTTTATTTTGGAAGGAAACACAGCATATATAAAATATGCACTGAAGTAGCAAATGATGCTAATGGGTAGGTATGGTGGACACAGCTGGCAATATTGGTTTTGGGGAGTTGGAAGCACAGGTAGAGCACATACTCAGTGCAAGTGAAGGCTAGCAATAGAGAGGGAGCGACAAACGAGAGAGCAATAACTGTCATAATCATGCTTGCAGCAAAACATGACTAATTATGACATGAAAGTGATACAAGAGCTCTGAGGCAAATAAATCATCGAGGCTTACTGACTATTGATTAGTCATATGCATGCGTAAGCATGTGCCAAGTCGATTCACATGAACGGTCAGAGAAGGATACCACAATGTCATACCAAAGTATGAATAAAACAATGCAAACAAACATTCATATGACATGCTACAAACTATTAGCAAGCTGAAGCTAATCATAGACAAGCAAGAACTACTAAGCATCCATAATGACATTCACAATGATGAGTATATGTACAAAAATGAAACAAATAGAGTTCGTTACCAGCCTCCTACCACACCTCGAGTTGTCTTAATCTTCATTATTGCCCTTCACTTGTATGACTTGAATAATAACATGAAAACCAGAATCCACTGAGGACGGCTGAACCCTGCAAAGAACTCATAAAACCAAAGAAGAAGAACAACTATTTTTGGTGTTTTCGATTTTTTAGAAACAAGCAAACAAAGAAAAACCAAAAAAAAACAAAACTAACCGAACAAAGCAAAATATTTTTGGAATTTTCTTTTAAGGCAAACCAAACCAAAGAAACAAAGAAACAAACCAAGAGAAACAATGAAAATATTTTTGGTATTTTTGTGTTTTTGATAAAGAAGCAAAAAGAACCAAAAAGAAAGCGAAACAATGGATATACAAAGAACTGACCGAACATGATATATATATATATATATATATATATATATATATATATATATATGCGTGTGACATAGGTATACCTCCCCCCAAGCTTAGGCTTTTGGCCTAAGTGGGGCTCAATCCCATGGTGCCCAAGTAGATGCACCTCCGTAGTATGTCGAGGAAGCTCCCTCGTCGTGGTACGAGCTCGAGGCCTCCCCTGTGTAGTGTACTGCGGGGTCATATGAGGGCGCTTCCTCCTGATAGTGCCCGTGGAAGTTGAGAGAGCGCAGCTTGTCATCCATCTTCGCCTTCGAGCATGTCCAAGGTCCCTGAGAAATACTGAACAAAGTGGTTTGGGGTAGAGGGATCTCTCTCTCTCTTCCCCGTTAATAAATAGCATTATATAAACCAAGTTCTCCAAAGTAGAGCTAGTGGTGACAAAGTGGTGTGCCTTCATGGCATCAAGATCAAGCCTGTGAGGAGCCAAAACTGTATCATGTGGGTCAACAGCAATGTTCAAGGCAGCAGCAATACGAGTAGCAATAATTCCCCCATAAATGGGTCCCTTAGCAGCTAAGCGACGAGCAATGAGGGAACCAAGATTATACTTATCCTCACTATTGAGCGCAGCAGATAAGAAGGCCAATTGATAGTTGGAAATATTACTATTGTTCTTCCTACCAATAACACTGGTGGTAAGATAGTAGGCAAATAACCTGATGGTTGGAAGTTGAATATTCTTTATCTTCCCTCGTTGAGCTCTACGGTCATCATCATTGGTTATTCCTTGTTAAAGCTCCAACAAATCAGCTAGAAGAGTTGGAATCTTCTTTGATGACCCAGTTGTACCAAGTCCCAGGGCCTTGCAAAATTTCTTCAAAGTCATAGAATGAGCCCTGCCATAAATTTTGAAAGACACAGAGGGCTTGAACATGTTGTTAGTAAAGGAGAAACTCTCCACAAATGTTTTAGTAAGCAAATCATATTGTTCACTCTCATCCTGTATGTAACTTGTTAGACCAACCCTTTGAATCAAAGTCATAAAATCATTAAGAATCCTAGCAGCTTGCAAGAAGGTTTGGCAAGGGAAGGTGGAGGGGTGCGCATCCCCTTCATCTCCCTCGTCACCAAATCGCGGAGTGATGAGATCCTCATTGTGTGAGGGTCTAGTACTGGTAGATGACCTTGTAAGAATTGTCCTCCTGGGTGCAGCACTCTCAAATATATCACCAAATGTGTGATGGTCCATGACTTCACTTTTCAAAAAATTTAAACAACCATCAAACCAAGTGATTTCTAAGTTGATAAATGATGAGCAACTACTATAGGAACTTGCTAGAGGACAACACATGCATCAAAACAAAGTTTCTAAGCATAGAACAAGCATGCAAGCTCAAACAACTTGTCACCTATAGCAGCACAATACTCAAGATACAATCTACCAATCACAAATCTAATTGGACAAGTGGAGGAGGCACATACCAAGAAGCAATCCCTCAAAAAATCATCACTTGATATGGGTTGAACAAGGATATCGAAAATCACGAGCAAGAACAGCAAGAACTCGAGCTTGAGAAAGTTTTCCGGTGTTTTTCGGGAGAGAAAAAGAAGGTGGCTTTGAGGAGGCAGCCTGGAGGGGCCTAGGTGGGCCAGACCTCTCCCAGGCCCCACCCCCTGGTAGGCCGCTCCTACCATGGGTGTGGTTCCCTGGGGTGGCCCCTGGGTCACCTCTGGTGCCTCACTACCCCTTTTTTCGAGGAAAAATTTATTTTGAATTTTTTGGGATTTTTTGGGAAACTTTATTTTTGGCCAATTTTCTGGGTATGAAAATTGATTTTCTCGCTGAAATAGTTTTTTCAGAAGAAGCAAAAGCAAACCAAAAACCAAACTACAGCAGCTCTAAGAAACTTAAACAAGCAAACAACTAGTAAAACTAAAACTAAAGCAAAGACTAGGAAGGAGAAAGGTAAAAAAAGCAAGTATAACCACAGTGGAAACATTATTTTGTTCATTAAAATCCTTTTGTTAACAAGGTTGATCAAGTCTTGTTACCAAAACAATCTTATTTGAAACAAAACTTTGCATTCCACAAGGTGATTATGTTACCTCATACTTGATAGCAATGGTCCCAATCATAATAGTTTCAATATTTCCTTGTGGAATGGGACTATATTTCTCCAACCTTGATGCCCTCAATATTTTCAATGGAATTCAGGCAATAGATTTTAACAACCTTCTTGGGGAAATAGACAGTGTGCTCTTTGTCATTAATATTGAATGTTACTTTTCCTTGATTGCAATTGATGATAGCACCTGCAGTATTAAGAAAAGGTCTCCCAAGAATAATAGACATGTTATCATCTTCAGGCATTTCAAGCACAACAAAATCAGTTAAAACCATACAATTATGAGCAACTTGAACAGGAACATCCTCACATATACCAACATGAATAGTAGTTTACTTATCAGCCATTTGCAAAGATATATCAGTTGGTATCAACTTTTCTAGCTGGAGCCTCTTGTAGAGAGAAAAAGGTATAACACTAACTTCAGCTCCCAAATCACATAAAGCAGTTCTAACATAATTATTCTTAATGGAGCAAGGAATAGTTGGTATACCTGGATCACCAAGTTTCTTTGGAATCTTACCATTGAAGGAATAATTAGCAAGTAGGGTATAAATCTCCTCATTAGGAATCTTCTTTTTACTAGAGACAATATCCTTGATATACTTTGAATAAGGAGGCAACTTAATAGCATCAGTCAAAGGAATTTGCAAAAATAAATGTTTCATCCACTCACAAAACTTGTTGTAGTGTTCTTCCTCCTTTGACTTGTGTTTCTTACCTGGAAAAGGCATAGGTTTCTGCACCCAAGGTTCTCTCTCACTACCATGTTTCTTAGGAATAAAATCTTCCTTAGTGTACCTAGTGTTCTTAGTGTGCTTCTCAGGTTCTTCCTCAACTTCCTCCTTATCAGGAGCATCATTATTATTACCACTCTCAGTTTCAGCATCAGAGACAGATATACTATAGGATCTACAGCAGGTTCAAGTGGTTCCTCAACTACTTTATGTTTCTTTTTCTTCCTCTTACAAGGACTACCACTATCTTCACCTTGTTGGGAATCCTGCTCTATTCTTTTAGGGTGTCCTTCAGGATATAAAGGGTCTTGAGTAGCTATACCACTCCTAGTTCTAATTCCAAAAGCATGTTTATTTCTTTTGTACCTTAACTAGCATATCCTTTTGTACCTTAACAAGTTGATCAAGTTGAGTTTGAACCATTTGAAAGTGTTTACAAAGTATTTTAATATCATTAGAAGTTCTTTCCACAATATCTTTCAACTCATGGATACCTCTAGAGTTTTCCAATAAATGATTCTAAACTTGTTTATTAAAATTACCTTGTTTAACAATAAATGTGTCAAGTTCCTCTAAACATTGATCAGGAGGCTTACCATAAGGAATATCACCTTCATTAAATTGGAGAGAGTGTACCTCAATAGTAGATGAGTGGGGAATTGGCTTACATAATTCTTCTATAGGAGGTAGATCCTTCACATCTTCAACTCTAATACCTTTCTCCTTTAGACACTTCTTAGCTTCCTTCATCACTTCATCATTTAATGCAATAACTCCCCTCTTCTTTGTTGTTGGTGCTGGAAATGGTTTAGGAACAACCGGTTCAGGATTAATAGGCTCAGGTGCATTAAGCTTAGTTGAAGTCCAATCATCATAATTCTTGCTTATCTTGGTCATTAATTTGTTCAGCATCTGTAGGAGTTATTTTCCTGAAAACACAATCAGCAAAGCTATCTAGGTAGGTTCTAAAATCATCAGTTAGTCCATTATAATAAATATCAAGAAGCTCATTCCTAGGTAATGGACATCCAGGATGTGCATGAATCAAGGCACAGAACCTTGTCCATGACTCAGGCAATTTCTCTTCTTCTCCCTGTTTAAAATCAAAAAGTCTCTGCAAAGCAGCATGTCTAGCACTGGGAGGAAAATATTTCTGGAAGAAAGAAGCAATCAAGCAATCAGGTCTATCAATGGAACCAGGAGGTAATCTATTAAACCAAGCCCTATCTTCTCCTTTTAATGAAAAAGGGAATATCTTAGTAACAAAGTATTTGCGCATCTTAAAATCATCAGAGAACAAAGCACTCATAGTAGAAAGCTCATTCATATGACCCACATCACTCTCATTTTCAGTCCCAAAAAGGTTCTTTCTCAACAATATCTAAATAAGATAAATCAAGAGAGAAATCATAGTCTTTATCTTTAATATCTATGGGAGAGGTGGAAAACTTAGGATCAGAGGACAGTTTAGGCATAATAGTACATCTAGCAAGGAGACTCTTAATAGCACTAGTACCATGTGTGTTTCGGCACTCTTCAACAAAATCATCAGTGAACTCAATGTAACCATCATTAATATCATAGCTCTCACTAGCCTCAGGTGATCTAACAGGTGTAACAGTGTCTTCACTAGGAGTTTCGATATTTCCTAGACTAGCCATTGTAGCATCTAGAAAAGGACCTAGTGAACCACTCGCAGCAAACATAGTAGAAGTAACATCATGAGCATCAAAAGCAGTTTTAGATTCAGCAGTAGTAGCAGTGTGTGTAGCATGAGTATGTGGTGGTGGTGTGACAAGCTTACTTATAACAGATGGTGAATCAAGAGCAACATAGGTGTTTAGGACTGTACCTCTCCTTGTAGTGGATGGTAAAATAGGGAACTTTCCATCACGAGACTTCCCCATGATGAAAGGACTAGCAATGAACAATAATAGATCCAAGTGAACTTACAAATAAAGCTATGCTTCCTGGCAACGACGCTAGAAAATAGTCTTGATGACCCACAAGTGTAGGGGATCGCAACAGTCTTCGCGGGTAGTATTACCCAATTTATTGATTCGACACAAGGGGAGCCAAAGAATACTGGCAAGCCTTAACACCTGAGTTGTCAGTTCAGCTGCACCTGGAAATAGTTCTTGCTCACAGAAGTTTATCAGTAGCAACAGTTTGTAGTACTGACAGTAAAGCAACAGCAGCAACAAAACAGGAGCAATGGTAACAGTAACGGTAACAGTAGGATTCGAGTGCGGTAGGCATAGGGATGGATGGACAGGCGTTGCATAGATGAGTCTAAACATGTAACTTCAAGATCTAGGTCATTGTAGATAAATAATAACAAACATCCAAGTACTAAACAATCCTAGGCATGTGCTCCAAATATAGTCATACGTGCTCGCAATGAGAACTTGCACAACATCTTCTATCCAGCCAACCCGTGGAAGCGGGGCCTCTAGGGAACTACTGGCAATTAAGGTGCTCCTTTTAATAGAGCACCGGAGCAAAGCATTAACACTCCGTGAACACATGTGATCCTCGCACCACAGTCATCCCCTCCGGTTGTCCCAATTATTGTCACTTTGAGGCCTTTGGATCCGGACAATGATATGTGTACACAACTTGCAGATAAGATCACAAACAATACTATCATAATGATTCAATAATAAGTTCAGATCTGAGATCATGGCACTCGGGCCCTAGTGAAAATAATTAAGCACAACAAGTTGCAACAAAGTCAAATAACACTAATAGAGATACCAGGCACTACGCCCTAACATATCTTATTCGATTACATGATAGAACTCACCCAATCCCTACCATCCCTAAGCCTACAGCGGTGGATTACTCACTCGTGGATGAGGGAAACATCGGTGGTTGATGGAGATGCGTTGGTGATGATGATGGCGATGATCCTATCCAAATTCCCCGTCCCGGCAGGGTACTAGAATGGAGTTTCTGGATCCGAATCTTGGTTTCTGGTGGCGGCGGAGGAGCGGAACTCTTTCTGGGAAACTATCGAACCCCCCTCGGTTTTTAGGTCGAAAGGCAACTTATAGGCGCAGAGGGAGGCCGAGGGGTGGCTGCACCCCTTCCAGGCGCGGGGTCAGGTGGGCCCACGCCTGGGGTGGGTGTGTCCTCCCTAGGCCTCCTCTCTGTCTCTCCTTCTGGCTCTGTGGATCTTCTGGTGAAATATAATTTTTGGCATATTTTTCGGGATTTTTCCTGATAGCTGATTTTCTGTACAAAAACAAGACACCAAGGTAATTCTGCTGAAAACAACGTCAGTCCGTGTTAGTTGTATCCAAATCACACAAGTTTAGAGAAGAAACAATAGCAAAGTGTTCGAGAAAGTAGATACGTTTTAGACGTATCGGCTACAAACAAAGATCATGAATAACATGCATTGAAAAACGTTTGTTTGTTTCACATACAGAAAACATAGCATAGTGGCATTCACCTTGTTTTTTTTCCATACAATCCCCCAAGAGGAGGGATCGGGTTCCATTATCATCAGACAACAGAACAACAACCACACATACCGTCATAGTACTGACCCACCTAGGGGGTCAAAAAGGGAAACAGAAGTTCAACTTACACACTACCCAAACTAGACAGGGAATAGGAGGGAAGATGGAGACGCAAGAACACCGCCCGCAGGCTAGTGGGAAACTGTCCAAAACAGAACATCACCAAAAAGAACTAGAGAGCTGAAAGCAACACCAATATCAAGCTTATTTTTTGCCAGTCCCCCATTTGCTTTTTATCTTCCAGTTTTCCTTCTCTTCTCCCTCCCTCTTTCCAGTTCCGGAGCTTCACGACCACGATCTCCAGGAATTGCAGGCAGACCCAAGAAAGGAACAGGGGCCACATCCATAGCCGCCGCATCAGCCAACGCGTTCTGCTGAAGAGAATCTGCTCCAGCTTGCAGCACCGCATGGTCGTCCTCCCCATGCAAACCTGCCCAATAACGAATGAATACACAAGCATATATGATCAACTCAACAGGTGAGTTAATGAGCTTTTTTTCAAAGCAAGCTCTATTCCTAAGTTTCCACATAGCCCAGCATATAGCCGCCACCACCGTAATCTGCACATTCCTACTAACTCCCACATACTGAGAAGCCCACCAAAAATACTGGGAAAAAGAACCAGGTCTATTTGCAACACCAGCAACTCTGGCAACCACCCCCCAAACATATTTAGCAGCCACACATGAAAAGAACAAGTGCCCAATGCTCTCATCCTTCCTACAAAACCGACAAGTAAAATCTCCAACCCAATTCTTTCTTCTCATATTGTCTTTGGTGAGAATAGCATTATGCCAGATAAGCCACAACCAAATCTTAATCTTTAAAGGGATTTTTGCTTTCCACAGATGTTTAAAACTTCTATCAATCCCCACATTCGACAGATGCGTATACATTGACTTAACAGAGAACTTGCCAGATTTACTCCACATCCACACTGGCCTGTCTTTTTCCTGATTCAGACACACCCCAGATAACAATTCTCTCAACTGCTCCTGATGATTCAACCCATCAGCATCCAACCATCTCTTAAAAGAGAGACACCATCTTTTCTTTGCCATGTCAGCCACTGTGATTTTTTGGTTCTGACAAATATCAAATAAATCAGGAAACCTATCCTTCAGTGGTGAGTCCAAACACCAAGCATCATGCCAGAAGTCAGTCAATTCCCCATTACCAATCTTCATTCTCCTACCAGCCAAATAGAAGCCCCTAATCTTAATCAAATCCTGCCAACATGGAGAGTCACTCTGCCTGTGTATCACATTACTAATCCCACCTTTTTTCAAATATTTTTTCCGCACAAAATCTTGCCAGGGACCTTCCTCAGCCTCGAGGCGCCACCACCACTTACACAGCAAACAAATGTTAAAGAGCCTGATATTTTTAATTCCCAGTCCACCCTTTTTCCTGGGCCTACACACATACTTCCATTTCACCAGATGATATTTCTTCTTGCCCACTTTCCCATACCAAAAGAAGGCCCTAGTCTGTTTCTCAATTTCTTCTACATTCGACCTATGTAAAAGAAACATAGTCATAGGATAAACAACCACACTAGATACACAAACAGTGATTTTAACATGTCTCCCTCCCAAGGACAAAGCTCCCCCATCCAACCATCCAATCTTTTCTTCAACCTATCACCAACAAAGCCCATTTCAGCCACTGAACATCTCCTGCTACAAACGGGCAAACCCAAATACTTAATAGGCCAGCTACCCTTCTAACAGTTAAACATCTCAGCATAATTGGACAATTTCTCCTCATCCTCTAACACCATCAACACCTCACTCTTCTCAAAGTTAATCTTGAGGCCAGACATGGATTCGAACAAATATAACAGCAGTTTTAAGTTTCTAGCCCCCTCAGGATCTTCCTTAATAAACAGAATGGTATCATCAACATATTGTAAAATGGCAATTCCTTTATCAAACAAATTACCAACCAGACCTGTAAACAACCCACCAGTCTGAGCATTAGACACCATCTTAGCCAAACATTCCCCTGCCAAATTGAACAGAAAAGGAGAGAAGGGGTCCCCTTGCCTAACCCCCTTAAAACTACCAAAGTAAGGACCAGTTTCCCCATTGACCTTAACACTAAGAGTACCCTGAGTCACAACACTTTTTAGCCAAACCATCCAATCATCACTAAAACCTTTCTGCTTACAACAATAGAACAAAAAGTCCCAGTTAACCTTGTCATATGCTTTCTCAAAGTCAATTTTCAAAATCACACCCTGCTGTTTCTGACTTTTCGACTCTTTCAAAATCTCCTTCAATAGAGTCACACCATCTGCAATAAACCTCCCCTTAATAAAGGCAGTCTGACAAGTATCAATTAATTTCCCCATCACAGGCTCAGTTCTAACTGTCAGAGTCTTGGTAAAAATCTTAAACAACACCTGGAGCAGACAAATAGGCCTATACTTCTGAATCCTATCAGCATCATCACCCTTTGGCAGCAGAGTAATCACCCCATAGTTAATGCTTCTCAAATCAATCTTATGAGCAAAGAAATCATCAAACACGGCCATAACATCTGATTTAATAACTACCCAACAATGCTGATAGAATTCAATAGGAATCCCATCAGGACCAGCAGCCTTATTTTCTCCATCTGATCAATAACCTCCTTAACCTCTTTCTCAGTAAAAGGCACTCCCATTTTCTCCCTATCTTCATCATTAAGTTTCTCCCAGTCCTGCCAATTATCATCTGCAAGCCGAATAGAAAACCCACCAGCAGGCCCAAACAAAGATTTATAATAACTAGTGGCATGCTTCAGGAGATCACAGGTCCCCTGAATCTCATTCTCCCCATCTTTCATTGAAAAAATCATTTTCTTTCTCCTCACCCCATTAGCAATCCTATGAAAATATTCAGTATTATTGTCACCCCTAAGCAACCAATTGTCCCTCGACCTTTGCTGCCAAAATCTCTCCTCATTTTCATACACCTCCAACAGCTCTTTCTGAATAACTGCTTTTCGTTGAAGTTGCTCAGCAGTAAGTAAAATCAATTCCTCAATACTTTCAAGTTCCAGCAGCTCCTCTACCAACCTCTTCTTCCTTTTCTTTTCCTCTCCCCTTAAATGGACCCCCCAACCTTTCAAATCATTTCTGACATTTTTGAGCTTTTTCTGCAATCTATCCAGACTGTTCTTGCCATTCACATGTTTTTTCCAAACTTTCTCCACTTTGGCCAAAAAATCATCACACTGTAACCAACTTTTCTCAAATCTGAATTCTCTACCCCCTGGTTCTTGCCCTTCCATAGTATCCAGGATCAAAGGACTATGATCAGAAACCTCCCTAGACAACTTGTGTACTGTAGTGAGATGAAACAGCTTCTCCCATTCTCTACAAACTAAGATTCTATCCAGTTTCTCCAAGGTTGGATTTTTTTGATTATTAGACCATGTAAATTGCCCACCAGACATACAAATCTCTCTTACCCATGAGCATTAATAATCGAATTAAACATGTGTCCCCACTTGTTCAAAACATGACCTTTGTTCTTTTCAGAAACACACCTGATCACATTAAAATCACCTCCTACCAACAAAGGAATAGTTTGATCCTGAGAAACCTCAGCTAACTCAACCAAAAATTCCTCTTAATGCTCCTCTTGGGCAGCCCCATACACAATCACCAGATGCCACTGAATCTGTTTCAAAACATCAAACACCTTCAACTTAACATGAAACTCACCCACATACACCCCAACCTGAGCCAATTTAGAGGAACGTAGGCCCCCCAAAATGCCCCCAGATTTTCCAACAGATGGCAGCCAACTCCAGGAAAATTGATTCATAGGATCAATCCTCCTGAAAAAAGCCTCAGAATAGTCCTTCTTAATAGTTTCCTGTAAACCAATAAAATCCACCCTCTCCTGCCTCAACAAATTATTCAAATAAGCACCTGCACCTTTCTTCCCCACACCCCTAATATTCAAAATAGCACCTATCATAAAACAGATTTTCTTTCTCTTGTTCCAGTCACAATACCACTCATAGGGTGGTAATTGTGAACCTTCACAGCAGCAGCCTTTAACTTTCTCTCCCTCATAACAGAACCAATTCTCAGCTTTTTCTTTTGTCTCCTAGAAACCACAGGAGTGAATTCTTCTTCATCATTACTAGCCTCCTTCCAATCTAGAAACAAAACCTTCTCATTCATATCAGGAGCACATTCATTCACTACCTGCCTCCTATCCTGCAAACTATGCCTAGAAATCTCTAATTATTTTAAAGAGTTAATATGTTCCAAAGATATAGAAGAAGCATCAATCCCCATTTCCAACGCTCTATGCATAATAACATCATCATCCAGAACAACAAAAGAATTATGTAAATTTAGATTTGTACCTGAAAGGTCTCTAGGATTCTGCTGAGCCAAATGTCCTTCAGCCATGTTTCTAGCACCACCTTGATCAACCACCCTCGAGCTCCTTCTAATACCCTGCTGTTCTTCCACATCAACCACCTGATCAGATTGAGAATCCACACTTTCCTGGGTAGAACCATCAGGCTGAGACAAACCAATAGCCATTGTTTCCTGATCCTGATTGACAGCTTCCATGTCCTGAGCACCTTCCAACCCAGAACCCCCAACAGCTCCTTTTTTCTCACTATCAAAAGAGCACCCAAACGAAGCATCAGTAGAAGCACTGTCATTCCTTGCCTGTGCACCCTCCTCTTGCTCATTCTCCTCTTCCAGCAGATGCCCATATTGCTTCATGAGTTCATAATGTTTATCACTACTCTTATCCTTCAACAGCCCCCTGATAAAGTCATCAAACCTCTGGGGACCAGAAGCAACCTCAGTATTTACCTCTTTAACCACCTCAGAAGATGGACCTTGCTCCACATCCATGAGATTACTACCCAGCCCATCTCCCCCAGCCACATTTTCCTGAGAATCAACCTGCATTCCCACAACAGTTGATCTATTTTGATTACCTGTCCTACCACCAACATCAGAGCCACCTTCCACATTCTCTCTAATCACTAGTCCCCTCGAACGACCAACACCTCCCTCACTAGCCCATATGTTAGCCATTTTAGTCCCAAAAGAGACACCCCCAGAGTCCTCCTGCTCCACCACAACTTGTTTCCCTTTGTCCAATCCAGCTTCACCAGCACCATTGCCACCATGTTGGCGACCTCCAGCACTTCCAACATTACTTGCACCAGGAACAGTTCTTTGCTCATTATCACCAACAGGTCTCCCAAGCACATCTTCACCCTCATTCTCCTTATCCACCCCAACATTACCATCCTGTCCATCAATCCCCACAGCAGAAGGCAGATTTGATACAACATCTGGAGCAAAAATCTCCCTGGTATACTTGAATTCATAAATCCCACCTTGCATCTCCCCCCTTCTGGTATTAGGAACCAAAGAGACATCTAAACAGGCAATTTTTACTCTCACATAAGCCAAGTTCCTCAAACTATTTCTGTCCAGGGCCACAGGCTTGCCCACTAAAGAAGCAACATAGAAGACAGTTGACTTCTCCCTGTACTTCATAGGGATACCCACAATTCTAAACCAGGCTTCTTCCAACCATTCAACAGGTTGCAAATCCCCATTCCACTTAGACAGCTGAATCACAGCATCAGGAATTGTTTTCATGAAGACCTTCCCAAAATGGAAATCATCAATAGACCTGGCAGAAGGAAACCTCATCAAAAATTCCACATCATTAATGGACCTGGCATTGAACCTCCATCCAGATCCCATAGCATCAGCCCAAATTTGAAACTCCTTCTCCAGATCCTTGCCAGTGACATCACCCCTCACCACACTTATATGAGCATAATGCAGCTGCTCCATAGACTGAACATTTGACTCCACCACAGGAATAGAATGAAAACCCTACTCAAAATCAGTACTGCCAAAGAGAGGAACATACTCCCATGGCTTCCTCTCTTGACAGACCAAAATGCTATGATCCTTCCCACAATTATCACAAACAACCTCTTCCTCAATCACATCAAGCAACTGCACATCCCCAGAACCACCAACCACAGCACCATCTCTCGGCCTACTCACTACTGGTGGTGGTACAGAGGACCCCACCAGAGTAGTAGCCACAGCATCCGACTAAGAAACTGATAAAATTGGAGACAAATTGACAGGACGATTCCCCCAACAGGCACATTAACAGAAGTGGACGCCGAAGTGTTTATACCAGAAGCAGATCGAGTGGTAGGCACAGAAGTGTTCAACACAACTCTAGGTACATTAACTTGCTCAACAGTTCGTGCAAAAACCGGCTCCCCCCTTCTAGGATTCGAGTCAGAATTACCTGATCTGCCTGGGAAAGACGTCGCATCAGACCCAGAACCTTGCTGCATCTCCGGGCGATGGCTCCACCGTCCCCGATTGCGAGCCTGTTCCGCTTCACGACGGCGAGCCTCCGACAGTGCACGCTCCCGCGCCAGAGCCTCCCTGCGCTGATCCTCCAACCTGGCTTCAATTTCCGCCTGCCTCAACTCATCCCGATGCCTCAGATCACGACGCCGAGCATCCTGCTCCTCACGGCGCCGCTCCTGCTCACGGATCCACCCACTCTCTCTAGGATCCCCCTCCAAACCTCTACGATCAACAGGAAAACGGCCCTGTCCATACCCAGATCCGAATCTGCTCGCATAGGGACCAGATCGGACTGGGGGACGAGAAGGCGAACCACGCCCACCGCGAAATCTCCGATCCATGTCAAAATCCGCAGCCACCACCTGAGCAAACGATCTAGAATCGCCCGAAACAACACCGCTCCACTTCACCGGAGCAGCAACCCGCGGCGACGATGGTTGAAGAAGAGGCGGTTCCCGGACGAACACCACACCACACACACCGCGAGATCTAGAAATGGCGAAAGGGGAAACTGCTCTCGATTTAGGGTTAGGGAAAACACAAATTGAGGGCGAAACTGACCGCGGCTCGCACTCCGTCGTATTAGTACTCCGCAGCTCCCCTGGCAGGTGTTCCTCCCCCAGCGAAGCCCCACCGTCAGCGCACACTGTTCTCCCACAACCACCAAGCCGTATCACCCGGCACGTACGCACGTAGGGCGACGCACCGGCGACACCGCTAGAAACTGTCCGCGCCACCACCGGCGGGCCCACGAGAACGTGCCATCACTCATGTACCAGGCGTGTCCCGTACGAAAAACTCACCACCGAACACCAACTCGTTAGGATCTGCCCCGATGAATCCCACAACGACACCTGTCCCGAGCACTCTCTCGAGATCTGGCCCCGTCGGCAAGGACTAATCAGATCATCGGCCACCTCACGGATTATGGCCCTCCAGCTCCCGATCAGTCCCCGACGATCATCGGAGCAAACCACCGTGGAGGTAGGAAGGAGGGGAGTAAAGACGTGGAGAGTCATCGATCCCGATCTACACCCACCAGCCGCCATGCGAATAGATTGTTATTTCCAATAATGAGGATCGTGGCATTCACCTTGTACCTCATGGAGTAGTAAATAGATGCATAGGACACCTTCAAAGTTCATAAGAGTGACTAGATAGAAGGAGCACAAGAACAAGTAATATCAACAATATGTATCAATCAATAAGTTTTGGGACACTGCACATAGAACTAAGAATGGCAACTATGCTCTCTTACTGGTGCCTAAAGGTAGAAGGTGGAGACTCAATATAATAGTGGAAGAAAGGCCCTTCATAAAGGGAAGCAGGGATTTCAAGTTTCAAAAAGAGCTTCCAAAAATTATGGTACTTGTTAGCTTTCAGCCCTCATTGCCCCTATCATAAGCATCTTGAAATGATTAAGGTTAAAGTGAACAAACTATGGAGTATATGCTTGACAAAGTATAAGTTGGCAATCTCATGTCCCTTGAATACGAGGGCCGCACCGCATGCTACTCAACTTTGGTCACCTGTAAGTTCTTGTCATAGTAAGTACATGTGTATCATAGAGAACCGTCAACGGGATACCCCTTGCACATGGTACAGGAGCTATTCCATAACCAAAATGACAAGGCAAGCAGACAATGAGCATCTCAGCGATCTTTTTATTTACTATTTGCATAGATTTTTATTGAGGATGCTTCACAGATTGCTCATTATGGTGATGCTGCAAGTTTCCACCGTGATTAGGCATGGATTAGGCTTGCGGCCCAGGCGTTCCACTAACACAAAATACATAACTCCATGGACTTACACACTCCCTCTTTATTTCACACCGGCGACATCCATAGACAAAAGAGCATGATATCAACTGTGTACAAAGTATAAGTGCAATGTTGAAAACGTTTCCCATGACAGCATGGTTCTGCTAATTCCAACGTATAAGTGCAAGCATATACAACATAGATGACACAATGGTTCAAGTTTATTAGGGGCAAGGAATATAAAGTGTGCCATCAAGTTTGTGAGGGCTTTAATCACTAAGTTTTCACATAAAATATACTTTTTAATTGGAAGATAGCTGATAACAAGAATATACTTGGAATGGTGTAACACACCATGTATAGTAATTTATAGTGGACATTTTTTTGAATAACTTGGTTTTTTGGGAGTTGTAAGCATGAGTAGAGCTTACTCATACAAGTGGAGGCTAGCAAAAGACTGGGAACAACCAACTAAGAGAGCAATAATGGCCATAATCATGCAGAGCGACAAAACATTACTAATCAAAGCATAGAGTGGTACTACAAGTCAAGGACTAAATGATCATAGAGGCTAATGGTGACTTGTCATAGTCATAACATGGTGTGAGCATGTGCCAAGTCAACCCAAACAAAACATCAAAGGAGAATACCACAATACTATGCTTTTGTATGCTAAAACAACACATGATTCTTTCAAGGCACATTAATCAATCCCGATTGTTTGAATCAAGTCATGCTACAACAATAATCACTAAGCATAAGGTCAAAACAACACCTAGCATGTCATGCTAAAGTCCAAGTCACATTCAATGCAAGCCCCTCTTGCACTTGCAAGCAAGAACTTTCTACTCATTTCCACCACCAATCGACTTATTTGAAACAACACAACGATAATGGGGGTCCAAACTAAACGAACTAAGCAAACCAAACGAAAACTAAGACTCTCCAAGAACAACACAACAGTGCATGAAACAATAAAAACAAGGTGTCTAGAAAGACCTGAGCTTTTTATTGATGAAGAGGGGGATCCCTTGGGCATTCGCAAGCTTTGATGCTTGTACCTCTTGTATATTTCTTGGGATGACATCGGGGTGACATCCCCAAGCTTGAGCTTTAGTCCATTCTTCATCTCATTACATCATTCTCTCTCTACACCTGAAATTTTTCCTTCATACAAAACTTCACACAATCTTCATTAGCAACATTAGTGTATTCAAAAGATAATAGACCTTTGGGTTTAGCTTTAGAATAGCAAAATTTTCAATAAAAACACAAAATACTGTAGAAACTCCCTCAAAAAGCTCAATTTCCCCAAAAAGAACCCAAAAAGGAATTAATAAGAAGCAAATGCAAATAATGGCAGAAATCTGTCAAAACAGACCAACAGGTAGAAACCGATTCTGTTGAAAATCTTCTGTTGTTGAAATAAAAAATTGTTGAACTAACGAAAGTTATCTAACATAATGGGGGATTTATTCGTAAATTTTCATCTCAATCCGACATACAGAGACTCCTCACGAATTTTTATGGTGGAGGATAGAAATCTGTTTCGAGACAACAACTCCCAAAATCTTACTTCCCTCTCATTAGAGGTTATTCTTGGCACAAAAATCAAACAAAAAGGATAAGGAGAGGTCATTACTTAATTAATAACTTCCAAGACTCAAGGAAACTCTTGGGTTATCTCCCAACAAGTACTTTTCTTTAACGCCTTTAAGTTAGGAATGATAATTTGAGAAGATGCTCACATAAGAAATATGAATTGAAGTAAAAGAGAGCATCAAGAAGCAAATTCAAAACACATTTAAGTCTAACCCACTTCCTATTCATAGAAATCTTGTAAAGAAACAAGTCATGAAAGCACAAAGCAACAAGCATAGGAAAGCAAAACAAGTGCAACTTTAAAACTTTCAACATAAAGAGGGGAAACTTAATATTATTGAGAAGCATAAAAACATGTTTTACTCTCTCATAATAACTTTCAGTAGCATCATGAATAAAATTAACAATATAACTATCACATAAAACATTCTTATCATGAGCCACATGCATAAAATAATTATTAATCTCCACATAAGTAGTGGGAGCAAATTCAACACAATAGCTATCATTATTATTATCATCACCATAATCATCAAATATAGGAGGCATATTGTAATCACAATTAATTTTCTCCTCAATAGTAGGTGTACTAAAAATATCATATTCATCATTGTAATCATCATATGCAATAAAATTTTCAGAATTGGTACCAAAGAGATTTTCAATATCAAAAGTAGTGTGCTTTTCCCAATCATGATCACTACTATAGGTAACAGGCATAGGAACATCATCACAAGTTTTACCCATAGTAGATATTTCAAAAGAATCCACAGGAGAATAACATTCATCCTCCTCTTTTTCATCTAATGAGCTTCCTGTTTCAGCAATTTCTTCTTCCATAGGCTCCTGTAAGGCATTAGTCTCTTCTGTTTGTGGAAAGCACTTATTAAAATATTCAAGAATATAGCCATTTTCTTCCTTGTAATTATCAAAGCAAAATTCAAGTATCTCATAAACCTCATATTCATAAGGTGCATCATCAGAATTTTCAAGCAAACTGGCAAGTTCAAATGCACCCTTGAAAGCAATAAATTCTTCAATTTGTTCCACATCATAAAGGTCATAATTTCCTTTAACATAAGAGGATATGGTAACATTATCATTATACTCACATTGAAAAGGGAGGTGTTTATACCTCCTACAACAACAAGCTTTATCAAAGAAATAAGTAACATTATAAGTAGAGCACACCTCTCTAGCAATAGTATTCAATTTATCAATGTGTGCCCATAAGTGTTTCCCTTTTTGTGACAAACGGTGTTCCCTATAATTGTACTTTTTGTTCTTCCGTGAACCCACCTTGACAATAAGAACTAGTTTCAAAGTAACCATCCATTGATAGAAAGCATGACCAAGCAAGGCAAGAACAGACCAGCAACTAGAATAGTAACTAATTTTTTTGTGTTTTTTATAAGAGAGAGCAAACCAAACTAAACTAATTTTTTTGGACTTTTTGATAAAAAGAGGCAAACAAAACCAAGCAAAACAAACTAAGCAAACTAAAAACAAAGTAAAGATAAAGGTTGAGGAGGACTCCCCTTGTGAATACGTCCTTAGCCTCCCCGGCAACGGCGCCAGAAAACTTGTTGATGGCGCCTGAGAGCGCTACGTTGGGAAACCCCAAGAGCAAGGTGTGAAGCAGCACAGCAGCAAGTCTTCCCTCAGTAAGAAACCAAGGTTATCGAACCAATAGGAGGAAGGAAGCGTCTCAAAGGTGTTGCAAGCAACGTGGAAACTTGCACAACACAAACTCAAGACTTTGCCCCAACGAACAGTGAGGTTGTCAATCTCACCGGTTGTTGTAACAAAGGATTAAATGTATGGTGTGGAAGGTGATGATGGTTTGCAGCAAGTAAACAGTAACAGTGGAAGATGTATCAATGGTAAAGATTGGACCGGGGTGTTGGAGATATGCCCTAGAGGCAATAATAAATGTAGTTATTATTATATCTTTATGTTTATGATAAATGTTTACATTCATGCTATAATAGTATTAACATGGAAACATTAATACTTGTGTGATTTGTAAACTAAAATAGAGTCCCTAGTAAAGACTCTTTATAAATACTAGCTTGTTGGTTAATAAATGGTTGTGGTTTCCCTATCATGAACATCGAGATGTTATTAACAACAAGATCATATCGTTAGGAGAATGATATGGTGGACATACTCCTATATATAAGCGTAGCATAAAGATCAAGTCATTTTAATAGTTCAATTGCTATATGCTTTATGATACATAGTAACCTAATTCCTTCGACCATGAGATCATGCATATCACCTTCATCAGAAGGATGCTTTGATGACATCAAACACCACACCGTAACTGGGTGGCTATAGAGGTTGCATTGAGTGTTCAGAAAGTATTGGTTGAGACACAT
Organism: Avena atlantica; assembly: GCA_910589765.1. NCBI lineage: Eukaryota > Viridiplantae > Streptophyta > Magnoliopsida > Poales > Poaceae > Avena > Avena atlantica. Next base: position 347,601,856 of record OU342738.1, on the reverse strand, counting down.
GGATCAAGAGTGGGATTTGTCCATCCATATGACGGATAGATATACTCTGGGCCCTCTCGGTGGAATGTCATCCAATTAGCTTGCAAGCATGTGACTGGCTCACAAAGGATCACATATCACGGGAACGAGAATATAGTACTTATCAGTAACGAGGTTGAACTAGGTATGCATAGATACCGACGATCATAACCTCGGATAAGTAAACTATCGTGAGACAAAGGGAAATTGGTATTGTATGTAAGTGGTTCATTCGATCGCAAAGTAATCGTAGAAATATGTGGGAGCCATATGAATTTCCAGATTCCTCTATTGGTTATTGATCGGAGAAGTGTCTTGATCATGTCCGCATAATTCACAAACCGTAGGGAGACACACTTAAGGATTCGACGTTGTTTGAGTAGTTATGGAATGATGAGTGAGAGACCGAATGTTGTTCGGAGTCTTGGATGGGATCCGAGATATCACGAGGAGATCCGGAATGGTCCGGAGAATAAGATTCATATAAGGAAAGTCCAGTTTCGGGGTTGGAGAATGGTTCCGGTGTTTTCAACGGGAATGTTCTAGAAGGTTCCGGAATGTCCGACACTCCGGAGGGGAAGGGTACATGAATGTGTCATAACAAGTTGGAATGATTGCATCATGTAATAGGTGTCATCGCTGAACAAAATAAAGGGTTTAATCAAATCCTAGTTTGAAAAGTCAAACGCCAATTTGAAAAGTCAAACGGCTATTTTGTGAGGTGGAGGGAGAGTAGGAAACCTACTTGGGGAGGAGTTCCCTCCCTCCACCGCCGGCCCACTTGGAGACCGAGTTGGGGAGGGACTCCCCTCCCCTTGGCGTGCCCCCTCCATCTATATAAGGAGGGGCAGGGCTGCCCCTCCAACAACACAAGACCACAACATAAGGAAGTCCACCTTTGGGTTATCATCTGAACCCCCTCCGATATTAAGTTGCAAGAAACAGACAACTGTTTTAAGCAAAGTGTGTAAGGTAAACAATCCACTTGTTCCATGAACAAGAGACCGTTGTTTTCTCCCTAGTGGCAATAGAACATCTTCAACCGTAGAGATTTCTACACTTCCCTTTATTAAGTAAAGGCATAAACCCACTATCGAGTATAAATACCGCCTCTTGGAGTCACTAGCAACTACTTGGCCAAGATAGCTACTAACAACAGAGAGCATGCAAGATCACAAACAACACAGACATGATAGAATCAAATAGACAAAACCATTAATCAATCTAACATAGTAATCTCAATATCCATCGGATCCCCACAAACTCAACATGCCTGATTATAAATAGATTAGATCTTGATCATGAACGGAGCTCACAAGATCTAGACATAAAAGTACAAGGAGGATATACAACCATCTAGCTACTACATGGACCGTAGTCCAAGGTGGAACTACTCACGCTTCATACCGGAGGCTCGCATGATGAAGAAGAAGGCCTCCGGGATGATCTCCCCTCCGGCAGGGTGCCGGGAAGAGCTTCAGACCCCCCTGATTTAGGGACGATGGTGGCGGCGGCTACAGACGGTTTCGTGGAATATTGATCGGGTTGCTAGGGTTTCTGCATCGGGGGCTTCTTATAGGCGAAGAGGCAAGGCAGGGGGGCCACCATGGCGGCTGTAACCCCCCCCCCTCCCCAAGCGTGGGGTGGGCCCACCTGCGCGGCCAGGGGGTGTGGCCCCCTGGTGGGTCCCCTCCGTCTCGTACTCCGGCTTCGTGTTCCCCACGGTAAAATATTTACTTTAGCTTTTGTCACGTCCAATTCCGAGAATATTGATTTTCTGCCTTTCCGGAACCAAAAACAGAAGAAAACATGCAACTAGCACCGTGGCAACTTGTTAATAGATTAGTACCAGAAAACATATAAAAACAACTCAAAGTGTGGACAAAGCAAAACAAAGTAGATAGTAAACAAGCATGAAACTTCAAAAATTATAGATACGTTTCCGACGTATCACACGCCGTGATAACGAACTTGAACAGTCGCATGAAACGCTTCCCAAAAACCTTTCTCTCTCTCTCCCATAGAGAATCGTAAATGCGAGTGGTTCTAGAGACCTGCTCTCCCGTTAGCCCGTGCACGCCAACTCACGGGATAGAGTAGACTACGGTGGCAGCGCAAGTAGAGAGGCTTGAAAAACCCTAAATTGAATTCAGTGTGTTGCATGGTGGAAGGCGCACAGACTTATATTGAGCAGTTTAGAAAATTTGTTATAGTAGCCCACGACTCGGGAGCGATCCGAACCGATTAACTATTGACCCGTCTGTCACAACCAAAATGGTTTTCCTGAGCAGCAAAAAGACGGCAGGTTCCGATGTCGAGACGAGGCTCATTCTATCATAACAGTTGACATGGCTCGAGGATCATTCCGCAAAGTGCTATGTGCACGTATGTCGAGACGAGACGAGTGGACGGGCATTGTCGGAGAAGGAGGAGCGCACATGTAGCAATTTTCATCCTACTCACTTACAAATTGGTGAGACACTCCAATTTATAAGGTGGGGTAACTCCCATCCAACTTTTCATGTGAGACTAAACTTCAGCTTTCACTCCTCTTGCCACACACCAAATCCAAACAACCAGCCGAATACGTGCACGCTCGCTAATAGCCGATGGCATCAGAAAATAGGGAAATCCTAGCAAAACGGGACAAGACAATTAAAAGTACAACAAAATAAGACAACTGCCCAAGAAAACAAACCAGGAGACAGAGACAATGGGCTGAACGACGACGCTGATGTCAGCCGACCAAGACTTATCTTAAGTCTCAGTCGACCGCGACTTAGTCACTCCCTATAAGAAATTAATCAGCAGTTGAGTATCTGGGAGCAGTAATACCGGGAGCAGTAATCTAATCGTTCGAATTTTCTTGTTTTTTATAGTAGTAGTTGATACTAGTTGATAAGGGGCGTTCGATTTTTTTTCTTTTTTTATTAGTAGTTGATAACGGATGGCCCGATCTTGTGTTCGCTGTGAAGAGCGGACAGTGGGTCTGGGAGGATTAGACAGAAGTGGTCTCGTAGTCGTCGGTTACGAAGGAAATTTGTCTTGGAATCTGCGGAAAGACCGGGTGACTGCATTTCCAGTCTGCTGGTTGATGGATGATACGATACAAAGCTTGCTGCACATAGCTGATGTGACCACAGAGCACTAGCTTTATTAATATAAGATATTTAAAATTTATAAATAAAACGTATCTAGATTTATTTTAGTTTATAGGTTTGTTTCAAACATGAGTGAACCTATACGTAAAAGAAGTCAAAATACATTTTCTTCATAAATATAAAACATCTTATATTTTAAAACAGAGGGAATAGTAGCTACACTCGATGACCTTTTCTTGAAGACGCAGGTCTACTTGATGAATCCGAAGTTAAACTATTCGTATTATTGCAATTACCAGGAATGATTCTGCACAAGTATTTCATCTGTTGGACTACAGCAGATCGAGGAGGATCTCCGGTCTCGGCTGCTGATTATGTTCGTAGAAAAGACAGATCGACATGACCGTTTACATATACTGCGTACTTTACGATGAAATTTGGCCTGGACTCTGCCGAAAAGACACGATGACTCCATTTATCCGGCCGGTTAATAGCCTGCAAGACACTGCTGGTTGACGAGACCTCGCAACACCCCATTTACAAGTTACTCTGGCTGACATCTTGACCCGAGCCTTCATCCCCAATTTGTTTTTTTGTGCAGATCGATCCCCACCGAAGGAATCGACCTCGGAGTCTCTTAATCGCTGGTACCTCCTTCGCCTTCCTCCACTTCGGTTGGACGCCGCCACGCTGTCGATCTGCTCCGCTGCTCCTATATGGCAGAGGCCAAGAGCATGCGCGGTACTCGTGCCTGACAGTGGCGGCTCGAGGTGAGGCCTGGTCGCGGCGGCACCAGCACATCACCAACGGTGCATCTCCCCCGTCAGCGCGTACCACTCTTCCCTGCCACTGAATTCCGCCCGATCCGTGGGATGCAGCGTAGGTCGCCATGGCTTTAGGGTTCAGGACAGTGGCGAAGGACGAAAAAAAATTGAGGTCGAACGAACTTCAAAGCATTAAAAAAAATTGATGAAAAAAATCAAGATTGTGTCGACACATAAATAAGTTATATGATCTTAAGCATAGTCACTTAGTACAAAGGTAATAGCGAACATATATAAATCAAAGTAAAACAAACAAACGTACCAATAATAAAATTTAATGCCTTCTTGAAGTCCCCGGCAATGGCAAAGCTCTACCTGCCTTCTGAAAATCATTTTTAATATCACCAAGATCAAGACTTTTGAATATCCCTGGCTCGATGTAGCACACCATTAAATCATTAAGCCAGCCATCTGACATCTTGTTGCGCAACTCAGTCTTGATGATCTTCATAGCTGAGAAGGCCCTTTCAACTGTTGCCGTCGACACTGGTAAAAGTATTGCCAACTCAATTAGCGGTAGACAGTAGAATACATGATGTGTCTATCAAGTTCAACCATTTTTTTAGCTAGGCTTGCAATATCAACACAAGCTCTGAAATCATCAATTCTCCTCATATGAATAATGAATAGCTCAAGGGTATCCCGTATATGCTCACGCTCATAATCAGAGAAATCCTCATGATAAATCTCTCTAAGCCGAGCAATCTTACTCACATTGAACCGAGCAAATAAGTCTGTTGGATCGAGACAAGAAAAGTTCTGAAGAACCTCTGAAGATGCCTCATTAAAGCGATGATCAAACTCGGTGACAATAGAGTCTATAGCAGCATAGAAGGTGTCAACACGATAAAAATGATCAATGGTGACTGCGAATCTCCCCCTTTTCTTGTTTTACCCCGTTTTTTTACCTTGGTATCCATACTTGGGATTATGATCTCATGCTCAATACAAAATAATTTGACATCTTCCAAGAGTGACTCCCAACCATGATTCCTCCAATTGACCAAACGTGTTCTCACATCCGTAACCAAAGATATTGCCTGAAATGATACAATTAGAAGTTTAGATCAACAAAGTATACTTCAGGAAAATAGAACCATAAGAATTTATCCATCGCATACCTGAACAATATTTTGATTCTTCTTTTAAAATAGAAGAGATACATCATTTGTCATACGAAGTAGTTTTAACATCATCTTCATGATGAAGACAAAGTTAAAAGTCTCCATTTTATGAACATAACCTCCAGCCTTAGTTGGATTACGAGAATCATCCTCAACAATACCCAAAAGTTCTATCAATTCATCCCACATTGACTCAATACGGCATAACGTTGTGTAATGAGAACCCCATCGTGTATCGCCAGGTCGGCACAAGGACATTTCTTGATTTTTCCCTCTTCCCGTGGGCACTGCACCATTCTTGATCTTAGTTAAAAGTTTCTCTTTGTGCTTATCGAGCAATATATCCTTCCTCTTGCAAGATGAGCTAGATATATTGGCAATCTCTTTCACATCATCAAAGAAATCCTCAAGACCTTTGAAGCATCTCGATAAAGAAGCAACAATAAGCTACAACTGGTGGGCAAAGCAATGAACATAGAAAGCATTGGGGTTCTTATCACGGATTAATTTCTGAAGACCATTAAATTCTCCTCTCATATTATATGCTCCATCATACCCTTGCCCTCATATTCTTGCAATAAGTAGACCATGTTTATCAAAAATCTCCAAAAGTGCCTTCTTTAAAGCTAGACTTGTTGTGTTTGGGACATGCTGAATACCCAAAAATCTTTCGATAATTTCTCCACTTTTGTTCACATACCTACAAGAAAATGATACAATTAGTTGAATTACACTAGATAAAATGAATGAAAAAAATAAGTAGTTAACATAATTCAACACGTACCTGACAACTACAACCATTTGTTCTTTGACGGATATATCACGAGATTCATCAATAAGAACAGAGAAAATACAACCATCCATCTCTTCTTTGATGGATTTCGCGACTGCCTACGCACAATGTTTGGCAAGTGCTTTCTGAATAGTTGAGGAAGTCATTTTAGCATTTTTAGGACATAGCTCCTCAAATGCAAGCTTCACTTCCCTATTTTTTTCTTTATACCAATCAAGCATCACCAAGAAATTGCCTTTGTTTAAAGAAGAAGCAGATTCATCGTGCCCATGGAATGGTTCGCCTTGCAATGCTAGATAGCTTACAATACCCAAAGAAGTATCCACACGGGTTTCATACTTTACTAGTGACTCACTGGAATAAGTTGTAACTTTGCTTTTTACACTTGCCTTTTGATTTTTAAAATCATCACATGCTGTACTTACATATTATGGATGCTATATGGCCCACCAACATGCTTACGGAATGCATCCGTTGCATTTTTCCAATTGTTAAACCCCAATTTATTGAAGACATCGTGCCCAAAACTTTCATGCCCAATATGTTTGAAAAGATAGCAATAGAAGCAATAAGCCTTATCCTTGTCCACACTATATTCCAACCAATCATATTTCTTATACCATTTTGGTAGAAATGATCTCTTATCTCTATTTATGGGGAAATTATGCTGAGTTGGTTGTGTTGGACCATTCTTTAGGTAAGCAAATCTAACATCTTCTCTAACATTGGGAGCAAATTCATCAATTTGAATGCGAAGTCCTAGATCAAGTTTTATATACTCTATGAAATTAGTTATACCTCCAGCTTCTAGAACCACAACATTCTCTTCCACTATGTTTTCAGCGGAATCTTCCACTCGTTCCATGTTGGTGTCCATATAATTTCCGAGCCCTCCTTCAACTTCTTGCTCTTACTCTTGGCTAACATCTACACTTTCATTGGTGCTTGGTTTAGAGCTATTTCTTGTTCCTCCTTCCATTTCTTGCTCTTGATCTTCTTGTGCAATAACATTTGCACTTTCCTGACGGATGCTTGGTTTAGAGTTGTTGCCACTACCAAGTGGTACAAAATACCTTTTCAAATCTGCAGGTTACAAACATTGAAGACATGATCACATATTCTGATATTCATATGAGTACGTATTCACAAATCACAATTAACAAACTTGATCATACCTGCCCCCTTAGCAGCTGCAGGTTTCTTCCTCTTCTTATCCATACCGTTCTCCACCACCACAACAATTTAGAAATTCTCTGACTCTGAGATTGGATATTTTGATATTAGGGTTAATGGAATTGGAAGGAGGGATGAGAGGAAAGGGGGCGACGGCGCACAGGCAGACCTGAGGGACAGAGGGAGACCGACGGGACTCGTGAGTGGGAGGAAAGGGGGGCGACCGGGCGAGTGGGCGACGGGCGACGGTGTTCCTCCGAGGCTCAGCCTCCGACGTTCCCTGCCCTGCGTCGTTCGGTTTCCAGGGAGGGCGGGACTCGGGAGGAGGTAGCGATCAGGGAGACGCCAGCGGCCGAGGCGAACAGGTCGATTCGATCGACACGCGCAGGAAAGACCAAAACGGCCCATCTAAGGCCCAGGGAAGACCAAACCTTTACAAAACGGCCCATTATAGTATGTCTCTTTAGTTTTTCTTCAGATATAGACATAAATCGTTCAAAACTGAATATATATCGAAAAAAGCATATATATATATGCATTTTTTTGCAAAAACAAATGAGGTAGGGCAGCTCAGCCCTACCTTGCCCACTGAGGAGCTTCGCCCCTGGTTCAGGACATGTGGGACACGGCGCCGGCGGCAGGCTGCTCTAGCCAGAGGAAAAGTATGGACCTCTCCGCGAGGAAAGGGAGACCGACGTTGTCCTGAAGATTCGACCAAGCGCGACCAAGCAGCTCTAGCCAAGTGCATGTGAGGCGAGCTCCTACCTTTGGGGCAGCCTCCCGCCGACGGCGGTGGGGAGCTATAGGGGCGCGCTACCAAGGAATGGATAACGTGGAGGGTCGCGGGCGGGAACGAGGAGGAAGTCGTCATGTACGGCGGCGGGCGCGTGCAGGCCTTGGCTCGAGCGGCAGAAGGAGGCAAGGACAGAGAAGGCTCTACAATGGTTGGAGACGAGGGCGTTTGGGAAAGACAAGAGGAACTAAGAGATTGGAATAGACAATTTATCTAGGGGCTTTTCGTAAAAGTTTGCCTACGTGGCGTCAGTCAATTTGGTCAAAGAAGTCCAAAGTTTAATTTAGACCGAAATTGGATAATTTAGGGTACAAACAACAGGGATTTCGACTTAAGGATTTAAACTGTCAAACCAGAGTTTAGGGCTTATTTTAGACCTTTTCCGAGAGTAAATGAGCTTTTCTCCGGCACACAACACCACGCGACGGTAAACGACTAGGGCACTTTCAGAAGTGCAAACGCACTGGGGTACTTCTCCTAGTGCAGGAGTGATAATCATGCATCGGAAGAGCGCAAATTAGCTGCAGTTTTCGCAAATCAGCATTTATATTTTACTAAGAATTCTTGTACTAGCAGATGAGAATCATGCAGATCGACATGACCGCATGACCGTTTACGTATAATTAGTCATAGTACTGGACTACTCCCTCAGTCCACAAAATAAGTGTACATCTAGCTTTTGTCTAAGTTAAATATAACTAAATTTGATCAACTTTATAGAGAAATATAAGAACATATATTACATCAAATTGACATATTATAAAAAGTAGATTTAAATATAAATTTAATGGTAATAATTTAGAGTTATAAATATTGGTACGTTGTCCTAAAAGTTAATCAAACTTTAGTACATTTGACTTAGGACAAGGCTAGAAATACACTTATTTGCAGACGGAGGGCGTGAGTCCTACAGTTTTTTGTTTGTGGTTTTTGAAAATAGAATTCGATCAGACTAAATTTCCCATTTCTTGACACGCGTCGCCAATAACGAAAGTAAAATACTTCCAAATCAATGGATTATACACTGAAATTACGCGTCAAACAGGCAATATTCTTCGGGGATAATATTGATATACATAGTAGATCTGCACAAGCACAACGGTGCAAGATCAACGGAGCACACTAACATAAACACACGAAACATCCTTGGGAGATAACACTAAGTAAACTAGTTTCTACAGAAGCGACGGGTGGCTGATGCTGTCGCTTGCATGCAGGGGCTGCCCTGCCGTGCTCCCGTCGCCGTTGCCGTTGTCGTCGCCGTCGCCGTTGCCATCTCCGTTGCCTTCGCCTTCGCCATCTCCGTTTCCTTCGCCGTCGGCGTCGCCGTTGCCATCTCCGTTGCCGTCACCTTCGTCACCGTCGCCGCCGCGACGGAAGCGACGGAATACGGCAGCCGCCGCTGCGGCGGCAGGAGCGACGGCGGCAGCCACAGAAGGAGCGAAGGAGGCAGCCGTAGCCGCCGCCGGAGCAAAGGCAGCAGCCGCCGCCTTGGGGCCAACGGTGCGCAGGAGCTGAAAATAGAGCTGCGGGTTGGCGACGAACGCCGCCCGAGAGATGACGAAGCCGGCGGCGCTGGGGGCGCTCATCGTGGCGCCGGCTGCCACAGCGGCAGGCCATAAGAAGTAGGCGCCGGCGACGCTTGCAGCCACCGACGCGGCTCCCAGCGCGCCCTCGCGCGTGGTGAAGATGTCCTTCGCCGCCTTCTTGAACCGGTCCATCTAGGCCTACTCCTACCTTGTTTCTTCGAGATGTTGCCTGGACGCGAATCGAGATGGAGAAGGTGGGGGGTGCTTGTGTTGTGGAGAGGAAGCGCGAGCTGGGTGGGGTTTATAAAGACGGGGGCGCGATCGTGGGGGGTGGAGGAGAACAGTTAGTGGAAAGATAATTGGGCCACCTCCTGATCGATGCGGTTCCTCTTTTCCACTCGGTTAATATTCTTGGTTTAATTGCTCAGTGCGCTTCTTGGCCCCAAAGCGAGATTCTTACTCCAATGCTTTTTACCGAGAAGATAATCGTTCGATACCCCAAGATATGCGCAGCACTAGTAGCTAGAAGTAGAAGTACTCTATGCATGTTGAAACTTTGGTAATAGCTCCCTATAGTGAAGAATATAGTAATGCAAGCATGGTAGCGGTGAAATGTTTGGGTTAACGTCACCGCGCCGTGCGCCAATGGGGCTTTCCTCGGGAAGGATGACAGCATGGTGCGCCTGAGCCTACTGCCTGTTCCCGGTTGGCGATGGCGCGCGGCCGCGTTGGTACTACTCCTTGCGTTTTAAAATTTAAGATGTTTTAGATTTGTAAAAAAACTAAATCTATATTTTTTTAGTGTATAGATTCACTTTAAGTTGAGTAAACCTATATACTAGAATAAATCTAGATACATTTATTTTATAAATCGAAAATATCTTATATTTTAAAACGGAGAGAGTACTATCCACGCTGGTCAGTTGGTAAGGAGTTCTGCTTTGCGTTCTGCTGAATGGAGGCTTGGCTTTTTTCCACGACAGGAGTACTTGTAGAACAAATTGACGTTATGATGAAAGTATCGTACAAATCTTCGACCGCAGCAAGTAACATTTGGCACTTGCAGAACTTCTAGGATTACAACCAACCTTAGATAGACAGTCACCTTTTATATATTTTGATCTTTGTTGCGGAGTTTCCGTGCTCTTTAAGTACCAGAGGAAATCCAGCCACTCTCTTGTTGTACGGTTTAAGATAGGTACATTGAAGAAAGGAAGAAAAGAAGAGGATGATCAGGAACGCCCGGTGTAGCTCAGAGATAGGAGTGGATCATGCAGGAAATACATCACAAGACTTGCAGATCACCACGAGCACGGGCGGACGCAGCGTCCCTGTCGCCCGGGCTTCAGGTCCGCGCGTGGGTTGCGGGAGATCGATTTTAGCGACAAAACAGGACCGAGCGTGGGCAAAATTCCACAGACGTGAATGGTCCTTTGGCTTGGGCCGGATTGAGACGTCCAAGTCCCGTCCAAGTCCAGCCAAGAAACGAATCATGGATTAGTTCTGCCTCTTATCGTTCGTGGACTTGTAAAATCCACCGTAGTTAAGGTTTAAAAGAAAAAATCCATGTCGTACTTTTTTATCACTAAAAATGGATAATAATCCACCCTTCAATAAGAAAAACTCTTTTGTTTGTAAGAAAAGAATGAGAGAGATATGGATTATAAATAAAATTTCTCCCTTTTTTCTTTATCTTTTTTTTTCTATAGATCATATCAGACAATTTATTTTATGGAAGAAAAATAAAAGGATTTAGTTCATATTCACAAAGTCCTAGATTTTTGGGCCGAGCTGGATTTGAACCAGCGTAGACGTACCTAAACTTAGCACCTCTTTTTGATACTCCATCCCATCCGGTTTATACTAGTGTTCTCACCTTTGGCTATATTCATACGGATTTGCTACTTCTCAGGCGTCTTTTAGTCGCCTCTCTCGCCATTAGATTTACCTCATGATTCGTGCAACGTGAGAGTTGCAACTGAGATTTTAATGAGTTATAACTACGTTGCAACTGAGAATTAGTACAAATTATCTAAGTTGCAACCTAGTTGTAACTGAGAATTAGCACAAATAGTAGGATAATGTCAGCGACTTAGACATAAGAAGTTCTCAGACGCCTGAAATCTAGACACTCCCATATTCATATATACTATCTCTGTTCGTAATATAAGCCTTTTTAGCAAGCTTATTTAGCTCTCTAAAAAAGCTTATATCGGGGAGTATCTAGTTAAGTATTTAGTTTAGATATAAATGTATCTAAACAAAGTTAAGAAACATTAATATGGATCAAACAGAGTCTAGTTATCGATCTTAGAAACAATGGACCTCTGTACAACGGTGTTTCGCTGGCGTGTCATGCTTTGACCAATCTATAGCGATAAAATTTTGCAAAAATCCATCGGTTAAAGCTATTTGGCATATGTGAGTGCCTCAGTTGCTACAGCCGTCGGCAAGCGAGTAGCCGACGCTGGTGACGTTCTTCATAGACACGCTGTAGGTCACCTTCCCACCATCTCACAGCTCCCCCGCCGCCTGATTCAACCGTCGCCAAATTCGTCGTCTTCGACCGCTCCCCTCGCCTTCGACCGCTCCCCTCATCCTGCCGCCCGATCTGCCGCCCGATTCATCACACTCATCACACTGGTGGCTGCCCGTCACATAATTCACCGCTTTCTAGTCGATCATTGTATTTTTATTAATCTTTTGAGAGTTTTTGCTAAGTCTTATCATATATAATAGTAGTGCATGTAAGCATTTTAATGTGTTGTCAACTAGTGAAAATTCATAACTTGTGAACATTGAAATGCGGTGTGAACGGTGTAATGTGTTTTTTTATTTCCACGGTAAAATTATTGTAAAAACTATATTTACTCCATATGATGTTCATATTTGTCCAAGAATTTTTTTAGTTTCCTTGCGTCGCCGATTAAATTTCGATAAATTTCTGGGTCTGACCCACACGACGATACAAGCACACCCATATACAAGATACATACATAGTATTACAAAGTTGTTATTACTACTAGTTGAATGCCCGTGCGTTGCTACGGGTATAGAAAGGTTAAATTCTACTTTGACTAAAATCTAGTTTGATAGAAACCTTTTTTCAAGGGTAAGCCAATGGTGAACTATCTGAGAAAGAGTCGTGACCGAAAGACGGATGCTCATGCCAGTCATTCCCGAAATGATTGACCGGCCGCTGTTGCCGAGTGTCGTTTATGGCTCGTAGGCTAGGGTGCGCTCTAACATTTTGTTTGAGGAGCCTCTCGAGTCTCTCCCAGGGAGACGCCGGGGGCTAACCTAGCCGCCACTAAACAGTTGTCGATGGTGTCTCTCTCGCTGCTGCTGCCGCTGGCCCTCGCCGCGGTGGCGGTAGGCCCAGTCGCCTAAGATGGTCTGGGGACGGATGCCGAAGATCGTCACTGTGGTCTGATGGGGTAGAGATGGGCGACGCGTCGACATGCAGCGACCAGGGGCGCCCTGGCCGGGGTGGTGGAGGAGGTCCTCCCAGCGGCGCTGGATCGGAGGTGGTGGTTGGGGGTGGGCCGAGTCGGGTTGGGCATGGACAATCTCAGATCTTTGGATCGGGATGGTTTTCTGCCGCCTCCCGTGGACGAACCTAGATATTTTGATTGGGGTGGTCCTGTCGCCTTCCCATCTCCCCGTTGTGTCTCGGCCGGTTCCGGTGGTGATCTTCCCTGCGTCGTCGTCTGTTTTTGCATCATTGTCCATGGTCGTCAGATGGGATCGGGGAGGCAGATCCTGCAGGTTGCCAGCGGTGGCATGGGGGCTGCTTGCTCGTTTGAATAAAGGAGGTGGTCCTAGGGTTCGTTCTTAGCACCGAGATAAAGATTTGCCGGATGCCTGTTCTCATTGATCTAGACGAAGTGTCATGTTTCGGAAGGCTCCGCCGACGAGATCTCATGGGCGTATCATGCCTGGAGATTGCTGGTTTGGTAGGGATTTGGTCGTGCGCACTCATGTTCTTGTCTGGCCGTTTGGTTTCAGCGGAAGCGGTTCGAAGCTCTGCTGGCTGTTAATATCATGAAAGCCAAGATCTGAGGACTAACAATGGTGATTCGAGTATGGGTTGCGATGGGGAATTGGCTTGTCCAGGACATTGTCAGGCACAACTAATTAAGGCCAGATCTTAGATTTTCACATTGAAAGTCAAGACAATGAACTTCTCATGTACATTCTCCTCCACTAGCATGTCGTTGCTGCAAGTCACAAATCAACCAAGCCAATTCCCCATCGCAACCCATACTCGAATCACCATTGTTAGTCCTCAGATCTTGGCTTTCATGATATTAACAGCCAGCAGAGCTTCGAACCGCTTCCGCTGAAACCAAACGGCCAGACAAGAACATGAGTAACCAGCTGAAAGAACATTTCTTAATCCCTAGTGTTTTGAGTGTTAGATAACAATACCAAGGATCTTTTAATGTGTGTTGAAGTGTTGCAGCTCAGAACTCTGCCTTTGGGGGCGGATAATCCGACCCCACCAGGGGCGGATAATCCGCCCCTCCCTCTGCCCAAGCAAGCGCAAGCCCCAGAAGGGGGGCGGAATATTGGCCGGACTTTCCGGCCTGGCCGGATAATCCGCCCCTCAGGGGGGCGGATAATCCGCCCCTCCTGCTCATCGCCAAGGCGCAAGCCCCAGAGAGGGGGCGGAGTTTTGGCCGGACTTTCCGGCCCCGCCGGATAATCCGCCCCTCAGGGGGGCCGGATTATCCGCCCCCCCAAGATTTTCTCCAAGCTTCACCAAGGCGCAAGCCCCAGAGAGGGGGCGGAGTTTCCCCCGGAGAGTCCGCCCTTGGGGCACTTGGGGCGGATTATCCGCCCCCAAAATTGAGCAACGGCCAGATCTGGGGAGGGGGTATTTAAGCCAGCCTTCCCCCTCCTGCCAGAATTCTTGATTCATCTCGAAAAAGAACAGATCAGATCTCAAAAGTTCATACAAGAGTGCTCCATCTAGATCCATCCAAAGGCTCCGTCCCTTTGGGAATCGAAGGAGGAGAACTCGACCTTCATCATCAGCAATCAAGCGCTTCATCTCCTCTCCATTCATTTGGAGAACCTTCGATCTAGTATTTCTTGCAAAGATCTAGATCCTTGTTTTCGTTTATATTGATAAACCTTGTTTTTGTGACAGCTTGTTGTCATCCCGGGAGCCCCCAATTCGGTTGTGGGTGTGTGCCCCGATAGTATTGTAAAAGGCACCGGTTCCCGCCTCGAAGGGATCCAATAGTGGAGAAGGTGGATCAGGCCTCTCGTGGCGAGATCCATCGGAGAATAGGGTGAGGCCTATTGTGGCGTGGTGGTCTTAGAACCGCCCACCCCTCCAACGCAGATGTACTTCCCTTAACAAGGAAGGAACTGCGGTAAAACAAATCCCTGTGTCTCCGCGTGCTCCACTACGGTTTCTTCGCTCCTCCTTTACGTGCTTAGTAGTTAGGGTTTCATATAGGGAAATTCTCATAGTTGCATATCTAGAGAATTTACTTTGTGTAAAGCCTAAAATTGGAAAAAGTATTAAAAATTGGTTAGCACCTATTCACCCCCCCCCTCTAGGTGCCCATACGATCCATTTCAATTGGTATCAGAGCCTCGGCTCTTATTTCGGGCTTAACAGCCTAAGAGAAGTATGGGTTCCAAGGGAGATGGGAGTGATGCTCCGGAGGTAGTCACCATGAACGATCTCAAGACGTTGGAAACAACCTTGGTGAGTTCTATGGAGGCTAAGATGGAAGAGATGCGTCAATTGATAATGCGTCTCTCCACATCCGCAGCATCACCTCCATCTAACTCTGAGGATACCACTCCGCAATCCAAGGAAACGGGTAAAACTGTTTCCAAAGAGAACGAAGTGGTAGGTGATGATACAAGTAAGAGCTCCTCCTCGAAAAAGGATAGCGGTAAGGATGGATACAATGAGGTTTCTCATGTGTATTCTCCTGATCCGCCTATTCCTCACCCTCATATACATAATAGGGGTGATCCACCCAAATTGTCAGCTTCTACTTTCTCTCAATGGCAATTTTTGATGAAATCTCATGTGTGCAGTTCATCCATAGAGTTGTGGAAGATCATCAAAAATGGTCTTCACGTGGGAAATCCTAACAATCTCACAAGGAGAGAAGTGGTCGATAGCCAACTCAATGCTACGGCCCTACACATGATACAGCTTGGTGTGGGAGATAAAGACATGCCACACATTCAGCATCTTAGCACAGCTAAAGAAGCGTGGGATGCTCTCACCGAGCTTTTCATCGGAAATGAAAGTATGAGAAGGAATAGATATGATGCCTTGAGCAATGAAGCTGAAGGATTTTATATGCTGGATGGAGAAGACCACGAGGACATGTATAGGAGGCTAAAGGCAATAGCTACTACCTTCAGAAACCACGGCGCAGCTTATGTTGATGATGCTTGGATCAAGCGCAAGTATGTCAGTGCTCTTATGCCATTTGAGCCCACAGATTTGAAAAGTCTCCAAGGTAGGCATAATTATCACCTCATGTCATCCAACGAGGTAATGCAAGAAATGGCCGCATTCAAAGTGGCTGCCAAGAATGCCGAAGATGCTCGTGCTCGAGCTATGGGGATGCAAAAGGGGGTAAACATGGCTTTGAAGACTAGTGTGGTTGATCATGATGAATATGCGGTAGAAGGCCTGGACTGTCCCGAAGATATAAAAAGGATTCACGGACAATACTTGGCTCTTTATGCAAGAAACTTTTGGAAAGATCCAGCCAAGGCTAAAGCTGAACTAGATCGCAAAAGTGGAGCCTATGGAAGAAAAGAAAATGGTCCCAAGCTGAGAACTTGCTTTAATTGTGGTGACCGGTTGCACTTCGTAGCTGAGTGTCCATATCAAAGTAGAGAGGATAATGGAGGAAGACTCATTTTCAAGGACAAATCAAAAGCTCCACGTAAGAAACAGTTTGTAAAGAAAAATGCTCCTTTCAAGAAGCAACCAAAGATTGTTCTAGTAGCTCAAGAAGAATATTCATCGGGGAGTGAAGATGAGGACGAGGACGATAGCTCTCAAGAGGTGGCTGCTATAGCCACCACATCTACATCAACATCACTCTTCGACTCTCCAAACGAAAACATCATCAATAAGAATCCTACTTGTCTCATGGCAAGAAGCTCCGAGGTAACTTCTTCTAACTCTTCTTTTCCCAAGGCTATGATAGACATGGATGATCCTACTAGTCTTAAGGTTAAAGAAGAGATTATTGCCTTGGATTATTTCTATACTAACTTGCAAGGTGAGCACAAAGTTCGTTTTGAGGCTCTTATGGATCAGTTGGCCCAAAACGAAGCACTCCTCGAAGAAAAGGGCAGAATTGAAAGGGAGGATGCAATGGAAATTGCATCCCTAAAAAATGCTCTTGAAGAAGAAGAAGCTCGGGTCTCTCTTGAAGAGAGGCTTGAGTCTATGGAAGAGTCACATGAAGAAATTGTGACTAAACTCGTTAAGGAACGTGACAATGCGGTCACCAAGGCAAAGAAGTTAAAGAAGGAAAGGATTGACTTTGGGGCTGCTCATGATAGACTCTCCGAGGAATTGGAGAAACTTGACAATGCTCACAAGGCATTGAAAAACGAGTTCTCTATCCTCAATGAGTCACATGATCAGCTTCAAAGTCGATTGGCCATATATGATACTCCTAGCTCGTCCAACTCAACATATAGTAACAAGAAAAATGCTAATGTGGAGAAAGGAGTGATCAAGGACACCACTACAAAGGACAAAGGTGTGCTTGATGAAGTCCTTGACAAGCAAAGGTCAAATCATGGTAGAGAGGGACTTGGGTATGTCACCAAGTCCAAGAAGAAGAAAACCAAGAAGAACAAGACCAAGAATGTGCAATTAAAGACAAGCACGGCTGAGAAGGTTGTCACAAAAGACAAGACTAATAATATTGGTTTTGCAGGGTCTCACAATCCGAATTATGAACTCTTTTGTGATGATTATGGCGATGTTTATGCTTATTATGTTGGTCCTTTTGATGAATTTATTGCTTGGACTATTTGGGTCCCAAAGACCCTTGTTACTAACATGAAAGGACCCATTGAAAAATGGGTACCTAAAACCAAGAAGTAATTTTCTTGCAGGGCTATGCTTCCGGTGGGTCGAAATGGGTGCTGGATAGTGGCTGCACTAGTCATATGACCGGAAGCAAGGAGATCATCACGGAGATGCGTCCAAATCTTGATAATATCACAGTCTCCTATGGTGATAAGTCTAAATCTCAGGTATTGGGTCTTGGCAAGGTTGTGGTTGCCCACGATATCTCTCTCGTGGACGTCATGCTTGTTGAGACCCTTGGCTATAATCTTCTTTCTGTTCGTGCCCTTGGCAAGATGGGTTTTGCTGTTTTTATCGATGATGATTTGGTGGTACTCTTATGGAGCAAGTCTCTAAAGGTCGCTTTCGTTGGATACGTCGAAAATGACCTGTATGTGGTGGACTTCTCGGGAAAAACCACTTCGGGTCCGATGTGTCTATTCGGAAAGGCCGACGTGGGCTGGCTATGGCATCGCCGTTTAGCCCATGTCAACATGAGAACTTTGCAAAGTCTCCAAAAGGGTGGCCACATTCTTGGACTAAAAGACAATGTCTCTTTTGCCAAAGATCGTGTTTGCAGGGCATGTGTTGAAGGAAAAATGCATGATTCTCCCCACAAGAGGAAGACTATTGTGTCATCGAAGAGGATCTTGGAATTACTCCATGTGGACTTATTTGGACCTCCTTCTCATGCAAGTCTTGGTGGGAAGAAATATTGCTTGGTCATCGTCGATGATTACTCAAGATATACATGGGTATATTTCTTCAAGCTGAAAAGTGAGACTCAACAAACTGTTATCGACTTTGCCAATGAAGTTCAACGACAACACAATGTTCCCATATTGGCAATTAGAAGTGACAATGGCACAGAATTCAAGAACTACACTTTAAACGAGTTTCTTAGCGAAGAGGGGATTAGACACCAATATTCCGCTGCGTACACCCCTCAACAAAATGGTGTAGCCGAGAGGAAGAACCGGACTTTGATGGATATGGCAAGATCTATGCTAGCTGAATTTAAGTCTCCTTATAACTTTTGGGCTGAAGCCATTTCAACCGCTTGTCACTCATCAAACCGGCTTTACCTTCGGAAGATCTTGGACAAGACCCCATATGAAATACTTACTGGCAACAAACCCAACATCTCATACTTCAGGGTATTCGGGTGTAAGTGTTTCTTTCTTATTAAAGGTGTCCGTTTGTCAAAATTTGAATCCAAGGCTTTAGAAGGCATTTTTGTTGGTTACGGTGCCGAATCCCACACTTATAGAGTCTACAACAAGCTCACTGGGATTGTTGTAGAATCTTGTAGTGTGGAGTTCGATGAAAATAACGGCTCCTTTGTAGGGCAAGTTGATGTTTGTGATGCAGATGTTGAAATACCCCAAGATGCCATAAGAAGAATGGGCGTGGGATTTTTCCGCCCCATTGAGGAACCCCTTGTGGCGGATCGGGAAGGACAATGCTCCACTCAAGTGGAGCCCTCATCTTCACAAGATCAACAAGCTCCTACTGTTGGAGAAAACTCTGCACCAACACCGCAACCTGCTGAAGATCATCAGTCTCCTGGACAAGATGGTAATCCCAGGCCGGATTATCCGCCCCCTCCAAGGGGCGGACAATCCGCCCCTGGCACTCCAACTTGCACCAGGGGATCCGAAGGAGAATTCAACACCTCTGAAGCTCCCAGGCCGGATTCTCCGGCCCCCAGGGGCGGATTATCCGGCCATGGCTCTCCAACTCCAGTCAGGCTTTCTCAGGAAGATGGTTCTGGTACTTCACCTCCCGGGCCGGATAGTCCGGCCCCTCCAAGGGGCGGATTATCCGGGCCTGAAGAAAATGCTCAGCAACAATCTTCTGGCAGTACTGGTGGCCAAGATCAAGGGCACTGCAGTAATCAAGACAAGGATACAACAATTGAATCCACTCCTTCAAGAAATAATAAGGATATTGAGGCTCGTCGCAAGGCTCGGGCGGATCGCAACCTTGAACTAAGAGGTCACACTCTTGACAAGGTAGTTGGTGATCTACGACGAAGGGTATCCACTCGAAGAGAGCTTGCTAGCTTCTGTGATCATCAAGCTCACATTTCCATGGTTGAACCAAAGAAGGTTTTTGATGCTCTTGAAGACGCCGATTGGGTTGTTGCAATGCATGAAGAATTAAACAACTTCGAACGCAACAAAGTGTGGAAGCTCGTAGAAAAGCCAAAGGATTGCCGCAATGTTATCGGCACCAAGTGGATCTTCAAGAACAAACAGGATGAAAATGGCATTGTTGTGAGGAATAAAGCACGACTCGTGGCTCAAGGATTCTCTCAAGTAGAAGGAATTGATTTTGGCGAGACATATGCTCCAGTGGCTCGCCTTGAGTCCATCCGTATCCTTCTTGCATATGCAGCTCATCATAATTTTAAGTTACAACAAATGGATGTTAAGAGCGCTTTCCTTAATGGTCCTCTACATGAGTTAGTATACGTCAAGCAGCCCTCGGGGTTTGAGGACCCCAAATTTCCGAACCATGTCTACAAACTCGATAAGGCGCTCTATGGCCTTAAACAAGCCCCACGTGCGTGGTATGAGCACCTTAAAGAGCTTTTGATAGACCGTGGATTCGAAGTTGGGCAAATCGATCCCACTCTTTTTACTAAGAAGGTCAATGGGGAGCTTTTTGTATGCCAACTCTATGTAGATGACATTATTTTTGGCTCTACTAACCAAGCTTTTAACGATGAATTTTCAAAGCTTATGACTGACAGGTTTGAGATGTCCATGATGGGTGAGCTCAGGTTCTTTCTTGGCTTTGAAATCAAACAACTTAGAGAGGGAACCTTTATTAATCAAGCTAAATACATCCAAGACATGCTCAAAAGGTTCAAGATGACGGATCTCAATGGCGTTGCTACCCCAATGCAATCAAAGTGTCATCTTGAGCTCGATCCCAAGGGTAAAGATGTGGATCAAAAGGTATACCGATCCATGATCGGCTCTCTCCTTTACCTCTGCGCATCTAGGCCCGATATCGTGTTAAGTGTAGGAGTGTGTGCAAGGTACCAAGCCGCTCCTAAAGACAGCCACTTAGTGGCGGTCAAGCGAATCTTCCGATATTTGGTTCATTCCCCAAATTTTGGGTTATGGTATCCCAAGGGTTCAAGTTTCTCTCTATGTGGTTACACCGATTCAGATTGGGCTGGTGACAAAGATGATAGGAAATCAACCTCTGGTGCATGCCAATTCTTGGGCAGGTCTCTAGTGTGTTGGTCATCAAAGAAACAGAATTGTATTTCACTCTCAACCGCCGAAGCTGAATATGTTGCTGCTGCAAGTGCTTGTACTCAATTGTTATGGATGAGGCAAACTTTAAAGGAATATGGTGTCAATTGTGACAAAGTGCCTCTTTTATGTGACAATGAAAGTGCTATCAAAATTGCTTACAATCCTGTGCAGCATACAAGAACAAAACATATAGAGATTCGCAACCACTTTATTCGGGATCATGTTGCTCGTGGAGATATTGCTCTGTCATTTGTAAGCACGAAGAACCAACTTGCTGATATTTTCACGAAGCCCCTCGATGAAGCAAGATTTTGTTATTTGAGGAATGAGCTAAATATCGTAGATTCAAGGAGCTTGGCTTGACTATTCTTGCACACTCACTTGCTCTTATTCATGTATTTGGTTTAGATGTGGGCATCGACATAGGGGGAGTGTGGTCCTAATTGATTGAGCCAACCCTCCCCCCATCATGCCGAAAGCAAGTAAAATCATTTCCCTTAATATCATTTTGTGATATGTGGGTCATCGATGAGAATTGGTTTTGAACTCAAGATACATCTTCGCGGTGTCATGCCATGCGCTCCAACATGGTGGCTTCGGCCACCGCCCTCTTCCTCGAGAAGAGTTGGTTTTTCATGGGTCTCGTTGGATTTTCTTGCATACCTCTTGTTCTTATGGAAAACACACTCAAATTTGGCCTTTGATTGATTTGATTCTCCAGGGGCGTTAGCATCGCTCTTCTTCCTCTTTGGCGTTTCGATGCCAAAGGGGGAGAAGTAGTTCTAGTAGGTCACGTGGATTTGCAAGGGTCGGGCACAAGCTCTTCGGTTTTAGTTGCTTGCTTGTTCTTTTTCTAGTGTGATATTTGTGGTTGTTTGTGTAAGACTATGTCGTACTCCACAGTTTGGTACTATGTTTGGTATTCATGGATTTCTGGATTTATCTCTAATGGACCCCATTGAAGTCTGGAATTATGGAGCTTATTTGATGACATTTGGACTCAGGGGTTCATCTATGTATGTCGTGGCTATATATTCCGGTGGTATGACTTTCTTTCACCAAACCTTAAAGTAGTGCTCTACCTAGTGTGTGTATTTGTATTCAAATGCAAATCTTAAATATGCACACATCTAGGGGGAGCGTCTTTCATTATCTAAGGTGGCACTTGCCGGTTTCACTGCAAATCCTAGTATTGTCATCTAACACCAAAAAGGGGGAGATTGAAAGAACATTTCTTAATCCCTAGTGTTTTGAGTGTTAGATAACAATACCAAGGATCTTTTAATGTGTGTTGAAGTGTTGCAGCTCAGAACTCTGCCTTTGGGGGCAGATAATCCGGCCCCACCAGGGGCGGATAATCCGCCCCTCCCTCTGCCCAAGCAAGCGCAAGCCCCAGAAGGGGGGGCGGAATATTGGCCGGACTTTCCGGCCTGGCCGGATAATCCGCCCCTCAGGGGGGCGGATAATCCGCCCCTCCTGCTCATCGCCAAGGCGCAAGCCCCAGAGAGGGGGCGGAGTTTTGGCCGGACTTTCCGGCCCCGCCGGATAATCCGCCCCTCAGGGGGGCCGGATTATCCGCCCCCCCAAGATTTTCTCCAAGCTTCACCAAGGCGCAAGCCCCAGAGAGGGGGCGGAGTTTCCCCCGGAGAGTCCGCCCTTGGGGCGGAATTTTCCCAGGGGGCGGATAATCCGCCCCAAGTGGGGGGCGGATAATCCGCCCCCAAAATTGAGCAACGGCCAGATCTGGGGAGGGGGTATTTAAGCCAGCCTTCCCCCTCCTGCCAGAATTCTTGATTCATCTCGAAAAAGAACAGAACAGATCTCAAAAGTTCATACAAGAGTGCTCCATCTAGATCCATCCAAAGGCTCCGTCCCTTTGGGAATCGAAGGAGGAGAACTCGACCTTCATCATCAGCAATCAAGCGCTTCATCTCCTCTCCATTCATTTGGAGAACCTTCGATCTAGTATTTCTTGCAAAGATCTAGATCCTTGTTTTCGTTTATATTGATAAACCTTGTTTTTGTGACAGCTTGTTGTCATCCCGGGAGCCCCCAATTCGGTTGTGGGTGTGTGCCCCGATAGTATTGTAAAAGGCACCGGTTCCCGCCTCGAAGGGATCCAATAGTGGAGAAGGTGGATCAGGCCTCTCGTGGCGAGATCCATCGGAGAATAGGGTGAGGCCTATTGTGGCGTGGTGGTCTTAGAACCGCCCACCCCTCCAACGCAGATGTACTTCCCTTAACAAGGAAGGAACTGCGGTAAAACAAATCCCTGTGTCTCCGCGTGCTCCACTACGGTTTCTTCGCTCCTCCTTTACGTGCTTAGTAGTTAGGGTTTCATATAGGGAAATTCTCATAGTTGCATATCTAGAGAATTTACTTTGTGTAAAGCCTAAAATTGGAAAAAGTATTAAAAATTGGTTAGCACCTATTCACCCCCCCTCTAGGTGCCCATACGATCCATTTCACCAGCAATCTCCAGGCATGATACGCCCATGAGATCTCGTCGGCGGAGCCTTCCGAAACATGACACTTCGTCTAGATCAATGAGAACAGACATCCGGCAAATCTTTATCTCGGTGCTGAGAACGAACCCTAGGACCACCTCCTTTATTCAAACCGAGCAAGCAGCCCCCATGCCACCGCTGGCAACCTGCAGGATCTGCCTCCCCGATCCCAACTGACGACCATGGACAATGATGCAAAAACAGACGACAACGCAGGGAAGATCACCACCGGAACCGGCCGAGACACAACGGGGAGATGGGAAGGCGACAGGACCACCCCAATCAAAATATCTAGGTTCGTCCATGGGAGGCGGCAGAAAACCATCCCGATCCAAAGATCTGAGATTGTCCATGCCCAACCCGACTCGGCCCACCCCCAACCACCACCTCCGATCCAGCGCCGCTGGGAGGACCTCCTCCACCACCCCGGCCAGGGCGCCCCTGGTCGCTGCATGTCGACGCGTCGCCCATCTCTACCCCATCAGACCACAGTGACGATCTTCGGCATCCGCCCCCAGACCATCTTAGGCGGCTGGGCCTACCGCCACCGCGGCGAGGGCCAGCGGCAGCGGCAGCGAGAGAGACACCATCGACAACTGTTTAGTGGCGGCTAGGTTAGCCCCCGGCGTCTCCCTGGGAGAGACTCGAGAGGCTCCTCAAACAAAATGTTAGAGCGCACCCTAGCCTACGAGCCATAAACGACACTCGGCAACATCGGCCGGTCAATCATTTCGGGAATGACTGGCATGAGCATCCGTCTTTCGGTCACGACTCTTTCTCAGATAGTTCACCATTGGCTTACCCTTGAAAAAAGGTTTCTATCAAACTAGATTTTAGTCAAAGTAGAATTTAACCTTTCTATACCCGTAGCAACGCACGGGCATTCAACTAGTGCTCCTTAAAAAAAAGTCCGAGAGCCGGCGCATTACTTCGGGTCGGTCATGTTAGTCGCTAGTGCCTTCCTGTATGAGATTAGCTCGATGAACCAATGCCGGCTGCACTTGTCTAAACGCATCGACTACTAATTTGTATTCCTCAACTAATCTAAATATTGTTGAGTTCGTCGTTATTATTTTCTTGTTTACGGAATCACAACCGCTGGAAAACAAGTATCAGTTTTCAATTTTATACCACATAATAGATGATTGAACCAAGATAAATCTGGACAAGGCGAGGCACCATGCGACTATTCCCGGCAAAACAAAATAATTTCATACTCTATATACATCTTCATGATCCTAATATGTTTACACGTTTAGAGAATACCATAAAACGAATGAAAATTGCCTCACTTTTCAATTTTCATACAGTACGTATGTAGAACTCAAATTATAAGACTACATTTCTGAACGCAGAAGAAAGAATCGTAGCTAAAGAAACATCATCAGGAGCTTGATAAATAAATGAGTGTGTGTTGCCGTCAAAATCAAAAACTGACCGTATGAAGGATCTTGTATGGCTGCGATACATCGTTGCCAAAGTGCTTCATGTTCAAGACTGAAGCAAGTATCTGCAGCTACAACTAAGAAGTGAAGGCTGACATCGAAATTCATTGGCGCCCACGTCCCCTTTCCGGCACATGCTGCTTGGTTTCAGGGAGAGCACCGTGCGCTCCAGCCGGCGGCCGCACGTCGCAGCCTGTCACCATTAGAGAAGCAGCAGTATTTAAAATTTAAATTTCTAAATCATCTACTGCAAACAAAAGGACAGGCAAAGCATGCCGAGTAAGGAGACGAACGCCGCCAGGGAAAGGAGCCAGCCGCTCGGGCTTGAGCAGCGGATGGTACTCTGAATTTGATAGGCCTCAGCGTGCGCCTAGAGCACCAACGCCAGCCTCACCGGCACACACCCCGACATCTTCCCCGCCCTTGCCACCAAGCACACGTCCTCGTCGAGGCCCAGGACGGCGTGGGGGAGGAGTGTTCATGTCGAAGTGGGAAGAGGAAGACGGGAGGGCTGCGGAGGTTTCCCGCGACGGTGTGCCATGCCGGAGGAGGAGGAGGAGGAGGAGGAGGAGGATGAGGCGGCGGCCATGCCGGGACCAGTGCTGCCGGCTCCATGCCCGGCGAGGTTGCTGACTATGAAGAGAGGAGGCAGGGGCATCCGGCTGTGAGCCCGCCGCCATCGTTAATCCGAACGGCGCCCGATGCAGGGGATGGGGATGGTGCTGCCGGTGGATCTTGAGGCAGAGGAGGGGAGGGCACCACCGGTGGCCGGGATCCAAGCCGGAGGAGGACGTGAGGACGTTTTTCACTCGTCCGGATCAAACTCCCATCATGACTGGCTCGATCACAAAAATTTCGGTGATAGTGGGCATCCCGATTATTGGTGACTAATTGTTAATTGACACACCTCATTATTACTTCCTTCTTTTGACAATCCACATTATTTCTTCATTAATAGATGAAAGATTGGTGTTTTCTTTCCATATTTTTCTCTGGTGTCATTGGATGGTGTCGATCCTTCCAATGTTTGGTGGTAGTGTTTGACGGTCTAGATCTTACCAATGTTTGAGGTCAAAGTGAGCCACCAACTCCCATTTAATAATAAAGACAGAAGCAGCTTGAAACTCTTGACACACTACGTACTAACCTGGGTCCATCCAACATATTATACGCCCAGCAGGCACAAAAGATCACTCCTGTCTTTCCCATGCTTCTAAGTTCATAGCTACTTGTGCTACTAGCTTAACATAACCCCACGCCACTAGGGCAGACGAGGGTACGTTGCGTGCCGACGCGAAGGCGTCAGCTGCCGCCCCAGGGCCAGACTTGCGAAGGAGCTCAAAGTAGCGTTGCGTGTTCGCCTCGAAGGCCTCGCGGGAGATGAAGAAGCCGGGCGCGCCGGGCGCCTTCATCGTCGTCGCAGCCGCCGCGACAACCGCCGGCCAGAGGAGAAGGGCGATCATGGCGCCTGCTCCGACGATCAGCACGGTCGCAACGATGTTGGAGGCCATCTCTGATCTCTTCACGTCCTGTACTTCAACCTGTGTATATCTTTGTGTGTTGGCTCGGTGAGGCTGATACGTGCAAGCAGGGATGAGGCTGACTTATATACTCCGAGCCGGTGGAGTGCGCGCAAGCGTTCACCCCTTCCGGTCATCGAGCGTCTGTTCACCGGTGACGCGTCGACAGTGGCCGGAGACGAGCATGCATATGAGGGTGACGTGTGTCCTGCCATGTAGCCACGTAAGTATGGTGCATTTCCTCGGCGGTAACTTCTAGCAAATCCTGGAGGCTTCGGAATATCGTCTAGAGTATCTCTAGCACACAACATAAAAAGGCCCAAACTTAGAAATTCGTTTTTTATCTTTTTTTTTTACCTGAACAGAGCATGTAATCGTCGCCCTGTCCGTAAAATTTCTTCTATCGAGCTAAAAATACACTCCCATACTGTTATATCTAGCGTTCGACGGACATTTTACTCGATGTGACCTAAGCAGACTTTCCTTTCCTTCACCGCTCCGCCGGCCGCACTGAGAACGTAAGTATAGAAGATTGTATTGGTATTAGGGTAATGGATCGTGCCAACAGCGTCAATATATATGCATCATGTATACAAGGGGAGTACGCAGGCATGAGTAGTATTTCGCCAGCACCATTCTCTCCTTCCCCATCCTCATCTCTTCCACACTAAGTGAGAGCACCCCCTCCTCCGTCCCTGACCGAGCCGAGGCCCTCTCCGGCGGCTTCGCCGCCGGGGAGCGGCGGAGGCGAGGTCCCCCTTGTAGTATAGGTAGTCTAGGGTCTTGGCTTCTCGCCATAGATGTCGTAGGTTTAGGTTTAGTGTCTGCCTCCATGGCGTTTGGCGAGATGCCATTCTGCCTGTCCCCTCCGGTGTTCCAGCACGGCGCCGACAGGCCGTCTTCGTAGTGGTCTGACGAGTTCCTGTGGGTGGAAAGCGACGTCGCCGCTGCTGTGGACGGAGGCTCTCGAAATAAGTGCTTTCGCCTCTAGATCTGGCTGCTGCGCGACTCTCCTCTTCCCCTGGCTGACCTTGGTGGCGAGGGGTGGGAGGAGGACGAGGCGGGGGTCGCTAGGTTTAGAAGGCGGTGGGGGTGTTCGGCACGGGATCGTTCTGACCCGATCTGGCGTCAGTCGGAGGAGAGGTTTCTTGCTAAGGTGCTCTGGTGGACAGAGGCGGTTGCAGCGGTCTTCCTCGACTCCGGCAGCTCCCTGCATAAGGTCAGTTGGTTCGGTTCGCGACGAGCTTCTGCGTGCTCTCGCCGCTCTTCTCTGAACGGCCGTGGCGGCGAGGGGAGTAGGGTGGGTGTGACCATGCGGCGGCCTGTTGCTGCGCCAACCTCGCAGTACAATCGAGCTCATCACGCGGCGGCTATGTTTGGCCCCGCGATCTATGGCCGTAGGGATGGCCTTCTCGGATGCCAACGATGCGTCCTCTGAACCTCTAGGATGGAGGCCTCTGCTCGAGCTCTGCACCGGCATTCAGCGCTCCTTCGTCGCCAAGTGGTTTGTCCCTAGCAATGGAAGGGCGGCCGGAGCGGGAGTCTCGTCGTCGGTGGTGGAGGACAGGGACCTGATTGCTTTTTCTTAATTTCTTCGGGGGTCTTTGTTGTAATTATGCAGGACTTTGTTTTACTTACTGCTTTGTACAGGGTTCTGCTTGTAATTCTGTCCCACCGCTTGGAAATTAATGAAGTTGCGTCGAGGTCCTTCGAGACCCCTCTATTGTTCAAAAAAAAATACAAGGGGAGTACATTATACGGTCAGTTATACAATCCATATCGTGTACAACTAGAGTTAAACGTCTATACAAATATGTTTATCATCCTCCCTCAATCTCAACAGGTGTACCAAGGTTGAGATTGCGCCTACAAAATTGAAACAATGGTAGTGGTGGTGGTTTAGTGAATATGTCTTCCAGCTGATCCTTAGATGAGATGGACGAATATGTAACACCTTCTTAGGAACCCTTTGTCGAATAAAATGAAGATCTATCTTAATATGTATACGTGCATGAAACACTAGGTTCAAGAAAAGAAACGTTGCTCAATATTGTTACACCATAAGACTAGTGGACTAGAGATACCAAATTCAGCTCGAAGAGCTTGTACCCAAATCAACTCTGCAGTGGCATTTGTAAGTGCTTTATATTCAGACTTCGTACTGAAACGAGACACAATAGCCTGCTTTCTAGCACTCCAAGAGACCAGGTTATCACCATAAAGGATGGCATATCCCCTGATTGATCGCCGATCATCAGAATTACCAACCCAATCCGTATCAGAAAAAACGGACAAGAGATGAGGAGATGAGGTAGGTTTCCTTAGTAGCAAACCATGTGACAAGGTGCCATGAACATACCTCAGAATACGCTTCAATGCTGCCCAGTGAGGACATCGAGGAGCAGAAAGAAACTGGCACACATTATTCACTACAAAATCTAGATCATGCATGGTTATGGTAAGATACTGTAAGCCTCCAACGATGCTGCGATAGTGAGTGGAATCCTCTGCTGAAAGTAAGGTGCCATCAGTAGAACACAACTTATCACTAGGAGTCATAGGAGTAGTCATAGGTGTACACTTCAATAGACCAACACGGCGAAGGAGCTCAGACGCATACTTTTGCTGACTTAGGTGAAGACAACCAGAAGAACGCTTCACTTCAATACCAAGAAAATAATGAAGCTCATCAAGATCCTTAAAAGAAAATGAAGTACCAAGCTTTTGAAGAAGGCAATCAGTAGTAGTAGTAATAGTAGTACTAGAGGAGCTAACACAATAATGTCGTCCACTATACCAACGGATAAATAGTAACCTCGGGCCTCTGTAGAATAAATTGAGATGTGTCTACAGTAGATGTTCTAAATCCAAGGTCATGAAGAATAGCACTCAACCGTGTATGCCAAGCACGGGGAGCCTGTTTTAGTCCATATAACGCCTTGTCAAGACGACATATGTACTCTAGATGTGTAGGATCCTCAAAACCAGGAGATTGTCGTATGTAAACCTCTTTCTCATGAACACCATGCAGAAATGCATTCTAAATATCCAGCTGTCGAAGATGCCATTCCTGAGTGAGAGCCATGGACAGCAGAAGTCGAATAGTAGTATGCTTAACTATAGGACTAAATGTATCTTCATAGTCAAGTTCGTAGCGTTTCTTGAACACTTTTGCAACCAAAGGAGCATTGTATCTCCCTATAGTACCATCATACTTCTGCTTACTTTAAAGACCCAATTGTAGTCTATGACATTAGTACAAGCCCGAGGAGAAACTAAACGCCATGTCTTGTTATGTTGAAGTGCAGAATATTCAGCTTCCATGGCAGTACGCCGACGACGCGATTTTCTCCCGGTCGGTTTCTGAACCCAGCGTGTTAGGTGTTGTTGGGAGTGGAAGAGAAAAAGGCGAGTGAGCTAGCTCTATCAGCGAGACAACACATTCCCCATCAAGATTCGCCTGCTAGACTCACCTCCTCCCTCTATTTCCCCTCCTCGTCGTCGACAGCACCCCTCCCTACTCGGCCCAAAGCTCGATGTTAGCAAGGGCGCTCTCCACCACGCCACACTCAACCTTCCTATTCCTTGAGATTTTGCGCCGATTCCAAGGCGTGGGCAGCTTCTCGGGTAGCTCCTCGCTCACCATGCCTACGAAGTGCTCGGCGTTTTGCCTACTTGGTAATAGACTCCGACGACGAGGAGAATCGTTCTGATGGAGGAAGAGGCCGCTGTAGCTGCAAACGATGAAGAACACTTGACGATTCCTGGCATATACGCGTGGGATGCAAAGCCACGACGCGCGGTGGCTCGGTACCAGACCACCCCAAGAGCAAGTCGAGGTAGCTTCTAGAGGGACACTCATGAGAGCGTCAATATGAAGAATCATCTAAAGTTTCAAAAAGATCAAAAAAAATATTGACATAGATAATGATTCATAATACATGAACACGATGAATCATGTAAAGATATTTTGTATTCTGTCCTCGGTAAAAAAAGAAAATTCTAGATCTGAACTAAAACAGTGTAAGTTTGAATGGACCTTCATTTTTTCAAATTTTGTCATATTTGTCTATTTTGCTGCACCCGAGATACATTGTATTTTTCGTTGAAAATTTGCATACATGTATTTTGTTTTATTGGCTATACGTACGTATTTTTTCAAAAATAACATTTAAAAAAATCAAAAACGGGTTGTAGGGAGCCCGTCCTCTAAGGGCATCTTTGATTCAAAGGATTTTAAAAATACATGAATAGGAAAATCATGGAAATGGTATGTTATGACTTGTGAAATCCTACAAGAATAAACAACGCGGAAATTAGCTGCAAAAGTCGTTTGATTGCGCCACGAGAAAAACGCAGAAAATTTATATATAGATTGAGTATATGACAGACATATAATTTTTCTCCAAGAGATCTAACCTCTTGTTAAAAATCCTATGAAAATATAGTATAGGAAAGGAATTCATAGCAATTCTGAAGGGTTCGATCTTTAAATCAAATGACCTCTATAAAAAAAATTCTATAGATAAAAATCCTACAAAATTTCTTTGTAAATTCTTTAAATCAAACATGCCCTAAAGCGATTTTCCGGGCATAGCTATTTTTTTTCATTTAATACTAGAAAAAATATAACTAATTATTCTAATTCAGAAAAATACTTATAATATATTAAAATTTGCAGTAAAATAAGATCTATCTAACTAAACTTAAATATTAGCCTAGATGGTCCGCTGCCCTCTCGCGATCCGGATGGTCTGCTGCCCCCTCATGACCCAAGCCCTTTGTAACATTCCAAAAATATGAAACGATGATCATCAAACTCTAATCACTAAAATTAGGGTTAACAAAAACTTTGATTAAATAAAAACCAAATGAATGCATGTGTGTAGGTGATGATTTGATGAATGCATGAGTGGACTTGTGTGATTCAACTAAATAGTAAGGAATGGTTCAAAGATGAATATAACATCATCTAAAACATTTCCAAGAAGAAACAAATCAAAAGAAAATCACAAACAAATCAAATAAGGCAAATGGTCATTTTTGCCAATCTTGCTCACTAGGTCACTTTGAGTGTTTCTAGTCCAAGATTTCAAACAGAAACTTTTTCAATTCTTTTCACCCCTTGCAAGACTAAGTAAAAGTGAATCAAAGCCCACCTTTCAAACTTGCAGAAACATTTAGCATCCCCATTCAAATGAAAATTTAAAATTGAATCTTTAACATATGTAAAGATCACACATTTTCAAAATCCAACCAAACCAGTGCCCCTTGACCAATCAAACTAACCAGATACTCCCTAATATGTGCCTAGCAAACCCACCAAGTTTGAATCCAAAATTAAAATTTGAATTTCTTTCGGCCATTTCATCAAACACCTTGTTTGCAGCAAACAAACAAACATAAAACACTATTAGGAGCAGTGATTTTGGTCAACCTTGTTCCCTCTCTAGCTCACTTTATACTCTCAGTAGATGATCTAGCCCAATTAAACAGCCTTAGCACCACTGTGAGCTTTGCATAGTCATCAATGGTGACCATGCCGAGCCTAACTTGCCACTCACATGTCGACAGCAAGCTAGGAGAAGCACCAAGCCTAGCAAGCATGTCTGGAGCACTGACCACCGTCCACCGCAACCCCCTGACCAAGCCTCGAGCACTGCCAGCCCCTGGACCACACTGCCCGAGGATGTCAAGCCTCTCTGCGAGCGAGCCGAGAGCGCGCTAGTGTGCCAACCGCGACACACGCCCACAGACCGCGCGCCGCCCTTACCGCTTGTGTGCGTGATCACCAGCACCCCAGCAAACCCGCGGACATGCCCGTTCGCCGTCGTGCGGACCGTAGACGCTGTGCGCCATTAAAATCACCGTCGGACCCGCCTAGAGCGCCGTGACGTTCCGACCATCTCGCACCGCCCCACGCCTCGCCACCACGCCATTGAGCTTCGCCAGGGAGCACA
Organism: Avena atlantica; assembly: GCA_910589765.1. Classification (NCBI taxonomy): domain Eukaryota; kingdom Viridiplantae; phylum Streptophyta; class Magnoliopsida; order Poales; family Poaceae; genus Avena; species Avena atlantica. The sequence continues at coordinate 347,569,714 of OU342738.1, read as the reverse complement.
GCACCACCCCTATGGTCGTCCATGCCAGTAGCACTTTGTGTCGTCGACACCGACGAGCTCCACCCGCGCCATTCGGTCCCCTTCAGCCACTATAAAAGGAGACCTCTCCCGCTCGTTTTCTTCACACCAGTTCACTCCCTACCTCTCACTGATACCCTCCACTCACTCCTGGAGCAAGGCGAGCACCAGGTGGCCGAAATTTCATCGGAGTTCGCCGTTGCAGAGGAGGAGAGGCGCCGTCGATTGGAGCCGCCCCAGGAGAAGCTGTCGGTACCAGGAGAATCGACGTCGTCGACTTCGTCGTTCGCCCCGTCGCCGACCATCACCTGAGCCCCGGTGAGCCTCCCACGACCCCCACCGGCCGCGCTAGGGTTCTGTCTCGCCGGCGCTGCCCGACGTGGACGATTAACCAGAGTCGTTCGATTAGAGTTAGATCATGCGTCCTAGATCACCCCGTACCGCTTCGCCACTCGTTGTCTCACTAACGAGTGGGGTCGCTCACTTAACTAGCCTGCGCGTGCGCTGTGTGTAGTGGGCCGGCCCAGTTAAACATCCCGCGTGACCCACTAATTTAAATTTAGTTTTATTCATTTAGTTCTAAACTTAGTACTATACCTAGATTCAAAAATCAACCCAGCTCGATTCACTGAACCAAAATGCATGAAAGCAATTTTGTTAGAAAGGTACTGAAATGCTTAATCAAAGCCCGTTGGATTCAAACCATTTAGATTTGTAGATCACCCATGGTAAAAATAACAAGGCAGAAGCTTTTCTGCATTCAAACATTTTTCAAAATTCAAGCATAAGGGCTTTTGAGTTGATTCCAACTCTCAAAAATCACATTTAACCCTACCTTTCAGATATATAAAAATATATAGTTTTACTTACAGAAATAATGATCAAGTAATAAAAGAATGCCATATAGGCATTTCTAGTCACTTTAATTAAATAAAATAAAAAGGTTAAACCTTATTAAATTGTGACACCACTTTAAATCACATTCAAATGTGCTGAAATATGTGATGATGACATGTGTCAACATGATCCCATGTTTTAGTTGGAGAATATTAAATCTTAAGTAGTTTTTCAATGAGTAAAAATTACGTTTCTAAAATAAAATAAATAAGACAAGTGCTTTAATCTTGTAATGTTAGTGATGATGCTAGATCATCTAGTGTGTACCTTTGTGCAATAAATAGAAATAGTTAAGTATTGTTTGGTGATTGTGTACCTCGTATTTAATTATAGACGCTAGTACCGACCAAGGATACGAGGAGGAAGGAGGATACTACGAGGAAGAAGCCGAGGAGAACTTCAACCATTGCTCTGCACAAGGCAAGCTAACACTTGCAACTTACCAAGATTATACTAATATCCTAGCAAGCCAATACTTGCAAGCTACTCATTAAGCAAGCTAACACTTGCAAGATATCCTACTTATGCAAGCTACTACTTGCTTGTTACTATGCCAACTATATGCCATAAGCATATGTGATTATACCCACTTGACACACCATCCTAGTTTCTCTTGAAAGCTTAGTATTTTATTTTCTTTATTAAAGCTTTCTATCAAAAGTTTACTTAGTGACATGTAGATTCTAGAAAGAAAATTGAAGGTAGCATAAAGAGCATAAAATTTGGCCTAAGTTAGATAATCTTGATATTATCCTGAGGCGTGAGATTTTACTTAGATAAGATACACTTGCTTATCACCCCTCATTAGTATTTATCCCCACTTATAGATGCTAGTGCTAAGCTTAAAACTTGACCAACTTTAGATGGGAATACTTGGTGAAAATGGTTATGAAAACCTTAGAATGATGAGTCATTCTACTGAGATGTTTTGACATGTGTTTCCGAACACCAAATGATTTTGAGGATAAAAATGTTAAGGCATGATCCTTAGCCCTTTATAAAACTGATGGTTGTTTGGATGCGATACCATTCCAAATTTTACCGTACAACCACAATACCCGATATTTGGGTAGGGCTTGACTGGAAATTTATATACCTTAGTATGGGTTCCCTTGCGGCCAAAGTCTGAGATGAGGCTACCTTGTGAAGATTGTCTACATGTGCAGTACCCAAGATTACAGTTGGTCATGGTTGGGAGGCCAAACTCACAGGAGAGGTGCCTATACTAGGGCGTGTAATTAAAAGGTTAGGATTGATTATCCACATACTAAGTATGGTGAATTCAGGATTGTTCCTAACAGATGTATCGAATGTTGTGGTGAAAGTGTACAATATCTACAGAGTGTCAAACTATTCGAATAGCCGCATTCGCGGTTATGGATAGTTGGAGTGGCCATACTGTTCTATCGTCAGATGTTTTCAAAATGACTTGTGAAATGATTTGTGACTTTGACTTGACCACAACAGAGTTGTGATATGAAATTCAAGTTCCCACTTAGGTGTTATAAAACTTTCAACTAGCTTTCTTTGCTTTTGAAATTAGTAGAGGTAAATCTGGCTTTTTGCAAAACAACCCTAGAGCTTAGTATATCCTATTCAAAACCACTTCACTTGTTAGTATTAGTTTGCGAGTACTTAAAGAGTACTCATGGCTTTGTCCCTGGCTATTCCCGTGGCCAGACTATGAAGAGGAGTATCAGGAATATGGACAACAGGAAGGTTACGACAACTAGGATCATCTCCCATCGTCAGCATTGCATGTGACCCTGAAGATGGAGCTTCGCTTATGCTATCGTTACTATTACGTTATTCCGCTGCTTGAATTGTATTAAGAACTGGATCACGAGATCATTATTTGTGTAAGACCTTATGTATGGTGTGTAATGGATGATATACTGTGATATCCAATCTGTTAGGTCTCGTAAAAATGGTAATCCTGGGATTGCGATGTATGACATAACATGCATCTGTGATTGAAAATCCGGGTGTTGACAAGTTGATGTCAGAGCCATCCTGACCATAGGAGACCCTAGTTAGAATGGACGTTTGAATCAAAAACTTAGTTTCAAAACCAAAGGAAGTGAGTATTTACAAAAACTTATTCTCATTCTTATCACTTGGATTCTTTCATGAAAATTCATGTTCCTCAAAAATTCTTGCAAACTTACATAAAATTTGACACACTTGATCACTCTACTAACTTACTCATCCTATATCCTTATAGATGGACGTGAATTACAACAAGTTTTATTAGTTGGGGAATGGAGGGGACCTCATCTTTGAGCGTGACCTGGACCAGCTGTCGGAGAGGCTGGAGCATCTACACCCCGAGTTCTTTGGAGCTCAGCTCAATGATCAGGAAGGAGAAGATTTGCAGTGGTTAGTTGTTGCAAGTCTCCGAGGAAAGATTGAACCCCCCACTGCAGAGGGAATTCAGTTCACCTTAAGAGACAACAACTGGCTTGATGGACTTGCCAGGGCCATGCAGGAAGCTCTTGCCCGTTTGTGTGGACAGAAAATCAAGGGTACCCGCTTTGAGTTCTACCCAAGGCGTGATGTTATGGGACAGCCACTGGAGGCCCTATATCACCATGAGCCGAAGACTCAGTTGGAACACCTCGGCTTCATGATGTATGACCGTCAGAAGGAGTTGGACAAGGCCCGTTCCTACGCCAACCACAAGTATGCCATCGCCGCCAAGAAGGATCAGACCATCGCCATGCTAGTGAAGGATCACAAGTATCATCGCCGTCAGCTCGACAAGAAGGAGCGCATCATTGCCCGTCTTCGCCACCGGATCACGAATTTGGAGGGGACCATCCACGAGAGAGATATGCAGTTGGAGGAGAGGGAGAATGCAGGGGAAGACCTTCGTGGATACCCCTACTCCTATCTCAGTGATGATGATGACTTTCTGGAGGATCAGGCCATGGACTTCTTCACCGATGAGGATGACATTGCCTTCATCGATGATGATGAGGATGATGAGGACACTGACTCCGAGGAGTAGTAGCACTTGAGCACTAGCGTTAGTGAGTTGTATTCGGTCCCACTTTATCATAGCTTTCCCAGAATGGTTCTTAAAACCATTTGTTTTCCTTTGTTGTGGCATGTGTTTGTATCGTGTGCTATGAATGAATGAATGAATGAATGAATGAATGGAAAGCAAGTTGCTAGAAAAAATCTGAGTCAAACTTTAAAAACTTTTCAAAAATCCTGAACCTTAGAAATTTCCCTCTTTTCTCATGATCTATCTCAATCTTCAGATGCCTCGCGGAGGAAGCAACTCAGCCCCGGACCCGATGTTGCAACTCTTGCAAATGTTGGTTTCTGACCGCGAAGCTGAAAGAGCCGAACGTCAAGCCAACTTAGCCACCCTTCAACAGATAGCTCAGATGGCCAACAACAATCAATTCCATGGAAATCAGGACAACCATGGATCTAAGCTCAAGAATTTCCAGAACACCAATCCACCTGTTTTCACTAAGTCAGAAGAGCCCCTAGATGCAGATGATTGGTTGCAAACCATGGAGAATAACCTAGAAGTTGCAGGAGTAGAAGCCAACGAGAAAGTGTTGTTTTCTACCCACTATCTAGCCGGAGATGCAAGAACATGGTGGAACAGCATTCACGCAATGACAGGAGGTCAGCTGATGACTTGGGAAGAGTTTAAAGTCAAGTTCAGCAGAACCCATGTGCCACTGGATTTGATCAAGAGGATGAGAGATGAATTTAGGGAACTGAAGCAAGGAAGGATGATAGTAGTGGAATACCGTGACAAATTATTGTGATTGGCTAGGTATGCACCGGATGAGATAGACACTGAAGCCAAGAAGAAAGAGAGATTCCTGAATAGTCTGCACGATGAGATGCAGACAATGGTAGTCAATATCCCCTTTGATGATATTGAAGCCTTAGTTGACTCTGTCGTTCAGATGGAAGGAAAGATCAACCAAGCTAATGAGAACTGCAAGCGTCGCATGATCCACCAACCAGGAACCCATCATACACCAAAGTATCGCCCCAGCCCATCTCCAGGATTTTCCCCAAGAACCAACAAACCCCCGATGAACCGTCCAACCTATCCCAACCGTGGAAACCCAAGGCCCGGAGGAAACCACAACAACCCCGGCAACCCCAGCAATTTCAACCGTGCACCACCCAAGTTCAACAACAACAATGTCGCCACCAACACCAACACTGCCCCAAGGACTGGAAGCAATGCTATGACTGTTGCAGCAGAGGACAAGTCGCAAGTGACTTGTTATGAATGTGGAACCAAGGGTCACTATTCCAATGAGTGCCCCAAGAAGATTTCCGCAGCCCCCAATGCAAATGCCCCAGCTCAGCAGCAGCGTCATGTTCATCCCGGAAGAAGGTTTGCCCCAGGAAATTCGCTCAACCGCAACGGCTGTTTCTTTCTCATGCATGCTGAAGAAGCCCAAGAAGCATCAGATGTCGTGCTAGGTATGTTTTCTGTTATCTCAGTACTTGCAAGAGTGTTGTTTGATTGTAGAGCATAACACTCCTTTGTTACTGAAGAATTTGCATGCACTAGTAACATTCAACCAACCAAATTGAAGCATGTTATGATTGTTCAAATACCTGGTTCAACCACCAAAGCTAGACAAATTTGCAAAGTCGTCCCTATCCGAATCCATGGCATAGATTTTTATGCTAATCTAATAGTACTCGAAACTAAAGGTTTGGAAGTAGTACTAGGAATGGATTGGATGTCCAAATACAAAGGATTAATTGACTGTGCCAAGAAAGCCATAACCATGACCAGTACAGCCAGAATATCAGTCGAGCATGTATCTGAAACCTTGCCCCGTCAATTCAAGTGCAACAAGAGTATAGCCCAGCCAACCATTGACCAAGTTCGGATAGTCTGTGAATATCTCGATGTATTTCCAGATGTTTTGCCCGGTATGCCCCCAGATCGGGATATCAAGTTTATCATTGAACTAATACCTAGAACCGGACCCATAGCCCAGAGACCATATAGTATGAACCCGTATGAACCAGTGGAACTAAAGAAGCAACTGGATGCCATGGTAGAAATTGGATAGATTCAACCAAGTGCGTCACCATGGAGATCACCTGTTTTGTTTGTGGACAAGAAAGATGGAGGTAACCCTTTGTGTATGGATTATCGGAAGTTGAATGATGTCACCATCAAGAACAAGTTTCAGTTGAGAAAGATAGAAGACCCGTTTGACCAGTTGACTGGTACCAAAGTGTTTTCTAAGATTGATCTTAGAACTGGCTATCATCAACTCAAGATTCGCGCAGAGGATATTCCAAAGACTGCCTTTACCACCCGGTATGGATTATATGAGTATACTGTCATGTCTTTTGGATTAACCAATGCCCCCGCCTATTTCATGAACCTCATGAATAAGATTTTTATGGAATTTCTGGATAAGTTTGTCGTTGTTTTCATCGATGACATTCTAATCTATTCCAAATCAGAAGAAGAACATGAGCTACACCTAAGGACCATTCCTGGAACCCTTAGAGAGCATCAGTTGTATGCCAAGTTTAGCAAATGTGAATTTTGGTTACAGGAAGTAGGATTTCTCGGATATATTGTATCAGCCGAAGGAATTGTCGTTGACCCTGCGAAGGTGAAGGATGTTGAGGATTGGCAAGCCCCAACCACTCAAACCCAAGTTCATGCATTTCTCGGATTAGCGGGATACTACCGCAAGTTTGTAGAAGGATTCTCGAGTATTGCAAGACCCATGACCCAATTGCTGAAGAAGGACAAGAAGTTTGAATGGACAGACAAATGTGAAACGAGTTTTCAGGAACTCAAGAGGAGATTGATTTCATCCCCAATATTGATCATGCCAGATATCACGAAACCCTTTGGTGTGTATTGTGACACATCCAAGATCGGTCTTGGATGTGTGCTAATGCAAGAAGGAAAAGTTATATCTCACCTATCCCGACAACTGAAGCAGCATGAACAGAATTATCCAACCCATGACGTTGAACTAGCAACCGTAGTTCTTGCCCTGAAGACATGGAGACATTATCTCATGGGAAACCGTTGTGAGATTTATTTGGATCACAAGAGACTGAAGTATATATTCACTCAGAAGGAGCTGAATATGAGGCAAAGAAGATGGATTGAGCTAATCAAGGACTATGATCTGGACATTCACTATCACCCTGGTAAAGCCAATGTGGTAGTAGATGCCCTTAGCAGTTAGCAGATTGCCGTGCCGCTTGAACTCCATGATTTTGAAGGAGCAACCAAGTCTTCACAAAGAGATGGAAGATTTCCGAATGGAATTGGTGAGTGAAGGATTTTTGGCTAGCATAGAACTTCAACCCACTTTGATCAGTCAGATCAAGGAGGCGCAGAAAGGAAATGCTAGTATGGACGGAATCAAACGTCGGATCGGTACATGCAAAGTACCCGGATTCACCGAAGATGAAGGAGTTCTATGGTACAAAGGACGTCTCTGTGTACCAGCAGATTCAGAGTTGAAAGAAGTTATTTTGAAAGAGGCCCATGATATTCTTTATTCTATCCACCCTAGAGGAACAAAGATGTATCAGGATTTGAAGGAGCAATTTTGGTGGCATAAGATGAAGAGAGAAATTGGAAGCTATATCAAGTGTGATATATGTTAGAGAGTCAAGGCGGGACATCAAAGACCCGCAGGACTGCTGCAACCATTATAGATTCCGAAATGGAAAGGGGATTCCGTTGGAATGGAATTTATCACTGGATTGCCTACTTCTAGTAGGGGAAATGACTCTATCTGGGTCATAGTTGACAGATTGTCCAAAGTAGCCCATTTCTTACCAGTCAAGACCACATACCAGAGTTTGAAGCTAGCAAAATTATACATCGCTAGAATCGTCAGTTTGCATGGAGTCCCCAAGAACATTGTATCGGATCGAGGAACTCAGTTTACCTCGAGATTCTGGAATAAAGTCCAGGAAGGTTTAGGAACCCGACTGGATTTCAGCACAGCGTATCACCCTCAGACCGATGGACAAACGGAGCGAGTAAATCAAATACTCGAAGATATGCTGAGAGCACGTGTGCTAGAGTATGGATCTAAATGGAAAGACTGACTGCCTTTCGCAGAATTTTCATACAACAACAGTTATCAAGCTAGTCTGCAAATGGCCCCATTTGAATTCATGTATGGAAGGAAGTGTCGCACCCCTTTGAATAGGTCGGAAGTAGGAGAGAGTCAGATTTTCAGACCCTACATCCTACGAGAAGCAGAAGAGAAAGTTCACAAGATTCGTGAGCACCTCAAGACCGCCCAGTTAAGACAGAAGAGTTACGTCGGCAAGAGACGTCGAGACCTCGCCTTCAATATTGGAGACTTTGTGTATGTCAAAGTATCGCCTTTGAAGGGAATGCAGTGTTTCCAGCTCAAAGGAAAGTTAGCCCCTAGATATAACGGACCCTTCAAGATTCTGAATCGTTGAGGAGAAGTATCATATCAATTGGAACTGCCAGTGGAGATGTCAGCAGTACACAATGTGTTCCATATGTCGTTACTTCGCAAATGCCTTGAAGTCCCGGAGAAGACCGAAGTGTTCAAGAACATTGATCACCGGACCATAGAGATGAACGATGACCTGACGTATCCCGAAGTACCCATCCGTATTTTGGAAGAAGCTTTCAGAACCACCAGAACCTAAAGCATCAAGTTTATCAAGATTTAGTGGAGCAACCACACTGAAGAAGAAGCTACCTGGGAGCGAGAAGATCACATCAGGACGGAGTTTACCGATCTCTTTAAATCCTAGGTAATCTTTTTCTTCTTTTTCAAATCTCGGGACAAGATTTCATTTAAGGAGGGAAGGTTTGTAACATCCCAAAAATATGAAACAATGATCATCAAACTCTAATCACTAAAATTAGGGTTAACAAAAACTTTGATTAAATAAAAACCAAATGAATGCATGTGTGTAGGTGATGATTTGATGAATGCATGAATGGACTTGTGTGATTCAACTAAATAGTAAGGAATGGTTAAAATATGAATATAACATCATCTAAAACATTTCCAAGCATAAACAAATCAAGATAAAATCACAAACAAATCAAATAAGGCAAATGGTCATTTTTGCCAATCTTGTTCACTAGGTCACTTTGAGTGTTTCTAGTCCAAGATTTCAAATAGAAACTTTTCCAATTATTTTCTCCCCTTGCAAGACCAAGTAAAAGTGAATCAAATACCACCTTTCAAACTTGCAGAAACTTTTAGCAACCCCATTCAAATGACAATTCAAAATTGAATCTTTAACATATGTGAAATTCACACATTTTCAAAACCCAACCGAACCAGTGCCCCCTGACCAATCCAACTAACCAGATACTCCCTAGTATGTGCCTAGCAAACCCACCAAGTTTGAATCCAAAATTCAAATTTGAATTTCTTTCGGACATTTCATCAAACACCTTGTTTGCAGCAAACAAACAAACACAAAACACCTATTAGGAGCAGTGATTTTGGCCAACCTTGTTCCCTCTGTAGCTCACTTTATACTCTCAGTAGATGATCTAGCCCAATTACAAGCCTTATCACCACTATGAGCTTGGCATAGCCATCAATGGTGACCATGCCGAGCCTAACTTGCCACCCACATGTCGAAAACAAGCTAGGAGAAGCACCAAGCCTAGCGAGCATGTCTGGACCACTGTCCACCGTCCACCGCCACCCCCTGTCCAAGCCTCGAGCACTGCCAGCCCCTGGACCACATTGCCCGAGCATGCCAGTCCTCTATGCGAGCGAGCCGAGAGCGCGCCAGTGCGCCAACCACGACACACGCCCACAGACCGCGTGCCGCCCTCACCGCTTGCGTGCGTGATCACCAGCACCCTGGCAACCCCGCGGACAAGCCCGTTCACCGTCGTGCGGACCGTAGATGTTGTGTGCCATTAAATTCACCGTCGGACCCGCCTAGAGCGCTGCGACGTTCCCACCATCTCACACCGCCCCACGCCTCTCCACCACGTCGTTGATCTTCGCCAGGGAGCATAGCACCGCCCCCTATCGTTGCCTATGCCAGTATCACTCTGTATCATCGACACCGACGAGCTCCACCCGCGCCATTCGGTCCCCTTCAGCAACTATACAAGGAGACATCCCCCGCTCGTTTTCTTCACACCATTTCACTCCCCACCTCTCACTGATACCCCCTACTCACTCCCGGAGCAAGGCGAGCACCAGGTGGCCGAAATTTCACCGGAGTTCGCCGCTGCAGAGGAGGAGAGGAGCCGTCGATTGGAGCCGCCCCAGGAGAAGCTGCCGTTACCAGGAGAATCGCTGTCATAGACTTCGTCGTTCGCCCCGTCGCCGACCATCGCCTGAGCCCCAGTGAGCCTCCCATGACCCCCACCGGCCGCGCTAGGGTTCTGTATCGTCGGTGCTACCCGACGTGGACGATGAACCAGATCCATTCGATTAGAGTTAGATCGTGCGACCTAGATCACCCCATATCGCTTAGCCACTCGTTGTCTCACTAACGAGTGGGGTCGCTCACTTAACCAGTCCGCACGTGTGCTGTGCGTAGTGGGCCGGCCCAGTTAAACATCCCGCGCGACCCACTAATTCAAATTTAGTTTTATTCATTTAGTTCTAAACTTAGTTATGTACCTAGATTCAAAAATCAACCCAGCTCGATTCACTGAACCAAAATGCATGGAACCAATTTTGTTAGAAAGGTACTGAAATGCTTAATCAAAGCTCGTTGGATTCAAACCATTTAGATTTGTAGATCACCCATGGTAAAAATAACAATGCATAAGCTTTTCTGTATTCAAACATTTTTCAAAATTCAAGCATAAGGGCTTTTGAGTTGATTCCAACTCTCAAAAATCACATTTAACCCTATCTTTCAGATATATAAAAATATATAGGTTTACTTATAGAAATAATGATCAAGTAATAAAAGAATGCCACATAGGCATTTCTAGTTATTTTAATTAAATAAAATAAAAAGGTTAAACCTTATTAAATTGTGATACCACTTTAAATCACATTCCCATATGGTGAAATATGTGGTGATGACATCTGTCAACATCATCCCATGTTCTAGTTGGAGAATATTAAATTTTAAGTAGTTTTTCAATGAGTAGAAATTACTTTTCTAAAATAAAATAAATGAGACAAGTGCTTTAATCTTGTAATGTTAGTGATGATGCTAGATCATCTAGTGTGAACCTTTGTGCAATAAATATAAATAGTTAAGTATTGTTTGGTGATTGTGTACCTCGTATTTAATTATAGACGATAGTACCGACCAAGGATACGAGGAGGAAGGAGGATACTACGAGGAAGAAGCTGAGAAGAACTTCAACCACTTCTCTGCACAAGGCAAGCTAACACTTGCAACTTAGCAAGATTATACTAATATCCTAACAAGCCAATACTTGCAAGCTACTCATTAAGCAAGTTAACACTTCCAAGATACCCTACTTATGCATGCTACTACTTGCTTGTTACTATGCCAACTATATGCCTTAAGCATATGTGATTATACCCACTTGACACACCATCGTAGTTTCTCTTGCAAGCTTAGTATTTTATTTTCTTTATTAAAAGCTTTCTATCAAAAGTTTACTTAGTGACATGTAGATTCTAGAAAGAAAATTGAAGGTAGCATAAAGAGTATAAAATTTGGCCTAAGTTAGATAATCTTGATATTATCCCGAGGCATGATATTTTACTTAGATAGGATACACTTGCTTATCACCCATCATTAGTATTTACCCCCACTTATAGATGCTAGTGCTAAGCTTAAAATTTGACCAACTTTAGATGGGAATACTTGGTGAAAATGGTTATGAAAACCTTAGAATGATGAGCCATTCTATTGAGATGTTTTGACATGTGTTTCCGAACACCAAATGATTTTGATGATGAAAATGTTAAGGCATGAGCCTTAGCCCTTTATAAAACTGAAGGTTGTCTGGATGCGATACCATTCCAAATTTTACCGTCCAACCACAATACCCGAAATTTGGGTAGGGCTTGACTGAAAATTTATATACCTTAGTATGGGTTCCCTTGCGGCCAAGGTCTGAGCTGAGGCTACCTTGTGAAGATTTTCTACCTGTGCAGTACCCAAGATGACAATTTGTCATGGTTAGGAGGCCAAACTCACAGGAGAGGTGCCTATACTAGGGCGTGTAATTGAAAGGTTAGGATTGATTATCCGCATACTGAGTATGGTGAATTCAAGATTGTTCCTGATGGATGTATCGAATATTGTGGTGAAAGTGTACAATTTCTGTAGAGTGTCAAATTATTCGAATAGCCGCGTCTGCGGTTATGGACAGTTGGAGTGGCCATACTGTTCTATCGTCAGATATTTTCAAAATGACTTGTGAAATGATTTGTGACTTTGACTTGACCATAACAGAGTTGTGATATGAAATTCAAGTTCCCACTTAGGTGTTATAAAACTTTCAACTAGCTTTCTTTGTTTTTGAACTTAGTAGAGGTAAATTTGGCTTTTTGCAAAACAACCCTAGAGCTTAGTATATCCTATTCAAAACCACTTCACTTGTTAGTATTAGTTTGTGAGTACTTAAAGAGTACTCATGGCTTTGTCCCTGGCTATTCCCGTGGCCAGACTATGAAGAGGAGTATCAGGAAGATGGACAACAGGAAGGTTACGACAACTAGGATCATCTCCCATCGTTAGCATTGCCTGTGACCCTAAAGATGGAGCTTCGCCTACGCTATCATTACTATTACGTTATTCCGCTGCTTGAATTGTATTACGAACTGGATCATGAGATCCTTATTTATGTAAGACCTTATGTATGGTTTGTAATGGATGATGTACTGTGATATCCAATTTGTTATGTCTCGCAAAAATGGTAATCCTGGGATTGTGATGTATGGCATAACAGGCATCTGTGATTAGAAATCCGGGTGTTGACACCCTTCGATCGGGGTCGGCGACGGTATCCAAGTCGGTGAGCATGATGATATTTTACTCGGCCATGATCTTTGCTTCAGCCTCCTTGGCCTTGGCCTCTGCCTCCACCAGGCTAGATCTGGCCTCGGCCTCCTTGGCCTTGGCTTCGGCCTCCTTCGCTTTTGCCTTGGCCTCGATCTCTATTAGCCTAGCCTTGACGTTGGCCTCCTCCACCTCGATAGACCTCATCTAGAGCTCGACAAAGATATTGGTGATGGCCCCTTTCTCTTTGCGTCCTTCGTTCTTTTTCAGGATCTTCCTCAAGGTCTACTGGAATGCCAAGGAACTAGCATGGCGGGCGATGTCCACCTTCGTAGCCTTGTGGCCTTTAAGACGGTGGGCACGGGCGGCTGTCCTGTCGTCTGCAGGGTTGATGAAGCCTTCGTCATTGGCGTCTTCTAGGTCAACGACACGGCCCGTCAAAGCATTGCGCTTGCCCTTTTCTTCTTGTTGTTCATTTATTTTAAAATGGCATATATAGTCTCCATCTTTTGCAGTCCTTGATCAATATCCAACAATGGGACAATGTGAAGGCATTTTTATCATTCACCTTCTTAAAGTGCTCCATTGCTTTCATGACCTACATATATGGATGCCAACAATGGCTCAATGCATATGCAAGACATCAAAAAAGAGAGGAAGGAAAAGGTTTTATTATGTCAACCGGCATTATGCCGCTTATTTTACTTTTTATCACCATCTCATAGGAGCCTTGGAACTTACTACACTCGGCATGGATGGTTCCGCAACGCTTGAAGAGGGAGAGATCATTTCGATCGCTATAGAAGGCTTCCTTTCCGAATTTCCTATGCTTATGAAAGAACTTTCCCACCTTTTTTAATAGGCAAAGCCATTTTTCTTGGCACCGCATATTGGATCTTGTGAAATATCCATCCATGCCTTGCATAGGATCTTGTCATCGATGATGGTATAGCTTGAGGTTCGTTGACTCAACTTTTTGCTGTCGACAAGTGACGTCGCAAGTGAAGCGGCCAACGATGCGGTCATGACCCTCTCGTCCATGAAATTGCCATCATTTTCAAACAATGACTTGTCTGCAATATTGTAGGCATCTTATTGAGTGTCTTGTTGGATCTCTCCATTGTCGGTATAGCCGTCGCCACCATCATTAATCATGTCGTGCATGACGTCCTCGAAATCATTGGCCACGAAATCCTACACCCAATTTTGCTATGATAAAGCGGTGGAAGTAGTATACTGGCAATGGCAAAAAATTCGCGACCATACCGTGTCATCGGCGACTCGTCAGACATTTCGCCGAACAGGTAGACTGACGTCGACATATTCACAACAGAGATGGACCGCCGCTTCTTCGACGCCTCTGGGATTGCGACCGCGATCGTTAAAGTACGGTTGAGGTCGACGGCGGTCTCTTCTACCGACAACGCCGTGTGGGGATAGATGAACCGGGACGACAACGTCGTGTGGGGATAGATGAGCCGGAACGACAACACCTTATGGGATAGATGAACCGGGACGACAACACCGTGTAGGGATAGATGAGCCGGGACAACAACGTCTTGTGGGGATAGATGAACCAGGAGAGCGAGGCCATCCAATTCATATTTTTACAATTACCAGGAATGTTTTTCCACAGGTATTTCATCTGGGCTACAGCAGATGGATGATCTCCGGTCTCGACTGCTCATTATGTATCGTAGAAAAGTCAGATCGACATGACCGTTTACATATACTGCGTACTTTACGATGAAATTTGGGCTGGACTCTGCCGAAAAGACACGATGACTCCATTTACCCGGCCGGTTAATATCCTGCAAGACACTGCTGGTTGACGAGAGCTCACAACACTTCGTGCACATAGCCACGAGCTGCCCACTTGCCCAGTTGACGTGACGATACACTTCAGGCTTTATCAGATGCTTTCAGTATGACACGATGGCATGTACCCAGACATGCCCTGCACGTCGTGGATGGTACGGAGAGTAAACGAGCTCTTCTCCGGCACACAACACCACGTGACGGTAAACGACTAGGACACTGACTGGATCAAGCAAAGATTTTTTTACAAATATGACCCTCTGTAATTTGCCATCGCCAAAAATACCCTCCTCGCAAGCCAAAAATGCTCTGGCGGGATACTGAAAAGACGACACGGGGGGTGGCGGGATGTTCCTCCCGCCACAGGGGGTGGCGGGATGTTCCTTCCGCCTTTGGCGGTGGCGGAATGACGCTGTGGGGCCCACCAGTGCGAGCACGAAGTCGAACCTCCCGCCAGCGCCAAGTCGAACCTCCCCGTTGGGCTGGCCGTGTGGCCCACCTCATCCCGACATTCCCCATGGCGGAAGGAACATCCGGCCACCCCCTATGGCGGGAGGAACATCCCGCCATCCCTCGTGACGGGAGCTGACACGTGTCGCCTTTTCAGCCTCCCGCCAGAGCATTTTTGGCTTTTACGCCACGAGAAGAGTATTTTTAACGATAACGAATTATAGAGGGTCATATTTGTAAAAAAAATCAAGCAAAGACACTAGGACTTCGTAGACGAGTGAGAATCATGCACATCGGAAGAGTGCAAATAAACAAGAGCATATCAAAATACAAGTACTCTCTCCGCTCCAGTTTATTAGTCAAGTATGTACTTTAAGAAAAAATTGATCATCAATTTTGACTAATAAAATATAAAATATATGTCTAAGAAATATATTATTAGAAACTATTTTTAAAGATGAGTCCAATGGTATAATTTTTGTGACATATTATTTAAATTTTATTAATCAAAATTATTGATCAAAGTTGTTTTTAAACTATAAGTATGCCTAATAAATCGGATCGGAGGGAGTCATTTATATAGATCACCAATTTACACAAATAGGAGCTTCAAGCTTTTTGACACACGATCACATGCTAGTGATGCTAGTACTAACTTTGGGCGTACGTGTACAAACTGTCGTATTGAATAAAGCCTAGCTAGCTTTATGACCAAGTACAGAAGATTAGTACCCAACTGGCTAACTCAAGTAGAAACTGTAGCATATAACTAGTCATAGTAGTGGACTAAAGAATCACGGATGCATATTTGAGTTTTTATTATTTAGAAAAACAAACTCGTTGCAGGAGCTTCCTCTACCGCATTCTTTTAAAAAAAATCATAGTACTGGACCATGTGAGTACGCTGCAGTTCCCATTTCTTGTGACGTCGTTACAGGGTTATACACGCGTCACCATCGAACCAAAACATGTACTAAGGCAAATAAAATATACTTCAAATCAACGGATTATTACACTAAAATTACGCGACAAACAGGCAATTCTTTTCGGAGATAACATTGATACATAGTAGATCTGCACAAGCACAACGGTGCTAGATCAACAGAGCACACTAAGATAAACACACCAAACATCCTTCGGAGATAACACTAAGCAAACTAGTTCAACAGAAGCGATGGTTCGGAGATAACACTAAGCAAACTAGTTCAACAGAAGCGATGGGTCGCTGATGCTGTCGCTTGCATGCATGGGCTGCCCTGCTGTGCTCCCGTCTTCCGTCGCTTCCGTCGCGATGGGCTGCCATGCTGTGCTGCCGTCTTCCGCCACTTCCGTTGCGATGGGCTGCCCTGCTGTGCTACCGTCGCCGTCGCCGTCGCCGCCGCCACCGCCACGACGGACGCGACGGAAGACGGCAGCCGCCGCTGCCGCGGCAGGAGCGACGGCGGCAGCCACAGAAGGAGCGAAGGAGGCAGCCGTCGCCGCCGCCGGAGCAAACGCAGTAGCCGCCGCCTTGGCGCCGACGGTGCGCAGGAGCTGAAAATAGAGCTGCGGGTTGGCAACGAACGCCGCCCGCGAGATGACAAATCCGGCGGCGCCGGGGGCGTTCATCGTGACACCGCCGGCCACAGCGGCAGGCCAGAAGAAGTAGGCGCCGGCGACGCTTGCAACCACCGACGCGGCTCCCAGCGCGCCCTCGCGCGTGGTGAAGATGTCCTTCGCTGCCTTCTTGAACGGGTCCATCTAGGCCTGCACCTACCTTGTTTCTCCGAGATGTTGCCTGGCTACGGATCCAGATGGAGATGGTGGAGTTTGTGTGTTGTGGAGAGAAAAGGAGGTGGTTGATGGGGTTTATAAAGACGGAGGCGATCGTGGGGGGCTTCGTTTGGGATCATAAGTCGCGCACGGATAACTAGGTTGTTAATTTGAACAACAAAGCATAAATAGTATAGTATAAAAATTATACCATTAAAAACTTTAGAGGTTATATTTTTTAATGATTAATTTTTATGATATATAAGTTGTATTTTGTTAGTCAAATTAACAACCTAGATATGCGCGTAGGACCTATAATCTCGAACAGAGGGAGTACTAGTGGAAAGATAGTAATAATTACGCCCGCTACTGATCGATGCGGTTCCTCTTTTCCACTCAGTTAATCTTCCTTGTTTTAATTTCTCAGTGCGCTTCTTGATCCCAAAGCGAGATTTTTTTTGAGTAACCAAAGCGAGATTCTTACTTTAATGCTTTTTACCGAGAAGATAATCCCATCGATATGTGCACTAGCTAGAAGTATTAGTGTTCAAAAGTTTAGAGCGTAAATAATCTCAAATCAAAATAATTTCACAGTGACTCCATGCATGTTGAAACTTTGGTACTGCTTTATAGTACTAGTGAAGAATATAGGAGTAATGCAAGCATGGCAGCGCTGGTGAAACGTTTGGGTCACCGTCACCGCGCCGTGCGCCAATGGGGCCTTTTCCTCGGGAAGGATGACAGCCTGGTGCGCCTGAGCCCACTGCCCTCCCCCCGGTTGGCGATGGCGGGCGGCCGCGTTGGAACTATCGACGCTGGTCAGCTGGTGAGGAGTGCATCGACGTCTCGAGCTTCGCGTCCTCCCGAATGGATGCTAGGCCTTTTTTTTCCACGACAGAAGTACTAGTACGTGTAAATAATAGTTTGGCGTTACTGATCGTCGATCGCAGCAAGTAACATTTGGCACTTGCAAAACTTCGAAGGCTATTAACTATGTATAAGGTGAACTTCAGCCATAAGACGGATCTATCTTTCTTGTAAAATCTTCCACTATGTATAAGATAAACTTTAACTATAAACTGGGACCCACATGTCTCATCCTACATACTCATGCATGAGAGGAAAGAGAGAGTACATTATTTTCTATTGCCTGTGGACAACTATAAGCTTAAGGTCACCTACAAGCTTATAGACAACTCTTATTTCTTTCACTATGTATAAAGTAGACTACAAGCATTGCCACATAGGACTTAAGGTGTGGTTTTTTACACATAGTGGACGCCCTAAGAGTACAATATACAACCAACGTTGGATAAGACAATCACCTCCTACAGTATGTATTCTGAACTTTGTCCTAGGGAGTGCCCGTCCTGTTAAGTACAGAGAAAATTCATTCTATTGTTATGCGGATTAAGAAAGATACATTCAAGATAGGAGGAATAGAAGAGGATGCTCAGCAAACTCCCGGTGTAGCTCCACTACAGGAAACACTTGGTATGCCGAGGGCTTATTGCCGTCGGCGTAGCCAGGAAAACTCTCGGCGTAAGCTACGCCGACGGCTGCCCTCGGCGTACCGTCCTCGGAGGAGCAGGCGCGGCCGTCGGCGTAGGACAAGACCGTCGGCGTAGGTCAACGCCGACGGCCTGACGGCGCCCGTCGGCGTAGAGACCGTCGGCGAACGTCGACAGCGCCGTCACACAGCCAGTTAACGGCGCGTCCGCTATGCCAACGGACTCCCCCTCTGCGTACGCTCGCCACGTGGAGGCAGTGGGGCGGCCTGGCGCAGCTGCTACGCCGACGGCCTCCCCCTCGGCGTACGCTCGCCACGTGGAGGCAGCGGAGCGGCCTGGCGCAGCTGCTACGCCGACGGCCTCCCCCTCGGCGTACGCTCGCCACGTGTAAGCAGCGGAGCGGCCTGGCAGCAGCGGGCTTGTCCTACGCGGACGGCCTTGCCCTCGGCGTAGAAGGTACGCGTGGTCGGCGTAGGACCAGCCCCAGTTTTTTTTGTTTCAGCTCACAGCTCACAGCAATGTTCACCTTTATTTAGCACATGCTCATATCAAACATTGTTCATATCACACATGCTCATATCACACATTGTTCATATCACACATGTTCATATTAAACATTGTTCATACCACACATGGTCATATCACACATTCTTCATACATCGTTCATACATCATCCATACATCGTTCATACATCATCACACATCCCTACAACTCTGGAGGAGACAGGGTGTACCCGAGATCTCCCCTGGTGAAAAGTGGCGACCTCTGGCGAGGGTTGCGTCTAGTAGAAGCAGCAGAAAAGCCACCTGGCGAGGGAGTAGAAGTGTGAAGCTCGGGAGAACAACCTGCAGAATGGCCAGGAGATGGACCATTGTCATGAAGCGGTGTGATCTGACGCCCATCCGGCGAGGCATGGCCAAAGTGCCGGTTCCATAAGCTCCTGTTCCCTACATGTTAGCAACTTGCGAGGCAAAGTAAAGCGATAACCAGTGGGTTAGCAAAGAACTTACCGGTGTCGATGCGTAGTAGGTCCTAGCAAAGTTGTCCTTCGATGGCAAAAATGGCGTCGGCCCTGGCATGGGAGGCACGGGCCCTAAATCTCTATTCTGTCCAGTTTGAATATTCACCAACATGGCCTGCAAGATAGTTTAGATGTCAGGCCATAGTACAACAAACGGGAGGAAGTGGGACTTGTATCTTTTGCAAAAATAAAGGTTCGGACTTACATTTATGTATTGCATGTAGATCGCATTCGTCTCCTGATGCTGCCGAAAGGCCACCTGATATTCCTCTGAGCGGCATCGTAGGCCGCGTCTAACTCAGGCTACAATTTCAAATACAAGGAATCTCATCAGCGGTTAGCGATACAGGAACAAAAGTCATAAAGATGATGAAAACGAGAAAAACTTACATCATTTCTGGATCGATGAGGCTGGCTATGAGGCGGGATAAGGGGGCCGTCGGCGGGGTAGGTAGCCTTGAGACGGCTGAAGCTCGTACTGAGGGTAGGCTTGACCTTCTTATTCAGAATATTGAGGCGTCCATGCTGCAATCCGTGCCCCGACAGGACCAACGACTCCTCGTCGATCTCCGCGTGAATGGGGTCATCCACATGGGGGTGACGAGCCTTCACCATTGTGCTGTAGTTCCCCAAGTCGTTCTGGGCAGTTCCGAAGTACACGGACAATGAGGGTTGAGGCTCCGAGTAATTGGGCTTCTTTCGCCGCATCATCTCATAGACGACGACGTCATGAATCACCTCCCCGGGTTGTGCCTCGGCCACCTGCATCGCGAAAAGAAATATTATGCATATGAAGTACAAACATGACGAGAAATACACGCAGGTCGTTCCATGTATATACATACCACCTTCCCCTTGAAGCGATCAAAGTTGCGGTTTCCCGCGCAGTGTGTTCCACCATCGCCTCGGTTATCCGCGTCCCGCCTCGACAAGGCTGCAAACTCCTTGTCTTCTCTGAGCCACCTCGTCCTAACCAGCTCCTCCCATGCGAGTCGATGCGGCTCGGCCCAATCGGGGATAACCTAAAAATGCAATACTCAACTCCAGACAATGCAATGGCAACTTAGCAGCAATGTAGAATCTCATTGACATTTTACTCACCGACATGTACTCTTCTGGCGTCATCAAGTAATCGGGATTAGGGTTCCTATCGACAATGTCTTCCTTCCTGACCCTCACGCCCCTGTCATCCCAGAAGTGTCCAGCGGCCGTGACCTTCTGGTTGTACCACACCTGGGGGGTCAACTTCACACAAGCCCCAAGCAAAGTCCTCTCCGCCTTCTCCTGGTCCTCCTCAGCCACATGGTAAAAGCACTTCAATCATGCATAGGAGTCATGAGTTAGCACGGTGGGGTCATCAAGTATGAACATAACTCGAGAAATATGCCTTACCCAAAACTTGGTGATAACAGCATCAGCAGCTGTCGGAAAGCCCGGGACACGGGTAGTTTGGTAGTCCACCCAAGTAGTAGCTAGCTTCCTGTCACCCTCGTGGGTAATGTGATAGCCCGGCCAGAACTTCCTAATCAGAGCTCCAACGAGGCTGTTAGGAAGGCGAGCCTTGGTCCTCGGAGGAAATGTCCAATTGCTGCACAATAATAAACATTAGTACACATGCCAAATTATTTATGACCAACATGAAATAAAATGTTTTAAATTGCCAAATTAGTACACTTACTCAAGGCCATCTGGAATAATAAGGGCTTTCGCCTCCTGAGTCCTAGGCTCAAACTTCTCATCAGGGACTCCCGATTCCCCACGATTCCGCAATTTCTTCGGCCCCACCAACTCGCGGCTAGTGTCCGCCTCTGTATCGGTCCCCACCTCCCTCTCGGTTCTCGCCTCCCTCTCAGACTCTGCCTCCCTCTCGGACTCTTCCTCCCTCTCGGCCCTGAAAGGCTGATCTGTCAGGAACAACTCAGGAGCTACGTCGCCAGAAGCAGAGGGTGGTGGGTCAAAGTCCACGCCTCCTCCCGTGGCACCTCGTCCTCCTCGACCTCGGCCTCGACCCCGTCCTCCGCCAGCAGGAGCAAGATCGGGGTAACACGGATTGGGATTTGGCTGTCTCCCACTCCGTGTAACTCTTTTCTTGCACTGCTTCATCGCATTAAGCAAGGACGAACTGGTTGCCTTGCCGCTTCTCATATTTTTCAATCACATGCATTAAGTAAGAGAAAACAGTTAAGCATAAAGACATAATAAAATGTATACACAAAGAATAAAGGCATAATGCAATTAAGAAAACAGTTAAGCATAAAGACAAAATAAAATGCATTAAAAAATAATTACTCACTATCATTTTCATTCTCATTCTCGTTCTCACTATCACTATATTTTGAGTAGAAATCTGGATTCTCATCAAAGGGTGTAGGCTCATGATCGTTGTCATTCTAGGTATGGACCTTCTCAAGCATACTTATGTCATGTAGATTCACCACTGACTCACCCCGAGTTTCTACATCGTTCCCAAGGTCCTCAATATCAACCGGTTCTAAATCAAAGTGTCTGAAGTCCTCTTGCTCTTGATAGAAAATTCCCTCGTACGTTACAGGGTTAATGTGTTGGAGATATGCCCTAGAGGCAATAATAAATGTAGTTATTATTATATCTTTGTGTTTATGATAAATGTTTACATTCATGCTATAACAGTATTAACAAGGAAACATTAATACTTGTGTGATTTGTAAACTAAATTAGAGTCCCTAGTAAAGCCTCTTTATAATACTAGCTTGTTGGTTAATAAATGATTGTGGTTTCCCTATCATGAACATTGAGATGTTATTAACAACAAGATCATATCGTTAGGAGAATGGTATGATGGACATACTCCTATAGATAAGCGTAGCATAAAGATCAAGTCATTTTAATAATTCAATTACTATATGCTTTCTGATACATAGTAACCTAATTCCTTCGACCATGAGATCATGCTTATCACCATCATCGGAAGGATGCTTTGATGACATCAAACACCACACCGTAACTGGGTGGCTATAAAGGTGGCATTGAGTGTTCAGAAAGTATGGGTTGAGACACATGGATCAAGAGTGGGATTTGTCCATCCATATGACGGATAGATATACTCTGGGCCCTCTCGGTGGAATGTCATCCAATTGGCTTGCAAGCATGTGACTGGCTCACAAGGGATCACATATATCACGGGAACGAGAAAAGAGTACTTATTAGTAACGAGGTTGAACTAGGTATGCAGAGATACCGACGATCAAAACCTCGGATAAGTAAACTATCGTGAGACAAAGGGAAATTGGTATCATATGTAAGTGGTTCATTCGATCGCAAAGTAATCATAGAAATATGTGGGAACCATATGAATTTACAGATTCCTCTATTGGTTATTGTTCGGAGAAGTGTCTCGATCATGTCCGCATAATTCACGAACTGTAGGGAGACACGCTTAAGGATTCAATGTTGTTGAGTAGTTATGGAATGATGAGTAAAAGACCGAATGTTGTTAGGAGTCTCGGATGGGATCCGGGATATCACGAGGAGATCTGGAATGGTCCGGAGAATAATATTCATGTAAGGAAAGTCATGTTTCGGGGTTGGAGAATGATTCCGGTGTTTTCATCGGGAATGTTCTAGAAGGTTCCGGAAGGTCCGGCACTCCGGAGGGGAAGGGTACATGAATGTGTCATAACAAGTTGGAATGGTTGCATCATGTACTAGGTGTCATCGCTGAGCAAAATAAAGGGATAAATTAAATCCTAGTTTGAAAAGTCAAACGCCAATTTGAAAAGTCAAACGGCAAGTTTGCTTGGTGGAGGGAGAGTAGGAAACCTACTTGGGGAGGAGTTCCTCTCCCTCCACCGTCGGACAAGGAGGCCGAGTTAGGGGAGGACTCCCTCCCCCTTGGCCGCGCCCTCCCACCTATAAAAGGAGGGGCAGGGCTGCCCCTCTAGACACACACCTTGCCCCACCAAAACCCTAGCCCTAGCCGCCGGCCCCTCTTGCAGGCGCAGCCGCCCTAGGGAAAACCCTAGCCGCCGACTTGGGGTTCTCCCCTTGCCCTAGCAACCAGCCTAGCCCTCTCTCCTTGGTGCCTCTAAACCCTAGATCGCCAAGGCATCTCTCATAGTCCACCATACTCGCTCCGGCTTAAGGCGAAGCCCTGCGAGATCTCCCCTCTACTTCCGGTACCACGCCGTTGTGCTGCCGGAATCACGAGGAGAGTGCTCCAACCTCCGCTGCCTGCTAGAACAAGGGAGAGGAAGGTCTTCATCGAGTACCGAACGTGTGACCGTCTGCGGGAGCGCTGCCGAAACGCAGCGCCGGAAGGATCGTCTACACGATCTTGAGATCGGCAAGAGTACGACTACATCACCCACGAGAATCCGCTCTCGTTAAACACTTTGGAATCTTCATGGGTGATTTATTCTATCGACTCGTTGCTACAATCTAGTAGATAGATCTTGGCTTGTTTGTTTGTATGCGGTAGAAATTTTTTGTTTTCCATGCTACGAACCCCTACATAATGTTGTTGTAATCGTCCTCGGAGGGAATTGGTAGGTTACCATGTGGCGATACCTGGAACACGACTTCCCAGCCCTGGAGTTCTGCTTTCTGGCATGGGTAGGGCAAATAATAAACTTGGTTGGCTTGGTGAGCAACAACAAAGACATTGGCTCCGCTATAGGTGGTTGAAGGCCTAACTTCAACTAACCCAATGGAAGGGGTACTTCTCAGTCCACCCCTTGGGTCAAACCAGTGGCACTCGAACACAACAAGATTGAGTTCGACATTCGTACGATTGAAGGTCAGCTCGTATACATTCTCTAACCTTCCGTAGTAATCAAGGGAATCGGCTCCTCTGGTGAACACCCCAGTATTTACCGTTTTTGCATTCGGTCGCCCTTTCTGGTGCGCCTCTGTATGGAAGCGAAACCCATTCACATCATATTCTCATACTTCATGACGACACTGTTACAACCTTGGGAAACACATTTCAGCTCATCTGACATCTCAACGTTGGGATCAGCTCCCTACAGGTACAATTCAAATTTGTTGCGTTCAGTAGTTACGTGGAATAAGACGGACAAGTCACGTATTGCAAGGTAAGAGGGACAGGTTAGAAATTACTTTTTCCATAAACCAGGACACAAAGTTTTTTTATTTCCGGGAGCACCCTCTTTCAGTAGATTGTCCAACTCCATGGGAGAGGGATCCGTCGGTCCCGGCCACTGTTCATCTGTCGCTAAGAAGGAGAAAATAAGCATTAGACGGAGACCGAGTCACTAGCTGCCTATGCATAGAGAAATAGGGTGTTCACCATTTTACCTAATGAAATCGACCACTTCCTTCATGTTCATAAGCACATAGAGCATTATGCAATCCTTCTCTTCCTTCGGCAACCTATATTTTAGTCCTTTACCGGCCTTGCCACAGGGAAATTGGAATAGTTCGAGCTTGGGGTCATTCTTGGGCAGGTCGACATTGTAACGAGAGACCGGGTTATGCATAGTGGGAACATCATCGGGCCAGTAGGTTGTCGCGACATATGCCATCTCCCGAAGGCATGTTTCTTCAGCTATGCATGCTTCAATCTTGGCTTTGTTTCCAGTTATCTTTCGAATATACTTAAACTCTCTCTCAATGCCAAATTGCCAACGAAATTGCATCGCTCCCCCCCCCAAGAGTGCCTCGTTCGCGAGGTGCACAATGAGATGTGCTATCGGAGTAAAGAAGCCTGGCGGAAAGATCATCTCCAAATTGCATAGCAACTCCGGCACCTGAACTTGCAGCTTCTCAATAACCAGAGGACATATCTGCTTAGCACAGAGGGTGCGGAAGAAATGGCTCAACTCCGCAAGCACTCGCCATACTTTCTCGGGGAGATACCCTCGAACCATCACCGACATCAGCCGCTCAATCCATATATGATAGTCGTGACTCTTTAGCCCGATGACTTGTCCCGTCGAAAGATTGACTCCCTTACTTATATTCGAATAATAACCGTCAGGGAACATCACGACGTATTTGAGCCACCTAAATGACTCCTTCTTTTGGACATTATCAAGGCAGTAGTAGGCATGCGGCTTGAACCAATTCTTTCAACGGACAGTAGGAGGTTGCATGTGTAATATCTTCATATCACAAAGCTTCTCAACATTGACTCTAGCCTTGACATTATCCTTTGACTTCCCAGGAATGTTTAGGACTGTGTGAAAAAGGGACTCCCCGACATTCTTTTCGGTGTGCATCACATCGATGTTATGGGGAAGTTCGAGGTCCTTGTAATACACGAGATTCGTTAAGGCTGCCACGTGAGTCCAATTATGCGTTACACCATATCCCGCAAATTGATGGCCAGTTCCCAGCGCCGCGGGCACGAGAGCACGTAGCTCGGCATCAATAGCTGCACCCTCGAACTTTGGTACCTCTTTTACTTCATGCACAACTTTGCCCTTCTTGAAGTTCTTTCTATCTTCTCTGAACGAATGATTTCTTTTGAGGTACTGTCGATTCGTGTCAAACGCAACATATTCGCCGCCCGACTTTAGCCAAAGGAACTCAAGTTGGTGCCTGCACACTGGGCATGGCCACTTACCAGCTATACACCATCCGCACATTAGGGTGTACCCGGGCATGTCATGCATAGTATACTGCAACCAAACTTTCATCAAAAAGTTTCTCTTTGATGCTCGGTCATATGTCAACGTCCCGTGTATCCATGAGTGGTTCAAATCATCCACAATCGGCTTCATGTAGACACTCAAGTTCTTCCCCGGATACTCAGGTCCTGGAATTATCAGCGACATAAACATGGTCTTCCGTTGCATTAATACTCCGGGAGGGAGATTGAGCGGAATAACATACACCGGCCAGCAGCTGTACGAGGCCGTCGACATACCATATGGGTTGAATCCATCTGTTGCTATCGCAATTCTAACATTCCGAGCCTCTTCTGCCCACCGGGGGTATTTGTCATCGAAGTTCTTCCATGCCTTACCATCAGATGGATGTCCCATCTTCTTCCGTCCGTGCTCGTCCTCGTATCTTTTCCCCTTCTTGTGCCACGTCATCTGTTTGGCAGTCTCCTCGCTCAAGTAAAGCTGCTGGATTCTTTTTATGAATGGGAGATACCGAAGTATCTTCTTAGCGACCTTCGACTGCCTCACCTGACCATCCTTCCCCTTTATCTCTTCATATCTAGAGGCCTTACAAATGGAGCAGTACTTGTCACCCTCAAACTGTTTCCAAAACAAAAGGCAGCCTTTTGGACAACAATCTATCTTTTCATATTCCATGTTGAGCTCCTTCATGAGTTTCTTCGTTTCGTGAAAGGTTTTAGGCAGACAATGCCCTTCGGGCAACATGTTACCACATGTTCTCGGATTAGCTTCAGAGTGAGAACGGGTGGGGAAGTACTGGCACTTGTCGGCTAGACACTGAGAGATGGCATCGAGCTGAGAAATCTTTGCACCCTCGTACAGAGGCCTCTTAGCCACGACCATCATATCAAGGAAGGCCTTCGCGGTTGGCTCCGGTTCCTCCGGTTCTAGCGGTTCCTCCAGTTCTGGTGATTCCTCCCGTGGAGGTGGCGAATTCGGCTGGTCAGCATCGATGAGATCATCTAGCATGTTTCTAATCCCATCGTGCTCATTGCCATTGATCCGCTGACGCATCACCTCACCTGTGTCACGTTCATACCGAGCAAAGTCGACTTGCGTGACATAGTTAGACATGTACCCATATTGCAGAAGATGTTTATACATGTCATCCTTTCCCTGACGATGACACTTGGTGCAATGAGAATAGGGACAAAGTGCCCGAACCATTGCCTTCAAACCACGCGCTAACTCATTCACTAACAAATGAGTGTTCCGTACCCAATCGTCTGTTTTATTAGTCGCACTAATACGGCCACTATACATCCACCCATTATCAGCCATCCTCTTTTGCTTTGTTGGGAGATAAACAACAAATATAACATTTTATATCAAACAGGAGATTAAATGCTTCATATTTTTACGCATTCATCAACCTACATATCTAATAGGAAAAGAGGGTCCTAACCAGCCGCCGGATCCGTAGATTGGGTAAGTTCTCCCTGTTTCTACCCCGATCCGAGCAGAATTTCGGCAGCACCTCCCCGCTGCTCTCCCGATACACGTCTCGACAAAAGCCAAGAGCATGTGCATTCGGAGAACAACAAGGAGGTGCCACCGAAATCATGTCTCGAATCGAGGTAGAGCCAGGGAGAACCATACCCAACTACGAATCCGCCGACTGCCTGATAAAAGCCGTAAGCGTTACGGTTCAAAATATGCGAGACCAATAATGCATATTAAGTCGCGTAACGCTTACGTTCGGGATGATGCCTAGGTGACGCGACAGAACTGGTGATCTAGAAACAAAAATAAACCTAGGTACAAGAGAGGCGAACAGATTCCCACCCTCGGCGGTAGAGGAAGTAGTCGATCAACCGAGTGCCGAGGTCGGCGACGGAACTCGGAGACGGGATCGAGGTGTCACCTACACCATCTCCCGCAACGACAGTCAGTCCGCCAAGGATGGTCACTCCCGAAACACTACAAAGTCTGTACATTGACATCAAGAGAACACCTTAGTAAACATGCAACACACTCACGGCCCTAGTGCGACTTCTCTCTTCAACGGCCACATGACCAAGCTAGCTTGCCACTAACCAACGGCCTAATCCTAGCAACTCGTGCATGCATATCACTTAACAATAATATTAACTCTAACAAATGATATAAACTACTAATAGATGTAACTGCTAAATTCTAACAAGATTAACAACAAGATTAACTCTAACAACAACATTTGCTTCTAGAGGGGAGTGGAGGAGGAACCTGCGGAGGGGACCGAGCTCGAGGAGGAGGGGGCGAGGTCGTGGAGGAGGGGGCCAAGGTCGGGGAGGAGCGGGACGAGCTCGGGGAGGAGGGGGCAAGGTCGGGAAGGAGGAGGGCGATCTCGGGAAGGGAGGCGGCGGTTGGCGGCAGCGGGGAGGAGGCTCGGGGAGGGAGGAGGCAGGGAGGAGGGAGGGAGGAAGGAGGGAGGGAGATGACGGTTGGCGGGGGGAGGAGGGAGGCAGGCTCGGGGAGGGAGGCGGCGGCTGGTGGCGACGCGGGGTCAGGGTCGGGGTCGGGGCGCGGGTTAGCTAGGGGAAAGGGGTGGGGTGTGAGTGGCCCGGGGTGGGATGCGGGGTAGTTAATGGGATAAGGCTACGCCGACGGCCAGGCGTACGCCGAGGGCAGCCGTCGGCATAGCAAGGTTTTTTTAGTAACAAATTATACAAGCAGGATACTTTATTTAGTGTCCGCTATTATAGAAGAAACTATATATTATTAATATATAATTTTTTATTTCGTCTTGTGCTCGTTTTCCAAGCAAACCCTAGATGTGGGCTACCCCTATAACCCTAGACGTGGGCTACCCCTATAGCTCCTCACTAAGAGTCTAATGGCCATCTTGTGAGATGTAGTTATATGCTATGATGGAATTGTATAATTCAATCTTTCCAACTTAAATATAGATAAGATGATCTCACAGATTGTCTAATGTACATGTAAAGCAAAGGTTGGGCCGACTTTGCCATAAAAGTTGGGGCACTATCCTACCCGGTTTCACCTAAACGGGGAGATTCCCCCTTATACGGGTCCGGAACCTTCGCTTCTAGGTTAGAGCGCATGCATGCGATGGGGTACACATGCAAGCACCTATACCAACCTCTCACCACACTCACACACATATGCTAGGGACACATGCAAGTTTTCATCTGATTCCGATGTTCTCGTGGTCTTCCTCCGGCAAAACCCTGATCTGTGCACACTCGGATCGTCTACCCCCTAGACGTTCCTCTGACAGGGGTAGCTCGGCGTAGCTCTATCTTGTTTTGTGTTTGTTTAGGTCATAGGGTGATGTAAAACCATGTTGGTTCACAAGTTGGGGCACTATCCTACCCGGTTTCACCTCAACGGGGAGATTCCCCCTTATACGGGTCCGGAACCTTCGCTTCTAGGTTAGAGCGGATGCATGCGAGGGGGGACATATGCAAGCACCTATACCAACCTCTCACCACACTCACACACATATGTTAGGGACACATGCAAGTTTTCATCTGATTCCGATGTTCTCGTGGTCTTCCTCCGGCGAAACCCTAATCTGTGCACACTCGGATCGTCTACCCCCTAGACGTTTCTCTGACAGGGGTAGCCCGGTGTAGCTCTCTCTTGTTTTGTGTTTTTTTAGGTCATAGGGTGATGTAAAACCATGTTGGTTCACAAGTTGGGGCACTATCCTACCCGGTTTCACCTCAACGGGGAGATTCCCCCTTATACGGGTCTAGAACCTTCGCTTCTAGGTTAGAGCGCATGCATGCGAGGGGGACACATGCAAGCACCTATACCAACCTCTCACCACACTCACACACATATGCTAGGGACACATGCAAGTTTTCATCTGATTCCGATGTTCTCGTGGTCTTCCTCCGGCGAAACCCTGATCTGTGCACACTCGGATCGTCTACCCCCCTAGACGTTCCTCTGACAGGGGTAGACCGGCGTAGCTCTCTCTTGTTTTGTGTTTGTTTAGGTCATAGGGTGATGTAAAACCATGTTGGTTCACAAGTTGGGGCACTATCCTACCCGGTTTCACCTCAACGGGGAGATTTCCCCTTATACGAGTCCGGAACCTTCGCTTCTAGGTTAGAGCGCATGCATGCGAGGGGGGACACATGCAAGCACCTATACCAACCTCTCACCACACTCACACACATATGCTAGGGGCACATGCAAGTTTTCATCCGATTCCGATGTTCTCGTGGTCTTCCTCCGGCGAACCCCTGATCTCGCACACTCGGATCGTCTACCCCCCTAGACGTTCCTCTGACAGGGGTAGCCCGGCGTAGCTCTCTCTTGTTTTGTGTTTGTTTAGGTCATAGGGTGATGTAAAACCATGTTGGTTCACAAATTGGGGCACTATCCTACCTGGTTTCACCTCAATGGGGAGATTCCCCCTTATACGGGTCCGAAACCTTTGCTTCTAGGTTAGAGCGCATGCATGCGAGGGGGGACACATGCAAGCACCTATACCAACCTCTCCCCACACTCACACACATATTCTAGGGACACATGCAAGTTTTCATCTGGTTCCGGTGTTCTCGTGGTCTTCCTCCGGCGAAACCCTGATCTGTGCACACTCGGATCATCCACCCCCTAGACGTTCCTCTGACAGGGGTAGCCCGGCGTTGCTCTCTCTTGTTTTGTGTCTGTTTAGGTCATAGGGTGATGTAAAACCATGTTGGTTCACAAGTTGGGACACTATCCTACCCGGTTTCACCTCAACGGGGAGATTCCCCCTTATACAGGTCCGGAACCTTCGCTTCTAGGTTAGAGCGCAAGCATGCGAGGGGGGAAACATGCAAGCACCTATACCAACCTCTCACCACACTCACACACATATACTAGGGACACATGCAAGTTTTCATCTGATTCCGATGTTCTCGTGGTCTTCCTCCGGCGAAACCCTGATATGTGCACACTCGGATCGTTTACCCCCTAGACGTTCCTCTGACAGGGGTAGCCCGGCGTAGCTCTCTCTTGTTTTGTGTTTTTTTAGGTCATAGGGTGATGTAAAACCATGTTGGTTCACAAGTTGGGGCACTATCCTACCCGGTTTCACCTCAACGGAGAGATTCCCCCTTATACGGGTCTGGAACCTTCGCTTCTAGGTTAGAGCGCATGCATGCGAGCGGGGACACATGCAAGCACCTATACCAACCTCTCACCACACTCACACACATATGCTAGGGACACATGCAAGTTTTCATTTGATTCCGATGTTCTCGTGGTCTTCCTCCGGCGAAACCCTGATCTGTGCACACTCGGATTGTCTACCCCCCTAGACGTTCCTCTGACAGGGTTAGCCCGGCGTAGCTCTCTCTTGTTTTTTTAGGTCATAGGGTGATGTAAAACCATGTTGGTTCACAAGTTGGGACACTATCCTACCCGGTTTCACCTCAACGGGGAGATTCCCCCTTATACGGGTCCGGAACCTTTGCTTCTAGGTTAGAGCGCATGCATGCGAGGGGGGACACATGCAAGCACCTATACCAACCTCTCACCGCACTCACACACATATGCTAGGGACACATGCAAGTTTTCATCTGATTCCGATGTTCTCGTGGTCTTCCTCCGGCGAAACCCTGATCTGTGCACACTCGGATCATCTACCCCCCTAGACGTTCCTCTGACAGGGGTAGCCCGGCGTAGCTCTCTCTTGTTTTGTGTTTGTTTAGGTCATAGGATGATACATGCTATATCTAGAAGAGAAACTATCGTCCGCTCCTCAGTAGGGTTGACAGAACCATTTGCGATAAAAGCATTGAATCTTTGAACAGCTTCTCCAAAATGTGTGATACATAAAATTCACACAAATTTCATGTGGGCGTGGAGAGTGCTTTTCAGAACCACATGCGATAATAACACTTACAAACATATAGAAATTTCTCGGGGTGTGAGAAGATTCGCAACGACATTTCATGTGGGCGTGAAGACTGCTATTCAGAGGGTACGAAATCATCCAATTAATTAAAAAAACATAAATAATTGATACAAATATAAAATAAGTGTGCAAGTAGAAAAAATGTAGAGGGCTACGCCGAGGGTCACCGTCGGCATACTGGGGATGGCGCTATGCCGAGGGTCGCCGTCGGCGTAACGGACGTCACCGTTAGCGCGCCGTCCGCGCTGGCCGGTATGTGCCACGCGTCCCCTGGCTACGCCGAGGGGCCTCACTATGCCGATGGTGACCATCGGCGTAGGGTATACTACGCCGATGGTTTGGCTACGCCGAGGGCTGGCGACTTAGGCTGGCCTGGTCCGGTCCTACGCCAACGGCCTCAACGTTTGACCGTCGGCGTAGCAAACGGCCATCGGCGCATCTGACCATTCCTGCGTGCTCAGAGATCCATGCAGGAAATACTCGCGAGACTTGCATATCATCACGAGGACATTACACATGACGATACAATTACACCCATATACAAGATACATACATAGCTGTTACTACTAAGTAGTACTACTTTACAGAAGCAGCTTGAAACTCTCGACACACACAACGTACTAACCTGGGTCCATCCAACATAGTACAAAAGATCACTCCTGTCTTTCCCATGCTTCTAAGTTCATAGCTAGTTGTGCTGTACTAGCTTAAGATAACCCCACGGCACTACATCGTACAAACTACAAAGGTGCGTTGCGTGCCGACGCAGGCCCAGCACTGCGAAGGAGCTCAAAGTACAGTTTAGGGTGCCTCGAAGGCCTCGCGGGAGATGAAGTAGCCGGCCGCGTTGGGCGCCTTCATCGTCGCAGCCGCCGCGACAACCGCCGGCCAGAGGAGAAAGGCGATCATGGCGCCGGCGCCGACGGTCAGCACGGTCGCAACGATGTCCACTAGTGGAACCGAGGCCTTTGTTTGAGATAGAAAATAGGCTTACGAACCGGTGTTAAAGGGGTGCCCGTACAAGCGTGGTCCGTGCAGCAAAAAGGTGTACCCCTTTAACACCGGTTTGAGTCATGAACCGGTGTTAAAGGCCCCTGCACCACCGTCCTGCATAGCCCCCCTTTAACACCGGTTCGTGGCTTGACCCGGTGTTAAAAGATGGGGCATTTTTAATTCAAAAAATAGGATAGAATTTAGAATATTCATATCTTTTTTATTTCAACTCAGAAAAATATGAATAATATATCATAATTTTTAGAAAAATAATATCTATCTATTCAAATAAAAATATTTTATAGTTACTGTAGATGAAAATATTCAAAATGATTAAAACACTTGAATATATATTTTGATTATTCAATTAAAACAAAAATAAAATAGTCAAACCCTAAAACTTTGAACATAAGAAATATTAAGCATCTGAAAAGGAATCTAACCCTATTTTATTAGAGCAAATCATATTTTATTTTGTATTAACATTTTTGAATTGTTTGGATATTTAAATTTAGCATCTTTTGTATACTTTGGAATCTGACAATTCTTCCCGCCATTTTTCTTACCGCAAGTTCTTCCCGCCATTTCTTCCCGCCAGTTATTCTCGCCAGTTTTCTTTCCGTCATTTCTCACTATATATATATGTAGGATTGACCTTCATTGTCATTACACATCTGTAGACTCATACCTGCAACCTCATCACTCTTTTCCATGGCTTCCACCGTACCACTAACCCCTGGGGAGGCGGAGGCGCTTTGCGCCTCGAACTACCCCTGCCCGCCGGGCTACTGCGTCCCCGTCGGATGCATGCTGAGCGCCGGAGGCGTGCCGGTTCCTCCTGTCCCTCTAGGTATGGCGCGCCAGATGGCCATCACGAACCACTACTACTTCGATCTCACGCCGAAGCAGCGGAGGAATCCCAACTGGCATCCCGACTATTTTCTGACTTAGGAAGCCTTCTTCGGGGATCGGCGTGAGAGGGCGCTCGCCAGGCACGAAAATGACCTATCTCATTCGAGGTTTCTTGGCTTTCTGGTCAAATGACTAATGTTATGGTTAGAATCAAGACATAGTTTGTGATAATGTGGCCATATTGTGCATACATGTGCATCATGGGATGGCAAACAATGTTGCAAGAGGAAGTTTTCTTTTTTGTCGCACCAAAAAGGCATTTTCCATTTTCCGAGCATAAAAACGGACGGTTTTGTGAAGCAACCACCAAATGGATAATTCAAAAAATTACCACCACATTTTACAAAAATACTAGACCACCTTATGTAGGATAATGTACCAACAGGGGGATCTGAAACCTTTCCATCCACCTCTAGTGGAAAAGACAAATTCCTGCCGAATCGGTAGGAAGTGGGTCAGATATGAACTTCAGGTACATGATACGATGCTCATGTTTTTTTTACAAAAATCATTTTTAGGTTCACAATATGCTATTTTATCAAAAATCTAATGCAAGTTTAGCGAGGCTTGGCCCCGAGCTAAGAATCTTCATGCCCGTTGTTCGACAAAGTTTGACGAAATTTTAAAACGGGGATAAAAAATTAAAAGACGATCGAAACAATGCGAAACCTTCGCGTGGTGTTATATTATGTGACATAGTTAGAAGAAAAAATATCAAACTTGGTATATTGATTATGTATCAAAAAAACCTTCATAAAATAACCCATCTCATTCGGGGTTTCTTGGCTTTCAGGTCAAATGACCAATGTTATGGCTAGAATCAATGCATAGTTTGTGATAATGTGGCCATATTATGCATAAATGTGCATCATGGGATGGCAAACAATGTTGCAAGAGGAAGTTTTCCTTTTTGTCGCACCAAAAAGGCATTTTTCATTTTCCGGGCATAAAAAACGGACAGTTTTGTGAAACACCCACCAAATGGATAATTCAAGAAACTACCATCACATATTACAAAACTACTAGACCACCTTATATGGACAATGTACCAATAGGGAGATCTGAAACCTTTCCTTCCACCTCTGGTGAAAAAGACAAATTCTTGCCGAATCGGTAGAAAGTGGGTCAGATATGAACTACAGGTACATGATACGATGCTCATGTTTTTTTACAAAAATCATTTTTATGTTCACAATATGCTATTTTATCAAAAATCCAATGCAAGTTTAGTGAGGCTTGGCCCCGAGCTAAGAATCTTCATACCCGTTGTTCGACAAAGTTTGACGATAGTTTAAAACGGGGATAAAAAATTAAAAGCAATCGAAACAATGCGAAACCTTCGCGTGGTGTAATATTATGTGACATAGTTAGAAGGAAAAATATAAAACTTGGTATATTGATTATGTCTCAAAAAAACCTTCACAAAATGACATATCTCATTCGAGGTTTCTTGGCTTTCGGGTGAAATGACCAATGTTATGGCTAGAATCAAGGCATAGTTTGTGATAATATGGCCATATTGTGCATACATGTGCATCATGGGATGGCAAACAATGTTGCAAGAGGAAGTTTTCCTTTTTGTCGCACCAAAAAGGCATTTTCCATTTTCCGAGCATAAAAACCGGACGGTTTTGTGAAGCAACCACCAAATGGCTAATTCAAAAAACTACCACCACATTTTACAAAAAATACTAGACCACCTTATATGGAGAATGTACCAACAGGGGGATCTGAAACCTTTCTGTCCACCTCTGGTGAAAAAGATAAATTCCTGCCAAATCGGTAGGAAGTGGGTCAGATATGAACTACAGGTACATGATACGATGCTCATGTTTTTTTAAATCATTTTTAGGTAGACAATATGCTATTTTATAAAAAATCCAATGCTAGTTTAGCGATATTTTGTCAGATTCCAAAGTATACAAAAGATGCTAAATTTAAATATCCAAACAATTCAAAAATGTTAATACAAAATAAAATATGATTTGCTCTAATAACATAGGGTTAGATTCCTTTTTAGATGCTTAATATTTATTATGTTCAAAGTTTTAGGGTTTGACTATTTTATTTTTGTTTTAATTGAATAATCAAAATTTATATGTAAGTGTTTTAATCATTTTGAAAAATTTCATCTACAGTAACTATAAAATGTTTTTATATGAATGTATAGATCTTATTTTTCTGAAAATTATGATATATTATTCATATTTTTCTGAGTTGAAATGAAAAAGATATGAATTTTCTAAATTCTATCCTATTTTTTGAATTAAAAAACGCCCCACCCCTTTAATGTACGAAATAAATGCCCCCTTTAACACCGGTTCCGTCCACAAACCGGTGTTAAAGGGGGGGCATTTATTTCGTTTTGCGCGCACCCTTCCTTTAACACCGGTTCCAGCCACGAACCGGTGTTAAAGGGGGGGTGCGCACGCGAAACGAATCCCCCCTTTAACACCGGTTCGTGGCTTGAACCGGTGTTAAAGGGGGGTTATAACGCAGCGCGCGCCTTCCTCTTCCCCCAGCTAGATCGATCGAGCAGAGGAAGAAGCAGAGGAGCGCGCGCAGAGAAGAACGCCGGCAGGCTGCTCGCGCCGTCGCCGTCCACGCCCGTACACTCGCCGTCGCCGCCGTGCCGTCCGCCGCCGTCGCTGCCGCGTCCGTCTACGCCGGCCCATCCACTTGCGTGCGGGAGCCGTGCCGTCCGCCGCCGTGCCTGTCCACGCCCGTCGCCAACGCCACCCCCGTCCACTTGCCGCCACCCCCACGTCGGCCACCCCCGTCGAGTTTGCCGGCAGTGAGCTCGATGCATGCATATATACATATATATATGTGTGTATTGGATTTATTATTTGTGTGTATATGTTTTATTTGTTTTAATTATCTGTATGTTTTATATGTATATAAATGGTGCATATATGTATATATTGTGTGTATTTTGTTTGTATATATAAATGGTACATGTATATAAATGGTGCATCTATTTGTGTGTAATTGCAGTATTTTGTTTTATATAAATGGTACATGTATATAAATGGTGCATCTATTTGTGTGTAATTGTATGTATTTTGTTCGTATATATATATATATATAAATATGTACATTATATCCTAATGGTGCATTATATCCTAATATGTACATTATACCCTAATGGTGATGTTGGAGCGGCCGCCCACCCGACCGTGCGATGTATATATATTGTTGTAGGGTTTGGCCCTGGCGCCGCCAGCCGCACGCATCCCCGCACACCCGACCGTGCGATGTATATATATTGTTGTAGGGTTTGGCCCTAGCGCCGCCAGCCGCACGCATCCCCGCCAGCCGCACGCATCCCCGCACACCCCCACGCATCCTCCCTCTTGCCCTAGCGCTGCCAGCCGCCGTCCTAGCACACCTCTTATTGTCAATAGCATTATAATCATGCATTGTTAATAAACTTTCATGACAAGTTAATTAGAAGAACTAAATGTACCCGCTCATATGAATCCGGGGTTTCTCCGAATTAGGGTTTGGAATGACCAATCATGTATTAGGGTTACATTTCAATACTTTTAACCTGTCATATCATCATCCTTACTCGAGCATTTCAATAGATGTATTACTGATATTTGTGTGATAATATTATTGTTTCAGAAACTATGGATCCACTCAGTAGAAACCTTGAAG
The DNA here is from genome assembly GCA_910589765.1 of Avena atlantica. Lineage (NCBI taxonomy): Eukaryota > Viridiplantae > Streptophyta > Magnoliopsida > Poales > Poaceae > Avena > Avena atlantica. Next base: position 347,532,238 of record OU342738.1, on the reverse strand, counting down.
AGGAAGAAATAATGGAGAACATGATCCACGAGGACACCTCACAATATCTGAACTTGGAGGGACATGATGACAACTCAAGTAGTCATGGAGAAGATGACGACTCCGGTGAACGCACTTTAGTGATTACAAAGTCCGTCGAGGTATATGCATGGATTAATCCTCTGCTGACTTGCACGGATTGATGTATATATATATATATATATGTACATGTATTAATTAACACTTCTTTCTTCTTTTAGCCCTCCAGATCGATCAGCCAACAACAATCTTCTTTTACGAAAAAGAGCAAGCGAGGCACGAGCCATCGGTTGAAAGATCGTGCAAAGTTCACGATCAAAACAGTCCGTGTTGATGGCAGGCCGATGGAGCCCAAAAAGGCTGCAGACAAATTTATACGTCAGGCTGGAGTTCTTGTTAGGGACCAAATCCTAATCATAATTGAATATTGGAATAAGCCAAAGAAGAGCGACGGTACCTTTGTCGATGAAAGATCCAAAAAACGGTTTGGAATTCGCTGTTGGTAAATTTCACCCTTCAGCCAGAGGAGGATTAAAATAAACCGGTTATAAAGGAAAATGTCAAAGAGTGGACTCTAAAGAAGATGGCGGACGCTTTCCGCAACTAGAAAAAAAAATTGAACAAATTTGTCAAAGCTCGCGAGACTCCAGATTTAGAAGACGCATATTATGCGAAGATAAGACCTCACTGGCCTGAATTTGTGGCATACAAGGAAGGTGCTATAGCTACAAAGAGGTCAGAAACCAATACGCTAAATGCCCAGAAGAAGGAATATCACCAGAGGACGGGGTCAGGTGGCTACATATCTCAGAGGCCTAAGTGAGAGGAAGCTGAGAAGGCCCTGCGCGTTAGAGGGATCACACCCGAGACACATGGGTGGTACCTACGTGCAAAGACTTGGTTCTACGGAATCGGGGCAAGGTTGGACCCAGAAACGGGATTGTGTATCTTCCCAACCCTCCTTGCCAAACACGTCACTGAACTCATCACGGCATACGAGGAAACAGCCGCCAGGACCTTCCATCCCGACAAAGAGAATGACCAGTTGGCACGCGCCATTGGTAAAAAAGAACACCCTAGACTTGCACGAGGCACAGGGGGTATGACGTGGAAGGATGGGTTTGCCGAGTGGGGCACTCTTATAGATGGCGTGGCAGAAAAGAAAAAGAGCATACAGAGCGGATGACACAGATAGAACATGCACTTGTGGTGCTGCAGGCGCAAGTGTCAACACCCGGATTTTTAATCCCAGATGCCTGTTATGCCATACATCGCAATCCCAGGATTACCATTTTTGCGAGACATAACAGATTTGGATACCACAGTACATCATCCATTACAAACCATACATAAGGACTTACATAAATAAGGATCTCATGATCCAGTTCTTAATACAACTCAAGCAGCGGAAATACGTAATAATAAAGGTAGCGTAGGCGAAGCTCCATCTTCGAGGTCACAGGCAATGCTGACGATGGGAGATGATCCTAGTTGTCGTAACCTTCCTGGGGTCCATCATCCTGGTACTCCTCTTCATAGTATGGCCACGGGAATAGCCAGGGACAAAGCCATGAGTACTCTTTAAGTACTCGCAAACTAATACTAACAAGTAATGGGGGTTTTTGTAGTAGGACACTAAGCTCTAGGGTTGTTTTGCAAAAAAAGCCAGATTTACCTCTACTAAGTTCAGAAGCAAGAAAAGCTAGTTGATATTTTATAACACCTAAGTGGGAACTTGTATTTCATATCACAACTCTGTTGTGGTCAAGTCAAAATCTCAATTTCAATTCACAAGTACTTTTGAAAACATCTGACGGGGGAACAGTATGGCCACTCCAACTGTCCATAACCGCGAACACGGCTATTCGAATAGTTTGACACTCTGCAGAGATTATACACTTTCACCACAACATTCGATACATCCGTCAGGAATAAATCCTGAATTCACTATACTCAGTATGCAGATAATCAATCCTAACCTTTCCATTACACACCCTAGTATAGGCACCTCTCTTGTGAGTTTGGCCTCCCAACCATGACCAACTGTCATCTTGGGTACTACACAGGTGGACAATCTTCACAAGGTAGTCTCAGCTCAGACCTTGGCCGTGAGGGAACCCATACTAAGGTATATAAGTTTCCAGTAAAGCCCTACCCAATTTTCGGGTATTGTGGTTGTACGGTAAAATTGGAATGGTATCGCATCGAGACAACCATCAGTTTTATAAAGGGCTAAGGCTCATGCCTTAACATTTTCATCATCCAAATCCTCTGGTTTTCAGAAATACATGTCAAAACATCTAAGTAGAATGACTCATCATTCTAAGGTTTTCATAACCATTTTCCACCAAGTATTCCCATCTAATAGTGGCTCAAGTTTTATGCTTAGCACTAGCAGCTACAAGTGGGGGTAAGTACTAATGAGGGGTGGTAAACCAATGGTGGTTAATGAAGTTCAATATCATGCCTTAGGATGACATCAAGATTATCTAGCTTAGTCCAAATTTAATGCTCTTTATGCAACCTTCCATTATCTTTCTAGTATCTACAATTCACTATGTAAACTCTAAGAGAAAGCTTTGATAAAGAAATAAAGTATAAAGCTTGCAAGTAAAACTAGGATTGAGTTATGAAGTGGGTGGGATCACATATGCTTAAGGCATATAGTTGGCATGGTAACAAGCAAGTATTAGCGTCTCCTCGGCTTCTTCTTCGTAGTATCCTCCTTCCTCCTCGTATCCTTGGTCGGTACTAGCGTCTATAAATAAATACGAGGTACACAATCACCAAACAATATTTAACTACTTTCAATCATCACACAAAGGGGTTCTATAGATGATCTAGTATCATCACTAACATTACAAGATTAAAGCTTTGGTCTTATTTACTTTATTTTTAGAAAAGTACTTTCTACTCATTGAAAAACTACTTAAGATTTAATATTCTCCAACTCAAACATGGGATCATGTTGACACATGTCATCACCACATATTTCAGTACATGGGAATGTGATTTAAAGTGGGGTCACAATTTAATAAGGTTTAACCTTTTTATTTTAAATAATTAAAGTGACTAGAAATGCCTATGTGGCATTCTTTTATTACTTGAATATTATTTCTCTAAGTAAACCCAAATGTTTTTATATATTCTAAAAGGTATGATCAAATGTGATTTTTGAGAGTTGGAATCAACTCAAAAGTTATTATGGTTTAAATTTGAAAAATATTTGAATGCAGAAAAGCTTCTGTCTTGTTATTTTTATCAAGGGTAATATACCGATCCAAATGCTTTGAATCCAATGGGCTTGGATTAAGCATTTCAGTACATTTCTAACAAAATTGGTTTCATGCAATTTGGTTCACTGAATCGAGTTGGGTTAATTTTTGAAACTAGGTACAGAACTGTGTTTGAATTAAAATAGAAAAATCTAAATTCAAACGCTTGGGCTGCGCGGGAAGGGTTAATGGTCCGGCCCAGTGTCACTCCGTAGCGCGGGGCGCAGCTGACAGGGGGTTCCACCGGTCAGTGGCTCATAACACGCGAAGTGGTACGGGGCGATTTCAGCCACACGATCTAAGTCTAATCGAACGGTTACAGCTCATCGTCCATGTCGGGCAGCGTCGGCGAGACAGAACCCTAATGCGGCAGGTGGGGGTCGTGGGAGGCTCAGGCGAGGGTCGATGATGGGGGAAAAGGACGAAGTCGACGACGGCGATTCTCCTGGCACCGGCAGCTCCTCCTGGGACAGCTCCAATCGTTGGCTTCCTTCTTCTCCAGCAGCGGCGGGATCCGATGAAATTCCGGTGGTGCTCTGCTCGCCTTGCTCCGGAAGTGAGGTGAGGTGGTTCTGGGTGAGAGGGTAGTGGAATGGTGTGAACAAATCAAGCGGGGGTGGCCTCTATTTATATTGGCGAGAGGGGACCGACGGGCGCGGGCTGAGCTCGTCGTGGTCGATGGTACAGAGGGCTATCGGCGTGGGCGACGGTAGGGGGCGGTGCTGTGCTCCCTGGCGAAGCTCAACGGCTTGGTGGCGAGGCGTGGGGCGGTGCTGATCGGTCGGAACGCTTCGGCGCTCTGAGCGGGTCCGACAGAGGTATTGATGGCGCACAGCGTGCGTGGTCTGCGCGGCGGCGAACGGGCGTGTCTGCTAGGTTGCTGGGGTGGTGGTGATCACGCGTGCACGCGGCGAGGGCGGCGCACGGTCTGTGGGCGTGTGTCGAGGGTGGCGCACGGGCGCGCTCTCGGCAATGCTCGCAGAGAGGCTTAACATGGCTTGGGTGTGTGGTACAGTGGCTGGCATTGCTCGAGGCTGGGACAGGGAGTGGCGGTGGGGTGCATGCTAGCTCCTGGACAAGGTTGGCGGGGCTAGTTCTTCTCCTAGCTTGCTGTCCACACTGGGGTGACATGGTGAGGCTCGGTCTGCTCACCATTGATGACAATGGCCAGCTTACAGTGGTGCTAGAGGTTAGTTAAGGGTGCTAGATGATCTACTACGGCTAGTTGTAACCAGAGAGGGAACAAGGTTGGCCCAAAACACTGCTCAACATAGTGTTTTTGATTTTGTTGATTTAAATCTGCAACCTGTTTGATGAAATGGCCGCATAAACTTGAGTTTTGAATTTTGAAAAGATTTTTGGTGGGTGTGCTAGGCATGTGTTGAGGGTTCTGTGGATTCTTGGGTTTAGAAAATTGAGCTTGTTTGAGTGGTTTTTGAAATAGTGGGATCTTCCCTTATGAAATAGATTCAATTTTAAACTGTCATTTAAACTAAGCATTTAAATGTTTTTGGATGATCACAAAGTGGTCCTTGGTACCTTATTATGAGTACTAACAAGGGGTGTAAAGATCCATACATGTTTCTGTTAAGTTCTGAAAGTTAGAGATAGCCAAAGTAGGCATGGGAGTTAATTTGGCCAAAGTGACCATTCACTTAATTTATTTGTTTTGACTTGTTTGTCTTTGGGAAAAGTTTGGGGATTGTTTAGAGGATGTTTATTTCACCTAAGAATCATTTTACAAGCAAAGAAACATAGAATCATGGCAATTCAAAAGAATCCAAATTTTAATACACACACATATGAATGCTTTCATGTTTTTAATTAGAAAAGTTTTTGTTAACCCTAATTTTGATGATTAGAGTTTGATGATCCAAGTTTAATATTTTTGGGATGTTACAACAAGTGAATGCACAAAAGATCTAGCAAGCTATCGGCCCATCTCAGCGGCATGAAGAGCCTGCATTGGAAGCTGTCGGCGGCCCAGACTCTGCGCGGAATAGAAGTGTGGTTTTCACGGAGAACATGCAGCCCACGCTTGAAATGGCGGGTCCTCGATACCCCGTGGATGATATCATGGAGAGCGAACACGCTGAGCTGCATGTGAGATTAATGGGATTATCCATTAAGGTGGCGGTCGGCTATGCCTTACGTCCTGTAGAAGGTGGAACTTACCACTGCCGACTGATTCCAGATGGCTATGCTATTGTCGGGGTGGATGAGGTTGTGAAGGAATATGAGGAAGCACAACTTGACCATGCTACAGGTGAAGGGGAAATTCAACTGAAATTTGTAGTGAAAACAATCATTCTTTGGAAGAAGGAACACATCGTGCTTCCAAATTGGAGGCCACTGGCACCCCCACCGTCTCCACAGCGTCAGCAGTCTGAGCCGCCTCAGCCGTCTCCAAGTCATCAGAATACTCCCCTGTCGTCTCCAGCGCTTCAGCCATCTCCTGCGCGCCAGCCATCTCTGGCGCGTCAGTCATCTTCGGCGTGCCAGCCATCTCCTACGCGTCTCCATCTCCGGCACTTCAGCCATCTCCTCAGCGTAAGTGGAAGAGCACTGCCACGAAGAGCATCACTAGCACTGCCACGAAGAAATCCGCAGGAAACCGTACGCCAAAAAGTTTAAGAAACTACGTCTCGCAGCCTTCCACCAAGCCATTGCTGGTATTACCGTAGAATCGCAGCAACGAGGAGACCAATAGGATTTCGGAAGAAGAGGTCAAGAAATTCTTTGCACCTAGACGGGCCGAGCCAAAGGAGAAACTAGATCCGACAGTGGTGGAGAAGTTTTACAATAATATTTTGAAACCTGAAACTCCACTTGTGCCGGACTACGAGAGGCAAATTATGAAGGGGGATACAAGGCGGAGGGAGTCTGAAAGTAGCAGTCGTGCGGCACCCCAGAAAAAATTTCCCATGCTCGGAGAGCAGGGAAACCAATCATGCGCCCCGCTCTAAGTGTTCGACACATCGATAGCTCCTCCTGTAAATGGTTACGAGGCAGAGCTACAAAGAAAGGCCAATGAGATGGGAATGACTTACATTGCATATTTGAACATCATGGGAGACAACTTGCCCAAAGGCGATGCCAACCCCATACAACCATGGAAGTATGGGAAGAATCTCGTCAATAAAGAGGAGCTCAAGAATCTACCAACAAAAATGCGAAGATTGCATAAGTGGTACCTTGAATTTTGCAAGATGAGAAATGAAGAATGGATCACAGCGCATATAAGAGATCAGATTTTCTTGTGCGGAGACGACGAGATCAGCTTCAACATTCAAGACTTGCATTTTCTATTCAATCAGAAGGAACTCGAGAAAACTGCCATCAGCCTTATTGTGTGTAAGTACTATTTCTGTAATTTCTATCTCATCTCATTCAATTCATTAATTACATGTATATAAATGCTCACCATATATGTCTATACTATTATGCAGGAAAAAGGTTATGGAATGCATGAAAGGAGGCCCTTTTGACATTGGGTTCGTTGACCCAAATAGAGTTCATGAACAAGTGGTAAAACTCAAACCCGGGCAAATAGAAGATTTCTTGCTAATGTCTTTACTGAAACAACAAATCAAAAGGGAAATACTATTGCCTTACAACTTCTCGTGAGTGTTACCCTCTCTTGTACACATTCTGTTTCGGCTTACTCGATGTTACGTGTAACTGATGATGAGTTATGCGTGCGTAGGTTCCACTTTATTCTACTAGTCATTCAAGTTGACTCAGAAAAAGTCCTTGTCATGGACTCGTTACGGAAAAGACCAAGAGCTATGGGCAGACTTTAAAGAGATGATCCCGAGGTAATTTCAATCATATTATCGCACTAGATCGGCAACTTTCGTGACAACAAGTAATTAATTACTCCTTTATCTATTTTATGTGTCCGACAGGTTTTGGAAAAGGTTCACCGGAAGAGCCGTGGGTGAATGGTCAGAAGAACTAAAATTTGTAGACCAAAATGTAAGTAATACTAACTAGCTAGGTCTGCGTATCTCTTTTGTTCTGCTTTCAATTCCATTATGCTTTATTGATTATTATTTTGACTGAACTTTTTATTCTCGTAAAGTGCGCGTATCAGGGACCCGGCAATAACTTATGTGGATATTATGTTTGCGAGTTCATTCGCAACACGATATGTGCGACGGGCCAAGCCACACTAGAACAACTTAGAGTAAGTAAACAAAGTACGCAACATTATTTTATTACCATCGGTTGTGTTGAGTTTTATTCTTATATATATATATATTAACTCCATTCTTCATATATATTTAGATCGAACGGATGCAGGACCAACTCCTACCATTTGACCGCATACGAGCCATTCAAGTGGAATTGACGGGGTTCATACTTGATGAGGTCGTCACGCCTGGCGGAGAACTTTTTAGATATCCACCAAAATAAACGTGGACGGAGATGTTATATTGTATATATGCTTGAACGTGTTTGTCTTATACTTGATGCTTTCAACGTGTACTGAGAATACCACAATGACGATGTTTGTGTGTAATAATAGTTGCTTAATTATTCATGTACTCGTATGTACCAACGATGTATTTGTATACCTTTTCCGATCGATTCCCCCCTCCCCTTCCCGCTCCCGTCGCGCCGCAGAAATACGCCCAGAACGGGGCGGCGGCATAACTCTGCCGCGACAGAGATTTATGTCGTTTTTCTACCGCGGCAGAGAACCTTTAACACCGGTTCGTGTTACGAACTAGTGTTAAAGGGGGGGCCCTGAACGCTGCGGCAGCCCCACGTGCTTCACCCTTTAATAGCGGTTCTCTAACACCAAACCCCTAACAACGGTTTTGAAACCACTATTAAAGGCTTCTACGAATCGATGTTAGAAGCCTACCTGTGCAGTAGTGGTTGGAGGCCATCTCTGATCTCTTTCTCGTCATGTACTTCAACCTGTGTATATCTTTAGGAACGCAATGCGTAGCCCATCGATCTGCAAGCGGGTCGGCACAGCAAAAGTCGTCAACCTATTTTTCCTATTTTCCATTTCCATTTTAATCTCTTTTTTTGTTTTCTTTTTATTTTATGTTGCTTTCTATTTTAACACACCTTTTGAATTTCTTTTAATTAGAAATTTTTTTAATCTAAATAAATTTATCAAAGCTAAACTATTTTTGAAACTACATTTTTCTAATTTGAATTATTTCAAATCCAAACACTTTGAAATTTGTACAACTTTCAAATATCAATATTTTGAATTTTAAACATTTTAAAATTCAAACCTTTTCAAATATGAATACTTTTAAAAGAAAAATCTAAATTTAAAATAAAATAAAAAGGAAACAGAGAAAAAAACCGCAGGAAGAGAATCCGTTACCTAGGCCAGCTTAGGCCCTGTTCGGTATGGAGGAAAAACACAAAAAAATTGAAGGTTTAGTTTCCTATGGGAAAAATTCCTTTGGAGTGTTCGGAGCAAAAGAAAGTGAAACAACAATTTCTTAGGAAAGGTTTGATTTCCTGTGCTTTTGGTAAATGGGCGTTTGGACAAGCAATAAAAGACGCAGAAAACTATACGGATAACAACAATTTTTTAATTCGGCTGTCTCCCGGTGGAGCCATTGCAAATCATTAATTTGCATTATTATGTGAGGTATATACACTTTTAGTCATACAACTTGTACTATAGGAGCGTTTTAGTCTCGCAAAGTGAGTAAACCTAGTCCCACAACTTGTATCCTGAGAGCAACTTAGTCAAATTTGATCAAATTTTAGCAAGTTTAACTAAATTTATCCACCTATGATGTCATAATTTTTTAAAAATGCCTCCTATATATTTCTCTCTGACATTTGTGTCCTCCTTATGAACTGACGGACCTACCTGGCATTTGAGATACAAATAAAATAGTTAAAACTCTAATTGTTGATGGGAATTGAACTTGGTACATCTAGATTGCTGTACAAAAACACAAGCTACTATGCCAACTGATTCTTTTGTGATATATGAGGACATAATTATTTTATATAAGACGAGAATACACACACGTAAAAAAATGTAATTCAACGTATCAAAAACACCTTTAAAAAATATATACATATGAGCAATGATGTAAGCATTTTTATTATGCAAAATTTCAATCCCGATCGATTTGTATTCGGGCTGGAAAAATTGATAGGATTTAAAGGTGCATAATTGCAAACCCAGATCTCTAATTTTGTCCTTTTAGCCTAGAACATAAATTATTTTAAATTGAAATAATTTGCCATTTTTAGTCTTTCACAACTTTAGAACACGTATTTTTTATACCTAACTTTTTTTAAGTGCTTCGTGCCGGTGTACGTACGTATAGCCGAGTTAGGATGCATAAGTCCGAACATAATATATAAGAAACTCTCTCAAAAAATATAAAAAACGGGCGCTCTTCAAACTACACATATCAACAATTTTGTACAATGAATAAAAGTTGGTCCGGTTGAAATTTTGAACAATAAAAATGCTTACATCGTTGCTCATGTATACATATTTTTATTTTTTTAAAGGTGTTTTTGGGACGTTACGTGCGTGTGTGCTCTTCACTTATATAAAAGAATTACGTCCTTATCATATCTAACAATAGAATCAGTTGGTGTACTGGCTTGTGTCTCTATGCAGCAATCTGGAGGTGTTGAGTTTAATTCCCTTCATCAATAATTAGGGAGTTTTAACTATTTTATTTATACCTCTAATGACAGGTGGACCCGTTGGTCCGTATAAGGGCACAAATGTCAGAGAGAAATACATAGGGGTCATTTTTTAAAAATTGTGACGTCATAGGTGGATAAATTTAGTTAAACTTACTAAAATTTGATCAAATTGGATTAAGTTGCTCCCAGGATACAAATTGTGGAACTAGGTTTGCTCACTTTGTAAGATGTGGGACTAACAGGCTCCTATGGTGCAAGATGTGGGACTAAAAAAGTATATACCTCTTATTATGTTTAGCTACAATTTGTAACTTCTCCGATAGCGCACAACACATACATGAGTAACAGCCCGAGACTGGTCATAGTGGGGAGTAACTTAGACCAGTAACATGTGTATGTTACTAAACTAAGTTACTACCTTCATAGTGCAAAATAACATATGTGTGCTGTCATGCAAATGCTTATTTATTGCAATGTAGACTCATTTTGTCTTGAAATGTGTGATGTTATGGTAACATAGCTAGTTACCACAAGCATATCTCTCATTATTTAATTCCATGCCATGTCATCTAAATGCTTAGTTGACAATACATGTAGGACTATGTTACTAATAAAGCTACTTTCACTATGACTAGCCTGATGTCGCTGCGATAGCGACTTGCCTCTTGCATCAGCGAAAACTAAGTTCGGACTGGATGTTTCAGTTTTCCTCGCCTCCGCTAGCGACAACGAGTCATCCCTTTCTGTGACGAGGTCTTGGCCTCACCTTCGTTGGGGCACTGTGGCCAGCCGCGTCATTCCTATCGTCAACAAGGTCATTTGCGTTCTCATCTCCACCGAAAATTGTCATCTTCCTCATCTATGGTAGGCACCTAGCCCAGCTGTCCGCTAACCCTAGCCCACACCGCCACTAACTGGTCCGGCCCAAGAGCAGCTTGCTTGTAGAGGGTGTACGCTGCCCCTTTCGGGGTCGCAGCGAGCGGCATATAATCTTTGGCGTCCTACTATACAACGCTCGTAGCGCATGCTATTCCTGTTAAGGGTCCGTTCGGAACGGAGGAAAGTTGTAGGAAAAATGGAGGAACTCGGATTCCATAGGTTAAGAGCATCTCCACTCGCCTACCCAGGAGGCCGATCCAGATGCCGAAATTACGTTCGGACGCCGAAAATCAGCCAGTCGCGTACCCAAGAACCTGTTTTCGGCCGGATTTGGGCCAACTTTGGTCCGGACTACCCTGGCCGAACCCAGGATCCCGGGTATCGACGAGAATTCGGCGAGTGGACCAGCTTGTGAGCGACAGAAGCAGAGTCGCCGCCATCCTTCCCGCCGTTTTCCTTTTCCCTCTCTCGCCGCTACACACCTTGAAGGGAATATGCCCTGAGAGGCAATAATAAAATGTTTATTATGTGTATTCCAAGTATATGATAGATGTTTATTTTGCATGCTATAATTGTATTAATATGGAAACGTTAATACATGTGTGTTTAATAAACAAACAGAAAGTTCCTAGTTATGCCTCTCTCATAAACTAGTTCGTTGATTAACAAGATGATCACGGTTTCCTGATCATAGACATTGGATGTTGTTAATAACGAGATCACAACATTAGTGTAATGGTGTGATGAACATTCATCCGAAGTATAGCATTACGATCAAAGTCATTGAGTTTATATTGCTATAAACAAACTACGAAGTAGTCCTAATCCTTAGACCATGAGATCATGCCAATCACTAACACCGGAAGAGTTTCTTGTTGACATCAAACGTCACTCCGTAACTGGGTGATTATAAAGATGGCTTCAAAGCTACTAAAGTGTTATGTTGAGAATCATGGATCAAGAGTGGAATTTGTTCATCCCGATGACGGATAGATATGCTCTGGGCCCTCTCGGTGATATCACATTGGTTAGCTTGCAAGCAAGTGATTTGATCACTAGAATGTTATATCACGGGAACGAGAAAAGAATGATGTCAGTAACGAGATCAAACTAGGTATGGAGATACCGATGATCGAATCTCGGACATGTAATATATCGTGAAACAAAGGGATTAAGATACAAGCATAAAAGGTTCCGACGATCACAGGAAAAGTCATCTTTGAATGTGTGGGAGTCAGTATGGATCTCCAGGTCCCGCTACTGATTATTGATCGGAGAAGGGTCTCGATCATGTCCGCATTATTCGCGAACCGTAGGGTGACACACTTAAGGGACACTGGCATCCAGTTGGAGCAAATGTTTCATGCCGAAAGAATAAACAAGCGCAGGAATTTATTTCACTAGATACCGAAACAGGTTTTCGGGTGAAATTGCATAAAGTGGTTATGCATGTGAAATGGAATTCTAGCAAGGGGTTATTTGTGAATGTTTGTCATTAAAGTAATTGACAAAATTCTGAATAAAATAAAAGAGTTTTATTTAATGAGAGTTTGCATTAAATTTGGTGGAAATTTAATGGGAATTTGAGTGGACTTTTGAGTGGAGGGAATTTAAAGGACATTTTGTGAGTGGAGTGTCCACCCACATGAATGAAGGAGGGGAGGGGGCAGCCCCCATGGCCGGCGGCAACCCCCTTGGGTGCCCCCCTCCTCCTATAAAATGAGCCCCCCTCCTCACTTGTCTCTCACACCTCCTCGTGAAGGATCTCTCTCCCCCTCTAGAATTTATCCCCCATGGTCTCGGACTAGCGAGATACATGTTTCCGGTGGCTATTCAGCAAGAAAGGGTTGTGCTTCCGCTGCATCGCTGGAGCAAGGAGGCGGAGGTTGCCCGGTGTCTTGTACGTGTGTGCGAGCACGGATGCGCTGCTGCTTTGCGGCGCTAGGACTTCCTCTCGATCTTGAGATCGGCAAGAGATCGTCTACATCAACCACGAGTTGAACTCGTTAATCTTTGTCGGTCTTCAAGGGTATGTTCTCTACGGATATACATCCGCCCGTTGTTTGTATCTAGTAGATAGATCTTGGTACATAGTTCCCATCGTAGGAAAATTTTTGTTTTCTATGCTGTGAACCCTACAGTGGTATCAGAGCCGGATCTATGCGTAGATACTTTACACGGGTAGTACACATATGAGTATGTGGGCGATGATGATCATGTTGTTGCTCCTTTGTTGTAATTTTGGATATTGGTGGCATAGTGGGATGAAGCGGCCCGGACAAACTTTACATGTCCTCGCACATGAGACCTGTTCCACGCTTGACATGCAACTACTTTGCATAAGTGGCTAGTGGGTGTCTGACTCTCCTACTATAGTCAATATCTATTTTGCAACGAATTGTCAACAATTTGGTTATCCTCGGTGTGGTTCATGTTCGTAGGTAAGAACGGTTCTATCTCGAAAGCCCCAAGCCACGTAAAACTTGCAATGGATAAATTAGAGGCGTCTAGTTTAGATTGTTGCTGGGCTAGTGTTATGATATGGTAATGTTGTAAGTAGAAGTATGAGATGATACTCTTACAACACACATAGCATGTAAACTCCATAGACCTTGGATTTACACATATAGGTATGATAGTGATCATACCACGGTGCACATGATAGAGATCATATGCGGGAACCATATCATTTCACTAATAAACATGTGATGTTTGATAGCATCTTATATTGCTTGTTTAGCGCTTTGTTAGCATAATAAGATGATCCCTCTTTTAAATATCAAGATAAGAATGTGTTCTTCCTTTAGTATGCACCGATTATTTTTTCGTCGCTCCAAGACATCACGTGATGATCGAGTGTTCTTGGATCCACGACCATATTTCGGGTGTAAAACAGTTACACACGCTAATACTAAGGTTCTAACTTGGCGAGCCTAGCATGTACAGACATGGCCTCGGAACACGGACCGAAAGGTTAAGCATGAGTCATATAGTTGGTATGATGCCCATTTGATGCTCGCCTTTGAAGCTACACCGACTCACGTGATGATCGGACTTGGTGTAGTGGATTTGGTTCATGTAGTCACCAAAAAGGCACGAGGGATGTCGTTTTTGAGTGGGAGTTCATTCGTAATATGGATTAGTTGAACTCAATCTATCATACACTTAGTCTAAACTTTACAAATTCTGTTGTAGATGGCACCACCTGCTTTTAATTTCAATGTGTTTATGGAGAAAGAGAAACTTGCAACGAACGGTAGCAACTTTACCGAATGGGCCATGAATTTGAGGATTCTCCTCTCTGCTGCACAAAAAGCAATATGTGCTAGAAGCGCCGTTAGGCCCCCCACCTTTTGATGATGCCCCTGACGAGGAGAAGAATGTTTATCAGACTCGTCAGGAGGACCACAACTTAGTTCATTGCGGCATATTGTATGGGCTAGAGCCGGAACTTCGAAAGCGTTTCGAAAATGGCAATGCTTTTGATACAATGGGTGAGTAGAAAATGATTTTTGGCACACATGCTGCTGTAGAGAGCTACAACGCTTCAGAAAAGTTCTTTAGCTGCATGATGGAAGAGCACAGCTCCGTTAGTGAGCATGTACTCAAGATGTTGGATTACGCCGATAAGCTTGTGTCCTTGGGAATATCGATTCCCATTGACTTAGGCATCCATCGCGTTCTGCAGTCTCTGCCACCTAGCTATAAGAGCTTCGTGATGAACTATAATATGCAAGGCATGAAGAAGTCTCTCCCCGAGCTTCTGTCAATGCTTAAAACTGCAGAAGTGGAGATCAGAAAGGAACATCAAGTGTTGATGATCAATAGGAACACTGGTTTCAAGAAAGACAAGAAGGGAAAACGGAAGGGAAGTAAGGGAGGCAAGCCTGTTGCCGTGCCTGAAAAGAAACCCCGAGTTGGACCTAAGTATGATACCGAGTGCTACTATTGTAAGGGGACTGGCCACTGGAAGCGCAACTGCCCCAAGTATTTGGCAGACAAGAAAGCCGGCAAGGCAAACAAAGGTATATATGATATACATGTTATTGATGTGTACTTGACTAGTGCTCGCAGTAGCACCTGGGTATTTGATACCGGTTCAGTTGCTAATATTTGTAACTCGAATCAGGGACTGCGGAACAAGCGACCGCTAGCAAGGGGTGAGGTCAAGATGCGTGTCGGCAATGGATCAAGCATTGATGTGATCGCCGTTGGAACGCTGCCTCTCCACTTGCCGTCGGGATTAGTTATAAACTTGAATAATTGTTATCTGGTGCCTGCACTAAGCATGAACATTGTATCTGGATCGTGTTTGATGCGAAGTGGTTATTCATTTAAATCTGAGAACAATGGTTGTTCCATTTATATGAATGAAATCTTTTATGGTCATGCACCGATGATGAATGGTTTATTTCTTTTGGATCTCGACAATAATGTTACACATATTCATAATTTTGATGCTAAAAGGATTAAACTAAATGATGATATGTCCGCATATATGTGGCACTGCCGTCTAGGTCATATTGGCGTTAAACGCATGAAGAAGCTCCATTCGGATGGACTTTTGGAATCACTTGATTATGAATCATTTGATACATGTGAGCCATGCCTTATGGGCAAGATGATTAGAATGCTGTTTTCCGGTTCAATGGAACGGACGACAGATTTATTGGAAATCATACATTCTGATGTATGTGGTCCAATGAGTGTGTCGGCGCGAGGTGGATATCGTTATTTTGTTACTTTGACGGATGATTTGAGTAGATACGGTTATATCTACTTGATGAAACACAAGTCTGAAAACTTTGAAAAGTTCAAGGAATTTCAGAATGAAGTGGAAAATCATCGTAATAGAAAGATCAAATTTCTACGGTCCGACCGTGGAGGTGAGTATCTAAGTTACGAGTTTAGCACTCACATGAAAGAGTGTGGAATTGTTTCACAACTCACACCTGCCGGAACACCACAGCGAAATGGTATGTCGGAACGTCGTAATCGTACTTTATTAGATATGGTTCGATCTATGATGTCTCTGACGGACTTGCCATTGTCATTTTGGGGCTATGCACTAGAAACTGCTGCATTCACTTTAAATCGGGCACCATCTAATTCCGTTGAAAAGACACCGTATGAATTGTGGTTTGGAAACAAACCTAAGCTGTCATTTCTTAAAGTTTGGGGATGCGATGTTTATGTGAAGAAACTTCAACCGGATAAACTCGAACCCAAAGCGGAAAAATGCGTCTTCATAGGATACCCTAAGGAAACTATTGGGTATTCCTTCTATCACAGATCCGAGGGCAAGGTTTTTGTTGCCAAGAATGGATCCCTTTTAGAGAATGGATCAAGAGTGGAATTTGTTCATCCCGATGACGGATAGATATGCTCTGGGCCCTCTCGGTGATATCACATTGGTTAGCTTGCAAGTAAGTGATTTGATCACTAGAATGTTATATTACGGGAACGAGAAAAGAGTGCATGTCAGTAACGAGATCAAACTAGGTATGGAGATACCAATGATCGAATCTCGGACATGTAATATATCGTGAAACAAAGGGATTAAGATACAAGCGTAAAAGGTTCCGACGATCACAGGAAAAGTCATCGTTGAATGTGTGGGAGTCAGTATGGATCTCCAGGTCCCGCTACTGATTATTGATCGGAGAAGGGTCTTGATCATGTCCGCATTATTCGCGAACCGTAGGGTGACACACTTAAGGGACACCGGCATCCAGTTGGAGCAAATGTTTCATGCCGAAAGAATAAACAAGCGCAGGAATTTATTTCACTAGATACCGAAACAGGTTTTCGGGTGAAATTGCATAAAGTGGTTATGCATGTGAAATGGAATTCTAGCAAGGGGTTATTTGTGAATGTTTGTCATTAAAGTAATTGACAAAATTCTGAATAAAATAAAAGAGTTTTGTTTAATGAGAGTTTGCATTAAATTTGGTGGAAATTTAATGGGAATTTGAGTGGACTTTTGAGTGGAGGGAATTTAAAGGACATTTTGTGAGTGGAGTGTCCACCCACATGAATGAAGGAGGGGAGGGGGCAGCCCCCATGGTCGGCGGCCACCCCCTTGGGTGCCCCCTCCTCCTATAAAATGAGCCCCCCTCCTCACTTGTCTCTCACACCTCCTCGTGAAGGATCTCTCTCCCCCTCTAGAATTTATCCCCCATGGTCTCGGACTAGCGAGATACATGTTCCCGGTGGCTATTCGGCAAGAAAGGGTTGTGCTTCCGCTGCATCGCTGGAGCGAGGAGGCGGAGGTTGCCCGGTGTCTTGTATATGTGTGTGAGCACGGATGCGCTGCTGCTTTGCGGCGCTAGGACTTCCTCTCGATCTTGAGATCGGCAAGAGATCGTCTACATCAACCACGAGTTGAACTCGTTAAGCTTTGTCGGTCTTCAAGGGTATGTTCTCTACGGATATACATCCGCCCGTTGTTTGTATCTAGTAGATAGATCTTGGTACATAGTTCCCATCGTAGGAAAATTTTTGTTTTCTATGCTGCGAACACTACACACCTCCCGCCATTCTTCCGGAATATAAAAGACGTACATCTCGCCGTCTCTCTTCACATCCCCTCATACCACCACAATTCCGGCGAACTTCGGACGTTCGCACCTTTTTTCCTCCCCAACTCCGCCGAGAAGCCATGGCCGGCCGAAGCACGCTGTCGCCGTGGGAAGCCCGGCTGCTCCGCGAGGCGCGCTATACGGCCCCGCCGGACACTCGTCTCCCCCTAGGCTGGAAACTCAGCGTCGGCGGGATCCCCGTTCTGCCGGTGCCGGACGGGCAGGACCTCACCAGAGAGATCTAGGCGCCTCTCGCCGCCATGAAAGACCTAGAACTCGCCGGAGAGATCCAGGCCGCTATCACCGCCATGCAAGGCCTGACACTCGTCGAGGATCAGGACAACCTGGTCTTCTGGAGGCAGTTTTTCGCCGGCAGACGCCTCGAGGAACTCGCACGACACGACGGACCGTCGGGCTCGCCGCCGCCGCAGCGTAACAATATGGCTTACCGCCGCCGCTGGTGGAGCGTTCCAGGACGGACTCTCGCCGGAGTCATGGAGCACATCAAGGCCGGCAACAACCCCCGCCTCAGCATGTAGTTGCGACGTCCGGCGTCGACCACGGCGGCGTCCTTTTCTAGTTAACTGATGTATTATGTGCCCCTCGCCCTACTTTAACGAAATTCCGCCTATATTCGCCCATATTTCGCCGAGTTTAAGTGAATTTAGCCAAACTTGTACACGAGTGGGAGACTGGGCGTACCCAGGCCGAAAACGCGATTCGTCCGGCCAAAAATCGGTTCGATTTTCGGTCTGGGTACGCCCAACAAGTGGAGATGTTCTAAGTTTCATTTGAAGCGTTCGGGGCAGGAACTGTGAACAGTGAAACTTAGGAAATTTTTTGTTTCCTGCCGGTTTCCTACATATTTCACGTGAAAGTAAACATGAGTCTGAACTTTTTTTTTCCTGGGACCGAGGCAAGACGTCTTGCTGCGCCACTACAGCCCTCACCGAAGCCAGCCTCACCATGCCACTGACAGCCGGCCCCTTGTACTTTGTGGGACCCTTTCTCTATAATTTTTTTATATGAGTTGATGCTCCACGATTCCTATGTTTCGTTGTTCTCATCCGAACACCATGACAAGCTAGCTAATTCTTTGTTTTGCATTCCATTGAAAACTCCACCCAATTCCTATCCTATTTCCACGATTCTACTGTTTCTATGGTTTTACAATCCCATGTTCGGAACGGAGGAAAGTTGTAGTAAAAATGGAGGAACTCGGATTCCATAGGTTAAGAGCATCTCCACTCGCCTACCCAGGAGGCCGATCCAGATGCCGAAATTACGTCCGGACGCCGAAAATCAGCCAGTCGCGTACCCAAGAACCTGTTTTCGGCCGGATTTGGGCCAACTTTGGTCCGGACTACCCTGGCCGAACCCAGGATCCCGGGTATCGACGAGAATTCGGCGAGTGGACCAGCTTGTGAGCGACAGAAGCAGAGTCGCCGCCATCCTTCCCGCCGTTTTCCTTTTCCCTCTCTCGCCGCT
Organism: Avena atlantica; assembly: GCA_910589765.1. Taxonomy (NCBI): domain Eukaryota; kingdom Viridiplantae; phylum Streptophyta; class Magnoliopsida; order Poales; family Poaceae; genus Avena; species Avena atlantica. The sequence goes on along the minus strand of OU342738.1, from coordinate 347,513,340 downwards.
ACACACCTTGAAGGGAATATGCCCTGAGAGGCAATAATAAAATGTTTATTATGTGTATTCCAAGTATATGATAGATGTTTATTTTGCATGCTATAATTGTATTAATATGGAAACGTTAATACATGTGTGTTTAATAAACAAACAGAAAGTTCCTAGTTATGCCTCTCTCATAAACTAGTTCGTTGATTAACAAGATGATCACGGTTTCCTGATCATAGACATTGGATGTTGTTAATAACGAGATCACAACATTAGTGTAATGGTGTGATGAACATTCATCCGAAGTATAGCATTACGATCAAAGTCATTGCGTTTATATTGCTATAAACAAACTACGAAGTAGTCCTAATCCTTAGACCATGAGATCATGCCAATCACTAACACCGGAAGAGTTTCTTGTTGACATCAAACGTCACTCCGTAACTGGGTGATTATAAAGATGGCTTCAAAGCTACTAAAGTGTTATGTTGAGAATCATGGATCAAGAGTGGAATTTGTTCATCCCGATGACGGATAGATATGCTCTGGGCCCTCTCGGTGATATCACATTGGTTAGCTTGCAAGCAAGTGATTTGATCACTAGAATGTTATATCACGGGAACGAGAAAAGAATGATGTCAGTAACGAGATCAAACTAGGTATGGAGATACCGATGATCGAATCTCGGACATGTAATATATCGTGAAACAAAGGGATTAAGATACAAGCATAAAAGGTTCCGACGATCACAGGAAAAGTCATCTTTGAATGTGTGGGAGTCAGTATGGATCTCCAGGTCCCGCTACTGATTATTGATCGGAGAAGGGTCTCGATCATGTCCGCATTATTCGCGAACCGTAGGGTGACACACTTAAGGGACACTGGCATCCAGTTGGAGCAAATGTTTCATGCCGAAAGAATAAACAAGCGCAGGAATTTATTTCACTAGATACCGAAACAGGTTTTCGGGTGAAATTGCATAAAGTGGTTATGCATGTGAAATGGAATTCTAGCAAGGGGTTATTTGTGAATGTTTGTCATTAAAGTAATTGACAAAATTCTGAATAAAATAAAAGAGTTTTATTTAATGAGAGTTTGCATTAAATTTGGTGGAAATTTAATGGGAATTTGAGTGGACTTTTGAGTGGAGGGAATTTAAAGGACATTTTGTGAGTGGAGTGTCCACCCACATGAATGAAGGAGGGGAGGGGGCAGCCCCCATGGCCGGCGGCCACCCCCTTGGGTGCCCCCCTCCTCCTATAAAATGAGCCCCCCTCCTCACTTGTCTCTCACACCTCCTCGTGAAGGATCTCTCTCCCCCTCTAGAATTTATCCCCCATGGTCTCGGACTAGCGAGATACATGTTTCCGGTGGCTATTCGGCAAGAAAGGGTTGTGCTTCCGCTGCATCGCTGGAGCAAGGATGCGGAGGTTGCCCGGTGTCTTGTACGTGTGTGCGAGCACGGATGCGCTGCTGCTTTGCGGCGCTAGGACTTCCTCTCGATCTTGAGATCGGCAAGAGATCGTCTACATCAACCACGAGTTGAACTCGTTAATCTTTGTCGGTCTTCAAGGGTATGTTCTCTACGGATATACATCCGCCCGTTGTTTGTATCTAGTAGATAGATCTTGGTACATAGTTCCCATCGTAGGAAAATTTTTGTTTTCTATGCTGTGAACCCTACAGTGGTATCAGAGCCGGATCTATGCGTAGATACTTTACACGGGTAGTACACATATGAGTATGTGGGCGATGATGATCATGTTGTTGCTCCTTTGTTGTAATTTTGGTTATTGGTGGCATAGTGGGATGAAGCGGCCCGGACAAACTTTACATGTCCTCGCACATGAGACCTGTTCCACGCTTGACATGCAACTACTTTGCATAAGTGGCTAGTGGGTGTCTGACTCTCCTACTATAGTCAATATCTATTTTGCAACGAATTGTCAACAATTTGGTTATCCTCGGTGTGGTTCATGTTCGTAGGTAAGAACGGTTCTATCTCGAAAGCCCCAAGCCACGTAAAACTTGCAATGGATAAATTAGAGGCGTCTAGTTTAGATTGTTGCTGGGCTAGTGTTATGATATGGTAATGTTGTAAGTAGAAGTATGAGATGATACTCTTACAACACACATAGCGTGTAAACTCCATAGACCTTGGATTTACACATATAGGTATGATAGTGATCATACCACGGTGCACATGATAGAGATCATATGCGGGAACCATATCATTTCACTAATAAACATGTGATGTTTGATAGCATCTTATATTGCTTGTTTAGCGCTTTGTTAGCATAATAAGATGATCCCTCTTTTAAATATCAAGATAAGAATGTGTTCTTCCTTTAGTATGCACCGATTATTTTTTCGTCGCTCCAAGACATCACGTGATGATCGAGTGTTCTTGGATCCACGACCATATTTCGGGTGTAAAACAGTTACACACGCTAATACTAAGGTTCTAACTTGGCGAGCCTAGCATGTACAGACATGGCCTCGGAACACGGACCGAAAGGTTAAGCATGAGTCATATAGTTGGTATGATGCCCATTTGATGCTCGCCTTTGAAGCTACACCGACTCACGTGATGATCGGACTTGGTGTAGTGGATTTGGTTCATGTAGTCACCAAAAAGGCACGAGGGATGTCGTTTTTGAGTGGGAGTTCATTCGTAATATGGATTAGTTGAACTCAATCTATCATACACTTAGTCTAAACTTTACAAATTCTGTTGTAGATGGCACCACCTGCTTTTAATTTCAATGTGTTTATGGAGAAAGAGAAACTTGCAACGAACGGTAGCAACTTTACCGAATGGGCCATGAATTTGAGGATTCTCCTCTCTGCTGCACAAAAAGCAATATGTGCTAGAAGCGCCGTTAGGCCCCCCACCTTTTGATGATGCCCCTGACGAGGAGAAGAATGTTTATCAGACTCGTCAGGAGGACCACAACTTAGTTCATTGCGGCATATTGTATGGGCTAGAGCCGGAACTTCGAAAGCGTTTCGAAAATGGCAATGCTTTTGATACAATGGGTGAGTAGAAAATGATTTTTGACACACATGCTGCTGTAGAGAGCTACAACGCTTCAGAAAAGTTCTTTAGCTGCATGATGGAAGAGCACAGCTCCGTTAGTGAGCATGTACTCAAGATGTTGGGTTACGCCGATAAGCTTGTGTCCTTGGGAATATCGATTCCCATTGACTTAGGCATCCATCGCGTTCTGCAGTCTCTGCCACCTAGCTATAAGAGCTTCGTGATGAACTATAATATGCAAGGCATGAAGAAGTCTCTCCCCGAGCTTCTGTCAATGCTTAAAACTGCAGAAGTGGAGATCAGAAAGGAACATCAAGTGTTGATGATCAATAGGAACACTGGTTTCAAGAAAGACAAGAAGGGAAAACGGAAGGGAAGTAAGGGAGGCAAGCCTGTTGCCGTGCCTGAAAAGAAACCCCGAGTTGGACCTAAGTATGATACCGAGTGCTACTATTGTAAGGGGACTGGCCACTGGAAGCGCAACTGCCCCAAGTATTTGGCAGACAAGAAAGCCGGCAAGGCAAACAAAGGTATATATGATATACATGTTATTGATGTGTACTTGACTAGTGCTCGCAGTAGCACCTGGGTATTTGATACCGGTTCAGTTGCTAATATTTGTAACTCGAATCAGGGACTGCGGAACAAGCGACCGCTAGCAAGGGGTGAGGTCAAGATGCGTGTCGGCAATGGATCAAGCATTGATGTGATCGCCGTTGGAACGCTGCCTCTCCACTTGCCGTCGGGATTAGTTATAAACTTGAATAATTGTTATCTGGTGCCTGCACTAAGCATGAACATTGTATCTGGATCGTGTTTGATGCGAAGTGGTTATTCATTTAAATCTGAGAACAATGGTTGTTCCATTTATATGAATGAAATCTTTTATGGTCATGCACCGATGATGAATGGTTTATTTCTTTTGGATCTCGACAATAATGTTACACATATTCATAATTTTGATGCTAAAAGGATTAAACTAAATGATGATATGTCCGCATATATGTGGCACTGCCGTCTAGGTCATATTGGCGTTAAACGCATGAAGAAGCTCCATTCGGATGGACTTTTGGAATCACTTGATTATGAATCATTTGATACATGTGAGCCATGCCTTATGGGCAAGATGATTAGAATGCTGTTTTCCGGTTCAATGGAACGGACGACAGATTTATTGGAAATCATACATTCTGATGTATGTGGTCCAATGAGTGTGTCGGCGCGAGGTGGATATCGTTATTTTGTTACTTTGACGGATGATTTGAGTAGATACGGTTATATCTACTTGATGAAACACAAGTCTGAAAACTTTGAAAAGTTCAAGGAATTTCAGAATGAAGTGGAAAATCATCGTAATAGAAAGATCAAATTTCTACGGTCCGACCGTGGAGGTGAGTATCTAAGTTACGAGTTTAGCACTCACATGAAAGAGTGTGGAATTGTTTCACAACTCACACCTGCCGGAACACCACAGCGAAATGGTATGTCGGAACGTCGTAATCGTACTTTATTAGATATGGTTCGATCTATGATGTCTCTGACGGACTTGCCATTGTCATTTTGGGGCTATGCACTAGAAACTGCTGCATTCACTTTAAATCGGGCACCATCTAATTCCGTTGAAAAGACACCGTATGAATTGTGGTTTGGAAACAAACCTAAGCTGTCATTTCTTAAAGTTTGGGGATGCGATGTTTATGTGAAGAAACTTCAACCGGATAAACTCGAACCCAAAGCGGAAAAATGCGTCTTCATAGGATACCCTAAGGAAACTATTGGGTATTCCTTCTATCACAGATCCGAGGGCAAGGTTTTTGTTGCCAAGAATGGATCCCTTTTAGAGAATGGATCAAGAGTGGAATTTGTTCATCCCGATGACGGATAGATATGCTCTGGGCCCTCTCGGTGATATCACATTGGTTAGCTTGCAAGCAAGTGATTTGATCACTAGAATGTTATATTACGGGAACGAGAAAAGAGTGCATGTCAGTAACGAGATCAAACTAGGTATGGAGATACCAATGATCGAATCTCGGACATGTAATATATCGTGAAACAAAAGGATTAAGATACAAGCGTAAAAGGTTCCGACGATCACAGGAAAAGTCATCGTTGAATGTGTGGGAGTCAGTATGGATCTCCAGGTCCCGCTACTGATTATTGATCGGAGAAGGGTCTCGATCATGTCCGCATTATTCGCGAACCGTAGGGTGACACACTTAAGGGACACCGGCATCCAGTTGGAGCAAATGTTTCATGCCGAAAGAATAAACAAGCGCAGGAATTTATTTCACTAGATACCGAAACAGGTTTTCGGGTGAAATTGCATAAAGTGGTTATGCATGTGAAATGGAATTCTAGCAAGGGGTTATTTGTGAATGTTTGTCATTAAAGTAATTGACAAAATTCTGAATAAAATAAAAGAGTTTTGTTTAATGAGAGTTTGCATTAAATTTGGTGGAAATTTAATGGGAATTTGAGTGGACTTTTGAGTGGAGGGAATTTAAAGGACATTTTGTGAGTGGAGTGTCCACCCACATGAATGAAGGAGGGGAGGGGGCAGCCCCCATGGTCGGCGGCCACCCCCTTGGGTGCCCCCTCCTCCTATAAAATGAGCCCCCCTCCTCACTTGTCTCTCACACCTCCTCGTGAAGGATCTCTCTCCCCCTCTAGAATTTATCCCCCATGGTCTCGGACTAGCGAGATACATGTTCCCGGTGGCTATTCGGCAAGAAAGGGTTGTGCTTCCGCTGCATCGCTGGAGCGAGGAGGCGGAGGTTGCCCGGTGTCTTGTATATGTGTGTGAGCACGGATGCGCTGCTGCTTTGCGGCGCTAGGACTTCCTCTCGATCTTGAGATCGGCAAGAGATCGTCTACATCAACCACGAGTTGAACTCGTTAAGCTTTGTCGGTCTTCAAGGGTATGTTCTCTACGGATATACATCCGCCCGTTGTTTGTATCTAGTAGATAGATCTTGGTACATAGTTCCCATCGTAGGAAATTTTTTGTTTTCTATGCTGCGAACACTACACACCTCCCGCCATTCTTCCGGAATATAAAAGCCGTACATCTCGCCGTCTCTCTTCACATCCCCTCATACCACCACAATTCCGGCGAACTTCGGACGTTCGCACCTTTTTTCCTCCCCAACTCCGCCGAGAAGCCATGGCCGGCCGAAGCACGCTGTCGCCGTGGGAAGCCCGGCTGCTCCGCGAGGCGCGCTATACGGCCCCGCCGGACACTCGTCTCCCCCTAGGCTGGAAACTCAGCGTCGGCGGGATCCCCGTTCTGCCGGTGCCGGACGGGCAGGACCTCGCCAGAGAGATCTAGGCGCCTCTCGCCGCCATGAAAGACCTAGAACTCGCCGGAGAGATCCAGGCCGCTATCACCGCCATGCAAGGCCTGACACTCGTCGAGGATCAGGACAACCTGGTCTTCTGGAGGCAGTTTTTCGCCGGCAGACGCCTCGAGGAACTCGCACGACACGACGGACCGTCGGGCTCGCCGCCGCCGCAGCGTAACAATATGGCTTACCGCCGCCGCTGGTGGAGCGTTCCAGGACGGACTCTCGCCGGAGTCATGGAGCACATCAAGGCCGGCAACAACCCCCGCCTCAGCATGTAGTTGCGACGTCCGGCGTCGACCACGGCGGCGTCCTTTTCTAGTTAACTGATGTATTATGTGCCCCTCGCCCTACTTTAACGAAATTCCGCCTATATTCGCCCATATTTCGCCGAGTTTAAGTGAATTTAGCCAAACTTGTACACGAGTGGGAGACTGCGTACCCAGGCCGAAAACGCGATTCGTCCGGCCAAAAATCGGTTCGATTTTCGGTCTGGGTACGCCCAACAAGTGGAGATGTTCTAAGTTTCATTTGAAGCGTTCGGGGCAGGAACTGTGAACAGTGAAACTTAGGAAAATTTTTGTTTCCTGCCGGTTTCCTACATATTTCACGTGAAAGTAAACATGAGTCTGAACTTTTTTTTTCCTGGGACCGAGGCAAGACGTCTTGCTGCGCCACTACAGCCCTCACCGAAGCCAGCCTCACCATGCCACTGACAGCCGGCCCCTTGTACTTTGTGGGACCCTTTCTCTATAATTTTTTTATATGAGTTGATGCCCCACGATTTCTATGTTTCGTTGTTCTCATCCGAACACCATGACAAGCTAGCTAATTCTTTGTTTTGCATTCCATTGAAAACTCCACCCAATTCCTATCCTATTTCCACGATTCTACTGTTTCTATGGTTTTACAATCCCATGTTCGGAACAGGGCCTTAACGGGAATTGGGGTGAGGTATGTTGCCGAAGCTCGCCGGCTTAGGGCTCAAGGTGGGGGGATTCGCTGAAGCCAGGACCGACGGTGGGTTTGGTCAGAGGACAGGACGGGGGTCGGGGAGGCACCCATTGTGGGCAGCTTGGCTGGTGACGGTGGTAGGGGAGCCGGTCAGTAACAAAAAAGACCGGGTGGAACAAGTTGGTAGGCGGCAGCCCAAGATGACTCCTCTGTATACTAAAAGACATGTATACTGCAGACCGCTTGTATACTGCAAGGGTTAGTGCGCGTTGCGCCGAAATCCCCTTCAGCGGACGCGCTATTTCGCAGCGCGGGTGGTTCGCTGCAAAAGTGCCCGCGACGGAAGCGCTAATTTACAGCGCCAGAAACACATTTTGATTTAAAATAGTTCAAATAGAAGATCTAAAAACATTGAAAATACATAGATAATAAAAACAGTCTACTACTCGTCGTCGTCGGAGGTTGTCTCAGTCCAAATGTCGTCTCAGCGAGGATCATTTTCGCCCCAGGTCGTGTTCGGGTTGTCGAGCTCGAACTCGGCGATGACGCGGTTGCGGCGCCTGGCGGACCTACGCTGCCCCCTGAGGTAAGCGAAGAAGGCCTTCGTGTCGACGACGTCGCTGGGAACTGCTCCCTCCACTGGAGCATGAGCTCCTCGTTGCGCTCGGCGATGGCGATGCGGCGCTGCGCCTGGCGGTGGCGGCGACGACCCTCGCTGACGAGGCGTGGCGCGGGAGCTAGGAACTCCGCCTCCTCGACTCGATGTCCTGCAAGTTGAGGTCACGGCGTGGCCGCCGGAATCGCCACGCGGCCGCGTCGTAGGCGTGCGCCACCAGCTCCAGCGTGTTGAAGGTGCCGAGGGTGAGGCGGAAGCCGCCGGTGCGAATCTACGTGTAGAAAGTCACATTCGGACGCGCTCGAACGCTGCGGAAGCCCGATGATCCGCGGCGGCACGGCGACATCACGACGACGAACGAGCGGAGGTGGCGGCGACGAAGGAGAGCGGCGGTGACGCGTGGCGCGGGGAAGCGACGGGGCAAGCTGAAGAGAAGCGGTGGAACTTTCCGTGGTGGTTGGGTGAGTGCGCGCGAAGCGACACGGCAAGTTTGGCGTTCGGGATGCCGCGATAGCGCGCGCGGGAAAAAAATTACTTTCGCACGCGGGTTTGGCGCGTCCACTGGAGGCGCGCGGGAGGGTGCGCGCGCGGTAAAAGGCGGTTGAAACGCGATGGCACGCCGTTTCGCGCCTCTGTTGGATGTTGGAGATGCTCTAAGCTCTTCATTTGCAAATTTAGCCATGCCCGTCGTCACTAGTCCATGATACCGGCGCAAGTAGAGGTACACCGCGGGCGGTAATACCGGACGCTAGGCTTAATTTTTTTGCGAAAACGCAAAAGCCTTGCGTTTTGATTCATTGATAGAAAAAGAAGTTTGTACAGATATGTACAAGGCTCAGTAGAGCCACCAACCCATACAACACAACCCACTAGACCTATGGAACCACGGGGATCAAGGCGTGGAGGCCAATCGCACCGGCAGTCCCCCAGGAGCGTGCGTCGGTTTGAATGGTGGTGAGAAGGCGACCCATGTCAGGCGACACATGATCGAACACGACCGCATTGCGATGGTTTCAGATCCACCATGCCGTCAACATGATCAGCGAAGATGTCCCCTTGCGCATGGCGCGGGGGGTAGAAAGCACATCGTGTTGCCACCAGTCCACGAAGTCGTCTTCTCCATCCGGAGGCAGGGTCGTCGAACGTATCCAAGATAGGACCTCATGCCAAAGCGCCCGAGAGAAGGGGCAGCCAACCAGGAGGTGGGACATTGTCTCGACCTCCTGGTCACACAGGGGACAGCTTGGCGGATGCGCGAGCCCTCTTCGCGCGAGCCGCTCAGCCGTCCAACAGCGATCCTGACAGGCAAGCCAAATGAAGAATTTCACCCGTGGGGGTGCCCAAGTGTGCCAGTTAAGTTTTCAAGATCTCGAACTAATCGATCCCTGGAACAGGAATTCGTAGCAAGACTTGGAAGAGTATTGCGCGTCCGGCGTCCACCTCCAAAGGAGGGTGTCATTCGACTCGGCAAGCTCGACATCACGCACTCGGATCCATAACTGGACATACTGCCAGAGGGCAAGCGGGCTCATCGCGCCTCGGATGTCAGCAATCCAGCGACACTCCACAAGCGCCTCCCTCACAGTGCGGCGCTTCCTAGCGCGGCCGGGAATCAGCGCGAAAAACTCCGGCGCTATCTCTCCAATGGTCTTTCCATCTAACCACCGGTCCATCCAAAAGAGGGCCGTGGCTCCGTCACCTAACACCATCGTGGTAGAGGCGTCGAATGCCTGTAACTCTGCCTTGGAGAAGTGCATGTCTAGACCTCTCCAAGGCCGCAACGGATCCGTACGCATCCTCCAAATCCAGCGCATCCGAAGGCTGATCGCCAAGCGGGAGAGGTCGGGGACCCCAAGGCCGCCGAGGCACTTGGGTCTACAAACCTTGTCCCAACTCACGTGGCAGTGTCCTCCCTCGGCTTCCGCTCTCCCGGCCCATAGGAAGCTCCGAACAATCCGTTGGATTTGTTAAGTGTCTTCTTGTGGAGGCCCAACACAATGATGTGGTGAGGGGGATCGCCAGGAGCACCGACTTGACCAGGGTAAGGCGCCCAGCCTTCGCCGCTAATGCCGTTAATGCCGTTGACTTGACCAGGACGCTAGGCTTAATTTCCTGGTAGTTAGCCGCTAATGCCGTTCGATCCCAGGAAATTCGTTAGCGTCGACGCAAAAGCTGCCGTCGGCGCTTACTCTTGTTTTTTCCCGCACTTGCCTTTTTACGGCTTGTTCTCTTCTTCTGTTTTATTTCTTTAATTCATCTACTTTATGTATCCACGTTGGAGCCTTTGATCCATGCCTGGTCGCTAAGGATTTTGGCCAGAGTAACCACCGCTTAAGCGTCTAAACAAGCGGTTTGTGGTATACATGCCCTAAGTGTGTGCAGTGTGCGCGAAGTTGATTTTGCAAGGCTACAGAGATGCTCGCCTAGACACGGTAAATCCTATTCTCCGTGTAACACGGATTCAGTTCCACTGACGTTGGCATCATTTTGGGCCGGCCCAAATAACATATGCTTTTAGTCCTGGGTTTTACATATGGCGTATTTTTCTCTCAGCTATTCCATGGCTTTGGAATTTTCTAGAAGGTTCCAACGGTTTCTGATTCAATCTCAGCTACTTTTTTTTGTTGGTTTTATTTTTTCTTCCCTATTTATTTTTAATTTATTTTAATTTTCTGATTTTTACTTTATCTTTACTATTATTTTCAAAGATGCGAGTGCCTGGTGTCACACTTTAACAAATTACACTAAAACTACCACGGCCAACAAACTTTCTAAAACTCTCCCAACTGAAATACACATTTATCCATGCAATCCCAACAAACTCACTCTCACACTCTCTCTCTCTCCTACGAACATATACATTGCCCAACAACCTAGGCCCGTATCCAGAGCATGTTTTTTTTGCATGTCATATCCGGAGCACTCGTACAAGGCCTCCAAAATACCGGGTTCCCCAAAAAAAAATCCTTGAGTAAGCATTTGGTAATACAAAAATCTATAGCATTTACTCATAGGAATCTGCACGCGGTAGAAATTTTTGGCATTTAGTGGTAAATCTAACGTTGGGGAATAAATAGAATTTCAACTTATTTGAGTGACTACTATACGATGGTGATATGAAAAAAAATCATTGTGGTTGCATGTTAATGCCTCTACCAATGTTCCACTTTGGTGCCGTCTCTTAGCACTTCACCTTCGATTTATGTCTACATGGCGCATAAATATTACCGAGGAGAGAAGATAAATCATCTCATATCTATAAATTATCTTCATATAATCGAATACATATAGCTTTAAATATTTGATAAAAAATTCAAACCTGCCGTATCCGGTGTCAGACTTAAAGAAATTACACTCAAATTTCTACTCCACACCTCATATTTACTATGAAATTAAAAACGGTGGTGTCACACTTCATGCTAATTCATACCAAATGCCATCTAATAACATCTATGCATCTCTCGTCGAGTCGTGTTTCTGCCTCAACCGCCGCCTCTCTCTCTTCCTAAACATAGTCACCTCCACCCTCCGCCTCCTCCATAGTCGGTTCCCCCTTCTCCGGCCGGCCTCGCCGGTGCTGAGAGGAGTGGGGAACCTTATCTATGAGTTGAGTATTTGATAAAAGTAGTGTTTTTAATAAATTAGATTAGGGTGTTGCCGCTTCTCCGTTGTTCCTACCGGCTGCGCTGCAATCCCGCTATTGAATCCATATTTGAACAAGTGTACTTCTTGGTCTCTCAAAGTAACATGTATATGCTCGAGCCAGGGAGCATCCATGTGCGGTCCTCTCTGATGAGTAAATTCAAGCGGCTGTCGACGAGAACGACGCTTAGCTGTCATAGCATCTGTCATGCCTAGGTCACCGCTCTCTAATACGACAATTCTGGTCGACCACCATCGGTGTGCCATCAACAGCCACAACGGACCCATGTTCTTTCTCCTACACCATTCTACAATGTTCACCACCACATCACAAGCGTGGTCACTTTCCTGCACTAAAAACCAGTTCCACGAGGTGCCGCACGACCATGAGTGGGGGACGTGGGACCTGTGATGCCACATAGAACTAGATGTGACATTGCTAGAGGTCCTTCAGTTCATGTGCTGCCACATCAGTCCAATCGCCTCCATATGGAAAATAGTCGCCTGCTTGCCGCCTCCTCTGGAGGGTGATTTGCTGGGGGCTCATCGTCTCCTTTTCCGAGCTATGAGTCGTCTTCCGTAGAAGCACGCAGTCAGAGGCATGGCATACATGCCGAAGACTAGGGACAGGGATCTCCTGCCGTCCGCCAGAGTCATGATCATCTCTCACACCTACAAGTCTACAAACCACATAAATGGCTGGCATAATTTGCACAAGCTACCAACGTCATCGACTTGTGAATGACCATGCAACATAGCAACCAAGAGCGAAACGGGCGGGTGTGTGACTGCCGCTTAAGCCTGCACTAGGGAACACCGAGTGTGCTTGTGGACGACTAGGTAGGCCTCGAGCCGGCCATGAACGTCTCACGGTGGGATCAGCGTAGTCTCCTATGCGGCGAGGAGGCTAGAGTGACAGTGGCGCGCGTGGTGCTTCCGGTGAAGGTTGCATCGAACTGAGCATGCATGTGCTACCCCACTACCCCATCCTAGCGGAAGCTCTCCCTCCTCGAGTGATGGCTAGCACGACACTCATCTGCTCTGTTGTTCCGCCTCCCACCTCCTAAACCGGAGCCATTAGTCGTATTAAAGGATCGCCCTCTTTATTTTTACCATTGGAAAAGATGAGCGGCCAACATATTGATGTGATGTTCTTGTTTATTTTTTTACCATCACAAAATTCGTCATTTTTTGTTTACATATTAATTTTTATATTACCTTGCATACACAAACGTGTATCCGAATTTTCATACAAAATAGTATGAGATGCCGCTTCACTAAAAGCCAAATAAATTTCACATTAGTGGCCTTGAGTAACTAAAATAGTTTCACATCAACACCATTGTCAAATTATCGGCATTTTTTGTTTACACAATAAGATAAGACTAATTTCTCCATTGTACCTTGCATCTTTCCTTATCAACACAATTTCTTACTATAATTAGTCAATTCACATTTTAGAGATGATAATAAGATATAACCCATAGTACGACCTATTTTTATTGCCTTCTCTAGATTATGTGGAGGACTAAGAAAGGACCCGCCTTCTCTACCACTATACACACCCTTAGTAGGGAAAAGCATGGTGAAGTGGAGGCATTACCGTAAGTCGAACAATCTACCTTCCTCGTTGTCAACTAATTAAGATGGACATCTTTTTTGTATGGCATATCATGTTTCATTATCACGTCAGGGGTCTAATGCAGTGCCATTTCTCACCTGTAGTGAAAGGTACCAGTATTATCAAAATGATACTAAACTGACATGCGACAAAAGAACATAATGACCATACAAGGTGTCAAAGGAACCATAAAACAATAGACAGCTAAGGGGCGAAATTAGGGTTCTTGAGAGAGATAATTGATAAAAGAAAAAATATGATTCATTTTTTATACTCTGGTGGATGTGAGATTGATAATGATACATGAAAAAGAAAGTGAATAAAGAATGTACGATAACCAGTAAATCTATGTACAACTTGGGTGCTAACATTTGATGTCAGGGTCGATTTCCTGGCCATTAGGCCCGTCGATCATGTGATTTTGCTTAGTGGCACTACTAGATGAGTCATCGGGCGCTCCATCTTTTTTGCTGCTCAAATCGATTTTTCCAGCAATCGGCACTATCCAGCGCACCAAATAAATATTGTTAAACCCCTCAATTAGTGCTTTACATTGCGATGTGCCCTTGAGTGTACGCTAGGGTTATAGTCATGTTTTACAAAACATAACTACCATTTATCGATTTGTGCTCTTTTAAATCTTTTTATTGAGAGCCGTAGCAACGCACGAGTATTTAACTAGTTTTTTATGAATTTCTAAATTCGAAAATGTTAAATTCTATTTTTTTTTGAAAATGTTCATCTCTAAAAAAATCCATCTGAAGAAATTTAATTTTCAAAATGTTCGGTTTCATAAATTGTTTGATTTAAAAAAAGTGTGTATCCTTTTGTTGCAGCGTGTTGGAGCAGGCCATGAAGATCATGCTTCAAACAGATGGACATTCGGTTGCAGAAAATAGGAGCTCCCGGTGGCAGCAGCTGGCGACTGTAGGCCGCCGAACACCCCCATCACGCAAGTCCGTCTCCGTGGCCGTTGGGCCTAGTAATCACACCGTCGTCGCCACAGGCCTAGCATTGCGGCCCCTCATGTGGCAAAGGTGAGGGCAGAGAGGTTGAGGAGGCGGTAGCCTCTGCAGTGTCGCCCGAGTCACCTTCCATACGACGTCGCAGACGGGAAAACCTTATGAACTTTGTATATCGTTTGTTGGTTGAAAATAAATATCTTGTGACGCCAACTAGATCACGAAAAGCAAACCTGAAACGCTAATTGAAAGACTTGCAGATCAACGGATTCCGCTAAGATCACGCGACACAAGCCAAACTTTTTTCGGAGATAAAACTGCAGCAGATCAACAAAAGCACTTGAGCGGCACCAACCGCCAGATCAACAGAGCACACAACTCAACTCACGAAGCATTTGTTGAGACATAACACTAACCTATCTAGATCCAGAAGCTACCAGCCACAGATGTTTGCGCGCGCTCGCCTACAGAGCGAAGGCGGCAGCAGCGGCGGCAGCGCCGGCGGTGCGCAGGATCTGAAAATAGAGCTGCGGGTTGGCGAGGAACGCCGCTCGCGAGATGACGAACCCTGCGGCGCCGGGGGCCTTCATCGTGGCGCCGGCAGCCACGGCGACGGGCCAGAGGAAGTATATGCCGGCGGCGCCGGCAGCCAGCGCCCCGACGACGGCCGCGGCTTCCAGCGCGCCCTCGCGTGTGGTGAACATGCCCTTCGCCTTCTGCTTGAACGCGTCCATCTAGGGCTAGCTCGTTTCTTCTGTGGTGGGATGTTGGCTAGCTACCGATAGAGATGGAGAAGGTGGTGTATGTGTGTGTGTGTGTGGGTGTGTGTGTGTGTGTGTTATAAAGACGGAGGTGATCGAGGGGAACGAAAGCAGTTGCGCCACCTACCAATCGATACGGTTCCTCTTTTCCTCTTCAGTTAATCTTGTTTTAATTGCTGATTGCTGAGTCTGCCTAGTCCCGAAGCGAGATTCTTTAGTCACTCATAAATAACAGCGCTTCTCCTTCGCGTAAAGGAAAATTCTGCAATACTACTCAAATTTTAGGCGTATTTCCGATAAAAAGCTTAGGCGTAAATAATTTCAAATCAAAATAATTATACTCAGTACTGAACAGATGATTTGTAATCGTGACACGACAAACTACTCAATCCTAATCTACTTATTCAGTATACCAATTTCACCAGAGTTTCAGCACATATAGTCAAAAAACGAAAATATGCTTGCATAGTGGTACTCCTAGTCTCCTATACTCCTCGTTGACGAATAGTAATGCAAGCATGGAAATGTTGACGAACGTTTGGGTTAATGGGATTTTGTACCGTCACCGCGCCATGCACCTAAAGGGTGGCGCACGTGGGGCTGCCGCAGGCCTCAGCCCCCCCCCCCCCCCCCCCCCCCCCCGTTAACAACGGTTTGGGGCTGGAACCGGTGTTAAAGGTTCTTCTGCCGCGGCAGGAAAACGACATAAATCTCTGCCACGGTAGACTTCTGCCTCTGCCCCGTTCTGGGCGTATTTCTGCGGGAGAGAGGGGGGGGGGGGGGGAGGGGAAATCGATCGGGAGCGGTATACACATAAATCGTCATCGGTACATACGAGTATATGAATAATTAAGCAGCTATTATTATACACAAACATCGTCATCGGCACATACATCGTCATCGTTCATTTTGGTGGATATCTAAAGAGTTCTCCGCCAGGCGTGACGACCTCATCAAGTATGAACCCCGCCAATTCCTCTTGAATGGCTCGTATGCGTTCAAATGGTAGGAGTTGGTCCCGCATCCGTTCGATCTGAATATATATGAAGAATGGGCCTTCAATATATATATAAGAATAAAACTCAACACAATTGATGGTAATAAAATAATGTTGTGGACTTTGTTTACTTACTCTAAGTTGTTCTAGTGCGGCTTGGCCCGTCGCACATATCGTGTTGCGAATGAACTCGCAAACATAGTACCTACATAAGTTATTGTCGTGTCCCTGATGCGCGCACTTTACGAGAATAGAGAGTTCAATCAAAATAATAATCAATAAAACATGATATAATGAAATTGGAAGCAGAATCAAAGAGATACGCAGACCTAGCTAGCTAGTATTACTTACATTTTGGTCTACAAATTTTAGTTCTTCTGACCATTCACCCACGGTCCTGCCCGTGAACCTTTTCCAAACCCTGTCCGGCAAAGAAAATGGATAAAGGAGTAATTAATTACTTGTTGTCACGAAAGTTGCCGATCTAGTGCGATAATATGATTGAAATTACCTCTGGAGCATCTCTCTAAAGTCTGCCCATATCTCTTTTTATTTTCGTAACGAGTCCATGACAAGGACTTTTCCTGAGTCGGGTTGAATGACTAGCAGAATAAAGTGGAACCTACGCACGCATAACTCATCATCAGTTACACTTAACATCAAGTAAGACGAAATAGAATGTGTACAAGAGAGAGGGTAACAGTACTCATGAGAAGTTGTAAGGCAATAGTATTTCCCTTTTGGTTTGTTGTCTCAGTAAAGACCTTAGCAAGTAATCTTCTGTTTGCCCGGGTTTGGTTCTTACCACTTCTTCATGAACTCTATTTGGGTCAACGAACCCAATGTCAAAAGGGCCTCCTTTCCTGCATTCCATAACCTTTTTCCTGCATAATAGTATATACATATATGGTGAGCATATATATATATACATGCAATTAATGAAGTGAATGAGATGAGATATAAGTTACAGCAATAGTACTTACACACAATAAAGGCTGATGTCAGCTTTGTCGAGTTCCTTCTGATTGAATAGAAAATGCAAGTCTTGAATGTTGAAGTCGATCCCGTCGTCTCCGCAGAAGAAAATCTCATCTCTTATATGCGCCGTGATCCATTCTTCTTTTCCCGTCTTGCAGAAATCAAGGTACCACTTGTGCAATTTTCGCATCTTTGTTGGTAGATTCTTGAGCTCCTCTTTCTTGACGAGATTCTTCCCATACTTCCATGGCTGTATGGGGTTGGCATCGCATTTGGGCAAGTTGTCTCCCATGACGTTCAAGTATGCAATGTAAGTCATCCCCATCTCATTGGCCTTTCTTTGTAGCTCTGCCTCGTAATCATTTACGGGAGGAGCGTCCCATGTGTCAAACATTTGGAGCGGGGCGCATGATTGGTTTTCCTGCTCTCCGAGCATGGGAACTGTTTTCTGGGGTGCCTCACGACTGCTACTTTCAGTCTCCCTACGACGCCTTGCATCCGCCTTCAAAATCTGGCGCTCGTAGTCCGGCACAAGTGGGGTTTCAGGTTTCAAAAGATTTTTGTAAAACTTCTCCACCACCGCCGGATCTATTTTCTCCTTTGGCTCGGCCCGTCTAGGTGCAAAGAATTTCTTGACCTGTTCTTCCGAGGTCCTATTAGTCTCCTCGTCGCTGCGATTCCACGGTAAAACCGGCAATGGCTTGGCGGAAGGCTGCGGGACGTAGTTTTTTGAACTCTTTGGCGTACGGTTTCCTGCGGATTTCTTTGTGGCAGTGCTACTGATGCTCTTCGTGGCAGTGCTCTTCCGCTTACGCTGAGGAGATGGCTGAAGCACCGGAGATGGCTGACGGGCCGGAGATGGCTGCCGCGCAGGATATAGCTGAAGCGCCGGAGATGGCTGCCGCGCAGGAGATAGCTGAAGCGGCTCAGACTGCTGACGCTACGGAGAAGGCGGGGGTGCCAGTGACCTCCAATTTGGAAGCACAATGTGTTCGTTCTTCCAAAGAATGGTTGTTTTCACTTCAAATTTGAGTTGAGTTTCCCCTTCACCTGTAGCATGGTCAAGCTGTGCTTCCTCATATTCCTTCACAACCTCATCCACCCCGACAATAGCATAGCCATCTGGAATCAGTCGCCAGTGGTAAGTTCCACCAGCTACAGGAGGTAAGGCATAGCCGACAGCCACCTTAATGGATAAGCCCATTAATCTCACATGCAGCTCAGCGTGTTCGCTCTCCGTGATCTCATCCACGGGGTATCGAGGACCCGCCATTTCAAACGTGGGCTGCACGTTCTCCGTGGAAGCCACACTGCTTTTCCGCGCAGAGTCTGGGCCGCCGGCAGCTTCCAATGCAGGCTCTTCGTGCCGCTGAGATGGGCCGGTAGCTTGATGGCTCTGTTGTGCATTCACTTGCGCCTGCAGCGCCGCAAGTGCATGTTCTATCTGTGTCATCCGCTCTGTACGCTCTTTTTCTTTTCTGCTGCGCCATCTATAAGAGTCGCTCCAGTCGGCAAACCCATCCTTCCACGTCATACCCCCTGTGCCTCGTGCATGTCCAGGGTGTTCTTTTTTACCGATGGCGCGTGTGAGCTGGTCATTCTCTCTGTCGGGATGGAAGGTCCTGGCGGATGTTTCCTCGTATGCCGTGATGAGTTCAGTGACGGGTTTGGCAAGGAGGGTTGGGAAGATACACAATCCTGTTTCTGGGTCCAACCTTGCCCCGATTCCGTAGAACCAAGTCTTTGCACATAGGTCCCACCCATCTGTCTGGGGTGTGATCCCACTAGCGCAGGGCCTTCTCAGCTTCCTCCCACTTAGGCCTCTGAGATATGTAGCCACCTGACCCCGTCCTCTGGTGATATTCCTTCTTCAGGGCATTAAGCGTATTGGTTTCTGACCTCTTTTTAGCTATAGCACTTTTTTATATGTCTCAAATTCGGGCCAGTGAGGTCTTATCTTTGCATAATATGCATCTTCGAAATTTGGAGTCTCGCCAGATTTGAAAATTTTGTTCAATTTTGTCTTCCAGTTGCGGAAAGCGTCAGCCATCTTCTTTAGAGTCCACTCTTTGACCTTTTCCTTTATAACCGAGTTGTTTTCATCATCCTCTGGCAGAAGGGTGAAATTTACCAACAACGAATTCCAAAGCGTTTCTTTGGATCTGTCATCGACAAAGGTACCGTCGCCCTTCTTTGGCTTATTCCAATTTTCAATTATGATTGGGATTTGGTCCCTAACAAGAACTCCAGCCTGACGTACAAATTTTTCTGCGGCCTTCTTGGGCTCCATCGGCCTGCCATCAACACAGACTGCTTCGATCGTGAACTTTGCACGATCTTTCAATCGCTGGCTTGCGCCTCGCTTGCTCTTTTTCGTAGAAGAAGATGGTTGCTGGCTGGTCGATCCAGAGGGCTAAAAGAAGAAAGAAGCGTTAATTAATACATGTAGAAGAAGACTGTTGGTGGAAGTCAGCAGAGGCTTAATCAATGCATATACCTCGCCGGACTTTGTAACCACTAAATTGCGTTCACCGGAGTCTTCATCTTCTCCATGACTAGTACTTGAGCTGTTGTCATCATGTCCCTCCAAGTTCAGATATTGTGAGGTGTCCTCATCAATAATGTTCTCCATTATTTCTTCTTCTTCAAGGTTTCTACTAAGTGGATCCATAGTTTCTAAAACAATAATATTATCTAGAGTAAGAGTGTAAACATTCAAGTGGACTTGGATTCATACACAAATATACATATTATTCATACAAAAAATACACAAATAAATACACAAATGAAATTAAAACCCTAAGGATGCTTGATCATTTTAAACGAGTTCCGAGGGGTCGAAACCCTAATCAGGATGAGTCAGAGGTCCAATTTGTATACAAGTTTTAATCTATGCATGTAGTACAATTTATCGAGCAAACAAGTTTTAATCAGGATGAGTTAGCAATCCCACACGTTGCACTCCTCGCAATCTATCGAGCAAACAATTTCATACAACATAAACAATAGCACATAGAGATCAAACAAATGCAACAAATGCATGCATGGTAATTTAATAAGTCACAATGGTTGTTACTTTAGTTCTCTAAACAATACTGAAGTATATGATGCATGCAAGAGGCCAATTAATGCAATGGAGTATTTGTTATTAATAATTACTTGCCAATATAGGGTTTTTAATAGTTCTGTTGTAACGCCTGTTCTAACCGTCGAATTAAATTGGTTTCTTGGGTTTACTGGATAGAGGACATTAATACGAACCAGTAGGCGTTGGATTCACCCTAATCAGAGTTACAAATATTTTCTTATGATTTAAATAGTGTTTAATGGGTTTTAAATCATTTAAATAGTTTCTGTTGTCTAAAAATCAAACTAAAATCAGATATATAATCCCCACGGGGTTGTGATTCCATGGACATATTATTTGTAATTTTCTGAACATTATTTATTTTCTTATGAATTTATTACTCTAAATAAGCCATTATACCATTTATTTAATTGCTTAAAAACCTTATATTATTTGGCTTAACCATTTGCATATTGATGATCTACACACAATTGTGAATCCATAGGTATATTATTTGTGATTTTCGGACCAGTAGATATTTTACTATGAATTTATTAACCTAAAAGACCATTAAAAATAATTAAATTATTACAGTAAACACGTACTGTAAAAGTTAAATCCAACTTGATTTTAATAATCTACTCAATTTTCTGAATTCATTGATATATAATTTGCTATTTTTGGATCTACGAATCTTTTTATATGATTTTTGCAAGATTATACAATTTTCTGCAATTTTTATCTTTTCTTCTATTTTTCAGGAGAGTCAATGTTGACTGGCGCTGTGTCATTGCTGGCGCGGCAGACAGGTGGCACATTCTGGTTTGCTGGTACCCTTTCGACCTGGGGACAGATGGTGGCCGTCGGATCTTAGATTGATCGGACGGTGCAGGGCGTCCGAGGCGAGACTCACCGGTGGGGTGACGTGGAGGCGGCGGGCTCGTCGGGCGACGGTGCTAGTGGCGGATGCGGCGGTCTCCGGCGATGTCGAGGTGGCCTACGAGAGGCGGGGTACTATGGCGAGAAGGTTGGTGGCCTCGGCGCTGTGGATTGCTTCCTCGGGCGACAGAGGCAGACGGCTGGAGACGGGCGGCGTCGGCGGTGCTCCGGCGAGGAATTGGGCGCGGTCGGCTGCTCCTGCACGGGGAAGAGGTGGTCAGGGCGATGTGGTCAAGTGAGAGGGAGAGGTCATACGGAAAAGAGAGGGTCAGGGGCGACTGCCTCGTCGAGGACCTCGAGCTCCGAAGCTCGATAATGGAGGCGGCGGTGGCGAGATTCGTGCCGGAGAGAGAGGTGGGTGACAGGGCCGACGATTCGGGGCACCCACGGACGATTCCTCCCTCACTCTGACGGCGATGGCGGCCGGCGGTGGCTTCTCTCTGCTCCGATGGGCGGTGGCGGCGCTTCTCTCTGCTCCGATGGCACGCGCGGTGGCGGTACGATGGTGGTTGCGGTTCGATCTGGCTCTGGGGGGAAGAAAGGAAGGGGAAGGCGAATTTAATACCCCCCTTTAACACCGGTTCGTGGCTGGAACCGCTGTTAAAGGGGGGGGATTCCGTTTCGCGCGCACATTTATTACCCCCCCTTTAACACCGTTTCCAGCCAGGAACCGGTGTTAAAGGGGGGTGCGCGCGCGAAACGAAATAAATGCGCCCCCCCTTTAACACTCGTTCGTGTGTGGAACCGGTGTTAAAGGGGGGGCATTTATTTCATGCATTAAAGGGGCATTTTTAATTCAAAAAATATGATATGAATTTATATCTTTTTCATTTCAACTCAGAAAAAGATGAATAATATATCATAATTTTCAGAAAAATAATATCTATTCATTCATGTAAATCATTTTATATTTACTTTACATGAAATTTTTCAAAATAATTAAAACACTTACATATAAATTTTGATTATTCGATTCCAACAAAAATAAATTGTTAAATCCTAAAACTTTGAACATAAGAAATATTAAGCATCTAAAAATAAATCTAACCCTATTTTATTAGATCAAATCATATTTTAATGCCGCATCTTTTGTATTAACATTTTTGAATTGATTGGATATTTAAATGTCGCATCTTTTGTATACACTTGAATCTCACCAAGCCTCGCTCAACTTGCATTGTTTTTTGATAAAATAGCATATTGTGAACCTAAAAATGATTTTTGTAAAAAATCATGAGCATCGTATCATGTACCTGTAGTTCATATCTGACCCACTTCCTCCCGATTCGGTAGGAATTTGTCTTTTTCACCAGAGGTGGACGGAAAGGTTTCAGATCTCCCTGTTGGTACATTGTGCATATAAGGTGGTCTAGTATTTTTGTAAAATGTGTTGGTGGTTTTTTGAATTAGCCATTTGGTGGTTGCTTCACAAAACCGTCCGTTTTTATGCTCGGAAAATGGAAAATGCCTTTTTGGTGCGATAAAAAGGAAAACTTCCTCTTGCAACATTGTTTGCCATGCCATGATGCATATGTATGCACAATATGGCCATATTATCACAAACTATGCCTTGATTCTAGCCATAACATTGGTCATTTGACCCGAAAGCCAAGAAACCTCGAATGAGATAGGTCATTTTGTGAAGGTTTTTTCGAGACATAATCAATATACAAAGTTTGAGATTTTTTCTTCTAACTATGTCACATAATATAACACCACGCGAAGGTTTCGCACTGTTTCGATCTTTTTTTTTTATTTTTTTATCCCCGTTTTAAACTATCGACAAACTTTGTCGAACAACGGGCATGATGATTCTTAGCTCGGGGCCAAGCCTCGCTCAATTGCATTGTTTTTTTGATAAAATAGCATATTGTCAACCTCTAATGAGAATGCAACTAATAGTAAGTTACATAAAGCCGAACTGAAACTGAAAATTAAGATACATAAAAGAACTGAAAATTAAGATACATGGCCAGATTAAGTAACAATCGGCCAAACTTGTTTCGGAATGTTGGAGTGATTCAGTCATGCTCCTGCCTACACCTGTAATACTCGCCACTGTAGTCGTCGTACTCGCCGCCGCCGTCATCGCTGTCGTCGTCGGGGTCGCCGTAATTGAACCTCTGGAGAGTACGCGTGGGCTGGACTTGAGGGTAGCGCGTGGGCTGGACTTGAGGGTAGCACAGACGGGGGTTAGAGTCGGCGACAGTGTCATAGGCCATGACGCTCTGGAGAGTCCGACCGCGCCGCCATAGCCGACAGCCGGCCTCGTTGAAGCTAGGAGGAGGTGGGCCGTCCTCCTCGTGCCTGGCGAGCGCCCTCTCACGCCGATCCACGAAGAAGGCTTCCCAAGTAGGGAAATAGTCGGGATGCCATCTGGGATTCCTCCACTGCTCCAGCGTGAGCTCGAAGTAGTAGTGGTTCGTGATGGCCAACCGACACGCCACACCTAGAGGGACAGTAGGAACCGACACGCCTTCGACGCTCAGCATCCAGCCGACGAGGACACAGTAGCCCGACGGGTAGGGGTAGTTCGAGGCGCAAAGCGCCTCCGCCTCCCTGGGGGTTAGTGCTACGGTGGAAGCCATGGGAAAGAGTGATGAGGTTGCAGATATGAGTCTAGAGATGTGCAATGACAATGGAGGCCAACCCTACATATATATATAGTGAACTAGCGGGAAGAACTGGCGGGAAGAAAAATGGCGGGAAGAAGAACTGGCGGGAAGAAAAATGGCGGGAAGAAAAATGGTGGGAAAAAATGGCGGGATGAACCTTTAGTCCCGGTTGGTGTCCCGGTTGGAGACACCAACCGGGACAAAACATGAGTCAGCACTAATAATAGCGGTGAGTGTCGACATTATGTCGTGCGGCGTGTACCTTGTCCCGGATGGTGTCACCAACCGGGACTAAAGATGAACCTTTAGTCCCGGTTGGAGACACCAACCGGGACTAAAGATGAACCTTTAATCCCGGTTGGAGACACCAACCGGGACAAAACACGAGTCAGCACTAATAATAGGGGTGAGTGTCGACATTATTTCGTAAGTGTCGACACTATGTCGAGCTGCTTGTACTATAAATAGGCATCCTTGTGAGTCCAGTCCTCCAGCCAGTTTGAGTCTATGCCTTACCTCCTTTCGAGAGCAGGGACACCACTACGGCCAGTTTCAGGGAGATGCCGACGGAGCCCAGTCCTCCTACATCTCCGAGAAACTGGTCATAGAGGCACTCCCTAATATGTGAAATTAGTTAGCTCCCAGGTGTATTGATCTAGTTAGAGAAGTTACAAAGCTGCAAGATGGTTTTTGAGAGCAGGGACACCACTACGGCCAGTTTCAGGGAGATGCCCACGGAGCCTAGTCCTCCGGCATCTCCAAGAAACTGGTCATAGAGGCACTCCCTAATATGTGACCGCGCGCGTTTGGAGATCAGATCTTAATGGTAAGTAATCGGGACAACTTCTTCTCATAGTCCCGGTCCATCCACAAAACATGACTAACACTCAAGACATGTATTAATATTAAAAACATGAACTAGAGTTACATAATATGAGCATGAACTTCTTGGCATATGTCCTTCCTTATGATCGCTTCAGACGTAACCATGGAGCATCTTCTTTACTTAACAGAATGCTTGGGTCAGTTTTCAGTGTGAAGGGAGGAATTTCATCAAACTTATTATAATCTTCTGACATGTCTGTCTTGTCCTCGATTCCCACGATGTTTCTTTTCCCTGAAAGAACTATGTGACGCTTTGGCTCATCATATGATGTATTCGTTTGCATATTTTTCTTTTTTTTTGGTCTGGAGGACATGTCCTTCACATAGAAAACCTGAGCCACATCATTGGCTAGGACGAATGGTTCGTCTAAGTTCTTGTCTACCTTCATAAGATTGTTGAGATCCACCGTTGTCATTCCGTACTTCTTGTCTACCTCAACCCCTCCTCCTGTTAGCTTGACCCATTTGCATCGAAACAAGGGGACCTTAAAATTAGGTCCATAGTCAAGTTCCCATATCTCCTCTATGAACCCATAATACGTGGTCTTTTGCCCATTGTCTTCTGCTGCATCGAAGCGGACACCATTGTTTTGGTTGGTGCTCTTTTTATCTTGGCCTATCGTGTAAAATGTATTCCCATTTATCTCGTACCCTTGGAAAGTACATACAGTCGAAGATGGTGTCCTGGCCAACAAGTACAGCTGATCCCCAACAGTGGTGTTATTCGTGAGAAGTCTGTGCAGCCAGCCGCCAAAACTCGTCATGTGTTCACTTATAATCCATTCATCAGACTGCCCCGGGTGTTTGAGGCGTATTAAATTCTTGTGTTCATTGATATACGGGGCAACCAAGATAGATCTTTGTAAAACTGTGTAGTGTGCTTGATTGAGAGAATGCCCGTCCCTACATATCATTGCTTTACATCCTAGGGTGCCTTTTCCACGCAGTCTCCCCTCATGTCGTGATTCTGGAACACCAATCGCCTTAAGGTCAGGAATAAAATCAACACAGAACTCAATGACCTCCTCTGTTACATAGCCCTTGGAGATGCTTCCTTCTGGCCTAGCACGGTTATGAACATATTTCTTTAAGACTCCCATGTACCTCTCAAAGGGGAACATATTGTGTACAAATACAGGACCGAGAATGGCAATCTCTTCTACTAGGTGAACCAGGAGATGCGTCATAATATTGAAGAAGGATGGTGGGAACACCAACTCAAAGCTGACAAGACATTGGGCCACATCTGTTTGTAACCCTGGTAGGCTTTCTGGATCGATTATCTTCTGAGATATTGCATTGAGGAATGCACATAGCTTCACAATGGGTACTCGAACATTTTCAGGTAGAAGCCCCCTCAATGCAATCGGAAGCAATTGTGTCATAATCACGTGGCAGTCATGAGACTTCAGGTTTTGGAATTTTTTCTCTGCCATATTTATTATTCCCTTTATATTCGACGAGAAGCCAGACGGGACCTTGATACTGCTCAGACATTCAAAAAATATTTCCTTCTCTGCTTTGGTAAGAGCGTAGCTGGCAGGAGTTAAGTGGCATCGTTTACCCTTCTCGTTCTCAGGATGCATAGGCTCTTCAGGGGCTTTCAGACGTTGCTGGTCCTGCCGTGCTTCCGGTGTATCTTTTGTCTTCCCATACACTCCTAGAAAGCCTATGTGGCATCCCGCAAAACCACTACTAGAAAATCGCTTGTTGTTTTATGTTCGAGCATCATCATTACATCATCATGCAAGCTTTGCCTAAAACTATTTTCGAAAGTCCCTATTTTTGTCTTCTAAAAATATCCCTTTCTTTATTCAAATGCGAAACCCTGTTATTTCCGGATATTTTATTTGTCTAAAAACGGATTGCAAAAATCCTTTAAAAATAAAATAAACATGAAAAGTTTTATTAGGGGAGGCAGCCGGCCAGGCCCAAAGGCCCAGCCAACCAGCCTACAACCCCAAACCCTAATTCTACTCTACCCAACCCTAACCCTGATTCCCAAACCACCCAACACCCCGCCGCCGGATGCGTCCTACCCAACCTCCCGCACACACCCAGCCTGGTACACACGCACACAGCACACACGCATCGCACGCACCCGACACGACCCAGGACAAACCCACGCTAGCACACCACCCGGACCAACCCCGCGTGCCCCCCACCAACCCCGCATGCGACCGAACCGCCTCCTTCCCCACCTCCTCTGCCCCGCATCGTTCCCCCACCCAGCGCCGCCACCACCTCTCGTGCTCGCCTCTGCATCCGCCTGCGACCCCCCTCGCCGCCGTCGCGCTTGCCCCCGACGCTCCTCTTCCTCGCCTCCTCTCGGGCTGCCGCGTCTCCCTCCTCCCGCCGTCGGCCTTCTCTCCGCCTCGCCAGGAGCTCCTCTGTGCTGCCGCCGCCGGCGTCCCCTCCGCAGCGACCTCGCCTCCGCCCTGCCTTCCTCCTCCTTCGCCTCTCCCGGCCGCCGCCTCACCGGCCCCGAGCCGCCCGGCGCTCGCCGCCTCGCCCGACCCCGCGCCCACCGCTCGGCCCTCGCTCGCCCGGGGCCGCTCCTCTGCCCGTCCTCCGGCCGAGCCGCGTCGCCCTCCCCCGCCTCCGTCGGCAGGTCCTGCGGTCGCCGTCGTCGGCCCCAGGCGCCGCCAGGAGCCCGCCTCGAAGCCTTCTCCTCCGTCCGTCGCCCGGCAGCGCGGCCCGCGTCCTTCCCCGTGCGTGTCTGCGTGTTCAGGGCCAGCTCGAGGCATGTGCTCTGTTTGTGTCTCCCTGGTGACAAGATGTGGTTGTTCTGAGGCGATTGTGCAAGATACCCTGTGAGACAAGACCGACAATAACGAGTTAAGTTCTTCCCAACTGGTGGCACGCCAAGATCTGCACCGGAGATCTCCGGAACTAGAACCGAGTTCGCCTTCGGCAATCGAGCTAGATCATCAAGTGCTCCATCCCAGCCGACAAGACCATCGCCAGGAACCCGAAGCAGCCCAGAGTACCACTCCAAGGCCACCGACAAGATCTTCGACACGGAACCGAAGACCGCAGAACCCCAAGGTCGTCGACATGGAACTGACAAGGTCTACTACATGGATTCGAAGACCGAAGCCGACCCGCCAAGTTCTTCCCGGATCCGAAGACCCCGGCACCCGATCCACTCAAGTTCGCCATCGCCGACAAGATCGACCGCTTGGACCCAAGTTCTCCATCTTGTATCCGATCCCGTCAAACCCTGAGCCCCTGTCGGACCCCGAACCCTCGGAACCAAGCTCGCCGAACCCTAATGTGTGACCCCCTTTCTCGAGCCCTATTTTATAAATGTAATATCAATTTGTTGCATATTGAATTGTTCATGCTTGCATACATATTTGTGTGGTTTGGGGGCCTTAGGCCGATTCACCATATAATTAAATATGGGGCCCATATGCGGACAAATCTAGTCTTATATTGGCCTCATTTAAATTTGTGTAGCGAACCGGTGCTATGTTTTGCCATATTAAGACAACATTTAAAATGCGGGGTAGCTAAACAACATGAACCGTTTAATTAATTGTCGGGACCCCCGGTTCCGCTTAATATGGCCTAATCGCATCGCATCCTTTGCCATGTCATACATCATACATGCATCATGCCCGATCTTTTGCCAAAGTATTAAATAGTGCATCCGATGTTTCTTCTAGTGTTTTGCTTCTTCGCGGATAAGATCGATGAGTGATGTGAGCTTCGCCCCGATCTTCGGTTGAACCTTCGGCAATGTTTTCAGGCGAGCATCTCCCCCCTTTCTACCTATCTTACTTTTATAATATTTATTCCCTCCTGTTGATCTATTGCTATCTGTGTTGCGATGCTCTAGTTTTCGTACCCGTGATATCCCTTGTAGCCTTATATTGCCTTGGACACCTCCTATTACCTGTTGTTTGGTAGATAGTTGGACCTGCGAGTCGTAGTCGCTTGCTCAAGTGCTGTTGCGTGTCGCCAAGTACCACAGTTGTTGGAGTATTGCCGCATGTTTAATGTTGGAGATGATCATGGCTTTAATTATCGTTTAATTCAATTACTGTTTAATAACTAAAATTGAAGTAGGTAATGCAAAGGCACAGGTGGGCAATAGATGTTATTTGGTTATTAACCGTCCACTTGTGTCCCGTAGGACCCCGAGTTCTTGACACCTGTTCCGAGATCGAGCGCGCTAACCACATGTGGGATGTATGGGCACCCCATCGATTTAGTACCTGATTTCAAAGTACTGTACTGGGGGCCACAAGTAGTTTGGGGCTTTATTACTATTCTGTACTTATGCCATGCTTTACTGCTTTATTTAAATTGTGCGAGGTACTGCACGTGTACTGTTTTGGAAGCGGAGTGTTTTCGCGGTATCGACAAGCCCGAGAGTTTCGGGTTCCCAGTCGTTTACAGCCACTGACGCAAACCCTGAGTCCGTCTCGGAGACCGGCCGACTTCGTTGCGGGTAGACTTGGTGGGGTGGCCCCCATGTACTTACTTTGGGTCTGGGAAACGTCATGACTTAGGCCCCGCCGACATACCGATGGGTGTATGTTAATTGATCTGGCAAAAAGGGTCGAAGTGCTTGTGGATACTTTGGTGCACCCCTGCAGGGTTAAATCTTTTCGAGAAGCCGTGTCCGCGGTTATGGACGACTTGGAGCACAGGTCTCGATCATAGACAACTATAACTAAAGTTTACTGTTATAAATTGACTTGTATCCGATATGACTAGTAATCAGCTTCACTACAACGGAATGGCTAAATAAAAATACCAACAACTGCTGGGTTTTGGGATATCTCCTGCTAATTGTATCTGACTAGTAAGTGTTGCAACTGCAATGGAATGGTTAACTAAAAGTGCCCACTGCTTATTATTTCAGGACGACTATCCATACCTGACTAGTAATTGCTGCAACGATAACTGAATAAATAAAACTGCCAACGGTGTGAGTTCCTCGGTTGAGTTCCTCGTTTGGTCTCGAGGGGGAAATACCAGGATGGGTTTGTTTGGTGGTAGTAACAGATGGTTCCGAATAGGTCTTTCTTATCCCTCTCTGAAAGCCGACAGTTATCTTGAGTCTCTATAGGTTGTTTAGTGCATGCTGCGCTGCCGCTCAGTCCACCATACCTATGTAGGCGAGGACCGCCGAATTCTAGCCTCGCCGTGTACTGGCCTCAGTACTGACCGCTCTCTCTTTTTACTTTGCCCTTTGTCGGCACCCCTTTTGTTTAAGCAGGTTTTGAGATCGACGTCGTTAGCGGGGTTACCCTTCCGGCTTGGCCTGGGCAGGGTTATGGACGCCATTGGTTATTCTTCAGGGCTCTCAGCCCCATTTGCATATTGTCCGTAGCTGGACGCTCTATCATTTTCAAGGTGATTTGGATCTTTGTTCTGTATATCTGTATTCTTAACTCATGGAGTCGTGTTGTATATATATATCTGTTCTGTGGGTCCCATCGAGGACTGTTGCATAATGTTATTACTTCGTTTTCCACCCGCACGAAAGTGCCTGGTGGGCACCTTTGAATCGTTTCTATGCGGGTTTGGCGGGAAGCGCTGAAACTTGCATAGGGTCGATTCTGAGGGTGTTACAGAGTGGTATCAGAGCTCAGCAGTTGCGATACCCCACAAGTCCAGCCTGTAGGATAACCTAGCTAACGGCCGCAGTAGAGTGTCAAGACTATTTTTGCAAAATCAGTTGGATAGTTCTGATTAGGTCTGATTTTTATTCCTCACCCCTCTGCTATTCTCCTCTTACCCCTACGTGTTTTGAATCCGCTCTCGTCTTTTTCTTCGAGTCCAGGATTTCTCGTGGTTGGGTTCCGTCGTACCTTCATGGTTTCCCTTCCTCCTTTGATAACGGTGTTCTACCATCCGAACTTCATGCTGTCTGAGAAATCCGTCTACTGTGGTACCATTCTTTGATCCTTGTTTGTGCCTTCTGGTGTTCTCCGACGCGACGACATCATCTACGCCAGACCCGATGCAGAGTCTGCATCACTCCTTTGTTTCCGAACCTCGCTTGTCGAGATCTTCAGTCTGAATTTTGAGAGTTGGTTGCATAATATGTTATTCGTGTACATAGTAATGCTTTGAGTGCGGGATGGAGTCGCGACCATACCACTACTCTTATTATTTTCTTTTATATATTGAATGGTGGATCGATGCAATTCTTACTCCTTCCATGAAAGTTAGAGGTGGCCTTACCTTTAACTTCGTCCGTTGTTTATCCGGAGTGTTCTCTTGACGAACAGGATCAAAGACCCTTTGTTGGTGGTGTTGCCGATTTCAAGACGGAGAATGAACCATTGTTAGTGGTGTCGCGAAGATCTACACGAAGCGAGAAGATGCAGATCGCCGACCTTGTTTCCGGTACCATGAGGCGGATCTCGAGGGCGAGATCCATTGTTAGTGGTGTCGAATTGTGGCATCCCGCAAAACCACTACTAGAAAATCGCTTGTTGTTTTATGTTCGAGCATCATCATTACATCATCATGCAAGCTTTGCCTAAAACTATTTTCGAAAGTCCCTATTTTTGTCTTCTAAAAATACCCCTTTCTTTATTCAAATGCGAAACCCTGTTATTTCCGGATATTTTATTTGTCTAAAAACGGCTTGCAAAAATCCTTTAAAAATAAAATAAACATGAAAAGTTTTATTAGGGGAGGCAGCCGGCCAGGCCCAAAGGCCCAGCCAACCAGCCTACAACCCCAAACCCTAATTCTACTCTACCCAACCCTAACCCTGATTCCCAAACCACCCAACACCCCGCCGCCGGATGCGTCCTACCCAACCTCCCGCACACACCCAGCCTGGTACACACGCACACAGCACACACGCATCGCACGCACCCGACACGACCCAGGACAAACCCACGCTAGCACACCACCCGGACCAACCCCGCGTGCCCCCCACCAACCCCGCATGCGACCGAACCGCCTCCTTCCCCACCTCCTCTGCCCCGCATCGTTCCCCCACCCAGCGCCGCCACCACCTCTCGTGCTCGCCTCTGCATCCGCTTGCGACCCCTCTCGCCGCCGTCGCGCTTGCCCCCGATGCTCCTCTTCCTCGCCTCCTCTCGGCTGCCGCGTCTCCCTCCTCCCGCCGTCGGCCTTCTCTCCGCCTCGCCAGGAGCTCCTCTGTGCTGCCGCCGCCGGCGTCCCCTCCGCAGCGACCTCGCCTCCGCCCTGCCTTCCTCCTCCTTC
Source organism: Avena atlantica (assembly GCA_910589765.1). NCBI lineage: Eukaryota > Viridiplantae > Streptophyta > Magnoliopsida > Poales > Poaceae > Avena > Avena atlantica. The sequence continues at coordinate 347,481,737 of OU342738.1, read as the reverse complement.
GCCTCTCCCGGCCGCCGCCTCACCGGCCCCGAGCCGCCCCGGCGCTCGCCGCCTCGCCCGACCCCGTGCCCCCCGCTCGTCCCTCGCTCGCCCGGGGCCGCTCCTCTGCCCGTCCTCCGGCCGAGCCGCGTCGCCCTCCCCCGCCTCCGTCGGGAGGTCCTGCGGTCGCCGTCGTCGGCCCCAGGCGCCGCCAGGAGCCCGCCTCGAAGCCTTCTCCTCCGTCCGTCGCCCGGCAGCGCGGCCCGCGTCCTTCCCCGTGCGTGTCTGCGTGTTCAGGGCCAGCTCGAGGCATGTGCTCTGTTTGTGTCTCCCTGGTGACAAGATGTGGTTGTTCTGAGGCGATTTTGCAAGATACCCTGTGAGACAAGACCGACAATAACGAGTTAAGTTCTTCCCAACTGGTGGCACGCCAAGATCTGCACCGGAGATCTCCGGAACTAGAACCGAGTTCGCCTTCGGCAATCGAGCCCGATCATCAAGTGCTCCATCCCAGCCGACAAGACCATCGCCAGGAACCCGAACCAGCCCAGAGTACCACTCCAAGGCCACCGACAAGATCTTCGACACGGAACCAAAGACTGCAGAACCCCAAGGTTGTCGACATGGAACTGACAAGGTCTACTACATGGATTCGAAGACCGAACCCGACCCACCAAGTTCTTCCCGGATCCGAAGACCCCGGCACCCGATCCACTCAAGTTCGCCATCGCCGACAAGATCGACCGCTTGGACCCAAGTTCTCCATCTTGTATCCGATCCCGTCAAACCTTGAGCCCCTGTCGGACCCCAAACCCTCGGAACCAAGCTTGCCGAACCGTAATGTGTGACCCCCTTTCTCGAGCCCTATTTTATAAATGTAATATCAATTTGTTGCATATTGAATTGTTCATGCTTGCATACATATTTGTGTGGTTTGGGGGCCTTAGGCCGATTCACCATATAATTAAATATGGGGCCCATATGCGGACAAATCTAGTCTTATATTGGCCTCATTTAAATTTGTGTAGCGAACCGGTGCTATGTTTTGCCATATTAAGACAACATTTAAAATGCGGGGTAGCTAAACAACATGAACCGTTTAATTAATTGTCGGGACCCCCGGTTCCGCTTAATATGGCCTAATCGCATCGCATCCTTTGCCATGTCATACATCATACATGCATCATGCCCGATCTTTTGCCGAAGTATTAAATAGTGCATCCGATGTTTCTTCTAGTGTTTTGCTTCTTCACGGATAAGATCGATGAGTTGATGTGAGATTCGCCCCGATCTTCGGTTGAACCTTCGGCAATGTTTTCAGGCGAGCATCTCCCCCCTTTCTACCTATCTTACTTTTATAGTATTTATTCCCTCCTGTTGATCTATTGCTATCTGTGTTGCGATGCTCTAGTTTTCGTACCCGTGATATCCCTTGTAGCCTTATATTGCCTTGGACACCTCCTATTACCTGTTGTTTGGTAGATAGTTGGACCTGCGAGTCGTAGTCGCTTGCTCAAGTGCTGTTGCGTGTCGCCAAGTACCACAGTTGTTGGAGTATTGCCGCATGTTTAATGTTGGAGATGATCATGGCTTTAATTATCGTTTAATTCAATTACTGTTTAATAACTAAAATTGAAGTAGGTAATGCAAAGGCACAGGTGGTAAATAGATGTTATTTGGTTATTAACCGTCCACTTGTGTCCCGTAGGACCCCGAGTTCTTGACACCTGTTCCGAGATCGAGCGCGCTAACCACATGTGGGATGTATGGGCACCCCATCGATTTAGTACCTGATTTCAAAGTACTGTATTGGGGGCCACAAGTAGTTTGGGGCTTTATTACTATTCTGTACTTATGCCATGCTTTACTGCTTTATTTAAATTGTGCGAGGTACTGCACGTGTACTGTTTTGGAAGCGGAGTGTTTTCGCGGTATCGACAAGCCCGAGAGTTTCGGGTTCCCAGTCGTTTACAGCCACTGACGCAAACCCTGAGTCCGTCTCGGAGACCGGCCGACTTCGTTGCGGGTAGACTTGGTGGGGTGGCCCCCATGTACTTACTTTGGGTCTGGGAAACGTCATGACTTAGGCCCCGCCGACATACCGATGGGTGTATGTTAATTGATCTGGCAAAAAGGGTCGAAGTGCTTGTGGATACTTTGGTGCACCCCTGCAGGGTTAAATCTTTTCGAGAAGCCGTGTCCGCGGTTATGGACGACTTGGAGCACAGGTCTCGATCATAGACAACTATAACTAAAGTTTACTGTTATAAATTGACTTGTATCCGATATGACTAGTAATCAGCTTCACTACAACGGAATGGCTAAATAAAAGTACCAACAACTGCTGGGTTTTGGGATATCTCCTGCTAATTGTATCTGACTAGTAAGTGTTGCAACTGCAACGGAATGGTTAACTAAAAGTGCCCACTGCTTATTATTTCAGGACGACTATCCATACCTGACTAGTAATTGCTGCAACGATAACTGAATAAATAAAACTGCCAACGGTGTGAGTTCCTCGGTTGAGTTCCTCGTTTGGTCTCGAGGGGGAAATACCAGGATGGGTTTGTTTGGTGGTAGTAACAGATGGTTCCGAATAGGTCTTTCTTATCCCTCTCTGAAAGCCGACAGTTATCTTGAGTCTCTATAGGTTGTTTAGTGCATGCTGCGCTGCCGCTCAGTCCACCATACCTATGTAGGCGAGGACCGCCGAATTCTAGCCTCGCCGTGTACTGGCCTCAGTACTGACCGCTCTCTCTTTTTCCTTTGCCCTTTGTCGGCACCCCTTTTGTTTAAGCAGGTTTTGAGATCGACGTCATTAGTGGGGTTACCCTTCCGGCTTGGCCTGGGCAGGGTTATGGACGCCATTGGTTATTCTTCAGGGCTCTCAACCCCATTTGCATATTTTCCGTAGCTGGACGCTCTATCGTTTTCAAGGTGATTTGGATCTTTGTTCTGTATATCTGTATTCTTGACTCATGGAGTCGTGTTGTATATATATCTGTTCTGTGGGTCTCATCGAGGACTGTTGCGTAATGTTATTACTTCGTTTTCCACCCGCACGAAAGTGCCTGGTGGGCACCTTTGAATCGTTTCTATGCGGGTTTGGCGGGAAGCGCTGAAACTTGCATAGGGTCGATTCTGAGGGTGTTACAACCTAGCAGGTTCACGCAAACATTCTTCGTCACGTGCATCACGTCGATTGAAGAGCGGACCTCTAAGACTTTCCAATAGGATAGGTCCCAAAATATAGATTGCTTCTTCCACATGGGCGCGTGTCCGGCTTCGTCATTCGGAACAGATAGACTGCCAGGACCTTTTCCAAAGATTACTTCTAGGTCCTTGACCATACCAAATACCTCCTCACCGGTACGGAGGATAGGCTTCCTCCGGGGTTCTGCCAGAAGTTTGAAATGCTTGCCTTTCTTTCTTACTGGATGTAGGTTCGGAAGAAATCGGCGATACCCTAGGTACACAACCTTCTTACATTTATCCAAATATACACTTTCAGTATCATCTAAACAGTGTGTGCATGCATTGTATCCCTTGTTTGTCTACCCTGAAATGTTACTAAGAGCAGGCCAATCATTGATGGTTACGAAAAGCAATGCTTGTAGGTCAAATGGCTCCCCTTTGTGCTCATCCCACATACGTACACCTGCTTTGGCCCACAACTGTAAAATTTCTTCAACTAATGGCCTTAGGTACACATCAATGTCGTTGCCGGGTTGCCTCGGGCCTTGGATGAGCACTGGCATCATAATGAACTTCCTCTTCATACACAACCAAGGAGGAAGGTTATAGATACATAGGGTCACAGGCCAGGTGCTGTGACTGCAACTCTGCTCACCAAAAGGATTCATGCCGTCTGTACTTAGACCAAACCTTAAGTTCCTTGCGTCACGTGCAAAGTCCGGGTACTCTCGCTCGACTTTTCTCCACTGTGACCCATCAGCGGGGTGTCTCAACATCGCGTCTTTCTTACGGTCTTCCATGTGCCATCACAACAACTTGGCATGCTCTTTATTTCTGAAGAGACGTTTTAACCGTGGTATTATTGGAGCATACCACATAACCTTGGCGGGAACCTTCTTCCTAGGGGCCTCGCCCTCAACATCGCCAGGATCGTCTCGTCTGATCTTATACCGCAGTGCAGTGCATACAGGGCATGCATCCAAATTCTCGTAATTCTCACCGCGGTAGAGGATGCAGTCGTTAATGCAGGCATGTATCTTCTGCACGTCTAATCCTAGAGGGCAGACAACCTTCTTTGCTTGGTATGTACTGTCGGGCAACTCATTATTTCTTGGAAGAAGATTCTTCATTTTTACCAACAACTTTGAAAATGCGCTGTCAGTCACACCATTCTCTGCCTTCCATTGCAGCAAATCCAGTGTGGCACCTAGCTTTTTGTGGCCATCTTCGCAAGTTGGATACAACAATGTTTTGTGATCCTTTAACATCTGCTCCAGCTTCTCCTTCTCCTTTTCAGTTTCACATTCTTCCTTTGCATCAGTAATGGCCCGACCAAGATCGTCATCAGCGGGCCCATCTGCTCCCTCTTGATCTTCATTATCTACCCCCGTTGCATTATCATCATATTCAGGATACATATTATGATAGTTGTCATCATCCTCTTCTTCTTCGTTGTCTTCCATCACAACCCCTTTTTCTCCGTGCTTGGTCCAACAATTATAGATGGGCATGAAACCAGATCGAAGCAGGTGGGCGTGAATGGTTCTGGTATTTGAGTAGTCTTTCTTGTTCTGACAGTGAACACACGGACAGCACATAAAACCATTGTGACCACGGTTTGCATTAGCCACAACGATGAAATTTTGGAGGCCCGTAATGTACATTGCCGGTTCATCTGCATTAATATGTAGTATATATCGAAAAATAATAGGGAGATGACCATTTATATATATAGTACATCAATGACACATGAAAGGATAGTTGCCGACCTCGACCGAGACGGAAAGAGCAACAAGAAAACTTATTTTGAGCTCTCGGGCATTTCACCGAACACCTCTTGTGCATATGAAAAAAAAACTAGCACTCTTCACACCCTCTTGCTAGGCTCCAAAATGTGAAAGAATGGAAGAGTGGGGTGTGTGTGGGCTAGGGTGGTGTCTTATATAGCCCCCCCTTTAACACCGGTTCATGCCACAAACCGGTGTTAAAGGGGGGGGGGCTGCGTGGGCCACTGTTGCAGGGTCCTTTAACACCGGTTCGTGGCATGAACCGGTGTTAAAGGGGGGCTCCTTTTTTGCCGCAGGGGCCACGCTGGTACGGCCCCCCCTTTAACACCGGTTCGTAGAAGAACCGGTGTTAAAGCCCTTTTTCGGGATCAACAAAAGACCTCGTTTCCACTAGTGACAGCAGAAAGCGTGATACTCCCTTCGCCCGGGTTTATCAGGCTCCTTTCAATAATATAATTTTTGTGACATACGATTCATATTAGTCAAACATATTGTTTATACTGCGTGTTAGTTCTATAAACCCGGACTAAGGGAGTACATTGATTTGTGATGCGAAGTCGAATGCCTCTTCCACTACGGGAAAAATGTTCGTTGCCGTCGAACCCACTCTTTGCCGTGTGCTAAACGACCCGGAACACGGTGTAAACCAAGAAGAACACGTCAAAGAATAGGTGCACGGCAAACTGCAAAAAAAGAACACGACAATGAACAGACGGAGGCACACGACAAAGAAAGTCATCACGGAAAGCAAAACGAAGACACACGGCAAAGATATATTCACGGCAAAGAAGTGGGCCCCGTGGCCTCGCAGGGTCCCTCGCCGGCAGGGGCTGACAGCAGAATCTTTGTCGTGTGCCCTCGTCGTCAGGTACACAGAAAAGATAAGCTTTGCGGTGTGTATTCTTCTGCATACACGACAAAGCATTTTTTCACCTTTTTAATTCATTTAGTTAGCAAGGCTTTTATTACATATATGTTAGGTGATATTATTTCATAGGATCATTAGCACACACATATGATCATAGGTTTTTGTGGTCTTGATCACTACATGCACCCTCCTTATACGATCCGGTTTCATCGGAACAGGGAGATTCCCCCTTATACAGGTCCAGAACCTTTCGCTTCTAGGTTAAAGCGCATGCATGCGAGGGGGGACACATGCAATCACCTATACCAACCTTGCACCACGCTCACACACATATGCTAGGGACACATGCAAGTTTTCATCTGATTCCGACGTTCTCGTGGTCTTCCTCCGGCGAAACCCTGATCTACGGGGCTCGGATCGTCTACCCCCTAGACATTCTTCTGACAGGGGTAGCCCGACGTATCTCTCTCTTGTTTTGTGTTTTATTAGGTCATAGGATGATGTAAAACCATGTTGGTTCACAAGTTGGGGCATTATTCTACCCGGTTTCACCGGAACAGGGAGATTCCCCCTTATACAGTTCCAGAACCTTCGCTTCTAGGTTAGAGCGCATGCATGCAAGGGGGAACACATGCAATCACCTATACCAACCTTGCACCACACTCACACACATATGCTAGGGACACATGCAAGTTTTCATCTGATTCAGACGTTCTCGTGGTCTTCCTCCGGCGAAACCCTGATCTGCGGGGCTCGGATCGTCTACCCCCTAGACATTCTTCTAACAAGGGTAGCCCGGCGTAGCTCTCTCTTGTTTTGTGTTTGATTAGGTCATAGGATATTGTAAAACCATGTTGGTTCACAAGTTGGGGCACTATCCTACCCGGTTTCACCGGAACAGGGAGATTCCCCCTTATACAGGTCCAGAACCTTCGCTTCTAGGTTAGAGCGCATGCATGCAAGGGGCAACACATGCAAGCACCCAGAGACTAGTAGTTTTTGTATGTTCCAACATAGCACCACACTTTCATGCATGTGCTAGGGCACATGCATGCAAGTCCTCGAGGTAGTCAAAATTGAGAACAATCTATAAAGGATGTCAAACAACAAATTTCATATACTTTGTCGTGAAATCCTCTCATCTTGGTCTTTTGATTGACCCAAAGAGTGACCTTGAAAGATTCAAAAGTAGTCCAACATCTTGCTTGGTTTTGTTGGTCAGCAGCTCTACCGTGAGGGGAAATTATTCTACTCTTGACGATTGCTTGAGGATTATTTCTCAAAGTTTGTGACTAGGCACCCACCTTTGGAAATGAAGTTCAGCATCCTCGACAAGCTTATGGTCTAGTGCAAAGTTCATATTTTCATGGTATCAATCCCATTGAAGAGCTGGTACATGCTATATCTATAAGAGAAACTATCGTCCCTCCTCAAGAGGGTTGATAGAACCAGTGGCGGGAGTTTCCACGTATATATCCAGGATTTTACTAAATATTACCGCATGTCTACAAAGGGGGTCACACTTGGGACTTACACATGGGACCTACCGACCTTGCACCACACTCACACATATATGCTAGGGACACATGCAAGTTTTTATCTGATTCCGACGTTCTCGTGGTCTTTCTCCGGCGAAACCCTGATCTGCGGGGCTCGGATCGTCTACCCCCCTAGACATTCTTCTGACAGGGGTAGCCCGGCGTATCTCTCTCTTGTTTTGTGTTTTATTAGGTCATAGGATGATGTAAAACCATGTTGGTTCATAAGTTGGGGCACTATCCTACCCGGTTTCACCCGATAGAGATGGAGAAGGTGGTGTATTCGTGTTGGAGATGGTGGGGGGTTTATAAAGACGGAGGTGATCGTGGGGAACGAAAGCATTTAAGCCTTGGAAAGATAATTGCGCCACCTACCAATCGATACGGTTCCTCTTTTCCTCTTCAGTTAATCTTGTTTTAATTGCTGAGTCTGCCTAGTCCCGAAGCGAGATTCTGAGTAACAGCGCTTCTCCTTCGCGTAAAGGAAAATTCTGCAATAGTACTACTCAAATTTTAGACGTATTTCCGATAAAAAGCTTAGGCGTAAATAATTTCAAATCAAAATAATTATACTCAGTACTGAACAGATGATTTGTAATCGTGACACGACAAACTACTCAATCCTAATCTACTTATTTAGTATACCAATTTCACCAGAGTTTCAGCACATATAATCAAAATACGAAAATATGCTGGCATAGTGGTACTCCTAGGCCCCCTTCTTTTCAGCTTCTTGGCCAGCTTCTCCCAGAAGCTATCCTCGACCAGCTTCTCCCAGAATCTCATCTGCCAAAATTGTTTATACTTTCAAATTGACATTGAAATTACTAGTTACGAAGTTTGAACGAATTTTGAAGATGAGATTCTGGGAGAAGCTGGTCAAGGGTAGCTTCTGGGAAAAGCTGGCCAAGAAGTTGAAAAGAAGGGGGATCTAGTCTCCTATACTCCGCGTTGACGAATAGTAATGCAAGCATGGAAATGTTGACGAACGTTTCGGTTAAAGGGATTTTGTACGGTCACCGCGCCATGCACCTATCGGGCTTTCCTCGGGAAGGATCACAGCAGGAAGCGTGATCCCTCCCTCCGGGTTTATTAGGCTCTTTTCAATGATATAATTTTTGTGACATACGATTTATATTTTGTTGGTCAAATTTGTAGTCAAACATATTTCTTGTACTGCGTGTTAATCCAATAAACCCAGACGGAGGGAGTACATTGATTTGTGATGCGCAGTCGACTGCCTCTTCCTGGTTGGCATGGCGCGCGGCCGCGTTGGGAACCATCGAGTCGACGATGGTCAACCGGCGAGGCGTGCCCTCGTGAGTGGATGCAATGCCCTTTTTTTTCTTCGGGACAGATAAAAGAGAGTGGATCTATATTCTACCTCTGTTTGGGATTATTATTTCTAAGGACTAAGTTGTTGATACCAAGACATTTTATAACTCTTTCTTATTAATATATGCATGCACCAATAGAACTACATGCATGAGAAAAGTGAGAGAAAAATGTGAACATGCATTGGCAAGAGATAGTAATAAATGAGATAGCTCTTATAATCTCAAACAATATAAAAAACTCTTAGGACTAATAATCCCAAACAGAGGTAGTAAAATACTACCAGCAAATATTCCTCAACTATGCCAGAGTTCTATATTTCATTTCAGCAAAACCAAATTACTCTTTCGTTCCATTTTAGACCTTGTTTGGCTTCAAAGTTTTTTAAAGTATTGAGAAAATACTTTGCTTTATGAAAAAACCAAAGTATTAACTATTTCAAGGTTTTTGGATCCAACAAATAATGCGATTTCAAAACTAAAGTATTCTTCAAAACTATGGGTTTTGAAGTATTTGAGAAAGAGGTCAGTGTGTGGATCCGCCCAAAGGAAGTCGATTGAAAAAGATGAAGACAAGAAACAACTATTCTTCATACATAGGAGCGAGTGATCGCTGGTCTTTTCGGATGATCCGCCACACTAGGACTAAGACACGGCCCGGACTCCTAAGGGAGGCAGCAGTGGGGAATCTTGGACAATGGGAAAAAGCCCGATCACTGGTTCTCTTGTAGCTGAATTACTCGGAACCACAAGAATCCTTAAAATGAGATTTCAACTCAGCACTTTTTTCCTTGAGACTAGTCCCAATAGAGGTATCATAGGTGGTATCATGCACTACATGCATGCAAAATGCTTATATGTCACTGCAATTAATCATGAGAGAGATGCTAGTAGTATCATAGTTAGATAAGGTATCATAGCATGTAAAATAGAAAACTAAGTGTTAAAAAAATCTTGTACACAAATTTGCATTGAGATTCTAACAAAACAATAAATACTATAAGTCTATGATACTAATACATGATACCATGCATTATAGATATAGTATCATACACTAGTATCGTATGTAACATATGATACTCTCCATTGTGACTAGTCTAAGATGACTTCGTTATCCAAAATATCTTGTTATTTCATGTCTTACTCTTTGCCCACCTCGAAAAGGACGGCCCTCTTTTTTCTAAAACTGAGAAAAGAGATAAACTGAAGTATTGCTTTTCTATACACTAAAATACTATGGTATTGACATACTTCAGTTTTAGAAAAACTGTTGCCATATTAAACCTTAATCTACATACAAAAACCAGAAAAATGGCACTATATTTATTAATACTACTTAGATATGTAAATAACCAATCCAAGCTAAACTACGTACTCCATAGTGTCTTTCTCTCTATTCCTCCCACACACGAGAGCCCCCCCACACACACCAAGTTCTAGTCTTTCCAGTGGGGATTTCAACTCGCAGGATCCGACTTCCCGTGCAAGTGCAACGCGGAGTCCAAGTTCCGTGTAATCGGTGAGTTTCATAAACTCGGGCTGCCAATCACTCAGAAGGCCCATTTCAAGCCGAATTTGTTCCATCCCCGCCAAATACAAACTTTTCGTCAACTGCCCCGTGAAGGAGACGTTCCGGACCTCCATGTCACTACTCTGTCCGTGACACAAGCGCCAAGTCGGCAACCACGTAGGAAAAACGAGGAACTAGACCCCACACAGCGTTGACAAAATTCACAAATTCACTCACTCCTTCGCATGAACCCTAGCACCGACGGCGGCGAAATCAAGCCTCTACCCAGAACGATCCCTTGGGACATTTGCCTTCCGGCACCAAGTTGCTGCGCCCTCTCGCTGATCCCGAGCTCTAATGCCGCATGTTGTGCCCACCATTCCGAGGATCTAGCCCGCCTCTCCCGTCGGACGAGCTGAGCAGCACGGAGGATGGAAGATCATCGTACCCTGAAAGACATGTTGGATACATGTGGGTGAGCTACTCTTCTTTTTTCTTTTCGCACTAACTGTAACTGCAATATGTCTATTGACCTGAAAGAGAAAGATCGAACCTAGAATTGTTTGCTGGCCGAACGCTGACAAACAAGTTCTTATTTGTTTTCCAAATTTCTGTCAACTAGCCCCCCAGAGGCCCCTTACGTGGTTTTCGTACGCGTCAATGGATACCAACCGCAAATACCAAATGTGAAGGCCAAGTGGAATTGTGGTACTTATGCCGCAATTAAAGAAGCACCGACGCAAATTTGCACTATCCCTGATATGGTTTCTGCTCTGCGTAAACATATTGAAATGGGGCCGACGCAGACTGCACGGTTCAGCTTCATGGATGAACAATGCAGAAAGCTTACTATAAAGCGTGACAGTCAGATGTCCGGGTTGCTGAAGAGGTGTCCACACATTCGAATGTTTCTCCTAGAATGTAGAATAGTGGATGTGGAAGCTGCTTCCACTCCTAGTGGCCTTGATATTCAAGCTCAGGGTGGTATGACTCGAAGCACTGCTGATGTTAAGCCATGCTTCTGTAGCGCAACCTCCTCGAAGGAGTGTCCGTTTTGCCGTGGTGCAAGACTCTGTTGTGGATGCAGGTCGTGCTTCCGTTGCCAGAATTGCTGGTGTTGTGAAAACTAAGGCTTCGGGAGGCCGCCCCGCTATTGTGGAATCTTCTGGTGTTATTGCTCAGCCTGCTACTGAACCAATCCCTACTGCTGTTGTGCAAACTAAGGCTTCGGGAGGCCGCCCCGCGATGGTGCTTAGCAGCTTCGTTGGGAGACCCCAAGAGGAAGGTATGATGAGCACAGCAGCAAGTTTTCCCTCAGTAAGAAACCAAGGTTATCGAACCAGTATGAGGAAGGAAACAACTCAAATGTGTTGCTAGCAACTTGGAAACCTGCACAACACAAACTCAAGACTTTTCCCCAACAAACAGTGAGGTTGTCAATCTCACCAGTTTGCTGAAAACAAAGGTTTAACTATATGGTGTGGAAGGTAATAATGGTTTGCAGAAAGTAAACAATAACAATGGAAGATGTATCAATGGTAAAGATTGGACCGAGGTCCATAGTTCACTAGAGGTGTTCTCCTTAAGATAAACAAACATGGCATGCTGGGTAAACAAATTACAGCAGGGCAATTGACAGGACTGAGCAAGGCATAACAATGCAATACTAGACATTCATGATCTATGAGATTCGATTGGGCAATACAACAAGATACATAGACCGCCATCCAACTGCATCTATGACTAGTAATCCACCTTCAGGTTATCATCCGAACCCCCTCTAGTATTAAGTTGCAAGCAACAGATAACTGCTTTAAGCAAAGTGTGCGAGGTAAACAATCCACTTGTTCCATGAACAAGAGACCGTTGTTTTCTCCCTAGTGGCAACAACACATCTACAACCTTAGAGATTTCTGTCACTTCCCTTAGATTAAATAGAGGCATGAACCCACTATCGAGCATAATATGCCCACTTGGAGTAACTAGCATCTACTTGGCCAAGATAGCTACTAGAAACAGAGAGCATGCAAGATCGCAAACAACACAGACATGATTAAATCAATAAGACAAAACCATTAATCAATCTGACATAGTAATCTCAATATCCGGATCCCCGCAAACAGAACATGCATGATTTCAAATAGATGATCTTGATCATGAATGGAGATCACAAGATCTAAACATGGTAGCAGAAAGGAGAAGATACAACCATCTAGCTACTACATGGACCCGTAGTCCAAGGTGAAACTACTCACACTTCATACCGAAGGCTCGCATGATGAAGAAGAAGGCCTCCGGGATGATCCCCCCTCCAGCAGGGTGCCAGGAAGAGCTTCAGATCCCCCGATCTAGGGACGATGGTGGCGGTGGCTAGAGACGGTTTTGTGGAATACTGATCGGGTCCTTAGGGTTTTTGCATCGGGGGGTCTTTATAGGCGAAGAGGCGAGGCAGGGGGCAGCCACGACAGCCGCACCCCCTAGGCGCGGGCTAGGCCCAGCCGTGCGGCCAGGGGGTGTGGCCCCCTGGTGGCTCTCCTCCATCTCGTATTCAGGCTTCGTGTTCCCCATGGTAAAATATTGACTTTGGCTTCTGTCCCGTCCAATTCCAATAATATTGATTTTCTGGCTTTCTAGAACCAAAAAACAGAAGAAAACATGCTACTGGCACTCTGCCATCTTGTTAATAGGTTAGTCCAGAAAAACATATAAAAACACCTCAAAGTGTAGGCAAAGCAAAGTAGATACTAAACAAGCATGGAACATCAAAAATTATAGATACGTTTCCGACGTATCAAGCATCCCCAAGCTTAACTCCTGCTCGTCCTCGAGTAGGTAAGTGATAAAAAGAATAATTTTTGAGGTGACATGCACCATCAAAATCAAGATCAAACCATTTGCAAGCATTGAAAGCTGGGATCAAAGAACTCTAAACATGATCATGAAAGATGGAGTTCTAACAGTAAGACAAAGTAACTATTCATGCAACATGAAAGGTTACAAACAAAGATCATGAATAACATGCATTGAAAAATGTTTGTTTGTTTCACATACAGAAAACATAGCATAGTGGCATTCAGCTTGTCCCTCATGGAGTAGCAAATAGATGCATAGGAAACCATCAAAGTTCATAAGAGTGACTAGATACAAATAGCACAAGAACAAGCAATATCAACAATATGCATCAATCAATAAGTTTTGGGACAATGCACATAAAACTAAGAATGGCAACTATGCTCTCTTAATTGGTGCCTAAGGATAGAAGGTGAAGACTCAATATAATAGTGGAAGAATGACCCTTCATATAGGGAAGCAGGGATTTCAAGTTTCATCAAGAGCTTCCAAAAATTATGGTACTTGTTAGCTTCGAGCCCTCATTGCCCCTATCATAAGCATCTTGAAGTGATTAAGGTTAAAGTGAACAAACTATGGAATATATGCTTGACAAAGTATAAGTTGGCAATCTCATATCCCTTGAATACGAGGGCCGCTCCTCATGCTACTCAAGTTTAGTTACTTGCAAGTTCTTGTCATAGTAAGTACATGTGTATCATAGAGAACCGCCAATGGGGTACCCCTTGCACATGATACAGGAGCTATCCCATAATCAAAATGACAAGTCAAGCAGACAATGAGCATCTCAGCAATCTTCTTATTTATCATGGGAATATGGTGCTTTTTTCTCTCTTTCCTCTTTTCATATTTTTTTTTCTCAATCTATTTTTTCTATCTTTTTTTATAAGAAGAATGCTTCATAGATGTCAGTATGGTGATGCTGCAAGTTTCCACCATGATTAGGCATGGCTTAGGCTAGCGGCCTAGACGTTTCTCTAACACACATATATAACTCCGTGGACTTACAAGCTCCCCTTTAATTTCACACCGACGACATCCATAGACAAAAGAGCATGATATCAACTGTATATACTGTACAAGTGCAATGTTGAAAGCATTCCCCATGACAACATGGTTCTGCTAATCCCAACGTATAAGTGCAAGCATATACAACATAGATGATTGACGACATTCTACGCACAGCCTGTTGGGAACCCCAAGAGCAAGGTGTGAAGCAGCAAGCAACAAGTTTTCCCTCAGTTGAGACTGAGGTTATCGAACCAGAAGGAGAAAAGAAACATCACACAGGTGTTGCAAGCAATGCGGAGACCCGCTCAACACAAACTCAAGACTTTGCCCCAACAAACAGTGAGATTGTCAAGCTCACTGGTTTGCTGTAACAAAGGATTAAACGTATGGTGTGGAAGGTAATGGTTTGCAACAAGTAAACAAGTCACAGTGGAAGATGTATCAATGGTAAAGATTGGACCGCGGTCCATAGTTCACTAGAGGTGCTCTCCTTAGATAAACAACATGGCATGAAGGGTAAACAAATTACAGTAGGGCAATTGACAGGAACTGAGCAAGTCATAACAATGCAATTACTACTCAGAAAGATCCTATGAGATTCAATTGGGCAATACAACAAGATACATAGACCGCCATCCAACTGCATCTATGACTAGAAGTCCACCTTCAGGTTATTATCCGAACCCCCTCCAGTATTAAGTTGCAAGCAATAGACAACTGCTTTAAGCAAAGTGTGTAAGGTAAAAAGTCCACATGTTCCATGAACAAGAGATCATTGTTTTCTCCCTAGTAGAAACAACACATCTACAACCGAAGATATTATTGTCACTTCCCTTGGAAACTAGAGGCACGAACCCACTATCGAGCATAAATACCCCCTCTTGGAGTCACTAGCAACTACTTGGCCAAGATAGCTACTAACAACGGAGAGCATGCAAGATCACAAACAACACAGACATGATAGAATCATAAAGACAAAGCCATTAATCAAACCAACATAATAATCTCAATATCCATCGGATCCCCGCAAACACAACATGCATGGTTACAAATAGATTAGATCTTGATCATGAACGGAGCTCACAAGATCTATACATGAAAGCTCAAAGGAGGAGATACAACCATCAAGCTACTACATGGACCCATAGTCCAAGGTGGAACTACTCACGCATCATACCGGAGAGAAGGCCTCCGAGATGATCTCCCCTCCAGCAGGGTGCCGGGGAGAACTTCAGATCCCCCCGATCTAGGTACGATGGTGGAGGCGGCTACAGACGGTTTCATGGATTTCTGATCGGGTGCTCAGGGTTTCTGCATCGGGGGCTTCTTATAGGCAAAGGGGAAGAACGAGGAGGCGACCAGGGTTGGCAAACCCTAGCCAGGCGGGGGGCTAGGCCCACCCGCGCCTGGGGTGGGTCTGTCCCCCCTGGATGGCCCCTCCGGCTCTCCTCTGGACTTCTTGTTCCCCACGGAAAGTAATTGAATTTGTCCTTTGTCTTGTCCAATTTCGAGAATATTTCTTTACTAACTTTTTTGAAACCAAAAACAACAGAAAAGATGCATCTGGCACTGTTGCAACTTGTTATTAGGTTAGTACCAGAAAGTATGTAAAAAGCACCTCAAAGTGTGGACAAGTAAAGAAAAGTAGATACTAAACAAGCATGGAGCATCAAAAATTATAGATACGTTTCCAACGTATCAACATCCCCAAGCTTAACTCATGCTCGTCCTCGAGTATGTAAGTGATAAACAGAATAATTTTTGAGGTGAGATGCAGCCTCACAATAAAGATCCAACCATTTGCAAGCATTGAAAGCTGGGATCAAAGAACTCTAAACATGTGCATGAAAGATGGAGTTCTAACAATAGGACAAAGTAACTATGTATGCAACATGACAAGCTACAAACAAAGATCATGAATAATATGCATTGAAAAACGTTTGTTTGTTTCACAGGCAGAAAACATAGCATAGTGGCAATCAGCTTGTCCCTCATAGAGTAGCAAATAGATGCATAGGATACCTAAAAAGTTCACAAGGGTGACTAGAAACAAATAGCACAAGAGCAAGTAATAACACAATATGCATCAATTAATAAGCTTTGGAACACTACACACATAATGACAACTATGCTCTCTTAATGGTGCCTAAAGGTAGAAGGTGGAGACTCAATAGTGGTGGAAGAAAGGCCTTTTTTGTAAAAGGAAGCAGAGAATGCAAGTTTCAAAAAGAGCTTCCAAAAATTATGGTACTTGTTAGCTTTGAGCCCTCATTGCCCCTATCATAAGCATCTTGAAGTGGTTAAGGTTAAAGTGGCAAATCTGGAGTATATGCTTGACGAAGTATAAGATGACAATCTCAAGTCCCTTGAATACGATGGCCACACCTCATGCATACTCAACTTTGGGTCCAGGTAAGTTCTTGTCACTGTAAGTATTTGCATATCATTGAGAACCTCCAACGGGGTACCCCTTGCACATGGTACAGGAGCTTTCCCATAACCAAAATGACAAGGCAAGCAGACAATGAGCATCTCAGGAATCTTTTTATTTACCACATGCATAGCTTTTTATTGAGGATGCTTCATAGATAGCTCACTATGGTGATACTGCAAGTTTCCACCATGATTAGGCATGGCTTAGGCTAGCGGCCCAGACGTTTCTCTAACACAGAATACCAACTCCATGGACTTACAAGTCCCCTCTTTATTTCACAATTGTGACATCCATAGACAAAAGAACATGATATCAACTTAGTACAACAAGGTACAAGTGCAATGTTGAAAATGTTCCCCGTGAGAGCACGGTTATTCTAATTCCAACTTATAAGTGCAAGCATATACAACAAAGTTGTCACAATGGTTCAAGTTTTTTAGGGGCAAAGAATAAAGTGTGCCATCAAGTTCGTGAGGGATTTAATCACTAAGTTTTCATATAACAAAATAGTTTTTAATTGGAAGATAGTTGAAAACAAGAATATACTTGTAATGGTGTAACACACCATGCATAGGAGTTTATAGTGGACACGTTGGAATAACTTGGTTTCTTGGGAGTTGGAGGCATGAGTAGAACTTACTCATACAAGTGGAGGCTAGCAAAAGACTGGGAGCATCCAACTAAGAGAGCAATAATGACCATAATCATGCAGTGCAACAAAGCAGACTAATCAAAGCAAAGAGTGGTACTACAAGTCAAGGACTAAATGATCATAGAGGCTAATGGTGACTTGTCATAGTCATAACATGGTGTAAGCATGTGCCAAGTCAACCCAAGCAAGACATCAAAGGAGAAATACCACAATACTATGCTTTTGCATGCTAAAACAACGCATAATTTCTTTAAGGCACACTAAGCAATACCAGTTGTTTGGAACAAGACATGCTACATCAATAATCACTAAGAATAATGCTAAAACAACACCTAGCATCTCATGCTAAATTCTAAGTCACAGTCAATGCAAACTCCTCTTGCACTTCAAGCAAGAACTTACTACTCCTTTCCAAACACCAAGCAAACTTATTTGCAAAACAACACAGCGAGAACGGGGGTCCAAACTACTTTATTCAAGCAAACTAAACAAACAAATCAAAGAAAACAAAAACTAAGACGCTCCAAGAACAACACAATTGTGCATGAAACAATAAAAACGAAGTGTCTAGACAGACCTGAGCTTTTTATTGATGAAGAAGGGGATGCCTTGGGCATCCCCAAGCTTTGACGCTTGTACCTCTTGGATATTTCTTGGGGTTACACCATGGTGGCATCCCCAAGCTAGAGCTTTTGTCCATTCTTCATCTCATTGCATCATTCTTTCTCTACACCTGAAATTTTTCCTTCATACAAAACTTCACACAATCTTCATTAGCAACATTAGTATATTCAAAAGATAATAGACCTTTAGGCAAAGCTTTGGAACAACAATAATTTTTACTAAAAAAAAAGCTACTGTAGTAACTCCTTCAAAAAGCTCAATTACCCAAAAGAGAACTAAAAAAGGAATCAATAAGAAGCAAATGCAAATAATGGCAGAAATCTGTCAAAACAGACCAGCAGGTAGAAACCGATTTTTTCGAAAATCTTATGTTGCTCAAATCAAAACGTGTTGAACTAACTAAAGTTAGATAACATACTGGGGGATTTATTCATAAATTGTGAGCTCAATATGAGTTACAGATCCTCCTCACAATCTTTTTTGGTGTAGGACAGAAATCTGTTTCGGGACAACAACTCCCTAAATCTTACTTCCCTCTCATTAGAGTTCATTCTTGGCACAAAAAGCAAACAAAAAGGATAAGGATAGGCCATTACTGAAGTAATAACTTTGAAGACTCAAGGAAACTCTTGGGTTATCTCCCAACAAGTACTTTTCTTTAACGCCTTTAAGTTAGGCATGATAATTTGAGAAGATGCTCACATAAGAAATATGAATTGAAGTCAGAGAGAGCATAAAGAAGCAAATTCAAAACACATTTAAGTCTAACCCTCTTTATATGCATAGGAATCTTGTACACAAAAAATTCATGAAGAACAAAGTGACATGCATAGGAATATAAGACAAAAGTAACTTCAAAACTTTCAGCACAAAGAGAGGTGTTTCAATACCATGAAAACTTCTACAACCAAATTTTCTCTCTCATAATAATTTCCAGTAGCATCATGAATAAACTCAACAATATAGCTATCACATAAAGCATGCTTTTCATGATCTACAAACACATAATTTCTATCAATCTCAAAAATAGCGGGATTAAAACCTTCACAGGTTTTACCCAAAGTAGATATTTCAAAAGGATTCATAGGAACATAACATTCATCCTCCTTTGGTAAGCATAGGGGACAATCAAATAATATAAGAGGTAAAGAGTTATGCTCATTAGAAGGTAGGCATGGGTAGATCCATTCGTCCTCCTTTTGTTGATCACTCTCCTACTCTTTTTCATCTAATGAGCTTCCAGTTTCAACAATTTCTTCTTCCATAGGTTCATGCAAGGCATTAGTCTCTTCCATTTGTGGAAAATACTTATGAAAATAATCAAGAATATAGCCATTTGCTTCCTTATAATTATCAAAGCAAAATTTAAGTATCTCATAAACCTCACATTCATAATGTGCATCCTCAGTATTTTCAAGCAAACTAGAAAGTTCAAATGCACCCTTGAAAGCAATAAATTCTTCAATTTGTTCCACATCATAAAAGTCATAATTTCCTTTAACATAAGAAGATATGGTAACATTATCATTATACTCACATTGAAAAGGCAGGTGTTTATACCTCCTACAGAAACAAGACTTATCAAAGCAATAAGTAATATTATAAGTAGAGCACACGTCTCTAGAAATAGTATTCAACTTATAAATTTGTTCCCATAAGTTTTTCCCTTTTTGTGACAAACGGTGTTCCTTATAATAATACTTTTGTTCTTATGTGAACCCACCTTGCTAATAATAACTAGTTTCAAAGAAACCATCCATTGATAGAAAGCATGACCAAGCAAGGCAACAACAGACCAAAAACTAGAGTAGGAACTAATTTTTTTTGGGTGTTTTGGAAAGAGGCAAACAAAACCAAGCAAAAGAAACAAAGCAAACTGAAAACAAAGTAAAGAGAAAGGAAGTGAAGGACTCCCCTAGTGAAGACGTCCTTAGCCTCCCCGGCAACGGCGCTAGAAAAGCTTGACAGCTGTCTATGCACAGCCTGTTGGGAACCCCAAGAGCAAGGTGTGAAGCACCAAGCAGCAAGTTTTCCCTCAATTGAGACCGAGGTTATAGAACTAGAAGGAGGTAGGAAACGTCAGGTGTTTCAAGCAACGCGGAGACATGCACAACACAAACCCAAGACTTTGCCCCAACGAATAGTGAGGTTGTCAAGCTCACCGGTTTGTTGTAAAAAAGGATTAAACGAATGGTGTGGAAGGTAATGGTTTGCAACAAGTAAACAAGTAACAGTGGAATATGTATCAATGGTAAAGATTGGACCGGGGTCCATAGTTCACTAAAGGTTCTCTCCTTAGGTAAACAACATGGCATGAAGGGTAAACAAATTACAGCAGGGCAATTGACAGGAACTGAGCAAGGCATAACAATAAAATTACTAGTCAGAAAGATCCTATGAGATTCAATTGGGCAATACAACAAGATACATAGACCGCCATCCAACTGCATCTATGACTAGAAGTCCACCTTTAGGTTATCATCCGAACCCCCTCTAGTATTAAGTTGAAAGAAACAGACAACTACTTTAAGCAAAGTGTGTAAGGTAAACAACCCACATGTTCCATGAACAAGATACCGTTGTTTTCTCCCTAGTAGCAACAACATATCTACAACCGAAGAGATTATTGTCACTTCCCTTGGAAACTAGAGGCATGAACCCACTATCGAGCATAAATACCCCCTCTTGGAGTCACTAGCAACTACTTGGCCAAGATAGCTACTAACAACGGAGAGCATGCAAGATCACAAACAACACAAACATGATAGAATCATAAAGACAAAACCATTAATCAAACCAACATAATAATCTCAATATCCATCGGATCCCCGCAAACACAACATGCATGATTACAAATAGATTAGATCTTGATCATGAACGGAGTTCACAAGATCTATACATGAAAGCACAAAGGAGGAGATACAACCATCTAGCTACTACATGGACCCATAGTACAAGGTGGAACTACTCACGCATCATACCGTAGAGAAGGCCTCCGGGATGATCTCCCCTCCGGCAGGGTGCCGAGGAGAACTTCAGATCCCCCCGATCTAGGGACGATGGTGGCGGTGGCTACAAATGGTTTCATGGATTTCTGATCGGGTGCTCAGGGTTTCTGCATCAGGGGATTCTTATAGGATAAGGGGGAGACCGAGGAGGCGGCCAGGGTTGGCAAACCCTAGCCAGGCGCAGGGCTGGGCCCACCCGTGCCTGGGGTGGGTCTGGCCCCCCTGGCTGGCCCCTCCGGCTCTCCTCTAGACTCTTTGTTCCACACGGAAAGTAATTGACTTTGTCCTTTGTCCCGTCCAATTCCGAGAATATTTCTTTACTAAATTTTCTGAAACCAAAAACAGCAGAAAACAGGCATCTGGCACTGTTGCAACTTGTTACTAGGTTAGTACCAGAAAACATGTAAAAAGCACCTCAAAGTGTGGACAAGTAAATCAAAGTAGATACTAAACAAGCATGGAGCATCAAAAATTATAGATACGTTTCCAACGTATCAATGACACAATGGTTCAAGTTTATTAGGGGCAAGAAAAATAAAGTGTGTCATCAAGTACATGCGAGCTTTAATCACTAAGTTTTCACATACTCCCTCCGTGACGGTCTGGAGGGCGTTTTAGAAAGATTGTTGGAACCTAGGTGGATGCTGATTGGGGCTAGATTTGGTGGGGTTTAGACGCATGCATTGGTGGAGTTGCGTGCAAGAATTAATTCCTTGGCTGCATGTAGTAGGAAGTGAGAAGGAAAAAGAGGGCATTAATTCTGTGATTAAGTCTAACACGCCTAGGAGGAAAGGAGTTTTGGAAACGCATGGTTTTTGTAAGACTCCCTCCAAACCGTGATGGATGGAGTAACAAAATACTTTTTAATTGGAAGATAGATGAAAACAAGAATATACTTGGAATGGTGTAACACACCATGCATAGGAATTTATAGTGGACACTTTGGAATAACTTGGTTTCTTGGGAGTTGGATGCATGATTAGAACTTACTCATACAAGTGGAGGCTAGCAAAAGACTGGGAGCGACCAACTAAGAGAGCAATAATGGCCATAATCATGCAGAGCGACAAAACATTACTAATCAAAGAATAAAGTGGTACTACAAGTCAAGAAATAAATGATCATAGCGGCTAAGGTGACTTGTTCATAGTCATAACATGGTGTGATCATGTGCCAAGTTAACCCAAACAAAAGCATCAATGGAGAATACCACAATATTATGCTTTTGTATGCTAAAACAACACATGATTCCTTCAAGGCACATTAAGCAATCCCAATTGTTTTGAACAAGTCATCTTACAACAATAATCACTAAGCATAAGGTCAAAACCACACCTAGCATGGCATGCTAAAGTCTAAGTCATAGTCAAAGCAAGCTCCTCTTGTACTATTGAAGCAAGAAATTTCTACTCCTCTCCAACACCAATCAACTTATTTGAAACAACACAACAAGAATGAGGGTCCAAACTACTTTATTCAAGCAAACTAAGCAAACCAAACGAAAACTAAGATGCTCCAAGAACAACACAACTGTGCATGAAACAATAAAAACAAAGTGTCTAGAAAGACCTGAGCTTTTTATTGATTAAGAAGGGGATGCCTTGGGCATCCCCAAGCTTTGACGCTTGCACCTCTTGAATATTTCTTGGGGTGACACGGGGTGTCGTCCCCAAGCTTGATATTTTTTCCATTCTTCATCTCATTACATCATTCTTTCTCTACACCTGAAAATTTTCCTTCATACAAAACTTCACACAATCTTCATTAGCAACATTAGTGTATTCAAAAGATAATAGACCTTTGGGCTTAGCTTTAGAACATCAAACTTTCACTAAAAACACAAGCTGCTGTATAAATTCCCTCAAAAAGCTCAATTTCCCAAAAAGAACCCAAAAAGGAATCAATAAGAAGCAAATGCAAATAATGGCAGAAATCTATCAAAACGGACCAACAGGTAGAAACCTATTTTTTGAAGACCTTGTGTTGCTCAAATAAAAAAGTGTTGAACTAATGAAAGTTAGCTAACATACTGAGGGATTTATTCAGACAATATCAACTCAATCCGACTTACAGAGATTTTACACGAATTTTTACGGTAGAGCACAACAATCTATTTTGGGACAGCAACTTCCCAAATCTTACTTCCCTATCATTAGAGGTCATTCTTGGCAAAAAAAACAAACAAAAAGGATAAGGAGAGGTCATTACTGAAGTAATAAATTCCAAGACTCAAGAAAACTTTTGGGTTATCTCCCAATAAGTACTTTTCTTTAATGCCTTTAAGTTAGGCACAAGAAGCAAGAATCAAGTATTTTCAAATGAAGAAGCATTAACATCAAACCTTTCTTTCAAACGAGGAGCAAAAAGCAACTTCTCTCACCTCATAGGGAAGTGTTCAATACCTTTCTTAAATGTAAATTGATATTTAATGCTGCCTTCTTTCATATCAATGATGGTACCAACAGTTCTAATAAAAGGTCTTCCCAAAGTAATAGGACAAGAAGCATTGCATTCAACATACAAAACATAGAAATCAACAGGGACATAAGCATTGTTAACCATAATAAGAACTGTAGGGTTTGCAGCATAGAAAACAAAAAATTTCCTACGATGGGAACTATGTACCAAGATCTATCTACTAGATAAAAACAACGGGCGGATGTATATCCGTAGAGAACATACCCTTGAAGACCGACAAAGCTTAACGAGTTCGACTCGTGGTTGATGTAGACGATCTCTTGCCGATCTCAAGATCGAGAGGAAGTCCTAGCGCCGTAAATCAGCAGCGCATCCGTGCTCGCACACACGTTCGAGGCACCGAGCAACCTCCGCCTCCTCGCTCCAGCGATGCAGCAGAAGCACAACTATTTCTTGCCGAATAGCCACCGGGAACATGTATCTCGCTAGGCTGAGACCATAGGGGATAAATTCTAGAGGGGGAGAGAGATTCTTCACGAGGACGTGTCACATCCCAAGATTTTCCAAATCTTGTTATGTGAAAAATAAATAAATAAAATAAAACTTTGTTGATTTTCAGGGTGAGAAGAAACTTTTTGATTTCAATGGGAAACCTTCAAACCTATTTGATCAAACAAATCCTAAAGGGATTTAAAGAGATAAACAATTAATAAAGAAAATTTTAAATATGTGAAAGTACTATTTTTGGATCCTTTAATAAAAAGATTTGGTTGCAAAAGAAAAGGATAGAATTATAAATAAAGATTATTTTATAGACCCAAATTAAATCTTGGCCAGGCTTTTGAAATAAAAATATTTCTATTTAGTAAAAAGAGTAAAAGTTTATTTAAATAAAATAATGAGGATTTATTAATATCCAAATTCATTAAAGTAAAGGCTTTGCCATTTTAATTAAACATCAAAAATTGTTAAATTATTTTCAACAAGTTTTCCAAGTATTTTATATTTTCAAATAAAAACCTACTGATTTGGTTTTGATAATATTTAGATTTCAAATGGAGTTTTTAATAAATCAAAACCTATTTGAATTAATAATTAAGGTCTATTTTATTTAATTATTAAATAGATCCTAAAAAGAATAAAAATATTTTTTTTTATTTTGGACTTTGGATTTGTGTTGTTAAACAGAACTAAAACTCAATACAAAGTTTGGAGGAGGTTTGAATTGATTTGATGTTTGAATTAATTATTTGAAAAACAAAACAGAAAATCAAATAGAAAAAGAAAAGCTTTCAGTACAAAAAAATGAATGAAACAAACAGCAACCCAACTGGCCAGCCCAGCAAGCCCAACTCCAGCCCAATTAAACCCCCCCACGCGCGAATCGTTTTTCACCGAAAAATCCAACCGCGCAGTCACAGACGAGTGGACCCCTCTCTCTCTCTCTTCCTCGCTAACAGGCATGTCCCACTGCCACCTCACCGTCGTCTTCAACCCTCAAACCACGCCCTGCCGTTGCTGCCGCGTTACTGCCGGCGTCAATACGCTTAATTTCCTGCGTTAACTTCCCCGGCGAACACGCGTGCATAAACGCCCCTCTCCGCTCTATCTTTTCCCCAGATAGTTCCTCCCCTCTGCCCATAGGCTGCCCCAATTCGCCCCCCACACCAACACTGCTCCGACGACGTCTTCGACAAATTCCGGCGCCGTCCAGCCTCGCCTCGCCTTCCCAAGCACAAGATCTCGCTCCTCACCTCCTGGCGCATCTCCCCGTGCCACACTTCGCTCGCGGGCGCTCCGCAACGTCGACTTCGTCATCTACTGAGCGCCGCCGCGTCTGTTTCTTTTTCCGGCGAGCTTTCCTGGTAAGAGCCGACCACCGCGAGCCTTCCTATTGATACTCCTAAGATCCCCATGACTGTACGCATCTGACCGTGCCTTTGCTTTGCCTTGGGGTGAACCACAACGTCGCCCCCGTCATCAAACATAACCACCTGCCGCTCGCAGCTACTCCGACGAGGAATTGGCCGCAGCACCGAGCGCCCCTCGCCAGACCAGCACCACCTTGAGCTTAACCTCGACCATGCGATCACGGTGAGCACCTCCGCATCTCCCCTTGCTTCCTAGAATCGCCGCGACACCACCGTCTGAGCGTCGCCGCCGCCAGCCGCCGTGCAGCGCCGCCAGTCCTTGGTCAAGGCAGCTGAGCCCGTTGGATCTTGATCCTGTGGCTAAGATTAGAACCTGAGCGAAAGGGTATGAACGCGTCTGAGCCGCACGATCTGTTTAGATCCAACGCTCCACAGAGGCCGATCCGCACGAAGCGGTACCGACCAATGGTATCACGCCGCGTGGCACTGGATCTGTTTAAAACAGAATTAGAATCTGATTTGTATGCAAATTTGAAAAATCCATAACTTTAGTTCTACACGTCCAAATTTTGCAAACTTTATATCAATGGATTCAGAAAAACAAGCCCTAGCCAACCATGCACTTTGTTTAGTAAAAAGCTTCTGGTAAAATGTTTGTTTTTGCAGAAACTTGTGTATGCTTGTTTAGAATATAAAATTTATTCCAAAATGATTTTGGGGTTGAAATCTTTGCAAAATGGTTTGTTGTGAACCTACTGACCCTAGGAACCAACTTATGGATTTAAAAATGTATTTTGTGAAGTTTAGGAGTAAATACTTGAATTAGCTCATTTCTAGTCAAATAAAAACATTGATTTTGATATGGAAATGATTTTTGAGTAAAACCTTTGGAAAATGTTTTGATTCAAACCTACTGACCCTAAACACCAAGTTTTGAGAATTAACAACTTATTTGGTGAACAATAAAAAATTATTGCCTTACCAAAAGCATTTTCACCACATGAAATAATGATTTGATTTAAAAATGGTTTATAGATAAAACCCTTTTGCAAATGGGTTTGACACTTTAGGAAATTACCACTTTGAACCTTACAATGTATAGAGCCTAGTCGAAACCACCTTTGCAAATAAAACTATCTTTTGCATGCTTGCATGCATGACCTTGTTTCTATTATTTTATGTGTGCTAAATTGATTGAATATTGGTTGGAATGCTAGTTGAATCTATGTTTGCTTGATTGATTTATAGTGAAGTTAGAAGAGTGTGATATTAGCAAGATCAAGAAGTGAACCAACATCCTCTACCAAAAAGGCAAGTGACACTATCATCCAAGTCCTACTATTTTCATTACACTTAGTGGATTTTGAAACATGCATGATAAGGACTACTATATTTTTCTATGCTAAATCCTAATAGGATACCCTTATACATTCCTTAGTGAAAACAATGTAGTTGTAATAAGCTTAGCCCTGCTATATATATATTAAGATGAGATACATGTTGAGATTATGAAGTTGGGAAAAGACTTATGTTTTATATAATAAAGCAAGTACTCAATGAACCACCTAGGTGGACAAGGATACTCAAGTTTTGGACAAGGTGGCAACAAAAGGAACCATGTTTATATGGCAATATCTTTTTGTCGTGCACTAGAAGAAAACCACCCAGGGACTTAGAGATTGAACATGTTTCTCGTACAGTGGCTTCCGTGTACAGCCACATGCTAAATGGGCACTGGCTTAGTCAACTACATAGTGGAAGACCCATGCATTGGCCTCTTCAGGTTAACTAGAATGAGGGAACTTGGAACCCTACATTGGTGCCTGGAAGATAAGCCAGCTTTGTGTATTGGGATGACTCCTATGGAAAGACTTCGTCACATTCTCAATCTGCCAGTACTCCATCTTGGTGAGTACTTATCCAGCGGCCACTGGTGGCATCAAGATGAGAATGTGTCATGTGGGTAAAGTGTACAACTTCTGCAGAAGATAAAAAAATCTAAGTACTTAGCCGTGTCCCCGGTTATGGACAATACTGAGCAACTAAGGCCTGAAGCTATGGGAAATCTCGACATTCCAATTTCTAAAAGAGAAACTTGAAAGTGACAACAAGAGACTTGAAGCACTTGGTGGATTCCAAGGAGTTCAGAAAGATTTGACAAAAGATCAAAATTATTTTGAAAAGATAGGATAAAACTATATTGCTTTTTGCAAATGAGCCTAAACCCCACTTAGCCAAATATGCATGTATGGATAGGATCCACTCATATTCTATATAGTAGTGAAACTTGCCAATACAATTCAAATGTATTGACCCTTGTGGCTGTAACTTGTTATGTTGCAGGTTTGTTTGATATTAGTGAAGTTGATTGATTAGCATTACAAGTCTACAACCAACATGTTTGCCTGTGGCACTTTGAAGATGAAGGACCCCATGCTTATAGATATTCTGCTGCAATGTAATGTAATAGCCAAATGAGCTATGTAAGATGTAATAAAATTATATTATTCCTGGTTATAAAGTTGTATTATGACCTTTGTTTCTTGATATTACATCTTAAACTGTGGATGCTAGCTATTGATCCAGGGACTAGCATTGTAAACACAGGGATCTCTACCTTATTAAATGTTGGGACCTCTACAGGACGTGTTAGTGAGAGAGAGAGGAAAGGGGGTGACTTTTATAGGAGGAGGGGGGCACCCAAGGGGGTGGCCGCCGGCCATGGGGGCTGCCCCCTCCCCTCCTTCATTCATGTGGGTGGACACTCCACTCACAAAAATCCATTCAAATCCCTCCACTCAAAATCCCACTCAAACTTGCCATTAAATTTCCACCAAATTTAATGCAAACTCTCATTAAATAAAACTCTTTTATTTTATTCAGAATTTTGTCAATTACTTTAATGACAAACATTCACAAATAACCCCTTGCTAGAATTCTATTTCACATGCATAACCTCTTTATGCAATTTCACCCGAAAACCTATTTCAGTATCTAGTGAAATAAATTCATGCGCTTGTTATTCTTTCCGACATGAAACTTTTGCTCCAATTGGATGTCGGTGTCTCTTAAGTGTGTCAACCTATGGTTCGTGAATAATGCGGACATGATCGAGACCCCACTCAGATCAATAATCAGAAGCGGGATCGAGAGACCCATACTGACTCTCACACATTCAACGATGACTTTCTTGTGATCGTCGGAACCTTTTACTCTAGTATCTTAATCCCTTTGTTGCACGACATGTCCAAGATTAGATCATCGGTATCTCCATACCTAGTTTGATCTCGTTACTGACATGCACTCTTTTCTCGTTCCCGTGATATAACATTCTAGTGATCAAATCACTTGCTTGCAAGCTAACCAATGTGATATCACCGATAGGGCCCAGAGTATATCTATCCGTCATCGGGATGAACAAATTCCACTCTCAATCCATGGGCCTCAACATAACACTTTATTAGTCCTGAACCCATCTTTATAATCACCCTGTTACAGTGTGATGTTTGATGTTATCAAGAAACTCTTCCGGTGTTAGTGATTGACATGATCTCATGGTCTAGGGATTAGGATCACTTCGTAAGTTGTTATAGCAATATAAACTCAATGAATTTGATCGTAATGCTATACTTCAGATGAATGTTCATCACACCATTACACTAATGTTGTGATCCCGTTATTAACAACATCCAATGTCTATGATCAGGAAACCTTCATCATCTTGTTAATCAACGAGCTAGTTTATGAGAGAGGCATAACTAGGAACTTTCTGTTTGTTTATTAAACACACCTGTATTAACGTTTCCGTATTAATACAATTATAGCATGCAAAATAAACATCTATCATTTACTTAGAATCACTTTATTATTGCCTCTCAGGGCATATTCCCTTCAGTCTCCCACTTGCACTAGAGACAATAATCTAGTTACATAGTGATGAATCTAACACCCATTGAGTTTTGGTGTTGATCATGTTTTGCTCTAGGGAGAGTTTTAGTCAACGGATCTGCTACATTGAGATCCGTGTGTACTTTACAAATCCTTATATGTCCATCCTTGACATGATCGCGGATGGAGTGAAACCGGCGCTTAATATGCTTGGAATGCTTGTGAGACCTTGGCTCTTTGGCATTGGCAATGGCACCATTGTTGTCACAATAGATCACCATTGGGTCCAATGCGTTTTCAACCACACCTAGTTCGGATATGAACTCCTTCATCCAAACCGCTTCCTGAGCCGGTTCCGAAGCAGCAACATATTCGGCCTCCGTTGTTGATCCCTCCACCACAGGTTGTTTGGAGCTCCTCCAACTAACCGCTCCGCCATTCATGATAAATACGTATCTGGATTGAGACTTAGAGTCATCCGGATCGGTGTCAAAGCTTGCGTCGACATAACACTTAGCGACGAGCTCTTCTTCACCTCCGTATAAAAGAAACATATCCTTAGTTCTTCGTAAGTACTTAAGGATATTCTTGACCGCTATCCAGTGTTCTGAACCTGGATCCGATTGGTACCTACTAGTCAAACTAATAGCATGTGCCACATCCGGTCTCATTACATTATAGAGCCTATGGCTGAAGCCTGAAGCATAGGGGACTTTGTCCATTATCTCTCTTTCTTCCGCCGTAGCCGGACTTTGAGTCTTACTCAATGTCTTGCCTTGCAACATAGGTAAGAACCCCTTCTTACTTCCGTCCATTTTAAACTTCTTTAAAATCTTATCAAGGTATGTACTTTGTGATAGCCCTATTGTCACATCCCAAGATTTTCCAAATCTTGTAATGTGAAAAATAAATGAATAAAATAAAACTTTGTTTGATTTTCAGAGTGGGAAGAAACTTTTTGAATCCAATTGCAAATTTCAAACCAAATTGGATCAAATAAATCCTAAAGGGATTTAAAAAGTTAAACATTTAATAAAAGGAAAATAAAAATATTTGGACTTACTATTTTGGATCTTTAAAAATAAAAGATTTGTTTTTCAAAGGAAATAAAAGTTTTACAAATAAGGAATTATTTTGTAAGCCAAATTAAAACTTGGACAAGCCTTTGAAATACAATATTTCTATTTGATAAAATAATAAAGGTTTGTTTGAAATAAATTAATAAGGATTTAATATCCAAGTTTTATTAATAAAGGTTTTACTATTTCCAAAACATCAAAACTTATTTATTTATTTAAAATAAGTTTTCCAAGTATTTTATATTTCCAAATAAAACCTACTGATTTGATTTTGAAAATATTTAGATTTCAAATGGAATTTTAAAATAAATAAGAACCCATTTTGATTTATTAACTAATGTCCATTTTATTTAATTACAAATGGACTCTAAAATAAAAGTATTATTTTATTTTTGGACTTTGGTTTATGTTGTTAAACAGAACCAAATTCAAAGTTACAAAGTGTGGTGATTGTTTGAATTGATTTGAGTATTGTTTGGTTGTTTGAATTTCAAACAGAAATTAGAAATAGAAAAAGAAAAAGGTTTTAGGAAGAAAAAAAAGGATCTGGACCAGCCCAGCCGGCCAAGCCCAACAAGGCCCAGTACCAGCCCCTCTCTCCCTCCAGAAAGAAAACGATTCACACTCATTATCGAACCCGTGCAGTGAATGACTAGTGGACCCTCCCCTCACTCCTTTTCTCACTGACCAGCCGACCCCACTTTTCCAGCTCACCTTCTTCCTCGCGCAGACGACGCCGGCCGTTTCCTGCCGTTGACGTCGTGGCTTAAATTCGCTTTAATACGGCCACCATTACTCGCCGCGACCACGTCCTATTAATCACCTGCGTCTCCTCCTCCTTTCCCCTCTATCGCCATAACCAACACGCCACCAGGCTACCTGATGGGGATACGCCTACTGGGGTATACTCAGCAGGACGTTTCCGACTGGCCCGAGGGCTGGCGAGTGGGCCTGCAAAACGGCGAGTGGATCAAAGCCCAGCAAGGTACCAAGCGACTGGAAGCTGAAGGCCCAGGCGAGTAGATAGGCCCAGTCGGACTAGGTTAAACGATTACCGAAGCTGTAACCGAATTGGTTGAGATATGTAAACCCTAGGGGACGTGAGCCTATATAAACCTCCCTATGGGGTGAGTAGAGATACGTTCCCTCATACACCCAAGCGACTCGCCGCCTAGCCGCCGAGCTCGCCCATTGTAACACCTCCATAATACAATCTAGCAGGAGTAGGTCTTTACCCTCCGGGGGGCCGAACCTGGGTAAAACCCTGTGTCTTTGCCCTCATCTCGCACCGCAGATGGCTGGCCGCCCTTGCCCCTCGTTCTACTACTCGCTGCCGATTGCAGCATCTGCCGTGACCATTCCCACGACAGTGGCGCCCACCGTGGGGCCTGGCCGGTCTGGCCGGTGTTCTGCGGCGAGATCCAATCTGCCCATCAACGAGACGGTCGCCACCGGCCGCATGATAGCGATTGGCGAGATGCTCCAGATCTTGCCGAGTAGCTACGTCCCGGCGGCGCGTCCCGTCACGCACAGCGTGATCCTGCCAATCGGCACGATCAGCCTCTTCGTCGGCCTCACCGACGTCATCGTCTCGGAGGACTCGGCTCGCATCCGCGAGTCGCCGCCACGCGATCGGCTCTCCGAGAGCCAGGTTCGCACGATCCACCGCCTTGCCTCCGAGTACAACTCGGCCCACAGCAATGTGGCCGGGAACTCAGCGGCCGCAGAAGATGCGGCCCTCACCGATGACGCCGACTCGGCGACCCCGGCGTCACTCGCCGGATCCATCACCGCGGCCTCATCCGCGGGCTCCATCGCCCAGGTCTCCAACGCGGGAGACTTCGAGGACCCCTCCATCCTCGGGATCTTCGAATTCGACTCCGGGTCGGAGAACTCCACCGACCTCCGCGATGGTGCCAATCGCCACGCCGCGGCTTACATGGCCACCGGCACCGATCCACCGGAGGATCCTTTCTCCACCCCAATCCCTCCTAACGCCACGTCAACGGAGGTCGAGGAACTCCGCTTGAAACTGGCGGAGGCGGTACGCAAAGAGCAGGCCGAGCGCGAAAAATTTCGCCTCGAGCAGGTGACGGCGCAGGAGCTGTCACGCTACCACCAGCAGCGGATCAGGTCACGCTTGAACCCCACCGTTCAAGGGCGTGCCCTGAACTTCGACGACGAAAACGACCCGGCCCGCATAGCCGAGCGCGCGATCTGCGAGAACGCGCCACCAGGAGGAAGCGCCCGGCCCCCGCCAGGATCAACGGCGATGGGTGCCCCACCACCACCCAACCGCACCCCTCCCAGGGACCAACCGCGGATAGTTGTCTCCTCACGGGAGCGAGACGCAAATGGCCTCCCACTGTTCTCCACCCCAATGGACAACCTCGTGGCAGGCCGAGCAGCAGCCGATAGCATCACGGCCACTGGCGATGGCGCCTTACAGATCCAGTACGTCAAGGCCCTGCTTGCGAAGGCCGTGGAGCAGCAAAAAGCGGGCGCCGACTCGCAAGGTCGAGTATACTCGCGTTCCTCGGGAAGCAGAGCGGCCTCAAGCGGCCGCCCAGCGGCGGCAAACACCCTCAATTGCCCACCACCAGAGCCACTGCAGCTCCAACACCGACCCGCGAACGCGGCACTCTCCACCAACGATCCCAGGCCGGCGAACAACTTCGTCGCCGCTAACGGACAACCCATCGACGCCCGCACTCACATCATCAACAACCAAAACTGGCGCGCACGCCAGCCCGACGACTTGCGGCACACCCTAACTAATCGCCGCGATGGCGAGCCTATGGGGTCGCTCAGTCGACTTGGGCCTAAGTGCTTCAGACCAATGATCCGAAGCGAGAAGTACCCGCCAAACTTCAAGGCGCCAAAGGAGATAGAAAAATACGACTCCTCGTACGACCCCGCAGTCTGGCTCGACACATACCTCATGGCAATGGGGATCGCGGGTCACACTGACCTACTCGCCGCCCGTTACCTCCCACTGATGATGGAGGGGACGTGCAGGCAGTGGATCAACACTCTCCCCCAGGACAGTATCGACTCCTGGGAGGAAATGCGCGACGCCTTCGTCAGGCACTTCGAGTGCTCCTACACACGCGCCACCACCATTGAGGACCTGGAACGATGCGTCCAGGGACCCCGCGAGTCGACCCGCAACTGGGTCCAACGGTGGCAAGAGCTTTGGTACAACGCGGTCGGCATCCACCCGGACACCGCGATCCATTGCTTCAAGACCTCGTGCCGCTACGAGCCTCTAGTCGCCAAGCTGAAGCGACACTCCCGCACACTCGACAACATCCCCGACCTCCTCGAGATCGCTAAACGGTACGCCGAGGAGGATCCAAACCAGGAAACCGACGACGAGTCAGGAGGGCAACACCGCACGGGCGGCAACGACAGCGGACGCCGAACCGACCTACGCTACAGCAGCACCCGCCTCACTGGCAAGCGCCGCAGCGACGGGCGAGTCGACTTCGTCGCCAACGCTGGGCACGCACAGCGCGAGCCCAAGAGCTACCGCCGCGACGGAGGGCAACGGCGCGATGGCGGCAATTACAAGAACAAGCCAAGGTTCGATCCTGCGGCCCTCCTTAACCAAACATGTGCGTTCCACAGCAGGGAAGGGAAGCCCGCAACGCACACCACCGCCGACTGCCACACCCTCAGGGAAATCGAGAAGGCACGGCACGCGCGGGAGGGCACCGACAACGACCCGCCAAATGGCGTAAAATTCGGCAAAGTAGCCGGCTCGCTCCACACCTTCACAGGCTTCAACACGAAGCGCGAGAAGAAGGTCATCGCCCGCGCCGTCGCCGTCAATGCGGTGGCCCAAACAGACGTCCCCCAGTTCCTGAACTGGTCGGAACAGCCCATCACCTGGAGCCGACAAGACCACTCGCCACGCATCGAGTACCCAGGACGAGTCGCCCTGGTGGTCAAGCCCAAGGTTGGCGACTACTGGCTCCCCAAGACACTGATGGACGGCGGCAGCTCCATCAACATCCTCTACCTCGACACCTTCAGGCGGCTGCGGCTCCCGCAGTCGATGATCGAGACAACCCACACCACGTTCCACGACATCGTCCCCGGTCGGAAGGCGTATCCGATCGGCAAAGTCACGCTGCCAGTCACTTTCGGTAGTCCGGCAAACTTCCGCACCGAGCGGATCGTCTTCGAGCTGGTGCCCTTCGACAGCCCTTACCACTGCGTCCTGGGGTGCCAGGCGTTTGCTAAATTCATGGCAGCGCCCCACTACGTGTACAACGCGATGAAGCTCCTCGGGCCGTGCGGCGTCATCACCATCAACGGCGACCCCGACATGGCCGCCGAATGCGAGGCCAAAGGAGCCGAACTCGCCGACGCCGTCATCGTGGCAGAGACTAATCACGCCGACGAGCTCGCCAAATTGCGAGCGGGGTCATCAATGACGATCCCACAATACTCAAGAAGCCCAACTCAGAGGGCACAAACACCTCAACCTTTGAGGCCACGACGCACACCCGCACCATCGAGCTGGTCCCAGGCGACTCCAGCCAGACGGTGACGATCGGGACAGGCATGAGCCCAGCATAGGAAGGCGCGCTCATCGAGTTCCTTCGTGAGAATAGGGACATCTTCGCATGGAAACCCTCCGACATGCCCGGTGTCCCTAGGGAGCTCGCTGAGCACAAACTAAACGCCGACCCCAAAGTGCGACCTGTCAAGCAGTCGCTATGGCCCTTCAATGAAGAACGCCGTCGAGCAATCGCCGAGGAAGTGCAGCGCCTACTCGCTGCCGGCTTCATCCGGCCAATCAAATACTCCAAGTGGCTGGCAAACCCAGTCCTGGTCGAGAAGAAAAACGGGACCTGGAGAATGTGTATCGACTACACAAACCTGAACAGCGCCTGCCCAAAGGAGCAGTTCGTCCTCCCGCGGATCGATCAGATAATCGATTCAACCGCGGGTTCGGAGTCGCTATGTTTCCTCGACGCCTACTCCAGGTACAACCAGATCAAAATGGCTGTCGAAGACGAGGAGAAGACGACGTTCATCACGCCATTCGGAGCCTTCTGCTACACCGCCATGACCTTCGGCCTCAAGAACGCCGGGGCAACCTACCAGCGGTGCATGCAAGAATGCCTCGCGAGCCAAATTGGCTGCAACATCCACGTCTACATCGACGACGTGGTCGTGAAATCCGCTCGCCAAGGCGACCTACTCGCCGACCTGTCGGAAACCTTCGCCAATCTGCGAAGGTATAAGATAAAGCTCAACCCAGGCAAGTGCACCTTCGGTGTACCTGCCAGACAATTACTGGGGTACGTCGTCTCCAAACGAGGGATTGAGGCGAACCCAACAAAGATCGACACGATCGCCCGGCTCGGCAAGCCCGAGTGCCTGCGTGACGTCCAGAAGCTGGCCGGGCGGGTAGCGGCCCTCAGTCGCTTCATCCCCCGCCTGGGTGAAAAGGCGATGCCCCTATACCGCCTGATGCGCAAGAACCCCACCTTCCAGTGGGACAAGGAGGCGGACGACGCGCTCCGCGACCTCAAAAAGGTGCTACTCGCCGCACCACTACTCGCCGCCCCCGCCGACAAAGAACCTATGCTGGTTTACGTCGCGGCGTCTGAGCGCGTCGTCAGTGCTGTGATGGTCGTCGAACGACCAGAGGTAGGAAAGGAGCGCCCGGTTCAGCGGCCGGTGTACTACATCAGCGAGGTCCTCACCGAGTCGCGCCAGTGGTACCCACAGTACCAAAAGCTAGTATACGCGGTCTTCAGGGCTCAGCGGCGCCTGCCGCACTACTTCCAGGAGCACCCGGTCACGGTCGTCTCCTCAGCGCCACTGCAAGACATCATCCGCAACCGCGAGGCGACCGGACGGGTCGCCAAGTGGGCCGTCGAGATCGGCACCCACAACATTAAATACGAGCCACGAAGAGCGATCAAGTCACAGGCACTGGCAGACTTCATCGCCGACTGGGAGGAGGCCCAACAGCCAGAGAAGCTGCCGTACCTCCATTACTGGAGCCTGCACTTCGACGGCTCCAAGAACGCGGACGGTGCAGGAGCAGGGATAGTGTTGACTTCACCAAAGGGCGACAAGCTCCGCTACATCCTCCGCCTCGAATTCACGCCCTGCACCAACAACATGGCTGAATACGAGGCCCTACTCTACGGCATGCGAGCCGCCAAGGAGATGAACGTCAATCTCCTTCGATGCTACGGAGATTCCGACCTCGTCGCGGGGCAGGTCGCCGGCACCTGCGACGCCATCTCCCCTACCATGGCGGCATACCGCCAAGAGGTGGACAAGTTGGGCGGCCACTTCACCGGCTACTCTGTCGAGTGGATCGACAGGCGAAAAAACGAGGAGGCCGACGCCCTCTCCCGCATCGGGTCGGCTCGACTCGCACCACCCGCCGGCGTGTTCCTCGACACAATCTCCAAACCATCAGTCTCTCCCCCGAGGGAGATCGACATCGGAGTCCCACTCCAACCAGAGGCAGCCTTGGTCGCACTCATCACCGAGCCAGACGACTGGACCAAGCCCTACATCGACTACCTGGAAACCGGCACCCTGCCAGCAGACGAGACAAACGCTCGAATGATCGCTCGCCGATGCAAGTCTTACACCATCATCGACGGCGAGCTACACAAGCGCAGCGTCACCGGCGTGTTCCAACATTGCGTCCAACCGGCTGAAGGACGCAAAATCCTCCACGACATTCACTCAGGTGACTGCGGCCACCACGCCGCCGCTCGCTCCCTGGTGGCCAAGGCTATGCGACACGGCTTATACTGGCCCACCGCACACGCCGACGCTGTCGACATCGTCCAGCGATGCGCCGGGTGCCAGAAGTACGCCAATCAGACGCGCGTACCGAGCTCAGCGCTCAAAACGATCCCCATCACTTGGCCATTCGCCGTATGGGGCATGGACATGGTAGGCCCCTTCAAGAAAGCCCCCTCCGGCTACACCCACCTGCTAGTCGCCGTCGACAAATTCACCAAGTGGGTGGAGGCCAAGCCAGTCCGGAAATGCGACGGGAAGACCGCCACTAAATTCCTACGCGAGCTCATATATCGCTACGGGTTCCCAAGCAGTATCATCACGGACAACGGCACAAACTTCGCCAAGGGAGCAATGGCCGAATTTTGCGAAGAGCACCACATCCGGCTCGATCTCGCGTCAGTCGCCCACCCGGAATCCAACGGCCAGGCGGAACGAGCCAACCAAAGCATCCTCCACGGCCTGAAGCCGCGACTCCAAGTACCACTCGAGCGCACCGCTGGATGCTGGGTCGAAGAGTTGCCCTCCGTCATCTGGGGAATCCGCACCTCGGTTAACAGATCGACGGGATTCACTCCCTTCTTCATGGTCTACGGCGCCGAAGCAGTCATGCCCACCGACCTCGAACACGACTCGCCGCGGGTCGTCCATTATACGGAGGCCGCAAACGAGCTGGCCCGCCAAGATGGGCTCGACCAGCTCGACGAAGCACGCGACCTCGCTCGATCACGTACCGCCATTTACCAGCAAGGACTCCGCCGCTACCACAACCGACGGGTGAAAACCCGCACCTTCCAGGAAGGCGACCTGGTGTTACGCCTCATCCAGGACAAGAAGGGCATGCACAAGCTCTCCCCTCCGTGGGAAGGCCCGTTCGCTATCGGGCGCGTACTCGGCAACGACGCCTACTACCTCATCGACGTTCATGGGGACGGCGAGCTCGACGTCAAGCGACCATGGAACGTAAACCTCCTCCGGAAGTTCTATTCCTAGAACCCCACACATGTACTCTCCAGTCGCTATGAAATAAAAGAAACAGTTACCACAAATTGCGTCTACTCTCCATGACTTGTGCCACTCGCACTCGTAATAACAGCGGTACGCTAAAATGCAGAAGTCAACCTTTGGTACAGCGATCGGCACGGCTAAGTAGTGCGGCGTAAGAGCACTGAATCATTTCAGGTCTTGCGTCGTCCACGAAAAACGCCAATCCGGAGCCCCATTGGAGTCGCCTAGCTCGAATGGTTTTACGAACCAAGACAACTGCCCTCGCTTCTCACAGCGACCTTGGTCCTCCGCATCCTCGGCATAGCGACTCGAACGGCTAAGTACCACGATCAGGGACTGAATACCAGTTCGTCGCGATCGGTCAGGGAAAACGCCAAGTAAGAGAGCATGCCCAGGACTCGCCACGCGACTGACCCCACGGGCCAGGCAGGAGTGACGCGCTCACACCAACGCGCTAAGTCCTCAACCACCCTCGAGTCGCGCCTAGAACTACCAAGTACCACGCTCGGGGACTCGGCCACCCGACCCCGTCCGCGTACGGGAAAACGGTAAAGTACAGAGCACTCAAGGGAGTCGCCTTGCGACTGGCTCTCCGAGCTCGGGCGAGTCGACTAAATCAACAAAACACATGATAACAACAAACATCATATACGAGGTGAACCCCACAAAAGGGCGGACGCGCTCGGGGACTCGTCCAAAATCAATCCAAAATACACAAACAAATAGCAAAATAAACACGACGTCCCATTCAATCGCATATTGCATTGTCTTATATTAAAAAATATGCCCGCGTGGCAGAGCTGCTGCTAACACTTCAAGGCAAACTACCCTACTCTGCAGGCTTCGATGACGACTCGCCAGAATCCCGGCGACTAGGATGAACGCGGTGTACGGGTTTGATGGATACGTCGTCAGTTCACCCGCCATCGCCGCACGAAAAGGCTGCTCGACCTTGAAGTCACGATGCGGCGGCTCGGGGTCGTTCGGCGCGACGACCGTTTCCTGGTAGGGAAGGAGGTCGCCCATCGCCCAGACACGCTCCGAGTACGTGGCGGCACGTTCCTGCAACTTGAGAACCTCGGACAGATCCACCGTGCCAGTCGACGATGGATACCCACTCGTCACATCGTCGAGGTCGAAATCCTCGGGGAAGTGGGCGAGTCCAAGGCTCAGTGCTGTCGACGCTCCACGCCGAAACGCCGACCGCGTCATGAACTCAACGACCGCGGGCGCCTTCTCCAAATATTCCCACACCTCAACGAGGTCGCTGGGAATAACCTCCGTGGGCGACATTTCTTGAAGGTAGGCGCGGATGCACGTCGCCGATAGCGTAGCCGAGTCGACGAGCATGCTTACGCACTGCCTCGCGTCGAGCGAGCTCGCCTCTTCTTGGCTACGAATAACGCGACCTGCGAGAAGGAGACAATGATGAGTGCGACGGACACCACAAAAACCCCAACTAACGGAAAGGGAGGATGCACTCACCAAGCAACGGGCGGGCGAGTCCCGTGATGAAGCACTGAAGCGACGTGTGGTCGTCCTGAAGCCCAGCAATAAGGACTTCCGACACCTTGCGATCCTCCTCCGCGGCTGCAATGGCAGCCTTAGCTCAACCGTCTGCCGAGCTCGCCTCTTCCCTCGCCTCCCGCAGCTCGCGCTCGAGGTCGGCGACCCGCTGTTCAGCAGCGCCCAGAGCAGATCGCGCCGCCTCCAACTCACCAGCAGGGACAAGCTCCTGGCGAGCTTCCTCTGCCTTCGCAGCAACAGCCTGGAGCTCTTTGTTCGCCTCCTGGATGGTGGTCAGCTCCTTCTCAGCACACTGTTGCGCGGCCAATCGGTCCGCCGACTCGAGCTACAGACCCTGCATATCATCAAAAAAGTCAGTAAAAACGAACCTCCTAAGTGCCCACCCGCTGAAATTTAGCGAGTGCGCACTCGGGGACTGGCGATCAAGAAATTCCCAAGTGCCCACCCCGCTAAAATTTAGCGCGTGCGCACTCGGGGACTGGATACAAAAATAAAAGACGAGAAAATAATAAGAATCAAGCCGCTGCAAAGCACCGACCTGATCCTCGGGGACTGGATATACCTGGATGGCTGCGCCAAGCATGCCATGAAGTTGCATCGCGTCCACGGACGTGAGTAACGCTGGCGTGTGCCCACGACGCTGGTCGACTTCAGCATCGGCGGTCCCTGGGGCGAGGCTCGGGGGCGCAGCCCCGCTCGCCGCGGCCGCCTTGGTCACGAAGCGAGGGAAGGTAGCGATAGAGGCACCCGCTCCAAAGGAAGTCGCCTCCGCCGTTCCAGGCAAGGAAACGCCCTCCTTCGTAGACGCGGCTGCCTCCACCGCGGGGCCGGCCGGCGCGACCGCCGTGTCGTCAGAGACAGTGACGATGTCGTCGCCCTTGGCCTTCTTGCTGCCATCCGCTGAGGCAACGGCCTCGTCCGCTTTCCTCTTACGGGAAGGATCCTCCTCGCTAGCGGTGGAGGGTACCTGGGCCACGGTCGGGTGGCCCATCCTTTTCACTCCGGTCCTGCACATCAGTCGAATCAATAAAGACAATCGAAATAGCTATGGAAAATAGGGAAGGTCGAATG
Source organism: Avena atlantica (assembly GCA_910589765.1). NCBI lineage: Eukaryota > Viridiplantae > Streptophyta > Magnoliopsida > Poales > Poaceae > Avena > Avena atlantica. Next base: position 347,441,296 of record OU342738.1, on the reverse strand, counting down.
CACTCACTTGGCAACTGGGATGAAACGTAGCCCTGTGCGAAGGCCGGCCGGTTTTTCCAGTTCGAGGCCCAGTTGGCGACTGAGCCCTAGTTCCAGGACGTCGCGTGCCGAAGACACGGACGGCTTCTTCGTCGTTGAGGCCGCGGCTGGCGCCTCTGGGATACCCTCGGCAGGGGCTTCCTCGCGAATTGGAGCCGCTACAGCCGGAGCCTCCTTGCGGGGCGAAGCCGCCCCAATCGGAACCTCCTTGCGAGGCGAAGTCGCCGCAGCTGGAGCCTTCCCTAGCCCAGAGACTGGCGCGAATGGCGGGGGCATTGAGGCCAGCGGCACTTCCACAGTCGGCGTGTCTAGCGCGGTTGTCGCTTGGGCCGCGCCGTCACCGGCCGAGCTGTGAGCATCGGAGCTGCTCGTCGAGTGCGGCGGCGAGGCCATCCTCGCCGGCTTCGTTTTCCTCTTCGGGGGGGCCCTCGCTTCCTTTTCCTTCTTATTCTTCTTCGAAGGAGTGGCCTGGCGGCGCGAGGTGGTTTCTGGGAGCTCGTCATCGTCATCATGACGCTCGAGGCTCCTGCTCGCTTCGATTTCGCGCTGACGTTGCCCGCGGGTCTTTCGGACCAGCGGGGCGATGTCCTCTTCGGACTCGTCCTCGTTGCCCTTTGCGGGTGGCGATTCGCCTGTATCCTGGGCGGATGGCCCCGGGCTCTCATCGTCAGAAGGTGGGAGCCACCCTTCCACCACTTGGAACAGCTGCGATGAATACGAAACAGAGTCAGAATTACCGTGACTGCATACGCTGCGACTGCGAACAAGGTAAAGAAATTACCGTTGGAGCCGGACGCATCGCGGTGTAGGGGGCGACCCCGGCCTGTGCATCCACGTACACCGCCTGGGTGATCTTCTTCAACGCTGGGAGATAGTCCTCCAGCTTCCACTCGTCGAGGCAGGCTTTCGTCGAGTCTCCCCGGCCCGTGTACTCATACATGTAGTGGTCGCGTTGGGCGAGCGGAACGAGCCGTCGCCCAAGCCAGCAATTGTACAAGTTTATCGTCTGAAGGCCCTTCTTCTTCAGACCACGGATGGCCTGGAGCATCTCATCGACGACCATCCGCTGGTCGTCGGGGAGCTTGCCGACCTGGAGATGGCGCGGCTCGGAACGATTGGCCGAGTACCGCGGGATCGCCGCCTCGTCCTCCGGGGTCGCCTCGGTCACGTAGAACCATGACTTTTTCCAGTCGCTCGCTGCTTTGGCGGGTAGCATCAGATCGAAGAAAGAAGCTTTGGACTTGAGCTGGAACGTCAGGCCGCCCGCGGCTAGCATTGGGCCGCCTGTCTCCTCGCGGCTGATCCGTCCGTGGAACAGATCTTGCCACAAGGGAAAGTAGGGCCGGCAGCCCAAGTAGCACTCGCAGAACGCCACAAAGATGGCGAGCTGCTCGATGCTGTGGGGACCCAGATCTGAAGGCTGGATCCCGTAGTAGGCGCAAAAACGCCGGAAGAACAAAGACGTGGGAAACCCTAGCCCCCGCTCGAGATGACTGGTGAAACAGACGAATTCCCTCTCTCGCGGGTTTGGGGTCGTTTCTCCGGCTGCGGGGATACGCCAACATCCGGCTAGCAGGATTCCAGCCTCCTCGAAGGAGGCCAGCTGCGCCCTCGTGCACTTGGACCTGCCCCATGGTTCGGTGAGAAGGGCCATAGCCGAGAGGTTGGTTGGAGATCAGAGGATTTCGGGTCGATTGGATCAAGGAGCAAAGGAAAGAGAATGCGCGCACTCGGAAGAAGTGGTGGGCAGTTGGCTCTACGATTGCCTGCCATTCCTCTTATATAGCAGGAGTTACCCGCCAAATCAGGGGGCCGTTACCGCGCGATGATTACGCCGAAAGTTACCGTTGAGTTGCCCTAACTGCTAGTTTGACCACGCCTGACGGTCCAACTCCAGCCACTCGGCTCGCTAGGTCATTCGCCGCGACCGCGTTCCGTCAGCTCGGCTCGCCCAAGACGCGACTCGGTTCACCGGATTTTCTTCTTCATAGAGGAGCCCGCCGACGATTCGACTGGATGCCTATTTTGGAGTCGTATACTCTGACTGCCAGCAGCCACTTACGCCTAATCGACGACGGCCTCGGGGACTACTGATGGGGATACGCCTACTGGGGTATACTCAGCAGGACGTTTCCGACTGGCCCGAGGGCTGGCGAGTGGGCCTGCAGAACGGCGAGTGGATCAAAGCCCAGCAAGGTACCAAGCGACTGGAAGCTGAAGGCCCAGGCGAGTAGATAGGCCCAGTCGGACTAGGTTAAACGATTACCGAAGCTGTAACCGAATCGGTTGAGATATGTAAACCCTAGGGGAGGTGAGCCTATATAAACCTCCCTATGGGGTGAGTAGAGATACGTTCCCTCATACACCCAAGCGACTCGCCGCCTAGCCGCCGAGCTCGCCCATTGTAACACCTCCATAATACAATCTAGCAGGAGTAGGTCTTTACCCTCCGGGGGGCCGAACCTGGGTAAAACCCTGTGTCTTTGCCCTCATCTCGCACCGCAGATGGCTGGCCGCCCTTGCCCCTCGTTCTACTACTCGCTGCCGATTGCAGCATCTGCCGTGACCATTCCCACGACACTACCCAAATTTCGCTCAACACCACCCTCTGCTCCGACGAGGTTCGGTGACGATTCCGTCGACTCAGCGCCGCCCCTTGCCTCATCGACCATGCACACACATTCCCCACCTCCTGGCGCATCTGTCCGTGCCTCTCGTTCAACTGCGGGGGCCCGAGAACGCCGTCTTCGACAAGCTCTGAGCGCCGCCATGTCTGTTTACTTCTCCGGCGAAGTCCCCAGGTAGAATCCGACCGCCCCTCTTCTTCTCGATCATGCGAGCGTCATCTCCTTGATCATACGCGTCTAACCATGCTTCTTGTTTGCCCTCTCGTGAACCGTAGCACCCTCCTCGACCTCGACCGCGTGCAACCGTCGCAAGACCTAACTCCGGCGAGGAATTACTGCTGTTCCTGAGCGCCCTGGTCCAGCCAACCGTACATCGAGCATCACCACGTCCTCGCGACTCTGGTGAGCATCTCCTCTACTCCTCTCGCTTCCTGTTCTCACCGTTACGCCGTAGCCAGAGCGCCGCCGCCGCGTGCCACCGTCGAGCGCCGCCAGTTCTTGGTTGAGTGCTGCAGACCGTAGGATCTAGATCGAACGAATAAGATAGATCACTTAAGCGCTGAAAGGGTACGTGTCCTGCGCCATGCGATCTACCTAGATCCAACGCACCGCAGAGCCCGATCCGGACAAACCGGTACCAGCGAATAGCGTTGCGACGCGTGGCCAGCTCTTGATTAAAACTGAATTTGAAATCTGATTTAGGTGTGATTTTGAAAACCCTATAACTTTTGATACACAGGTCCAAAAATTTCAAACTTTATATCGTTGGAATCAGTGGAACAAGCCCTAGCCAACCATGCAATTGGTTTAGTAAATAGTATCTGTTAGAGTGTTTGTTTTTGAAGAAGCATTTGTATGCTTGTATAGATTAGAAAAATGATTCAAAAATGTTTTTGAGTTTGAAACCTTAGCAAATTGATTTCTGATGAACTTACTGACCCTAGGAATCAACCCATGGTTTTGAAAATGGATTTGGTGAAGTTTAGGAATAAAAACTTGGTTTAGCCATTTCTAGCCAAATAAAAATAATGGTTTTGTTATGAAAATGTTTTTGGAGTAAAACTTTGAGAAAATGATTTGTACCAAACCTACTGACCCTAAACACCAAGTTTTGAGAAACAACAACTTATTTTGGTGAACAACATAAAGTTGTTGCTTTGATAAAAATATTTTCCACCACATAAAATAATGTTTGGATTTAAAAATGGTTTATGGATAAAACCCTTTTGCAAATAACTTTGCCACTTTGGAAAATGACCACTAATCAACTTCTGGAAAGACTTCGTCACATTCTCAATCTGCCAGTACTCCAACTTGGTGAGCACTAATCCGGTGGCCACTGGTGGCAAAAGGATGGGATTGTGACATGTGGGTAAAGTGTACTCCTTCTGCAGAAGATAATAAAATCTAAGTACTTAGCCATTTCCCCGGTTATGGACAATATTGAGCATCTAAAGTTTGAACTATGGGAGATCTCGACATTCTAATTTCTAAAAGAAAACTTTTAAAGACTTGATGCACTTGGGGGTACCAAGGAGCTCAAGAGATTTTGATGAAAACTTGATGTACTTGGGGGTACCAAGGACTCAAGAGATTTTGATAAAACTTGATGCACTTGGGGGTACCAAGGAGCTCAAGAGATTTTTGACAAGGACTTGAACACTTGGAGTTACCAAGGAGTTCAAGGGATTTTTGAAAAGGAGATTTGACAAAGGACCAAAACCATTTTGAAAAGATAGGATAACTTATTGCTTTCTGCAAAGAAGCCTTAAACCCTACCTAGCCAAATATGCATGTAATGATAGGATCCACTTATATTCAACTTAGTAGTGAAACTTGCCAATACAATTCAAATGTATTGACCCTTGTGGCTATAACTTGTAATGTTGCAGGTTTGATTGATTTTAGTGAAGATTGATTGATTAGCATTACAAAGTCTACAACCAACATTTGCCTGTGGCACTTTGAAGATGAAGGACCCCATGACTATAATTATTCCGCTGCAATGTATTGTAATAGCCAAATGAGCTATGTAAGATGTAATAAAATTATGTTATTCCTGGTTATAAAGTTATATTATGACCTTTGTTTCTTGATATTACATCTTAATTGTGGATGCTAGCTATTGATCCAGGGACTAGCATTGTAAACACAGGGGACTCCACCTTATATTGTTTAAAGGTTGGGACACTCCCTCTACAGATGGTATCAGAGCATTGTGTTGCCTGTAGGATTTGTAAACCTAGGATTGGACAAAAACCCTTAGAAGATAGGAGTTGTTCTTGTTCCAAAACTTATTTACAAAACAATCTTGTAAACTCTTTCCTCAAACCATTTTGGTTTAACTCTACATCTCTTCTATTTTTACTTGATGGAAAAACCTAACCATAGCCAAAGACTACACCATGTGCAAAGGACTACTTCAACATCTTCAACTCTAATGACTTCAACTTCTTCAACTCTAATGACTTCAACTTCTTCAACTCTAATGACTTCAACATCTTCAGCATATTCACCAAGGACTTCTAACTTGGATACCACAAAGGACTACAAGTGAGACAAGGAAATCTTGCTCAAGGTGTGGAGACTAAGGGAATGCAAAATTAGAAGGAGCCTACATCATTTGAAGTATTGTAACCAAGAGTTTTTCTCAAGGAAACCATGATTTCATGCAAGAAGAATCAACCAAAGAAGGATGGAAAGATCACAAGTGAACCATATAGATGGACCACCATATTTTAGTTAAGTCAAACACACCAACTTATGTGGTGTAACAAAAATATTTTTGTTGCCTAAGTATGTGCTTGAACTTTGTGTTTGAGTGAAATGTTTGGTTTGTGATTGCATGCACATTGCTTGTGGGAATTGTGATGTGTGTGATTAGAATTGACTCCTTAGAAATATCTTGCCTATTCTAATCCTCATTCAACCCAAACAGATGACTACTCCAAGAGACTCCAACATCAAGGTTGATGACACCAACACCAACCAAGAGGACATCATGAAAGAGCTCATAGCAACCCAGAACCAATTGAACCAAGTGACAGCTCAATTCATAGCCAACACCAGTGGAGAAGATCCAACACTGCAAGGATTTTTGGAAACTCAAGGCCAACTTATGCTTAAGGTGACTGATCAAATGATCAATATGGAAGAAAGCTATCCAAAAGAGTTAGTGACAACAAGGATGACAGAAATATTATTCTAGATGGAGCCCCAACTTGCATTATTTGTGGAGACAAGGATCATACTTCCAAGGAGCATGGAGATCAATGCCCCAACTGTGAAGAGAAACATCCTGTTGGACAATGTCCCACTTCTCAAGCTACTTGCTACCTATGTGAAGGAAACAACCATGTTCCTATCCAATGCCCCATCTATTCCATTGTGGAACAAAGGAAACAAGGTGGAGTGCAACAAATGACTGCAAACCATCAAGAAGGATCCAAGTCTACCAAGAAGGTTGATGACAAAGGAAAAGGTCCACTTATACCTCCAAACAAAACAACCCAATTCAAAGGACCAAAGAAACCCAAGAAACAAAAGAAAGACAAAAGCCATGTGCAATGTCATAAGTGTAAGGAAATGGGACACTATTCCAGTGAATGCCTAGAGAACCAGAAGAATAAAGAGATTAGCCAAGTGGTATGCAACAACTGCAAGGAACTAGGCCACTATGTAGCAACTTGTCCACAAGAGCTACGTAAAGAACTCAAAGATATCAACTGTTTCAATTGCAAGAACCCAGGACATTATGCAAGCAACTGTCCAGAAAAGATGAAGAACAAGTTGAACAAGCCTATGGAGAAACTCAACCTTGGCCCATGAGTCAAGTATGGAAACAATGGACACAATGCAGATGTTTGCCCAGAGAAGTTTCCCCAGGATCCCAAGAAGACCAATATATAATTTTAGTTTGAAAATTTTTAAGGGTGGTAGTACCCTAGATGTTTTGTGCCTACTTGTAACCCTAGCCTTCCCAAAACTCGGGACGAGATTTATTTTAAGGGTGGTAGCCTGTCACATCCCAAGATTTTCCAAATCTTGTAATGTGAAAAATAAATGAATAAAATAAAACTTTGTTTGATTTTCAGAGTGGGAAGAAACTTTTTGAATCCAATTGGAAATTTTAAACCAAATTGGATCAAATAAATCCTAAAGGGATTTAAAAAGTTAAACATTTAATAAAAGGAAAATAAAAATATTTGGACTTACTATTTTGGATCTTTAAAAATAAAAGATTTGTTTTTCAAAGGAAATAAAAGTTTTACAAATAAGGAATTATTTTGTAAGACAAATTAAAACTTGGCTAAGCCTTTGAAATAAAATATTTCTATTTGATAAAAATAATAAAGGTTTGTTTAAAATAAATTAATAAGGATTTAATATCCAAGTTTTATTAATAAAGGTTTTACTATTTCCAAAACATCAAAACTTATTTATTTATTTAAAATAAGTTTTCCAAGTATTTTATATTTCCAAATAAAACCTACTGATTTGATTTTGAAAATATTTAGATTTCAAATGGAATTTTAAAATAAATAAGAACCCATTTTGATTTATTAACTAATGTCCATTTTATTTAATTACAAATGGACTCTAAAATAAAAGTATTATTTTATTTTTGGACTTTGGTTTATGTTGTTAAACAGAACCAAATTCAAAGATACAAAGTGTGGTGATTGTTTGAATTGATTTGAGTATTGTTTGGTTGTTTGAATTTCAAACAGAAATTAGAAATAGAAAAACAAAAAGGTTTTAGGAAGAAAAAAACGGATCTGGACCAGCCCAGCCGGCCAAGCCCAACAAGGCCCAGTACCAGCCCCTCTCTCCCTCGCGCAGTCATTATCGAACCCGTGCAGTGAATGACTAGTGGACCCTCCCCTCACTCCTTTTCTCACTGACCAGCCGACCCCACTTTTCCAGCTCACCTTCTTCCTCGCGCAGACGATGCCGGCCGTTTCCTGCCGTTGACGTCGCGGCTTCAATTCGCTTTAATACGGCCACCGTTACTCGCCGCGACCACGTCCTATTAATCACCTGCGTCTCCTCCTTTCCCCTCTATCGCCATAACCAACACGCCACCAGGCTACCCAAATTTCACTCAACACCACCCTCTGCTCCGACGAGGTTCGGTGACGATTCCGTCGACTCAGCGCCGCACCTTGCCTCATCGACCACGCACACACATTCCCCACCTCCTGGCGCATCTGTCCGTGCCTCTCGTTCAACTTCGGGCGCCCCAGAACGCCGTCTTCGACAAGCTCTAAGCGCCGCCGTGTCTGTTTACTTCTCTGGCGAAGTCCCCAGGTAGAATCCGACCGCCCCTCTTCTTTTGAAAATCCATTTTTTCTCCACGGCATTTCGGTCGTGAGGTAATTACACCAAGTTCCAAACTTGATTTTCATACATGGATTCCATCTCGGTTTTCATGGCTTCTAACCATTTGTTGGAATCCGGGCTCATCATCGCTTCTTCATACGTCGCAGGGTCATCGTTTTCATCAACCATGAAATGCATGACAGGATTTCCGTACAGCTCGGGAGCTGCATGGATCCTGCTAGACCTGTGAGGTTCGGTAGTATTCTCTTTTGGAGTTTCATGATCATTATCATTAGTTCCCTCTTCAACTGGTGGATCCAACTCCGGAACGACTTCTGGCGTTGCGCTACTCGCCATATTTTGGAGAAAAGGTTCAATAACCTCTTCGAGTTCTACCTTCCGACTACTCACACCTTTCGCGAGAAACTCTTTCTCTAGAAAGGATCCATTCTTGGCATCAAAAACTTTGCCCTCGGATCTGTGATAGGAGGAATACCCAATAGTTTCCTTAGGGTAGCCTATGAAGAGGCATTTTTCCGCTTTGGGTTCGAGTTTATCCGATTGAAGTTTCTTCACATAAACATCGCATCCCCAAACTTTAAGAAATGACAGCTTAGGTTTGTTTCCAAACCACAACTTCTAGCACATATTGCTTTTGTGCAGTAGAGAGGAGAATCCTCATCATGGCCCATTCGGTAAAGTTGCTACCGTTCGTTGCAAGTTTCTCTTTCTCCATGAACACATTGAAATTAAAAGCAGGTGGTGCAATCTGCAACATAATTTGTAAAGTTTAGACTAAGTTTATGATAGATTGAGTTCAACTAATCCACATTATGAATGAACTCCCACTCAAAAACGACATCCCTCGTGCCTTTTTGGTGATTACATGAACCAAATCCACTACAGCAAGTCCGATCATCACGTGAGTCGGTGTAGCTTCAAAGGAGAGCATCAAATGGGCATCATATCAACTATATGACTCATGCTTAACCTTTCGGTCCGTGTTCCGAGGCCATGTCTGTACATGCTAGGCTCGCCAAGTAAGAACCTTAGTTTTCGCGTGTGTAACTGTCTTACACCCGAAATATGGTCGTGGATCCAAGAACACCCGATCATCACGTGATGTCTTGGAGCGACGAGAACATAATCAGTGCATACTAAAGGAAGAACACATTCTTATCTTGATATTTAATTGAGGGATCATCTTATTATGCTAATAAAACGCCAAACAAGCAACATAAGATGCTATCAAACATCACATGTTTATTAGTGGAATGATATGGTTCCCGCATATGATCTCTATCATGTGCACCGTGGTATGATCACTATCATACCTATATGTGTAAGTCCAAGGTCTATGGAGATTACATGTTATGTGTGTTGTGAGAGTATCATCTCATACTTCTACTTACAACATCACCATATCATAACACTAGCCCAGCAACAATCAAAACTAGACGCCTCTAATTTATCCATTGCAAATTTTACATGGCTTATGTCTTTCGAGATAGAACCGTTCATACCTACGAACATGAACCACAACGAGGATAACCAAATTGTTGACAACTCATTGCAAAATAGATATTGACTATAGTAGGAGAGACAGACACCCGCTAGCCACTTATGCAAACTAGGTGCATGTCGAGCGTGGAACAAGTCTCATGTGCGAGGACATGTAAAGTTTGTCCGGGCCGCTTCATCCCACTATGCCACCAATATCCAAAATTACAACTAAGGAGAAACAACATGATCATCATCGCCCACATACTCATATGTGTACTACCCGTGTAAAGTATCTACGCATAGATCCGGCTCTGATACCACTGTAGGGTTCGCAGCATAGAAAACAAAAAAATTCCTACGATGGGAACTATGTACCAAGATCTATCTACTAGATAAAAACAACGGGCGGATGTATATCCATAGAGAACATACCCTTGAAGACCGACAAAGCTTAACGAGTTCGACTCGTGGTTGATGTAGACGATCTCTTGCCGATCTCAAGATTGAGAGGAAGTCCTAGCGCCGCAAATCAGCAGCGCATCCGTGCTCGCACACACGTTCGAGCCACCGAGAAACCTCCGCCTCCTCGCTCCAGTGATGCAGCGGAAGGACAAATCTTTCTTTCCGAATAGACACCGGGAACATGTATCTTGCTAGTCCGAGACCATGGGGGATAAATTCTAGAGGGGGAGAGAGATCCTTCACGAGGAGGTGTGAATGAGAGAGAGGAGAGGGGGTGCCTTTTATAGGAGGAGGGGGGCACCCAAGGGGGTGGCCGCCGGCCATGGGGGTTGCCCTCTCCCCTCCTTAATTCATGTGGGTGGACACTCCACTCACAAAAATCCATTCAAATCCCTCCACTCAAAATCCCACTCAAACTTGCCATTAAATTTCCACCAAATTTAATGCAAACTCTCATTAACTCTTTTATTTTATTCAGAATTTTGTCAATTACTTTAATGACAAACATTCACAAATAACCCCTTGCTAGAATTCTATTCACATGCATAACCTCTTTATGCAATTTCACCCGAAAACCTATTTCAGTATCTAGTGAAATAAATTCATGCGCTTGTTATTCTTTCCGACATGAAACTTTTGCTCCAATTGGATGTCGGTGTCTCTTAAGTGTGTCACCCTATGGTTCGTGAATAATGCGGACATGATCGAGACCCCACTCAGATCAATAATCAGAAGCGGGATTTGGAGACCCATACTGACTCTCACACATTCAACGATGACTTTCTTGTGATCGTCGGAACCTTTTACTCTAGTATCTTAATCCCTTTGTTTCACGACATGTCCGAGATTAGATCATCGGTATCTCCATACCTAGTTTGATCTCGTTACTGACATGCACTCTTTTCTCGTTCCCGTGATATAACATTCTAGTGATCAAATCACTTGCTTGCAAGCTAACCAATGTGATATCACCGAGAGGGCCCAGAGTATATCTATCCGTCATCGGGATGAACAAATTCCACTCTCAATCCATGGGCCTCAACATAACACTTTATTAGTCCTGAACCCATCTTTATAATCACCCTGTTACGGTGTGATGTTTGATGTTATCAAGAAACTCTTCCGGTGTTAGTGATTGACATGATCTCATGGTCTAAGGATTAGGATCACTTCGTAAGTTGTTATAGCAATATAAACTCAATGACTTTGATCGTAATGCTATACTTCGGATGAATGTTCATCACACCATTACACTAATGTTGTGATCCCGTTGTTAACAATCCAATGTCTATGATCAGGAAACCTTGATCATCTTGTTAATCAACGAGCTAGTTTATGAGAGAGGCATAACTAGGAACTTTCTGTTTGTTTATTAAACACACATGTATTAATGTTTCTGTATTAATACAATTATAGCATGCAAAATAAACATATATCATATACTTGGAATACACATAATAAACACTTTATTATTGCCTCTTAGGGCATATTCCCTTCAAGAACATCATTAACACTCCCCATGAGGTTCTTTTTAGCATTATCATTAAGTGTGACATCCAAATAAAAATCTTCCAAAGGTGGCAAATCAAGCATTCCATAAATCTTTCTAGGCATAATAGAGACACTAGAACCAAGGTCACATGAAGCTTTGAGATCAAAGTCATTCACTTGCATATTAATAATGGGTTCCCAACTATCTTCTACTTTCGTAGGAATAGAGGCTTTGTGTTTCAACTTCTCTTCCTTAATTTTAATAAGAGCATCTATAATGTGTTTTGTGAAAGCCACATTCATATCACTAGCATCAGGACTTCTAGCACGCTTTTGTAGGAACATAATCACTTCAGAAATATTGCAACCATCAAGATCAAAATCAAACTTAGCATCACTAGTAGTAGGCTCATTGGGTTTAGGCAATGTGGTAGGAGGAATAGGGGCTTCTTGTGGTTTAGTGGCATCCATATTGGTGGTGGCGATAGTGCACACAATATTGTTTCTAGCAATTTTAGCATCTCTTTACCACTTAGCATGAAGTTGAGCTAATAGTCTAACATTTTCATCAATAGTAACTTGTATGGCATGAGTAGCAGCAAAGGTACTTTCCAAGGTTTCAGGTTTAGCTGCCATTTTATTAATCAAAGAGGACTATGCTTGAGACAAAGAGGAAACATTTTTCTCAATATTCAAAAGCTTTTCCTGCATAGTCTTGTTGAAAGTGGTTTGTTTACTAATAAAGTCTTTGAGCATGACTTCAAGTTCAGAGGGAGCACTTCTAGCATTGTTGTAGGAGTTTCCATAGATATTGTAATTATTAGGAGGATAAGGCCTATAATTGTTGTTACTACCAAAATTATTCCTATAGGCATTGTTGTTGATATTGTTGTTTCTAATGAAGTTCACATCAACCTGCTCTTCTTGGCCAACCAAAGAGGCTAAGGGAACATTATTAGGATCTATAGGAGCTTTCCCATTAAAAAGCATAGCCATGATAACATCAATCTTATCACTCAAAGAGGAGGTTTCTTCGACAGAATTTACCTTCTTACCATGTGGAGCTCTCTTAGTGTGCCATTCAGAATAATTAACCATCATATTATCAAGGAGCTTTGTTGCAGCACCCAAGGTAATGGTCATAAAGGTACCTACAGCAGCTGAATCCAACAGGTTTCTTGAAGACAAGTTCAAACCTGCATAAAAAGTCTGGATAATCATCCAAGCAGTAAGTACATGAGTGGGACAATTCTTAACCAAAGATTTCATTCTTTCCCAAGTTTGAGCAACATGTTCATTATCAAGTTGTTTAAATTTCATTATTTCACTTAGATATAATCTTAGCAGGAGGAAAGTATTTTCCAATAAAAGCATCTTTGCACTTAATCCAAGAATCAATACTATTTCTAGGCAAGGATAGCAACCATTCTTTAGCTTTTCCTCTCAAGGAGAAAGGAAACAACTTGAGCTTAATAATATCTCCATCTACATCCTTATATTTTTGCATCTCACAAAGTTCAACAAAGTTATTGAGGTGGTCAGCAGCATCATCAGAACTAATACCAGATAATTGCTCTCTCATCACAAGATTCAACAAAGCAGGCTTAAAAGGTAGCATCAGGAGCAGATGGAGCAATAGGAGTACTTAGGAAATCATTGTTGTTTGTGCTAGTAAAGTCACACAACTTGGTGTTCTCAGCAGAGTTCATTTTGGCAAAAGTGGAGCAAGCCAACAGCAGCAGCAACAACTAGAGCAGGAACTAATTTTTTTGTGTTTTTGATAAAATAAAGCAAACCTAACTAAACTATTTTTTGGAGTTTTTGATAAAAAGAGGCAAAAAAACCAAGCAAAAGAAACTAAGCAAAACAAAAACAAAGTAAAGATAAAGGTTGTGAAGGACTCCTCTTGTGAATCCGTCCTTAGTCTCCCCGGCAACGGCGCCAGAAAAAGTCTTGATGGTGCTTAGCAGCTTCGTTGGGAGACCCCAAGAGGAAGGTATGATGAGCACAACAACAAGTTTTCCCTCAGTAAGAAACCAAGGTTATCGAACCAGTAGGAGGAAGGAAACGACTCAAAGGTGTTGCTAGCAACTTGGAAACCTACACAACACAAACTCAAGACTTTGCCCCAACGAACAGTGAAGTTGTCAGTCTCACCGGTTTGCTGAAAACAAAGGATTAACTTTATGGTGTGGAAGGTAATAGTGGTTTGCAGAAAGTAAACATTAACAATGGAAGATGTATAATTGGTAAAGATTGGACCGGGGTCCATAGTTCACTAGAGGTGTTCTCCTTAAGATAAACAAACATGGCATGCTGGGTAAACAAATTACAGTAGGGCAATTGACAGGACTGGGCAAGGCATAACAATGCAATACTAGACATTCATGATCCTATGAGATTCGATTGCAATACAACAAGATACATAGACCGCCATCCAACTACATCTATGACTAGTAATCCACCTTCCGGTTATCATCCGGACCCCCTCCAGTATTAAGTTGCAAGCAACGGATAACTGCTTTAAGCAAAGTGTGTAAGGTAAGCAATCCACTTGTTCCATGAACAAGAGACCATTGTTTTATCCCTAGTGGAAACAACACATCTACAACCTTAGAGATTTACGTCACTTCCCTTAGATGAAATAGAGGCATGAACCCACTATCGAGCAAAAAAATTAGATACTAAACAAGATAGCTACTAGAAACGGAGAGCATGCAAGATCGCAAACAACACAGACATGATAGAATCAATAAGACAAATACACTAATCAATCTGACATAGTAATCTCAATATCCATCGGATCCCCACAAACACAACATGCATGATTACAAATAGATGATCTTGATCATGAGCGGAGCTCACAAGATCTAAACATGGTAGCACAAAGGAGGAGATGCAACCATCTAGCTACTACATGGACCCGTAGTCCAAGGTGGAACTACTCACACTTCATACAGGAGGCTGGGATGATGAAGAGGAAGGCCTCCGGGATGATCTCCCCTCCGGCAGGGTGCTGGGAAGAGCTTTAGATCCCCCCGATCTAGGAACGATGGTGGCGGTGGCTACATACGGTTTCGTGGAATATTGATCGGGTCTTTAGTGTTTCTACATCGGGGGTCTTTATAGGCGAAGAGTCAAGGCAGGGGGAAGCCAGAGCGGCCGCACTCTCCCAGGTGCGGGCTGGGCCCAGCCGCGTGGCCAGGGGGTGTGGCCCCCTGGTGGCTCTCCTCTGTCTTGTATTCAGGCTTCGTGTTCCCCATGATAAAATATTGACTTTGGCTTTTGTCCCATCCAATTCCGAGAATATTGATTTTCTACCTTTCTGGAACCAAAAACAGAAGAAAACAGGAAACTGGCACTGTGGCATCTTGTTAATAGGTTAGTCTAGAAAAACATATAAAAACACCTCAAAGTGTAGACAAATCAAAGCAAAGTAGATACTAAACAAGCATGGAACATAAAAAATTATAGATACGTTTCTGATGTATCACCCCGCTGTTGCCAGAACTACTGGTGTTGTTGCTCAGCCTGCTACAGACCCAATCCCTGCTGCTGTTGTGCAAACTAAGGCTTCGGGAGGCCGCCCCGCTATTGTGGAATCTGTTGGTGTGGTTGCTTAGCCTGCTACTGAACCAATCTCTGCTTTTTTTGTGCAAACTAAGGCTTCGGGAGGCCGCCCCGCTGTTGTGGAATCAGCTGGTGTTTTTGCTCAGCCTGCTACTAAACCAATCCATGTTGTTGTTGTTGTGCAAACTAAGGCTTCGGGAGGCCGCCCCGCTATTGCCAGAGCTGCTGGTGTTGTTGCTCAGCCTACTACTAACCCAATCCCTGCTGCTGTTGTGCAAACTAAGGCTTCGGGAGGCCGCCCCGCTGTTGTGGAATCTGCTGGTGTTGTTGCTTAGCCTGCTATTGAACCAATCCCTGCTTCTGTTTTGCAAACTAAGGCTTCGGGGGGTCGCCCCGCTATTTCCAGAACTGCTGGTGTTGTTGCTTAGCCTGATACTGACCCAATCCCTGCTGCTTTTTCCAGAACTGTTGTCTTGGGCGCTGTCCTCCTCGAACCCGTGGTGAAGTTCAGCATGCTGCTGCTGCCGTTGTCGAGGCTAATCGAAGACCAGTTGTTGAGGAATAAGCCCATGGTCTAGACTCTGATACTGTCGTCGAATCTCTCGGTGGTCTTGGTCTTGAGGAAACTGGTGATGGCAAGGTACACTTTCGTATCGGTGTCGAGAAGTTCACTGCAAAATTAGATGATAGCACCGAAAAAATCATCGACGACATTGATGTATCCGTTGGCACATACGATCCTGAAGTGGTATAGATATCTAAACTGATAGCAGCATTACATGATAAGGTGGAGTGAGGGTCCTCCCAGGAAGCACATTTGGCATTTTTTGCTTACAACAGCAAAAAGGCTATCGAATTAAAAGTTGACATTGATTTAGCCGTACCGATAAGTAGGATGAGTCGAACTAGACGGGAAGTGTACCTGTCCGCACGCCTGCTAACGGTTGGATAGGAATTTGAGGTTGGCAATGATAAATACGAATTTGTAGAAAACATGATTGACCTGATGGAGGACCTCGCTCGACATGGTTCGAGTGACAGTGGCTTCGAACAGAGGAGAGACTTATAGAGGAGCAACATAAAGAGGAGCAGGAAGAACATCCCCAAAAAGAGCACCCCGAAGAAGGGCATCACCAATAATTGTTGGAATTATGCCCTAGAGGCAATAATAAAGATGTTATTATTATAATTCATGTTCATGATAAAGTTTATATTCCATGCTAGAATTGTATTACGCGGAAACATTAATACTTGTGTGGTTTGTGAACAACACCGTGTCCCTGGTACGCCTCTAAGGACTAGCTCATTGATCAATGATGGTTAAGGTTTCCTAACCATAGACATGAGTTGTCAATTGATAATGAGATCATTTCATTGGAGAATGATATGATGGACAGACCCAAACTAAGCAAAGCAATTAGATCGTGTCATCGTGTTCGTCTTTGCGAAGCTTTTCTTATGTCAAATATTGTATTCCTTAGACCATGAGATAATACAACTCCCTGGTATCGGAAGAAAGCTTTGAGGTCATCAAACGTCATCCTATGAGAGGGTGATCATAAAGGTGTCTCTCAGGTGATCGGAAAGTATCTGTTGGGTTGTATGTATCGAGATGGAATTTGTCCCTCCCAAGTCGGAGAGATATACTTCGGGCCCACTCGTTAATCGATATCAACACCGCTTGCAAGCATGTGGTTAAGGAGTTAATCACAAAGTGATATCGGATTACGGAACGAGTAAAGTACTTGCTGTGAACGAGATTGAACTAGGTATGACGGTACCGACGATCGAATCTCGGGCAAGTAAAATATCGCGAGACGAAGGGAATATATATATGGGATTGTTTGAATCCTGGCATCGTGGTTCATCCGATATGATCATCGATGAATGTGTGGGAGTCAATATGGGTGCCAAGACCCTGCTGTTGATTATTGATAGAAGATCATGTCTGCATATTCTCGAACCAGCAGGGTCACACACTTAACGTATCTCGACGGTAGGATAGATTGGATAATTGGTTTATGAATTTTTGTTCGGAGTCTCGGATGGGATCCGGGATATCACGAGAGGTTCCGGAATGGTCTGGAGAATAAGATTCATATAAGGCAATGCAGTTTTTGGAGTTCGGAATTGTTCCGGGTTAATCGGTATTGTACCGGAAGCTTCTAGAACCTTCCGGAAGGGGACCAACGTGGCCCCACCTTCCGGGAGGGGGCATGGGCCTATGAGGGAGTGTCCTGGCCGCATTGGGCCAGGGGCACAAGGCCCCATAGGGCCCAGCCGATCCTAGAGAGTTTAAATCGTTTAAACTAGAGATAGGGTTTCTAGAAGAGGGGAGAGTCCATGCCCCCCACTCCTTATCATTTGGGCTTGGGGGAGGGGCTAGGGCTGCGCCACCCCTCTATATAAAGAGGGGTGGGGGCGCACCAACCCCCCACACCTTCCCCTCCAACCCTAGCCGCCCTGCTGCCCTTCCTCTCTCCCTCCTGACTGCTTGTAGGCGAAGCCCTGCTGCATAAATTCTCCACCATATACACCACGCCGTCGTGTTGTAGATCCAATCCATCTCTCCACCATACTTGCTGGTCCGAGGAAGGAGGAGACGTCGAGGTGCTGCACGTGTGCATCTCACGGAGGCACCGCCACTTGTGGTGCTAGATCGGATCAGATCGCGAGGAGGAAAAGCGAGTACGACTACATCACCCACGCTCCGACGAATGTTCCGCTGTGCGAACTTCAAGGGTATGAATATCTAATCCAATCTCTCTCGTTGTTTGCATCTCCTAGATTAGATCTTGTCTTTCCCTCTGTTTGCTCCGTAGAAAATTTTGATTTACTATGCCGCGAAACCCTTCAGTAGTATCAGAGCTAGATCTATGCGTAGATGTGTTTCACGAGTAGAACGCAACATGGTTGTTGCGGGCGTTGATGTTTTCTGTTGCAAGCCTCTTGTTTGTGTTCTTCTTATGACGCGGGATAGTGAGATTGAAGCGGTCCAGGCCAACCTTACGCGACATCGTTCGCGAGACCGGCTCCGCACTTGACGTGTGGCTTGTTCCACACATGCGGCTGGTGGATGTCAGTTTCTCTCACTATAGTTGTCATGGGATTAACACCGGAGTTTGGCAACCATAATATCACCGTTGTGGCTTTCCGTAGGTAAGAATCATTCTTAGCATCTACTCCCATAAGCCACGTAAAACATGCAACAACAAAGTAGAGGCGTCTAACTTGTTTTTGCAGGGAGTGTTTTCTGTGATATGGTATGGCCCAAGATGTGATGTGTATATTGTATGCGATGATCATGTTTTGTAATGTTTCACGACTTGCATGTCGATGAGTACACAACCGGCAGGAGCCATATGGTTGTCTTTATAATTGTGTATGACCTGTGTGTCAACTTCTTATACGCCATGTAATAGTTTCACTTTATCGCTAAGTAGTTAGCAATAGTTGTAGTTGCTATTCGTGGTGGATGCAATCATGGTGGAGTGATGGAGATCATGCCGGAACGCACAAGATGGAGATCACTACGCGAAGATTGGCTATACCATGTCACATAAAGTTATATGCATGTGATGTTTATCCTTTATGTATCTTATTATGCTTAGATCGCGACGGTAGCATTATAAGATGATTCCTCACTTAAAGATCAAGATAAAAACTATGTTCTCCCCAAGTATGCACCGTTGCGAAAGTTCGTCGTGCCCAAGCATCACGTGATGATCGGGTGCTATAGACTCTATGCTCACATACAACGGGTGCAAGCCAGTTTTGCACACGCGGAAATACTTGGGTCTAGCTTGACGAGCCTAGCATGTACAGACATGGCCTCGGAACACAAGAACCGAAAGGTTAAGCATGAGTCATATGAATGATATGATCGACATTTGTTGTCCACCATTGAAACCACATCTCTTCTCGTGATGATCGGATTAGGTGTGGTGAATTTGGATCGTGTTCACTAAACAACTTGAGGGATGTTGAATTTAGTGGGAGTTCATCTAGTAATTTGATTAAGTTGAACTACTTATCATGAACATAGTCTAAATTGTACTTGCAAATACTGTAGATCACATGGCCAAATCCAACTTCAACTTCAACGTTTTTGCTGAGAAGGAAAAGCTTAGAAACAATGGGTCTAACTTCACCAATTGGTTCCGCAATCTAAGAATCATTCTGTCTGGCGGACAAAAGGACTATGTCCTTGAGAAAGCGCTAGGTGACGCCCCTGCTATAGATGCGCCGGCTGATGAAAAAGCTATTTATCAGTCACGCAAGGATGATTATGATTTGATTAAGATCGCCATGTTGTATGCTATGGAATCGGATCTTCAAAATCGTTTTGAAGAGTATCCCGGGCCCTTTGAGATTCTCGAGGAGCTGAAAACCATGTTTCAGACTCAAGCCCGTTCTGAGAGATATGAGATCTCTGAGAAGTTCTTTAACTGCAAGATGGAGGAAGGGAGTTCCGTTAGTGAGCACGCCATAAAGATGTCGGGCTACACTCAACGTCTTGAGAAACTGGAATGCACGATTCTAGAGGAGCTCAATATTGACAGGGTTCTGCAATCACTCCCTCCCAGCTACAAAAGTTTTGTAGTGACTCATAATCAGATTGGCTCCACTGATACGATCACCGAGCTCTTCGCAAAGCTGAAGGCTGCGGAGGTGGACATCAAGAAGGATAATCATGTGTTGATGGTCAACAAGCCCTCCTTTAAGAAAGGTAAGGGAGCAAAGAAGCTCTTCAAGAAGGGCGGCGGCAAGCGCAATGCTCCTGCTGAGAAGAAGCTCAAGTCTGGCCCTAAGCCGGACACTGAGTGCTTCTATTGCAAGGACAAGGGTCACTGGAAGCGCAACTGTCCGAAGTACTTAGCGGACAAGAAGGCTGGCACCATCAAAGGTATATTTGATATACATGTTATTGATGTTTTCCTTACTAGCCCTCGTTGTAGTGCCTGGGTATTTGATACCGGTTCAGTTGCTAATATTTGTAACTCGAAACAGGAGCTATGGAATAGAAGACGGCTTGGAGGTATGAGGTGACGATGCGCGTTGGCAACGGATCAAGAGTTGATGTGATGGCCGTCGGCACGCTCTCCTTAGTTTTACCTTCGGGATTAGTTTTTGTAGCGGTCCCAATCTTAGATAAGATAGAGCCTCCTGTGTTTTACAATGCTAGTCCCTGGATCAATAGCTAGCACCCACAGTTAAGATGTAATATCAAGATACAAAGGTCATATTATAACTATATAACCAGGATTAACATAATTTTATTACATCATACATAGCTCATTTGGCTATTACATTACATTGCAGCGACATAAATATAGTCATGGGTCCTTCATCTTCAAAGTGCCACAGGCAGATGTTGGTTGTAGACTTTGTAGTCCTAGTCAATCAAACAATCTTCATATAACAAAACAATCAACCTGCAACATTTACAAGTTACAGCCACAAAGGGTCAATACATTTTGAATTGTATTGGCAAGCTTCACTTTTATGTAAATATGAGTGGATCCTATCAATACATGCATATTTGGTTAAGTAGAGTTTAGGGCTTATTTGCATAAAGCAATATTTATCCTATCTTTTAAAATGGTTTTGGTCCTTTGTCAAATCTCTTTTCCAAGTTCCTTGAACTCCTTGGTAGAAACTCAAGTGTTCAAGTCCTTGTCAAAATCCCTTGAGCTACTTGGTAACCCCAAGTGTTTCAAGTTTTATCAAAATCTCATGAGTCCCTTGGTAACCCCAAGTACATCATGCTCTTGAGCACCTTGGTAACCCCAAGTGCAACAAGCTTTAACAAAATCTCTTTGAATTCCTTGGTACCCCCAAGTGCATCAAGTTTTTATATTAGAAGTTGGAATGTCGAAATCTCCCATGGTTCAAACTTTAGTTGCTCAGTATTGTCCATAACCGGGGACACGGCTAAGTACTTAGATTGTTATTAACTTCTGCAGAAGGAGTACACTTTACCCACATGACACATTCCCATCTTGTTGCCACCAGTGGCCTACTGGATTAGTGCTCACCAAGATGGAGTACCGGCAGACTGAGAGTGTGACGAAGTCTTTCCAAAAAGGTCCTCCCATACATCCTTGCTAGCTTGTCTTCAGCCCCCATGAAGCATTCTAGATCCCCATGTCCGGTAACTAAAGACAATGTATGGGTCTTCCTAATGTAGTTGACTAAGCCAGAGCCATAATACCATGTGGTTGTACACGAAAGCCACAATTGGAGAAACATGTTCAATCTCTAAGTTTCCTAGGTGGTTTTCATTTGGAGCACAACACAAAGTGATTGCCATAGACATGGTTCCCTTTTGTTGCCACCTTCTCCAAAACATAAAGTGTCCACCACCTAGGTGGTTCATTGAGTCCTTGTTTTATTATGTAAAAACACAAGTCCTTATCTCAACCTTTGTAAAATCTCAACATGTATCTCTTTTCAAAACATAGCATGGCTAAGCATGTACAACTTCAATATTTTCACTAAGGAGTGTATAGGGAATCCTATTAGGATTAGCATAGCATAGGTATAAGACATTTTCATGCATGTTTACAAAATCCACTAAGTATAATGAAAATAGTAGGTCTTTTGTATGATAGTGTAACTTGCCTTTTTGGTAGGGAATGAGGATTTACTCCTTGATCTTGCTATTCTCACACTTTGCTAATTTCACTACAATTAAACAAGCATAGTATCAAGTAGCATTCCAAACCAACATTCAAACAATATTTCACACACACAAAGCAATGGATTCTAAGTCATGCATGGAAACATGCTTAAGATGGTTTTATTCACAAGGGAGGTATCCACTAGGCTTTTAACTTTGTAAGGTCCACATTCGTCATTTACCAAGATGGCAAAGTCATTAGTTAGAGGGTTTTGCTCAAAATCTATTTTAAAATCCATTCAACATTTTATGTGGTGAAAATTATTCTTTTCAAAGCAAAACTTTATATTTTTCAACAAGTGAGTTGCCCTTGGCAAGGTTTGGTGTTTTGGGTTAGTAAGTTTTGGTTCATAACATTTTCCCAAAGTTTTTCTTGCAAAAACAATTCCATAATAAAATCAATGAGTTTATTTGGCTAGGAAATGGTTAAGTTAAATAATTCAACTTAGATTTCACAAAAATCATTTCTAACACTATGGGTTGGTTCCTAGGGTCAATAAGGTCACACAAATCCATTTTGCAAAGATTTAATCCTAAAAACAATTTTAAATCATTTTTATACTCTAAACAAGTACACAAATGTTTCTATAAATTCAAACAAGCTAACAGATACTATTTTCAAAACTAAGGCCATGGTTAGCTAGGGCTTGTTCTCCTGATTTCATTGATATAAAATTTGCCAAATTTGGACATGTGGGTCAAAAGTTATCAGGGTTTGAAAATTCTATCTAAATCAGATTTCAATCTGTTTTTAAATCAAAACAGGTGACACGCGGCGTGTTCTTACTGGTCGATACCGGTTCGGCCGGATCGGCTCTGTGGAACGTTTGATCTAGTTGGATCGAGTGGCCCAGAGGACATACCCCTTCGACGATAAGTGATCTAATTGTGGCCGCTAAATCTGGATCGAACGGTACTGGCGACTCTGACCTAAAGTGGGCGGCGCTGACGACGGCTAGCGGCGGCGCACGGCCAGGCGAGGGGTTCGCGGTGGTTCTAGGAAGCGAGAGAGGAGGAGAAGAAGCTCACCGGGTTCAGGAGGTCACGATGGTGCTCGAGGAGGTGTTGGTCCGGCGAGGGGCGCTCTGGTCTTGGCAGGATTTCTTGCCGGAGTGGAGGATGGCGTCGGGTGGTCTCAGTCGTGGTCGAAGACGACGTTGTAGATCGTCCTAGGACAAAACAGGGGCATGGTTAAGTGCGGGAGGTCACGGAGAGGTCACGAGTATGAACGAGAAGGTACGGGGCGGTCAGATGCATACCAGTAATGCTCGTCGGAGTTAAGCCAGACGGTGGTGGTGGTAGTCGTCGCTGCAGATCGCCCTAAAACATAACAGGAGCACATTCAGACGCGCATGAGCGAGGCGATGTTGTGTGTGTGACCGAGAGGGGTTGGGGCGGTCTGGTTTACCGGGAGTCGTCGTCGGAGAAGAAGCAAACGGCGGCGGTACTGGAAGTTGTCGTTGGCGAGGCTCAGTGGCGTCCGCGGTCGAACTGGTGGTATGGGGAGGTGTGTCTAGGAGTGGGGTAGTTGCTAGGGTGCTTGAGAAGGAAGGGGGGGTGGCGTGTACTAGCCTGAATTGGCCGGAGACGGTGGTCAGAGCTGCGGCGGTGCGTGCTCAAATTGCAGCAGCCTCGGGGCAGAGAGGGAGTGGCGTGTGAGGGGAAAGGAGGAGGAAACGCTGGCGATTAATAGGCCGTGGTCGCGACGAGGAATTATCGCGGTGTTAAGGCGAATTGATCGCGCGGAATCAAAGCCTGCAACGGCAGTGAGGGGGAAGAGGCGTGGTTCGCGCGGGTGTGAGAGAAGAACAGTAGCGTGGGGTCTACCTGTCAATGGGAAAGAAACGGGGGAAAGGTCCACTGGTCAGTGTCACTGTGGGTTAGTTAATTTGTGCGAATCGTTTTCTGCGGGGAAAGAAGCTGGGCTGGTTGGTGGGCTTAGTGGGCTGCCTGGGTTGGGTTGGCCCTTTTCCATTTTTTTTATTCTGTGTTCTTTTCTTTTCTATTTCTGAATTTCTGTTTGAATTTTCTAACAAACATGGTTCAAATAAATTCAAACATCACCCATACTTTGTAAATTTGACTTGGTTCTGTTCAGTAGTCTGAACCTAAATCCAAACTCTAAATTTTTTTAAATAATAAAGTCCATTATTAATTAAATAAATGACCATTGCTAATTATCAAATTAGGGTTTGATTTGTTTCAAACTCAATTTAAATCCAAATATTTTTCAAACCCAATCATTAGGTTTATTTGTAAGTCAAGAATACTTGAAAACTTGTTTAAAAAAAATTTAAATAACATTTTATTTTAGGGTCTATTATTTATTATATGAATAGACCTTATTCACTTATTTCTCATAGGATTTTGTTTTAATAGAATATTTATTTTGAATCTAAAATAAACCAAAACACTTCAGTAAGTTTTATTTGAGAATATAAATTATTTGGTAAACTCTTTGAAATAAATAAACAGGTTTTAGTGTTTATTTAAAATGGAATAAACCTTTACTTTAATAAAATTTTGGATATTAAATCCTTATTAATTTATTTAAATAAACTTTAGTTAATTTAAATAATAAAATGTTTTAATACCAAAGCTTGGCCAAGGTTTTAATTTGATTTTATAAAACATTCTTCATTTATAAACTTCTATTTCATTTAAAAATAAATCTTTTCACTCAAGATTTTCAAAATAGTATTTCCAAATGTTTTTATTTTTTCTTTTATTAAATGTTTATCTTTTAGATCCCTTTGGGTTTTATTTAATTCAAATGGGTTTGAAGTTCCAATTGAATTCAAAAAGTTTCTTCTGACTCTGAAAATCAAATAAAGTTTTATTTTATTAATTTATTTTTCACATTACAAGATTTGGAAAATCTTGGGATGTGACAGTTTTAAAACTTAATAAGTGTTGTTATGTGCCTGCGTTGAGCATGAACATTATTTCTGGATCGTTTTTATTGCAAGACGGTTATTCATTTAAATCGGAGAATAATGGTTGTTCTATTTATATGAGTAACATCTTTTATGGTCATGCACCTCTTGTAAATGGTTTATTTCTTCTAAATCTCGAAAGGGATGAAACACACATCCATAACATTGAGGCTAAGAGATGCAAAGTAGATAGTGATAACACTACTTATTTATGGCACTGTCGTCTAGGTCATATTGGTGTAAAGCGCGTGAAGAAACTCCATTTTGATGGACTTTTGGAGTCTCTTGATTTTGAATCATTTGACACATGCGAACCATGCCTCATGGGCAAGATGATCAAAACCCCGTTCTCCGGTATGATGGAGCGAGCAACGGACTTGTTGGAAATCATACATACCGATGTATGCGGACCGATGAGTATTTCGACGCGCTGTGGATATCGCTATTTCCTCACTTTTACCGATGACTTAAGTAGATATGGGTATATCTATTTAATGAAACATAAATCTGAAATGTTTGAAAAGTTCAAAGAATTTCAGAATGAAGTGGAGAACCATCGTAACAGAAAGATTAAGTTTCTATGATCCGATCGTGGGGGCGAATATTTGAGCTATGATTTTCTCACGCATCTTAAAGCAAGCGGAATTGTTTCGCAACTCACGCCACCCGGAACACCACAGCGCAATGGTGTGTCTGAACGCCGGAATCGAACCCTATTAGATATGGTCCGATCGATGATGTCTCTTACTGATTTGCCGTTATCATTTTGGGGTTATGCATTAGAAACCGCTGCATTCACTTTAAATAGGGCTCCATCTAAATCCGTTGAGACGACACCGTATGAACTGAGGTTTGGTGCTAAACCTAAGTTGTCGTTTCTTAAAGTTTGGGGATGCGAAGCTTACGTCAAGAAGTTGATGCCGGACAAGCTCGAACCCAAAGCGGAGAAATGCGTCTTCATAGGATACCCTAAGGAAACTATTGGGTATACCTTCTATCACAGAACCGAAGGCAAAGTGTTTGTCGCAAAGAACGGTTCCTTTCTTGAGAAGGAGTTTCTCTCGAAAGAAGTGAGTGGGAGGAAAGTAGAGCTTGATGAGGTTATTGAACCTTCTCTTGAATTGGAGAGTAGCGCAGCACCTGAAATTGTTCCAGTGCCGCCTGCACCAACAATAGAGGAAGCTAATGACAAGGATCATGAAGCTTCGGACGATGCTGCTACTGAACATCACAGGTCGACAAGGTCGCGTGCCCCTCCTGAGTGGTACGGCAACCCTGTCTTGACTGTCTTGTTAGTAGAAGACAGTGAACCTACGAACTATGAGGAAGCGATGATGAGCCCAGACTCTGAGAAATGGCTAGAAGCCATGAAATCCGAATTGGGATCCATGAGCGAAAACCAAGTATGGACTTTGGTGGACCCTCCTAGCGACCGAAAGGCCATTGAGTGCAAATGGATCTTCAAGAAGAAAACGGACGCGGATGGTAATGTTACTGTCTATAAAGCACGACTTGTCGCGAAAGGTTTTCGACAAGTTCAAGGTGTTGACTACGATGAGACTTTCTCTCCCGTAGCGATGTTTAAGTCCATTCGGATTTTATTAGCAATTGCTGCGTTTCATGATTATGAAATATGGCAGATGGATGTCAAGACTGCTTTCCTCAATAGCAACATTGATGAAGAGTTGTATATGATGCAACCCGAAGGTTTTGTCGATCCTAAGGATGCTAGTAAAGTATGCAAACTTCAGCGTTCCATTTATGGACTGAAGCAAGCATCTCGGAGTTGGAACCTTCGTTTTGATCAAGTGATCAAGAGCTTTGGATTTGTTCCAAATTGCTACGAAGCTTGCATCTACAAGAAAGTGAGTGGGAGCACGGTGACGTTTCTGGTACTATATGTGGATGACATATTGATTATCGGAAATGACATCAACATGCTTAACGATGTGAAGAGTTATTTGAACAAGTGTTTTTCAATGAAAGACCTAGGTGAAGCTGCTTATATATTGGGCATCAAGATCTATAGAGATAGACAAAGACGCCTGATAGATTTAAGCCAGAGTACATACCTAGACAAAGTTCTGAAAAGGTTCAGAATGGATAAGGCAAAGAAAGGTTCAGTGCCTATGTTGTCAGGTAAGATATTGAGCAAGGCTCAGTGTCCAGCTACGGTAAATGATAGGGAAGCTATGAGCAAAGTGCCTTATGCCTCGGCCATAGGTTCCATCATGTATGCCATGCTGTGTACTAGACCGGATGTGTCCAATGCTCTTAGTTTGACGAGCAGATATCAAAGTGATCCAGGAGTGGAACACTGGACAGCCGTGAAGAACATCCTAAAGTACCTAAATAGAACTAAAGAAATGTTCTTAGTCTATGGGGGTGATGAACAGCTTGTCGTAAAAGGTTACGTCGATGCTAGTTTCGACACCGACAAGGATGATTCTAAATCTCAGACAGGATACATTTATATTTTGAATGGAGGAGCTGTGAGCTGGAGAAGCTGCAAGCAAAGCGTGATCGCGGGATCTACAGTAGAAGAGGAATACATGGCTGCTGCAGAAGCGTCAAGTGAAGGAGTTTGGATCAGAAACTTCATCACTGAGCTTGGCGTGGTTCCAAGTGCATTGGAACCACTGGAGATATTGTGTGACAACACTGGCGCCATAGCACTCGCTAAGGAACCAAGATATCATCCAAAGACCAAGCATATCAACCGCAAGTTTCATATAATCCGAGATTATATAGCAGATGGAGATCTGAAGATTAGCAAAGTACATACGGATCTGAATGTCGCAGATCCATTGACTAAACCTCTTCCACGTGTAAAACATGATCAACACCTCAGTGCCATGGGTGTGAGATTGTTGCCAGATGTAAACTAGATTATTGACTCTAGTGCAAGTGGGAGACTGTTGGAATTATGCCCTAGAGGCAATAATAAAGATTTTATTATTATAATTCTTGTTCATGATAAAGTTTATGTTCCATGCTAGAATTGTATTAAGCGGAAACTTTAATACTTGTGTGGTTTGTAAACAACACCGTGTCCCTAGTACGCCTCTATGGACTAGCTCATTGATCAATGATGGTTAAGGTTTCCTAACCATAGACATGAGTTGTCAATTGATAATGAGATCATATCATTGGGAGAATGATATGGTGGATAGACCCAAACAAAGCAGAGCAATTAGATCGTGTCATCGTGTTCGTCTTTGCGAAGCTTTTCCTATGTCAAATATTGTATTCCTTAGACCATGAGATAATGTAACTCCCTAGTATCAGAAGAAAGCTTTGAGGTCATCAAACGTCATCCTATGAGAGGGTGATCATAAAGGTGTCTCTCAGGTGATCGGAAAGTATCTGTTTGTATGTATCGAGATGGAATTTTGTCCCTCCCAAGTCGGAGAGATATACTTCGGGCCCACTCGGTAATCGATATCAACACCGCTTGCAAGCATGTGGTTAAGGAGTTAATCACAAAGTGATATCGGATTACGGAACGAGTAAAGTACTTGCTGTGAACGAGATTGAACTAGGTATGACGGTACCGACGATCGAATCTCGGGCAAGTAAAATATCGCGAGACGAAGGGAATATATATATGGGATTGATTGAATCCTGGCATCGTGGTTCATCCGATATGATCATCGATGAATGTGTGGGAGTCAATATGGGTTTCCAGACCCCGCTGTTGATTATTGATAGAAGATCATGTCCGCATATTCTCGAACCCGAAGGGTCACACACTTAACGTGTCTCGACGCTAGGATAGATTGGATAATTGGTTTATGAGTTTTTGTTCGCATTCTCGGATGGGATCCGGGATATCACGAGAGGTTCCGGAATGGTCCGGAGAATAAGATTCATATAAGGCAGTGCAGTTTTTGGAGTTCGGAATTGTTCCGGGTTAATCGGTATTGTACCGGAAGCTTCTAGAACCTTCCGGAAGGGGACCAACGTGGCCCCACCTTCCGGGAGGGGGCATGGGCCTATGAGGGAGTGTCCTGGCCGCATTGGGCCAGGGGCACAAGTCCCCATAGGGCCCAGCCGATTCTAGAGAGATTTGACTCGTTTAAATCTCGGGATAGAATTTCTAGATAAGGGAGAGTTTAAATCGTTTAAACTAGAGATAGGATTTCTAGATAAGGGAGAGTTTAAATTGTTTAAACTAGAGATAGGATTGGAGGAGGGGCAAGGGCTGGCCGCCCCCCTCTATATATAGAGGGGTGGTGCGCCCCCTCCCCCATACACACCTTCCTCCAAGCCCTAGCAGCCTTGCTACCTTCCTCTCTCCCTCCCGACTGTTTGTAGGCGAAGACCTGCAGCAGAAATTCTCCACCATATACACCACGCCGTCGTGCTGTAGATCCAATCTATCTCTCCACCATACTCGCTGGTCCGAGGAAGGAGGAGACGTCGAGGTGCTGCACGTGTGCATCTCACGGAGGCACCGCCACTTGTGGTGCTAGATCGGATTGGATCGCGAGGAGGAGAAGCGAGTACGACTACATCACCCACGTTCCGACGAACGTTCCGCTGTGCGAATCTTCAAGGGTATGAAGATCTAATCCAATCTCTCTCGTTGTTTGCATCTCCTAGATTAGATCTTGGCTTTCCCTCTGTTCGCTCCGTAGAAATTTTTGATTTACTATGCCGCGAAACCCTTCAGGTAGTACACATATGAGTATGTGGGCGATGATGATCATGTTGTTGCTCCTTAGTTGTAATTTTGGATATTGGTGGCATAGTGGTATGAAGCGGCCCGGACAAACTTTACATGTCCTCGCACATGAGACCCGTTCCACGCTTGACATGCAACTAGTTTGCATAAGTGGCTAGCGGGTGTCTGTCTCTCCTACTATAGTCAATATCTATTTTGCAACGAGTTGTCAACAATTTGGTTATCCTCGTTGTGGTTCATGTTCGTAGGTAAGAACGGTTCTATCTCGAAAGCCCTAAGCCACGTAAAACTTGCAATGGATAAATTAGAGGCGTCTAGTTTAGATTGTTGCTGGGCTAGTGTTATGATATGGTGATGTTGTAAGTAGAAGTATGAGATGATACTCTTACAACATACATAACGTGTAATCTCCATAGACCTTGGACTTACGCATATGGGTATGATAGTGATCATACCACGATGCACATGATAGAGATCATAACATGTGATTTTTGATAGCATCTTATATTGCTTGTTTAGCGCTTTATTAGCATAATAAGATGATCCCTCATTTAAATATCAAGATAAGAATGTGTTCTTCCTTTAGTATGCACCGATCATGTTTTCGTCGCTCCAAGACATCACGTGATGATCGGGTGTTCTTGGATCCACGACCATATTTCGGGTGTAAAACAGTTACACACGCGAATACTAAGGTTCTAACTTGGCGAGCCTAGCATGTACAGACATGGCCTCGGAACACGGACCGAAAGGTTAAGCATGAGTCATATAGTAGATATGATGCCCATTTGATGCTCGCCTTTGAAGCTATACCGACTCACGTGATGATCGGACTTGGTATAGTGGATTTGGTTCATGTAATCACCAAAAAGGCATGAGGGATGTCGTTTTTGAGTGGGAGTTCATTCGTAAAATGGATTAGTTGAACTCAATCTATCATACACTTAGTATAAACTTTACAAATTATGTTGTAGATGGCACCACCTGCTTTTAATTTCAATGTGTTCATGGAGAAAGATAAACTTGCAACGAACGGTAGAAACTTTACCGAATGGGCCATGAATTTGAGGATTCTCCTCTCTGCTGCACAAAAGCAATACGTGCTAGAAGCGCCACTAGGCCCCCCACCTTTTGACGATGCCCCTGACGAGGAGAAGAATGTCTATCAGACTCATCAGGAGGACCACAACTTAGTTCATTGCGGCATATTGTATGGGCTAGAGCCGGAACTTCGAAAGCTTTTCAAAAAAGGCAATGCATTTGATACAATGGGTGAGTTGAAAATGATTTTCGACACACATGTTGCTGTAGAGAGCTACAACGCTTCAGAAAAGTTCTTTAGCTGCATGATGGAAGAGCACAGCTCCGTTAGTGAGCATGTACTCAAGATGTCAGGTTACGCCGATAAGCTTGTGTCCTTGGGAATAACAATTCCCATTGACTTAGGAGTCCATCGTGTTCTGCAGTCTCTGCCACCTAGCTATAAGATCTTTGTGAGGAACTATAATATGCAAGGCATGAAGAAGTCTCTCCCTGAGCTTTTTTCAAAGCTTAAAACGGCAGAAGTGTAGATCAAAAAGGAACATCAAGTGTTGATGATCAATAGGAACACTGGTTTCAACAAAGACGAGAAGGGAAAACGGAAGGGAAGTAAGGGCAGCAAGCCTGTTGTCGTGCCTGAAAAGAAACCCCAAGTTGGACCTAAGTCTGATACCGAGTGCTACTATTGTAAGGGGACTGGCCACTAGAAGCGCAACTGCCCCAAGTATTTGGCAGACAAGAAGGCCGACAAGGCAAACAAAGGTATATATGATATACATGTTATTGATGTGTACTTGGCTAGTGCTCGCAGTAGCACCTGGGTATTTGATACCGGTTCAGTTGCTAATATTTGTAACTCGAATCAGGGGTTGCGGAACAAGCGACCGCTAGCAAGGGGTGAGGTCAAGATGCGTGTCGGCAATGGATCAAGCGTTGATGTGATCGCCGTCGGAACGCTGCCTCTCCATTTGCCGTTGGGATTAGTTATAAACTTGAATAATTGTTATCTGGTGCCTGCACTGAGCATGAACATTGTATCTGGATCGCGTTTGATGCGAAGTGGTTATTCATTTAAATCCGAGAACAATGGTTGTTCCATTTATATGAATGAAATCTTTTATGGTCATGCACCGATGATGAATGGTTTATTTCTATTAGATCTCGATGATAATATTACACATATTCATAATGTTGATGCTAAAAGGATTAAACTTAATGATGATATATCCGCATATATGTGGCACTGCCATCTAGGTCATATTGGCGTTAAACGCATGAAGAAGCTCCATTCAGATGGACTTTTGGAATCACTTGATTTTGAATCATTTGATACATGTGAGCCATGCCTTATGGGCAAGATGACTAGAACGCCGTTTTCCGGTTCAATGGAACGGGCGACAAATTTATTGGAAATCATACATTCTGATGTATGTGGTCCAATGAGTGTGTCGGCGCGAGGTGGATATCGTTATTTTGTTACTTTCACGGATGATTTGAGTAGGTATGGTTATATCTACTTGATGAAACACAAGTCTGAAACCTTTGAAAAGTTCAAGGAATTTCAGAATGAAGTGGAAAATCATCGTAATAGAAAGATCAAATTTCTATGGTCTGACCGTGGAGGTGAGTATCTAAGTTACGAGTTTAGCACTCACATGAAAGAGTGTGGAATTGTTTCACAACTCACGCCTGCCGGAACACCACAGCGAAATGGTGTGTCGGAACATCGTAATCGTACTTTACTAGATATGGTTCGATCTATGATGTCTCTGACGGACTTGCCGTTGTCATTTTGGGGTTATGCACTAGAAACTGCTGCATTCACTTTAAATCGGGCACCATCTAAATCCGTTGAAAAGACACCGTATGAATTGTGGTTTGGAAACAAACCTAAGCTGTCATTTCTTAAAGTTTGGGGATGCGATGTTTATGTGAAGAAACTGAAGGGTTTCGCGGCATAGTAAATCAAAATTTTCTACGGATGCGAACAGAGGGAATCCAAGATCTAATCTAGGAGATGCAAACAACGAGAGAGATTGGATTAGATCTTCATACCCTTGAAGATTCGCACAGCGGAACGTTCATCGGAACGTGGGTGATGTAGTCGTACTCGCTTCTCCTCCTCGTGATCCGATCTAGCACCGCAAGTGGCGATGCCTCCGTGATATGCACACGTGCAGCACCTCGACGTCTCCTCCTTCCTTGGTCCAACAAGTATGGTGGAGACATGGATTGGATCTACAACGCGACGGGGCGGTGCAAGTGGTGGAGAGTTTCTGCAGCAGGGCTTCGCCTACACGAAGTCGGGAGGGAGAGAGAGAGGAGGGCAGCAGGGTAACTAGGCTTGAGGGGAAGGTGTGGGGGGGTGGTGCGCCCCAGCCCTCTATATATAGAGGGGTGGGCGCCAGCCCTAGCCCCTCCCCCAAGCCTAGGCCGGCGGCCAAAGGAGGGAGGAGTGGGGGGCAAGGAACCCCCCCTTCTAGAAGCTCCAAACTAGGGTTTCCCCTTGTTTGGCCGGCTGGGCCCTATGGGGCCTTGTGCCCCTAGCCCAATGCGGCCAGGGCACTCCCTCATAGGCCAGTGCCCCCTCCCGACAGGTGGGACCACGTTGGCCCCCTTCCGGAAGGTTCTAGAAGCTTCCGGTACAATACCGATTAACCAGGAACAATTCCGAACTCCAAAAACTGCACTGCCTTATATGAATCTTATTCTCCGGACCATTCCAGAACCTCTCGTGATGTCCCGGATCCCATCCGAGACTCCGAACAAAAACTCATAAACCAATTATCCAATCTATCCTAGCGTCGAGACACGTTAAGTGTGTGACCCTTCGGGTTCGAGAATATGCGGACATGATCTTCTATCAATAATCAACAGCGGGGTCTGGAAACCCATATTGACTCCCACACATTCATCGATGATCATATCGGATGAACCACGATGCCAGGATTCAATCAATCCCATATATATATATTCCCTTCGTCTCGCGATATTTTACTTGCCCGAGGTTTGATCGTCGGTACCGTCATACCTAGTTCAATCTCGTTCACAGCAAGTACTTTACTCGTTCCGTAATCCAATATAACTTTGCGATTAACTCCTTAACCACATGCTTGCAAGCGTTGTTGATATCGATTACCGAGTGGGCCCAAAGTATATCTCTCCGACTTGGGAGGGACAAATCCCATCTCGATACATACAACCCAACAGATACTTTCCGATCACCTGAGAGACACCTTTATGATCACCCTCTCATAGGATGACGTTTGATGACCTCGAAGCTTTCTTACGATACCAGGGAGTTGTATTATCTCATGGTCTAAGGAATACAATATTTGACATAAGAAAAGCTTCGCAAAGATGAACACGATGACACGATCTAATTGCTTTGCTTAGTTTGGGTCTGTCCATCATATCATTCTCCCAATGATATGATCTCATTATTAATCGACAACTCATGTCCATGGTTAGGAAACCTTAAGCATCATTAATCAATGAGCTAGTCCATAGAGGCGTACTAGGGACACGGTGTTGTTCACAAACCACACAAGTATTAAAGTTTCCGCTTAATACAATTCTAGCATGGAATATAAACATTATCATGAACAAGAATTATAATAATAACATCTTTATTATTGCCTCTTGGGCATAATTCCAACAGTCTCCCACTTGCACTAGAGTCAATAATCTAGTTTACATTTGGCAACAATCTCACACCCATGGCACTGAGGTGCTGATCATGTTTTACACGTGGAAGTGGTTTAGTCAATGGATCTGCGACATTCAGATCTGTATGTACTTTGCTAATTTTCAGATCTCTATCTGCTATATAATCTCGGATTATATGAAACTTGCGGTTGATATGCTTGGTCTTTGGATGATATCTTGGTTCCTTAGCGAGTGCTATGGCGCCAGTGTTGTCACACAATATCTCCAGTGGGTCCAATGCACTTGGAACCACGCCAAGATCAGTGATGAAGTTCCTGATCCAAACTCCTTCACTTGACGCTTCTGCAGCAGCCATGTATTCCGCTTCTACTGTAGATCCCACGATCACGCTTTGCTTGCAGCTTCTCCAGCTCACAGCTCCTCCATTCAAAATATACAAGTATCCTGTCTGAGATTTAGAATCATCCTTGTCGGTGTCAAAACTAGCGTCGACGTAACCTTTTACGATGAGTTGTTCATCACCCCCATAGACTAAGAACATTTCTTTAGTCCTATTTAGGTACTTTAGGATGTTCTTCACGGCTGTCCAGTGTTCCACTCCTGGATCACTTTGATATCTTCTCGTCAAACTAAGAGCATTGGACACATCCGGTCTAGTACACAGCATGGCATACATGATAGAACCTATGGCCGAGGCATAAGGCACTTTGCTCATAGCTTCCCTATCATTTACCGTAGCTGGACACTGAGCCCTGCTCAATATCTTACCTGACAACATAGGCATTGAACCTTTATTTGCCTTATCCATTCTGAACCTTTTCATAACTTTGTCTAGGTATGTACTCTGGGTTAAAGCTATCAGGCGTCTTTGTCTATCTCTATAGATTTTAATGCCCAATATATAAGCAGCTTCACCTAGGTCTTTCATTGAAAAACACTTGTTCAAATAACTCTTCACATCGTTAAGCATGTTAATGTCATTTCCAATAATCAATATGTCATCCACATATAGTACCAAAAATGTCACCGAGCTCCCACTCACTTTATTGTAGATACAAGCTTCGTAGAAATTTGGAACAAATCCAAATCTTGATCACTTGATCAAAACGAAGGTTCCAACTCCGAGATGCTTGCTTCAGTCCATAAATAGAACGCTGAAGTTTTCATACTTTATCAGCATCCTTAGGATAGACAAAACCTTCGGGTTGCATCATATACAACTCTTCATCAATGTTGCCATTGAGGAACGCAGTCTTGACATCCATCTGCCATATTTCATAATCATGAAACGCATCAATTGCTAATAAAATCCGAATGGACTTAAACATCGCTACGGGAGAGAAAGTCTCATCGTAGTCAACACCTTGAACTTGTCGAAAACCTTTCGCGACAAGCCGTGCTTTATAGATGGTAACATTACTATCCGCGTCCGTTTTCTTCTTGAAGATCCATTTGCACTCAACGGCCTTTCGGTCGCTAGGAGGGTCCACCAAAGTCCATACTTGGTTTTCGCTCATGGATCCCAATTCGGATTTCATGGCTTCTAGCCATTTCTCAGAGTCTGGGCTCATCATCGCTTCCTCATAGTTCGTAGGTTCATTGTCTTCTACTAACAAGACAGTCAAGACAGGGTTGCCGTACCACTCAGGAGGGGCACGCGACCTTGTCGACCTGCAACGTTCAGTAGCAGCATCGTCCGAAGCTTCATGATCCTTGTCATTAGCTTCCTCTATTGTTGGTGCAGGCGGCACTGGAACAATTTCAGGTGCTGCGCTACTCCCCAATTCAAGAGAAGGTTCAATAACCTCGTCTAGCTCGACTTTCCTCCCACTCACTTCTTTCGAGAGAAACTCCTTCTCAAGAAAGGAACCGTTCTTTGCGACAAACACTTTGCCTTCCGTTCTGTTATAGAAGGTATACCCAATAGTTTCCTTAGGGTATCCTATGAAGACGCATTTCTCCGCTTTGGGTTCGAGCTTGTCCGGCATCAACTTCTTGACGTAAGCTTCTCATCCCCAAACTTTAAGAAACGACAACTTAGGTTTAGCACCAAACCACAGTTCATACGGTGTCGTCTCAACGGATTTAGATGGTGCCCTATTTAAAGTAAATGCAGCGGTTTCTAATGCATAACCCCAAAATGATAACGGCAAATCAGTAAGAGACATCATCGATCGGACCATATCTAATAGGGTTCGATTCCGGCGTTCAGACACACCATTGCGCTGTGGTGTTCCGGGTGGCGTGAGTTGCGAAACGATTCCGCTTTCTTTAAGATGCGTGAGAAAATCATAACTCAAATATTCACCTTCACGATCGGATCGTAGAAACTTAATCTTTCTGTTACGATGGTTCTCCACTTCATTCTGAAATTCTTTGAACTTTTCAAATGTTTCAGATTTATGTTTCATTAAATAGATATACCCATATCTACTTAAGTCATCGGTAAAAGTGAGAAAATAGCGATATCCACCGCGCGTCGAAACACTCATCGGTTCGCATACATCGGTATGTATGATTTCCAACAAGTCCGTTGCTCGCTCCATCATACCGGAGAACGGGGTTTTGATCATCTTGCCCATGAGGCATGGTTCGCATGTGTCAAATGATTCAAAATCAAGAGACTCCAAAAGTCCATCAGAATGGAGTTTCTTCATGCGTTTTACACCAATATGACCTAGACGACAGTGCCACAAATAAGTAGTATTATCACTATCTACTTTGCATCTCTTAGCTTCAATGTTATGGATGTGTGTTTCATCCCTTTCGAGACTTAGAAGAAATAAACCATTCACAATAGGTGCATGACCATAAAAGATGTTACTCATATAAATAGAACAACCATTATTCTCCGATTTAAATGAATAACCGTCTTGCAATAAACAAGATCCAGAAATAATGTTCATGCTCAACGCAGGCACATAATAACATTTATTGAGGTTTAAAACTAATCCCGAAGGTAAAACTAAGGAGAGCGTGCCGACGGCCATCACATCAACTCTTGATCCGTTGCCAACGCGCATCGTCACCTCATCCCTTGCAAGCCGCCATCTATTCCATAGCTCCTGTTTCGAGTTACAAATATTAGCAACTGAACCAGTATCAAATACCTAGGCACTACAACGAGGGCTAGTAAGGAAAACATCAATAACATGTATATCAAATATAACTTTGATGGTGCCAGCCTTCTTGTCCGCTAAGTACTTCGGACAGTTGCGCTTCCAGTGACCCTTGTCCTTGCAATAGAAGCACTCAGTGTCCGGCTTAGGACCAGACCTGAGCTTCTTCTCAGCAGAGGCAACGCGCTTGCCGCCGCATTTCTTGAAGGCCTTCTTTGCACCCTTACCTTTCTTGAAGGTGGGGGGTTGTTGACCATCAACACATGATTATCCTTTTTGATGTCCATCTCCGCAGCCTTCAGCTTTGCGAAGAGCTCGGTGATAGTATCAGTGGAACCAATATGATTGTGAGTCACTACAAAACTTTTGTAGCTGGGAGGGCGTGATTGCAGAACCCTGTCAATCTTGAGCTCCTCTGGAATCTTGCAGTCCAGTTGCTCAAGGAGTTGAGTGTAGCCCGACATCTTAATGGCGTGCTCACTAACGAAACTCCCTTCCTCCATCTTGCAGTTAAAGAACTTCTCAGAGATCTCATATCTCTTAGAACGGGCCTGAGTCCGAAACATGGTTTTCAGCTCCTCGAGAATCTCAAAGGGCCCGGGATAGTCTTCAAAACGATTTTGAAGGTCCGATTCCATAGCAAACAACATGGTGCTCTTAATCACACCATAATCATCTTTGCGCGACTGATAGACAGCTTTCTCATCAGCCGGCACAGTAGCAGCAGGGGCGTCACCTAACGCATTTTCAAGGACATAGTCCTTTTGACCGCCAGAGAGAATGATTCTCAGATTGCGGAACCAGTTGGTGAAGTTAGACCCATTGTTTTTAAGCTTTTCCTTCTCAGCAAAAACGTTGAAGTTGAAGTTGGACTTAGCCATTTGATCTACAATATTTGCAAGTACAAATTAGACTATGTTCATGATAACTAGTTCAACTTTTAATCAAATTACTAGATGAACTCCCACTAAATTCAACATCCCTCAAGTTTTTTAGTGAAAATGATCCAAATTCACCACACCTAATCCGATCTTCACGAGAAGAGATGTGGTTTCAATGGTGGACAACGAAGTGTCGATCATATCATTCATATGACTCATGCTTAACCTTTCGGTTCATGTGTTCCGAGGCCATGTCTGTACATGCTAGGCTCGTCAAGTTAGACCCAAGTATTTCCGCGTGTGCAAAACTGGCTTGCACCCGTTGTATGTGAACGTAGAGTCTATAGCACCTGATCATCACGTGATGCTTGGACACGACGAACTTTCGCAATGGTGCATACTTGGGGAGAACACAGTTTTTATCTTGATCTTTAAGTGAGGAATCATCTTATAATGCTACCGTCGTGATCTAAGCATAATAAGACACATAAAAGGATAAACATCAAATGCATATAACTTTATGTGACATGGTATAGCCAATCTTCGCGCAATGATCTCCATCTTGTGCGTGCCGGCATGATCTCCATCACTCCACCATGATTGCCTCCACCACGAATAGCAACTACAACTATTGCTAACTACTTAGCGATAAAGTGAAACTATTACATGGCGTATAAGAAGTTGACACACAAGTCATACACAATTATAAAGACAACCATATGGCTCCTGCCGGTTGTGTACTCATCGACATGCAAGTCGTGAAACATTACAAAACATGATCATCGCATACATTATACACATCACATCTTGGGCCATACCATATCACAGAAAACACTCCCTCCAAAAACAAGTTAGACGCCTCTACTTTGTAGTTGCATGTTTTACGTGGCTTATGGGAGAAGCATGCTAAGAACGATTCTTACCTACGGAAAGCCACAACAGTGATATTATGGTTGCCAAACTCCGGTGTAAATCCCATGACAACTATAGTGAGAGAAACTGGCATCCACCAGCCGCATGTGTGGAACAAGCCACACGTCAAGTGCGGAGCCGGTCTCGCGAACGACGTCACGTAAGGTTGGCCTGGACCGCTTCAATCTCACTATCCCGCGTCATAAGAAAAACACAAACAAGAGGCTTGCAACAGAAAACATCAACGCCCGCAACAACCATGTTGCGTTCTACTCGTGAAACACATCTACACATAGATCTAGCTCTGATACCACTGAAGGGTTTCGCGGCATAGTAAATCAAAATTTTCTACGGATGCGAACAGAGGGAAGCCAAGATCTAATCTAGGAGATGCAAACAACGAGAGAGATTAGATTAGATCTTCATACCCTTGAAGATTCGCACATCGGAACGTTCGTCGGAACGTGGGTGATGTAGTCGTACTCGCTTCTCCTCCTCGCGATCCAATCCGATCTAGCACCGCAAGTGGCGATGCCTCCGTGAGATGCACACGTGCAGCACCTCGATGTCTCCTCCTTCCTTGGTCCAGCAAGTATGGTGGAGAGATGGATTGGATCTACAACGCGACGTCGCGGTGCAAGTGGTGGAGAGTTTCTGCAGCAGGGCTTCGCCTACACGCAGTCAGGAGGGAGAGAGAGAGGAGGGCAGCAGGGCGACTAGGCTTGAGGGGAAGGTGTGTGGGGGGGGTGGTGCGCCCCAGCCCTCTATATATAGAGGGCTGGGCGCCAGCCCTAGCCCCTCCCCCAAGCCTAAGCCGGCGGCCAAAGGAGGGAGGAGTGGGGGGGACAAGGAACCCCCCCTTCTAGAAGCTCCAAACTAGGGTTTCCCCTTGTTTGGCCGGCTGGGCCCTATGGGGCCTTGTGCCCCTGGCCCAATGCGGCCAGGGCACTCCCTCATAGGCCCATGCCCCCTCCCGACAGGTGGGACCATGTTGTCCCCCTTCCGGAAGGTTCTAGAAGCTTCCGGTACAATACCGATTAACCCGGAACAATTCCGAACTCCAAAAACTGAACTGTCTTATATGAATCTTATTCTCCGGACCATTCTGGAACCTCTCGTGATGTCCCAGATCCCATCCGAGACTCCGAACAAAAACTCATAAACCAATTATCCAATCTATCCTAGCGTCGAGACACGTTAAGTGTGTGACCCTTCGGGTTCGAGAATATGCGGACATGATCTTCTATCAATAATCAACAGCGGGGTCTGGAAACCCATATTGACTCCCACACATTCATCGATGATCATATCGGATGAACCACGATGCCAGGATTCAATCAATCCCATATATATATATATTCCCTTCGTCTCGCGATATTTTACTTGCCCGAGGTTTGATCGTCGGTACCGTCATACCTAGTTCAATCTCGTTCACAGCAAGTACTTTACTCGTACCGTAATCCGATATCACTTTGTGAATAACTCCTTAACCACATGCTTGCATGCGTTGTTGATATCGATTACCGAGTGGGCCCGAAGTATATCTCTCCGACTTGGGAGGGACAAATCCCATCTCGATACATACAACCCAACAGATACTTTCCGATCACCTGAGAGACACCTTTATGATCACCCTCTCATAGGATGACGTTTTATGACGTCAAAGCTTTCTTCCGATACCAGGGAGTTGTATTATCTCATGGTCTAAGGAATACAATATTTGACATAAGAAAAGCTTCGCAAAGATGAACACGATTCACGATCTAATTGCTTCGCTTAGTTTGGTTCTGTCCATCATATCATTCTCCCAATGATATGATCTCATTATTAATCGACAACTCATGTCTATGGTTAGGAAACCTTAACCATCATTAATCAATGAGCTAGTCCATAGAGGCGTACTAGGGACACGATGTTGTTCACAAACCACACAAGTATTAAAGTTTCCGCTTAATACAATTCTAGCATGGAATATAAACATTATCATGAACAAGAATTA
The DNA here is from genome assembly GCA_910589765.1 of Avena atlantica. NCBI lineage: Eukaryota > Viridiplantae > Streptophyta > Magnoliopsida > Poales > Poaceae > Avena > Avena atlantica. Next base: position 347,400,356 of record OU342738.1, on the reverse strand, counting down.
TAATAATAACTTCTTTATTATTGCCTCTAGGGCATAATTCCAACAGAAACTTCAACCGGATAAACTCGAACCCAAAGCAAAAAAATGCGTCTTCATAGGATACCCTAAGGAAACTATTAGGTATTCCTTCTATCACAGATCCGAGGGAAAGGTTTTTGTTGCCAAGAATGGATCCTTTCTAGAGAAAGAGTTTCTCGCGAAAGATGTGAGTAGTCGGAAGGTAGAACTCGAAGAGGTTATTGAACCTTCTCTTCAAAGTATGGCGAGTAGCGCAACACCGGAAGTTGTTCCGGAGTTGGCTTCACCTGTTGACGAAGGAACTAATGATAATGATCATGAAACTCCGAAAGAGAGTACTACCGAACCTCGTAGGTCTAGCAGGACGCGTGCAGATCCCGAGCTGTACGGAAATCCTGTCATGAATTTCATGGTTGATGAAAATGATGACCCTGCGACATATGAAGAAGCGATGATGAGCCCGAATTCCAACAAATGGTTAGAAGCCATGAAATCCGAGATGGAATCCATGTATGAAAATCAAGTTTGGAACTTGGTGGAATTACCTCACGACCGAAAGGCAGTGGAGAACAAATGGATTTTCAAAAGAAAAACTGATGCTGATGGTAATATGACCATCTATAAAGCTCGACTTGTCACAAAGGGGTTTCGAAAAATTCAAGGAGTTGACTACGATGAGACATTCTCTCCCGTAGCGATGCTAAAGTCGGTTAGGATTATGTTAGCAATTGCTGCATATTTTGATTATGAAATATGGCATATGGATGTCAAAACCGCGTTTCTCAATGGTAACATTGAAGAAGAGTTATGTATGATACAACCAAAGGGTTTTATCGATCCTAAGGATGCTAACAAGGTGTGCAAGCTTCAGCGATCCATCTATGGATTGAAGCAAGCATCACGAAGTTGGAATCTCCGCTTTGATGAGGTGATCAAAGAGTTTGGATTTGTCCAAACTTATGGAGAAGCTTGTATTTACAAGAAAGTGAGTGGGAGCAATGTGGCATTTCTGATATTATATGTGGATGACATATTATTGATCGGAAATGATATAGATCTTTTAAACAGTGTTAAAAGTTATCTAAACATCAAATTTTCAATGAAGGACCTAGGTGAAGCATCATACATATTAGGCATAAAGATCTATAGAGATAGATCTACGCGCCTAATAGGGCTATCGCAAAGTACATACCTTGATAAGATTTTAAAGAAGTTTAAAATGGACGGAAGTAAGAAGGGGTTCTTACCTATGTTGCAAGGCAAGACATTGAGTAAGACTCAAAGTCCGGCTTAGGCGGAAGAAAGAGAGATAATGGACAAAATCCCCTATGCTTCAGCCATAGGCTCGATAATGTACGCCATGCTATGTACAAGACTGGATGTGGCACATGCTATTAGTTTTACTAGTAGGTACCAATCGGATCCAGGTTCGGAACACTGGATAGCGGTCAAGAATATCCTTAAGTACTTACGAAGAACTAAGGATATGTTTCTTGTATACGGAGGTGAAGAAGAGCTCGTCGCTAAGTGTTATGTTGACGCTAGCTTTGACACTGATCCGGATGACTCTAAGTCTCAATCCGGATATGTATTTCTCATGAATGGCGGAGCGGTTAGTTGGAGGAGCTCCAAACAACCTGTGGCGGCGGGATCAACAACGAAGGCCGAATATGTTGCTGCTTCAGAAACGGCTCAGGAAGCAGTTTGGATGAAGGAGTTCATATCCGAACTAGGAGTGGTTGCAAACGCGTTGGACCCAATGGTGATCTATTGTGACAACAATGGTGCCATTGCCAATGCCAAAAAACCAAGGTCTCACAAGCATTCCAAGCATATTAAGCGCCGGTTTCACTCCATCCGCGAGCAATTTCAAGGATGGAGATATAAAGATTTGTAAAGTACATACGGATCTCAATGTAGCAGATCCGTTGACTAAAACTCTCCCTAGAGCAAAACATGATCAACACCAGAACTCGATGGGTGTTAGATTTATCACTATGTAACTAGATTATTGTCTCTAGTGCAAGTGGGAGACTGAAGGGAATATGCATTGAGAGGCGATAATAAAGTGTTTATTATGTGTATTTCAAGTATATGATAGATGTTTATTTTGCATGCTATAATTGTATTAATACGGAAACATTAATACATGTGTGTCTAATAAACAAACAGAAAGTTCCTAGTTATGCCTCTCTCATAAACTAGCTCGTTGATTAACAAGATGATCAAGGTTTCCTGATCATGGACATTGGATGTTGTTAATAACGGGATCACAACATTAGTGTAATGGTGTGATGAACATTCATCCGAAGTATAACATTACGATCAAAGTCATTGAGTTTATATTGCTATAACAACTTACGAAGTGATCCTAATCCTTAGACCATGAGATCATGCCAATCACTAACACCGGAAGAGTTTCTTGATAACATCAAACGTCACACCGTAACATGGTGATTATAAAGATGGATTCAGAACTAATAAAGTGTTATGTTGAGGCTCATGGATCGAGAGTGGAATTTGTTCATCCTGATGACGGATAGATATGCTCTGGGCCCTATCGGTGATATCACATTGATTAGCTTGCAAGCAAGTGATTTAATCACTAGAATGTTATATCATGGGAACGAGAAAAGAGTGCATGTCAGTAACGAGATCAAACTAGGTATGGAGATACTGATGATCGAATCTTGGAAATGTAATATATCATGAAACAAAGGGATTAAGATACTAGCGTAAAAAGGTTCCGACGATCACAAGAAAGTCATCGTTGAATGTGTGGGAGTCAGTATGGGTCTCCAGATCCCGCTTCTGATTTTTGATCCGAGAGGGGTCTCGATCATGTCTGCATTATTCACGAACCGTAGGGTGATACACTTAAGAGACACCGACATCCAATTGGAGCAAAAGTTTCATGCCGAAAGAATGAACAAGCGCAGGAATTTATTTCACTAGATACCGAAACAGGTTTTCGGGTGAAATTGCATAAAGTGGTTATGCATGTGAAATAGAATTCTAGCAATGGGTTATTTTTGAATGTGTGTCATTAAAGTAATTGACAAAATTCTGAATAAAAATAAAAGAGTTTTATTTAATGAGAGTTTGCATTAAATTTGGTGGAAATTTAATGGGAATTTGAGTGGGTTTTTGAGTGGAGAAAATTGAAGGGCCATTTTGTGAGTGGAGTGTCCACCCACATGAATGAAGGAGGGGAGGGGGCAGCCTCCATGGCCGGCGTACACCCCCTTGGGTGCCCCCCTCCTCCTAAAAAAGGATCCCCTCCTCTCACTTCTCACTAACACCTCCTCGTGAAGGATCTCTCTTCCCCTCTAGAATTTATCCCCCATGGTATCGGACTAGCGAGATACATGTTCCCGGTGGCTATTCGGCAAGAAAGAGTTGTGCTTCCACTGCATCGGTGGAGAGAGGAGGCGGAGGTTGCTCGGAGCCTCGAACGTGTGTGCGAGCACGGATGCGCTGCTGAGTTGCGGCGCTAGGACTTCCTCTCGATCTTGAGATCGGCAAGAGATCGTCTACATCAACCACGAGTTGAACTCGTTAAGCTTTGTCGGTCTTCAAGGGTATGTTCTCTACGGATATACATCCGCCCGTTGTTTGTATCTAATAGATAGATCTTGGTACATAGTTCACATCGTAGGAAATTTTTTGTTTTCTATGCTGCGAACCCTACACTTACATATAGTAGTCCTGGACCAAAACTAAAAGAATGACTTTCTAGTCATTTTTAGCCACTTAAATATTATTAAATAATAGTGTTAATCTTTATAAATTAGGCAAACCAATTTAAACACATTCCCAAGTATTAGAGTATGTGGTGATGACATGTGTCAATATGATCCCATATTTTTAATTTGGAGAATATTAAATCCTAACCAACCTTTCAATGTGTAGAAATTACTTTCCTAAAAATAAGATAAATAAAATCTTATCACCCTTTCTTGTACTGATAGAGATGATGCTAGATCATCTAGTGTGACCCTTGTGTGATAAATAGAAGTAGTTAAGTATTGATTGGTGATTGTGTACCTCGTATTTATTTATAGATGCTAATATCAATCCGGGCTACGATGAGGAGGAATTCTACGAAGACGGGGAAGAGAACTTCGACCACCTTACCAACCATGTGGACCATCTTGCCTTCATGCTTGGTGAGAGTCAGAAGGAACTGGACAACGCTCGTGCTGACGCCAACGAGAAGCAACTTGCTGCCACCAAGAAGGACCAGACCTTCGCTATCTTCGTGAAGGAGCGCAAGTTACTTCACAAACTGCATGACAAGAAGGATCACATCATTGCTCGCCTTTGTCACGAAGTGTCGGACTTGGAGGAAACCATCCATGATCGGGACATGCAGCTTGAGGAAAGGGAGAACAAAGGGTAAGATATTCGTGGAGATCCCTACTCGTATCTCAGTGATGATGATGACTACTTGGAGGACATGGACCATGAGTACCACACTAATGATGAGGACCGCGCCTTCATTGATGATGAAGAAGCCACCGGTTCTGATGAGTAGTATAGCTTGAGTACTATCGTAGGTGTGAGTTGTATCCGGTCTCACTATATCGTAGCTCGCCAGAATGGTTCTTAAAACCATCTGTTTGTGGCGATGTGTTGTTTGGAATGTGTTGCTTGTATGGTGCGACTTTGAAATGAATGATAATGAGTTGTTGGCTTTCAAACCTTAGCCTTACTCAAAAGTTTAAAAGCTTTAAAAACCAAACCCATAAACCTTAGAAAAATTTCGCTCTTGTTTCATGATCTATCTCAAACTTCAGATGCCTCGTTTAGGGAGCAGCTCATCTCAAGACCCGATGGTCCATATCTTGCAAATGTTAGTAGCCGACCGAGAAGCCGGTAAGATCGAGCGTCAAGACAATCTAGCCACTCTTCAACAGATCACTCAACTAGCTCATGATAACCAAGGCCCTAGAAATCAGGATCATCATGGATCCAAACTTAAGAACTTCCAGAATACCAATCCCCCCTATCTTTAGTAAGTCAGAAGAGCCCTTAGATGCCGATGACTGGCTGCAGACTATAGAGAACAACTTGGAAGTATCCGGAGTAGAGGAGGCCAAAAAAGTACTATTTGCCACCCACTATCTGGCTAGTTCTGCAAGAGCATGGTGGAATATCACCCGCACCATGAATGGAGAACAGATGATGACTTGGGATGAATTCAAACTCAAGTTTAGCCGAACCCATGTGCCATCGGGTTTGATTCTACAGATGAGGGATAAATTCAAGGAGCTGAAGCAGGGAAGGATGATTGTGGTAGAGTATCACGACAGATTTCTGTTGTTGGGGATATGCTATATGGGTATCCTTATAGCATGTCTCCTATACGGATAACCCGGGTGGCCCACAGTTGGTAGCATGGCCCATGGCCTGCTGGGCGGCCCAGTTAGATGGATCCAAAAGGGAGGCCCATGCTGGACAAAGGAAGGCTACGGTTGGATTCACCGATGTACCCAGAGCCTTGTAGTACAAGACAAGCTAGACTAGTCATAGTCAGAATAGGAATCTGTAACCTGTCCGGCTAGGAATTTTCCCTGTAACCCTAGGACCTGGAGACTATATAAGTCAGGCATATGGGAGCCTTTAGGGCATCGATTCGTACAACCTCGCACAACAAAACAATCCATGTAACTCGGCGTATTGCCCTTATAGTGATTTATAGCAGGAGTAGGATTCCGCCACCGTTGTGGGATTTGAACCTGGGTAAGCTGTGTTACCTCGTACCCGTCAACCGTCCGCCTTCCCCCACGTCTCTAAACACGCACTGTGAGGACCCCTCCATGGCGTACTCGTCGGCAATACCAAGACAGTTGGCGCCCACCATGGGGAAAGAGGCGCTTCAGGCTCTTCAGCGGGCGAGGACCAAGATCTTCACGGGAATCGGCAAAACTGTGGCCATCGGTCGCGTTCTCTTCTCCGGCAACATTCCGATTGTCCCTCCTGACGAGTTCTGGATCCCGGCGAAAATGAACCCTACATGGTGTTCGATCGTTCCTATCAGAGACATCCACCTCTTCATTGGCGAAACCGACTCGGGCACTAGTTCCCTGGGAGTCGAAGGAGCATCAAGGCCCGCACGGACCGCCTACGGGCAGGATAGGTTCGCGGAAGGATCGATGTCGGATCTCTCTTTGGAGTTTGCCGGCAAAGATGGGAAAAATTCAAGGCCCCCCAAACCGCTCCTGTGCAGGATATAAAGGTGGAAGATCGCTGCAAGTCCGCCGGCTTCGCCTGTGCGTCTGGACAGCAGAGATCCAAGTTCGTCGGCGTGGTTACCATCTTCGATCTGGCGCGTTGCATCCAGAGAGAGGGCGAAAACCCTCGTGATTACCTGGCCAGGTGGCTCCACATACGAGCCGATCTGACCCACTACCCCAATGATGATGCTATGTATCACTTTGTGGAAGGACTTGACCATGGCACGCTTCTCCAACATTCTCTAAGACGGTAGCAGGCTTCAGGACGCCTTACCTTAGAAGGCATGGTGAACACCGTCAACAACTACGTGGAGGCTGAAGCAGCAGCTCAGACAGCGCTTGCGCTCATTGACGGAGCCCCTCCAATTCAGCCACCGCCACCATCGCCTCCGGCCGCCATCGTCGCAGCTGCGCCGCCACCTCCAATCATCATCGCTGATGTTGCACCTCCACCGCCCATCATCGAGGAAGTCCTGGAACCCTCCGACTCTGTTATTGACGCGCTTTATGCTGACTTCAGTGCAGATTCAGAGGAGATAGATTTCAGTCCAAAGGAACTAGACTCCGCCATGCAGGAGATGGAGGAGGAGTACACGCGCGACGAGCAAGCCAACAATGCCGTCACATCTCGAGAGGTGTTCGTCACCATTGGGATGGCGATGGACGAAGATCAACCCGGACGAGCTCCGCCTACAACGCTGGAAAAGGGGAAGGGGACACCTATTGCTGCTGACGATGATCGCGCAAAGGTCATGCCTCCTCCTCCTAACCTAGTGCAATAGCCGCAGGAACTCGGCACCGGCCCGAGCAACAACAACACCGCAAACTTGCCGCCTCCGGCGTCTACATCTGCTGCTTCCCAAGTTACTCCAGCTGATAGAGTGATGTACGTCAATCTCCTCGTTGAGCCACTGACCGTAGCTCATATCCGGAACGTGACTTAGCTTGACGAGAAGCGCCAGCAGCTGCTAGAGGAAGCGCAGGCCATCGCGGAGCAAGGCGCTAAGCTAGATCGAGATCTGGTCAACGCGCAGAAGTCCATAGAGAAAGCTAGAGCAATGGAGGCCGAGTACAAGACTCTGCTGCAGCAGCAGCAGAAGGCTAAGAAATCTCCAGCTCGCGTCATCAATGATCCTGGTGTACGGCGAAACCTAGGATGGGCTCCCTCGAAGCCGGCACAGGCCATGCCATACATTGACAGTGAGGGCAAACAGGTGATGCCCACCCCACTCCTTAACCTCGCTGTTGCCAAGATCCTTCTAGAGCAGGATAGATCGCCCAAGGCAGTGGAACAGGTCTATGACCTAGTGGCCAAGGCGGTGAAGTAGCAGGAAAAGGCCACCTCTCAGAGGCTTGAGTTTGACCCAGCGCTTTGCCAGTCTAGCCAGTATAAGTTGCCAAGGAAAAGACGGAGGGATGCACGCAACAGGAAGGATTCCATCCCCATATCCTCCAACCACGGAGAAAAGGACCGACCTCGTCACCCATCTCCACCGCCCCGATCCCCCCGGCATCGCGAAGATCCCAAGGCTCACCATCGTACGGATATGCCCCCGCCAAAGCAGTGCGGCATCGTCATCCGCGAAAACGCGGAGCAGACCCGTCATGATGGAGAGCGCAACCAAGGACACAAGTGCAGGTCACGCCATGACCCTCCGCGTCTGGCAAGCAACCGTGACAGGCGTGAGGCGTCGCAGGAGGGTAACAGCAAGAAGGCTAACCCACCGCCACCTCCGCCTCCGTCACCACCTAGCAGTCACCATGGCGGAGGAGGCCCACGTCCTTCACGCAGCCCATCCCCTGTTGATAAGAAGAAGAAGAACCCGAAGCCATACGACGCACGTTCGCGGATCGATAAGATCCACGAAGCCCGGGAAGGACCATACCTAGGACCATGTTGCTTTGGACCTGCAATATGGTCCGCAACTTACCCCATAGGTTTCCGGATTGACAAGACCATCAAGCCCTATGACGGCACCGCCAAGCCAGCCACATGGTTGCAGGACTACGGCAACGCGGTGGAGATTGCCGATGGCAACCCCAACGTCGCCGTCAAGTACCTCCCATTAATGTTGGCAGGCACGGCCCGTCAATTGATCGATGACTTGCTGGATAAATCCATATGCAATTGGTTGGACATGCAAGAAGCATTCACCAAGAACTTTGAGGGTACATACAAGCGTCCCTGCACTGTTGGCGATCTACAGTGGTGCGTGCAAGAGAAAGATGAGACATCTCACGCCTACCTCTCCCGCTGGCTGGACATGAAGAATTCCTGCGCAGGAGTGCAGGCTCAGACTGCCATGGCCGCCTTCATCGATGGGTTGGAAAGGGGCACGTTGCTCCGACATAAGTTGAAGCGCTTGCAGGACAATCACCAGCTTGACTTGAACCAGATGATTCAGTTACCTAGTGAGTTCGCAGCTGCCGCCGACGATGCTCGCGGCTCCTTGCCAGCAACGGCCGTTCCAACTCAAGCTCGGAGGAACAACAGTACAAAGAGGAAAACCGCTCCAGAAGAAAAGCAATATACCGACATGGTCGCTATGAGTTTTGCAGGACGAGGCGATGGCGGACAACGTGGCCAAGGACGGGGAGCTGGTCGTGGGCAGCAACGAGGAAGCGAAACTACCTCGGCGGCTCTCCACGTTCCCCAAACCTACGAGGAGTACCACGATATGTCGTGCCTCGTACACCTCGATGTCAACGGCAAGGACACCCATACCAATCGACACTGCAAGTTCGTCAACGACCTCAAGGAAGACCCGGAGTCCGGCTACAAGCGAAGTCGTAAGAACAGACCGCGTGGCAAGGGCTAGGGGAAGAAGAAGGAGGAGGAGTCCAAGGATTCAAGTGACATGGACGATGACGTTGACCCCAAGCACGCCACCAAGAGATACGACAAGGGCAAGAACCCCTTCGTGAAGAACGCGCCAGTGTACCACACTTTCCTTGGTACCCCCACCGTCTGACAACAGAAGACCTCTCTGAGGATCTTGATGGCTACTCTGCCCCCAGTTCCCTAGTACCCACGCTAGTCGGAGGTTCCAATTACTTGGGACAGGACGGACCACCCAGACCTTATCCCTACGGAGAACCAGTATGCCATGGTCATCAACCCCTTGATTGACGGCGTGGAGTTCACCAAGTGTATGGTGGATAGTGGAAGCAGCATCAAGATCATGTACCTGTATACACTGCAGAAGATGAACTTGACGGAGGCAAACCTAAGGCGGACCAACACCATCTTCCACGGCGTAGTTCCTGGGCGGGAGGCTCGGTCCCTTGGGTGCATCACACTTCAGGTTGCCTTTGTCGATGTTAATAATTACTGCCAAGAGCGTAGGACATTTGAGGTGGTCCCCTTCAAGAGCGTGTACCACGTCATATTCGGCCGCGACATATTTCACACGTTCATGGCCAAGCCATGCTTCGTCTACGACAAACTCAAGATACCCAGACCAAACGGTGTCATCACCGTATCCGGAAGCTTTACCAAGGCAAGGGACTACGAGATTAACGAAGCAGCCTTCGCGGAAGCTATCCTCTACAGCGAAGAATTCAAAGAGATCCAGAGCAAGGTCAATGACTCAGAGATGCCCGCGTCGAAGAAGCAGATCTCTGACTCCGCTCCTGCATTCAAGGCCGCCATCAAGACCAAGCCGGTGGAACTTGTGGTAGGCGATGCCTCCAAGGTCACCGCCATTGGGATGAACCTGGATCCCAAATAGGAAAGCGCGCTCGTCGAGTTCCTCCGTGAGAATAGGGACATCTTTGCCTGGCAACCTGCCGACATGACAGGTGTACCTAGGGAACTTGCCGAGCACAGCTTAAACATTGATCCAAAATGCAAACCAGAGAAGCAACCTCTACGACGCTTTGGAGATGAGAAGAGACGCGCCATTGGCAAAGTGATAGCTAGGTTACTTAAGGCTAGATTTATCCGAGAAGTCCTTCACACCCAATGGGTGGCCAATCCTGTACTTGTCCCCAAAAAGGGAACCAATGAATTAAGAATGTGCGTTGATTACACCGGCTTGAACAAAGCATGTCCCAAAGATCCGTTTTCATTGCCTCGCATTGACCAAGTCATTGACTCGACGGCTGGCTCGGAACCTTTGTGTTTTCATGATGCATACTCAGGATACCACCAGAATAAGATGAGGAAGTTGGACCAATTGGCCACTTCGTTCACTAACCCATACGGCACGTTCTGCTATGTTACGATGCCCTTTGGGCTGAAAAACGCAGGTGCTACGTACCAGCAGACAATGCAACGTTGCGTGCATGACCAAATTCGTCGGAACGTTCACGCCTATGTGGACGATATTGCGGTGATGTCTAAAAAGTCAAATGACTTAATCTCTGACTTGAAAGAAACCTTTGATAATCTCCGGAAATACAACATGATGCTTAACCCTAAGAAGTGCATCTTCGGGGTTCCAGCCGGCAAATTGTTGGGTTTCATCGTTTCCCAGCGCGGAATCGAGGTCAACCCGGAGAAAATCAAGGCCATCTTAAACATAAACCGTCCGACATGCCTAAAGGACATTCAACGACTAACAGGTTGTGTTGCAGCAGTTAGTCGGTTCGTCAGACGACTTGGAGAGAAGGCTCTACCGATGTACAAGTTGCTGAAGAAGGCGGACAAATTCACATGGACAGACGAAGCAGATGCAGCATTGAAGCATCTCAAGGAGATTCTTTCCTCAATGCCCATCCTTGCAGCGCCCGAGCCTGGCGAGCCCCTGTTAATCTACATGGTGGCAACCAACCGGGTAATTAGCATCGTCGTCGTGGTAGAGCGGAAGGAACCAGGCTATGAGCACGGAGTTCAACGACCAGTTTAATATGTGAGAGAGGTCTTGACGGATTCCAAGCAGCGTTACCCGCACTACTAGAAGATATCTTATGGAGTATTCCTTGCTTCTCGGAAGCTGAGGCACTACTTTCAGGAGCACCCAATCACAGTGGTGAGAAAGAACCCACTGTCCGACATTATCAATAACAGCGACGCTACGGGAAGGGTCACGAAGTGGGGCATTGAACTTGCCGCCTTCGAGATCACTTACAAAAGATGCGACGCTATCAAGTCACAAGCCTTGGCGGATTTTGTTGCAGATTGGATGGAGATGCCAGATGCTACTCTGTTGCCGGAACCAGAGTACTAGGTGATGCACTTTGACAGATCAAAGCTTCTCAATGGCTCAGGGGCTGGTGTATTGCAACAGTCACCAACAGGAGACAAGCTACACTACGTTCTGCAGATCCACTTTGAGGCTACAAACAACATGGCGGAGTATGAAGCACTCATTCACGGACTACGTGTAGCCAACGATATTGGCATCAAGCGCATAGTTTGCTGTGGAGATTCCGACTTGGTTGCCCAGCAGGTGGCTGGCACCTAGAATGCACGGAATCTTATGATGGCGGCATATCGAGATGAAGTGGACAAGATAGCCAAGAGCTTCTTGGGCTATGAAGTCAAGTATGTACCTAGGGAGCAAAACGAGGCGGCTAATCTGCTATCTAAGCTTGGATCAGGGCGCAAACGAATTCCACCAGGAGTTTTCCTAGAGCATCTACGCACACCATCTGTGAAGGGAGCCGACGTCGACAACCCGGATAGAGCTTATTCTTTCATCAACATGGTGACAAAGGTTCCTCCGGCTTGGAAAAAACCGTTCATGGAATATCTCGAACATGGAACTTTGCCCGACGACGAGGTCGAAAGACGGCAAATAGTACGACGAGCAAAGGGTTATACCATAATCAATGGGCAACTCTACAAAAGGAGCATTACTGGTGTATACCTAAAGTGTGTTTCCCAGCTAGAAGGTATGGAAATCCTACGAGAAATCCATCTCGGAGAATGCGGCCATCACGCCGCTCCTCGATCGTTGGTCGCGAAAGCCTTCCGGCAAGGATTCTACTGGCTGACTGTGAAGGCGGACGCCGACAAGCTGGTTGAGACATGCATGGGATGCCAGTATTATGCCCGACAACCACATGTTCCTGCTGAAGAATTGCGAATAATACCAATAACTTGGCTGTTTGCAGTCTAGGTGCTAGACAAGGTGGGACCGTTACAGACGACACCATGTGGGTTTACGCATCTGCTAGTAGCAGTTGATAAATTCACTAAATGGATAGAAGCTAAACCCATTAGAAAGCTTGATGGGGAAACTGCCCTCAGGTTTGTCCGGGATCTAGTGGTGAGATTTGGTCTCCCACATAGCATTATCACCGATAACGGCAGCAACTTGTCACTCGGAGAAGTGGAAGCTTATTGTTGGGAGAAGGGCATCCGACTTGACCTTGCATCTGTGGCACATCCACAATCCAACAGTCAGGTTGAGCGAGCCAATGGATTAATTCTGCAGGGAATCAAGCCACGTCTTGAGGCACCGTTGCATAGAGCAGCTGGAGACTGGGAGGAAGAATTGCCATCTGTGCTGTGGATTTTACGAACTACACCCAACAGATCCACCGGATACACCCCTTACTTCATGGTATATGGAGCAGAAGCCATCCTACCTTCCGACATACTTCACGATGCACCAAGAGTTGCCGCCTACGACGAAGATGACGCAGAAGAATCCAGATGCCTAGATGTGGACCTTCTCAAGGAGGAGCGCGTTTTGGCATGCCAAAGATCCGCCATCTACCAACAGAAGATACGCAACTACCATAGTCGCCGCGTTCGGCATCGCTCGTTTAAAGAGGGGGATTTGGTGCTCCGACTTAAGCATAAGAAGTCACACAAATTATTCCCGCCATGGGAAGGACCATTCATCATAAGCAAGGCGCTGATCAATGGTCTTACTACGTCGTTGACAATCGTGAACTGAAGGATAGACCCAACGAGGATCATAAGAGTAAGCGACTTGACCCGGATGATGACTACCCGGAGCTTGATCGGCCATGGAACATAGCACAACTACGTCCTTTTTACACTTAGCATTTTTTATCTAATTTTGTACCTCTTATATGATCAATGAAATAAAGCTCTCTGGTTCGCTCATATTTCTGAGTCTTTTACCTCCTTTAGTGTTCATTTTTGGATCATGTAAAACCTTTATGCACAAGTTTTGCGATTGCACTTGTGAAAATTCCGCCTACGGGCGTTAGCTTAAGTTTTCTGGTCTACACATTCTTTGTCGTTTTTATGTGGATTCTGGAGTATTGACTTTTGGCACTTATTATTGGAGATTTTGTGCTTAGGTTATTGACGGTGCCATTGGGCATCATCACCAGAGCGCATGGTTCCGACAACGAGTCTTCTGACTCACGAAAAGTCAGGCATAAGAACCAAAGTAATGGATAAGCCAGCACTTGCTTAAAAATATATACATGCTTGAAACTGGTTCTTAAGTAGCTGGACATACAACATTGTTTTCTGCCTTAAGATAAATACATAGTTTTTTCCGCATACAGATCAAAGGTGAAACAAATATTACAAGATTGTTTTTCATTCCTTTGGCGCAGGCGACTTGGAAGCAGCGTCATCAGCAACAGGAGAACCACCCTCGAAGTCGGTGGTGTGAAGAGACTCGGAGGAGCTTTGGTTGCCGCCATCGATGGTGTTCATTGGCACGAAGACGTTGACGTCGACTAACTCGGCAACTCTGGTGTCATAACCCGCAAGTGACGACAAGATAGATTCGTGGTTAATCTCTTTGCCATCGTCATCCACGTCGGGTATGCCCGAGGTTACCGTGTAGATGTCGGCATCTTCATAGTGTGCCTTGACCATGGACAACGCCATCCTTGCACCAGCCCATGCACATGAAGCTTTCCAGCTTGTGATACGCTCGGGGGCTCGGCACAGAATCTCTGAGTACTTCGCCACAGAGTCCGACGCCTTGATATTAATTTGGAGGGGCTTGGCGATCTCTTTGGCTTGCGTGATGGCGGTGGTGATGAAGTTTCCAGCAAGAACCATGCATTCCTTTGCTGGAGGAGGCGACCGGGTTAAACCCATAGGAGCTGCAAATTCCGACAAGGAGCACATGAGTTCAAAAATTCAGAGTATCTAGACTAGAGAAGTCCAAGACGGATAAAACTTACTGAAGATGCTGGCCTCATCTTGCCAGAGGGTGTCCGCCAAGGATTCTCTTTCTCTTGTTGGAGGATCTTATACGCCTCATGATGGCGTTGATTTTGCTCATCGGCAGCTTTCTTCTGATCTCTTAAAATCAAGATCTCCTCCTTCAAGTGATTGATCTCCTCGGTGGCGGAGTCCTGCAGGACCTTCATTGACTCCTCATGCATTATCAGCATGTCCTTTCTCTCCTGCTTAAGAATTTTGTTCTCGCTATCCAGCTCTTGAATGTGCTTGGGTTGCTCGACAATATTCTTGGCCTTGGCAATGGTTTCTGCAAGTCGGAGAAAGCACAATACACAGTGAGTACTCGGAGAATATGGGCACAAAACCAAGTCGGGATGCGAAAAAGAAAACAGATGCTTGCTCTTGGTGATCTGTTCCTTCAAGAAGGTAGTTTTACCCTTTTCAGCTTCCAAGTCTGCGCGCATATTCTGATACGTGTCGTTGGCCATGCCCCTTCGAGCTTTCTCGTTCTATGGAAAAAAGTAAAAAAGTTAAACATTGTTTGGTCTGCTTGGAGCATCTAGCCGGAAATTTTCCACCTAGGCGCTCGGGGGCTACAGCGAGAGTTTTTAACTTAGCAATATGCTTAGCTTTTCTTTAAGCATCTAGTAGGAACTAATTCAGTTCTCGATTAGAAGCTTGGGGGCTATAGTATAAAGATTTTAACTCGGATATATGCTTAGCTTTTCTTTAAGCATCTAGTCGGAACTAATTCAGTTACAACTAGAGACTTGGGACTACAGTATTGAAATTTATATACACTGCGTATGCCACTCTTAAAGCATCTATTCGGAATTATTCATTCCACCTATATGCTTGGGGGCTATAGTGAGAGGTTTTCTATCTTTGTCACTCTTAGAGCATATAGATGCAAAGACCTATGGTTTTTCGTCTACATCCTCGGGGGATACAGTGGGATACTCATATGAAATGCAAAAGGCAAATAAAACTTACAAGTGCAATGATCTTGAGGTTGGTAGCGCTCTCGGCCAGCAGCTTGCCAAAGGATACGTTGTTTCCTTGCAAGATTTCTGCTTGTCGGAGGAGCTCCTCTAGACCGCACGTCGGAGATTTCGGTGCCGCACCAGGGACCAGAGCAGTGCTACCCGGTGTAAGTACCGGATAGACTATCTTTGGATATTCTATGGCTTTCTTGGGTGCGGGGGCACCGCCTACGGCAGAAGTACCAGCTTCCACCACCGCCTTACCGCCACCGATGGCATCCTTAGCCGGAGCTTCGGCCATTTGGGGGGCGGCACTCTCCTGCGTCGCCTTCTCGCCGACAACAACGACCTTGGTAGAGGCACCTGAGTCCACTTCCATGTCGGAAGGGCCAGATGCCTCCTTAGCTTGTGAGATTGTCGGGGCAGACGAGGGCTTGACGGATGGAGTGGCAGGGGCGATGGCGGGAGATGCGTCGCGATGCAGCATATCCTTGATGGTTCTAGAAGCCCCCAATGATTTGGAGGTCTTCTTCAAGATGGTCATGGCTTTCTTCTTGAAACGTGCAAAATGCATAAGTACAGGAGAAAGACAGATAAATAGACAATGTCGGAGAGAAAGAAGCTTACACAAGTGGGAGTGCTTTGGCAAAGGGGTAGTATTCTTGGAGGCTCCAGGGCGGCGGTAGTATTCTTGGAGGCTCCACCCTCCATCTTCTTCTTCTTACCTCCGTCGGCAGCGTCAGAGGTGGAGCTCTTTCGCTTTCGCGCCAATGGAGCATCATCGTCGGACACAACGGTGACTTCCTTCATCTTTGGATCATAGATTTGAGGAGCCATGCTGTCCTCATCTATGTCTCTAAGCTGTAAGGTGAAGAACCACCCTGTTATATGAGATGACATTTGCTAGATGGAAGAACTGGAGTATATGTCATACAAGGAAAAAAACAACCTTTGGGCACTTGCTGTCTATGAACATGTCGTAGGTGATGGTGAAGCCATGCTTCTTGTCCTTCACCTTGACGATGTCCTTGAGGCGAAGCTTGACAGAGTCACCCGAGAAATTGTCCACGGAGATGCGGAGGCTATCCCTTTTATCGCTGGTATACTCGTGCATGAGCTTCGCGCGGTGCTGCAGAGGTTGGATTCGCCTGATGAACCAGCACATGGCTAGGTCCAAGCCGGTCAAACCCGTCTCTACGAACCATTCTATCCGCCTTATGGCGCGGGAAGCATCGAGGTCGGAGGGAAGGGAGGGCTAGGATCTCCATGACGAGGCTTCAGCGGCAGCTCCGTCTATGAAGTCCGGGTACGTTACTTCTCGGCCAGCCAGCGGGATATCTAGGCCATAGAAGTAAGTATGTTGCCAGTTTTTGCAGGACTCGTGGCCGACGATGTCGGGGAACCGCCGGCCAGGACGGATCTTGTAGCTTATGGTGCGAAAATTCCTAAGTTCGTCCTTCCTAGCTCCGTCTTCATGGTTGACGGTGAAGAAATACACGAAGAGATCTAGCCTAGGCTTAATCCCTAGGTAACCCTCGCAGAGCGCCGCGTAATTGATAAGCGCTAAGATGCTATTGGGAGAAAGGTTATGGGGCTAGACTCTATAGTGGTTTAAGACGGAAAGGAAGAAGTTGGAGATGGGCAGGGAGATGCCACGTACCAGTTGGTCTTTGAGGTACACTTTTTCTCCGGCTTGTGTAGAAGGTGTCACCTCGCCGGCCGGCGCCGCCCGCCAGGCGATCCCCTCCGTCGCAGGGAGGTAGCCCTCGGTGATCAGCTCCTTGATGTCGTGGTTCGTGATATCCGAACCGCGCCAATCGCCCTTGTGAGAGTCAAGCTCCTTCTCCAGTGGCTCCAGCGCTGCTGGATTATGGTCGCTGCCGGTGGACTCAACCACTGCCGAGATGGGTATGACTAGGCCCTCTGGGGGCACGACGATGGAGCTTGCCGGCATCGCCGCGGCTTCGCTCGATGCCGCCATGGAAGGGGTTGTGCTGCTGCTAGCCATGGAGTGAGTTTGGAGGTGACTGGCGAGAATTGGGGCTAGGGTTTTTCGTGAGTTTGTGTGGGGAGCTCGAGGGGGCACGCGCTGGAGGAAGAAGATGATGCGGGGAGAGAATGAGGTGATAAAAAAGTTCCACCGCAGTTACTATTTATCATCTCCAGCATCAAGATTCATGCAGCTTAATCAGACGGTTGCCGCGTAGACGACGTGCTCGCGAACGTGCGCGGAAATTTCTCCACGTCCCCAACCGTCACTGCCAACGGTTCGTATCACTCGCGCGGGAAAATCGGACATGATTGCGTTCTCTACATGTGTGAGTTACGAGGCGTCGCTGTCCTATGTCTACGTCATCCTAGCTGACATAGGAAGATGAGCCGTCACATCAGAAGATTCCGGCATGGACGGATCCAGTCCGGCTAGGAAGAGTACGATGGTAGATTCAACATTTCTCCGACTTACAAGTTGAAGACGGAGAAAGCCTTGCAGGGTTCTTTGGAAGGACTACAATATATTGCTTGACGATTTGCCGACATCCATCTAGGCGGAGCATTCAACATGAAGAGGCAAGACGGCGCAAGATCTCGAAGTTCTCCGGGGGCTACTGTTGGGGATATGCTATATGGGTATCCTCATAGCATGTCTCCTATCCGGATAACCCGGGTGGCCCACAGTTGGTAGCATGGCCCATGGCCTGCTGGGCGGCTCAGTTAGATGGATCCAGAAGGGAGGCCCATGCCGGATAAAGGAAGGCTACGGTTGGAGTCACCGACGTACCCGAAGCCTTGGAGTACAAGACAAGCTAGACTAGTCATAGTCAGTATAGGACTCTGTAACCTGTCCGACTAGGACTTTTCCCTGTAACCCTAGGACCTGACGACTATATAAGTCAGGCCTATAGGAGCCTTTAGGGCATCGATTCATATAACCTCGCACAGCGAACCAATCCCTGTAACTCGGCGTATTGCCCTTATAGTGATTTATAGCAGGAGTAGGATTCCGCCACCGTTGTGGGATCTAAACCTGGGTAAGCTGTGTTACCTCGTACCCGTCAACCGTCCGCCTTCCCCCACGTCTCTAAACACGCACTGTGAGGACCCCTCCATGGCGTACTCGTCGGCAATACCACGACATCTGTCTCTGTCTAGGTATGCCCCTGGTGAGATTGGAACTGAAGCCAAGAAAAATGAGAGATTTCTGAATGGTTTGCATGATGAGATGCAGACGGAGTTAGTCAATATCCCGTTTGCTGATCTGGAAGTTTTAGTAGATTCAACAATCTAGATGGAAGGAAAGATCAACCAAGCTACTGAAAACCGTAAGCGTCGTATGATGCATCAACCAGGACCCCAGCATACCCCCAAGTATCGCCCAATTCGTCTGCTGGATTTACACCAAGGAACCCTAGGCCACCTATGTCACACCCGAACTTTCCGAACCGTAGTGGAGGAAACCCAAGACCTGGAGGCAACAACCACTACACCCATGGAAACCCCAATAACTTCTACTGTGCTCCTCCAAGGACTGGAAGTAATGTCATACCTATTGCCCAAAAGGACAAGTTAACAATCAACTGCTTTCAGTGTGGAGTGACGGGTCACTACTCCAATGAGTTCCCCAAGAAGACTGTTGCAGCACCCAATGTTACTGCACCTGCCCAGCGGCAGCGTCGTGTCCAACCTGGTAAGAGATTCGCCCCAGGAAACCCAAACAACCGTGCTGGCCGTATGTCTCACATGAATGCTGAAGAAGCCCAGGAAGCACCAGATGTCATGCTAGGTATGTTTTCTGTTAATTCAGTACTTGCAAGAGTGTTGTTTGATTCTGGAGCATCGCACTCATTTGTTATGGAAGAATTTGCATGCACTAGTAATATTCAACCAACAAATTTGAAGCATGTTATGATAGTTCAAATACCTGGTTCAACTACCAAAGCTAGGAAAATTTGCAAGGCCGTACCTATCATAATTCATGGAATAAATTTCTATGCCAATCTAATAGTACTCGGAACACAAGGTTTGGAAGTAGTACTAGGAATGGATTGGATGGACAAACATCAAGGACTCATAGATTGTGCCAAGAAAGCCATAACCATGACCAGTAGCACTGGAGTATCAGTTAAGCATGTGTCTGAGACCTTGCCCCATAAATTCAAGTGCAACAAGAGTTTAGCCCAACCAACCTTGACCAAGTCAGAGTAGTCTGTGAATACCCCGATGTGTTCCCAGATGAATTGTCAGGTATGCCCCCAGATCGGAATATCAAGTTTATCATAGAACTAATCCCTGGAACTGGACCCATATCTCAGAGACCCTATAGTATGAACCCATCTGAGTTAGTGGAGCTCAAGAAGCAATTGGATGACATGATTAGCAAAGATCTGATTCAACCCAGTGCATTGCCCTAGAGATCACCTGTTTTGTTTGTTGATAAGAAAGATGGTGCCACCTGTTTATGTACGGATTATCGGAAGTTGAATGACGTCACCATCAAGAACAAGTACCCTTTTCCAAAGATAGAAGATTTGTTTGACAAGTTGACCGGTGCTAGAGTATTCTCTAAGATTGATCTTAGAACTGGTTATCATCAACTAAAAATTCGTGCAACGGATATTCCAAAGATTGCTTTCATGACTTGATATGGATTATATGAGTACAAGGTCATGTCTTTTGGATTAAGCAATGCCCCCGCTTATTTCATGAATCTCATGAATAAGATTTTCATGAACTTCTTAGACAAGTTTGTCGTTGTTTTCATTGATGACATTATAAACTACTCCAAATCGGAGGAAGAACATGAACAACACCTAAGAACCATCCTTGGAACCTTGAGAGAGCATCAGTTGTATGCCAAGTTCAGCAAGTGTGAGTTTTGGTTAAAGGAAGTAGGATTCCTAGGACATATCTTGTTAGCCAGAGGAGTTGCTGTCGACCCCGCCAAGATTAAGGATGTTGAGGAATGGAGAGCACCAACCACTCAAACTGAAGTTCGTGCATTTCTTGGATTAGCGGGATATTACCGCAAGTTTGTTGAAGGATTTTCAAGCATCGCAGCCGATGAATCGGTTACTCAAGAAAGACCAGAAGTTTGAATGGACCGACAAATGTGAAGAAAGTCTTCAAGAACTCATGAAGAGATTGATTTGAGCCCCAATTTTGATCATGCGGGATATCACGAAGCCCTTTGATGTGTATTGTGATGCATCCAATATTGGTCTCGGATGTGTGTTGATGCAAGAAGTCAAAATGATATCATATCTGTCCCGACAACTGAAGCAACATGAGCAGAATTATCCCGCCCATGACCTAGAGTTAGCCGCCGTTGTTTTAGCCTTGAAGGCATGGCGTCATTATCTTATGGGTAATCGCTGTGAGATTTACTCAAATCACAAGAGCCTAAAGTATATTTTTACTCAGAAGGAGTTGAATATGAGGCAAAGGAAATGGATAGAGTTAATCAAGGATTATGAACTTGACATTCACTACCACCCTGGCAAGGCCAATGTGGTAGCGGATGCTCTTAGTCGACTGTCGTGTAGATTAAACGCCATGATTATGAAGGAGCAACCAAGTTTGCCTAAGGAGTTGGAGGATTTCAGAATGGAGCTAGTTAGCGAAGGATTCCTAGATATTATCAAACTTCAATCCACCTTGATAGATCAAATAAAGGAAGCTCAGAAAGGAAATGCCAGTATTGACGAAATTAAATGTTGTATCGATACAGGGAAGGTACCCGGATTCACGGAAGATGAAGAAGGAGTTTTATGGTATAAATGACGAATCTGTGTTCCCATAGATTCAGAGTTGAAACGAGCTATTTTGCAAGAATCCCATGTTAATCTTTAATCCATCCACCCTGTAGGAACCAAGATGTATCAGGATTTTAAGGAGCAATTTTGGTGGCATAAGATGAAGCAAGAAGTTGGAAGCTACATAGCCAAATGTGATATCTGTCTGAGAGACAAAGCAGAACATTAGAGACCCGTAGGAATTTTGCAACCTTTGCAGATCCCAGAATGGAAACATGATTCAGTTGGAATGGATTTCATCACCGGTTTGCCTATATCAAGTAGAGGAAATGATTCTATTTGGGTCATAGTGGATAGACTTTCCAAGGTAGATCATTTCTTACCCGTCAAGACCACTTATCAGAGCTTGAAGCTAGCGGAGTTGTACATTGCTAGGATAGTCAGTTTGCATGGAATCCCCAAGAACATTGTGTCGGATCGAGGAATCCAGTTTACCTCAAGATTTTGGAAGAAAGTCCAAGAAGGATTAGTAACCAAACTGAATTTCAGCACAGCTTATCACCCGCAGACCGATGGACAAATGGAGCGAGTAAACCAAATACTCAAAGATATGTTGAGAGATTATGTGTTGGAATATGTATCTAAATGGGAGGACTGTCTGCCTTTCGCAGAATTCTCATACAAAAAATGTTACCAAACCAGTTTGCAAATGGCCCCATTTGAGTTTATGTATGGAAGGAAGTGTCTTACCCCACTGAATTGGTCACAAGCAGGAGAGAGTCAGATTTTTGGACACGACATCCTAAGAGAAGCAGAAGAGAAGGTTCACAAGATCCGTGAGCACCTCAATACCGCTCAGTCCAGACAGAAGTTATGCCGACAAGAGACGTCGAGATCTAGCCTTCAATATCAGAGATTTTGTTTATCTCAAAGTATCACCCTTGAAAGGAATGCAGCGTTTCCAACTCAAAGGAAAGCTTGCCCACAGATACATTGGACCCTTCAAGATTCTAAGTCGCCAAGGAGAGGTATCTTATCAGATAGAACTACCAGAAGAGATTCAGCCGTGCATGATGTGTTTCATGTCTCGTTATTTCAGAAGTGTTTAGAAGTTCCAGAAACAATGGAAGTTTTCAAGAACATCGATCACAGAGATGTGGAGATCAACCTAGACCTGACCTATTGCGAAGAACCTATCCGTATTTTGGAAGAATCTTAACGGACCACCCGTACCAGGAGTATCAAGTTTCTCAAGATCCAATGGAGCAACCATACTGAAGAAGAAGCCACTTGGGAGCGCGAGGATTACATGAGGACGCAGTTTCCCAATCTCTATAGTTCCTAGTTTTTCCTGAATCTCGGGACGAGATTCTGTTTAAGGGGGGAAGGTTTGTAACACCCCAAAAATATTAATGAGGATCATTCCCAAATTAATCAAGATTAGGGTTAACAAAAGCTTTTATTAATTAAATTCAAATCTTTATGCTTGTGTGTATGAATGATTGCAATGCCATGTTTGATTGTTGTAAATGATGAGAAATGGTTTAAATATCAAAACCATATCATCTAGGTCACTACCAAATCAAATCAAAACAACAGAAAATGAAAATATGAAACATAAGACCTAATGGTCATTTCTGCCAAAGTTAACCACTAGCTCACTTTGAGCATCTCTGCCAACTAATCATTGTATAAACTTTTTCAAACTCTTTTGAGAGGTCAATTCAAATTTGAATCAATCTTATGTATCAAGATAGCTATTTTTGGAAAACCACTCAAACCTTCACCATTTGGCAAACGATTGCACCCAGAGACTACCAAGATTAGTATTAGATAACTCTCAAAAATCATTGAATTTGGTGATGATTTAGTTCATGTGGCCATTTGATCGAACACTTGGTGATCATAGTACAACTACCAACTATCTACTGTTTGTGATCAATCAATTTCTCATACATTGTACTCCAAATCTTTGCCCTAGCTCACCCACGATCACCCCCACTACCTAGCCGTGCAATTGAGCCACTCTTCTTCACTATCTTGATCAATGCCAATGGTACCCGAGCTCACCATGTCACTCAGACATGGACAACACGCCACAGGCCGCGCCTCACTCGCTCGCGATGTCTAGCTAGTAGCCGTGACCTCACGCCCCTCTTTGTCCACCCCTCGACCAACGGCGAGACACGGAGACACTGGAATGGCCATGCCCATTTAAGACACGGACATGCCGAGAACACGACGCAGCGCCGCAGCCGCCTCACGCAGACATGCCGCGACTCGACCTCTTCGCTCGTACTCGCAACCGTGGTGTCACCAACCACCGCCCAGACATGCCCATTGGTCACGCGCTCCCCCTTAACCATCGTACTCGTTGACGAACACCACTGTACCCGCACAGAACGCCGACGTTGCCCGACCGACTGAGACCGCCTCTTGTCGATCCACCACTCGCATGACGATCGCCACACCCAACAGGGTCGACCCATGCCCTTCTCCATGCCTAGCTCGACCTGTAGCAATGTCGCCGACGAGCCCTTGCCATGCTGTACTATCTCACCCGCGGGAGTATAAATAGATCCCTCCCCAGCCTCAATCTTCACACCATTCCACTCCTCTCTCACTCAGAAACACCCATGCCTATTCCCGGAGCAAGGCGAGCACCCTGTCGCCGGAATTTGATCGGAGTCCGCCGTCTGTAGGGGGGTCCCAATCTTTAATTAGATAGATCCTCCTGTGTTTACAATTCTAGTCCCTGGATCAATAGCTAGCATCCACAGTTTAGATGTAATATCAAGAAAACAAAGGTCATGATATAACTTTATAACCAGGAATAACATAATTTTATTACATCTTACATAGCTCATTTGGCTATTACATTACACTGCAGCGGAATAACTATAGTCATGGGTCCTTCATCTTCATAGTGCCACATGCAGATGTTGGTTGTAGACTTTGTAATCCTAATCAAACAATCTTCACTAAAACAATCAAACCTGCAACATACAAGTTACAGCCACAAAGGGTCAACACATTTGAATTGTATTGGCAAGTGATACTATGGTAGTATAGTGGAATCTATCATCTATATGCATTTGGCTAAGTGGAGTTGAGGCTTGCATTGCTCAAAATAGATTTTCCTTAACATTTGAAAATACTAATTTTTTGCTTTGACAAAATCATTTTTCTCAATCAAAGATTTGAAGATCCTTTCAAGGCATCTCTCCATCAAAGATTGAAGATTTCAAACAACCCATGTTCAAACCACCAATTTTAACTTAGAAATTTGAATGATGAGATTCTTGATTGCTTCCATGTCTTGATGATCAAATTGTCCTTTACCAGGGACATGGCTAAGTACTTAGATTTTACACTCTACAGAGGTGGTGCACTTTCCCCACAAGACTTGGTTTCCCAAGACAAGATCTTTCAGAAGCCTTCCCTTAGACCAAAATGGACGCGTTCCAACCTATCAAACACTACCACCCACTGTCCATATGGTTAAGTTCTTGCAACCTATATGATGATGGCAGAGCCCATATTGCCAAGTGGTTGCACTTGAAGGTTCTCAACATTTGACATCTCAAATCTCTTTGTGCCTGGGTGGCATACCACAAGTGAGATACACAAGCCAAGTCCATGGCCTTGTGAACCACTCAACCAAAAACCACCAAGCAAGCCCATTCCACCCAGGTGATTCATTAACTTAGTTGTTTTATTACACAAAAACATAAGTCCTCCGACTTAGAGATTTTTCCATAGTGTGAATATATTTTTCACCCATGTTTTCTATTAGCTAGGCTAAGCTTGATAGTAGTAGGAATCTTTAACTTAGGAAAATCCTACTAAGGATTCATCTACTAGGTTTTCTTACAGCAGGGTCTATACTTAGCAAAATCCATGCAAGTTTTACTTAGCAAAATCACTAATGCATAGAGAAAGTAATGGGACAAAAAGTATGAAGCATCACTTGCCTTTTTGGTAGAGTATGGGTTCACTCCTTGTCCTTGCAACAATCACACTCTTCAAGTCACTACAAATCAATCAAGCAAGGCACAAACTCAATCTACTAAACAAGCAAAACAACACATAAAATGACAAAGTCAAAGTAATGCATGCAAGCATGACAAGCTTTGTTTTGTTTCAAAAAGTGGTTCCTAATGGGTCATTAAACATTTGAAAACTCCTAATGGTCATTTTGTCAAGTGGCAAAGTCATTAGCAAAAGGGTTTTGTCCATGAACCATTTTTTTTAATCCATTCATCATTTTATGTGGTGAAAAATATTTTTATCAAAGCAACATATTTAAGTTGTTCACCAAATAAGTTGTTGTTTCCCAAAACTTGGTGTTTAGGGTCAGTAGTTATGATCAGAACATTTTCTCAAAGTTTTCTTTATAAAAACATTTTCATAACCAAAATCTTTATTTTCATTTGGCTATAAATGGACTAATTTAATTAATCTATCCTAATTTCACCCAATTCATTTTTAACACCATGGGTTGGTTCCTAGGGTCAGTAAGTTCACCAAAACCCATTTTGCCAAGGTTTCAAACTCAAAATCATTTTTGAATCATTTTTCTAAACTAAACAAGCAATCAAATGTTTCTTCATAATCAACCAATCTAACAAATACTATTTGCTAAACCAAGGGCATGGTTGGCTAGGTCTTGCTCTCCTGAATCCATTGATATAAAATTTGTAATTTTTGGACGTGTGGTTTGAAAGTTACAAAGGTTTGAAAATCACAAACAATTCTGTTTTCAAATCTGTTTTTAAACAGACAGGTGACACGCGGCGCGTAGCTATTCGCGGGTACCGGTTCGGTGTGGATCACGCTGCAGACCGTAGGATCTAGTCAAATCGTGCGATCCAGAACGCGTACCCCTTCGCGGTTAAATGATCTAATCCTGCTCGCTCAATCTAGATCGAACGGCTGTCATCGTACTGACCAAACTCGGGCGGCGCAGCGACGGTCGCTGGCGGCGGCGAGGTCAGACGGCGGTGGCGCTGGTGAAATAGGAAGCGAGGGAGGAGGGGAAGTTGCTCACCTTGTTCGCTGAACGATGCTGATGCTCAACGTGGGACTTGTCCGTCGAGGGGCGCTCGGGGCAGCTGCGATTGCTCGCTGGAGATGAGCTGAGTCTCGGCGGTACTAGAGGTCGTCGAGGGCGAGGATATGGGGCACCCTAGGACAAATGAATAGCACCATTAGGTCCGCGAGAGCATGGCGGTCATCATCATATCCACGGGAAAGAGAGGGGTGGTCGGATTTTACCGGGGAGACGTCGTCGGAGAACGGCAGAAGACGGCGGCGCTCTGTCGTGTTCCTTGTCGGCGTTCTAGAGCACGCGCGGACGGGTGGTTGGTTCTGGGAGCTGCGTAGGGAGATGGGGATCACGCTCGGGTGGTCGAGGGACAGTGGGGCGATTCGTGCTCGCCGGAATCGGTCGAGAACCTCGTCGGAGCAGAGGATGCTCGGGGAGAAATTGAGGCGGCCTGGGGGCGTGTCGAAGTGGGGCGACAGAGGGAAACCAGAGAGGGGAGAGGGGCGCTTTAACTTGCTTGGTCAAGGGGCTGATTAACAGCGTGGTTAACGCAATTTACGTCGGGTTTAATTCGCCTGCAACGGCCGGCGAGGGGGGAGGCGTGGTCCGCGGGTGGGGAAGAAGGGGGGCGTGGCGGTGGGGTCCTCTAGTCAGTGGGAAAGGGAGAGGAAACGTGGTCCACCAGTCATTCACTGCACGGGTTCTAAATCGAGTGCGAAACGTTTCGCTGAGGGAAAAGAAAGTTGGGCTGGTTGCTGGGCTTATTGGGCCGGCTGGGCTGGGTTGACTGTTCTCACATTTTTTTCTTATGAATTCTTTTTCCTTTTCTATTTCTATTTTTCTGTTTTGAATTTGAATCAATTATTCATTCACTCAAACAATTCAAACATATAATGAGTTTTTGGTTCTGTTTATCAACATAAACCAAATCCCAAAAATAAAATAATATTTTTATTCTTTTTAGGACCATTCATTAATTAAATAAAATGGTTCATTATTTATTTAATAAAATAGGGTTTGATTTAATTAATAAAATCCTCATTTGAAATCCAAACACTTTCAAAACCAAATCAGTAGGTTTTATTTGGAAATAAAGATATTTGGAAAACTAGTTTAAAACAAAAATAATATTTTTATTTATGGTCCATTAACAATTATATAAATGGGCCTTAGTTATTAAATCAAATAGGATTTGTATTATTAAAATATTTATTTTTAAATCTAAAATAAAACCAAACCACTTCAGTAGGTTTTAATTAAGGAAATAAAATACTTAGAAAAATTATTTAAAATAATTTAATAAGTTTTGATGTCTTAATTAAAATGGTAAAACCTTTTATTTAAATAGAATTTGGATATTAATTCCTTATTATTTTAGTTAAATAAACCGTTGCTATTTTTATTCAAAACAAAAAATTTTAACTCAAAAGTTTGGCCAAGGTTTAATTGGGATTTATAAAATAATCTTTATCTATAAATTTTTTATTTCAATTGAAACCAAATCCTTTCAGTTAAAAGATCCAAAATAGTACTTCCAAAATATATTGTTTTCCTTTATTTAAAATGTTTATCTTTTTAAATCTTTTTAGGATTTTATTTAATTCAAATGGGTTTGAAGTTTCCAAATGGATTCAAAAGTTTCTTCTGGCCCTGAAAATCAAACAAAGTTTTATTTTATTCATTTATTTTCACATCACAAGATTTGGAAAATCTTGGGATGTGACAGCCGCTGCCTTGAGGGAAAGGCACCGTCAATTGGAGCCACCCCAGGAGCTTCCATGACCG
This sequence comes from Avena atlantica, assembly GCA_910589765.1. Lineage (NCBI taxonomy): Eukaryota > Viridiplantae > Streptophyta > Magnoliopsida > Poales > Poaceae > Avena > Avena atlantica. Next base: position 347,372,463 of record OU342738.1, on the reverse strand, counting down.
CCATTCGACTCGCCGTCATCAACAAGCTCATTCGCCCACACCACCAACCCTAGCTAGAGCCCTGGTAAGCCCCCGGCCACCCTCACTGCGCCGCTAGGTTAAAATCTCACCGGAGCCTCGTGACGTAGACGATGAACCTCGGCCATAGATCGTGTTGTAATCATAGGGCCAACATTAGTCGATACCGCTTCTTTTAGAAACACTCGCTGATGCATGGGACCAGCCTAAGTGAGCCCGCTGCATGCACGCTGTGCAGTTGGGCCAACCCAGTAGTGTTTCCCGCGCGAGCCCAGTAATTCAAATCTAGTCTTTTATTTTTATTCAAAAACCTTTTTTGTAGTGAACTTTAAAAGTCAATTCAAAGAGATTCACTACACCAAATTGAATGAATCCAATTTTGTTTGAAAGTAGATGAAAATCTCTAATCACTCTTGTTGGATTCAAACAGTTTCAAACTATGGATCACCCTTAGTAAAAATAACAAGCTAGTAGCTTTTGCAACTTCAAACATTTTTCTAAAATCATCCATAGGTGATTTTGAGTTGATTCCAGCTCTCAAAAATCACATTTGTCAAGACCTTTCTGAATATGTAAAAATCTACATACTTACATACAGTAGTCCTGGACCAAAACTAAAAGAATGACTTTCTATTCATTTTTAGCCACTTAAATATTATTAAATAATAGTGTTAAACTTTATAAATTAGGTGAACCAATTTAAATCACATTCTCAAGTATTAGAGTATGTGGTGATGACATGTGTCAATATGATCCCATATTTTTAATTTGGATAATATTAAATCCTAAGCAACCTTTCAATGAGTAGAAATTACTTTCCTAAAAATAAGATAAATAAAATCTTATCACCCTTTATTGTACTGATAGAGATGATGCTAGATCATCTAGTGTGACCCTTGTGTGATAAATAGAAGTAGTTAAGTATTAATTGGTGATTGTGTACCTCGTATTTATTTATAGATGCTAGTATCAATCCGGGCTACGACGAGGAGGAATTCTACAAAGACGAGGAAGAGAACTTCGACCACCTTACCAACCAAGGAAAGCTATCTTGAGCATGCTAGACTATGCAAGACTTATTATACATACCTTTGTGATACCTCTTTTTACTATACCAAATCCCAGTTTTATTTGCAAGCTTTACTTTTCGCAAAGTTGTTCAGTAGTTAATAAATTGGATGATTAGTGGAAAAGGAGAGGAAAGTGTCCTCAAGTGCTTGGAACTGGATGAAGATAGATACACCAGCTTAGTACCCTACAACTAGTGACACATACCCCCATTTGATAGATGGTATTGCTAAAATAAACCTGATCATTAGATGTGAACAAATGATTATGAAAACCTTCGAATGATGAGTCATTCTATTGAAATGCTTTGACATGTGTTATGGACACAATGACTTGAAGATGATGGTGAAGAAAGTATGTGACTTAAATTTGATAAAAACTGATGGTTGGGTTTGGATGCGATACTATTCCAACGTTTACCGTACAACCACAATGGATTGTTCCTGATGGATGTATTGAATGTTGTGGTGGAAGTGTACCACCTCTGCAGAGTGTAAAACTATTCGAATAGCCACGTCCGTGATTATGGACAATTGGATGGCCATACGGTAGGCGAGTGCTTGTAGGTGAGTCTTAGGGTGTTGCCATCGGGGTGCCTACGCCTGCCACGGGCGATGCAGCGCCTCCCGCCATAGATCTGCAGGAGATGCATGCAGCCCAGGGCGAGGAGGATGTATAGTTCGACCCTTATGAGGACTATGTGCTCGTGGGTGCAGAATACTTTGCAGCCCCCAATGAGGGCGAGGAGTTCGACGAGCACGCTCCGCTCGTGTACCCAGAGGTACTTTTCGTTCTCCATCTTTCTAGTTTACTGTTCATATTTTCTGGTCAGGCTGTAGATGTACTAGTACTAAATCTGTTCAAGTGATCTGTATTCTACCGATCATGATCAGATGCACCATACAACCCGCTGCATGCAGATATTTAGTCTGTTCTGAATTACTCCACATTCTACATTTAGGAGTCAGCTATGGAGACAGCCGTAATAAACCTGTAAAATTGTGATGTGGTTTTCAAAGTAACTTGAAATGGTTGTTCGAATATCTATGCATGGCCGTTAAATGCACTATAGTTTGTGCAATTTTCTAGAACAAGTAGACTAAGTAAAAAATTGCTCATTTCTTTTGCATTTTTTACACATTACAGGATGATTCAAGTGAGGTGGGCTCTGACAAGGAGTACATGAACGACAAGAGCCGCCACATCTTGAAGAGTATCAAGAGCGGGAAGGTCCCTTTCCGCACTCTAAGTGGGGAGCTCAGTTGCCCTTTCTGTAGCAAAAGAGTCAACCCGAGGATTGAAATCATGATTCAGCATGCAGTTGGCATCGGTAAAAGCCCCAATGCTTCACTCAAGCTAGCGACCAAGGCTAAGCACGCTGCGTATGGAAAATTCCTGAGGGAGTACGTCAGGACCGACGTTGTATCCCCATCCTTCGGGATCGGTCGGATCTGCCACTCCAAGCCGGCCAAGATGTGACCTTGCTGCTTCCTACGACACCTAATAATTTTAAGTTGTTTCTGTCATTTCTAGAACATGACACTATATGTGGTGTGTTGGACCGGACGCAATGTCTTCGTGTGTGTGTGTTGCATCCGTGTTTCCGCCCTCTCGATCCCCACGCCATCGCCAAGTCACACGCACACCCTTCCTGCCCGGCATGACCATGCAATCGTAGCCCTGCAATGTCGAAACCGATGGTGATCGATCGGTCAAACTTGCTTTGTGGTAGGTAAAGACCGTAGTGATGGTAAATGCGATCTACCTGGCCCTCCTCCCCCTCCCCTTTTAACGAAGGGCCTCCTAGCCCCGCAGCTCTGCGCTGTGGAAATTCTGTCGGTGCCATTTGCATGCGACAGCATTCAGGACTGACATGCAGTTCCTGGGTTTACTTTCCGTGGCTTGACTTTTCTAAAAGTTTGGCAAAACTTTCCGTGTCTTGACCATTCAAAATATATATATATGCCTTAAGCCTTGGGATGGAGGGAGTATTACTGAATATAGCTACCTGAGATTATGGTAGGATCCACAAGATCAGATGCCGCTGTCCACAAATGGACACAATATCAGGACACATTCATAATATAAGATGCTAGAAAACTCGACACATCGTGCTTGGCAGTAGTGGCACAGACATAATTATTCTTATAACGAAGGTTACAGTCATAAACTGTCAACACCCGGATTTTTAATCACAGATGCATGTTATGCCATAAATCGCAATCCCAGGATTACCATTTTTGCGAGACATAACAGATTATATATCACAGTACATCATCCATTACAAACCATACATAAGGTCTTACACAAATAAGGATCTCATGATCCAGTTCTTAATACAATTCAAGCAGCGGAATAACGTAATAGTAACGATAGCATAGGCCAAGCTCCATCTTCAGGGTCACGGGCAATTCTGACGATGGGAGATGATCCTAGTTGTCGTAACCTTCCTGCTGTCCTTCTTCCTGATAGTCCTCTTCATAGTCTGGCCACGAGAATAGCTAGGGACAAAGCCATGAGTACTCTTTAAGTACTCGCAAAATAATACTAACAAGTGAAGTGGTTTTGAATAGGATATACTAAGCTCTAGGGTTGTTTTGCAAAAAGCTAGATTTACCTCTACTAAGTTCAAAAGCAAAGAAAGCTAGTTGAAAGTTTTATAACACCTAAGTGGGAACTTGAGTTTCATATCACAACTCGGTTGTGGTCAAGTCAAAGTCATAAATCATTTCATAAGTCATTTTGGAAACATCTGACGATAGAACAGTATGGCCACTCCAACTGTCCATAACCACGGACGCGGCTATTTGAATAGTTTGACACTCTATAGAGATTGTACACTTTCACCACAACATTTGATACATCCATCAGGAACAATCCCGAATTCACCATACTCAGTATGCATATAATCAATCATAACCTTTCAATTACACGCCCTATTATAGGCACCTCTCCTGTGAATTTGGCCTCCTAACCATGACCAACCATCATCTTGGGTACTGCATAGGTGGACAATCTTCACAAGGTAGCCTCGGCTTAGACCTTGGCCGCAAGGGAACCCATACTAAGGTATATAAATTTCCAGTCAAGCACTACCCAATTTTCGGATATTGTGGTTGTATGGTAAAATTGGAATGGTATCGCATCCAGACAACCATCAGTTTTATAAAGGTCTAAGGCTCATGCCTTAAATTTTCATCATCGAATTCATCTGGCGTTCAGAAACACATGTCAAAACATTTCAGTAGAATGACTCATCATTCTAAGGTTTTCATAACCATTTTCATCAAGTATTCCAATCTAAAGTTGATCAATTTTTATGCTTAGCACTAGCATCTATAAGTGGGGGTAGATACTAATGAGGGGTGGTAAACAAGTGTATCTTATCTAAGTAAAATCTCATGCCTCAGGATAACATCAAGATTATCTAACTTAGGCCAAATTTTATGCTCTTTATGCTACCTTCAATTATCTTTCTAGAATCTACAAGTTACTAAGTAAACTTTTGATAGAAAGCTTTCAATAAAGAAAATAAAATACTAAGCTTGCAAGTAAAACTAGGATGGTGTGTCAAGTGGGTATAATCACATATGCTTAAGGCATATAGTTGGCATAGTAACAAGCAAGTAGTAGCTTGCTAAGCTGCAAGTGTTAGCTTGCTTAATGAGTAGCTTGCAAGTATTGGCTTGCAAGATTGCAAGTATAGTCTTACCTTGTGCAGAGCAGTGGTTGAAGTTCTCATCGGCTTCTTCCTCGTAGTATCCTCCTTCCTCCTCGTATGCTTGGTCGGTACTAGCTGTCGTGGTGGTATCACGGCATATGCCATGGGTAGGCTAAAGTTGGGGCCGATGGACGTGGAGGAACCCGGGGAGGGATGATGCGGTGAAGACCGTACTCATATGAACAAAGAGAAATACAATGTATATTGGATTGAAGCTCTCAAGTGGAGATAACACCTCATTCTACGCATCTAATTTCTTATAATCTTGCCATAGTTGTGGCTACAATCATGCTCCGTGAGCTATTTCCCCTATGCTTCTATCTAAGCTCTTTGTGAGAGTGGAGGAAGAGGAAGAAGGAGAGCTCCTAGTGAGCAGAAAGGAGAGGAGCCCTTCGGGGCCTCTCTTAGAACGATCCCCCTGGTGCTCCTTATAAAGGGGAGCCCAGGGGACTAATCTTGCTCTCTATGATTGACATCTTCTCTGCATATTCCGGGCATCTTCTGGAGATGGTCAGCATATGCCTTGGCATCTTTGGAGATGCTAAGGCATATTCCTTAGCATATTCTTGGATGCCGATGGCATATTCCTTATGCCATGTGCCAGTCTGAGCCAGAGGCGTCCCAAGACTGGCACGACGCTTGTGGAGTTGTCCTGGATAGATGGCGTGTAGCTGTGAAGGTTAGGAGCACATCTGGAGATAAATAAGAGGGCGTACGGGGTGAAATAACTCGGCCCAGACGCCCCAGACGAAGCGGTGATTTGGCCTGCTTCCTAGTTGACTCGGCCTGGTCTTGATTGCAGGAAACAAGGGCCCAGCTGGATTGTTTGGTGGCCCGGCCGGGTTAGTGGCTATTCGGCCTGGAGGGGAGCCGGCCTGGGGCCTAGTTCAGGCCAGGCGGGGAGATGGCGACCCAGCCGAGGTCTTCTTCTTTCGGCCCATGCGGGACAGCGAGGTGAGGAGCCCAGCCGGGTCAGATCTGATCTGTCTCTTGATGCAGGTTGTAGCCCAGGGGAGCAGCCGGCCCGGCCGGATGCTGGAGCCCCGCGGTGGGCCGACTTAGCCGATGTCGGCCCACCCGGGGTGACTCGGCGGTTTGCTGGGGGGAGCCTGGCTCGAGGCTGTTCGTCGGACGAGGCCCCGCGGTGGGCCGAGCTGTCCGTGCCGGCCCACCCGGGGGAGGAGGAAGGGGACGACCGGGGTTTGCAGGCCCACGACGGTTGGTTCCGGCCCACCCAGGCGACTTGGTGAGGAGTGGTTCGGCTGGAGGAGGCGGTGGTGTTGTGGGCCGAGGTGATTCGGCCCACCCGGCATGGATGGTCTGGTTTTGGCTGATTCGGCTCCTGTAGCTTTAATTCGGCCCGTTGCGTGTAGAGGAGATCCTGGGGGCTTCTCACTTGGGCCGAATTAATGCTGAGTCGGCCCAAGTGTACTTTTCTTCTCTTTTTCTCTATTCTATTTATATTTCATGTCTCTTAATTGACTAACTTATCACTCTATCGAATAACTTGATGTACCAACTCTGGGGTACCTGGGGGTACAACCCCGACATTAGTCCCCGAGTCTATGTGGGACTTGCAGAGTCGCGCATAGACTTTAATTATTAAGATTTGTTTTTTGACTTATTGTACCTTGGTTGTATACTTCTATGTCTTATGATCCTTTTGGGTGATTTTCCTGACTCCCAGCCTTCTTGGGCACTGATTATAACCCTTGTGGGCAAATTTTTGACTTTTGCCCTTCTCGGGCATCGGTCATAATTTCTTTGGGTAAGTTTTTGGACTTCTGGCCTTCTTGGGCACCTGCCATAACCCCTTTAGGTAAGTTTTTGGACTTTTGGCCTTCTTGGGCACTAGTCATAACCCCTTTGGGCAAGTTTTTGGACTTTTGGCCTTCTTGGGCACTAGTCATAACCCCTTTGGGTAAGTTTTTGGACCTTTGGCCTTCTTGGGCACTAGTCATAACCCCTTTGGGCAAGTTTTTGAACTTTTGGCCTTCTTGGGCACTAGTCATAACCCCTTTGGGTAAGTTTTTGGACCTTTGGCCTTCTTGGGCACTAGTCATAACCCCTTTGGGTAAGTTTTCAGACTGCTGGCCTTCTTGGGCACTGGTCATAACCGTTTTGGGTAAGCTATGAGTTCCGGCCTTATTGGGATCTGCTCTTTTAACCTCTTTAGGTAAGCTATGAGTTCCTGCCTTCTTGGGCATTGCTCTTTTAACCCCATTGGGTAAGTTAGGAGTTCTTGCCTTCTTTGGCATTGCTCTTTTGACCCCATTGGGTAAGCTATAAGTTCCTGCCTTCTTGGGCATTGCTCTTTTAACCACATTGGGTAAGTTAGGAGTTCTTGCCTTCTTTGGCATTGCTCTTTTGACCCCATTGGGTAAGTTTTGAGTTATGGCCTTATTGGGCTCTGCTCTTTTAACCTCTTTGGGTAAGTTATGAGTTCTTGCCTTCTTGGGCACTGCTCTTTTAACCCCATTGGGTAAGTTAGGAGTTCTTGCCTTCTTTGGCATTGCTCTTTTGACCCCATTGGGTAAGCTATGAGTTCCTGCCTTCTTGGGCATTGCTCTTTTAACCCCATTGGGTAAGTTAGGAGTTCTTGCCTTCTTTGGCATTGCTCTTTTGACCCCATTGGGTAAGTTTTGAGTTCTGGCCTTATTAGGCTCTGCTCTTTTAACCTCTTTGGGTAAGTTATGAGTTCTTGCCTTCTTGGGCACTGCTCTTTTAACCCCATTGGGTAAGTTATTATCGGAGTTAACTCATCACAAATCCGAGTTACTTTACTCAAAATTGACTTTATGTCTTAAGTCTGAGTCATCTGACTCAAATCCGAGTTATATGACTCAAATCCAAGTTAGCTCATCCCAAATCCGAGTTACTTTACTCAAAATTGACTTGATGTCTTAAGTCTGAGTCATATGACTCAAATCCGAGTTATATGACTCAAATCCAAGTTAGCTCATCCCAAATCCGAGTTACTTTACTCAAAATTGACTTGATGTCTTAAGTCTGAGTCATCTGACTCAAATCCGAGTTATATGACTCAAATCCGAGTTAACTCAACCTAAATCCGAGTTACTTTACTCAAAATTGACTTTATGTCTTAAGTCTGAGTCATCTGACTCAAATCCGAGTTATATGACTCAAATCCGAGTTAGCTCATCCCAAATCCGAGTTACTTTACTCAAAATTGACTTGATGTCTTAATTCTGAGTCATCTGACTCAAATCCGAGTTATATGACTCAAATCCGAGTTAACTCAACCTAAATCCGAGTTACTTTACTCAAAATTGACTTTATGTATTAAGTCTGAGTTATCTGACTCAAATCCGAGTTAACTCATCCCAAATCCGAGTTACTTTACTCAAAATTGACTTTATGCCTTAAGTCTGAGTCATCTGACTCAAATCCGAATTAACTCATCCCAAATCCGAGTTAACTATTTGCCACGAGATAGCTTGATTTGGCGTGATGACGATAGTTTGCCTTTGATATGGATCCGAGATATAGATCCGAGATTAAGCTTTGGGATATGATGATAGGGCTAACCGCTGAGAGATCTGATTCGAGATGTAGATATGAGATACATATTCGAGATATGATAAGCTGGCCAATAATCATCTGAGATATGGGATAACTTGGCAAGATGGTGAGATATTAATCCGAGTCATAACGTAACATGGCAATCTGGTGAACTGAATAAAGCTTCGGCCTGAAACAGAGATATGATTAGTACGCTGAGTCCGAATACTAATCCGAATTATAATATTCCCTGGCAAGCTGAATCAAATGTTAGTCCGAATCAGAGACTATCTACTGAGCTGAAATGAAGGTTAACTCAAAGCATAAACAAATTGACTTCAAGTTATATCCGAATCATCAATAAGCTGGCCGGTAAGCTAAGTTTAAGGACAATCCAAAGCACAAATAAACTTACTCAAATTCTATCTGAATCACAAATAAGCTGATTCAACTTATGGCCGAGTTAACGGATAAGCTGGCTGGTGAGCTGAGTTAATGGATAATTCATAAACTAACTGACTCAAAATCTATCTGAATCACAAATAAGATGATTCAACCTATGGCCGAGTTAACAGATAAGCTGGCTGGTGTACAGATCTAAATCAACATGATGTTCTCTTAATCCAAAGGTGACTCTAAGGATAAGTCGGCTAGTCCCCGGGTTAAGTTCTTTTCTCCCCGGGGTGAAGGATTGAGTGTAGGTGACTGAGTTAACTGGCACTTATAGTATACTTCGTGAAATGTTTGAGTGAGTCTTGCTAAGTCATACGTGCCTTGCTGAGTTATTTGGTACTTACAGTAGGCTTGGAGTAGTGCTTGAGTCCTTCTTGCTGAGTCTTACATGTTTCGTTGAGTCAAACTTGGAGACCCTTTGCACTTACCTCTTTGATCTCTGTTCGCTTGGTGAAGCTGAAAGAGCTCTATGAGGAAGAAGTTGATGAAGATGTTCCCGTCCGGATGGAAACCCAACCAACGCCACTAGAAGGCCCCACGGTTGGCGCCAAATGTCGTGGTGGTATCACGGCATATGCCATGGGTAGGCTAAAGTTGGGGCCGATGGACGTGGAGGAACCCGGGGAGGGATGATGCGGTGAAGACCGTACTCATATGAACAAAGAGAAATACAATGTATATTGGATTGAAGCTCTCAAGTGGAGATAACACCTCATTCTATGCATCTAATTTCTTATAATCTTGCCATAGTTGTGGCTACAATCATGCTCCTTGAGCTGTTTCCCCTATGCTTCTATCTAAGCTCTCTGTGAGAGTGGAGGAAGAGGAAGAAGGAGAGCTCCTAGTGAGAAGAAAGGAGAGGAGCCCTTCGGGGCCTCTCTTAGAACGATCCCCCTGGTGCTCCTTATAAAGGCGAGCCCATGGGACTAATCTTGCTCTCTACGATTGGCATCTTATCTGCATATTCCGGGCATCTTCTGGAGATGCTCAGCATATGCCTTGGTATCTTTGGATATGCTAAGGCATATTCCTTAGCATATTCTTGGATGCCGATGGCATATTCCTTATGCCATGTGCTAGTCTGAGCCAGAGGCGTCCCAAGACTAGCACGACGCTGGTGGAGTTGTCCTGGATAGATGGCGTGTAGCTGTGAAGGTTAGGAGCACATCTGGAGATAAATAAGAGGGCGTACGGGGTGAAATAACTCGGCCCAAACGCCCCAGACGAAGCGGTGATTCGTCCTGCTTCCTAGTTGACTCGTCCTGGTCTTGATTGCAGGAAACAAGGGCCCAGCCGGATTGTTTGGTGGCCCGGCCGGGTTAGTGGCTATTCGGCCTGGAGGGGAGCCGGCCTGGGGCCTAGTTCGGCCCAGGCGGGGAGATGGCGACCCAGCCGCGGTCAGATCTGATCTGTCTCTTGATGCAGGTTGTAGCCCAGGGGAGCGGCCGGCCCGGCTGGATGCTGGAGCCCCGCAGTGGGCCGACTTAGCCGATGTCGGCCCACCAGGGGTGACTCGGAGGTTTGCTGGGGGGAGCCTGGCTCGAGGCTGTTCGTCGGACGAGGCCCCGCGGTGGGCCGAGCTGTCCGTGTCGGCCCACCCGGGGGAGGAGGACGGGGACGACCGGGGTTTGCAGGCCCGCGACGGCTGGTTCCGGCCCACCCGGGCGACTTGGTGAGGAGTGGTTCGGCTGGAGGAGGCGGTGGTGTTGTGGGCCGAGGTGATTCGGCCCACCCGGCATGGATGGTCTGGTTTTGGCTTATTCGGCTCATGTAGCTTTAATTCGGCCTGTTGCGTGTAGAGGAGATCCTGGGGGCTTCTCACTTGGGCCGAATTAATGCTGAGTCGGCCCAAGTGTACTTTTCTTCTCTTTTTCTCTATTCTATTTATATTTCATGTCTCTTAATTGACTAACTTAGCACTCTATCGAATAACTTGATGTACCAACTCTGGGGTACCTGGGGGTACAACCCCGACACTAGCGTCTATAAATAAATACGAGGTACACAATCACCAAACAATACTTAAATATTTCTAATCATCACACAAAGGTTCACACTAGATGATCTAGCATCATCACTAATATTACAAGATTAAAGCACTTGTCCCATTTATTTTATTTTAGAAAAGTAATTTCTACTCATTGAAAAACTACTTAAGATTTAATATTCTCCAACTCAAATATGGGATCATGTTGACACATGTCATCACCACATATTTCAGTACATGGGAATGTTATTTAAAGTGGTGTCACAATTTAATTAGGTTTAACCTTTTATTTTAATTAATTAAAGTGACTAGAAATGCCTATGTGGAATTCTTTTATTACTTGATCATTATTTCTGTAAGTAAACCTATATATTTTTATATTCTGAAAGGTAGGGTTAAATGTGATTTTTGAGAGTTGGAATCAACTCAAAAGCACTTATGGTTGAATTTTGAAAAATGTTTGAATGCATAAACGCTTCTGCCTTGTTATTTTTACCATGGGTGATCTACAAATATAAATGGTTTGAATCCAACGAGCTTGGATTAAGCATTCCAGTACCTTTCTAACAAAATTGGTTTCATGCATTTTGGTTCAGTGAATCGAGCTAGGTTGATTTTTGAATCTAGGTACATAACTGGGTTTGAAGTTAAATGAATAAATATAAATTTGAATTAGTGGGTTGCGCAGGATGTTTAACTGGGCCGGCCCACTACGCACAGTACGCGTGCGGGCTGGTTAAGTGAATGACCCCACTCGTTAGTGAGACAACGAGGGGCGAAGCGGTATGGGGTGTTTAGGATCGTAGGATCTAACTCTAATCGAACGGCTCTGGTTCATCGTCCATGCCAGGCAGCGCCGGCGAGATAGAACCCTAGCGCGGCTGGTGGGGGTCGTGGGAGGCTCACCGGGGCTCAGGCGATGGTCGGCGACGGGGCCGAACGATGAAGTAGACAACGGTGATTCTCCTGGTACCGACAGCTTATCCTAGGGCGGCTCCAATCGACGGCGCCTCTCCTCCTCTGCAGCGGCGAACTCCGATGAAATTCCGGCCACCTGGTGCTCGCCTTGCTCCGGGGGTGAGTGGGGGGTATCAGTGAGAGGTGGGGAGTTATCTGGTGTGAAGAAAACGAGCGGGGGAGGCCTCCTTTTATAGTGGTTGAAGGGGACCGAATGGCACGGGTGGAGCTCGTTGGTGTCGACGACATAGAGTGCTACTGGCATGGACAACGATAGGAGGCGGTGATGTGCTCCCTGGCGAAGCTCAACGGCATGGTCTTGCGGCATGGGGCAGTGCTAAACGTTCGGAACGTCGCAGCACTCTAGGCGGGTCCGACGATAATTTTAATGGCGCATAGCGGGCGTGGTCCGCGTGGCGGCGAACGAGGTTGTCTGGAGGGGTGCTGTGCGGTGACCCAGCATACCACTGCATGTGTAGTACATTATAGTCGTTGACATGACATCCACAGAACACCGTTCCGTAAATAGCACATCCCTCAGAGTGGTACAAAGAAACATTGTGGGTCCATATTACAAAAGTACACACATTATTATTATTACAATACCGGAAGTTCAAGACTTCCAAAAGATCCAACTTACAAACCAAAATATAAGATGTTCAACGGAAATTTAAAAGTAACAATTTCGACTAGGAGTGGGGCTCAACAGCTTATTTTATAGAGTTCATGCTGCTCGGCTCCGTTAGTTACTACTAACTAGACCCTTAAGTGGACTTGTTCTCATCGACACCGTAGCGGATCTCGTAGTCCACGCCTTCAACTCCGCCGGATAGATCAGGTTCCTCGTAGAACACGTCTTCTTAGCATTCGGCTACATACATTGGCACGTCTTTGGGATCCTCAGAGTCTAAGCAAGGGACCAAAGGAAATGATGAGTAACAGCGTTACCCAACAAGTTCATTATATGCAAGGTGGAAAGTTTGATGCTCTAACTACCACCTCAGATTATAAATCCTTGGCACTATGCAGTTTTTGGTAAATCTTTCTTCAAAGGTTGATTTTATTCCAAAAAACTATGACAATCAGCCTTCACAGGTTGACCAGAACTTTCATGGAGTTCCTTTCCTGCCGCATTCGTAGCTCCTTCCCGGAACAGGGAGTAACAAGTTACAGTTCTTACACTCTGCAGAGGTGCGTTACTTTACCCATGAGAGATCAACTCCTTGTTGCACAACCGGGCGTACTTTCCCGTCCACAATTCCATGATGTGGGGCCTAGTAGTTGGTCCAAGCCAATCACTGCCCCCTTCGCGACCCCGCATGCCTCCTTGGTGTACACCATGACCACATAATGAATTACCGCAATGGTTTGTACAAACCGTTAGATGCCAGAACTATCGTGGGACCATGAGGGTTCCCACCCATATGCTACATATCCTCTATGAATTACCAATTAATATGCACGATACGATGATAACAGCCACGACCTGCACATCCGGCTTCATGCGAGAGGAAGAAGATACAGATGACTTCTCTGTCCCATTCCAAATCTCATGGATTACGCGTAATATACGGCGCTAGAATCACTGATGTCAGGGGTTATTAAGTCCCTATTTGATCATCATTGTTGCAATTAGAACTCTAAGTTCTATTGCTCCATTATATACCACTTAGGATGATATCTATGATTTCTTTGTTTATGAAAATGATATTTTCTTTCTTTTATAGCATATATGATAACACACAATTTGCAAATACTTTGATAAAGACTCTTCAAACGACATGAGCAAGTGATGAACTTGCCTTGTGATGGAAAGGTAGTGAAGTCTGATGCTTGCACTGGACCTTGAGCCTCTAGTTCTACAAAAACATCATTATTGGCCGGTAAGGACAATATTTAAAGAAGCAAAATGATTGTGCAAGTAATATAATGCATTATTTAAATTTATATGCATTTACCCCAAAAGGTTCCTTTTTGAGTAATAAAGGATTTATAAATATTTCTTTTTAATATTTATAACATGTATTGAGTTATTTTATTTTATTTGATTTTTATTGATTTAATAATTCTTTTAAGAATTATTAATTATACATTAAAATTTATTATTAAATATTTATTTAGTAAATATTAATAAATAATGAAAGTGATTTTTATTTATTTTTATCACCTTTCAATAATTTTGTAAAATTCCATAAGGAATATTTAAATTAGAAAATTCTTATAAAAATTTAAGTGTTCAAAAATTAATATCTTATTTTATTTGAACAGAGTGAATTATTGTGAATCCAAAAAAAATTTATTTGTAATTTTTGGACTTTTATTTTACTTTCTATAATTTTATTGAGGTCAGGGGTATTTTGATCTTTCCTATTTGATCAAAAAGATTTATTAAGTAACATGGGCTGGCCCCTTGGGCTTATTGGGACAAGGTGGCCCAATAGGGCAGGGTCAAATGACTACCCCGAAGGGTTTCGGCCCACCCAGCCCACTCTGCCTCCTCTCTCTCCCTCGACCTTATCTCCTCCATCCAGACTCGACCCCGTGGTCGGCGATGCCGCCACCATCGATTCTCGCCGCCGTCGACTGTTTTGGCCACCTCCATGGTGCGAGTTAGGGTTGTCGATGATGCTAGTTCGTTCTATCCACTTGGATTTGAGTCCGGGGCTTCCCCGTGGTCAGTTCCACCCCATTCCCGAACCCTAGGGTTCGGAAAAGATGATGTCGCCGCCGCCGCGATCCCGCCTGCGGTGGTGTGCTGGTCTCGTGCGCTGCTGCGGCCGCCGTCGTGGCAGGTGCAGTTGCAGTGCCCCTCTGGGTGCTCCCTGTGCCGCCACGGTGCGTCGGCCCCTCTGCTTCCTCTTCGATTCATCAGCGAGGACCTCGGGTAAGTTATCTTTGAGGTGTTTGTCCATGCTACTGCCATGATTCTCCCTGTGTATCTAGTGGCTTTCATGTCGAGTGACTATGTGCTGGTTGAGTTCATCTCTGGATTAGAGTTCTTGCTCTGATTAGGGTTGACCCCTTGTTGATCATATCTATGATGCTTTAGATCTAGTATGGTTCATATCTGATCATGGGAAATGATTGTCTGCTGTGGTTAGTGGTTGATTGTGGTTTTGATGATACTAGTTGCTTGCCAGATTAATTCTAGTGGTAATTCACCATGATCCATGCTAGTGTATTAATGAAATCCTTGATTGGATTATGTTGTTGATCTAAGAGTTTACTCTACTGTCAGATTGCTTATACTGACAGTAGTTGCTTACTGCAATTATACTGTTGGCTTGTCTGAGATTATACTCACTGAATCAAATCAATGATTTCTGTGGATGTATAAATGAATTTAAAGTTGATTCCTGGCACTTGGCTTCAGGAAAATGATATGTAGTGGTTGTCCCTTTTTATCTGTGGAAGCTAAGTAAAGATTGGTTTTAGCGCATAAGAACTTGTCCTTGTGATACCATTGTATTCTGGCACACAAGTGATTGGTTTTTTTATTTCTGGGCTTAGCTTGATTATGCTTGTGATTAAAACTGATAAGATGATATGGAAGCTTTTTATTAACTTACCTGCCTATGATGTTGGTCTGAGGCTCTAGGATGTAATTCCTAGTTAGTTGGGCAATAGTTTGTTTGAAACTTATAGATTTAGAGGTGCTACTCTCTCTTTGAGAGATGTGCCCTGATCTGATAAGATCAAATGAAAATGATCTAAGTTGCAAAAATAACACTGAACCCAGTGATGTTGGTCTGAGGGTTTAGTGTTTGTGGTTGAGCGTGATTTCTTATCCTTATAATTGAAATCTCTAGGATAGATGCACTCCTCTTGGGTGATTATTGAGAGATTATATCATAAAATAGAGCATGCTTTTATTTAGATATATGATGAAATCATGTGATGGTTTTATGAGGCTCGCCACAGATTCTGATGTGGATGTAGTAGATTGATGATCTTGATATGCTTTAACTATGCTCCTGAGCTTGCCTGCTGCTCCTAGCTCCTGGGCTTGACCTTGCTGTCCACCAGATCCATCCCCCTCCTTATGTCACCATCCTAGTGATGTTTGGGTTGATCTGGGTGGTTGGTTTTGGCTATTGTTCTTGGTTTGGTTGCTGTTCACCCTGGCTGTACTGTGGTGTGGTGTAGTGGAGTGATGCACTGAGGTGCTTCTCCACAGCTGTGCTGTGGTTTTGTGATGCTGGTTGTGCTTGTGAGGTCGACAACACACCATCTACATGCTTGTGTGTGTGCAGCTTGTGTGCCTGCTATGAACATATGGATAGGTTCAGAAAATTTGAACTTACTATTACCAATCTACTTTTACCCTGGATGGTGAATTGGTCCCTTTTGGCTGTCATTTGCATTTTGGCTTGAATTTATGAAAGATAAAATCTTTCAGATTGGTGAAACTTGCCCCTTTTTCCACAATTCTCAATGATGAGATTGTCAAGTGCACCTCACTGACATATCTGAGAGAAATATATACTAACACTAATCTTCTTTTGTTTTCTATTTAATCTTTGTTTTGCAGGTACAAAGATAAATATGAAGATCTAGTGTAGTTTTAGATATAAGATAGTTAGTAGAGATACAAATGTACTTTTCTTAATCTTTTGTAATTTTTCTTTTATAATTCTTGTAATCTTTATTTGGTTCATTTGTAATAAATATTATATATTTATTAATAAAGAATATTTTATTCTTTACTCTTGTCTGAATTGTGAAATTTGGAATAACTTCAGTAAGTTATTCTTTGTAATTTGTTTATGAATAAGAAATGTACTTCATATACCATATTGCTTTTAAATAAGATTTAAGTTATAATACTTTTCTCTTAATTAATTTAAGATTCAAATCTTATATCAAAATTATTTAAATTATAAAACACTTAAGTTTTAAAATCCAAACTCATTTCAAAACACACATAATTCCTTTAAGATCATATGAAAGTTTATAGCAATCCTCATTTAAGACTAAACCTACTCTCAAAGTAAGAAAGAAACATTGATCACTCAAGGTTTTTATTTGGCGAACATTTTACTCACATTTTCTCAAATGAATGCATGCAACAATTCATATTCCTAAATCTACCCTTCGTTAGGTCCTATATACTGGGATGTTACATGCTGGGATGCTGGCGAGCACGTCTGCAAGCGGCGAGGGCGGCGCGCGGTCTGTGGGCTGATGTTGCTGACGGCGCACTGGCGCGCTCTCGGGTCGCACGCAGAGAGACTGGGCATGTGCTTGGCGGGAAGTCCAGGGGCTGGCAGAGCTCAAGGCTTGGACATGGAGTGGTGGTGGGCGGTGTTGCGTGTCCCAGACAAGGTTGGCAAAGCTAGTTCTTCCTCTAGCTCGCGGGCGACATGGGGGTGACAATGGTGCTCTCGGCATGCTCACCATTAATGGATAGGCTTGCTCACAGTGGTGCTAAAGCTAGTTAGATTACTTTGATCATCTACTATAGTGTTTTGTGTTCCTTTGTTTGCTTTTACAAGGTGTTTGATGAAATGGCCGGAAGAAATTCAAATTTGAATTTTGGATTCAAACTTGGTGGGTTTGCTAGGCACATACTAGGGAGTATCTGGTTAGTTGGATTGGTCAAGGTGCTCTGGTTTGGTTGGGTTTTGAAAAGTTGTGATCTTCACATATGTTAAAGATTCAATTTTGAATTGTCATTTGAATGGGGTTGCTAAATGTTTCTGTAAGTTTGAAAGGTGGGCTTTGATTCACTTTTACTTGGTCTTGCAAGGGGTGGAAAGAAATGAAAAAATTTCTGTTCGAAATCTTGGACTAGAAACAGTCAAAGTGACCTAGTGAGCAAGATTGGCAAAAATGACCATTTGCCTTATTTGATTTGTTTTTGATTTTCTCTTGATTTGTTTCTGCTTGGGAATGTTTTAGATGATGTTATTTTCAACCTTAAACCATTCCTTGCTATTTAGGTTAATCACACAATCCATTCATGCATTTATCAAATCATCACACACACACATATGCATTCATTTGGTTTTTATTTAATCAAAGTTTTTGTTAACCCTAATTTTAGTGATTAGAGTTTGATGATCATTGTTTCATATTTTTGGGATGTTACATAAACACACCCAGATTATAGTTCGAAAAGGTAATACACAATAGTTCGGAAGTGCTCACACATAGCTATCACACATTGTACTTGTGAAAGAACATGTTTTCGTAAACATAATAAGCCTCATACAAACACAACAATCGTGCACTAAAACTGGACATCCCAGCCTGTTGGAATGATTGGCGGAGAAGGCGACCGAACCCAGGATGTCTTCGGGTGCTTGCCCCAGCTGTTAGATTCCTCTCCATCATGGTATCTGCGGTAAACCACTTGCCTTGGTGGTGGTTCAAGGGTGCGTTGCCTGGAGAAAAAACACTTTGATATGGTGGTACAGCTCGTGGCTAACATACCCATCAATAGCAGTGTACTTCAGGTTAGGTTCAGAAAGCGGCTTATCCTCCCAGTAATCGTGCCCTAAACGCCTCCACCAACATCTTGGGAGTTTGTCCTTCATGTCTGCGTACCACAGGTCGATGAGATCGGCGGCAAGATCGGCCATCCTAGTCCTGCTACCACTCTGGCATGAAAATTCGGACAGTCGGGCTGGTAAGCAGGCCATTGTTAGACCTGTTGTCAACACTAGTAAATGTTATCTGGTGGTTCACGAGAAAGTCACGAAAGAGTGGCCTAATTCTTTCGCCCTACCTGCATGAAAATGGATTCAGACAAATAATGTAGCAAGAACTTTTGCACACAAATGGCTTAGGAACAAAACATGTACCTCTTCCCATCACCCCCTTCTCGCAAAAAGGCTGGTAAACAAGGACGTGCTCCTTCATGGAGAGTTGCAGCACGACGATCCTGCGGCGATCTCGGTTGTACTCGAGGTCGAGGCCCATGAACCTGAACCCGCTTTTTTCCGACGGTAGCCAATTCTTGTACTGGGCAATAGTGCGGTTCACTGTCTCAGGGTCGGTGGTGTAGACGACACTAAGCTTCTTCCCACCGTGGACTTCTATGTCGAAGTACGCGGTCCCTATCATGTCGTCGTTTCGTACATCCCGCTGATCCATGACTATAGGAAAGAGGGAAAGGACACGAAGGAAGAGGCTGATGCCGTGGTGGTGGAATGGATGGGTCCGTGGAGTAGGAAGACGATGAGGCCGTGGAGGAGGAAAGGAGACAGATAAGAGCGAAACTACTTATTGCAAGATTACAACCGCCCTTCCTAGTATATGGAACAGTGGACGACAGTTCGTAGTGGGGTGGAAGTGGAGGAAAACGGCGGTTCTACGCGACGCTAGCGCTACCTGAAAATTGGTTTCGCGCCACTAGCATGCAGTGGAATCAAGGTCTGCCATGCACGATCTAAGTCAAACTTAGTCACGTTCCGACCTTCACTCTCTGCCATGTGGGACCCTACATTTGGCAGTCGCATACTAGCATAGTTTTAAAAACTAGACCAACCAGTGAACCGGTGAGGCGACTCAGAGGCGTTGGCAGAAGGCTGACCGGCGGCATCCTGCGCCATCAATGGCGACACGATGACACACTGACTGACTGGATGACACGCTCTCCACCGCCGCTGCAGGCACCGCCCGGCGACTGCCCTACTGGCTAGACACTTCAATGCCCCTCTTCGGCCTCCGCGCTGGCATCCGATGCCGCCCCTTTTTAACCGGACACCCACGGCCATCTTCTCCCACACAGAACACCATCTCTCTCCTCCTTCCCCTTTTCCTTCTCCACTGCTTGTAGCTAGCCTTGTTCGGCGGTGTTAGGTAGAGGGGAGGCCGTGGCAGCCGTGGACACCGAGGGAGGCGTGGAGGACACGGCCAACTCAGCGCTCCACCACGCTCTCCCTTAACACCGTCGTCGCCCGAAGATTTAGACCAAGGCACACAGTTCGCCATGGCCATCCACCTCGGCATTCCGCGTGACAGACTGCCCCTGCCCCGCAGGCTCGTGACGCTGATTGGCGACGAGCCGCCCCCGCTTGCCATGTTGCAGGCAAACGGCTTCAGGACCGACAGGTACCCAGTCGATCTGCAGTTCGACCACCTCGTCCAGCTGTACTTCGGCAATGGCTGGGACTGCTTCGCCCGCTCGCACCAGATCGAAGCGGGCAACACCATCGTCTTCAAGTACGACAGTGAAGGAAAGTTTGGTGTCAGCGTCTTCAACCACACCATGTGACGCCGCTACTACCACTCCGACTCCTCCTCCTCCGACGAGTAGGCTAGGTTGTGCGCACGCCATGTATGATTTATGAATGTAGGCATTGGCCATTTGAAATGAAAATCTTTATTCAAGCCCTAAAATATCGTTACACTCATGCCGCCCTAAAACATCGTTACAACCTAATACTACGCGCAACCACCGGCGCTGGGGGTGGTGGCTACGGCGGGTCAGATACACCATTCATCATTGAGAGAATTGATGAGCGAGCATTGCGTCTGCACCTCCTCTTCAACTCGGTCGAGGCGGGCACACAGGGAAGCATCGTCAGGATTGCCCCGCACCACTTCTCGGAGGTCGCCATGCACCAATCTGAGCTGGTCCAATCGCTGGTATTCCGGCAGAAAGACGTGTTCTGCCACCGCCGTCGTGAAAGGCTCGCCGGTGGTCACGTGGCGGCTATAGAAAGGGAGAACCAGCAGTGTGCCCATCCTATAAATCTATGAGCGCCCCAGAATCGGAGGAGGCATCATGTCCGGCAACTCCGGCGGATTCGGCCACCACGACGGCAGCGGCCGCTCGGGCACCTCTTCTTTGCCGGCATCGGGGTTGCCATGGAGCTTGTCGTGTCGATGCCGGCGGCCAGGCCTAGTGGTTTTTTGTGTTGTGGGTTGCACAGGTATGGTCGAAGATAGCTCGGAGACCTCCCCCTTTTATGGTCGTGCCTGGACGCGATGAGAAACGCCGAGAATTCGCGGGAACCGGCAGGAAAGGAATGCAGGAGCGCTGGATGAAATTGGTTATGCGCCACTTTCATGTAGTGGAATCGACGTCCGCAATGCATGATCCAAGTCAAATGTACTCATGTTTGCGCGTGCATTCACTCGCTGATAGGTGGGACCCCATGTTCCCCTCAAGATTAATTTTTTCACTTCCTTTAGACGGTCCCCGTGCCCACCCTCACTAATTACGCCCCCCCTTCCTTGCCTTCCACGTAGACAAGACATGTGTATGCGCAATTAAATTGCATGCTAAGATTTGACACGTGATAAGTAGTTATGCAGAGCACTTGAGATATAAGTGACGCAATGGACAGGACTAAACGACCGATAGCTTGAATTGACGCGACAGAACAAGACACATATATCCTCGTTATTATTATTTTTAATGAGGGCCCCTTTTAAATATTTGTTTACTCAGAAGATGGAACAGCCGCCGCCACGTGTCTCCACAAGTTCACCTGAATCGCAGCAACAGTTCCAGCATATCCCCTGTTTTGACGAAATCCCTCTTCTTCTTCCTCATGGCCTCTGCCATCTCCTTCCCATCTGCTGTTCTTTCTGTCTTCTCCTTGCCGCCACCACGCTTCTCCACAAGGACGTCTGAATCGGAGCGATGGTTCCAGCCTTCCCTTTGTTTTGCTGAAAGCCTTCTTCTTACTCATGTCCTCTATCTTCTGCATACCATCTATTGTTCTTTCTGTCTACTCCTTGCCTCGATGGAAGGTTACACTTGAGAGACAAACTGCATTGCCCATGCCAATACAAAGATACATGTTTTCTAAACCAACAAGGAGGATATAGTTGTGCGAGTCCTGAGGATGTACGAGGAATAGCTTGAGAAGGACAAGGACAAGTTTGTCGGATTGGACCTCGAGTACACCAAGGAGGAGGAATACACCGAAAATGAGGTCGCCGTCGTTCAACTGGAAATGAGACAACACATCCTCGTCTACCACTACTCCTGGTTTGTAGATCTGATCTCTTTAGTTTACCACTTTCAGGGTTTTCTTACTTTTAATGGTCAATTGTATGATTTTAATCAGTTGATCTTTCCTTTACTAAAAAGTCTTAGTCCTAAATTTTGCTCAAATGTTGTTCTTGCAAGTACTGCAATCTTTCCATATGCTCATATTGCATTTACTGAATTCCATAAGTACCAAATGAATTATGACTATATAACTTTAAGAGTGTTCACCTTGGATTTACTAAATTTTTGTAGTTTCAATTTTTATTCAGGATGTGGTATTGCATTGTCTAAATAGTCGTAGTCCCAAATTTTATTATAGTGGGGATCTTGCAAGTACTGCATTTTTGCAACTAGTGAATTTTATTGTGTATGGAATCTATCCATTTGGTCATGTTGCAACTACTCAATTTTATTAAGACCAACAAAATTATGACAATCCATACTTGAGAGTCTTGATTTTGCATTTACTAAAATTTTGTACCTTAAAAATATATTTAGAGATGATGATCTTGCATGGAAAACATTTGTAGTTACTCATTTTGTCATTGTTTTGGTCATGCATTTTATGATGACAAACTACATACTTCCAGGACTGACAAGAAGTGTCCAGTGAAGGGAATATGCCCTGAGAGGCAATAATAAAGTGTTTATTATGTGTATTCCAAGTATATGATAGATGTTTATTTTGCATGCTATAATTGTATTAATACGGAAACGTTAATACATGTGTGTTTAATAAACAAACAGAAAGTTCCTAGTTATGCCTCTCTCATAGACTAGCTCGTTGATTAACAAGATGATCAAGGTTTCCTAGACATTGGATGTTGTTAATAACAAGGTCACAACATTAGTGTAATGGTGTGATGAACATTCATCTAAAGTATAGCATTACGATCAAAAGTCATTGAGTTTATATTGCTATAACAACTTACGAAGTGATCCTAATCCTTAGACCATGAGATCATGTCAATCACTAACACCAGAAGAGTTTCTTGAAACATCAAACATCACAACGTAACTGGGTGA
Source organism: Avena atlantica (assembly GCA_910589765.1). Taxonomy (NCBI): domain Eukaryota; kingdom Viridiplantae; phylum Streptophyta; class Magnoliopsida; order Poales; family Poaceae; genus Avena; species Avena atlantica. The sequence goes on along the minus strand of OU342738.1, from coordinate 347,349,759 downwards.
TTATAAAGATGGGTTTAGAACTACTAAAGTGTTATGTTGAGGCCCATGGATCGAGAGTGGAATTTGTTCATCCCAATGATGGATAGATATGCTCTTGGCCCTCTCGGTGATATCACATTGGTTAGCTCGCAAGCAAGTGATTTAATCACTAGAATGTTATATCACGGGAACAAGAAAAGAGTGCATGTCAATAACGAGATCCAAATAGGTATGGAGATGCCGATGATCGAATCTCGGACATGTAATATATCGCGAAACAAAAGGATTAATATACTAGCGTAAAAGGTTCTGACGATCACAAGAAAGTTGTCATTGAATGTGTGGGAGTCAGTATGGGTATCCAGATCCCTCTTCTGATTATTGATCGGAGAAGGGTCTATATCATGTCCGCATTATTCGCGGACCGTAGGGTGGCACACTTAAGAGACACTGACATCCATTCGGAGCAAAAGTTTCATGCCGGAAAGAATAACAAGCGAAGGAATTTATTTCACTAGATACCAAAACAGGTTTTCGGGTGAAATTGTAAAACGTGTTTTTGCATGTGAAATGAAATACTAGCAAGGGGTTATATGTGAATGTTTGTCATTAAGTAATTGACACAATTCTGAATAAATAAAAGGATTTTTATTGAATGAGAGTTTTCATTAAATTTGGTGGAAATTTAATGGGAATTTGAGTGGGATTTTGAGTGGAGGGAATTGAAAGGCATTTGAGTGAGTGGAGTGTCCACCCACATGAATGAAGGATGGGAGGGGGAAGCCCCCATGGCCAGCGGCCACCCCCTTGGGTGTCCCCCTCCTCCTATAAAAGGAGCCCCCTCTCCTCTCTCTCACTCACACCTCCTCATGAAGGATCTCTCTCCCCTCTAGTATTTATCCCCCATGGTCTCGGACTAGCGAGATACATGTTCTGGTGGCTATTCGGCAAGAAAGATTTGTGCTTCCGCTGCATAGCTGGAGCGAGGAGGTGGAGGTTGCTCGGTGCCTCGAACGTGTGTGCGAGCACGGATGCACTGCTAAGTTGCGGTGCTAAGGACTTCCTCTCGATCTTGAGATCGGCAAGAGATCGTCTACATCAACCACGAGTTTGACTCGTTAAGCTTTGTCGGTCTTCAAGGGTATGTTCTCTATGGATATACATCCTCCCGTTGTTTATATCTGGTAGATAGATCTTGGTACATAGTTGTTCCTGTCGTAGGAAATTTTTTGTTTTCTATGCTACGAACCCTATAGTGGTATCAAAGCCAGGTCTATGCGTAGATGCTTTACACGGGTAGTACACATATGAGTATGTGGGCGATGATGATCATGTTATTGCTTCTTGGTTGTACTTTGGATATTGGTGGCATAGTGGGATGAAGCGGCCCGGAAAAACTTTACATGTCCTCACACATGAGACCTGTTCCACGCTTGACATGCAACTAGTTTGCATAAGTGGCTAGCGGGTGTCTGTCTCTCCTACTATAGTTAATATCTAATTTGCAATGAGTTGTTAACAATTTGGTTATCCTCGTTGTGGTTCATGTTCGTAGGTAAGAATGGTTCTATCTTTGAAAGCCCTAAGCCACGTAAAACTTGCAATGGATAAATTAGAGGCGTCTAGTTTAGATTGTTGTTGGGCTAGTGTTATGATCTGGTGATTTTGTAAGTAGAAGTATGAGATGATACTCTTACAACGCACATAACGTGTAAGTTCCATAGACCTTGGCCTTACACATAGAGGTATGATAGTGATCATACCACGATGCACATGATGGAGATCATATGCGGGAACCATATCATTTCACTTATAAACATGTGATGTTTGATTGCATCTTATATTGCTTGTTTGCCATTTTATTAGCATAATAAGATGATCCCTCATTTAAATATCAAGATAAGAATGTGTTCTTCCTTAAGTATGCACCGATTATGTTTCGTTGCTCCAAGACACATCACGTGATGATCGCGTGTTCTTGGATCCACGACCATATTTCGGGTGTAAGACAGTTACACACGCGAATACTAAGGTTCTTACTTGGCGAGCCTAGCATGTACAAACATGGCCTCGGAACACGGACCAAAAGGTTAAGCATGAGTCATATGGTAGATATGATGCCCATTTGATGCTCGCCTTTGAAGCTACACCGACTCACGTGATGATCGGACTTGGTGTAGTGGATTTGGTTCATGCAATCACCAAAATGGCACGAGGGATGTAGTTTTTGAGTGGGAGTTCATTCGTAATGTGGATTAGTTGAACTCAATATATCATAAACTTAGTCTAAACTTTACAGATTCTGTTTTAGATGGCACCACCTGCTTTTAATTTCAATGTGTTCATGGAGAAAGAGAAACTTGAAACGAACTATAGCAACTTTACCGAATGGGCCATGAATTTGAGGGTTCTCCTCTATGCTACACAAAAGCAATATGTGCTAGAAGTGCCGCTAGGCCCCCCAGCGTTCGATGATTCCCCTGACGAGGAGAATAATGTCTATCATACTCTTCAGGAGGACCACAACTTAGTTCATTGTGGAATATTGTATGGGCTAGAGCCAGAACTTTGAAAGCATTTCGAAAACGGCAATGCATTTGATACAATGGGTGAGTTGAAAATAATTTTCGACACACATGCTGCTGTAGAGAGCTACAATGATTCAGAAATGTTCTTTAGCTACATGATGGAAAAGCACAGCTCCGTAAGTGAGCATGTACTCAAGATGTCGGGTTACGCCGATAAGCTGGTGCCCTTGGGAATATCGATTCCCATTGACTTAGGCATCCATCGTGTTCTGCAGTCTCTGCCACCTAGCTATAAGAGCTTCGTGATGAACTATAATATGCAAAGGAATGAAGAAGTCTCTCCCCGAGCTTCTATCAATGCTTAAGACTGGAGAAGTGGAGATCAAGAAAGAACATCAAGTGTTGATTATCAATAAGAACACTGGTTTCAAGAAAGACAAGAAGGTAAAATGGAAGGGAAATAAGGGCGGCAAGACGGTTGTCGTGCCTGAAAAGAAACCCTAAGTTGGCCCTAAGTATGATACCGAGTGCTATTATTGTAAGGGGACTGGCCACTGGAAGCGCAACTGCCCCAAGTATTTGGCAGACAAGAAAGCCGGCAAGGAAAACAAAGGTATATATGATATACATGTTATTGACGTGTACTTGACCAGTACTCGCAGTAGCACCTGGGTATTTGATACCGGTTCAGTTGCTAATATTTGTAACTCGAATCAGGGGCTGCGGAACAAGCGACCGCTAGCAAGGGGTGAGGTCAAGATGCGTGTCGGCAATGGATCAAGTGTTGATGTGATCGCTGTCGTAACTCTACCTCTCCACTTACCATCGAGATTATTAATAAACTTGAATAATTGTTATCTGGTGCCTGCACTGACCATGAACATTGTATCTGGATCGTGTTTGATGCGAAGTGGTTATTCATTTAAATCCGAGAACAATGGTTGTTCTATTTATATGAATGAAATCTTTTATGGTCATGCACTGATGATGAATGGTTTATTTTTGTTGGATCTCGATAATAGTGTTACACATATTCATAATGTTGATGCTAAAAGGATTAAACTTAATGATGATATATCTGCATATATGTGGCACTACCGTCTAGGTCATATTGGTGTTAAACGCATGAAGAAGCTCCATTCGGATGGACTTATCCGCATACATGTGAGCCATGCCTTATGGACAAGATGACTAGAACGCCGTTTTCTGGTTCAATGGAACGGGCGACAGATTTATTGGAAATCATACATTCTGATGTATGTGGTCCAATAAGTGTGTCGGCGCGAGGTGGTATCATTATTTTGTTACTTTCACGGATGATTTGAGTAGATACGGTTATATCTACTTGATGAATCACAAGTCTGAAACCTTTGAAAAGTTCAAAGATTTCAGAATGAAGTGGAAAATCATCGTAATAGAAAGAGCAAATTTCTACGGTCCGGTCGTGGAGGAGAGTATCTAAGTTACGAGTTTAGCACTCATATGAAAGAGTGTGGAATTGTTTCACAACTCACACCTGCCGAAACACCATAGTGAAATGGTTTGTCGGAACGTTGTAATCGTACTTTATTGGATATAGTTCGATCTATGATGTCTCTGACGGACTTGCCGTTGTCATTTTTGGGTTATGCACTAGAAACTACTGCATTCACTTTAAATCAGGCACCATCTAAATCCATTGAAAAGACACCGTATGAATTGTGGTTTGGAAACAAACCTAAGCTGTCATTTCTTAAAGTTTGGGGATGCGATGTTTATGTGAAGAAACTTCAACCGGATAAACTCGAACCCAAAGTGGAAAAATATGTCTTCATAGGATACCCTAAGGAAACAATTGGGTATTCCTTCTATCACAGATCCAAGGGCAAGGTTTTTGTTGCCAAGAATGGATCCTTTCTAGAGAAAGAGTTTCTCGCGAAAGGTGTGAGTAGTCGGAAGGTAGAACTCGAAGAGGTTATTGAACCTTCTCTTCAAAGTATAGCGAGTAGCGCAGCACCGGAAGTCGTTCTGGAGTTGGATTCACCAGTTGAAGAGGGAACTAATGATAATGATCATGAAACTCCAAAAGACAGTACTACCGAACCTCGCAGGTCTAGCAGGACGCGTGTAGCTCTCGAGCTGTACGGAAACCCTGTTATGAATTTCATGGTTGATGAAATTGATGATCCTGCGACGTATGAAGAAGCGATGATGAGCCTGGATTCCAACAAATGGTTAGAAGCCATGAAATCCGAGATGGCATCCATGTATGAAAATCAAGTTTGGAACTTGGTGGACTTACCTCACGACCGGAAGGCCGTGGAGAATAAATGGATTTTCAAAAGGAAAACGGATGCTGATGGTAATGTGATCGTCTATAAAGATCGACTTGTCGCAAAGGGGTTTCGACAAATTCAAGGAGTTGACTACGATGAGACATTCTCTCCCGTAGCGATGCTAAAGTCGGTTAGGATTATGTTAGCAATTTCTGCATATTTTGATTATGAGATATGGCCGATGGATGTCAAAAATGCATTCCTCAATGGTAATATTGAAGAGGATTTGTATATGATACAACCAAAGGGTTTTGTCGATCCTAAGGATGCTAACAAGGTGTGCAAGCTTCAGCGATCCATCTATGGACTAAAGCAAGCATCACGAAGTTGGAATCTCCGCTTTGGTGAGGTGATCAAAGAGTTTGGATTTCTCCAAACTTATGGAGAAGCTTCTATTTAAAAGAAAGTGAGTGGGAGCAATGTGGCATTTCTGATATTATATGTGGATGACATATTATTGATCGAAAATTATATAGATCTTTTAAACAGTGTTAAAAGTTATCTAAACAGCAAATTTTCAATGAAGGACTGTAAGATCCCTCCTTTGTAAAGGAAAGGATCCCTGTGATTGCAATGCTAGTCCCTGGATCAATGCTAGCATCCACAGTTTAAGATGAAGTACACAGAAACAAAGGTCATTATTACAAATCATTCCAGAGAAAAACATAGTCTTTTACAACTCCATGGACATAGGCCTAATACAAGAGTTTAAATTTATAACAAGATAAATAAGTCTTCATCTTCATGTGCCACAGGCAAGCATGTTGAGTGTAGACTCATGACTCCTAATCATCATCAGAATATCCTGCAACATCACAAGTTACAGCCACAGTGGGTCAATACATTGGAATAGTATTGGCAAGTGATACTTAGTAGAATATTGGTAGACTAGATACTATATGCATATTTGGTTAAGTGTAGCTTAGGCTTGCTTTGATCAAAATAAGTTTTGCCTATTAGTTGAAAACACTAAGTTTTTCTTTGTCAAAAACTTTTCCCAAGGAACCACCAATATACATTGGGGTCCTTCACCCTTGTTCAACCACATGTTTTTACTTAAAAATTGGGATGAGGAGATTCTTGATAGCTTCCATGTCTTGATGCTCAAGTTGTCCAATACCAGGGACATGGCTAAGTACTTAGATTCTTCCATCTGTAGAGGTTGTGCACTTTCCCCACAAGACTTGATTTTCACCAAGACAGGACCTTTCAGAAGCCTTCCCTTAGACCAAATGGACGCGTTCCAACCTATCATCCCACTACCACCAACTGTCCAAATGGCTAAGTGATTGCAACCTATATGATCCAGGCAGAGCCCATATTGCCAAGTGGCTGCACTAGAAGCTTCTTAACATTTGGACTCTCAAATCCTTTTGTTCCTAGGTGGCTTTCCACAAGTGAGATACACAAGGTAAACCATAGAAATGGGCCTTGTGTAACCACTCAAAAACCCATTCTTTCCATTTCACCCAGGTGTTTCATTCACTTAGTTGTTTTATGAAACAAAAACATAGTCCAAAGACTTAGAGATATTTATTCATAGCATGAATATATCCACCCTTGGTTGCTACTAGCTAGGCTAAGCATGGCATTGATAAGACATAGAATTATTTCAAGCAATTCTACAACTTCTAGGATTTTCCCAAGCATAGCATATGGATCAAAATGACCATGCAAGACTAGCAAAATATTTCTAATGCAAAGTTGAAAACTTAGGAATAAATCATGAAGCACCACTTGCCTTGGTAGTTTGAAGAGTAGCTACAATCCTCACAATCACAATCACTATTTGCACCAAAATCTACACATAAAATGATAGCACCAAATCACATACAAAATAAATGCAAGCAAAAATATATGGATGCATGCAATATGATATGTGATGATTTTTCTATACTCAACAAGACAAGTGCATAGTACTGATTCATAAACAAGTTCAAAACTTGCCAAACAACCTTTATTTGAACATTAAAACATTTTTCAAATAATTGTTATACACAAAATAGGCCTACACATGTTTCTGTAAAAATAGCCATTTTAACAGAAACAAAACATTAAACACATTGCATATATGGAAAGGGCTTTCTCTCCTGATTCCATTGACATAAAATTTGTCAAATTTGGACGTGGGAATCAAAAGTTATGAATTTATCAAGTTTAAACATCTAATAGATATAAAATCTGATTTTAAATCAAAGAACTGTACACGCGGCAGCTTCTGATTGGACGATACCGCTTCGCACCAGATCACGCTCGGCTACCGTTGGATCTAACTAAACGCGCATGGCTCAGATCTAAACTTACCTCTTCGTCGCAGACCTAATCTTACACGTTAGATCTAAATCCTACGGTGCTCGATCAAACTGCCAAAGACTGGCGGCGCGCGGCGACGGCTGGCGGCGATGCGCTCTGTCTACGGCGGCGCGGTGGCTACAGGGGGGTCTAGGGTCATCGGAGATGCTTACCAGGCTCGCGGTGGTGTGCTGAAGCTCAACATGGCGGTGGCTTGTCAAGGGGCGCACAGATGCAGCGGCAGGGTCTCGTCGGAGTTGCTGGCGGCGTCGGGTTCGTGCGGACAGCGAAGTTGACGACGTTCGGGATCGTCCTAGCACAAGTTAGTGGTGTCAGCAGCTGCGCAAGGACACGGCGAACCTGATAGCATGAATGAGGGGTCAAGGGGCGCACGGGTTTTACCTAAATCGCTCGTCGGAGTTGAGTGGTGGCTCTGGCGTTCGTGGGCGTGAATGAAGACGGCGACCTGGGTCACGAGCAGGCAAACTAGGGACGTTAGCAGATGCAGAAGGACGTGGCGGTCACGCTCGTTTGAACCAGAGGAATAGGGGCGGTCGGAGCTTACCGGAATCGCCCGCTGGAGTGCGTCTGTGCAGCGGCGGAGTGAGCTCGAATACGCGCAGCCTGGTCGCGGAGTGGTGGCGCTAGGTGAGGGGAAATGCTCACGGTGTAGAGGGGGTTAAATAGCCAGAAGGGGGCGGCGATTACACGCTGTATCAATGGCAATAACGCAGGCAGTGACTGCGGCGAGGTAACGGCGGAGCGCCTCGGCCGCGCGTTGATTGGGGAAAATGCTGACGGGGCATGGTGGGGTCTGGTTGTCAGTGGGTGGGTGCACTCGGGCGCGGTGAGAAACAGAGGGAGAGGGGGAAACCTGGGTGGGCTGGTTGCTGGGCTGGTTTCGTTGTTGGGCCAAAAGCCTGGCGCCAGCCTTTTTCCTTTTCTCTATTCTTTTCCATTTTTGTTTTAATTTTCTGAATCCATTTTCAAACAAATTCAAATGCCATTTGAATTCAAATTTATTCTGGATTTTTGTAGAGTGTAGCACTCACATTTTTGGGCATATAATCATGTGGTCTCCCTGTATTAGCTTGGTCCTTTGGATTAAACAAAATAACCAGTGACAAAGCACATGTTTTGAACAATTTTTGAAAATGGTTTTAAATTCATATTTGTTTTGTAAATTTTGGTTTAAGCATTAGTAATCAAACAAAACAATCTGAGAGCAACAAGGTTAGGTTTTGAAACAAATAATCTCCATTGGAGAGTAGCATTTGATTTAATGTTGATCACATAAAATCATAGCTCTCAAGTTCTATTTTCTTTCAGATGAGTTTGAGTTTTGATCCCTAAATGATATGCATGCATGCATGATATGAAATCTTTGAAAACATGATTTTTGGGATGTTACAAATCTAACCCCCTTAAGGTGAATCTCGCCCTCGATATTCGGATTGGCTAGAAAATAGGTGAGGGTGGTCTTTCCGAACATCATCTTCTCTTTCCCAAGTTGCTTCTTCTTCAGAATGATGGTTCCATTGAACTTTGCAAAATTTGATAGTCTTAGTCCGTGTAACTCTTTCTGTAGTCTCAAGAATCTTGATAGGTTTCTCTTCATAAGTGAGGTCACTCTCCAATTGAACCTCTTCCAAAGGTATAGTATCCTTCAAAGTAGTCTCTTCCATTTCCGGATGGCATTTCTTAAGCTGACTCACATGAAACACATTATGAACAGCTCACAAAGACTCTAGCAATTTAATCTCATAAGCCACTTCTCCTTTACGACTCAGAATCTTGAATGGTCCAACATATCTTGGGGCCAATTTACCTTTGACACGAAACCTCTTCACCCCACGAAGTGGTGACACTCTAAGATAAGCTCTGTCACCTATTTCGTAGGTGACCTCTCTGCGCTTTGGATCTGCGTAGCTCTTTTGTCGGGACTGTGCTATCTTCAATCTGTCCTTAACTAGCTTGACTTTCTCTTCAGCCTCTTTGATGAGTTCTGGTCCAAACAAACTTCTTTCTCCCACACCATTCCATAGCAATGTGGTGGTACACTTTCTCCCATAGAGAAACTCAAATGGTGCCATCTCAATACTGGCTTGATAGCTGTTGTTGTAAGAAAATTCTGCGTAAGGCAGACTTTCATCCCAACTGGCTCCAGAGTCTAGAGCACATGCTCTCAACATATCTTCAAGAATCTGATTAGTCCTTTCTGTCTGTCCATCAGTCTGAGGGTGAAATGCAGTACTGAATTCCAACCTCGTTCCAAAGGACTCATGTAGCTGCCTCCAAAAATGAGAAGTGAATTGGGTTCCCCTATCAGACACAATACTCTTGGGTACTCCATGTAAACATAGAATTCTGCTCATATAGATCTTGGCTAACTTAGCACTTGTGTAAGTTGTCTTCACGGGTATAAAATGAGCCACTTTAGTTAAGCGATCCACTACTACCCATATAGAATCATATCCTGACCTGGTCCTTGGCAATCCAGTGATAAAATCCATGCCAATCTTGTCCCACTTCCAATTAGGAATAGGTAGTGGTTGTAACAATCCTGCTGGTTTCTGATGTTCCGCTTTTACTCTACTACATACATCACACAAAGCAATATGTTCGGCGATGTCCTTCTTGAGATTATTCCACCAAAATCTTTCCTTCATATCCATGTACATTTTGGTGTTACCCGGATGAATGGAATACAGTGAGTTGTGTGCTTCTTGTAAAATCAGTTTCCAAAGTTCCGAATCTTGCGGAACACGGATACGTTTTCCATGCCATAAAGTACCTTGTTCGTCTTCATGGAATCCTTTGGCTTTTCCCTTGCCAACCTTTTCCTTAATCTCTTCAATTTCCTTATCAGTCTTCTGGGCTTCTTTGATCTTGTCCAACAAAGTAGGTTGAACATCCAAACACATGAGATGTCCTTCAGGCACAATCTCCAATCTGAGATCTCTAAATTGGGCACACAGATCATCTGGCAGTTCTCCCTTAGTAAGGACATTCACAAAAACTTTACGGCTTAGAGCATCCGCTACAACATTTGCTTTACCGGGGTGGTATTGCAAACTCAAGTCATAGTCCTTGATGAGTCTAGCCATCTTCTTTGTCTCATGTTAATTTCCTTCTGGGTGAAGATATATTTCAAACTCTTGTGATTTGTGAACACTTCACAACGCTTTCCCAAAAGATAATGTCTCCATGTTTTGAGTGCATGGACAATAGAGGCTAACTCTAAATCATGGGTAGGATAGTTTACCTCATGAGTTTTGAGTTGTCTCGAGGCATAAGCCACAACTTTTCCTTCTTGCATAAGTACTGCACCTAGTCCATGATGAGATGCATCACAATATACTTGGAAATCCTTCTCCAAATCTGGCAAACATAAGACTGGTGCTGTCACTAGTCTCTTCTTCAATTCTTGGAAACTAAGTTCACAACCTTCAGACTAAGCAAATTTCTTATCTTTCTTTAGCAATTCCGTCATGGGTTTTGCTACCTTGGAGAAGTTCTCAATAAACCTTCTGTAGTATCCTGCCAAGCCAAGGAAACTACGAACCTCTTTTACTGACTTAGGATATTCCCATTCAGTTACAGCTGAAACTTTAGCAGGATCAACTGCTACACCATCTCCTGACACAACGTGTTCAAGAAATCCAACTTCATTTAACCAAAATTCACACTTGCTGAATTTGGCATACAGCTTATGCTCTCTAAGCTTCTCAAGTATCAATCGTAAATGTCCTTCATGCTCTTCTTTTCTCTTGGAGTAGATCAAAATGTCATCGATGAAAACGACAACAAACTTATCAAGAAATTCCATGAACACCTTGTTCATCATATTCATGAAGTATGCTGGTGCATTGGTCAAACCAAATGGCATCATGGTATACTCATACAATCCATACCTTGTGGTGAATGTTGTCTTAGGTATGTCTTGTTCCCTTATCTTGAGCTGGAAATAACCCGACCGGAGATCAATCTTTGAGAACACACAAGCTCCTTCTAACTGATCAAACAAGTCATTGATTCTAGGCAAAGGGTATTTGTTCTTGATAGTCACCTCATTGAGTGAACGGTAATCTATGCATAACCTTTGACTTCTATCTTTCTTTCCACAAACAAAACTGGTGCTCCCCAAGATGAAGAACTGGGTTGGATAAATCCTTTCTGCAACTGTTCTCCAAGTTGCTTCTTGAGTTCTTTCAACTCATCCACTGACATCTTGTACGGTCTCTTTGCTATTGGTCCAGATCCTGGTATCAAATCAATAAGAAATTCCACATCTCTATCTGGTGGCATTCCTGGCAATTCTTCCGGAAACACATCCGGATATTCACTCACAATTGGCACACTGTCTATGCTAACCCCCTTAAGAGAATTAAGCTTACTCCTTTTTGCTTCAAAGTTGGTCTTGAATCTGATCCTTTTGTTTTCTGGAGTTGTGAGTGAGATAGTATGATTTGCACAATCTATCACTCCCTTGTGTTTAGTCATCTAGTCCATTCCCAATATAACATCCAATCCTTGGGAGTTTAGGATTATCAGGTTAACGGGAAACTTATACTTCCCAAACTCTATGACTAGATCATGGCATCCTGAATTCACTATCATTTCACCACCAAGAGAACTTACTTTTATAGGACACCCAATAGTTTCTACCGGTAGTTCATTTCTTTCAACAAATGCTCTTGATATGAATGAATGAGAGGCACCAGTATCAAAGAGAACAAATGCTGGAACAGAATTGAGTTTGAACTTACCAGCAACAGCATCAGGTTCCTCATAGATTTCTTCCACATTGATGTGGTTCACTTGTCCCTTTTGAAAAGGGTTGGGCTTGTTGGGTCCTTCAACTTTCTTTTCTGGGCATTCATTTGCATAATGCCCCATCTTCTTGCACTTGAAACACTCAACCTGACTAAGATCCTTCTTGACAGGCTAGCTTCCACTGCCACTACCACTTCCATTCTGGTGGCTCTTATATCCACCCTTGTGATTCTTGTACTTATCATTGTCATGACTACGATTGTGCTTGTTGTCATGATAACGGTTGTGGTTGTGGTGCTTTTTGAACTTCCCATGCTTATGGGATCCAGAAATCCCATTGTCATCATAATGGGAACGATTGTGAGACGATCCCGAGTTGTGCTTATCAGAGTGCTTTCTCTTCCTGCTTTCAACTTGTTTTATCTTACTCTCCAAAATAGCAGCTTTGTCACAAAGAGACTGGTATGTGGGAACATATGCCACAGCTAACTGCAGGTTCAGTTCATCATTCAACCCTTCAAGGAACTTTTCCTTCCTCTTTGCATCAGTGTCAACTTCATCCGGTGCATAACGCGCCAGATTGTTGAACTCTTCAATATATTCAGCCACGCTGCGGTGGCGTTGCTTCAGGTTATGGAACTCTTTCTTCTTCAAACTCATCACTCTGTATGAGATGTGAGCAGTACGGAAACCATCTTCAAAGATAGCCCATGTCACATCCTCAATGGGAGTGGTGATTTGGAAGTTATCCCACCAAGTGGCTGCTGGTCCTTCCAACAAGTGAGCTGCAAATCTGACTTTCTCTTCATCAGTACAGCCAACTGTTACCAAGTCCTTGTTCACCGAGCGTAGCCAATCATTGGCCACCATAGGATCAGTAGTTCCTGAGAACTTTGTTGGCCTCAGTCTCAAGAACCTAGTAAGCATGTCAAAACCCGGTGGGTTGTTCTGATTGTTGTTGTTGTTGTTGTTGTTCTGGTTCTGGATGAACGTAGTCATCATTTGCATCAGCTGAGTCTGAGCTGTCATCATTTGCTGCATCTCAGGGGTGATGTTTTTGTTGTTGGGGTTGGGATTGGCACGTCGGGGAGGCATCTGTGGTTTGTTCAATAGAGATAAGAATGAGATACCCATAGATGCTAACATGCACAATACATCACATAAACATACACCAAACATGCATCACAATAATAATAGTTCAACAACATAAATGACAAGTTTGCAAAGTAAACACACCAATAGCAAGCCATCCACATGTTGGATGGTCATTGCGACTCAATAAACAAAGACATGATAAATAAAGGTAAATGAGTAGTCATCACTACTCCTTGGCATCAACCTCCTCCTCAACAAATGTAAGACCTGCATTCTCCATAGCGGTCTTGTATTCCTCGACATTGGTGGTCAAGGTCTCTACTTTGTCTTTGAGAGCCCTCTTCTGTGAACGAAGCCTCTCAATCACAGTCTGCTGATGCTCGAGCTCAAAGTCCTTGGACTCTAGTTCTGCAGTCATGTCTCGAATCCGCTTGTTCCTATCTTGGACTCGCTTCTCTTGACTCTTGAACTTTCTGTCCTGAATCTCAAACTTGGCCTCCATCTCTTTGACTATCTCATCTTGCTCCGCAAAGAGCTTGCCCTTCTCACGAAGTTGCACCTGGAGTTCATCATTGCTAAGCATGACGTTGGTCCTATCAGTGTCTATGTGCCTAAGAAGAACCTCTAAGTCCTGGAGGTATAGGCGAATCGGCTCTACCGTCTCTCTCGAAGTATCCTCGAAGTCAATGGCCTCACCATCATAATCACGTCTACCAAAGGTGTGGAAGTGAGTACCCCTAACCTCTCGAGAGTGTCTCCCTAGCAAACGTCCTATCAAATCCTGCATGACTACCTCAAGGCCTCTCTCCTTGTCATCATGCATGAGCTTGAAGATGGTGGCCTGCATGGCTGGCTCAGTCTGGCGTCCTGGCTGATTAACCTTGAATCCCCAAAGGTCTTTCCTCTCAAACTTGGTGAGGGGAAGCATCATGATGGTAGGAAGAGGGAGATTGAGCAGACTAGTGAGCTCAATGATATGAGGGCCAAATCGAGTTCCCTTGAACTCTTCAACCGTGCTGATAGTAATATTAGGCATCTATTTATAAGATAGAAAAAGATAGTATCAACACAATTTAAGACAATCTACAAGACAAGGCATCACATGCATATCTTTGGAAATCAAAAACACACAAGTCATGGCATACATAACACAAACAACCTAGTTTCAATATAACTTAGTCAAATTTTGGAAATGTAATGATGAGTGTGGTGGTCCGGCTAATAAGGCTCAATTCTTCTTTCACTTTCTAATCTAAAGGCTAACAATGCATCCTTCTATCAAAGAGATGAGAAAAAGATGATTAGAGAAGTTTACTAGAAGAATAAGACAAGTGTGGCAGTTGTTTAAATTTTTTTCCTTAGTGGTTTCCAATCCTAGGGTCATAATCCTGCAGGCAACACAGTGCTCTGATACCATCTGTAAGATCCCTCCTTTGTTGTAACATCCCAAAAATCATAGTTTCAAAACTCATTCATATCATCTTTGCATCATTCATCCATTTAGGTTTTTTCTCAAAATCACTTAGAGACAGAAGTTGAGCTATGATTTCATGTGTACAAATTCAACTCAATTGGCCATCACCTTTGAGGTTGGATTGTTTAGGAACTTGATTGCTTGCCTCCATTGTTGGAAAGATTAGGTGTAACATTTTAACCCAAGTTTTTAGAATTTTTCTAAATCCTATTTCAATCATTCACAAACTAGAGACAAGTCTCTATTTGTTTCAAACCCAGGCTTGACCAGGCCTTTACAAGGTAACCACTTGGTTAAATGACTGTATTTGAAACCACAGAACCCTGCAAAGATCCTCATTTTTGTTTGAATTCAAAAGGATTTGAATTCATATCAAAAATCATTCCAGAAAATAGAAATAGAAAAAGAAAAGAAGCAAACAAAAGAAAAGGGCCAGGCGCCAGGTTTCTGGCCCAGCAACGAACCGAGCCCAGCAAGTCCACCCGGGGATTTATTTTTCTCCTCTCACACGCGAGCGCACGCGTTCAGTCGCTGACAGGCAGACCCCACCTACACTCCGCGCACCTCGCTGACAAGCGGGCCTTCTCCACGTCAGCGTCGTCTCCACCCGCACGACCCGTTCATCCCCAAATAAACGCGGGCGTTTCTGTGTTTAATTCGCGGCGTCAATTCGAGTTATTGGCCGAGTAATTCTTGCTCGTGACCAGGCTATAAGAACCCCCTCTGTCCCCTCTCTCTTCTCCCCCAAACCCCGAACCCAGAGCGCCATCAGGCTGCGAGCATTACCCTCTGTAACCCCGCCGTCTCCGACGACTGCGCCGGCAAATTCCGGTGAGTTCTGAGCTTCCCTCTGCCTCTCGTTCTTGCAAACTAGTTCAGTGAGCCTCTGCGCTTCTTTTGACACATTTCGTTTACCCTCGCATGAACCGTAGCTCCGGCAGCATCGTCGACTGGCCGCCACCGTCTTCTGTACGAACTCCGGCGAGCTCTAGTGGTAAGCCCCGACCGCCCCGCGTCTTCTAGTTCAAGCACACGACTTTGCCTTGACTCTGTGAATCTAACCGTGTCCTCGTCTTGCCTTGGGGTGGTTCACAGCGACGTCCACGATGACCACCCGACACACCGACGCCGTTCTCCACTCCGGCGAGCAATCGCAACCGTGCCCGAGCGCCCCTTGATCAACCGCGAGTACGACGAGCTTCGCCGTGACCCCCTGAGCTCGGTGAGCTATTCCTCGTTCTCACTTAACCCCTGTAGTGCCGCCTCCGTCGTCGACCGACAGTTCCGCCGCCGGTAGCCACCGCTCCACCGCCAGATCTTGGTCAGATCAATAGCAGCCGTTAGATCTGCATCGTAGCGCTAGGATAGATTCACTTAACCCGAAGCGGTACGCGATCTGAGCCGCCAGATTTCATTTAGATCCTACGGCTGTAGATCTCGATCCAGTGCGAAACGGTATGGGCGAATAAAAACATGACGCGTGGCGAGGGTAGATCTGAAAATAGATTTAAAAACCTGAATTTTGATCCAAATTCAAATGCTTATAACTCTTGATTGCCATGTTAGATTTTTACAAACTTTATACCGTTGGATTCAGTGAAACAAGGCCTTTCAGAATATCCAATTTATTTAGCATATAGTAACAGTTAAAATGTTTTTATTTGTAGAACAAGGTTAAGGCTATTTTAGATATAGATTTATTTAGGTAAATTATATTAGTGCCAAATAAGTTTAGTTGGCAAATTTGTGACATGTTAAGTTCTGTAGTCATGAGCATATTTGGTAGAATTTTCAAAAATCACCACTTAGTAGATTCTTGCATGCATGCATTCATATTATTTTTGGTTGTATATAATTGTGTGTAATTGTATGCTATTATTTCTTGTGTAGATTTTGCTAGTGATTGTGATTGTGAAGAGTGCTACTCTCCCCACTACCAAGGCAAGTGATATTTTCATGAATATTCCTATCCTATGTTTTTGTACTAGCATTAGATATTTTGCTAAAGTATTGCATGATTTTTTTTGCCTAGTGCTAAGATGGGAAATCCTAAGTAGAGAGGAATAGTAGAATTGCTAGGGAATTATCCTAAGTTAGGTTATCATATTTTGCTTAGTCTAGCTACTTAGCAAACAAGGGTGGTGAACATCTATATGGTTTATGATAAAAATATTCTAAGTCAAGAGACTTATGTTTTCTTAATAAAACAACTAAGTCAAATGAACCTCCTGGGTGGAATGGAATGATTGGGTTATGTTGAGTGGTTACACAAGGCCATGGAATTGGGTTGTGTATCTCACTTGTGGTATGCCACCCAGGCACAAAGGGATTTGGAGGCCAAGTGTTGAGAAAGCTTACAGTGCAACCACTTGGCAATATGGGCTCTGCCATGATCATATAGGTTGCCTGAACTTAGTCATTTGGACAGTTGGTGGTAGTTGGGATGATAGGTTGGAACGCGTCCATTTGACTAAGGAAAAGCTTCTGAAAGGTCCTGTCTTGGGAAACCAAGTCTGGTGGGGAAAGTGCACAACCTCTGCAGATGGAAAACCTAAGTACTTAGCCTAGTACAAGCTAATGGACACTTTTGAGCATCAAGACATGGAAGCTACAAGAATCTCATCACTCCAACTTCTAAGTAAAAATTTGTGGGTGAACAAGGGTGGAGGACCTCAATGTCTATTGGTGGCTCCTTGGGAATTGTTTTTGACAAAGAAGAACTTAGTGTTTTCAACTAATAGGAAAAACCTATTTTCACGCAAAGCAAGCCAAGCTACACTTAGCCAAAATGCATATAGTAATCTAGTCCACTTAAAATATACTAAGGTATCACTTGCCAATACTATTCCAAAGTATTGACCCTCTGTGGCTGTAACTTGTGATGTTGCAGGTTACTCCGATGATGAATAGGAGTCATGAGTCTACACTCAACATGCTTGCCTGTGGCACATGAAGATGAAGACTTATGTTTATTTACTTATTCCATAAACTCTTGTATTAGGCCTTTGGCCCTGAGTTGTAAAAGACTATGTTTTATCTCTGGAATGAATGTAATAAACGACCTTTGTATCTGTGTACTTCATCTTAAACTGTGGATGCTAGCATTGATCCAGGGACTAGCATTGCAATCACATGGATCCTTTCCTTTATAAAGGAGGGGTCTAACAGATGGTATCAGAGCACTGTGTTGCCTGTAGGATTATGACCCTAGGATTGGAAAACCACTAAGGAAAAAGTTTTCAACTACTTCTACACTTGTCTATTCTTCTCGTAAAACTTTTCTAATCTCTTTCAACTTCCTTTGTAGATGAACTCCATCAACGAAGCCGTGAAGAAGGGACCACTCATGACCATGACCTTGGAGTGTGAAACTGAGTTTCCCAACATTCTCAAGGACCTCATGGAGGCAATGGATGCACATGGTGAAGCCGTGTACAAGGGCTTTCCAGTGATGGATGAAGGAGTGGAGTATTGGTGGGTGCAACTTCACTTGTACAAAAACAAGGAAGACAACCACAAAGAAAGAGGATTCTGCATGTACACCAACACTACAATGCACACCACATTCTTTGAGTCAGCCAGGGATGCAGCTTGGAGGACTATCAAAGAACTAAGTGCTAGAGTCAAATGCAGAATGCTCAACCTCCAAAAAGACTTAGAGAAAGAGAAGGAGCTTACTCAAGAGTTGGAAGACACCAACCAGGAGATAAGGGGAGATGTTATAGACTTAGTGATAGAGTCAAGAGAGCAAGATTGGTGGATTGCCTCTAGGAACATTGTGTTTAATAATAGATCCCGTGAGATTGGACTGTAAGGACACTTCGTTAGTTGGACCACCACTTATTCCCTTATTTCCAAAAGATATTTTAAATAAGTATGAACCTTGAATGATGTAATGGATTTATGTATGCATGACTTGTGTGACAATTATGTTTCATGGATATGTATGAATGTTTGTCTTGATTTACCTTGAATTGCATTGTTCTAACTTTTTCAATCTTATAAATAGATGCCTATTGCCATCAACACTGTTGAGGAGTTTCGGGTTACTCGTTTTGGTCCCCGTATCATTGAGCTTACCACTCTGCTTGATCTCCCTCTTCCTACTATCACGGTGTACCCACTCACCAAGTTCGAGAGGAAGGACCTCTGGGGCTTCAAGGTGAACCAGCCCGGACGCCAGACTGAGCCTACTACGGAGGCCATCGTCTTCAAGCAGATGCACGACGACAGGGAGAGAGGCATGGAGGTAGTCATGCAGGATCTGATAGGACGACTGTTAGGCCGTCACTCCCGTCAGGTTAGGGGCACTCACTTCCACGTCTTTGGAAGACATGATGTTGATGGAGAGTCCATCGACTTTGAGGACGACTCGAGGAGCACGGCGGAGCCGATACGTCTTTATCTTCAGGACTTCGAGACTCTTCTCAGGCACGTAGATACGGACAGGACGAACGTCATGCTAGCTAATGACGAGCTTCAGGTGCAGCTTCGCGAGAAGGACAAGCTTTTTGCGCAGCAGGATGAGATGATCAAGGAAATGGAGACAAAGTTCGAGGCCCAGGACCGCAAGTTCAAGAGTCAGGAGAAACGCATCCAGGATAGGAACAAGAAGATCCGGGACATGACCGAGGAATTGAAGTCCAAAGATTTCGAGATAGAGCAGCAGCAGATGGTTATTGAGAGGCTTCGTTCCCAGAAGAGGGCTCTCAAGGCCAAGGTTGATTCTTTGACCACTACGATTGAGGAGAACAAGACCGCGATGGAGAACGCAGGTCTTACCTTCGTCGAGGAGGAGATTGTTATTGATGAGTAGACTTGACTATTCATACACCTTTCATATTCATACTTGTTATTGTGAACTTGTTATTGGACCATCCGACATGTGGATGGCTTGCCACTTGTGTGTGTTTTATTCCATGAACTTATCATTTGGTTGTTGAGTTTTATTCTTATGTTGCATGATATGTGGGATTGCTTGTGATGTGTTGTGCATAAAACATATAAGGGTATCTCATACTTATCTATTTGAATAAAGCACAGATGCCTCCCCGTCGCGCAAACCCCAACCCCAACAACATCACCCCGGAAATGCAACAAATGATGATTGCGCAAACACAGCTTATGCAAATGATGACGACATTCATCCAAAACCAGAACAACAACAACCCCAACAACAATAACAACAACCCCAATAACAACAACAACAACAATCCACCGGGTTTCGATATGCTCACCAGATTTCTGCGTTTGAGGCCAGCAAAGTTTTCGGGAACAACTGATCCCATGGTAGCCAATGACTGGCTACGTTCTGTGAACAAAGACCTAGTGACCGTGGGCTGCACGGATGCTGAAAAAGTCAAGTTCGCAGCTCATCTGTTGGAAGGACCAGCCGCCACATGGTGGGACAACTTCCAAATCACCACTCCTATTGATGAGGTGACTTGGGCTATCTTTGAAGATGGTTTTCGCACGGCTCATATCTCATCAGGGATAATGAGTCTGAAAAAGAAGGAGTTTCACAACCTAAAACAGCGCCACCGCAGCGTGGCAGAATACATAGAAGAGTTCAACAATCTGGCGCGCTATGCACCGGATGAGGTTGACACAGATGCCAAAAGAAAGGAAAAATTTCTGGAAGGCTTAAATGATGAGCTGAATCTGCAGTTGTCCGTGGCATATGTTCCAACTTATCAGTCTTTGTGTGACAAGGCTGCTATTTTGGAGAGTAAAATGAAGCAAGTCGAGAGTAGAAAGAGGAAACACTCCGACAAGCACAGCTCGGGATCGTCTCACAAACGATCTCACTATGATGACAGTGGCAGCTCAGGATCCCATAAACATGGGAAATTCAGCAAGCACAACCACAACCGTCATGACAACAAGCATCACCGTAGTCATGACAAGGACAAGTACAAGAACCACAAGGGTGGACATAAGAGTCACTATGGTGGAAATGGTAGTGGAAGTGGAGGCCAACCTCCTAAAAAGGACATCAGTCAGGTTGAGTGCTTCAAATGCAAAAAGCTGGGGCATTATGCCAATGAATGCCCTGAGAAGAAAGTTGAAGGACCTAACAAGCCAAATCCTTTTCAGAAAGTACAGGTGAACCACCTCAATGTGGAGGAGGTCTATGAGGAGCCTGATGCCGTGGCTGGTAAGTTCAGACTCAATTCAATTTCGGCATTTGTACTCTTTGATACCGGTGCATCTCATTCATTCATATCAAAATCATTTGTTGAAAGAAATGAACTACCGATAGAAACCATTGGGTGTCCTATAAGAGTAAGTTCTCCAGGGGGAGAAATGATAGTAAACTCAGGATGTCATGACTTAGTCATAGAATTTGGAAAACATAAGTTTCCAGTGAATCTAATAATTCTGGATTCCCAAGGACTGGATGTGATTTTGGGAATGGATTGGATGGCTAAGTATGAAGGAGTATTAGATTGTGCCAATCGCACAGTTACACTCACAACCCCCGAAGGAAAAAGAATAAAATTTAAGTCAAACTTTGAATCCAAAGGAAGTAAGCTGAATTCTCTTAAGGGGGTTAGCATGGACAGTGTGCCAATAGTATGTGAATATCCGGATGTGTTTCCAGAGGAGTTACCAGGAATGCCACCAGATAGAGATGTGGAGTTTCTGATAGATTTGGTGCCAGGATCCGGACCAATAGCTAAGAGACCGTACAAAATGTCGGTTGATGAATTGAAAGAGCTCAAGAAGCAGCTAGGAGAACAGTTACAGAAAGGGTTTATTCAACCAAGTTCTTCATCTTGGGGAGCCCCAGTTCTATTCGTGGAAAAGAAGGATAGAACACAAAGATTATGTATTGACTACCGTTCTCTCAACGAGGTTACTATCAAGAAAAAATATCCTTTGCCAAGAATCAACGACTTATTTGATCAGTTAGAAGGAGCATGTGTATTCTCGAAGATTGATCTCAGGTCAGGTTATTTTCAACTCAAGATAAGGGAGCAAGACATACCAAAAACGGCTTTCACCACAAGGTATGGATTGTATGAGTATACTGTGATGCCCTTTGGTTTAACCAACGCTCCGGCATACTTCATGAATATGATGAACAAGGTGTTCATGAAATTCCTTGACAAATTCGTTGTCGTTTTCATCGATGATATCTTAGTCTACTCCAAGAGCAAAGAAGAACATGAAAGACACTTACGCTTGATACTTGAGAAACTGAGGGAACATAAACTGTATGCAAAATTTAGTAAGTGTGAATTCTGGTTAGAGAAAGTTGGCTTTCTTGGTCATGTGATGACAAAAGATGGTGTGGCAGTTGATCCTGCAAAGGTTTCAGCTGTGACAGAATGGGAATCACCCAAGAATGTGAAAGAAGTTCGTAGTTTCCTCGGCTTAGCAGGTTACTACAGAAGGTTCATTGAAAATTTCTCGAAGGTTGCTAAGCCAATGACAGAATTGCTAAAGAAGGACAAGAAGTTTGCTTGGACTGAAGGTTGCGAAGTCAGTTTCCAAGAGTTGAAGAAGAGACTTGTGACAGCGCCAGTTCTATGTCTACCAGATTTAGAAAAGGATTTTCAAGTATATTGTGATGTGTCTCATCAAGGTTTGGGTGCCGTACTTATGCAAGATGGTAAAGTCGTAGCCTATGCTTCGAGACAACTCAAAACTCATGAAGTAAACTATCCTACTCATGATTTGGAGTTAGCCTCTGTCGTCCATGCACTCAAAACATGGAGACATTACCTTTTGGGAAAGCGTTGTGAAGTGTTCACCGATCATAAAAGCTTGAAGTATATCTTCACCCAGAAGGAAATCAACATGAGACAAAGAAGATGGCTAGAACTTATCAAGGATTACGACTTAAGTTTGCAATACCACCCCGGTAAAGCGAATGTAGTAGCCGATGCTCTAAGTCGTAAAACGTTTGTAAATGGCCTTACAAAAGGGGAATTGCCAGATGACTTGTGTAAGCAATTCAAAGAACTTAGATTGGAGATTGTACCAGAAGGATATCTCATGTCCTTAGATGTTCAACCCACTCTATTGGACAAAATCCGAGAAGTTCAGAAGACTGATAAGGAAATTGAAAAGATTAAGGAAAATATTAGTCTAGGGAAGGCTAAGTGTTTCCATGTTGACGAACAGGGTACTTTATGGCACGGGAAACGTATATGTGTTCCACGAGACCCAGAGTTGCGGAAACTGATCTTGCAAGAAGGACACAACTCTCTGTATTCTATTCACCCGGGAAATACCAAGATGTACATGGACATGAAGGAAAGGTTTTGGTGGAACAATCTCAAAAGGGACATCGCCGAACATATTGCTTTGTGTGATGTGTGCAGCAGAGTCAAAGCGGAGCACCAGAAACCAGCGGGTTTGCTTCAACCACTGCCTATTCCTGAATGGAAGTGGGAAAATATTGGTATGGATTTCATTACCGGATTACCAAGGACCAGGTCAGGGTATGATTCCATATGGGTAGTAGTGGATCGCCTAACTAAAGTGGCTCATTTTATACCCGTGAAGACAACCTATACAAGTGCCAAGTTAGCTAAAATTTACATGAGCAGAATTGTATGCCTTCACGGTGTGCCAAAGAGTATTGTATCAGATAGAGGAACTCAGTTCACTTCTCACTTTTGGAGACAGCTTCATGAGTCCTTAGGAACGAGATTGGAATTCAGCACTGCTTTTCATCATCAAACGGATGGACAAACAGAAAGAACCAACCAAATTCTTGAAGACATGTTGAGAGCCTGTGCTTTAGACTATGGAGCAAGTTGGGATGAAAGTTTGCCGTACGCAGAGTTCTCTTATAATAACAGTCATCAATCTAGTATTGGAATGGCACCGTTTGAGTTACTCTACGGAAGGAAGTGTACCACCCCATTGTTATGGAATGGTGTGGGAGAAAGAAGCTTATTTGGACCAGATCTTATCAAAGACGCCGAAGAGAAAGTCAAATTGGTTAAGGACAGATTGAAGATAGCACAGTCCCGACAGAAAAGCTACGCGGATTCTAAGCGTAGAGAAGTCACCTATGAAGTTGGGGATAGAGCTTACCTCAGGGTATCACCACTTCGTGGAGTGAAAAGATTTGGAGTCAAGGGAAAGTTGGCACCAAGATATGTTGGGCCATTCAAGATTCTAAGTCGCAAAGGAGAAGTTGCATATGAAGTTGAATTGCCAGAATCTCTATCAGCAGTCCATAACGTGTTTCATGTGAGTCAGCTTAAGAAATGTCACCCAGAAATGGAAGAGTCTTCTTTGAAGGATACCATACCTTTGGAAGAAGTTCAACTAGAAAGTGATCTCACTTATGAGGAAAAACCTGTCAAGATTCTAGAGACCGCAGAAAGAGTTACCAGGACCAAGACTATCAAGTTTTTTAAAGTGCAATGGAACCATCACACCGAAGAGGAAGCAACATGGGAAAGAGAAGATGATCTTCGGAAAGACCACCCTCACCTATTTGCTAGCCAACCCGAATCTCGAGGGTGAGATTCATCTTAAGGGGGTTAGATTTGTAACATCCCAAAAATCATAGTTTCAAAACTCATTCATATCATCTTTGCATCATTCATCCATTTAGGGTTTTTCTCAAAATCACTTAGAGACAGCAGTTGAGCTATGATTTCATGTGTACAAATTCAACTCAATTGGCCATCACCTTTGAGGTTGGATTGTTTAGGAACTTGATTGCTTGCCTCCATTGTTGGAAAGATTAGGTGTAACATTTTAACCCAAGTTTTTAGAATTTTTCTAAATCCTATTTCAATCATTCACAAACTAGAGACAAGTCTCTATTTGTTTCAAACCCAGGCTTGACCAGGCCTTTACAAGGTAACCACTTGGTTAAATGACTGTATTTGAAACCACAGAACCCTGCAAAGATCCTCATTTTTGTTTGAATTCAAAAGGATTTGAATTCATATCAAAAATCATTCCAGAAAATAGAAATAGAAAAAGAAAAGAAGCAAACAAAAGAAAAGGGCCAGGCGCCAGGTTTCTGGCCCAGCAACGAACCGAGCCCAGCAAGCCCACCCGAGGATTTCTTTTTCTCCTCTCACGCGCGAGCGCATGCGTTCAGTCGCTGACAGACAGACCCCACCTACACTCCGCGCACCTCGCTGACAAGCGGGCCTTCTCCACGTCAGCGTCGTCTCCACCCGCACGACCCGTTCATCCCCAAATCAACGCGGGCGTTTCTGTGTTTAATTCGCGGCGTCAATTCGAGTTATTGGCCGAGTAATTCTCGCTCATGACCAGGCTATAAGAACCCCCTCTGTCCCCTCTCTCTTCTCCCCCAAACACCGAACCCAGAGCGCCACCAGGCTGCGAGCATTACCCTCTGTAACCCCGCCGTCTCCGACGACTGCGCCGGAAAATTCCGGTGAGTTCTGAGCTTCCCTCTGCCTCTCGTTCTTGCAAACTAGTTCAGTGAGCCTCTGCGCTTCTTTTGACACATTTCGTTTACCCTCGCATGAACCGTAGCTCCGGCAGCATCGTCGACTGGCCGCCACCGTCTTCTGTACGAACTCCGGCGAGCTCTAGTGGTAAGCCCCGACCGCCCCGCGTCTTCTAGTTCAAGCACACGACTTTGCCTTGACTCTGTGTATCTAACCGTGTCCTGCCTTGGGGTGGTTCACAGCGACGTCCACGATGACCACCCGACACACCGACGCCGTTCTCCACTCCGGCGAGCAATCGCAACCGTGCCCGAGCGCCCCTTGATCAACCGCGAGTACGACGAGCTTCGACGTGACCCCCTGAGCTCGGTGAGCTATTCCTCGTTCTCACTTACCCCCTGTAGTGCCGCCTCCGTCGTCGATCGACAGTTCCGCCGCCGGTAGCCACCGCTCCGCCGCCAGATCTTGGTCAGATCAATAGCAGCCGTTAGATCTGTATCGTAGCGCTAGGATAGATTCACTTAACCCGAAGCGGTACGCGATCTGAGCCGCCAGATTTCATTTAGATCCTACGGCTGTGGATCTCGATCCAGTGCGAAACGGTATGGGCGAATAAAAACATGACGCGTGGCTAGGGTAGATCTGAAAATAGATTTAAAAACCTGAATTTTGATCCAAATTCAAATGCTTATAACTCTTGATTGCCACGTTAGATTTTTATAAACTTTATACCGTTGGATTCAGTGAAACAAGGCCTTTCAGAATATCCAATTTATTTAGCATATAGTAACACTTAAAATGTTTTTATTTGTAGAACAAGTTTAAGGCTATTTTAGATATAGATTTATTTAGGTAAATTATATTAGTGCCAAATAAGTTTAGTTGGCAAATTTGTGACATGTTAAGTTCTGTAGTCATGAGCATACTTGGTAGAATTTTCAAAAATCACCACTTAGTAGATTCTTGCATGCATGCATTCATATTATTTTTGGTTGTATATAATTGTGTGTAATTGTATGCTATTATTTCTTGTGTAGATTTTGCTAGTGATTGTGATTGTGAAGAGTGCTACTCTCCCCACTACCAAGGCAAGTGATATTTTCATGAATATTCCTATCCTATGTTTTTGTACTAGCATTAGATATTTTTCTAAAGTATTGCATGATTTTTTTTGCCTAGTGCTAAGATGGGAAATCCTAAGTAGAGAGGAATAGTAGAATTGCTAGGGAATTATCCTAAGTTAGGTTATCATATTCTGCTTAGTCTAGCTACTTAGCAAACAAGGGTGGTGAACATCTATATGGTTTATGATAAAAATATTCTAAGTCAAGAGACTTATGTTTTCTTAATAAAACAACTAAGTCAAATGAACCTCCTGGGTGGAATGGAATGATTGGGTTATGTTGAGTGGTTACACAAGGCCATGGACTTGGGTTGTGTATCTCACTTGTGGTATGCCACCCAGGCACAAAGGGATTTGGAGGCCAAGTGTTGAGAAAGCTTACAGTGCAACCACTTGGCAATATGGGCTCTGCCATGATCATATAGGTTGCCTGAACTTAGTCATTTGGACAGTTGGTGGTAGTTGGGATGATAGGTTGGAACGCGTCCATTTGACTAAGGAAAAGCTTCTGAAAGGTCCTGTCTTGGGAAACCAAGTCTGGTGGGGAAAGTGCACAACCTCTGCAGATGGAAAACCTAAGTACTTAGCCTAGTCCAAGGAAATGGACACTTTTGAGCATCAAGACATGGAAGCTACAAGAATCTCATCACTCCAACTTCTAAGTAAAAATTTGTGGGTGAACAAGGGTGGAGGACCTCAATGTCTATTGGTGGCTCCTTGGGAATTGTTTTTGACAAAGAAGAACTTAGTGTTTTCAACTAATAGTAAAAACCTATTTTCACGCAAAGCAAGCCAAGCTACACTTAGCCAAAATGCATATAGTAATCTAGTCCACTTAAAATATACTAAGATATCACTTGCCAATACTATTCCAAAGTATTGACCCTCTGTGCCTTTAACTTGTGATGTTGCAGGTTACTCCGATGATGAATAGGAGTCATGAGTCTACACTCAACATGCTTGCCTGTGGCACATGAAGATGAAGACTTATGTTTATTTACTTATTCCATAAACTCTTGTATTAGGCCTTTGGCCCTGAGTTGTAAAAGACTATGTTTTATCTCTGGAATGAATGTAATAAACGACCTTTGTATCTGTGTACTTCATCTTAAACTGTGGATGCTAGCATTGATCCAGGGACTAGCATTGCAATCACATGGATCCTTTCCTTTATAAAGGAGGGGTCTAACATTTGTAAAGGAAAGGATCCCTGTGATTGCAATGCTAGTCCCTGGATCAATGCTAGCATCCACAGTTTAAGATGAAGTACACAAAAAAAGGTCATTATTACAAATCATTCCAGAGACAAACATAGTCTTTTACAACTCCATGGCCATAGGCCTAATACAAGAGTTTAAGTTTATAACAAGATAAATAAGTCTTCATCTTCATGTGCCACAGG
The DNA here is from genome assembly GCA_910589765.1 of Avena atlantica. Lineage (NCBI taxonomy): Eukaryota > Viridiplantae > Streptophyta > Magnoliopsida > Poales > Poaceae > Avena > Avena atlantica. The sequence continues at coordinate 347,322,375 of OU342738.1, read as the reverse complement.
CAAGCATGTTGATTGTAGACTCATGACTCCTAATCATCATCAGAGTATCCTGCAACATCACAAGTTACAACCACAGTGGGTCAATACATTGGAATAGTATTGGCAAGTGATACTTAGTAGAATATTGGTGGACTAGATACTATATGCATATTTGGTTAAGTGTAGCTTAGGCTTGCTTTGCTCAAAATAAGTTTTGCCTATTAGTTGAAAACACTAAGTTTTTCTTTGTCAAAAACTTTTCCCAAGGAACCACCAATATACATTGGGGTCCTTCACCCTTGTTCAACCACAAGTTTTTACTTAAAAATTGGGATGAGGAGATTCTTGATAGCTTCCATGTCTTGATGCTCAAGTTGTCCAATACCAGGGACATGGCTAAGTACTTAGATTCTTCCATCTGTAGAGGTTGTGCACTTTCCCCACAAGACTTGATTTTCACCAAGACAAGACCTTTCAGAAGCCTTCCCTTAGACCAAATGGACACGTTCCAACCTATCATCCCACTACCACCAACTGTCCAAATGGCTAAGTTATTGCAACCTATATGATCCAGGCAGAGCCCATATTGCCAAGTGGCTGCACTAAAAGCTTCTTAACATTTGGCCTCTCAAATCCCTTTGTTCCTGGGTGGCTTTCCACAAGTGATATACACAAGGTAAACCATAGAAATGGGCCTTGTGTAATCACTCAACATAACCCATTATTTCCATTCCACCCAGGTGTTTCATTCACTTAGTTGTTTTATTAAACAAAAACATAGTCCAAAGTCTTAGAGATATTTATTCATAGCATGAATATATCCACCCTTGGTTGCTACTAGCTAGGCTAAGCATGGCATTGATAAGACTTAGAATTATTTCTAGCAATTCTACAACTACTAGTATTTTCCCAAGCATAGCATATGGATCAAAATGACCATGCAAGACTAGCAAAATATTTCTAATGCAAAGTTGAAAACTTAGGAATAAATCATGAAGCACCACTTGCCTTGGTAGTTTGAAGAGTAGCTACAATCCTCACAATCACAATCACTATTTTCACCAAAATCTACACATAAAATGATAGCACCAAATCACATACAAAATAAATGCAAGCAAAAATATATGGATGCATGCAATATGATATGTGATGATTTTTCTATACTCAACAAGACAAGTGCACAATACTGATGTTAGACCCCTCCTTTATAAAGGAAAGGATCCCTGTGATTGCAATGCTAGTCCCTGGATCAATGCTAGCATCCACAGTTTAAGATGAAGTACACAGATACAAAGGTCGTTTATTACATTCATTCCAGAGATAAAACATAGTCTTTTACAACTCAGGGCCAAAAGGCCTAATACAAGATTTTATGGAATAAGTAAATAAACATAAGTCTTCATCTTCATGTGCCACAGGCAAGCATGTTGAGTGTAGACTCATGACTCCTATTCATCATCGGAGTAACCTGCAACATCACAAGTTACAGCCACAGAGGGTCAATACTTTGGAATAGTATTGGCAAGTGATACCTTACTATATTTTAAGTGGACTATATTACTATATGCATTTTGGTTAAGTGTAGCTTGGCTTGCTTTGCTGGAAAATAGGTTTTTCCTATTAGTTGGAAACACTAAGTTCTTCTTTGTCAAAAACATTCCCAAGGAGCCACCAATAGACATTGAGGTCCTCCACCCTTGTTCACCCACAAATTTTTACTTAGAAGTTGGAGTGATGAGATTCTTGTAGCTTCCATGTCTTGATGCTCAAAAGTGTCCATTTCCTTGGACTAGGCTAAGTACTTAGGTTTTCCATCTGCAGAGGTTGTGCACTTTCCCCACCAGACTTGGTTTCCCAAGACAGGACCTTTCAGAAGCTTTTCCTTAGTCAAAATGGACGCGCTCCAACCTATCAACCCAACTACCACCAACTGTCCAAGTGACTAAGTTCTAGCAACCTATAAGATCATGGCAGAGCCCATATTGCCAAGTGGTTGCACTGTAAGCTTTCTCAACACTTGGCCTCCAAATCTCTTTGTGCCTGGGTGGCATACCACAAGTGAGATACACAACCCAAGTCCATGGCCTTGTGTAACCACTCAACATAACCCAATCATTCCAATCCACCCAGGAGGTTCATTTGACTTAGTTGTTTTATTAAGAAAACATAAGTCTCTTGACTTAGAATATTTTTATCATAAACCATATAGATGTTCACCACCCTTGTTTGCTAAGTAGCTAGACTAAGCAGATTATGATAACTTAACTTAGGAGAATTCCCTAGCAATTCTACTATTCCACTCTAATTAGGATTTCCCATCCTAGCACTAGGCAAAATATCATGCAATACTTTAGCAAAATATCTAATGCTAGTACAAAACATAGGATAGGAATATTCATGAAAATATCACTTGCCTTGGTAGTGGGGAGAGTAGCACTCTTCACAATCACAATCACTACCAAAATCTACACAAGAAATAATAGCATACAATTACACACAATTATATACAACCAAAAATAATATGAATGCATGCATGCAAGAATCTACTAAGTGGTGATTTTTGAAAATTCTACCAAGTATGCTCATGACTACAGAAACTTAACATAACACAAATTTGCCAACTAAACTTATTTGGCACCCATATAATTTACCAAAATAAATTTCTACTTAAAATGGCCTTAAAACATGTTCTACAAATAAAATCATTTTTAACTGTTACTATATGCTAAATAAATTGGATATTCTGAAAGGCCTTGTTTCACTGAATCCAGCGGTATAAAGTTTGCAAAAATCTAACGTGGCATTCAAAAGTTATAAGCATTTGAATTTGGATCAAATTTCTGATTTTAAATCTATTTTCAGATCTAACCTAGCCACGCGTCATGTTTTTATTCGCCCATACCGTTTCGCACTGGATCGAGCTCCACAGCCGTAGGATCTAAATAAAATCTGGCGGCTCAGATCGCGTACCGCTTCGGGGTTAAGTGGATCTATCCTAGCGCTACGATACAGATCTAACGGCTGCTATTGTCCTGGACAAGAACTGGCGGCGGAGCGGTGGCTACCAGCGGCGGAACTGTCGGTCGACAACGGAGGCGGCACTACAGGGGGTAAGTGAGAATGAGGAGTAGCTCACCGGGCTCAGGGGGTCACAGCGAAGCTCGTCGTACTCGCGGTTGATCAAGGGGCGCTCGGGCACGGTTGCGATTGCTCGCCGGAGTGGAGGACGGCGTCAGTGTGTCGGGTGGTCGTCGTGGACGTCGCTGTGAACCACCCCAAAGCAAGACGAGGACACGGTTAGATTCACAGATTCAAGGCAGAGTCGTGTGCCTGAACTAGAAGACGCGGGGCGGTCGGGGCTTACCACTAGAGCTCGCCGGAGTTCGTACAGAAGACGGTGGCGGCCAGTCGACGATGCTGCCGGAGCTACGGTTCATGCGAGGGTAAACTAAATGTGTCAAAAGAAGCGCAGAGGCTCATTGAACTAGTTTGCAAGAACGAGAGGCAGAGGGAAGCTCAGAACTCATCGGGATTTGCCGGCGCAGTCGTCGAAGACGGCGGGGTTACAGAGGGTAATGCTTGCAGCCTGGTGGCGCTCTGGGTTCGGGGTTTGAGGGAGAAGAGAGAGGGGACAGAGGGGGTTCTTATAGCCTGTTCACGAGCGAGAATTACTCGGCCAATAAATAGAATTGACGCCGCGAATTAAACACAGAAACGCCCGCGTTGATTTGGGGATGAACGGGTCGCTCGGGTGGAGATGACGCTGACGTGGAGAAGGCCCGCTTGTCAGCGAGGTGCGCGGAGTGTAGGTGGGGTCTGCCTGTCAGCGGCTCAGCGCGTGCGCTTGCGCGTGAGGGAAAAATAAGGAGATCCCGGGTGGCTTGCTGGGCTCGATTTGCTGCTGGACCAGATTCTGGCCGCGCGGCCTTTTTCCATTGAAGAGTCCTTTTCTTTTTCTAAATTCATTTTCTGGTATGAATTTGATATGAATTCAAATCCTTTTGAATCCTAACTGCTTTGGGAATTTTTGCAGGGTTTTGTGGTTTCAAAAACAGTCATTTTAATTAAGTGGTTACCTAGCAAGGCTGGGTCAAGCTTGGGTTTCAAAGTAAACAAAGATTTGCTCTATTTTGCACATATTTGAAAAAGGATTTTGAAACCATTTCTAAATTTGGAATCTTGGGTTAAAAAGTTTCACCTAATCTTTCCATCAATGGAGGCAAGCAAACAGGTACCAAAACATTCAAATTTCAAAGGGTGATGGCCATTTGGGATAAATTGCCCACATGAAATCATAGCTCAAACTTCTGTCTCTAAATGATTTTTGAGAAAAACCCTAAATGGATGAATGATGCAAAGATGATATGAATGAGTTTTGAAACTATGATTTTTGGGATGTTACAACTGATTCATAAACAAGTTCAAAACTTGCCAAACAACCTTTATTTGAACATTAAAACATTTTTCAAATAATTGTTATACACAAAATAGGCCTACACATGTTTCTGTAAAAATAGCCATTTTAACAGAAACAAAACATTAAACACATTGCATATATGGAAAGGGCTTTCTCCCATGATTCCATTGATATAAAATTTATCAAATTTGGACGTGGGAATCAAAAGTTATGAATTTATCAAGTTTAAACATCTAATAGATATAAAATCTGATTTTAAATCAAAGAACTGTCCATGCGGCAGCGTCTGATTGGACGATACCGCTTCGCACCGGATCATGCTCGGCTACCGTTGGATCTAACTAAACGCGCACGGCTCAGATCTAAACTTACCTCTTCGTCGCAGATCTAATCTTACACGTTAGATCTAAATCCTACGGTGCTCGATCAAACTGCCAAAGACTGGCGGCGCATGGCGACGGATGGCGGCGATGCGCTCTGTCTACGGCGGCGCGGTGGCTACAGGGGGGTCTAGGGTCGTCGGAGATTCTTACCGGGCTCGTGGTGGTGTGCTGAAGCTCAACGTGGCGGTGGCTTGTCAAGGGGCACACAGATGCAGCGGCAGGGTCTCGTCGGAATTGCTGGCGGCGTCGGGTTCGTGCGGACAGCGACGTTGACGACGTTCGGGATCATCCTAGCACAAGTCAGTGGTGTCAGCAGCTGCGCAAGGACACGGCGGACCTGATAGCATGAATGAGGGGTCAAGTGGCGCACATGTTTTACCTAAATCGCTCGTCGGAGTTGAGTGGCGGCTCTAGTGTTCGCGGGCGTGAATGAAGACGGCGACCTGGGTCACGAGCAGGCAAACTAGGGATGTTAGCAGATGCACAAGGATGTGGCGGTCATGCTCATTTGAACCAGAGGCAGAGGGGCGGTCGGAGCTTACCGGAATCGCCCGCCGGAGTGCGTCTGTGCAGCGGCAGAGTGAGCTCGAATACGCGCAGCCTGGTGGCGGAGTGGTGGTGCTAGGTGAGGGGAAATGCTCGCAGTGCAGAGGGGGTTAAATAGCCAGGAGTGGGGCGGCGATTACGCGATGTATCAATGGCAATAACGCAGGCAGTGACTGCGGCGAGGTAACGGCGGAGCGCCTCGGCCGCGCGTTGATTGGGGAAGATGCTGACAGGGCATGGTGGGGTCTGGTTGTCAGTGGGTGGGTGCACGCGGGCACGGTGAGAAACAGAGGGAGAGGGGGAAACCCGGGTGGGCTGGTTGCTGGTCTGGTTTCGTTGTTGGGCCAAAAGCCTGGCGCCGGCCTTTTTCCTTTTCTCTATTCTTTTTCCATTTCTGTTTTAATTTTCTGAATCCATTTTCAAACAAATTCAAATGCCATTTGAATTCAAATTTATTCTGGATTTTTGTAGAGTGTAGCACTCACATTTTTGGGCATATAATCATGTGGTGTCCCTGTATTAGCTTGGTCCTTTGGATCAAATAAAATAACCAGTGACAAAGCACATGTTTTGAACAAGTTTTGAAAATGGTTTTAAATTCATATTTGTTTTGTAAATTTTGGTTTAAGCATTAGTAATCAAACAAAAAAATCTGAGAGCAACAAGGTTAGGTTTTGAAACAAATAATCTCCATTGGAGAGTAGAATTTGATTTAATGTTGATCACATAAAATCATAGCTCTCAAGTTCTATTTTCTTTCAGATGAGTTTGAGTTTTGATCCCTAAATGATATGCATGCATGCATGATATGAAATCTTTGAAAACATGATTTTTGGGATGTTACAAGGACCTAGGTGAAGCATCATACATATTAGGCATAAAGATCTATAGAGATAGATCTAGGCGCCTAATAGGGCTATCGCAAAGTACATACCTTGATAATATTTTAAAGAAGTTTAAAATGGACACAAGTAAGAAGGGGTTCTTACCTATGTTACAAGGCAATACATTGAGTAAGACTCAAAGTCCGGCTACGGCGGAAGAAAGAGAGATAATGGACAAAGTCCCCTATGCTTCAGCCATAGGCTCTATAATGTACGCCATGTTATGTACAAGGCCGAATGTGGCACATGCTATTAGTTTGACTAGTAGGTACCAATCGGATCCAGGTTCGAAACACTGGATAACGGTCAAGAATATCCTTAAGTACTTGCAAAGAACTAAGGATATATTTTTGTGTACGGAGGTGAAGAAGAGCTCGTCGCTAAGTGTTATGTCGATGCTAGCTTTGACACCGATCCGGATGACTCGAAGTCTCAATGCGGATATGTCACATCCCAAGATTTTCCAAATCTTGTAATGTGAAAAATAAATGAATAAAATAAAACTTTGTTGATTTTCAGGGTGAGAAGAAACTTTTGAATCCAATTAGAAACTTTCAAAACCTATTTGGATCAAATAAAATCCTAAAGGGAATGTATGGAATTACTATTTTTGGATCTTTTAATAAAAAGATTTGGATTTTATAAAGCAAAGGTAGATTTATAAATAAGGATTATTTTATAGAGCCAAAATTAAACCTTGGCCAAGCTTTTGAAATAAAACATTTTGTTTTGATAAAAAAATAGTAAAGGTTTATTTAAATAAAATAATAAGGATTTAATATCCAAATTTATTTAAATAAAAGGTTTTACCATTTTAATTAAAACATCAAAACTTATTAAATTAATTTTAAATAAGTTTTCCAAGTGTTTATTGTTTTCAAATAGAACCTACTGAATGGTTTTGGTACTATTTTGGATTTCAAATAGAGTTTTGAAAATAAATAAAACAAACCCTATTTGATTTAATAACTAAGGTCCATTTTTATTTAATTATTAATGGACCCTAAAATAAAAATGTTATTTTATTTTAAGCAAGTTTTCCAAATATCTTCTATTTTCAAATAAAACCTACTGTTTTGATTTTGATAATATTTAGTTTTCAAATGGAGTTTTTTTATTAAATAAATCAAAACCTATTTGAATTAATAATTAAAGATCTATTTTATTTAATTATTAAATAGATCCTAAAAAGAATAAAAATATTATTTTTGTCTTTGGACTTTGGTTTATGTTGTTAAACAGAACCAAAACTCAATAGAATTTTGGAGGAGTATGAATTGAATTGAATGTTTGTTTTGTTGATTGAAATTCAAAACAGAAAATCAAAAGAGAAAAAGAAAAATATTCAGAACAGAAAAAAATAGAGCAAAGAAGACCCAGCCCAGCTAAGCCCATCCCGGCCCAACCAGCCCACTCCCTCTCTCCCCGCGAGAAAACGCTTCGCACCGTGAAAGAATACCGCTTATTCACTGACTCGTGGACCCCTCCCCCTCACTCCCTTTCTCGCTGACAAGCATGCCCCACCCCTCCAGCTCATCTTCTTCCTCCCCGCGACGACCACGCCGGCCGTTTCCTGCCATTGATGTCGCGGTTAAATTCGCCTTAACTCCTTCGCCATTACTCGCTGCGACCACGCACGTTAAAGCGTCTCCCTCTCATCTCTCGTTCCCCTCTGTCGCCCCACCTCAACACGCCCCCAGGCCGCCCAATTCCTCGCCACACCACCCTCTGTCCGACGATGCTCCGGCGATGATTCGGACAGCATTCACCGCCCCTCGCCTCCTCGATCACACTCACAAGTTCCCCAGGCCCTGGCGCATCTTTCTGCATCCACAGCTCGCTCGCGCGCGCCTCTGAGCCTCGACAGTGACGACTCCAAACGCCGCCACCGTCTGCTTCCTCTCCGGCGACCCTCCTCGTAGGCATGCGTCCGCCCCTCTCCTTCCCGATAACACTCCTGCACTCACCGTACTCGCCCGCATCTAACCGTGCACTTATTTTTCTTCGGGACGATCTGCAGCCTCGCCCTCGACCACGACCGTGCGCAACCGACGCCAGCAAGAACTCCGGCGAGCCATTTCCCTCACCTCTGTGCGCCCCTTGACTCCTCGAGAACACCTTGAGATTCCCCAGGCTTCTGCGAACGCGGTGAGCATCTTCCCATCCTCTCTCGCTTCCTATTTCATCAGCACCGCCACCATCTGACCGCGCCGCCGCCAGCCGCCGTCGCTGCGCCGCCAACCTTTGGTCAAACGCACGTAGGTCGTTGGATCCTCATCCCGTGTCATAGACAGAACCACTTAAGCAAAGAGGTACGAGCTAATATGCACCGTCCAGTCCCACTTAGATCCAACGCACCCCGTAGCCGATCCAAGCGAAACGGTATTGACGAATCAGAAACAGCCACGTGGACGAAGTTTGATTTAAAATAGAAATAGAATCTGAATTGTATGCAAATTTGAAAAATCCATAACTTTAGTTCCACACGTCAAAATTTTGAAAACTTTATATCAATGGAATCAGCAAGACAAGACCTAGCCAACCCTGCAATTTGTTTAGTAAAAAGCTTCAGGTAAAATGTTTGTTTTTGCAGAAGCATTTGTATGCTTGTTTAGATTATAAAAATTGTTCAAAAATGATTTTGGGGATAAAATCTTTTGCAAATGGAGTGATTTGAACCTACTAACCTTAGGAAACACTTTGTGGTTTCAAAAATGTATTTGGTGATGCAAAAGAATGATTCTTTGATTTAAAACCAATTCTAGTCAAATAAAAATATAGTTTATTCATTAAAATGGTTTTGGAAGAAAACTTTTGGGAAATGTTTTGTTTTAAACTTTCTGACCCTAAACACAAAGTTTTGTGGTTTGAAAACATATTTTGTGAACCCTATAGAGTAATGCCTTAGTAAAAACATTTCTACACCACATAAAATGATACTTTGTTTTGAAAATGGTTTATGAAGTGAAATCTTTTGCAAATGACTTTGCCACTTTATAAAATGACCATTAGGTGTTTTCAAATGTTTATGACCCATTAGGAACCACTTTTTCAAACAAAACAAAGCTTGGCATGCTTGCATGCATTACTTTGACTTTATCATTTTATGTGATGTTTTGCTTGATTGGTAGATTGAGTTTGTGCCTTGCTTGATTGAATTGTAGTGACTTGAAGAGTGTGATTGTTGCAAGGACAAGGAGTGAACTTATACCCTCTACCAAAAAGTCAAGTGATGCTTCATACTTTTGTCCCATTACTTTCACTATGCATTAGTGATTTTTCTAAGTAAAACTTGCATGGAATTTTTGCTAAGTATAAACCTTGCTATGGGAAATCCTAGTAGATGAAACCTTAGTAAAATTTCCTAAGTTAAGACTCCTACTACTATCATGCTTAGCTTAGCTAATAGAAAACAAGGGTGGAACATATATTCACACTATGGAAAAATTTCTAAGTCTGAGGACTTGTGTTTTTGTTTAATAAAACAACTAAGTTAATGAATCACCTGGGTGGAATGGTAATTGCTTGGTGGTTTTTGGCTGAGTGGTTACACAAGGCCATGGGACTGGTGAACCTTGTGTATCTCACTTGTGGATGGCCACCCAGGAACAAAGAGATTTGAGATGTCAAATGTTGAGAAGCTTCTAGTGCAGCCACTTGGCAATATGGGCTCTGCCTGGATCATATAGGTTGCAAGAACTTAGCCATATGGACAGTTGGTGGTAGGGTTTGATAGGTTGGAGCGCGTCCATTTTGGTCTAAGGGAAGGCTTCTGAAAGATCTTGTCTTGGTGAAACCAAGTCTTGTGGGGAAAGTGCACCACCTCTGCAGAGTGTAAAATCTAAGTACTTAGCCATGTCCCTGGTAAAGGACAATTTGAGCATCAAGACATGGAAGCTATCAAGAATCTCATCATCCAAATTTCTAAGTTAAAAACTTGTGGTTGAACAAGGGTTAAAGGATCTTCAATCTTTGATTGGGAGATGCCTTGGGAAAGGTTATTTTTGTCAAGCAAAAACTTAGTGTTTTCAAATGATAAGGAAAAATCTATTTTGAGCAATGCAAGCCTCAACTCCACTTTGCCAAATGCATATAGATGATAGACTCCACTATACTACCATAGTATCACTTGCCAATACAATTCAAATGTATTGACCCTTGTGGCTGTAACTTGTATGTTGCAGGTTTGATTGATATTAGTGAAGTTGATTGATTAGGATTACAAAGTCTACAACCAACATGTCTGCCTGTGGCACTATGAAGATGAAGGACCCCATGCTTATAGATATTCTGCTGCAATGTAATGTAATAGCCAAATGAGCTATGTAAGATGTAATAAAATTATGTTATTCCTGGTTATAAAGTTGTATTATGACCTTTGTTTCTTGATATTACATCTTAACTATGGATGCTAGCTATTGATCCAGGGACTAGCATTGTAAATACAGGGGACTCTACCTTATTAAAGGTTGGGACCCTTACAGATGGTATCAGAGTATTGTGTTGCCTGTAGTATTTGTAAACCTAGGATTGGACAAAAACCCTTAGAAAAATAGGAGTTGTATTTGTTCCAAAACTTATTTACAAACAATCTTGTAAACTCTTTCCTCAACCATTTTGATTTCAACTCTACATCTCTTCTATTTCAACTTGATGGATAAAGCCTTCCCATGGCCAAAGACTTCACCATGAGCTAAGTACTTCATTAACTCTAATGACTTCAACATCTTCAACTCTAATGAATTCAACATCTTCAGCATTTTCACCAAGGACCTCAACCTTGAATATCACTAAGGACTACAAGTGAGACAAAGAAATCTTGCTCAAGATTTGAAGACTAAGAAAACACAACTTAGAAGGAGCCATCCTCACCTTTGAAGTTTTGTGACCAAGAGTTTTCCAAAGGAAACCATGAACTCATGCAAGAAGGAATCAACCAAGAAAGATGGAAAGATCTCAAGAGAACCATATAGATGAACCACCATATTTTGTTTAAGACAAACCCACCAACATATGTGGTGTAACAAAAAATATTTTTGGTTGCCTAAAAATATGCTTGAAACTTGTTGTTTGAGTGGAATGTTTGTTTGTGATTGCTTGCACATTTCTTGTGTGAATTGTGTTGTGTGTGATTAGAATTATTTCCTTAGAAATATTTTGCCTATTCTAATCCGAATCCAACCCAAACAGATGACTACTCCAAGAAACTCCAACATCAAGGTTGATGACATCAACAACAACCAAGAGGACAACATGAGAGAACTCATAGTAACCCAAACCCATTTGAGCCAAGAGACAACTCAGCTTTTAACCAACAACAATGGACTAGACCCAGCCATACAAAGGATTTTGAAACTTCAATCCCAATTGTTGCAAGCATTGGTTACTCAAATGATCAACATGAGAGAAAACTTTTCCCAAGGAGCTAATGACAACAAGGATGACAAAGATGTTATTTTGGAAGGAACTCAAGCTTGCAATATTTGTAGAGACAAGGATCATACATGCAAGGAGCATGAAGATCAATGCCCTAATTGTGAAGAAGAAAGTCATATCTCTAGTAACTGCCCCAAGAAGAGAGAAAGATTTCCCACCTTTGAGGTGAGATATGAAGAACATGAACTAGAAGAACTCCTAGCTTTAGAGAGACCCAAGAAGAAGAAGAAATGCCCCAACCCTAACAAGAAGGATATTACTCAAGTGCAATTTACAATTGCAAAGAGATGGGACACTATGCCAATGAATGCCCAGAAAAGAAGAAGAACCAAAGAAACAAATAAGAGGCAATGATACCAAAGGAAAGGAAAGATGTCAGCCAAGTGATGTGTTTCAAATGCAAGGAGCTAGGCCACTATGCAAACTTCTGTCCAGAAAAGATGAAGCACAAGATAAACCAGCATATGAAGGATCTCAGCCTTGTCACATGTTTCAAGTGTGAAAACAAAGGACACTATGCAGATGTTTGCCCAGAGAAGTTTCCCCAGGATCCCAAGAAGGCCAATGTGTAATTTAGTTAGAAAAATTTTAAGAGTGGTAGTACCCTAGATGCTTTGAGCCTACTTGTAAACCTAGCGTTTCCAAATCTCGGGACGAGATTTATTTTAAGGGTGGTAGCCCGTCACATCCCAAGATTTTCCAAATCTTGTAATGTTTCCAAATCTTGTAATGTGAAAAATAAATGAATAAAATAAAACTTTGTTGATTTTCAGGGTGAGAAGAAACTTTTGAATCCAATTTGAAACTTTCAAAACCTATTTGGATCAAATAAAATCCTAAAGGGATTTAAAAAGATAAATAAACAATAAAGTTAAAAATGTTTGGAATTACTATTTTTGGATCTTTTAATAAAAAAATTTGGATTTTATAAAGCAAAGGTAGATTTATAAATAAGGATTATTTTATAGAGCCAAAATTAAACATTGGCCAAGCTTCTGAAATAAAACATTTTGTTTTGATAAAAAAATAGTAAAGGTTTATTTAAATAAAATAATAAGGATTTAATATCCAAATTTATTTAAATAAAAGGTTTTACCATTTTAATTAAAACATCAAAACTTATTAAATTAATTTTAAATACGTTTTCCAAGTGTTTATTGTTTTCAAATAGAACCTACTGAATGGTTTTGGTACTATTTTGGATTTCAAATAGAGTTTTGAAAATAAATAAAACAAACCCTATTTGATTTAATAACTAAGGTCCATTTTAATTTAATTATTAATGGACCCTAAAATAAAAATGTTATTTTATTTTAAGCAAGTTTTCCAAATATCTTCTATTTTCAAATAAAACCTACTGTTTTGATTTTGATAATATTTAGTTTTCAAATGGAGTTTTTTTATTAAATAAATCAAAACCTATTTGAATTAATAATTAAAGATCTATTTTATTTAATTATTAAATAGATCCTAAAAATAATAAAAATATTATTTTTGTCTTTTGACTTTGGTTTATGTTGTTAAACAGAACCAAAACTCAATAGAATTTTGGAGGAGTATGAATTGAATTGAATGTTTGTTTTGTTGATTGAAATTCAAAACAGAAAATCAAAAGAGAAAAAGAAAAATATTCAGAACGGAAAAAATAGAGCAAAGAAGACCCAGCCCAGCTAAGCCCATCCCGGCCCAACCAGCCCACTCCCTCTCTCCCCGCGAGAAAACGCTTCGCACCGTGAAAGAATTCTGCTTATTCACTGACTCGTGGACCCCTCCCCCTCACTCCCTTTCTCGGTGATAAGCATGCCCCACCCCTCCAGCTCATCTTCTTCCACCCCGCGACGACCACGCCGGCCGTTTCCTGCCATTGATGCCGCGGTTAAATTCGCCTTAACGCCTTCGCCATTACTCGCTGCGACCACGCACGTTAAAGCGTCTCCCTCTCCTCTCTCGTTCCCCTCTGTCGCCCCACCTCAACACGCCCCCAGGCCGCCCAATTCCTCGCCACACCACCCTCTGTCCGACGACGCTCCGGCGATGATTCGGACAGCATTCACCGCCCCTCGCCTTCTCGATCACACTCACAAGTTCCCCAGGCCCTGGCACATCTTTCTGCATCCACAGCTCGCTCGCGCGCGCCTCTGAGCCTCGACAGTGACGACTCCAAACGCCGCCACCGTCTGCTTCCTCTCCGGCGACCCTCCCCGTAGGCATGCGTCCGCCCCTCTCCTTCCCGATAACACTACTGCACTCACCGTACTCGCCCGCATCTAACCGTGCACTTATTTTGCTTCGGGACGATCTGCAGCCTCGCCCTCGACCACGACCGTGCGCAACCGACGCCAGCAAGAACTCCGGCGAGCCATTTCCCTCACCTCTGTGCGCCCCTTGACTCCTCAAGGACACCTTGAGATTCCCCAGGCTTCTACGAACGTGGTGAGCATCTTCCCATCCTCTCTCGCTTCCTATTTCATCAGCACCGCCACCATCTGACCGCGCCGCCGCCAGCCGTCGTCGTTGCGCCGCCAACCTTTGGTCAAACGCACGTAGGTCGTTGGATCCTCATCCGGTGTCATAGACAGAACCACTTAAGCGAAGAGGTACGAGCTAATATGCACCGTCCAGTCCCACTTAGATCCAACGCACCCCGTAGCCGATCCAAGCGAAACGGTATTGACGAATCAGAAACAGCCACGTGGACGAAGTTTGATTTAAAACAGAAATAGAATCTGAATTGTATGCAAATTTGAAAAATCCATAACTTTAGTTCCACACGTCCAAATTTTGAAAACTTTATATCAATGGAATCAGCAAGACAAGACCTAGCCAACCCTGCAATTTGTTTAGTAAAAAGCTTCAGGTAAAATGTTTGTTTTTGCAGAAGCATTTGTATGCTTGTTTAGATTATAAAAATTGTTCAAAAATGATTTTGGGGATAAAATCTTTTGCAAATGGAGTGATTTGAACCTACTGACCTTAGGAAACACTTTGTGGTTTCAAAAATGTATTTGGTGATGCAAAAGAATGATTCTTTGATTTAAAACCAATTCTAGTCAAATAAAAATATAGTTTATTCATTAAAAATGGTTTTGGAAGAAAACTTTTGGGAAATGTTTTGTTTTAAACTTTCTGACCCTAAACAAAAAATTTTGTGGTTTGAAAACATATTTTGTGAACCCTATAGAGTAATGCCTTAGTAAAAACATTTCTACACCACATAAAATGATACTTTGTTTTGAAAATGGTTTATGAAGTGAAATCTTTTGCAAATGACTTTGCCACTTTATAAAATGACCATTAGGTGTTTTCAAATGTTTATGACCCATTAGGAACCACTTTTTAAAACAAAACAAAGCTTGGCATGTTTGCATGCATTACTTTGACTTTATCATTTTATGTGATGTTTTGCTTGATTGGTAGATTGAGTTTGTACCTTGGTTGATTGAATTGTAGTGAATTGAAGAGTGTGATTGTTGCAAGGACAAGGAGTGAACTTATACCCTCTACCAAAAAGGCAAGTGATGCTTCATACTTTTGTCCCATTACTTTCACTATGCATTAGTGATTTTTCTAAGTAAAACTTGCATGGAATTTTTGCTAAGTATAAACCTTGCTATGGAAAATCCTAGTAGATGAAACCTTAGTAAAATTTCCTAAGTTAAGACTCCTACTACTATCATTCTTAGCTTAGCTAATAGAAAACAAGGGTGGAACATATATTCACACTATGGAAAAATTTCTAAGTCTGAGGACTTGTGTTTTTGTTTAATAAAACAACTAAGTTAATGAATCACCTGGGTGGAATGGTAATTGCTTGGTGATTTTTAGCTGAGTGGTTACACAAGGCCAGGGGACTGGTGAACCTTGTGTATCTCACTTGTGGATGGCCACCCAGGAACAAAGAGATTTGAGATGTCAAATGTTGAGAAGCTTCTAGTGCAGCCACTTGGCAATATGGGCTCTGCCTGGATCATATAGGTTGCAAGAACTTAGCCATATGGACAGTTGGTGGTAGGGTTTGATAGGTTGGAGCGCGTCCATTTTGGTCTAAGGGAAGGCTTCTGAAAGATCTTGTCTTGGTGAAACCAAGTCTTGTGGGGAAAGTGCACCACCTCTGCAGAGTGTAAAATCTAAGTACTTAGCCATGTCCCTGGTAAAGGACAATTTGAGCATCAAGACATGGAAGCTATCAAGAATCTCATCATCCAAATTTCTAAGTTAAAAACTTGTGGTTGAACAAGGGTTAAAGGATCTTCAATCTTTGATTGGGAGATGCCTTGGGAAAGGTGATTTTTGTCAAGCAAAAACTTAGTGTTTTCAAATGATAAGGAAAAATCTATTTTGAGCAATGCAAGCCTCAACTCCACTTTGCCAAATGCATATAGATGATAGACTTCACTATACTACCATAGTATCACTTGCCAATACAATTCAAATGTATTGACCCGTGTGGCTGTAACTTGTATGTTGCAGGTTTTATTGATATTAGTGAAGTTGATTGATTAGGATTACAAAGTCTACAACCAACATGTCTGACTGTGGCACTATGAAGATGAAGGACCCCATCCTTATAGATATTCTGCTGCAATGTAATGTAATAGCCAAATGAGCTATGTAAGATGTAATAAAATTATGTTATTCCTGGTTATAAAGTTGTATTATGACCTTTGTTTCTTGATATTACATGTTAACTGTGGATGCTAGCTATTTATCCAGGGACTAGCATTGTAAACACAGGGGACTCTACCTTATTAAAGGTTGGGACCCTTACAGGATACATATTTCTCATGAATGGCGGAGCGGTTAGTTGGAAGAGTTCCAAACAACCCGTGGTAGCGGGATCAACAATGAAGGCCGAATATGTTGCTGCTTCGGAAGCGACTCGGGAAGCGGTTTGGATGATGGAGTTCATATCCGAACTAGGTGTGGTTGCAAGCGCGTTGGACCCAATTGTGATCTATTGTGACAAAAATGATGCCATTGCCAATGCCAAGGAACCAAGGTCTCACAAGTATTCGAAACATATTAAGCGCCGGTTTCACTCCGTCCGTGAACATGTCAAGGATGGAGATATAAAGATTTGTAAAGTACATATGGATCTCAATGTAGCAGATCCGTTGACTAAAACTCTCCCTAGAGCAAAACATGATCAACACTAGAACTCCATGGGTGTTAGATTCATCACTATGTAACTAGATTATTGTCTCTAGTGCAAGTGGGAGACTGAAGGGAATATTCCCTGGGAGGCAATAATAAAGTGTTTATTATGTGTATTCCAAGTATATGAGAGATGTTTATTTTGCATGCTATAATTGTATTAATACGGAAACGTTAATACATGTGTGTTTAATAAACAAACAGAAAGTTCCTAGTTATGTCTCTCTCATAAACTAGCTCGTTGATTAACAAGATGATCAAGGTTTCCTGATCATAGACATTGGATGTTGTTAATAACAAGGTCACAACATTATTGTAATGGTGTGATGAACATTCATCTGAAGTATAGCATTACGATCAAAATTCATTGAGTTTATATTGCTATAACAACTTACGAAGTGATCCTAATCCTTAGACCATGAGATCATGTCAATCACTAACACCGGAAGAGTTTCTTGATAACATCAAACATCACACCGTAACTGGGTGATTATAAAGATGGGTTCAGAACTACTAAAGTGTTATGTTGAGGCCCATGGATCGAGAGTGGAATTTGTTCATCCCAATGACGGATAGATATGCTCTGGGCCCTCTCGGTGATATCACATTGGTTAGCTTGCAAGCAAGTGATTTGATCACTAGAATGTTATATCACAGGAATGAGAAAAGGGGTCATGTTAGTAACTATATAAAACTAGGTATGGAGATACCGATGATCGAATCTCGGACATGTAATATATCGCGAAACAAAAGGATTAAGATACTAGCGCAAAAGGTTCCGACGATCACAAGAAAGTCATCGTTGAATGTGTGAGAGTCAGTATGGGTCTCCAGATCCCGCTTCTGATTATTGATCGGATAAGGGTCTCGATTATGTTTGCATTATTCGTGAACCGTAGGGTGGCACACTTTAGATACACCGACATCCATTTGGAGCAAAAGTTTCATGCCGGAAAGAATAACAAGCGCAGGAATTTATTTCACTAGATACCGAAACAGGTTTTCGGGTGAAATTGCAGAAAGTGTTTTTGCATGTGAAATGAAATACTAGAAAGGGGTTATATGTGAATGTTTGTCATTAACCTAAATTACAAAATTATGAATAAATAAAAGGAGTTTTATTTAATGAGAGTTTGCATTAAATTTGGTGGAAATTTAATGGGAATTTGAGTAGGATTTTGAGTGGAGGGAATTGAAAAGTATTTGAGTGAGTCGAGTGTCCACCCACATGAATGAAGGAGGGGAGGGGGCAGCCCCCATGGCCGGCGGCCACCCCCTTGGGTGCCCTCCTTCTCCTATAAAAGGATCCCCCTCTCCTCTGTAGCATCCCAGTTGTCTAACACCTGTAATGCTACTTGTTATAATAATAAAAGGGCCACTTCCAACATATAATTGTTGCATCATCATCATATCATGCTCATGTCATCATGTCACATTGCTTTTGAACATCATATAAAACCCTTTTTGTTTGGTTCTTATCTCATGTGCATTATTAATTGTAGTTGCCTCTTGATATTGTATTTGGTTCTTGATATATTGCTAAATGCCCAAGTTGATGTGGGGGCATATCTCTTCTTAACTCCATCACCTTTCTTTCACCACCTTATAATTCCACCATCCAATTAATATGAGCTTGGCATTTTATTTGAGTTATCTCTAGCTCATGTTGGTTGGTTGGATTCCACCCATAATCTTTTGCTTGGCCTTTGCCCATCTTTTGGGAATGCAAGGAATAATGCCACATGAATTAATGTTGTTTTCACAATATAACTACATGGCAATTATTGTTTGCATGGGCCATGCAAGTGCCACCTTTTTCTTGACTTTGGAATGTTATTTGGCTTTGTTTGCATGGATCATCTCTCCTTTGTTTAAACCTTGTTTTGGGCTTGTAGTTTTCTTCACCATATCATCTACCTCTATCCCCTATAGCTAAACCCTCATCACCATGCTCCATGCATACACATGTGATCATGTGAGAGCATAAGCTTAAACCCCATCCTTCTCCCTACCTCTTTTCTTTGATCTTGCTTGTTCTTTGTATGGAGCATGCATGATTCAAATCTCTAGCTCTATCTTTTCCTTTTGGCTTGTTCTTGGCAAAAGCAAAACCAAACCTTTCTCTCTTCTCTCCTCTCTTTTCCACCCTCTCTAAACCAACCCTAAGCCACCCCATCCCCCCAATCTAGCTAAACCCAAACCCCATCTATCTACCCTCCTAAATAACCCTAGCTAACATGCTCTTATCCACCCCTCCAAAACCTAAACCTAGGCCGAGCCATGCCCCCTCTCTCTCATACCCTAGCTCCAACCCGACCCTAGCCCGAGCCACCTCTCTCTTTGCATGGTGTGCCCCCACCCGAACCTGACCTGCCCTGCCCCACATGGAAGCCTCCCCTACCTGCCCTGCCCTGCCCTGGCCGTACCGAGCATGTGAGGAGCTGGGGAAAAGGTGGGCGAGGCCATCCTTATCGCCAGCTACCCCACACGGCAACCACGGCACCCTCTCCCCCTCTGGCCTTATCTACCCCCCTCTCTCAACCTCCCCTGCCCCCCAGATCCATCCCAGAGGCCTCGCCTCCCCTCTTCCCTCACCCTCGCCACCGTCTACCTCTGAGCGCCGGCCACCGTCGGGTTCCGTTCGTCGTCATCGATCCAGGAGGCGCAGGCGGGAGAGAGCGTGTCGGCGTGGTCGCGTAGGACGTCCGCATCGCCCCCGTACCCAGCCACGAGGAGGAGACGCCCCCCAGTAGCCTGCACGTCGACGTCGCCGCGGAACCCTAGCACAGGCCAGCGTCTTCCTCGACGCCGATCAAGCGCGCCCCTGCCCGAACCATCTGCACCAGCACACCCGCGGTGAGCACCCCTGCCTCCCAGACATCCTCCCGTTCCCAGTCGCTTCCTGGACGCGGCGGTCTTTACGTCGAGCAACCTCCGCGCGCCAGAGTTCGCGAGCGTCTGCAGCTAACCCTTGCTGCGTCCGCTTTACCTAGGCCACGCGCGCCCTCCCGTCACCTAGCCCAGCCTACCGCAGTGGCTCCGGCCCTCTGCGCGAGCCAGCGGTCCCGCGTTCGAGCCCCCACCGCGCCGCGCGCGTCGCGCGAGCGTCTGTCGCGTGCGCTGTCGGGTTCAGAGGAAGAAAAACAGTGTGCCAGGATCACTTTGCAAACCCCCCCCCCTTTTTGTTTTTGCCAACCCGCGGTCCAGCCAGGCCCACTGTCGGTGTCTTTGACGTTTTTACAAAAAGGCTCACGGGGATTCTGTGAATCAACCCGCGGACCCCCTTCCTCTCAGCCGCTGGCGTATGGGACCGCAAGTCCCTGGCCCCCACCTGTAAGCGTCTGTGGGTATGTTAGTCTGGGTGTAGAAAGTTTTCCTGAGTCTGTTTTAAATCAAATCTTTTCCTAATTATTTCAAATTCAAATTCAAATCAGATTTTAAATAACTTTTCAATTACAAATCCAAATAATGCAAATGATATATGTTTTGAGTTCAGAAAAATGTGAGGATTTCAAATATGCTATTTAAATTACCTTTTGAACATTATAAATTCCAAGTTGAGCTAAATTACCACAAATGCCACTGGAACTTAAATAATTAATAACTTTTGATTTATAATTCCAAATTTAGCAAATGATATGTCTAAAATGATCAGCTCGACGAGACCTTTCTGTTTATGCTATCCATGACTTCAATTACAGCACGCATCATATAAAAATATAGTGTACAGCAACTGTTATGGCAACAAATGTGATCCAAAACCCCATTAAAATGTTATTACTTGACTTCCACACCTCACCATGCCATGCTACTTATTGCCATGTAAATTGTGCATCATTCATCATGGCATGATTGCTTGCTTGACGCATCTTGTTCATATGCTTGTGCTCTATATTCATGTTGGCCTTGTTTGTTTGGTTTTTCTCGGATAGACGCTGAGTAGGGGATATATCAAGAGAACCAGGAGCACTACCCAGATCCGTCCCTCGCTTCAACTGAGTTGCCAGGCAAGCACTTCCACCTGCTTGCATACATACAGTACCTATTGCCTCTATCTTATTCTTGCATCATTGAGTCGCGATTGCATTAAATTGAATCCCAAGTATGCATAGCCTTTACTTTTAAACCCCACTAAGCTTGTTCCTCCATCCCATGAGCCATTACTGCAGGAGTTGTTTGAGCCATGCGAGTCGTAGAACAGCATGTGTAGGGTATGTGAGAGTCTGATGGCTAACGAGGTACCTAAACAACTTAACATGAGTAGTAATGGGATAACTAATGAAAGTGGCACCGGTGAGCAACATCTGCTATTTGGTTTTTCCTGCTCACTTGTGTCCCGTAAGACCCTGAGTACTTGATTCCTGTTCCTTGATTTATCGCGCTATCCACATCCGGGAGGTATATGGGACCCCCCTGAGCCAGAGCTTGATTCCGTCTTATTTCTTGGGGCCACAAACTAGTTTGAGGTTTTATTTACTATCCTGTACTTATGCCATGCTACTGTTTATTTACGTTTGTGCGAGGAGCACACTGTACTGTTTAGGTAAGCGGAATGTTTTCGCGGTATCGACAGTCCCTGATTGGGGATCTGCTGTCGTTTACAGCCATTGACGCAAACCTGGAGTCCGTCTCGGAACTAGCCTACTCCGTTGCGGGTGTACTCCAAGGGGTGGCCCCCTGAAATATTTCTGAATCCTGTGATTGTTCAGTCGTGAAAGCCTCGTTGGGTTTTGATTTGGTTTTTCCGAGGTTGATCGAACGTGTGTTGCTATTGGTGCACCCCGGCCGGGTAAAACTTTCTGAAAGCCGTGTCCGCGGTTATGGACGACTTGGAGCACAGTTTCTCGATCATAGACAAGCATAACTAAAGTACCGCTTTAATCTGACTAAGCAATTTGACTAGTAAATAGTGCAACACTCATGGAATGGTTAATAAAATTGCCAACGTATGGGGGGGTTGTTCGTCCGCTTCCTCGTTGGTAAGCGAGGAGGAGGATGGATCTGATGAGATTACCATTATAACTGTTGTTCTTAATTCACGGACATCCGTCTATCATTGGTTAGGCGGATGGTTAGCGTTTATCTGTAGAACTGCTAGGGTTTATCTTTTTGCTGCAATTGCGTCACCCCAGGTTGTGTCCCCTTTAGAGGCATTAAGACTTGCTGAGTACCCTTAGGGTCTCACACGATAAATTATTGGTTCAGATGAACAGGTACCCTCACAGGACGGATACTGGGTGGAAGAAGCCGATGATGTGGGCAACGATCGTTCGGTGTAGAGATTCCGGGAACGGGGATCCGTGAGATCTGTGGTTGGGATGTGCTTATTTCTATGGCATCTTATGCCGATTTGCTTCTTAGCCGTACTCGGACTTGTTTGCCGCTTCCGAATGATACTCTGATGTGTGTTGTATGAGGAAGTATCCTAAAATATTAGATCTATCTAGGTCATTTGAATCTTGCCGTATGGCGCTGCTATATTTCCTTTCTTTCTAGATGGTATGGCTCTGATGTACTCTTGTATGGTGGCTTGCATACATACTCATTTGTGTATGTATTTGATCCCTTCGCCTGCCGATTACGCCGCCCGTACAAGTCCCGTTGAGATGGTAGTGGTTGGGACGGCCGAAAGGTCTACCCTTGAGTGGCTTTTGGGGCCCCACCGTACTATTTCAACCACTACCGCTCATCCAGGCTTGTATTTAGGAGCGTAATTCACCGAGGTAGTTACAATTGGTATCAGAGCCATCCCGACCTTCAGGGTTTCAGCCAAACGGTCGTTGTCAGTCTAGCAAATATTTTGGTAGTTATGTATGCTAGGGAAAAACAAAACGCGAGAGTAGGACTGCTTCCATTTTTCTTCTTACCCACCCACCCACCCTTTTCTGGTAAGGAAGTGTAACGTTTTCAATCCTCTTCTTAAAAGTTCAAAATAGGATTCACGTGTTCTGGGTTTCCGTAGTACCATAGGTTGTGTGTGTGTGTGTGTGTAATCCCTTGTCTATCTGTTGCATCCAAGTTGTTATCTAATCAGCCTTTGGTTATCAACTGTTGGTACATTCCATACCGACAGGCTTTTGCAAACCGACGCAATCTGTCTTACTCTTTGTTTCCGACGCTATCTTGTTTGGGGTGTTCGTTTCCGTAGTTACTAATCTTTAGGTTTCGTCGTAAGTGAGAAGGGGTTAGGATATGTGTTCCACTTGTTCATGTGCGGAGTAATGATCTGAGTGCGGGATGGAGTCGCGACCATACCACTACTCTTATCATTCGCTTTTGTATATTGAATCGGTAGAGTCACTAATCTTGATTCGTTAAGTAATTTTGCGCATCTATTGGTATTTTCATGCCGAAATTTGTGGAAAAATTTTCTTTGATATATTTGTGTACCACACTCCTTTTCAGTCGTGTGCGATATGCTTAATATCTTTTTAGGTGCTTTGAACTTTGTTGATATTTTAATATCATCTCAGTAAATTGTATCCTTTAATCTTGGTTAATTCCATCTTGGTACTATTTTGGATTATTATCATTCTCCATTATAGTACTGACTTGTGTTTTATATCAATCTCAGGATGGCTCCACCACGCCGTTCAGATGAGGATATACCACCAGAACTTGGGGCCGCATTGTCAAACATAGCAAATGCCTTGGCAGCAATGCAGCAGAACCAGCAGCACTTGGAATAAAGCGTCAGGAGAAATGAGTTTGCTCCACTCCCTCCACCTCCCAAGCGAGGAGACATCAAGAGCTTCCTGAAATTCAACCCTCGTCAGTTTGATGTGTCTGATCGCCCACTGGACGCGGATGATTGGCTGCGTGAGATGTCAAGGTTGCTCGAGACTGCTGATGTTCCGGAACAGGAGTGGGTCAAGTGTGCTACTCACCTTCTGAAGGGAGATGCAGCTCTTTGGTGGGAAAATTACTTGAAGGCAAGCTGCACTGGTTTCCAGCCAACTTGGGAAAGGTTCACTGGAGCGTTCAAGGAGCAGTTTCTCTTAGAGATTGTAATGGAAAGGATGAAGGAGGCTTTTCTCAACCTGAAGCAAGGAAATGATAACGTCAACACCTACATCAGGAACTTCATGAATCTCTCTCGTTATGGTGGTGATGAGGTATCTGATGAAAAGAAGAAGCAGAAGAGGTTCAGGCAAGGGCTCAATGCATCGATCAAGTATGCGATTAGTCATGCAAGGCCGGCATCTTTCCTGGAACTACAGCACACAGCCCTGCAAGAGGAGGCAAGCAGGCAAGTGTTCGAGGAGTCCAAGAAACACCACAGGGATGCATCAAGCTCTGCAGTTATGGCAGCTCCTTCTAAGCGGCGTGTCTGGGTTCCTAACACCCCACCGTCGCTCCCGGCTCCACCAAGACCTGCAAGTTACGCGCCAAGGCCACCAAACTTCACCACTGCGGCTCCCAGGGGCTACAACCACCACTACCCTGGAGCGCCTGGCGGAGTACCTAGCTACTCTGCTCCACGTCCAGCTGGTGCCTGCTTCGTGTGTGGAGATCCTGGACATCAAAACTGGAACTGTCCGATGAAGAACAAAGCTCTCCCTCCACCCCCGCCAAGATCTGCAACAAGCTCTCCTTCGGTTCGTGCACCACCACCTCAGGCTCTCAACATCAACACTAAGCCCGGGTCTGCGGTTGTTCGTGCCAACTGCGTCAACGCCTCTCAAGCTGAGCAAGCACCGGGAGTCGTGATGGGTATGCTTTCCGTTAACTCAGTCCCTGCACGAGTTTTGTTCGATTCTGGTGCATCGCATTCTTTTGTTTCTCACAAGTTTGCAAATGAGAATGAGTTAGCAATGGATCCTATCCTTAAGCAGTTAATGGTTCTTTCGCCTGGAGCAAATATGATAGCATCTAAGATCAGTCATGGCAATCTAATTGAGATTGGTGGTTCTTCATTCTCGGCTTCTTTGATTGTTATGGGCAATTCTGACATTGATGTCATCTTGGGCATGGATTGGTTAACGGCAAATGCAGCTGTGATTGATTGTGCTGAACGCTCAGTTTCTCTGAAGATTCCTGAAGGCCATATAGTCTTTTCTCCAAGTCTGAATCCTGCTGTCCAGCTCTTCTCCTTGGCAGCTCTGAATGATGATGTTATGAAAGCTATTCAGAGTGTACCGGTGGTCTGTGAGTTCCCAGATGTCTTTCCTGAAGAGTTGTCGGGTATGCCTCCGGATCGCGAGGTTGAGTTTGTGATTGAGCTTGAACCTGGAACGGCTCCTATCTCCAAGAGGCCTTATAAGATGGGTCCTTCTGAGTTGGCTGAACTCAAACGACAACTTGATGAACAAGAGAAGTTGGGTTTCATTCAACACAGTACTTCTTCTTGGGGTAGCCCAACAATTTTTGTGAAGAAGCGTGACAGAACTGATAGACTTTGTGTTGACTATCGGGCTCTCAATGCTAAAACCATCAAGAACAAATATCCCCTTCCGCGGATTAATGATCTCTTTGACCAGCTAGCTGGAGCTGTGGTATTCTCTAAGCTGGACTTGAGGAGTGGTTATCACCAAATCAAGATTCGCAAGGAAGATGTGCCTAAAACAGCTTTCACCACCCGCTATGGCCTGTATGAGTACACGGTCATGTCTTTCTGTCTCACCAACGCACCTGCTACCTTCTCGAGGCTGATGAACTCCGTTTTCATGGAGTACCTGGATAAGTTTGTCGTGGTCTATCTGGATGACATTCTGGTCTATTCCAAGTCTAAGGAAGAGCATGAAGAACACCTGCGGTGTGTCCTAAACAAGCTTCGTGAGAACCGCTTGTATGCAAAGTTCTCAAAGTGTGAGTTTTGGCTGCCTGAAGTAACCTATCTGGGTCATGTCATCTCTGCCAAGGGCATTGCAGTCAACCCGGAAACTGTGAAGACAATAGTTGAATGGCTTCCTCCTGTTAATGTCAAAGAAGTGCGGAGTTTTCTTGGTTTGGCTAGCTATTGCCGTCGCTTCGTTCAGAACTTCTCGAAGATAGCGAAGCCTCTTACCGATCTCCTCAAGAAAGGCAAGAAATATCTTTGGACTCCTGCCTGTCAAGCAAGCTTTGATACACTCAAAGAGAAGCTCACTTCCACACCAGTCTTGGTTCCTCCGGATACATCCAAGCCTTTCCAGATATTCTGCGACGCCTCTTTGCAAGGATTGGGTGCGGTCCTTATGCAAGAGAAACAAGTTGTTGCTTATGCCTCTCGTCAGTTGAAGACGCATGAGATCAACTATCCCACACATGACCTCGAGCTAGCAGCAGTTGTCTTTGCTTTGAAGCTATGGAGGCACTACTTGCTTGGTAACCGTTGTGAGATCTTTTCTGACCACAAGAGTTTGAAGTATATCTTCACTCAGCCTGATCTCAACCTTCGGCAGAGGAGATGGATCGAAGCAATCAATGACTTTGATGTGACCATCAACTACACTCCGGGCAAAGCAAATGTTATGGCAGATGCGCTTAGCCGAAAAGCTTATGTCAACAACATCATGGTGGAAGAACAACAGCCTCTTTTGTGCGAGGAATTCCGTCAGCTCAACCTGGAAATTGTGGAACAAGGGCATCTCCTGAACCTTCTGGCTACTCCTCTATTGGAAGAAAAGATTCGCTCTCGTCAGCTTGGTGATCCGCACACCAGAAAGCTCATCTCTAAACTTGGGCTTCCGAAGTATGAGTCCTTCCACGTCGATGATCAAGGCACGCTTTTCTTCGACCACCGGATGTTTGTTCCAAACTACCCGGGTATAAGGGAGCAAGTTCTCAAGGAGGCGCATGATTCGGTTCTTTCTATCCATCCTGGCAGCACAAAGATGTACATGGACTTGAAAACACAATACTGGTGGCCTGGGTTGAAACGGTATTGTGCAAAGTATGTCTCAGAATGTGATGTCTGCCGCAGAGTCAAGGCTGTCCATCAGAAACCATTCGGTCTTCTACAGCCATTGAAACCACCGGAATGGAAATGGGAGAAAGTAGAGATGGACTTCATCACTGGGTTTCCTAGATCGCAGAAGGGCAACAATGCAATCTTTGTTGTCATCGACAGGCTTTCTAAAGTGGCTCATTTCTTCCCCGTCAAGGAAACAATTTCTGGAATTCAGTTGGCTGAGCTCTATATCAACAGAATTGTCTCTCTCTATGGGGTTCCGCTTGAGATCAGTTCAGACCGTGGGAGCATCTTCACTTCAAAGTTCTGGGAGAGTTTCCAAAAGGCTTTGGGGACAAAGTTGAACTTCAGCACTGCTTACCACCCTCAGTCGCAAGGACAAGTGGAAAGAATCAATCAGATTCTGGAGGATATGCTTCGTGCTTGCGTCATCTCTTTTGGCATGAAGTGGGAGGAATGTCTTCCTTATGCTGAATTCTCCTACAACAACAGCTTCCAGAAGAGTCTGAAGATGGCACCATTTGAGGCTCTCTATGGTCGCAAGTGCAGAACTCCGATTGGTTGGTCAGGTGCAGGAGAAAGAATCTGGTTTGGCCCTGACATTGTAACTCAAGCAGAGGAGAAGGTGCATATCATTCTTGAGAACCTGAAGATTGCTCAAAGTCGTCAGAAGAGCAACTATGACAGGAAGCACACGGATATGGTATATGCCCCTGGTGATCTCGTCTACCTTCGTGTCACTCCCATGAGAGGTACACACCGCTTCGGTATCAAAGGAAAGTTGGCTCCTAGATACATCGGTCCTTTCAAGATACGTGGTAGAAGAGGAGAAGTTGCTTATGCCCTGGAGCTCCCGGAAAAACTCAAAGTCCATGATGTTTTCCACATCTCTCAGCTCAAGAAGTGCTTCAAAGATCCTGGCAGGACCGTGGATCATGAGCTAATCGACCTCCAAGAAGACTTGTCTTATCAAGAACACCCCACCAAAATCCTTGAGACCGCAGAACGAAGGACTCGCAACAAGTCCATCAAGTTCTGCAAGGTGCAGTGGTCACACCATTCTGTTGATGAAGCCACATGGGAGCGTGAAGATGAACTCCGTGCCAACCATCCTTCTCTCTTTGTGTCTTCTTCTTCTTCCTAGAATCTCGGGGCGAGATTCCTGTTTAGTGGGGGAGAGTTGTAGCATCCCAGTTGTCTAACACCTGTAATGCTACTTGTTATAATAATAAAAGGGCCACTTCCAACATATAATTGTTGCATCATCATCATATCATGCTCATGTCATCATGTCACCTTGCTTTTGAACATCATATAAAACCCTTTTTGTTTGGTTCTTATCTCATGTGCATTATTAATTGTAGTTGCCTCTTGATATTGTATTTGGTTCTTGATATATTGCTAAATGCCCAAGTTGATGTGGGGGCATATCTCTTCTTAACTCCATCACCTTTCTTTCACCACCTTATAATTCCACCATCCAATTAATATGAGCTTGGCATTTTATTTGAGTTATCTCTAGCTCATGTTGGTTGGTTGGATTCCACCCATAATCTTTTGCTTGGCCTTTGCCCATATTTTGGGAATGCAAGGAATAATGCCACATGAATTAATGTTGTTTTCACAATATAACTACATGGCAATTATTGTTTGCATGGGCCATGCAAGTGCCACCTTTTTCTTGACTTTGGAATGTTATTTGGCTTTGTTTGCATGGATCATCTCTCCTTTGTTTAAACCTTGTTTTGGGCTTGTAGTTTTCTTCACCATATCATCTACCTCTATCCCCTATAGCTAAACCCTCATCACCATGCTCCATGCATACACATGTGATCATGTGAGAGCATAAGCTTAAACCCCATCCTTCTCCCTACCTCTTTTCTTTGATCTTGCTTGTTCTTTGTATGGAGCATGCATGATTCAAATCTCTAGCTCTATCTTTTCCTTTTGGCTTGTTCTTGGCAAAAGCAAAACCAAACCTTTCTCTCTTCTCTCCTCTCTTTTCCACCCTCTCTAAACCAACCCTAAGCCACCCCATCCCCCCAATCTAGCTAAACCCAAACCCCATCTATCTACCCTCCTAAATAACCCTAGCTAACATGCTCTTATCCACCCCTCCAAAACCTAAACCTAGGCCGAGCCATGCCCCCTCTCTCTCATACCCTAGCTCCATCCCGACCCTAGCCCGAGCCACCTCTCTCTTTGCATGGTGTGCCCCCACCCGAACCTGACCTGCCCTGCCCCACCTGGAAGCCTCCCCTACCTGCCCTGCCCTGCCCTGGCCGTACCGAGCACGTGAGGAGCTGGGGAAAAGGTGGCCGAGGCCATCCTTATCGCCAGCTACCCCACACGGCAACCACGGCACCCTCTCCCCCTCTGGACTTATCTACCCCCCTCTCTCAACCTCCCCTGCCCCCCAGATCCATCCCAGAGGCCTCGCCTCCCCTCTTCCCTCACCCTCGCCACCGTCTACCTCTGAGCGCCGGCCACCGTCGGGTTCCGTTCGTCGTCATCGATCCAGGAGGCGCAGGCGGGAGAGAGCGTGTCGGCGTGGTCGCGTAGGACGTCCGCATCGCCCCCGTACCCAGCCGCGAGGAGGAGACGCCCCCCAGTAGCCTGCACGTCGATGTCGCCGCGGAACCCTAGCACAGGCCAGCGTCTTCCTCGACGCCGATCAAGCGCGCCCCTTCCCGAACCATCTGCACCAGCACACCCGCGGTGAGCACCCCTGCCTCCCAGACATCCTCCCGTTCCCAGTCGCTTCCTGGACGCGGCGGTCTTTACGTCGAGCAACCTCCGCACGCCAGAGTTCGCGAGCGTCTGCAGCTAACCCTTGCCGCGTCCGCTTTACCTAGGCCACGCGCGCCCTCCCGTCACCTAGCCCAGCCTACCGCAGTGGCTCCGGCCCTCTGCGCGAGCCAGCGGTCCCGCGTTCGAGCCCCCACCGCGCCGCGCGCGTCGCGCGAGCGTCTGTTGCGTGCGCTGTCGGGTTCAGAGGAAGAAAAACAGTGCGCCAGGATCACTTTGCAAACCCCCCCCCCCTTTTTGTTTTTGCCAACCCGCGGTCCAGCCAGGCCCACTGTGGGTGTCTTTGGCGTTTTTACAAAAAAGGCTCACGGGGATTCTGTGAATCAACCCGAGGACCCCCTTCCTCTCAGCCGCTGGCGTATGGGACCGCAAGTCCCTGGCCCCCACCTGTAAGCGTCTGTGGGTATGTTAGTCTGGGTGTAGAAAGTTTTCCTGAGTCTGTTTTAAATCAAATCTTTTCCTAATTATTTCAAATTCAAATTCAAATCAGATTTTAAATAACTTTTCAATTACAAATCCAAATAATGCAAATGATATATGTTTTGAGTTCAGAAAAATGTGAGGATTTCAAATATGCTATTTAAATTACCTTTTGAACATTATAAATTCCAAGTTGAGCTAAATTACCACAAATGCCACTGGAACTTAAATAATTAATAACTTTTGATTTATAATTCCAAATTTAGCAAATGATATGTCTAAAATGATCAGCTCGACGAGACCTTTCTGTTTATGCTATCCATGACTTCAATTGCAGCACGCATCATATAAAAATATAGTGTACAGCAACTGTTATGGCAACAAATGTGATCCAAAACCCCATTAAAATGTTATTACTTGACTTCCACACCTCACCATGCCATGCTACTTATTGCCATGTAAATTGTGCATCATTCATCATGGCATGATTGCTTGCTTGACGCATCTTGTTCATATGCTTGTGCTCTATATTCATGTTGGCCTTGTTTGTTTGGTTTTTCTCGGATAGACGCTGAGCAGGGGATATATCAAGAGAACCAGGAGCACTACCCAGATCCGTCCCTCGCTTCAACTGAGTTGCCAGGCAAGCACTTCCACCTGCTTGCATACATACAGTACCTATTGCCTCTATCTTATTCTTGCATCATTGAGTCGCGATTGCATTAAATTGAATCCCAAGTATGCATAGCCTTTACTTTTAAAACCCACTAAGCTTGTTCCTCCATCCCATGAGCCATTACTGCAGGAGTTGTTTGAGCCATGCGAGTCGTAGAACAGCATGTGTAGGGTATGTGAGAGTCTGATGGCTAACGAGGTACCTAAACAACTTAACCTGAGTAGTAATGGGATAACTAATGAAAGTGGCACCGGTGAGCAACATCTGCTATTTGGTTTTTCCTGCTCACTTGTGTCCCGTAAGACCCCGAGTACTTGATTCCTGTTCCTTGATTTATCGCGCTATCCACATCCGGGAGGTATATGGGACCCCCCTGAGCCAGAGCTTGATTCCGTCTTATTTCTTGGGGCCACAAACTAGTTTGAGGTTTTATTTACTATCCTGTACTTATGCCATGCTACTGTTTATTTACGTTTGTGCGAGGAGCACACTGTACTGTTTAGGTAAGCGGAATGTTTTCGCGGTATCGACAGTCCCCGATTGGGGATCTGCTGTCGTTTACAGCCATTGACGCAAACCTGGAGTCCGTCTCGGAACTAGCCTACTCCGTTGCGGGTGTACTCCAAGGGGTGGCCCCCTGAAATATTTCTGAATCCTGTGATTGTTCAGTCGTGAAAGCCTCGTTGGGTTTTGATTTGGTTTTTCCGAGGTTGATCGAACGTGTGTTGCTATTGGTGCACCCCGGCCGGGTAAAACTTTCTGAAAGCCGTGTCCGCGGTTATGGACGACTTGGAGCACAGTTTCTCGATCATAGACAAGCATAACTAAAGTACCGCTTTAATCTGACTAAGCAATTTGACTAGTAAATAGTGCAACACTCATGGAATGGTTAATAAAATTGCCAACGTATGGGGGGGTTGTTCGTCCGCTTCCTCGTTGGTAAGCGAGGAGGAGGATGGATCTGATGAGATTACCATTATAACTGTTGTTCTTAATTCACGGACATCCGTCTATCATTGGTTAGGCGGATGGTTAGCGTTTATCTGTAGAACTGCTAGGGTTTATCTTTTTGCTGCAATTGCGTCACCCCAGGTTGTGTCCCCTTTAGAGGCATTAAGACTTGCTGAGTACCCTTAGGGTCTCACACGATAAATTATTGGTTCAGATGAACAGGTACCCTCACAGGACGGATACTGGGTGGAAGAAGCCGATGATGTGGGCAACGATCGTTCGGTGTAGAGATTCCGGGAACGGGGATCCGTGAGATCTGTGGTTGGGATGTGCTTATTTCTATGGCATCTTATGCCGATTTGCTTCTTAGCCGTACTCGGACTTGTTTGCCGCTTCCGAATGATACTCTGATGTGTGTTGTATGAGGAAGTATCCTAAAATATTAGATCTATCTAGGTCATTTGAATCTTGCCGTATGGCGCTGCTATATTTCCTTTCTTTCTAGATGGTATGGCTCTGATGTACTCTTGTATGGTGGCTTGCATACATACTCATTTGTGTATGTATTTGATCCCTTCGCCTGCCGATTACGCCGCCCGTACAAGTCCCGTTGAGATGGTAGTGGTTGGGACGGCCGAAAGGTCTACCCGTGAGTGGCTTTTGGGGCCCCACCGTACTATATCAACTACTACCGCTCATCCAGGCTTGTATCTAGGAGCGTAATTCACCGAGGTAGTTACATCCTCTCTCTCACTCACACCTCCTCGTGAAGGATCTCTCTCCCCCTCTAGTATTTATCCCCCATGGTCTCGGACTAGCGAGATACATGTTCCTGGTGGCTATTTGGCAAGAAAGAGTTGTGCTTCAGCTGCATCGCTGGAGTGAGGAGGCGGAGGTTGCTCGGTGCCTCGAACGTGTGTGCGAGCACGGATGCACTGCTAAGTTGCGGTGCTATGGACTTCCTCTCGATCTTGAGATCGGCAAGAGATCGTCTACATCAACCACGAGTTTGACTCATTAAGCTTTGTCGGTCTTCAAGGGTATGTTCTCTACGGATATATGTCCGCCCATTGTTTGTGTCTAGTAGATAGATCTTGGTACATAGTTGTTCCCATCGTAGGAATTTTTTGTTTTCTATGCTGCGAACCCTACATCCAGCGCTACGCCAATTCCTTGTGCATAAAGGAATTGTTTTCTGCATTGTCGACAAAACATCTGATTCTATCAAGTTTTCTCATGCGGGAATCAAAATTCCTGAGCACAAGTGGATCGATATTCAAGATCTTGTCAAGATCAAAGGGGACTGGAAGAGGGATGGAATGGCTAGTCTCGTGGCTAGAATCATCAATCCGTCGTACACCAAAATGAAGGAAGATTTCCCTAGATATAGGCACGATTTTTGGGTGGAGACGCTGTTGTCTGATATAAACCTGAAGTATGCAGCCATAGATGCTTACGTGACCTACCAGATGTATGCTCAGATCCATGATACGTCGGAAACGTATCTGTAATTTTTTATGCTCCATGCTTGTTTAGTATCTACTTTGCTTTTCTTGTCTACACTTTGAGGTGCTTTTTACATGTTTTCTGGTACTAACCTATTAACAAGTTGCCATAGTGCCAATTGCCTATTTTCTTCTATTTTTGGTTTCAGAAAAGTTACTAAGAAATATTCTCGAAATTAGACAGGACAAACGTCAAAGTCAATTACTTTCCGTGGGGAACAATATGTCCAGAGGGGTGACGAGGAAGCGTGCTAGGGAGGCCAAACCCCCTAGGCGCGGCCAGGGGTGGGCCCGCACCTGGGTATGGTTTGACCCCCTAGTCGCCTCCTCGGCCTCCCCCTTCGCCTATAAGAATCCTCCGATGCAGAAACCCTAAGCACCTGATCAAATTTCCATGAAACCGTTTGTAGCCGCCGCTGTCACATCCCAAGATTTTCCAAATCTTGTAATGTGAAAATAAATTAATAAAATAAAACTTTGTTTGAATTTCAGAGCCAGAAGAAACTTTTTGAATGCAATTGGAACTTCAAACCCATTTGAATTTAATAAAAACAAAAGGGATTTAAAAAGATAAACATTTAATAAAAGGAAAATAAAAACATTTGGAAATACTATTTTGAAACAATTAAATGAAAAGATTTGTTTTCAAATGAAATAGAAGTTTTACAAATAAGGATTATTTTATAAAGCCAAAATTAAAACCTTGGCCAAGCTTTGGGAATTAAAACATTTAATTTTAAAATAAAATTAGCAAAGGTTTATTTAAATAAATTAATAAGTATTTAATATCCAACTTTGTCTAAATAAAAAGTTTTACCAATTTAATTGAAACATCAAAACTTATTAAAATTTATTTAAAATAAGTTTGCCAAATATTTTATACTCTCTAATAAAACCTACTAAAGTGTTTTAGTTTTATTTTAGTTTTCAAAATAAAGATTTTAATAAAACAAATCCTATTGAATTAAATAAATAAAAATCTATCCATTTAATTGTTATTGGACCTTAAAATAAAATGGTATTTTATTTCAAAAAAAGTTTCCAAGTATCCCTTATTTCCAAATAAAACCTACTGATTTGGTTTTGAAAATATTTGGATATAAAATGGAGATTTTATTAAAGGAACCAAACCCTATTTTATTAATAAACCATGGTCGATTTTTATTTAATTAATAAATGGAACCTAAAAAGATTTAAAATATTATTTTATTTTGGAAGTTGGTTTATGCTACTAAACAGAACCAAAAACTCATTACAAGTTTGAATTGTTTGAATGGTTTGCATTGTTGATTGAATCATTTATTTGAATATCAAATCAGAAAATAGAAATAGAAAAGAATAAAACAAACAGGCAGAAAAAAAATATGGAAAAGGACAGACCCAACTGAGCCAGCCCAACAGCCCACTTAGCCCAGTTCTCTCCTCCCCGCAGAAAACGATTCGAACCAATTCCCTTACCCACACAAAGTATGACTGGTGGACCCTTCGCTCACTTCTTTCCCCACTGACTACTGGACCCATTTTCCCTGTTCATCCTCCCCACTTACACGACCCGTTCTTCCTCCCCTCGCCACCGTTGCTGCCATTGATTCTTCGATTGATTACGCCTTATTGCAGCATTAATCTCTCGCCGCGAGCACACTGTCTTAATCGCCCACGCTCTCTCCTCCATTCCCCTCTGTCGCCACTCCTTCTCCGCCCCGAGGCTGCCACAATTCGACCCAGCTCTTCCTCTGTCTCCGACGACTTCCATTGCCAATTCCGGCGACTCAACGCCGCCCCTTGTCTCGTTAACCACGCACACACACTCCCCATTCCCTGGCGCTTCTATTCGTGCTCTCCGTTCAACCGCGGGCCCCCCCAGAACGCCGTCTTCGACAAGCTCTAATCGCCGCCGTGTCTGTCTTCTTCTCCGGCGAGCTCCCCAGGTAGAAACCGACCGCCCCTCTGCTTCTCGATCATGCTAGCATCTTCGCCTTGATCTTGCGCACCTAATCCTGCCCTCCATTTGGCTTCTCGTGATCGACAGCGTCGCCTCCGACCACAACCAGGACCACCTGACGCAGTTTGCAACTCCGACGAGGAATTGCTGCAACCCTAGTGCGCCCCTTGACCAACCGCGAGTACCTTGAGCTTCTCCGTGTTCTCCTGAGCCTGGTGAGCATCTCCTTACACTTCCCTGCTTCCTGCATCGCCAGCGCCGCCGCCAACTGGCCGCTCTGCCGCCCGCCGACAATATCTCGCCGCCAGTTCCTGGCAAACACGCTGTAGCCGTAGGATGTGTTTTGACTGGCTAGGATTAGATCCCCTCGAAAGGGTACGCGACCATCTGAGCCGCACATGCTCCTTTTAATCCTGTGGCCTGTATCACGCGATCCACACGAAACGGTATCACCCAATCAAAAACTGCCACGTGGACTGGATTCGTTTTAAAACAGAATTTTGGATCTGATTAGAATACAAATTTGTAATTGGTGTAACTTTCAAACCACACGTCCAAAAATTACAAATTTTATGTCGTTGGATTCAGGAGAACAAGCCCTAGCCAACTGTGGCCTTAGTTTAGAAAATAGTATATGTTAGTTTGCTTGATTTGGCAGATTCTTTTGTGAGCTTGTTTAGAGTATAAAAATTGTTTAAATTTGGTTTTAAGGTTAAAACTTTTGCAAAATGGTTTGTTGTGACCTTACTGACCCTAGGAACCAACCCTTGGTGTTAAAAATGATTTTGGTAAAATGTAGATTGGATTACTTGACTTAGCCATTTTCTAGCCAAATAAAAAGAATGGTTTTTGTTATAAAAATGCTTATGGAAAGAAAACCTTAAGAAAATGGTTTGATCAAACCCACTGACCCAAAACACCAAGTTTTGCAAATTAGCAACTCATTTGGTGAACAACTTAATAGTTTTGCCTTGATAAAAACATTTTTCACCACATGAAATGATGAATGGATTTAAAAATGGTTTTGGGCAAAACCCTCTAACTAATGACTTTGCCACTTTGGTAAATGACCAATTTGGAACTTACAAAGTTTAGAAACCCAATAGAGGCCCTCTTTGCAAAATAAAACTATCTTGTGCATGCTCACATGCATGACTTAGATTCCATTACCTTGTGTGTGTGAAGAATTGTTTGTTTGACTTTGGTTTGGAATGTGAATTGAATTTGTGTTTGCTTGATTGATTTGTAGTGAAGTGTGAGACTAGAAAGATCAAGGAGTGAACCACCATTCTCTACCAAAAAGGCAAGTGATGCTTCATACATTTTGTCCCATTACTTTCTCTATGCATTAGTGATTTTGCTAAGTAAACTTGCATGGATTTTGCTAAGTATAGACCTTACTATAGGAAAACCTAGTAGATGAATCCTTAGTAGGATTTCCTAAGTTAAGTTTCCTATTACTACCAAGCTTAGCCTAGCTAATAGAAAACATGGGTGGAAAATATATTCACACTATGAAAAAATATTCTAAGTCTGAGGACTTATGTTTTGTTTAATAAAACAACTAAGTTAATGAATCACCTGGGTGGAATGGAAGGATTGGGATATGTTGAGTGGTTACACAAGGCCAGGGGACTGGTGAACCTTGTGTATCTCACTTGTGGATGGCCACCCAGGAACAAAGGGATTTGAGATGTCAAATGTTGAGAAGCTTCAAGTGCAACCACTTGGCAATATGGGCTCTGCCATGATCATATAGGTTGCAAGAACTTAGCCATATGGACAGTGGGTGGTAGTGTTTGATAGGTTGGAGCGCGTCCATTTTGGTCTAAGGGAAAGCTTCTGAAAGATCTTGTCTTGGGAAACCAAGTCTTGTGGGGAAAGTGCACCACCTCTGCAGAGTGTAAAACCTAAGTACTTAGCCATGTCCCTGGTAAAGGACAATTTGAGCACCAAGACATGGAAGCAATCAAGAATCTCATCATTCAAATTCTAAAGTTAAAACTTGTGGATTGAACAAGGGTTGTTTGAATTCTTCAATCATTGATGGAGAGATGGCTTGGTACAAGGATCTTGAAATCTTTGATTGAGGAAATGATTTGTCAAGCAAAAACTTAGTATTTTCAAAATGATAAGAAAAATCTATTTTGAGCAATGCAAGCCTCAACTCCACTTAGCCAAATGCATATAGATGATAGACTCCACTATACTACCATAGTATCACTTGCCAATACAATTCAAATGTATTGACCCTTTGTGGCTGTAACTTGTATGTTGCAGGTTTGTTTGATTTTAGTGAAGATTGATTGTTTAGGATTACAAAGTCTACAACCAACATCTGCCTGTGGCAATTTGAAGATGAAGGACCCATGACTATATTTATTCTGCTGCAATGTAATATAATAGCCAAATGAGCTATGTATGATGTAATAAAATTATGTTATTCCTGGTTATAAAGTTATATTATGACCTTTGTTTCTTGATATTACATCTTAACTGTGGATGCTAGATATTGATCCAGGGACTAGAATTGTAAAACACAGGAGGAATCTACCTTATTAGGTTGAGGTCCCTACAGATGGTATCAGAGCATTGTGTTGCCTGTAGGATTTGTAAACCTAGGATTGGACAAAAACCCTTAGAAAAATAGGAGTTGTATTTGTGCAAAAACTTATTTACAAAAACACTTGTAAACTCTTTCCTCAACCATTTTGGTTTCAACTCTACATCTCTTCTATTTCAAACTTGATGGAAAAACCTACCCATGGCAAAAGACTACACCATATGCAAAGGACTTCTTCAACTTCTTCAACTCTAATGACTTCAACATTTTCAACTCTAATGACTTCAACATCTTCAGCATGTTCACCAAGGACTTCCAACTTGGATACCACTAAGGACTACAAGTGAAACAAGGAAATCTTACTCAAGATTTAGAGACTAAGGGAATGCAAAATAAGAAGGAACCATCAATAACTTTGAAGTATTGTGACCAAGAGTTTTTCTCAAAGAAACCATGATCTCATACAAGAAGAATCAAGAAGGAAGGAAAGACCACAAGTGAAGCATATAGATGGACCACCATAATTTAGTTAAGTCAAAACCACCAACTTATGTGGTGTAACAAAAATATTTTGTTGCCTAAGTACGTGCTTGAACTTGTTTGAGTGAAATGATTGTTGTGATTGCATGCACATTGTTTGTGTGAATTGTGATGTGTGTGATTAGAAATAATTCCTTAGAAATATCTTGCCTATTCTAATCTCCCTTCAACCCAAACAGATGACTACTCCAAGAAACTCCAACATCAAGGTTGATGACAACAACAACAACCAAGAGGACAGCATGAGAGAGCTTATAGCAACCCAAAACCAGTTGAGCCAAGAGACAACTCAGCTTTTAGCCAAAAACAATGGATTAGACCCAGCCATACAAAGGATTTTGAAACTTCAATCCCAATTGTTGCAAGGACTCATTACTCAAATGATCAACATGGGAGAAAACTTTTCCCAAAGAGCTAATGACAACAAGGATGACAAAGATGTTATTCTAGAAGGAACCCAAGCTATCAATATTTGTGGAGACAAGGATCATGCATCCAAGAAGCATGAAGATCAATGCCCCAAGAAGAGAGAAAGATCTCCCACCTATGAAGAACATGAACTAGAAGAACTCCTAGCTTTGGAGAGACCCAAGAAGAAGAAGAAATTCCCCAACACTAGCAAGAAGGATATTACACAAGTGCAATGTTTCAAATGCAAAGAGATGGGACACTATGCCAGTGAATGCCCAGAAAAGAAGAAGAGACAAGAATACAAACAAAAGCTAGTGAAACCCAAGATAAGGAAGGATTTTAGCCAAGTGATGTGCAAACACTGCAAAGAGTCAGGACATTATGCAAACTACTGTCCAGGAAAGATGAAGCATAAGATAAACCAGCCTATGAGGGATCTCAGCCTTGTCACATGTTTCAAATGCAAGGAACTAGGCCACTATGCAAACAATTGTCCAGAAAGGATGGAGAACAAGTTAAACAAGTCTATGAAGGATCTCAACCTTGGCCCATGAGTCAAGTAAAGAAACCAAGGACAGATGCAACTGTTTGCTTAGAGAGATTTTTCCCAGAATCCCAAGAAGGACAATATGTAATTTTTGTTTGAAAATTTTTAAGGGTGGTAGTACCCTAGTTGTTTTGAACTTGCTTGTAACCCCAGCCTTCCCAAATCTCGGGACGAGATTTATTTTAAGGGTGGTAGCCTGTCACATCCCAAGATTTTCCAAATCTTGTAATGTGAAAATAAATTAATAAAATAAAACTTTGTTTGAATTTCAGAGCCAGAAGAAACTTTTTGAATGCAATTGGAACTTCAAACCCATTTGAATTTTATAAAAACTAAAGGGATTTAAAAAGATAAACATTTAATAAAAGGAAAATAAAAACATTTGGAAATACTATTTTGAAATAATTAAATGAAAAGATTTGTTTTCAAATGAAATAGAAGTTTTACAAATAAGGATTATTTTATAAAGCCAAAATTAAAACCTTGGCCAAGCTTTGGGAATTAAAACATTTAATTTTAAAATAAAATTAGCAAAGGTTTATTTAAATAAATTAATAAGGATTTAATATCCAACTTTGTCTAAATAAAAAGTT
Organism: Avena atlantica; assembly: GCA_910589765.1. Taxonomy (NCBI): domain Eukaryota; kingdom Viridiplantae; phylum Streptophyta; class Magnoliopsida; order Poales; family Poaceae; genus Avena; species Avena atlantica. Next base: position 347,282,728 of record OU342738.1, on the reverse strand, counting down.
TTACCAATTTAATTGAAACATCAAAACTTATTAAAATTTATTTAAAATAAGTTTGCCAAATATTTTATACTCTCTAATAAAACCTACTAAAGTGTTTTAGTTTTATTTTAGTTTTCAAAATAAAGATTTTAATAAAACAAATCCTATTGAATTAAATAAATAAAAATCTATCCATTTAATTGTTATTGGACCTTAAAATAAAATGGTATTTTATTTCAAAAAAGTTTCCAAGTATTCCTTATTTCCAAATAAAACCTAATGATTTGGTTTTGAAAATATTTGGATTTAAAATGGAGATTTTATTAAAGGAACCAAACCCTATTTTATTAATAAACCATGGTCCATTTTTATTTAATTAATAAATGGAACCTAAAAAGATTTAAAATATTATTTTATTTTGGAAGTTGGTTTATGCTACTAAACAGAACCAAAAACTCATTACAAGTTTGAATTGTTTGAATGGTTTGCATTGTTGATTGAATCATTTATTTGAATATCAAATCAGAAAATAGAAATAGAAAAGAATAAAACAAACAGGCAGAAAAAAAATATGGAAAACGACAGACCCAACTGAGCCAGCCCAACAGCCCACTTAGCCCAGTTCTCTCCTCCCCGCAGAAAACGATTCGAACCAATTCCCTTACCCACACAAAGTATGACTGGTGGACCCTTCGCTCACTTCTTTCCCCACTGACTACTGGACCCATTTTCCCTGTTCATCCTCCCCACTTCCACGACCCGTTCTTCCTCCCCTCGCCACCGTTGCTGCCATTGATTCTTCGATTGATTACGCCTTATTGCAGCATTAATCTCTCGCCGCGAGCACACTGTCTTAATCGCCCACGCTCTCTCCTCCATTCCCCTCTGTCGCCACTCCTTCTCCGCCCCGAGGCTGCCACAATTCGACCCAGCTCTTCCTCTGTCTCCGACGACTTCCATTGCCAATTCCGGCGACTAAACGCCGCCCCTTGTCTCGTTAACCACGCACACACACTCCCCATTCCCTGGCGCTTCTGTTCGTGCTCTCCGTTCAACCACGGGCCCCCCAGAACGCCGTCTTCGACAAGCTCTAATCGCCGCCGCGTCTGTCTTCTTCTCCGGCGAGCTCCCTAGGTAGAAACCGACTGCCCCTCTGCTTCTCGATCATGCTAGCATCTTCGCCTTGATCTTGCGCACCTAATCCTGCCCTCCGTTTGGCTTCTCGTGATCGACAGCGTCGCCTCCGACCACAACCAGGACCACCTGACGCAGTTCGCAACTCCGACGAGGAATTCCTGCAACCCTAGTGCGCCCCTTGACCAACCGCGAGTACCTTGAGCTTCTCCGTGTTCTCCTGAGCCTGGTGAGCATCTCCTTACACTTCCCTGCTTCATGCATCGCCAGCGCCGCCGCCAACTGGCCGCCCGCCGGCAATATCTCGCCGCCAGTTCCTGGCAAACACGCTGTAGCCGTAGGATGTGTTTTGACTGGCTAGGATTAGATCCCCTCGAAAGGGTACGCGACCATCTGAGCCGCACACGCTCCTTTTAATCTTGTGGCCTGTATCACGCGATACACACGAAACGGTATCACCCAATCAAAAACTGCCACGTGGACTGGATTCGTTTTAAAACAGAATTTTGGATCTGATTAGAATACAAATTTGTAATTGGTGTAACTTTCAAACCACACGTCCAAAAATTACAAATTTTATGTCGTTGGATTCAGGAGAACAAGCCCTAGCCAACTGTGGCCTTAGTTTAGAAAATAGTATATGTTAGTTTGCTTGATTTGGCAGATTCTTTTGTGAGCTTGTTTAGAGTATAAAAATTGTTTAAATTTGGTTTTAAGGTTAAAACTTTTGCAAAATGGTTTGTTGTGACCTTACTGACCCTAGGAACCAACCCTTGGTGTTAAAAATGATTTTGGTAAAATGTAGATTGGATTACTTGACTTAGCCATTTTCTAGCCAAATAAAAAGAATGGTTTTTGTTATAAAAATGCTTATGGAAAGAAAACCTTAAGAAAATGGTTTGATCAAACCCACTGACCCAAAACACCAAGTTTTGCAAATTAGCAACTCATTTGGTGAACAACTTAATAGTTTTGCCTTGATAAAAACATTTTTCACCACATGAAATGATGAATGGATTTAAAAATGGTTTTGGGCAAAACCCTCTAACTAATGACTTTGCCACTTTGCTAAATGACCAATTTGGAACTTACAAAGTTTAGAAACCCAATAGAGGCCCTCTTTGCAAAATAAAACTATCTTGTGCATGCTCACATGCATGACTTAGATTCCATTACCTTGTGTGTGTGAAGAATTGTTTGTTTGACTTTGGTTTGGAATGTGAATTGAATTTGTGTTTGCTTGATTGATTTGTAGTGAAGTGTGAGACTAGAAAGATCAAGGAGTGAACCACCATTCTCTACCAAAAAGGCAAGTGATGCTTCATACATTTTGTCCCATTACTTTCTCTATGCATTAGTGATTTTGCTAAGTAAACTTGCATGGATTTTGCTAAGTATAGACCTTACTATAGGAAAACCTAGTAGATGAATCCTTAGTAGGATTTCCTAAGTTAAGTTTCCTATTACTACCAAGCTTAGCCTAGCTAATAGAAAACATGGGTGGAAAATATATTCACACTATGAAAAAATATTCTAAGTCTGAGGACTTATGTTTTGTTTAATAAAACAACTAAGTTAATGAATCACCTGGGTGGAATGGAAGGATTGGGATATGTTGAGTGGTTACACAAGGCCAGGGGACTGGTGAACCTTGTGTATCTCACTTGTGGATGGCCACCCAGGAACAAAGGGATTTGAGATGTCAAATGTTGAGAAGCTTCAAGTGCAACCACTTGGCAATATGGGCTCTGCCATGATCATATAGGTTGCAAGAACTTAGCCATATGGACAGTGGGTGGTAGTGTTTGATAGGTTGGAGCGCGTCCATTTTGGTCTAAGGGAAAGCTTCTGAAAGATCTTGTCTTGGGAAACCAAGTCTTGTGGGGAAAGTGCACCACCTCTGCAGAGTGTAAAACCTAAGTACTTAGCCATGTCCCTGGTAAAGGACAATTTGAGCATCAAGACATGGAAGCAATCAAGAATCTCATCATTCAAATTCTAAAGTTAAAACTTGTGGATTGAACAAGGGTTGTTTGAATTCTTCAATCATTGATGGAGAGATGGCTTGGTACAAGGATCTTGAAATCTTTGATTGAGGAAATGATTTGTCAAGCAAAAACTTAGTATTTTCAAAATGATAAGAAAAATCTATTTTGAGCAATGCAAGCCTCAACTCCACTTAGCCAAATGCATATAGATGATAGACTCCACTATACTACCATAGTATCACTTGCCAATACAATTCAAATGTATTGACCCTTTGTGGCTGTAACTTGTATGTTGCAGGTTTTTTGATTTTAGTGAAGATTGATTGTTTAGGATTACAAAGTCTACAACCAACATCTGCCTGTGGCAATTTGAAGATGAAGGACCCATGACTATATTTATTCCGCTGCAATGTAATGTAATAGCCAAATGAGCTATGTATGATGTAATAAAATTATGTTATTCCTGGTTATAAAGTTATATTATGACCTTTGTTTCTTGATATTACATCTTAACTGTGGATTGTAGCTATTGATCCAGGGACTAGCATTGTAAAACACAGGAGGAATCTACCTTATTAGGTTGAGGCCCCTACAGCCGCCACCATCGTCCCTAGACCGGGGGGATCTGAAGTTCTTCCTGGCACCCTGCCAGAGGGGAGATCATCCCGGAGGCCTTCTCTCCGGTATGATGCTGAGTAGTTCCACCTTGGACTATGGGTCCATGTAGTATCTAGATGGTTGTATCTCCTCCTTTGTGCTTTCATGTATAGATCTTGTGAGCTCCGTTCATGATCAAGATCTAATCTATTTGTAATCATGCATGTTGTGTTTGTGGGGATCCGATGGATATTGAGATTATTATGCTGGTTTGATTAATGGTTTTGTATTTATGATTCTATCATGTCTGTGTTGTTTTGTGATCTTGCATGCTCTCCGTTGTTAGTAGCTATCTTGGCCAATTAGTTGCTAGTGACTCCAAGAGGGGGTAGTTATGCTCGATAGTGGGTTCATGCCTCTAGTTTCCAAGGGAAGTGACAGAAATATCTTCGGTTGTAGATGTGTTGTTGCCACTAGGGAGAAAACAACGGTCTCTTGTTCATGGAGCATGTGTACTGTTTACCTTACACACTTTGCTTAAAGTAGTTGTTTGTTGCTTGCAACTTAATACTGGAGGGGGTTCGGATGATAACCTGAAGGTGGACTTCTAGTCATAGATGCATTTGGATGGCGGTCTATGTATCTTGTTGTATTGCCCAATCGAATCTCATAGGATCTTTCTAACTAGTAATTGCATTGTTACGCCTTGCTCAGTTCCTGTCAATTGCCCTGCTGTAATTTGTTTACCCTTCATGCCATGTTGTTTATCTAAGGAGAGAACCTCTAGTGAACTATGGACCCCGGTCCAATCTTTACCATTGATACAACTTCCACTGTTACTTGTTTACTTGTTGCAAATCATTACCTTACACACCATACGTTTAATCCTTTGTTACAGCAAACCAGTGAGCTTGAAAACCTCACTGATTCGTTGGGGCAAAGTCTTGAGTTTGTGGTGTGCAGGTATCCGTGTTGCTTGCAACACCTGTGTGACGTTTCCTTCCTCCTACTGGTTCGATAACCTCAGTTTCTTAACTAAGGGAAAACTTGCTGTTGTGCTGCTTCACACCTTGCTCTTGGGGTTTCCCGACGAAGCGCTCCCACTTGGACTAGCGCTGCATCAATAAATTTCTTTCAAACTTTCCTCGTGTTTTGCCCCAATTGCAAGAAGGAAGACAAGCAAAGGGGAGGAATTTGTCGGAAATGCAGAATAGCTTAGCGTGATGCTAAAACTGCAAAGAGAGAGGCTGCAGCTGAAGCCTCAAAGATAGAGGCTGCAGCTGATGCCGCAAACAGAGAGCCTGCAGCTGAAGATAGGTAATCCAAGGCCCCTTCTAGGTGGGATGAACTTTCATATCGTCAGCGGTGGGAGGCCAATAACACAAGCGACAGATGGAATGATGGCCGTTGGTCTCCTAGGAAAGATGGCAAGCGCATCAAGTGGTGATGAGGAGTCAATTAAATTTTACTACTTTCAGTTATGTTTCTGTATATGTCTGGTAGCTTGTCAAGAACTTCTATTGGTCATGTGGAATTATTAGTGTATGAACCATATTTAATATGTATGGGAATCATCGTGACTTATTGTGTAATTATATACCTGTGTCTGCGTCACGGTACGTAATGATGATAGCATGCATTCTATCTTGCCATGTTGTTTTGAAAAATTTAAAAATTTCACCCTCAAACTCAAAAACAGGATTTGATTTGTGAAGAAAGTACATCCACTACAATTTGAATCCTTCTAGATGCATGCTTGTGTGGTCGTACATCACATTTGGACCCTGTTTTGACTAAACCTTGTAGATTTCATAATAAAATTAGAAATTTTCAAATTCTTGTGAAACCTTGAAACTTGGTCACTGTGTGGCAAATACTTTGCAAGAAAAATGTCAAACATGGAAAAAATGCCCCCTAGCGGTCCACTATCAAATGTGGGATAGTTAGGTTAATCATCATGTTCGACTACTCGATACAGCCACTTGATGTCTACTCACTTCTATTCTTGTAGACAGTTGTTGGGCCTCCAAGTGTAGAGGTTTGTAGAACAGCAGCAAGTTTCCCTTAAGTGGATCACCCAAGGTTTATCGAACTCAGGGAGGAAGTGGTCAAAGGTATTCCCTCTCAAGCAACCCTGCAATCAAGATAGAAGAAGTCTCTTGTGTCCCCAACACACCCAATACACTTGTCAGGTGTATAGGTGCACTAGTTTGGTGAAGAGATAGTGAAATACAAGTGGTAACGGTGCCATAAAATAGCTTCTGACTTGTTTTTGACGTGGGGTAACGGTGCCAGAAAAGACTTTGATGGAGCTTAACGTGGAGGTAAAAACTAAAGCAAGCAAACATGCAACAGATCTAGACGCAAACGGTGTTTCAATGTTTAGAAACAATGTCTAGGGATCATACTTTCACTAGTGAACACTCTCATATAAATATCCTCCCTTCATGATACTACTCTTAACTACTCTCTAGTTGGACACTCTAATCCAAGGTAGGGCTATAACAGCACACCTCAAAGTCCGCCTTCCCCAATCTAGATAACCCCACATTGTCACCTTGAACACTAGATGGTTCCAACAAACACCACAATTTCATTGAGACATCCAACTCCAAATATAACCCATAACAAATATTCAATCTAGCCAAAGTGCCACCATGGCGTGCACGCTGTCACTTTCACACACATGGGGAAAAACATAGATCTATTAAAGCACAAAGAGTATTGTAGACTCAAACCTAAGTGCCACCATGGCGTGCACGCTGTCACTTTCACACACATGGGGAGAGCAGAGATCTAATGAAGCACTTGAGTAGCAAGGTAGATCTACTTGATTACAAAGCTCATGGCCACAAGATCATGCATAGAGAGAGAGATGAACACCTAGCTACTGCTAGAGCCCTTATCCCTGAGGAAGAACTACTCCCTCCTCATCATGGGAAGCAGCAACGGTGATGGAGATGGTGGTGGAGATCGATGGAGATGGCTCCGGGGGCACTTCCCCGTACCGGCAGGGTGCCGAAATAGAGACTTTCTGTACCCGAATCTCCCCTTCGGTGGCGGCGGCGCTGCGGAGGTTTTCGTGGATTTCTTCTGGATGCCCTAGGGTTTTTGGGTCAGAGGCTTCTTATAGGCGCAGGAATCAAGGTCGGTGGGGGTCCAGGAGGCCCACACCCCCTGTGGGCGCCCCCAGGGCTTGCCCGCGCCTAGGGGTGCAGCCACCCTGTGGCCCCCCTCCAGCTCTGCTTCATGGTTCCGTGTTGCTCCGGGAAAATAATAACTTTGGCTTTTGTCCTGTCCAATTCAGAGAATAGTGATTTTCTGCCTTTCTGGAACCAAAAACAGAAGAAAACAGGCAACTGACACTGTGGCAACTTGTTAATAGGTTAGTTCCAGAAAAGATATAAAAACACCTCAAAGTATATACAAAGCAAAGCAAAGTAGATATAAAACAAACATGGAGCATCAAAAATTATAGATATGTTTCCGACGTATCACCACTTGTGTACCTTTTTTCATCTACCTTTCTTCAAATGGACCCAAATTTGGCACAAGGGTGTATCACCATGTCCCTAATGATGCTAGCATTCTATCTAGCCGTTATGGTTTCAAAATTTGAAAAAATCACCCTCATACTCAAAAACATGGTTTTATTTGTCAAGCAAGTACCAAAACTAAAATTTGTAACCTTCTAGTTGCTTGTGTGGTACATCACATTGGTACCACATAACATCACTTGTACTTTTCAGATGCTGTTAGAATATCTGGAAGGACTCTGGTCAACCGTGGGTTGACCAAGCCTTGTAAATTTCATAATAAATTGATAAATTCTCCTGGAAACCTTAAAATTTGTTCATTGTGTGGAAAATACATTGAATAAAAATGACAAAATTTTGAAAAAATGCCCCCCTAGCAGTCCACTCTGTAATGTGGGGGTAGTTAGGTCAACGATCATGTCCGACTACTCGAAAGAGCAACTTGTGTACCATGTTTTCATCTACTGTTCTTCAAATGGACTCAAATTTGGAACAAGGGGGTATCACCACATTCCTTATGATGCTAGCATTGTATCTAGCCATTTAGTTTGAAAATTTCAAAAATTTCACCCTCAAACTCAAAAAGGGCTTTCATTTGTGAAGCAAGTACCAAAACTACAATTTGAAACCTTCTAGTTGCATCCTTGTGTGGTTTTACATCACATTGGGATCACAGAAGATCAAATGTATTTTTTAGATGCTTTTACCAAACCACAATGATCCACATGACCACACACACTCAAGTGGATGTTGTGATGCATCTTATGTCCCACTAGTGCATCATTCCATATGTGGCAGCTACATCATAGTGGCTTTCTGGGATTTATGACCATGGTTTGACACATGGAGTCCCCAGAGTCATTTGCATCTATTATTTTCAAACCACAATGATCCATACAACCATATACACTACAATGGATGTGGTGATGCAACTTCTATCACACTGATGCATCATTCCATGTGGCAGCTACATTCGAGTGGCTTTTTGGGGATTTATGACCATGGTTTGACACATGGACTCTATAGACTCATTAGATGTGTTTTTTACCAAACCACAATGATCCACATGACCACACACACTCAAGTGGATGTGGTGATGCAACTTCTATCACACTGGTGCATAATTCCATATTTCCATGTGGCAGCTGCATTGCTAGTGATGCTCTTTACATGACGACCCAATCGCTAGATGAAATTGGTTTCGTGCCACTTGCATACAGTGGAATCGAGGTCCGCCATGCATGATCCAAGTCAAAGCGTACTCACGTTTGCGCGTGCCGACCTTCCCTCGCCGACAGGTGGGACCATACATTTCCCCTCACAATTTATTTTTGCACCCCCTTTAAATGATCCTCGTGCCCACCCTCACTAATTACACCCACCCCACCCCCTCCTTGTATTCGACGCGGACGAGACCGGCAGCGGCGGTTCCTCACTCCCTACTCGAACAACTGCTTCCCTCCCTGATTCCATCCCCTCACGAATCTATCTGCCTTCCAGCCTCCATTTGCCACCATGGATAAACCGTGGAGCTAGCACCGCTGCAGGCTGAAGCGTAAGGTAGACGACGACGACGCGGCTGGCCATGGCGACCGCCATCGCGAGGATTGGGGATGGCCGGACCTCAGCGCTGCGAACATGTATAGGGTCGCCAAGGAGTTGGACATCGTCACCGCCGATCGCCTCGCACTACTAGGAAAACGGCTATAGGTAATCAGCACATCCGTGGCTCACATGGTTGAAGTGCCCCACGGCTAAAACAGGCGTGGCTCACATGTGGGCAGTGCCCTACTAATAACTAGAACAACCGTGGCGCACATGACTATAGTGCGCCACAGATGTGTGTGGGACAGGGCCCTGTTGGCCACACGCCAAACATCTGTAGCGCACTATAGTCATGTGCGCCACGGTTGTTAGGGTCATCTGTGGCGCATGTGTGCCTGGTGCGCTACGCTTAAGCGCATGCCCCCCTCTGCTCTGAAACGGCCACAAACTTCTGTGGCGCACTCGGCCTAGTGCGCCACAGGGAGTAGGCACATCTGTGGCGCACTTGGTGTAGTGCGCCACAGATGTTTGTACTCCCTGTGGCGCACTAGGGCCGTGTGCGCCACGGATGTGTCGATTTCTTTAGGGCAGCACTTTATGTGCACATGTGTGACCACATCCACCACCCCACACTTCACTTTCCCCTTCTTCTTCCTCCTTAGATCTAGTCGGGATCTTCTCCTTCCCACCTCAATTTCTCCACACATTCACCATTTTTAGCATGTAAAACTTGCTTTGGATGTTACATAAGTAATAGAGGAGGTCTCCGGTCTCTCATCTATCCTTCTCCGGTCAACGCGCGCACCTCTCCTTTCCATCTTTCTCGCGATCGGTCTCTCATCTCGGTAAGTTGTCCATGTAAGGATGTGTTCATGTTTATATGGATGATGTGCTCATATGTATGTAGATGATCGATGCTCATGATGTGTGTATGTGGAGAGGATCGATGGTCATATGTGTGTGTATATGGAGAGTATCGATGATGCTCATGCATGTGTGTATGGAGAGGATAATGATATGTTCATGTGTGTATGGATCGGTCTCTCTCTCTCTCTTGTGTTTGTATGTGAACAAGTTGCCATTTGTTTTGCCAAAATGTTGATTCATTTCCATTTTGGCAAGACTTTGGCATTTCGCAAAGGTCCTAATTTTAGGATAGGTCATGCCGAAATTTTCTATCGACCATTGCATGCATGCATTCATTATGTGGTTCTAATAGACTTCAAAATTGTACCGTGTACATCGTGCAGGCAAAAATGGTCCGCATAATGAGCGAAGGCATTGTGGCTAGATTTTTGAAATGTGCGACGGCCGACATGATACGAAATAACAAGACAGATATAAGATGTCCGTGCAGAAGATGCAAACTCAACTGGGTGATCGACCCAGATTCCGGGAATCTGCAGGCGCACGCACCTGCTCCGCCATGGTTTCATGGATGGATACACTCGTTGGATAAGCGATGACGTAGATGATGGAGACAGTGAAGAAGGTGGCCAACATGACGATGATCATCATCACGGCGAGAACGGGCGAGATGATGAAGAGTCTCCTGGAGATGGTGAAGGTGCGGAAGCAGACCGGGATGATGATGATGATCTAGATGCCGGAGGAACAGACGACGATGGAACAACGTCAGGCTGGGTGCGGGACCCTTATGTGCAAGAGCTGCTTCTCAAGCAGACGAGTAACGCCAGGGCTGCCGCTAGAGAGAAAGCCAAGCTTGCGCAACTTGAGAAAGACGCGGTTACTCCATTGTATGAAGGATGCAGGCCCGATGATACCCGGTTGAATGTAATGCTCAAGGCTATGGAGATGAAGGCAAAGCACAAATTGAGCGACGCAAGCTTCGACGATATGATGGCATTCTGGCACGATCGTCTGCCGGAGGGGAACACATGTCCAACTAGTATCGAGGATACCAATAAAATCGTCTGTCCTCTCGATCTACCGCATGTTAGATATCACGTATGCATCAACGATTGCATCATTTATCGGGGCGAGGACGCGGAGAAAACCACATGTCCGGTGTGCGGCGTGAGTCGATACAAGAAAGGGAAGAAAGCACACCTCGAAAAGTGGTATGGTACTTTCCTATCACTCCTCGTCTGCAGCGCTATTTCGCGGACCCTAAGGAAGCGAAGCTCATGAGATGGCATGCGGAAAGGAAGAAGCCAGGAGATGATGATGACCCCGAAAAGGATGAGCTGCTGACGCACCCTTCAGATGCTAGCCAGTGGAAAGCATTGGACCTCGAATTCCCAGAATTCGGTGGAGATTCGAGGAACATCAGGCTTGGTGCGAGCACCGATGGACTCAATCCGTTCGGTAGCCAGAGCAGCACGCACAGCACTTGGCCCGTGTTTGTATGGATGTACAACCTCCCTCCATGGTTGTGCATGAAGAAGAAGTACATACAAATGAGTATGCTAATTCAAGGGCCGAAACAACCCGGTACCGACATCAATCTGTATCTCGGGCTGTTGAAAGAGGAGCTAGCCACGTTATGGGAATCTGGAGCCAATACTTACGACGCCGTCGCACAAGATTATTTCACTATGAGAGTCGCGTTGATCACTACGGTGCAAGACTATCCAGGTTGCGGGTATATCTCGGGGCAGGTTATCCAAGGATTCTGCGCATGCGTTAGGTGCATGGATAACACAAGCTATCTCCAACTATAGAAAGATCCAGGGTCATCGAAAACCGTGTTCATGGCGCACCGGAGGTGGCTCGGCAAGAATGATCCATGGAGAAAATGTGGAGACCTGTTCGATGGCAAATCAGAGACCCGAGGAATCCCAGAGCGTAGGAGCAGCGAAGAAGTGGAAGAGTTGCTAAAAAACTGGAAAGATTGTCCTAAGCCTGGAAAGAAGCGAAAGAGGCAGCAACAAGACAAGCCGCTGATGAAGGTATGGAAAACAAGGTCTATTTTCTGGGAGTTGCCATACTGGAAGTTTCTCCGCACGCCTCATAGCCTCGACATCATGCATATCACGAAAAACGTGTGCGAGAGTCTGGTCGCCACCATAATCAACATGCCAGATAGGACGAAAGATGGTCCGAAAGCAAGGCACGACCTGATATGCTTGGGTATCCGGAAGGAGCTTCACGGAGGACGCACTACTCCTGATGATCAGGAAGATGACGATGATCATGAGTCGGAGACGACACAAGGTCGTCGGAAGGGTAAAAAGTTAAAGAAGAACGAATATTACTGCCCTCCTTCTTGCTTCACTCTAAGCCAGGATGAGATCAAACAGTTTTTCAAGTGCCTTCTAGGAGTCAAATTTCCTTACGGCTACGCGGGCAAGATAAGCAGATACCTAGATGAGGCGAAGCAGAGGTTCAGTGGCATGAAGTCTCACGACTGTGCCGTGCTAATGATGCAGGTACTTCCGGTCGCACTAAGAGGGATAATGGATGAGCACGTCCGTGAAACGTTATTAGGCCTATGCAAGTTTTTCGACGTCATCTCTAGGAAGTCGATTGGCTTGAATCATCTCGGAAGGCTACAGGAGGAGATCGTGGTGATACTATGTGAGCTTGAGGTCTACTTCCCACCCGCATGCTTCGACATTATGGTGCATCTGCTGGTCCATGTCGTGGAGGACATCGTACAACTCGGGCCGATGTTCCTCCGCAGCATGATGGCGTTCGAAAGGATGAACGGACACATCAAAGGATACGTTCGCAACAGGTCCCGTCCAGATGGAAGCATAGCCAAGGGCTTTCTGGCCGAAGAGTGCATCTCTTTCTGCACGAATTATCTAAATGATCTAAATGATTCACTGTTACTTCTTCTGCAGGAGGAGGAAATTGTTGCTAGTCATGGATCCCAGGGTTCCTCATCCCAGGGGTCGACGGCGGCCACCCGGTGGGATAACCCTTTTAACAGGGCGATGAACCGGGCCAAGAAAATAGAGCCGGTTACGAAGAAGCCGTCGTCGGCTGGCCGTCTGGCCGGCCTCGGGGGTAAGAATTGGGTGGATCATTTTGGTACACCGCCGAGGACGCATGTGGCGCCGTCGGGAAGGAGCGAGGAGGAAAACCGAGAGGTTCAAGAACTTAAGGCACAAGTGGCACGGATCCCGCAGATCGTCCAAGACAACCTGGCAATCACCCTCACGTCCTTCCTGCCTACCTTGGTGGAGTCAATAGCGAACTGGAGTGCGGGTGGTCGAGTAGGGCCGTGCCCGATTCCAAGCATGGTCAGCAGCCACTCGAACAACGCGGCGCCGACGAATCAGGCGAACTACGTGTTCGTGACTCCGCCCGCTAGCACCGCGGTGCCGCAAGTGTTGGTGACTCCCCCTGCCATCACCGCGGCGCCGGAGTACATGTTGGTGCCCCCCCTGCCATTGTCGCGGCGGCACCGGAGCTCCAAGCACCCGTCGGTAGGGAGAATACACCGGCGTCCAGCACCGCGCCATCAAGCAGCCCTTCCGTCTCTTGCACGCCCATCGCCGTATGCGGTGCGTCGACATTAGCCGATCTCGACGCCATCACGGTAAACAAATTGCTTTAATTACCGCCTTATTTCATGCCATCTATATATATATTACTCTTATGGCGTCTCGCTCTGACGACGCCGTACATGTTTTCCGCAGACGGATGTTCCTTGCACTCTCTTATGCTACGTGAACAACGAGCTGAGGGATGTTGCCAAGGGTACCATCGTTCAACCCTTGCAGCGCACGTTCCACTCAAAGCCGATGCCAGACAGCGTGCACAGGGTTAAAATTAGTCGGGTGCTAAGGGGCTGCGACGACCTGGAACCTCCCATTCAACCCCCAGGAGCGGATGAAGAAGAGCCGTATGTCCTCAGAAGTTGCTTCGGCTTATTCTTGCTATGGCCAAAGAGCATGATCCATTTGGGGACGGCGGGGGCCATCACGCCACAGACAACAGCACCGCCTGTCGTGCCAGCGAGAAGCGGTGGCAAGGCCCCCTTACTGCCCTCGCCGTCACCTCCACGCGGTGGGTCGGATGATCTTGTTGATGATATGCACATGGCGCAGGATCCGGCCGAGGACGACGAAGACTGGAATGATCACTTCTTCAGCACTCAGTTTGGCAACGAAGAAGACCTAGCTGGTGGCCCCACAGAGAAAGCCACTATCACCAAGCGTCTGTTTGGTTCTCAGGAGACGCCTCCAGCTTGCGCCTTTACAGAGCCAGCTGATACAACCAACCGGCCCTTTATTCTAAGCCCTGACACACTACATAGGGCGGTCGGTGCTCAGATTGCGGTGCCTGCCCGCTCTCCAAAAGGAAAAAAGGGCAGGAAAAGAAAATCTAGCAGCTCGAGCCAGCCGGTGGCGTCAACAACTGCGAATCCGATCAGGTTTCGGGACGGGCCACCAAGACCCGAGGGTATTATGTGGAGGATTCATGTGGCGGGTGAGCCCATGCTACCTAAGAATTTGCGGAAGCTCGCCAGTTCGGAACTGCAGAGTGTGCATGACGGCGTGCTGACGATAGAGAGACGCCTTCTATCGGAGAAAGTTCCCCCGCACCCGGTATTCGTGGTTAAGGTGCCACCAGGCTTGGGCTTCGTCGACACTGCCCCCGCGGATCTGTTCTTCCTGCGGTTCGAGGACATCTTCAATATGTTCCACCTATACCCGCTGCACTATACCATGGTCCGTCTCTTTTCTCTCAGCCTGGCCACGCAGATCATTAGAGAGAACACACCGGGCATCGCTATAGTGGACCCCTACTACATGCGTGACGGCTGCTTGGGTTCCCCCGCCGAACGACGTATCGTGGCCTCGTACCTGAAAAGAATCCTCGTGGCGAACAAGACAAAGGAATACATTCTCGTGCCTTACTTTCCCGAGTAAGTCGTTATTCAGTCGCCACCGTCGATTGGCTTTATTAGATCATCGTCATTCTTTTTTCAACACATCCCATTTGAATTTTTTGCGCAGAGATGAACACTGCACGCTCATCTCCTTATCGCCGAAGCATTACCACGCCACGTATTTCGACTCGGGGAGTCTAGAAAAGAAGAAAAACTACGACAAGATCAAGGAAGTTCTGGATGATGCTCTCACTGGCTTTGCCTCGACGGAAGGCACCAGCTTCGTGCGTAAGAAGGTCAAGTTCGGCAGGCACGTCTTCAACCACGTAACAGAGTTCCCCTGCGTGAAGCAGCCGGAAAACAGTAAGAAGGAAGCCTACTACGCACTCCATCACATGAGGGCGTTCCTACTTGACCAGCAGAATTATACGCTTCCAGATCATCTCAAACAGTGGGCCGAAGCAAAGGCCAAGATCAATGATTCGGATATTAGACAAGAGATGTATCGCATCCAGTAGCAGTTTGGGGCAATCATCTTTCGTGATGTCATTACTTCGGGGGGGGATCTTCTACGGAGGAAATATCCCGAATAACCGTGACATAGAAGATCGCCTAGAGATGCAGGGTGACTATAGGAAGTTCATGACGAGACAGGGCGTCCTCCCGTTCCCTAAGCCGAACCAGAAGGCTTGATGTTGGCCTAGTTGTAGTTGCAAACTGTAGATGACCTTTGTGTGTGTGTGTGGACGACAAGTGTACTTATCTTATTAGGTTTATGAATCACCGCTTACTTATTTTGCTTATTATTATTATATATCAATCAATGCTTGGTTTTTTTGCTTACTCTTTGGTCCTTTGCTCAATTTGGTCCTTCTTTTTTTCCTTACTCTTTTTTCGAGAATAATGCCGATGATTGAAATGTCGTGGCACACTATATATGTGAATGTGCTACGACGGGATAGTTAGCCTTGTGATATGCACAAGTCCAGGAATTGTGCATCCTACTTGGCTGACTGTTCCGTTGTAGCATATTCCTGTGTCCAACGACCTAGCTAGTTATATATGAGGCATTCTTTTCGAGTTATTTTTGTCTTTTTCGAGAATATGCCGATGATTGAAATTTCGTGGCACAATATATATGTGAATGTGCTATGACTGGATTGTTAGCCTTGTGATATGCACAAGTCCAGGAATTTTGCATCCTACTTGGCTAACAGTCCCGTCATAGCATATTCCTGTGTCCAACGACCTAGCTAGTTATATATGAGGCATTCTTTTCGAGTTATTTTTGTCTTTTTCGAGAATATGCCGATGATTGAAATGTCGTGGCACAATATATATGTGAATGTGCTATGACGGGATTGTTAGCCTTGTGATATGCACAAGTCCAGGAATTGTGCATCCTACTTGGCTAACAGTCCCGTCATAGCATATTCCTGTGTCCAACGACCTAGCTAGTTATATATGAGGCATTCTTTTCGAGCTACTTTGGTCTTTTTCGAGAATAATGCCGATGATTGAAATGTCGTGGCACACTATATATGTGAATGTGCTACGTACGATGGGATTGTACGCCTTGTGCTATGCACAAGTCCAGATGTTGTGCATCCTACTTGGCGTACGGTTCCATCATAGCATATTCCTGTGTCCAACAACCTAGTTATATATAAGGCATGCTTTTTGAGTTTGCTCTTTTTGATTTAAGAGTACTTTCTATAAGTGTATCTTCATATGCGACTTTAATTATACATGTTTTTTCAATCACCGGTTAGTTATTATTGTCAACTTGTAGATGACGTGGTACGTCGTGTACAAGGGACGGGTTCCCGGAGTCTACGATGATTGGGAAGACTGCCGGAGACAGGTGCACCGTTTCAGCGGCAATAGCTACAAAGGGTACAACACTATGGCGGAGGCGGAAGCTAGATACACGCGCTATCTAGCGGTAGTTAGGACAAGGAACCGGATGAAGACCTACACCTTCGTCGCGGCGGTGATCATGTTTATCTTCTTTGGTTATTTATCCCGCGTTTGTGTCTAGCTAGCTAGTTTAGATGTCTAGGCGAGCTTCCGAGCTCTAACTTGTTCGATCGACACATGTATTCGCATGTCACCAACTACTACTTTGTAACATGATCAAACCAATGTAACTTAGACTATGTATTCATGTATGAGACTTATCTATATGTATTTGTTTCAATCTTGTTTTTCATATTGAGTATTTATATATATAATTGTATATCTTGTATCTATGTGTGTATATCTGCTGTAATATTGTATATAATCTGTATTGCATATAATCTGGCTTGGAAATTAAAAAAAACAAAAAATACATCTGTGGCGCACATGGTCTACCTTCTGTGGCGCACTACACCTAAAGCGCACCATGGAAGTTTAGTGGCGCACTAGGTAGTGCGCCACAGAAGATCCAAGGGGTAGCGCACCATGCAAAACTTCTGTGGCGCACTAGGAGGTGCGCTATGCCTATCTCTACACAACCCTGGCGCACTAGGCAGTGCGCCACGGCTGAGAGATAGCCGTAGCGCAAGGCCCGTGGCGCACTGCAGGTGCGCCGCAGATGATGGTTTCAGGTGCGCCACTAAAGGCCGTTTTCCTAGTAGTGTCGGTCGCTGCATCCCTGGCTTCCGCCCGCCGATCCAGGAAATGTAAGAACAACCGTTCGGCACACCAGACCTTCTTTACCCCAATACCAGCGTATCGCCAAATGACCGCGATGGCCATGTAAGTTCTAGTATCTTGCTTGTTGACTCAGTCATACCGTTGATTCATATGTGATGAACTTTCATCAGAATCCTATGTTCCTTCTGACGAACGTGGTGTGTGCACGCGTAGTTTGAACAAATTGAACCATTTAAGACTATTCTGTACAGAGGAAGCTCTGCTTGCACTTGATATTCTGTTATTTTCATAGTGATACGGTCTTAATTTAGGTGATAACTTAGGTGTCAATTTGGATTTGCAATGGAATGCCTGCTAGGTGATATTCTATTTTCTAAAAAAATAAACAAACTAGACGATTTAAGACTATTATGTCCCTAGTTGTTTATGATCACCGTCAGGAGTTTGTTCGGGGGAAGCTCTGCTCCTACTTGATATATTGGGTATTTTCATAGTAACACGGGCACAATTTAGGAGAGAGCTGAGGAGACAGTCGTATATAATACTTTAATCTGAGCACAGTGGTGTCAAATTGTATTTGCAATAGAATCCATGCTAGGTGATTATACCAACTGACAACAAACTTTTGTAGAATGTTCATGCAAAACTGATGCTACTGGATAAGTGGTCGCGATCAGTAGTGGTGAATATCAAGGAGACAGAGGATGCGAAAATGGATGATGAGCAGAACAGGGTGGGTGGCAACGGCGAATGGCTGGTCCTTTTATCCCAGGACGGAAGTACTTCGACTCTAAAAAATGTCTACAGATCGTAGAGACTTACACCGCCATCTGTAGTGGGTGTCGGCATTCCTGCATTCAACCATGGGTTGCCACCGCCAAAATCTGAATTCGCTTATAGGTTCAACATGGAAGAACTTGAGCTCCTGAAGGTACAGCTCCCACAGAAGCCTCTCCTGATGTGGAAGACTTGGCACTACAACCTCTTAGTGGTGTTCGACAAGGCGATCACCTTCATTATATGCCTAGATGACAACGAATGGACAGTCTTGCACAATGACCATCTGCGGCCGGAGAAGTATGTCGACGTCGTCTTCACCTCCAGCGTGTATGACTACACATCGCAATGCATTTATGCGGTCATTGAACATAGCGGCGACGTGTGTGTTTGGGAGTCGTTCACCTAGGGTGAGTCATGGTGTCTGTAACACCCTCAGAATCGGTCCTACGCAACTTTCAGCGATTCCCACCAAACCCGCATAGAAACGATTCAAAGGTGCCCACCAGGCACTTTCGTGTGGGTGGAAAACGAAGTAATACCATTACACAATAGTCCACGATGGAACCCACATAACAGATATATACAACAATGACTCAAAGAGTCAAGAATACAGATATACCATACAAAGATCCAAATCACCTTGAAAATGATACAACGTCCGACTACGGACAAGATGCAAATGGGGCTAAGAGACCTGAAGAATAACCAATGGCGTCCATAACCCTGCCCAGGCCAAGCCGGAAGGGTAACCCTGCTAACGACGTCGATCTCAAAACCTGCTTAACAAAAGGGGTGCCGACAAAGGGCAAAGGAAAAAGAGAGCGGTCAGTACTGAGGCCAGTACACAGCGAGTCTAGAATTCGGCGGTCCTCGCCTACATAGATATGGTGGACTGAAGCGGCAGCGCAAAATGCACTAAACAACCTATAGAGACTCAATACAGCTGGCGGCTATTAGATAGGGATAAGAAATACCTATTCGGATCCAACCTGAAACTATCACCAAGCATACCCATCCGGGTATTTCCCCCTCGAGACCAAACGAGGAAGTCAACCGAGGAACTCACACAGTTGGCAGTTTTATTCATTTCGTTATAGTTGCGGCAATTACTAGTCAAATATAGATAGCATGAGTCATCCTGATATAATAAGCAGTGGGCAGGTTTAGTTAACCATTCCGTTGTAGTTGTAGTACTTACTAGTCATATACATATAGCATGAGGCATCCCAAAACCCAGCAGTTGTTGGTACTTTTATTTAGCCATTCCGTTGTAGTTGCAATATTTACTAGTCAGATACGATGGTAACAGGTGACAACCCAAATCAGCAGTTGTTGGCACTTTTATTTAGCCATTCCATTATAGTGAACCTGATTACTAGTCATTATAAAGTCAAATTTATAGCACTACTTTAGTTATAGTTGTCTATGATCGAGATACTGTGCTCCAAGTCGTCCATAACCACGGACACGACTTTCAGAAAGTTTTACCCTGCAGGGGGGGCACAAATAGCAACACACACATGATCAACCTCAGGAAAAACCAAATGAAAACCCAACGAGGCATCACGACAGAGCAATTGCAAGATTCATATAATATTTCAGGGGGCCACCACACTAAGCTACCCGCGACGAAGTTGGCCGGCTCTGAGACGGACCCAGAGGTTTGTGTCGACGGCTGTAAACGATTGGGAACCCAAAAGTGTGACTGGGCTTTTCGATACCGCATAAACGTATCGCAATTCCTAAACAGTACAGGCGCTCCACGCGCAATCGTAAATAAAGCAGTAAAGCATGGCATAAGTACAGGATAGTAATAAAACCCCAAACTAGTTTGTGGCCCCAAGAAATAATGTATGACTCAAGCTCTGGCTAGGGGGATTCATGGTCCCACATGCGGATAGTGCGAATATTCAAAGAACAGGTATCAAGTACTCGGGGTCCTACGGTACACAAGTGGACGGGTAAAAACCAAATAACATCTATTGCCCACCTGTGCCTCTGCATTATTTACCTACTTCAATTTTAGTTATTAAACGGTAATTAAAGTTATCATCATTTCCAACATTAAACATACGGCATTACTCCAACCAATGTGGTACTTGACGACACGCAACCGCACTTGAGCAAGCGACTACGACACGCAAGTCCAACTATCTACCAAACAACAGGTAATAGGATGTGTCCAAGGCAATATAAGGCTGCAAGGGATATCATGGGTACGAAAACTAGAGCATCGCAACACAGATAGCAATAGATCAACAGGAGGAAATAAAGACTATAAAGTAAAATAGGTAGAAAGGGGGAGAATGCTCGCCTGAAAACATTGTCGAAGGTTCATCCGAAGATCGGGTCGACACTCGCATCAACTCATCGGCCTAATCCGTGAAGAAGCAAAGCACTAGGAGAAACACCGAATGCACTATTTAAAATTAAGGCAGAAGATCGATCATGATGCTTGTATGATGCATGCCATGGCAAATTTGCGATGCAACTAGGCAATATTAAGCGGAACCGGGGTCCCGACATTTAATTAGATGGTTCATGTTATTTAGATACCCCGCAATTTAAATGTTGTATTAACAAGGCAAAAACATGGCATTGGTTCGCTACACAAATTTAAATGGAGCCAATATTAGACTATATTGGCCCGCATATGGCCTCCATATTTAATTATTAGATGAGTTGAGAAAATACCCCCAAACACCCACAATATGTATGCGAGTATGAACAATTAAATATGCAACAGTTTATATAGTTGGCAATTTATAAAATAGGGGCTCGGAAAAGGTCACACATCTTGGATTGAAGATCTTGGGGCTCGAAGGGGTTCGGGTCTGGCGAACTTGGGGGTTTCGGGGTCGACGAGATCTGTCTCCGGATCCAGGGTTCGGGGTCTTCGACTACGATAAGGAGAGCTTGATGTGGTATCTCTGGACGCATACGAGATCTTGTGGAAGTTGCAGATCGCCTCGATGCATAACCATCGGATCGGTTTTGGAGATCATGTCATGTCTTTAATGTCGATGTAGCACTTGATTCGATAGTCTTCGGCTTCCAAATTCCTGCGGTGTTCACGGGGAACAACTACAAACGGTTCTCCTGGCCAAAACAAACACCGAGGCAGAGACGAGCATGGCGTCTACAGAACAACGAGGAGGCCCAAAACATCAAAAAACAGACGGTGGAGCCGAACGTCTTGCTGCCTGCTACCAAGGAAAGGAGACAACCTGTAGGGCTCATACAACGGCATGGATGCAGGCGGTGTTGCGGAGGGGGCCACGACGGCACTGCAGACAGAGGTCGAGGAGGCCGCGGCAAGGCGAGGTGCTGTCGCACGGTTCCTGCGGACGGAGACGGCGAGGGCGCGGCCGGAGGGGCGGCTCGGGTCGGTGGTGGCCCGAGGCGAGCACAGGCGGATGGTGGTGGTTATGGGCGCTCGGACGAGGAGGCGGGGGATGACGCGGGGACAACAGCCGGAAGAGGAGTGCCGCTGGCGGCGGCGGACGAGCAGGTGCTCGCGGCAGAGAGTCGAGGTGGCGGCCGCTAGACGAAGCGGGGAGGACCTGGCGCGGGCAACCGGCGTAGGCTAGCAGGGCGACGACAGCGTCCTCGCGAGGAGGAGACCAGATACGGGGCAAACGAGTGAGGCGAGCGGTCGAGGGCGGGTCCGCGGGTGCGGGGAAGACGGCGACGGTGGCTGGCAGGGAGGCGTCGGTGAGAGGAGATGCCCTGGCTGTAGGGATCGATGGAAAAGGGGGTGAGGCGGTAGTTGCGTGGAAGGCACGCGGGGTGAGCGGTGTTGTGTGCATTAGGTGTACGCGAGCGGGCACGAGTGGGGCCGGGGTGCCAGGCGTGCGGGGGCGACGTGGGAGTGTGGGTGCGCGTGGGGTCAGGGGAGTGCGGCAGAGTGGTGGCGGCTGGGAAGGGGTGGGGAGTGGGGTCGGGTTTTGGGGCCAGGTGGGGTTGTGGCTCGCGTGTGTGTGCGTGGTGTTTTTGTGCGTACTGCCACTGTGAGAGGAGTGGCGGCGGCAGATATATGGAGGAGAGAGGTGTCCAGGGTTAGGGTTTGGTGAAACTAGGGTTTGGTCAAAACGGGCTGGGCCAGCCAGGGTAGTAGGTGGCCTGGCCTACGGGTCGGGCTGCCTCCCCTGAAAAAAATAGGTTTTTGTTTTATTTATTTATTTTCTTTTAAAATAAAACATTTTTAAATAGGTTGTTAGACAAATAAAATACTCCGTACAAGCTCGGGGTTTGACATTTGAAATATAGAGAGAGGCTATTTGTAGAAAATAAAATAGGGCTTTTCAAGAATAGTTTTATGCGAAATTTATGCATGATGTCATGATGATGCACAAAATATAAACAACATGCGATTTTCTATTAGTGGTTTTACCCGGGGTGCTACAATTCGACACCACTAACAATGGATCTCGCCCTCGAGATCCGCCTAATGGTACGGGAAAGAAGGTCGACGGTCGGAATCTTCTCGCTTCATGTAGATCCTCGCGAAACCACTAACAAGGGTTCTTTCTCTATCTGAAAATCAGCGACACCACCAACAAGAGGTTGTTGTTCATGTTCGTCGAGAGAACACTCCGGAGAGACAAGGGCGAAGGTAGGGTATCATGAGGTAAGGCCACCTCTAACTTCCATGGAAGGAGTAAGAATTGCATCAATCCACCATTCAATGTACAAAAGCGAATGATAAGAGTAGTGGTATGGTCGCGACTCCATTCCTCACTCAAAGCATTACTTTGTACATGAATATAACACTTATGCAACCAACTCTCAGGATTCAGACTAAAGGTCTCGACAAACGAAGTCCGGAATCAAAGAAGTGAGGTAGAGTCTTTATTGGATCTCATGGATATGAGGTCGTCGCATTGAAAAACACCGGAACATACAAAGAAATTTTCTAGTGAATTTTTGGTCCACTAAAGGTACACAGAGGGAGATTCCTCAGATGGCATGAAGACAGAATGTCGAAGCACCGTTACAAGAGGAAGCAAAACCC
Source organism: Avena atlantica (assembly GCA_910589765.1). Lineage (NCBI taxonomy): Eukaryota > Viridiplantae > Streptophyta > Magnoliopsida > Poales > Poaceae > Avena > Avena atlantica. Next base: position 347,259,709 of record OU342738.1, on the reverse strand, counting down.
TGAAGGTACGACAGAAACCCAACCACGAGAATTCCTGGACTCGAAGAAAAGATAAAGGGTAGATTCAAAACACAAAAAGGTAAGAGGAGAATAGCACAGGGGTAAGGAGTAAAAATAGACCTAATCAGATCTATCCAACCGATTTTCCAAAATAGTTTTGGCACTCTACAACGTCCGTTAGCTAGGTTATCCTATAGGCTGGACCAGTGGGGTATCGTATCTGCTGAGCTCTGATACCACTCTGTAACACCCTCAGAATCGGTCCTATGCAAGTTTCAGCGATTCCCGCCAAACCCACATAGAAATGACTCAAAGGTGCCCACCAGGCACTTTCGTGTGGGTGGAAAACGAAGTAATACCATTACACAATAGTCCAAGATGGAACCCATAGAACAGATATATACAACAATGACTCAAAGAGTCAAGAATACAGATATACCATACAAAGATCCAAATCACCTTGAAAATGATACAATGTCCGACTACGGACAAGATGCAAATGGGGCTAAGAGCCCTGAAGAATAACCAATGGCGTCCATAACCCTGCCCAGGCCAAGCCGGAAGGGTAACCCTGCTAACGACGTTGATCTCCAAACATGCTTAACAAAAGGGGTGCCGACAAAGGGCAAAGGAAAAAGAGAGAGGTCAGTACTGAGGGCAGTACACGGCGAGTCTAGAATTCGGCGGTCCTCGCCTACATAGGTATGATGGACTGAAGCGGAAGCGCAGCATGCACTAAACAACCTATAGAGACTCAATACAGCTGGCAGCTATCAGATAGGGATAAGAAATACCTATTCAGATCCAACCTGAAACTATCACGAAGCATACCCATCCTGGTATTTCCCCCTCGAGACCAAACGAGGAAGTCAACCAAGGAACTCACACAGTTGGCAGTTTTATTCATTTCGTTATAGTTGCGGCAATTACTAGTCAGATATAGATAGCATGAGTCATCCTGATATAATAAGCAGTGGGCAGTTTTAGTTAACCATTCCGTTGTAGTTGTAGTACTTACTAGTCATATACATATAGCATGAGCCACCCCAAAACCCAGCATTTGTTGGTACTTTTATTTAGCCATTCCATTGTAGTTGCAATATTTACTAGTCAGATACAATTGTAACAGGTGACAACCCAAACCAGCAGTTGTTGGCACTTTTATTTAGCCATTCCATTATAGTGAAGCTGATTACTAGTCATTATAAAGTCAAATTTATAGCACTGCTTTAGTTATAGTTGTCTACGATCGAGATACTATGCTCCAAGTCGTCCATAACCGCGGACACGGCTTGCAGAAAGTTGTACCCTGCAGGGGGCACAAATAGCAACACACGCATGATCAAACTCTGGAAAAACCAAATGAAAACCCCACGAGGCATCACGATAGAGCAATTGCAACATTCATATAATATTTCAGGGGGCCACCACACTAAGCTACCCGCGACGAAGTTGGCCGGCTCCGAGACGGATCCAGAGGTTTGTGTCGACGGCTGTAAACGACTGGGAACCCGAAAGTGTGACTGGGCTTGTCGATACCGCATAAACGTATCACAATTCCTAAACAGTACAGGCGCTCCACGCGCAATCGTAAATAAAGCAGTAAAGCATGGCATAAGTTCATGATAGTAATAAAACCCCAAACTAGTTTGTGGCCCCAAGAAATAATGTATGACTCAAGCTCTGGGTAGGGGGATTCATGGTCCCACATGCGAATAGTGCAAATATTCAAAAAATAGGTATCAACTACTCGGGGTCCTACGGGACACAAGTGGACGGGTAAAATCCAAATAACATATATTGCCCACCTGTGCCTCTGCATTATTTACCTACTTCAATTTTAGTTATTAAACGGTAATTAAAGTTATAATCATTTCCAACATTAACCATACGGCATTACTCTAACCACTGTCGTACTTGACGACACGCAACCGCACTTGAGCAAGCGACTACGACACGCAAGTCCAACTATCTACCAAACGACAGGTAATAGGATGTGTCCAAGGCAATATAAGGCTGCAAGGGATATCACGGGTACAAAAACTAGAGCATCGCAACACAGATAGCAATAGATCAATAGGAGGAAATAAAGACTATAAAGTAAAATAGGTAGAAACGAGGAGAATGCTCGCCTGAAAACATTGTCGAAGGTTCATCCGAAGATCAGGTCGACACTCGCATCAACTCATCGGCCTAATCCGTGAAGAAGCAAAGCACTAGGAGAAACACCGGATGCACTATTTAAAATTACGGCAGAAGATTGAGCATGATGCTTGTATGATGCATGACATGGCAAATTTGTGATGCAACTAGGCGATATTAAGCGGAACCGGGGTCCCGACATTTAATTAGATGGTTCATGTTATTTAGATACCCCGCAATTTAAATGTTGTATTAACAAGGAGAAAACATGGCATCGGTTCGCTATACAAATTTAAATGGAGCCAATATTAGACTAGATTCGCCCACATATGGCCTCCATATTTAATTATTAGATGAGTTGACAAAATACCCCCAAACACCCACAATATGTATGCGAGTATGAACAATTAAATATGCAACAGTTTATATAGTTGGCAATTTATAAAATAGGGGCTCGGAAAAGGTCACACATCTTGGATTGAAGATCTTGGGGCTCGAAGGGGTTCGGGTTTGGCGAACTTGGGGGTTTATGGGTCGACGAGATCTGTCTTCGGATCCAGGGTTCGGGGTCTTCGGCTCCGATAAGGAGAGCTTGATGTGGTTGCTCTGGACGCATACAAGATCTTGTGGAAGTTGCAGATCGCCTCGATGCATAACCATCGGATCGGTTTTGGAGATCATGTCATGGCTTTAATGTCGATGTAGCACTTGATTCGATAGTCTTCGGCTTCCAAATTCCTGCGGTGTTCACGGGGAACAACTACAAACGGTTCTTCTGGCCAAAACAAACACCGAGGCAGAGACGAGCATGGCGTCTACAGAACAACGAGGAGGCCCAAAACGTCAAACAACAGACGATGGAGCCAAACGTCTTGCTGCCTGCTACCAAGGAAAGGAGACAACCTGTAGGGCTCATCCAAAGGCATGGCTACAGGCGGTGTTGCGGAGGGAGCCACAACGGCGCTGCAGACAGAGGTCGAGGAGGCCGCGGCAAGGCGAGGTGCTGTCGCATGGTTCCTGTGGACGGGAGACGGCAAGGGCGCGACCGGAGGGGCGGATCAGGTCGGTGGTGGCCCGAGGCGAGCACAGGGGGATGGTGGTGGTGGCGAGCGCTCGGACGAGGAGGCGAGGGATGACACGGCGACAGCAGCCGGAAGAGGAGTGCCGCTGGCGGCGGCGGACTAGGAGGTGCTCGCGGCAGAGAGTCAAGGCGGCGACCACTAAACAAAGCGGGGAGGACCTGGCGCGGGCGACCGGCGCAGGCTCACAGGGCAACGACAGCGTCCTCGCGAGAAGGAGACCAGAGGCGGGGCAAACGAGTGAGGAGAGCGGTCGAGGGCGGGTCCGCGGCTGCGGGGAAGACGGCGACGGTGGCTGGCAGGGAGGCGCCAGTGAGAGGAGATTCCCTGGCTGCAGGGATCGAAGGAAAAGTGGGCCAGGCGGTAGTTGCATGGAAGGGACGCGGGGCGAGCGGTGTTGCGTGCGTTCGGTGTACGCGAGCGGGCAGGAGTGGGGCCGGGGTGCCAGGAGTGCGGGGGCGGCGTGGGAGTGTGGGTGCGCGCGGGGTCAGGGGACTGCGGCAGAGTGGTGGCAGCTGGGAAGGGGTGGGGAGTGGGGTCGGGTTTTGGGGCCAGGTGGGGTTGTGCATCGCGTGTGTGTGCGTGGTGTTTGTGTGCGTACTGCCGCTGTGAGAGGAGTGGCGGAGGCAGATAGATGGAGGAGAGAGGTGTCCAGGGTTAGGGTTTGGTGACACTAGGGTTTGGTCAAAACGGGCTTGGCCAGCCGGGGTAGTAGGTGGCCTGGCCTACGGGTCGGGCTGCCTCCCCTGAAAAAAATAGGTTTTTGTTTTATTTATTTATTTTATTTTAAAATAAAACATTTTTAAATAGGTTGTTAGACAAATAAAATACTCCGGACAAGCTCGGGGTTTGACATTTGAAATGGAGAGAGAGGCTATTTGTAGAAAATAAAATTGGGCTTTTCAAGAATAGTTTTATGCGAAATTTATGCATTATGTCATGATGATGCACAAAATATAAACAACATGCGATTTTCTATTAGTGGTTTTACCCGGGGTGCTACAATTCGACACCACTAACAATGGATCTCGCCCTCGAGATCCGCCTAATGGTACGGGAAAGAAGGTCGACGGTCGGAATCTTCTCGCTTCATGTAGATCCTCGCGACACCACTAACAAGGGTTCTTTCTCTATCTGAAAATTGGCGACACCACCAACAAGAGGTTGTTGTTCATGTTCGTCGAGAGAACACTCCGGAGAGACAAGGGCGAAGGTAGGGTATCATGAGGTAAGGCCACCTCTAACTTCCATGGAAGGAGTAAGAATTGCATCAATCCACCATTCAATGTACAAAAGTGAATGATAAGAGTAGTGGTATGGTCGCGACTCCATTCCGCACTCAAAGCATTACTCTGTACATGAATAGAACACTTATCCAACCAACTCTCGGGATTCAGACTAAAGGTCTCGACAAACGAAGTCCGGAAGCAAAGAAGTGAGGTAGAGTCTTTATTGGATCTCATGGTTATGAGGTCGTCGCATTGAAAAACACCGGAACATACAAAGAAATTTTCTAGTGAATTTTTGGTCCACTGAAGGTACACAGAGGGAGATTCCTCAGATGGCATGAAGATAGAATGTCGAAGCACCGTTACAAGAGGAAGCAAAACCCTGAAGGTACAACAGAAACCCAACCACGAGAATTTCTGGACTCAAAGAAAAGATAAAGGGTAGATTCAAAACACGCAAAGGTAAGAGGAGAATAGCATAGGGGTAAGGAGTAAAAATAGACCTAATCAGATCTATCCAACCGATTTTCCAAAATAGTTTTGGCACTCTACAACGTCCGTTAGCTAGGTTATCCTATAGGCTGGACCAGTGGGGTATCGTAACTGCTGAGCTCTGATACCACTCTGTAACACCCTCAGAATCGGTCCTATGCAAGTTTAAGTGATTCCCGCCAAACCCGCATAGAAATGATTCAAAGGTGCCCACCAAGCACTTTCATGTGGGTGGAAAACGAAGTAATACCATTACACAATAGTCCACGATGGAACCCACAGAACAGATATATACAACAATGACTCAAAGGGTCAAGAATACAGATATACCATACAAAGATCCAAATCACCTTGAAAACGATACAACGTCCGACTACGGACAAGATGCAAATGGGGCTAAGAGCCCTGAAGAATAACAAATCGCGTCCATAACCCTTCCCAGGCCAAGCCGGAAGGGTAACCCTGCTAACAACGTCGATCTCCAAACCTGCTTAACAAAAGGGGTGCCGACAAAGGGAAAAGGAAAAAGAGAGCGGTCAGTACTGAGGCCAGTACACGGCGAGTCTAGAATTCGGCGGTCCTCGCCTACATAGGTATGGTGGACTGAAGCGGCAGCGCATCATGCACTAAACAACCTATAGAGACTCAATACAGCTGGCGTCTATCAGATAGGGATAAGAAATACCTATTCGGATCCAACCTGAAACTATCACCAAGCATACCCATCCTGGTATTTCTCCCTCGAGACCAAACGAGGAAGTCAACCGAGGAACTCACACAGTTGGCAATTTTATTCATTTCGTTATAGTTGCGGCAATTACTAGTCAGATATAGATAGCATGAGTCATCCTGATATAATAAGCAGTGGGCAGTTTTAGTTAACCATTCCGTTGTAGTTGTAGTACTTACTAGTCATATACATATAGCATGAGGCATCCCAAAACCCAGCAGTTGTTGGTACTTTTATTTATCCATTCCGTTGTAGTTGCAATATTTACTAGTCAGATACAATGGTAACAGGTGACAACCCAAACCAGCAGTTGTTGGCACTTTTATTTAGCCATTCCATTATAGTGAAACTGATTACTAGTCATTATAAAGTCAAATTTATAGCACTACTTTAGTTATAGTTGTCTATGATCGAGATATTGTGCTCCAAGTCGTCCATAACCGCGGACACGGCTATCAGAAAGTTTTACCCTGCAGGGGGGCACAAATAGCAACACACGCATGATCAACCTCGAGTAAAACCAAATGAAAACCCAATGAGGCATCACGATAGAGAAATTGCAAGATTCATATAATATTTCAGGGAGCCACCCCACTAAGGTACCCGCGAAAAAGTTGGCCGGCTCCGAGACGGACCCAGAGGTTTGTGTCGACGGCTGTAAACGACTAGGAACCCGAAAGTGTGACTGGGCTTGTCGATACTGCATAAACGTATCACAATTCCTAAACAGTACAGGCGCTCCACGCGCAATCGTAAATAAAGCAGTAAAGCATGGCATAAGTACAGGATAGTAATAAAACCCCAAACTAGTTTGTGGCCCCAAGAAATAATGTATGACTCAAGCTCTGGCTAGGGGGATTCATGGTCCCACATGCGGATAGTGCGAATATTCAAAGAATTGGTATCAAGTACTCGGGGTCCTACGGGACACAAGTGGACGGGTAAAAACCAAATAACATCTATTGTCCACCTGTGCCTCTGCATTATTTACCTACTTCAATTTTAGTTATTAAACGGTAATTAAAGTTATAATCATTTCCAACATTAAACATACGGCATTACTCCAACCACTGTGGTACTTGACGACACGCAACCGCACTTAAGCAAGCGATACGACACGCAAGTCCAACTATCTACCAAACAACAGGTAATAGGATGTGTCCAAGGCAATATAAGGCTGCAAGGGATATCACGGGTACGAAAACTAGAGCATCGCAACACAGATAACAATAGATCAACAGGAGGAAATAAAGACTATAAAGTAAAATAGGTAGAAAGGGGGAGAATGCTCGCTTGATAACATTGTCAAAGGTTCATCCGAAGATCGGGTCGACCCTCGCATCAACTCATCGGCCTAATCCGTGAAGAAGCAAAGCACTAGGAGAAACACCGGATGCACTATTTAATATTACGGCAGAAGATCGAGCATGATGCTTGTATGATGCATGACATGGCATATTTGCGATGCAACTAGGCAATATTAAGCGGAACCGGGGTCTCGACATTTAATTAGATGGTTCATGTTATTTAGATACCCCGCAATTTAAATGTTGTATTAACAAGACGAAAACATGGCATCGGTTCGCTACACAAATTTAAATAGAGCCAATATTAAACTAGATTCGCCCGCATATGGCCTCCATATTTAATTATTAGATGAGTTGACAAAATACCCCCAAACACCCACAATATGTATGAGAGTATGAACAAATAAATATGCAACAGTTTATATAATTGGCAATTTATAAAATAGGGGCTCGGAAAAGGTCACACATCTTGGATTGAAGATCTTGGGGCTCGAAGGGGTTCGGGTTTGGCGAACTTGGGGGTTTCGGGGTCGGCGAGATATGTCTTCGGATCCAAGGATCGGGGTCTTCGGCTCCGATAAGGAGAGCTTGATGTGGTTGCTCTGGACGCATACGAGATCTTGTGGAAGTTGCAGATCGCCTCGATGCATAACCATCGGATCGGTTTTGGAGATCATGTCATGTCTTTAATGTCGATGTAATACTTGATTCGATAGTCTTCGGCTTCCAAATTCCTGCGGTGTTCACGGGGAACAACTATAAATGGTTCTGCTGGCCAAAATAAACACCGAGGCAGAGACGAGCATGGTGTCTACAGAACAACGAGGAGGCCCAAAACGTCAAACAACAGATGGTGGAGCCGAACGTCTTGCTGCCTGCTGCCAAGGGAAGGATACAACCTTTAGGGCTCATCCAAAGGCATGGCTGCAGGCGGTGTTGCGGAGGGGGCCACGACGGTGCTGCAGACAGAGGTCGAGGAGGCTGCGGCAAGGCGAGGTGTTGTCGCATGGTTCCTGCGGATGGGAGACGGCGAGGGCACGGTCGGAGGGGCGGATCGGGTCGGTGGTGGCCCGTGACGAGCACAGGCGGATGGTGGTGGTGGCGGGCGCTCGGACGAGGAGGCGGGGGATGATGGGGGGACAGCTGCTGGAAGAGGAGTGCCATTGGCGGCGGCGAGCAAGGAGGTGCTCGCGGCAGAGAGTCGAGGCGGCGACCGCTAGACGAAGCGGGGAGGACTTGGCGCGGGGGACCGGCGCAGGCTCGCATGGCGACGACGGCGTCCTCACGAGGAGGAGACCAGAGGCGGGGCAAACGAGTGAGGCGAGCGGTCGAGGGCGGGTTCGTGGCTGCGGGGAAGACGGTAGCTGGCAGGGAGGCGCCGGTGAGAGGAGATGCCCTGGCTGCAGGGATTGAAAGAAAAGGGGGCCAGGCGGTAGTTGCGTGGAAGGGACGCGGGGCGAGCGGTGTTGCATGCGTTCGGTGTATGCGAGCGAGCAGGAGTGGGGCCGGGGTGCCAGGCGTGCGGGGGCGACGTGGGAGTGTGGGTGCGCGTGGGGTCAGGGGAGTGCGACAGAGTGGTGGCGGCTGGGAAGGGGTGGGGAGTGGGGTCGGGTTTTGGGGCCAGGTGGGGTTGTGCCTCGCGTGTGTGTGCGTGGTGTTTGTGTGCGTACTGCCGCTGTGAGAGGAGTGGCGGCGGCAGATAAATGGAGGAGAGAGGTGTCCAGGGTTAGGATTTGGTGAAACTAGGGTTTGGTCAAAACGGGTTGGGCCAGCCGGGGTAGTAGGTGGCCTGGCCTACGGGTCGGGCTGCCTCCCCTAAAAAAAATAGGTTTTTGTTTTATTTATTTTTTTCTTTTAAAATAAAACATTTTTAAATAGGTTGTTAGACAAATAAAATACTCCGGACAAGCCCGGGGTTTGACATTTGAAATAAAGAGAGAGGTTATTTGTAGAAAATAAAATAGGGCTTTTCAAGAATAGTTTTCTGCGAAATTTATGCATGATGTCATGATGATGCACAAAACATAAACAAAATGCGATTTTCTATTAGTAGTTTTACCCGGGGTGCTACAGTGTCATATAGCATGTAAATTCCCATTCAAAATTCTGCTTACTGACTGAAGGTAACACGCAGGTACACATGCAACGCCACGCATCATTCCAGCTCCGATGATCAAAGATAGGGTGGTAGATGCTGATCTTGTATCACGGTGCTGGTTCCTTGCACCTCTCAGAGGCGATGTCAACCATGGTGTTGAACTCATGTGGATTCATATCAGGGGAGCACTAAACAGCGTTGGTGATACAATAGAACATATGGGGACACAACTTTCTTCATACCCATCGCTGCGGTGTCACATTTTCTCGAGGTCCGCGTGTCCATCAAAAGACCCAGTAGAACAAGTCTGGAGCAGAGTCGATAATCTGAAGGGACAATCTCTGTTTCTTGGGATCAACTACCCTTTCTTCGTCGGAGCCCCTGAAGCTGTTGAACCTGTAATTGCTCAGGCAGCCCCGGATCCTGATGATGCTGGTGGTGGTGGTGGTGGTGGAGCTGACGAAGAACTAGCTGCTGCTGCTCCTGGTGAAGCTGATGAAATACTCGCTAATGCTGCTGCTGGTGAAGCTGACGAAATACTTGATGTTGCTGCTGGTGGTGAAGCTAACGAGATACCGGTTGAGGCTGCTGCTGGAGTCCAGGGAGAACATGGTGTTGTTGTCGCTAAGGTGCCAACACTTCCAATGTTGATAGCAGACTGTGTGTTTGATGCGCACTCACGCGTTTATTATGTTGACATTCCATATCCGACCTGGAGCCGAATCCACGTCAGGGGGAGGGAGTCCGTCATTGGCTCATTAGTGGGGTCATAAAATTTGATAGAGAATGAGAGATGGCCAAACGCATCACTCTGGTTCATTTTGACAATGCTACCAGCTCCAGAGGTCGGTTCGCCGGTTGGCTCGCTGGAATTTCCGGCGGTGTAAGACTGCTTTGTTTATTTGTGTAAGAACAAGTTAAGACTGTGTGTGTAAGACTAAGTTATGCCTTAACTGCGTAATATTCAGTGAAGCCCAGCTTTTCTTTCCCTGCCCACAACAGCAGAATTGCAGCATAGAACATACAAGGGTCATGTGTATACAAGACATTTTGCTTGGGATAACAACCACTTCAAGTTAATTGCAGTTTCAAGTTGGCAATACTGCCGACAGTGTTATTGTTATGAATGTGTATGTATTTGAACGCAACACTAGAATGTGCCACCTATTTATGATTGATGACATGTATCTAGCTTCTCTTCGCGTATTTGCATTCAATTGCTCATGGATCAGAATTACTACACGTGCATAGAAAAATAGTGAAATTGAAAGAGGTACAACACATGATATTTTTGAAACAAGTTCATCCGTTGTATTACAGGCACACCATACAACTTGCACTTTCATATAATTCACAGACAGAGAATACAACAGGACCAGACCCACATGATCCATCAATCTAATCTGACGGGTAGCCATCGTAGTAATCGTAGTGGGTGGTGCCATATTCGCTATAAGACGGCACCATCTGCAGCTCAGAAAGCTCGACGGTATTGCAATACACCACCAGCAATCGATCGAGTTCGAAAGGATGGTCATTGTGCCATAATCCTCCTGCTCCATACCCATGGACAACCCTTGGCTCCTCTTCCCACGCAAGAGCCTCAAAGTTGTAATATCTAATCTGGTATAGGTGCGGATAGTAGATGCTACCGGCCTGCACCATGGGTACCCTGGCGCTGTCGACGTAGATGCATCGATTGTCAGCAACGAAGAGAGCACGGATGTCGATGCCTCTGACCGGCTGAAGGACACGGTTATGTGTATCAACCCGGTAAACAACGGGCCTGCCGCCGTAGAAAAGTCCACTCATAACGAACAACAACTCCCCGTCGAACTCGACGAGGTAAAAACTGAAGGGTTCACAGCATAGAAAACAAAAAATTTCCTACGATGGGAACATCTAAGTACCAAGATCTATCTACTAGATACAAGCAACGGGTGGATATACATCCATAGAATACATACCCTCGAAGACCGAATAGCGTTAACGAGGTTGTACTCATGGATGATGTAGACGAACGCTTGCCGATCTCAAGATCGTGATGAAGTCCATCTGGTCCAGCTGGTCCAGCACGATCAAGTCCAGCACCTCAAAGCAGTGGTGCATCCGTGATCGCACACACGTACGGGTACCCCGACAACCTCCGCGCCCTCGCTCCAGCAAAGCAGCGGAAGCAACAAATCCTTCCAGAAAAAGCCACCGGGAACATGTATCTCGCTGATCCGAGACCATGGGGGAATTCTAAAGGGGGAAGAGAGATCCTTCGCGAGGAGGTGTGCTTTGAGAGGAGGAGAGGGGGGCCTTTTATAGGGGAGAGGGGGAACCCAAGGGGCATGGCTCCTAGCCATGGGGGCTGCCCCCACCTCTTCCACATTCATGTAGGTGGAGCTCCCACTCAAAATGAAAAGCCTCCACTCCCATTAAAAAGCGTCCACTCAAAAATCCACTCACATGCATTAAATTTCCACCAAATTTAATGCAAGCTCTCATTTAAATAAAAATCTTTTATTTATTTATTCAGAATTTTGTAAATTACTTTAATTAACAAACATTCACATAAAACCCCTTGCTAGTATTCCATTTCACATGCAGAACCAGTTTCAGCAATTTCAACCGAAACAGTTTCGGTGTCTAGTGAAATAAATTCCTACGCTTTCCTATTCTTTTTCTGGCATATCATTTGCTCTGAATGGTGTCGGTATCCCTTAAGTGTGTCACCCTACGGTTCGCGAATAATGCGGACATGATCGAGACCCTTCTCCGATCAATAATCAGTAGCGGGACCTCGAGATCCATACTGACTCCCACACATTCAATGATGACTTCTATGATCGTGTGAACCTTTTACGCTAGTATCTTAATCCCTTTGTTTAACGATATATTACATGTCCGAGATTCGATCATCGGTATCTCCATACCTAGTTTGATCTCGTTACCAACATGCACTCTTTTCTCGTTCCCGTGATATAGCATTCTAGTGATCAAATCACTTGCTTGCAAGCTAATCAATGTGATATCACCGAGAGGGCCCAGAGCATATCTATCCGTCATCGGGATGAACAATTCCACTCTCGATCCATGGGCCTCAACATAACACTTTATTAGTTCTGAATCCATCTTTATAAATCACCCAGTTACGGTGTGACGTTTGATGTTATCAAGAAACTCTTTCGGTGTTAGTGATTGACATGATCTCATGGTCTAAGGATTAGGATCACTTCGAAAGTTGTTATAGCAATATAAACTCAATGACTTTGATCGTAATGCTATACTTCGAATGAATGTTCATCACACCATTACACTAATGTTGTGACCTTGTTATTAACAACATCCAATGTCCATGATCAGGAAACCTATGATCATCTTGTTAATCAACGAGCTAGTTTATAAGAGAGGCATAACTAGGAACTACCTTTTCTTTATTAAACACACATGTATTAACGTTTCCATATTAATACAATTATAGCATGCAAAATAAACATTTATCATAAATAAGGAATACGATAATAACCACTTTATTTTTGCCTCTCGGGCATATTCCCTTTAGTCTCCCACTTGCACTAGAGACAATAATCTAGTTTGAAAACTTTGCGTATTGAACACCTATGGCTTTCTGGTGTTCCATATACACAACTGCAAGTGGTTAACATAATCTACGGATCTGATGCTTTTAGGTCCGTGTGTATTTGCATGTCTTTGCGTCTCCACGCATCACTCATTCTCTAATGAGATGGCATTGTATAAATTTGGTATTTTGGTGAGACCTTTAGTTCCTTGGGGTTAAAACACATCGATACTATTGTCACACAATATATCTTTAGTGTTATCCCGTTGCGAACCACACCTTAGTTTGATAACAAACTACTTGACACAAATTCCCTCCTTTGCCGCTACTATAGCAGTCATATATTTAGCCTTTTGTTGTAGTATTCGTCACAATGTCTTAACTTTGGATTTCATCCAAATCCATCATGGAAACTTTATTTCCATTTCATTGTGCCACTCATAGTTTAAATTGAGATAAACTTAATTTGTATCTTGTGACAAACCTAGTATCAATGTAACGCTTTACAATGAACTATTTGTAATTATTTGTCACCTCTACACAAATATATTCTTAGTTCTTTCAAAAAGATCATAAGAATATCCTCACTATCATCCAATGATCATTTTATGATTCATTCTGGTATATGCTCATAACACTTAGAGCATCGGACATATCTGGATGCGTACATATCATGGTATGATTCAAAACATTCTCGTGATTTCACTCATGAAGTGTCAAAGCACTTGAATCTTGTTTCACTTATCAAGTGTCCATACACTTGAATCTTGATTCAGTTCCTTTTCCATGCAACAAGAACTGTTTCTTGTCGTTTCTATATTGAACTCCTTCAATATCTCATATATGTACATTTGGCACAACCATATTGGCGTCACAGTCTATCCACTATAGACATTCACGCTAAATATTCGGGTTTTGCCTAAGTCTTTCATCAAAATGAAATTCTTAACCTTTGTCAATAAAAGATACATCATTTCCAATCAACAAGATGTCCTCCATATAATGTATTAGAAATATGTCTCAGCGCTCCCACTTAATTTCTTGCAAATGCAAGCATCTTCATCGTCTCCTGATGAAAACTCTTTTTCATCACGGTGAAGATTCCAACTCCGTGATGCTTACTTCAACCATTGAAGTTTGCATGCCCTTTTAGCATCCTTTGAATTAACAAAACCCTTTGGACCGTGTCATGTACACGTCCTAGGTAACCATTCTATTAGAAGAACTTTGTTTTGTTTATTCATCTATCATATACCAAATTATATGTAGTGATTTCTACTTTAACCCGTCCAGACTAAATATCGCTATGAAAGATCAAATCTTGTCATAGTCAACTCCTTGAACATTGTCATAAAATACTTTACGACATGTCGACTATTTCATAGATGTGAAACATCCATGTCTGTTTCTTTATAGATCCAAATACGACCGATAGGTTTTTACACCTTTCCGGAGGGTCTTCCAAGTTCAAAACTTGATTTTTCGTGTATGGAACTATCACGGATTTTATGGCTTCAAGCCATTTGACGGAGTCAGGGCCCATCATCGCTTCTTTGCATATAGTCGGTGCATCATTGTCAAACAATAATGATTTACTCTTAAATCTTAGTATTTGATTGTTTATCCGACCTATTTGGTTCAACAGGAACTTAGATCTCCGTGACCACAACCTTTGAGGCACATAAACCATGAGCATTATGGCTGCCTCCGGAACGATTTCCGGCGCTGCGCAACTCAGCACATATAGCTAAGGTTCGTTAACCTTATCAAAGTTCTATTGTCCTCCCACTTAACTTTTACGAAAAATTCCTGATGGGGATATGCCTACTGGGGTATACCCAGCAGGGCGTTTCCGACTGGCCCAAGAGCTGGTGAATGGGCCTGCAAAACGGCGAGTGGATTGAAGCCCAGCAAGGTACCGAGCGGCTGGAAGTTGAAGGCCCAGGCGAGTAGATAGGCCCAGTCGGACTGGGTTAAACGACTATTAAAGCTGTAACCGAATCGGTTGAGATATGTAAACCCTAGGGGAGGTGAGCCTATATAAACCTCCCTAAAGGGTGAGTAGAGATACGTTCCCTCATACACCCAAGCGACTCGCCGCCTAGCCGCCGAGCTCGCCCATTGTAACACCTCCATAATACAATCTAGCAGGAGTAGGTCTTTACCCTCCGGGGGGCCGAACCTGGGTAAAACCCTGTGTCTTTGCCCTCATCTCGCACCACAGATGGCTGGCCGCCCTTGCCCCTCGTTCTACTACTCGCTGCCGATTGCAGCATCTGCCATGACCATTCCCACGACAGTGGCGCCCACCGTGGGGCCTGGCCGGTCTGGCCGGTGTTCTGCGGCGAGATCCAATCTGCCCATCAACGAGACGGTCGCCACGGGCCGCATGATAGCGATCGGCGAGATGCTCTAGATCTTGCCGAGCAGCTACGTCCCGGCGGCGCGACCCGTCACGCACAGCGTGATCCTGCCAATCGGCACGATCAGCCTCTTCGTCGGCCTCACCGACGTCATCATCTCGGAGGACTCGGCTCGCATCCGCGAGTCGCCGCCACGCGATCGGCTCTCCGAGAGCCAGATCCGCACGATCCACCGCCTCGCCTCCGAGTACAACTCGGCCCACAGCAACGTGGCCGGGAATTCAGCGGCCGCAGAAGATGCGGCCCTCACCGACGACGCCGACTCGGCGACCCCGGCATCACTCGCCGGATCCATCACCGCGGCCTCGTCCGCGGGCTCCATCGCCCAGGTCTCCAACGCGGGAGACTTCGAGGACCCCTCCATCCTCGGGATCTTCGAATTCGACTCCGGGTCAGAGAACTCCGCCGACCTCCGTGATGGAACCGGTCGCCACGCCGCGGCCTACATGGCCACCGGCGCCGATCCGCCGGAGGATCCCTTCTCCACCCCAATCCCTCCTAACGCCACGGCAACGGAGGTCGAGGAACTCCGCCTGAAACTGGCGGAGGCGGTGCGCAAGGAGCAAGCCGAGCGCGAAAAATTTCGCCTCGAGCAGGTGACGGCGCATGAGCTGTCACGCTACCACCAGCAGCGGATCAGGTCACGCCTGAACCCCACCGTTCAAGGGCGTGCCCTGAACTTCGACGACGAAAACGACCCGGCCCGTGTGGCCGAGCGCGCGATCTGCGAGAACACGCCACCAGGAGGAAGCGCCCGGCCACCGCCAGGATCAACGGCGATGGGCGCCCCACCTCCACCCAACCTCACCCCTCCCAGGGACCAGCCGCGGATAGTAGTGTCCTCACGGGAGCGAGACGCAAACGGCCTCCCACTGTTCTCCACCCCGATGGACAACCTCGTGGCAGGCCGAGCAGCAACCAACAGCATCACGGCCACCGGCGACGGCGCCCTATAGATCCAATACGTCAGGGCCCTGCTCGCAAAGGCTGTCGAGCAGCAAAAAGCGGGCGCCGACTCGCAAGGTCGAGTATACTCGCGTTCCTCGGGAAGCAGAGCGGCCTCCAGCGGCCGCCCAGCGGCGGCAAACACCCTCAACTGCCCGCCACTAGAGCCACTGCAGCTCCAACACCGACCCACGAACGCGGCACTCTCCACCAACGACCCCAGGCCGGCGACCAACTTCGTCGCCGCTAACGGGCAACCCATCGACGCCCGCACCCACATCATCAACAACCAAAACTAGCGCGCACGCCAGCCCGACGACTTGCGGCACACCCTAACTAATCGCCGCGACGGCGAGCCCATGGGGTCGCTCAGTCGACTCGGGCCCAAATGCTTCGGACCAATGATCCGAGGCGAGAAGTACCCGCCAAACTTCAAGGCGCCAAAGGAGATAGAAAAATACGACTCCTCGTACGACCCCGCCGTCTGGCTCGACACATACCTCATGGCAATGGGGATCGCGGGTCACACTGACCTACTCGCCGCCCGTTACCTCCCCCTGATGATGGAGGGGACGTGCAGGCAGTGGATCAACACTCTCCCCCAGGACAGTATCGATTCCTGGGAGGAAATGCGCGACGCCTTCGTCAGGCACTTCGAGTGCTCCTACACCCGCGCCACCACTATTGAAGACCTGGAACGGTGCGTCCAAGGACCCCGCGAGTCGACCCGCAACTGGGTCCAACGGTGGCAAGAGCTTTGGTACAACGCGGTCGGCATCCACCCGGACACTGCGATCCATTGCTTCAAGACCTCGTGCCGCTACGAGCCTCTAGTCGCCAAGCTCAAACGACACTCCCGCACACTCGACAACATCCCCGACCTCCTCGAGATCGCCAAACGATATGCCGAGGAAGATCCAAACCAGGAAACTGGCGACGAGTCAGGAGGGAAACGTCGCACGAGCGGCAACGACGGCGGACGCCGAACCGACCTACGCTACAGCGGCACTCGCCTCACTGGCAAGCGCCGCAGTGACGGGCGAGTCGACTTCATCGCCAACGCCGGGCACGCGCAGCGCGAGCCCAAGAGCTACCGCCGCGACGGAGGGCAACGCCGCGATGGCAGCAACTACAAGAACAAGCCAAGGTTCGATCCCGCGGCCCTCCTTAACCAACCATGTGCGTTCCATAGCAGGGAAGGGAAGCCCGCAACGCACACCACCGCCGACTGCCACACCCTCAGGGAAATCGAGAAGGCACGGCAAGCGCGGGAGGACCCCGACAACAACCCGCCAAATGGCGGAAAATTCGGCAAAGTAGCCGGCTCGCTCCACACCTTCACAGGCTTCAACACGAAGTGCGAGAAGAAGGTCATCGTCCGCGCCGTCGCCGTCAATGCGGTGGCCCAAATAGACGTCCCCCAGTTCCTGAACTGGTCGGAACAGCCCATCACCTGGAGCCGGCAAGATCACTCGCCGCGCATCGAGTACCCAGGACGAGTCGCCTTGGTGGTCAAGCCCAAGGTTGGCGACTACTGGCTCCCCAAGACACTGATGGACGGCGGTAGCTCCATCAACATCCTCTACCTCGACACCTTCAGGCGGCTGCGGCTCCCGCAGTCGATGATCGAGACGACCCACACCATGTTCCACGGCATCGTCCCCGGTCGGAAGGCGTACCCGATCGGCAAGGTCACGCTGCCAGTCACTTTCGGCACACCGGCAAACTTCCGCACTGAGCGGATCGTCTTCGAGCTGGTGCCCTTCGACATCCCTTACCACTGCGTCCTGGGGCGCCAGGCGTTCGCTAAATTCATGGCAGCGCCCCACTACGCGTACAACGCGATGAAGCTCCCCGGGCCGTGCGGCGTCATCACCATCAACGGCGACCCCGACATGGCCGCCGAGTGCGAGGCCAAAGGAGCCGAGCTCGCCGACGCCGTCATCGCGGCAGAGACCAACCACGCCGACGAGCTCGCCAAATACGCGAGCGGGGTCAACAACGACGACCCCATAATACTCAAGAAGCCCAACTCAGAGGGCACAAACACCTCAACCTTTGAGGCAACGACGCACACCCGCACCGTCGAGCTGGTCCCAGGCGACTCCAGCCATACAGTGACAATCGGGACAGGCATGAGCCCAGCATAGGAAGGCGCGCTCATCGAGTTCCTCCATGAGAACAGGGACATCTTCGCATGGAAACCCTCCGACATGCCCGGTGTCCCTAGGGAGCTCGCTGAGCACAAACTGAACGCCGACTCCAAAGTGCGACCTGTCAAGCAGTCGCTACGGCCCTTCAATGAAGAACGCCGTCGAGCAATCGCCGAGGAAGTGCAGCGTCTACTCGCTGCCGGCTTCATCCGGCCAATCAAGTACTCCAAGTGGCTGGCAAACCCAGTCCTGGTCGAGAAGAAAAACGGGACCTGGAGAATGTGTATCGACTACACAAACCTGAACAGCGCCTGCCCAAAGGAGCAGTTCGTCCTCCCGCGGATCGACCAGATAATCGATTCAACCGCGGGTTCGGAGTCGCTATGTTTCCTCGACGCCTACTCTGGGTACAACCAGATCAAAATGGTTGTCGAAGACGAGGAGAAGACGGCGTTCATCACGCCATTCGGAGCCTTCTGCTACACCGCCATGACCTTCGGCCTCAAGAACGCCGGGGCGACCTACCAGCGGTGCATGCAAGAATGCCTCGCGAGCCAAATTGGCCGCAACATCCACGTCTACATCGACGACGTGGTCGTGAAGTCCGCTCGCCAAGACCTACTCGCCGACCTGGCGGAAACCTTCCCCAACCTGCGAAGGTACAAGATAAAGCTCAACCCAGGAAAGTGCACCTTCGGTGTACCCGCCGGACAACTACTGGGGTACGTCGTCTCCAAACGAGGGATCGAGGCGAACCCAACAAAGATCGACACGATCGCCCGGCTCGGCAAACCCGAGTGCCTGCGCGACGTCCAGAAGCTGGCCGGGCGAGTAGCGGCTCTCAGTCGCTTCATCCCCCGCCTGGGCGAAAAGGCGATGCCCCTATACTGCCTGATGCGTAAGAACCCCACCTTCCAGTGGGACAAGGAGGCGGACGACGCGCTCCGCGACCTCAAAAAGGTGCTACTCGCCGCACCACTACTCGCCGCCCCTGCCGACAAAGAACCTATGCTGGTTTACGTCGTGGCGTCCGAGCGCGTCGTCAGCGCTGTGATGGTCGTCGAACGACCAGAGGAAGGAAAGGAGCGCCCGGTTCAGCGGCCGGTGTACTACATCAGCGAGGTCCTCACCGAGTCGCGCCAGCGGTACACACAGTACCAAAAGCTAGTATACGCGGTCTTCAGGGCTCAGCGGCGCCTGCCGCACTACTTCCAGGAGCACCCGATCACGGTCGTCTCCTCAGCGCCACTGCAAGACATCATCCGCAATCGCGAGGCGACCGGGCGGGTCGCCAAGTGGGCCGTCGAGATCGGCGTCCACAACATCAAATACGAGCCACGAAAGGCGATTAAGTCGCAGGCGCTGGCAGACTTCATCGCCGACTGGGAGGAGGCCCAGCAGCCAGAGAAGCTGCCATACCTCCATTACTGGAGCCTGCACTTCGACGGCTCCAAGAACGCGGACGGTGCAGGAGCAGGGATAGTGTTGACTTCACCAAAGGGCGACAAGCTCCGCTACATCCTCTGCCTCGACTTCACACCCTGCACCAACAACATGGCTGAATACGAGGCCCTACTCCACGGCATGCGAGCCGCCAAGGAGATGAACATCAATCGCCTCCGCTGCTACGGAGATTCCGACCTCGTCGCGGGGCAAGTCGCCGGCACCTGCGACGCCGTCTCCCCTACCATGGCGGCGTACCGCCAAGCGGTGGACAAGTTGGGCGGACACTTCACCGGCTACTATGTCGAGTGGATCGACAGGCGGAAAAACGAGGAGGCCGACGCCCTCTCTCGCATCGGGTCGGCTCGACTCGCACCACCCGCCGGCGTGTTCCTCGACACAATCTCCAAACCAACAGTCTCTCCCCCGAGGGAGATCGACATCGGAGTCCCACTCCAACCAGAGGCAGCCTTGGTCGCACTCGTCACCGAGCCAGACGATTGGACCAAGCCCTACATCGCCTACCTGGAAGCTGGCACCCTGCCAGCAGACGAGACAGACGCTCGAATGATCGCTTGTCGATGCAAGTCCTACACCATCATCGACAGCGAGCTACACAAGCGCAGCGTCACCGGCGTGTTCCAACGCTGCGTCCAACCGGCTGAAGGACGCAAAATCCTCCACGACATTCACTCAGGTGATTACGGCCACCACGCCGCCGCTCGCTCCCTGGTCGCCAAGGCTATGCGACACGGCTTCTACTGGCCCACCGCACACGCCGACGCTCTCGACATCGTCCGGCGATGCGCCGGGTGCCAGAAGTACGCCAATCAGACGCACGTACCGAGCTCGGCGCTCAAAACAATCCCCATTACCTGGCCATTCGCCGTATGGGGCATGGATATGGTAGGCCCCTTCAAGAAAGCCCCCTCCGGCTACACCCACCTGCTAGTCGCCGTCGACAAATTCACTAAGTGGGTGGAGGCCAAGCCAGTCCGGAAATGCGACGAGAAGACCGCCACTAAATTCCTACGCGAGCTCATATATCGCTACGGGTTCCCAAACAGTATCATCACGGACAACGGCACCAACTTCGCCAAGGGAGCCATGGCCGAATTCTGCGAAGAGCACCACATCCGGCTCGACCTCGCGTCAGTCGCCCACCCGGAATCCAACGGCCAGGCGGAACGGGCCAACCAAAGCATCCTCCACGGCCTGAAGCCGCGACTCCAAGTACCACTCGAGCGCACCGTCGGGTGCTGGGTCGAAGAGTTGCCCTCCGTCATCTGGGGAATCCGTACCTCGGTTAACAGATCGACGGGATTCACTCCCTTCTTCATGGTCTACGGCGCCGAAGCAGTCATGCCCACCGACCTCGAACACGACTCGCCGCGAGTCGTCCATTATACGGAGGCTGCAAACGAGCTGGCCCGCCAAGATGGGGTCGACCAGCTCGACGAAGCACGCGACCTCGCTCGGTCACGCACCGCCATCTACCAGCAAGGACTCCGCCGCTACCACAGCCGGCGGGTGAAAGCTCGCACCTTCCAGGAAGGCGACCTGGTGTTATGCCTCATCCAGGACAAGAAGGGCATGCACAAGCTCTCCCCTCCGTGGGAAGGCCCATTCGCTATCGGGCGCGTACTCGGCAACGACGCCTACTACCTCATCGACGTCCGCGGGGACGGCGAGCTCGACGTCAAGCGACCATGGAATGTAAACCTCCTCCGGAAGTTCTACTCCTAGAACCCCACACATGTACTCTCCAGTCGCTATGAAATAAAAGAAACGGTTACCGCAAATTGCGCCTACTCTCCATGACTTGTGCCACTCGCACTCGTAATAACAGCGGTATGCTAAAATGCAGAATTCAACCTTTGGTACAGCGATCGGCACGGCTAAGTAGTGCGGTGTAAGAGCACTGAATCACTTCAGGTCTTGCATCGTCCACGAAAAACGCCAACCCGGAGCCCCATTGGAGTCGCCTAGCTCGACTGGTTCTACGAGCCAAGACAACTGCCCTCGCTTCTCACAGCGACCTTGATCCTCCGCATCCTCGACATAGCGACTCGAACGGCTAAGTACCACGCTCGGGGACTGAATACCAGTTCGTCGCGAGCGGTCAGGGAAAACGCCAAGTAAGAGAGCATGCCCAGGACTCGCCACGCGACTGACCCCACGGGCCAGGCAGGAGTGACGCGCTCACACCAACGCGCTAAGTCCTCAACCACCCTCGAGTCGCGCCTAGAACTACCAAGTACCACGCTCGGGGACTCGGCCACCCGACTTCGTTCGCGTACGGGAAAACGGTAAAGTACAGAGCACTCAAGGGAGTCGCCTTGCGACTGGCTCTCCGAGCTCGGGCGAGTCGACCAAAGCAACAAAACACATGATAACAACACACACATCATATACGAGGTAAACCCCACAAAAGGGCGGACACGCTCAGGGACTCGTCCAAAATCAATCCAAAGCATACAAACAAATACCAAAATAGACACGACGTCCCATTCAATCGCATATTGCATTGTCTTATGTTACAAAATATGCCCGCATGGCAGAACTGCTGCTAACGCTTCAAGGCAAACTACCCTACTCTGCAGGCTTCGATGACGACTCGCCAGCATCCCGGCGATTACGGATGAACGCGGTGTACGGGTTTGATGGATACGTCGTCAGTTCACCCGCCATCGCCGCGCGAAAAGGCTGCTCGACCTTGAAGTCACGATGCGGCGGCTCGGGGTCGTTCGGCGCAACGACCGTCTCCTGGTATGGAAGGAGGTCGCCCATCGCCCAGACACACTCCGAGTACGTGGCGGCACGCTCTTGCAACTTGAGAATCTCGGACAGATCCACCGCGCCAGTTGACGATGGGTACCGACTCGTCACATCGTCGATGTCGAAGTCTTCGGGGAAGTGGGCGAGTCCAAGGCTCAGGGCCGTCGATGCTCCACGCTGAAACGCCGATCGCGTCATAAATTCAACGACCGCGGGTGCCTTCTCCAAGTACTTCCACACCTCAACGAGGTCGCTGGGAATCACCTCCGTGGGTGATATTTCATGGAGGTAGGCGCGGATGCAGGTCGCTGACAGCGTCGCCGAGTCAACGAGCATGCTTACGCACTGCCTTGCGTCGAGCGAGCTCGCCTCTTCGTCGCTATCAATGATGCGACCTGCGAAGAAAAAGACAATGATGAATATGATGGAAACCACAAAAACCACAACCATAAGAAAGGGAGGAAGCACTCACCAAGCAGCGGGCGGGCGAGTCCCGTGATGAAGCACTGAAGCGACGTGTGGTCGTCCTGAAGCCTAGCAATAAGGACTTCCGACACCTTGCGATCCTCCTCTGCGGCCGCAATGGCGGCCTTAGCTCGCCCGTCCGCCAAGCTAGCTTCTTCTCTCGCCTCCCGCAGTTCGCGCTCGAGGTCGGCGATCCGTTGTTCAGCGGCACCCAGAGCAGACCGCGCCGCCACTAACTCACCAGCGGGGACAAGCCCCTGGCGAGCTTGATCTGCCTTCTCAGCAACAGCCTGAAGACCTTTTTTCGCCTCCTGGACGATGGCCAGCTCCTTCTCCGCGCGCTGTTTCACGGCCAATCGGTCCACTGACTCAAGCTGCAGACCCTGCACATCACCGAAAAAGTCAGTTAAAACAAACTTCATAAGTGCCCACCCGCTGAAATTTAGCGAGTGCGCACTCGGGGACTGGCGATCAAGAAATTCCTAAGTGCCCACCCGCTAAAATTCAGCGAGTGCGCACTCGGGGACTGGCGATCAAGAAATTCCTAAGTGCCCACCCGCTGAAATTCAGCGAGTGCGCACTCGGGGACTGGCGATCAAGAAATTCCTAAGTGCCCACCCGCTGAAATTCAGCGAGTGCGCACTCGGGGCTGGCAATCAAGAAATTCCTAAGTGCCCACTCGCTGAAATTCAGCGAGTACGCACTCGGGGACTGGATACGAAAATAAAAGACGAGAAATTATAAGAATCACGCCGCTGCAAAACACCGACCTGATCCTCGGGGACTGGATGTACCTGGATGGCTGCGCCAAGCATGCCGTGGAGTTGGATCGCGTCCACGGACGCGAGTAACGCTGGCGTGTGCCCACGACGCTGGTCGACTTCAGCATCGGCGGTCCCAGGAGCGTGGCTTGAGGGTGCAACCCCACTCGCCGTGGACGCCTTGGTCACGAAGCGGGGGAAGGTAGCGAT
Source organism: Avena atlantica (assembly GCA_910589765.1). NCBI lineage: Eukaryota > Viridiplantae > Streptophyta > Magnoliopsida > Poales > Poaceae > Avena > Avena atlantica. The sequence goes on along the minus strand of OU342738.1, from coordinate 347,235,886 downwards.
GGAGGCACCCGCTCCAAGGAAGGTCGCCTCCGCCGCGGGTTCCTTCGTAGACGCGGCTGCCTCCACCGCGGGCTCGGCCGGCGCGGCCGCCGTATCGTCAGAGATGGTGACGATGTCGTCGCCCTTGGCCTTCTTACTGCCATCAGCTGAGGCGACGACCTCGTCCGCCTTCCTCTTGCGTGAAGGATCCTCCTCGCTAGAGGCGGAGGGCACCTTGGCCACGGTCGGATGGCCCATCCTTTTCACTCCGGTCCTGCGCATTAATCGAATCAACAAAGACAATCGAAATAGTTATGGAAAATAAGGAGGGGTGAGCACACTCACTTGGCGACTGGGATGAAACGTAGCCCCGTACGAAGAACGGCCGGTTTTTCCAGTTCAGGGCCCAGTCGGCGACTGAGCCCCAGTTCCAGGACATCGTGTGCCCAAGACACAGACGGCTTCTTCGTCGTTGAGGCTGCAGTCGGCGCCTCTGGGACATCCTCGGCGGGAGCTTCCTCGTGAGTCGAAGCTGCTGCAGCTGGAGCCTCCTTGCGAGGTGAAGCCGCCGCAGCCGGAGCCTCCCTGCGCGGCGAAGCCGCCGCGGCCAGAGCCTCCCCCAGCCCAGAGACTGGGGCGAATGGCGGAGGCAATGAGGCCAGCGGCACCTCCATAGTCGCCGTGTCCAGTGCGGTTGTCGCTGGTGGCGCACCGTCACCAGTTGGGCTGCGAGCATCGGAGCTGCTCGCCGAGTGTGGCGGTGAGGCCTTCTTCGACGGCTTCGTTTTCTTCTTCAGGGGGGCCCTCGCCTCCCTCTTCTTCTCCTTCCTCTTTGACGGAGTGGCTTGACGGCGCGAGGTGGTCTCTGGGAGTTCGTCGTCATCGTCATGGCACTCGAGGCTTCTGCTCGCTTCGATCTCGCACTGACGTTGCTCGCGGGTCTTTCGGACCAGCGGGGCAACCTCTTCTTCGGACTCGTCCTCGTCGTCTTCATTGCCCCTCGCGGGTGGTGATTCACCTACGCCCTGGGCGGATGGGCCTAGGCTCTCATCATCCGAAGGTGGGAGCCACCCTTCCACCACCTGGAATAGCTGCGATGGATACAAACAGGATCAGGATTACCACGACTGCACACACTGCGACTGCGAACAAGGTAAAGAAATTACCGTTGGAGCTGGACGCTTCGCGGTGTAGCGGGCGATCCCGGCCTGCGCATCCAGGTACACCGCCTGGGTAATCTTCTTCAGTGTTGGGAGGTAATCTTCCAGCCTCCACTCATCAAGGAAGGCCTTCGTCGAGTCCCCCCGGCCGGTGTATTGGTACATGTAGTGGTCGCGCTGGGCGAGTGGAACAAGCCGCCGCCCAAGCCAGCAATTGTACAGATTTATCGTTTGGAGGCCCTTCTTCTTCAAACCACGGATGGTCTGGAGCATCTCGTCAACGACCATCCGCTGGTCGTCGGGGAGCTTGCCGACTTGGAGATGGCGCGGCTCCGAACGACTAGCGGAGTACCGCGGGATCGCCGCCTCGCCCTCCGGGGTCGCCTCGGTCACGTAGAACCACGACTTTTTCCAGTCGCTCGCTGCTTTGGCGGGTAGCATCAGGTCAAAGAAGGAGGCTTTGGACTTGAGCTGGAACGTCAAGCCGCCCGCGGCTAGCATTGGGCCGCCTGCCTCCTCGCGGCTGATCCGTCCATGGAACAGATCTTGCCACAAGGGAAAGTAGGGCCGGCAGCCCAAGTAGCATTCGCAGAACGCCACGAAGATGGCGAGCTGCTCGATGCTATGGGGACCCAGATCTGAAGGCTGGATCCCATAGTAGGCGCAAAAGCGCCGGAAGAACAAGGACGTGGGAAACCCTAGCCCTCGCTCGAGATGACTAGTGAAACAGACGAATTCCCTCTCTCGCGGGTTTGGGGTCGTTTCTCCGGCTGCGGGGATGCGCCAACAGCCGGCTCGCAGGATCCCGGCCTCCTCGAAAGAGGCCAGCTGCGCCCTCGTGCACTTCGACCTACCCCATGGTTCGGTGGAAAGGGCCATGGCCGAGAGGTTGGTTGGAGATCGGAGGATTTCGGGTCGACTGGATCGCGGAGCAAAGGAAGGAAAATGCGCGCACTCGGAAGAAGTGGTGGGCAGTTGGCTCTACGATTGCCTGCCATTCCTCTTATATAGCGGGAGTTACCCGCCAAATCAGGAGGCCGTTACCGCGCGATGATTACGCCGAAAGTTACCGTTGGATTACTCCAACGGCTAGTTTGACCACGTCTGACGGTCCAACTCCAGCCACTCGGCTCGCCAGGTCAATCACCGTGACCGCGTCCCGCCGACTCGACTTGCCCAAGCCGCGACTTGGTTCACCGGATTTCCTCCTTTATACAGGAGCCCGCCGATGATTCGACTGGATGCCTACTCTGAAGCCGTATACTCCGACTGCCAGCAGCCACTTACACCCAATCGACGACGGCCTCGGGGACTACTGATGGGGATATGCCTACTGGGGTATACCCAGCAGGGCGTTTCCGACTGGCCCGAGAGCTGGCGAGTGGGCCTGCAAAATGGCGAGTGGATTGAAGCCCAGCAAGGTACCGAGTGGCTGGAAGCTGAAGGCCCAGGCGAGTAGATAGGCCCAGTCGGACTGGGTTAAACGACTATTAAAGCTGTAACCGAATCGGTTGAGATATGTAAACCCTAGGGGAGGTGAGCCTATATAAACCTCCCTAAAGGGTGAGTAGAGAGACGTTCCCTCATACACCCAAGCGACTCGCCGCCTAGCCGCCGAGCTCGCCCATTGTAACACCTCCATAATACAATCTAGCAGGAGTAGGTCTTTACCCTCCGGGGGGCCGAACCTGGGTAAAACCCTGTGTCTTTGCCCTCATCTCGCACCACAGATGGCTGGCCGCCCTTGCCCCTCGTTCTACTACTCGCTGCCGATTGCAGCATCTGTCGTGACCATTCCCACGACAATTCCTTCTTCAAGAAACTTCACGTTTCAAGCGACAAACCCTTTTGTCCTTGGTGTTATGGAGGAACAACCAATTATTATTCGAAATAACCTACAAAGACATGCTCATCCGACTTCGGTTGTAAACATCTTACTTATGTTTAGCATACCAAAATTTAAGAAATGACAACTTGGGTTTTACCCCAAACCATAACTCATATGGTGTCATTTCAACGGATCAAGATGGAGCTCTTTTCAGTGTAAAAGCGGTAGTCTCTAAAGCTTTAATCTTTTTAAAACATAATGGCAGTTTTATAAATAACACCTTTGATCCAACCATGTCAAACAAGGTTTCATTACAAATCTCAAACACTCTATACACCTATGGTGTTTCGGGAAATGTAAATCTAGGTGTTTTGCTAAACTTGCAACTCAAATAAATCCCTTTATGATAAATCATAATTCATTTATTTTTCTTGTTACACTTGTAACTCAAATAAATCCCTTATGATAAAATCATAAACCATTTATTTTCTTGTCACAATGATTTTCACTTCATCTTGAAAGTCTTTGAACATTTTCAAATATTTCACACTTCTTTCTCATTAAGTGAATATTCACTCAAATTTCTGGAAAAAGTATATGAAGTTGAAACCCATCGCTTACGACTACACATAATGGACTACATACATGGATATGTATAAATTCCAATGTTTTAGTCGTTCGTTCTTCTTTGGCCTTTGAACGAAGTTTTAATTATCTCGAGGAAAGTCTCACAAGCGTCACTTTATCAAATCAAAGACTCCAAAAATCCATGAAAATGGAGTTTCTTCATGTTTTATTTCCAATATAATTTAAACAGCGATGTCACTTCGTAAGTGATCTTTCAATCATTTGTCTTGCGACATTTTAGCATTAGGTTTTATGGATGCGATTTCTCCAACTAGATTTGTAAATCATCCATCTAATATGGAATATGGTAATTATTTGAACAACCTTTGTTCTCATAATACCTGATTTAAATAACAATTATTAAAACAAATCTTGAAGTCAAGCTTTGATGTCAACGAGAAATATAAACAACGGTTTGTTTGTTTTCGATGAACATCATCACATATTCTCTTGCTAGTTACTTAGGCCATTGTGGTTCATGAATTGCGTTGTTCCGTATGAAATTTCATACCAACCAATTCGGTATCCAATACCCAAGAACCACATTGTTTAACAAGCAAAAAATACAACCATAACATGTATATCATCCATATACCTAAATTGGATATTTCCAATCTTTTCTTTTCTGCCAAATATATTTTATAGATTCTCTTTCAGCATTTCCTTTTCCTTTTTAAAAGAATTTATCAACATCAACAGTGGCGCCATATACATGACACATAGTCCAAAGCGTGTATATTCAAATAATAATACCTTTGGACTTGCACTTTGAAGTAGATCACCATCATCAAAATGATCGGTATTCTTTCAAAATCCATTCTTTAGTAATCTTTTAGTGTAGTAAACACTTTACATACATCTTCTATTCATCCTTATCATGACGACTTTCATGATCAAGCTACTGTAGCTTATAAAGGTGAATCGTGAGTATAACATTACTTTCCAAAACCCTTTTGGATGATTAGGATGTCTAGCATCTCCAACCTTCGTAAATTCTCATCCAATATGAGAACACATATTATACTCTATTATATTGCAACCAAAACATTATTTCAGATATCGTTATATCTGCCACACATGATGGTTTCTGAAACAATTCTTTCAGCTCCTATATAAACTTGATATTAAAATAATCAAGAATCATGGAGGCAAACATGATACTTAAGATACTAACACTGGAATTGTTACTCTCAATTTAATACCAATTATTAAATTTCACGGAGTAAATAGAATTTTGCTAAAAGTTTGCAATAGGACTTTAAACTTTAGATTGACACTCAACACAATACGATACCAGTTCGTAAAGTATATATCCAGAATTCTATAGTTCTATTATCTCAATTACAACTATGCATAAGGTGGTGAACGAATGCCAATAACTACAACAAATTATGCAAATTCACTTTGATTTAATTTATGATAAATTGAGTTCTACTAATCCAAATTAGAAATGAACTCCCACTCAAAAACGACATCCCTCGTGTCTTTTTGGTGATTACATGAACCAAATCCACTACACCAAGTCCGATCATCACGTGAGTCGGCGTAGCTTCAAGGCGAGCATCCATATGGTCATCATATCAAAACATATGACTCATGCTTAACCTTTCGGTCCGTGTTCCGAGGCCATGTCTATACATGCTAGGCTCGCCAAGTAAGAACCTTAGTATTCGCGTGTGTAACTGTCTTACACCCGAGATGTGCTCGTGGATTCAAGTACACCCGATCATCACGTGATGTCTTGAAGCAGCGATACATTATCGGTGCATACTCAAGGAAGAACACATTTTTATCTTGATATCTAAATGAGGGATCATCTTATTATGCTAATAAAACACCAAACAAGCAATATAAGATGCAATCAAACATCAAATGTTTACAAGTGAAATGATATGGTTCCCGCATATGATCTCCATCATGTGCACCGTGGTATGATCTCTATCATACCTCTATGTGTAAGGCCAAGGTCTATGGAACTTACACGCTATGTGTGTTGTAAGAGTATCATCTCATACTTCTACTTACAACATCACCATATCATAACACTAGCCCAGCAACATTCTAAACTAGACGCCTCTAATTTATCCATTGCAAGTTTTACGTGGTTTAGGGCTTTCGAAGATAGAACCATTCTTACCTACGAACATGAACCACAACGAGGATAACCAAATTGTTGACAACTCATTGCAAATTTGATATTGACTATAGTAGGAGAGACAGACACCCGCTAGCCACTTATGCAAAACTAGTTGCATGTCAAGCGTGGAACAGGTCTCATGTGCGAGGACATGTAAAGTTTGTCCGGGCCGCTTCATCCCACTATGCCACCAATATCCAAAGTACAACTAAGAAGCAATAAAATGATCATCATCGCCCACATACTCATATGTGTACTACCCGTGCAAAGCATCTACGCATAGATCCGGCTCTGATACCACTGAAGGGTTCGCAGCATAGGAAACAAAAAATTTCCTACGATGGGAACATCTAAGTACCAAGATCTATCTACTAGATACAAGCAACGGGTGGATATACATCCATAGAATACATACCCTTGAAGACCGAATAGCGTTAACGAGGTTCTACTCATGGATGATGTAGATGAACGCTTGCCGATCTCAAGATCGTGATGAAGTCCATCTGGTCCAGCTGGTCCAGCACGATCAAGTCTAGCACCTCAAAGCAGTGGTGCATCCGTGATCGCACACACGTACAGGTACCCCGACAACCTCCATGCCCTCGCTCCAGCGAAGCAGCGGAAGCAACAAATCCTTCCAGAAAAAGCCACCGGGAACATGTATCTCGCTGATCCGAGACCATGGGGGAATTCTAAAGGAGGGAGAGAGATCCTTCGCGAGGAGGTGTGCTTTGAGAGGAGGAGAGGGGGGCCTTTTATAGGGGAGAGGGGGGCACCCAAGGGGCATGGCGCCCAGCCATGGGGGCTGCCCCCACCTCTTCCACATTCATGTGGGTGGAGCTCCCACTCAAAATGAAAAGCCTCCACTCCCATTAAAAAGCCTCCACTCAAAAATCCACTCACATGCATTAAATTTCCACCAAATGTAATGCAAGCTCTCATTTAAATAAAACTCTTTTATTTATTTATTCAGAATTTTGTTAATTACTTTAATTAACAAACATTCACATAAAACCCCTTGCTAGTATTCCATTTCACATGCAGAACCAGTTTCAGCAATTTCAACCGAAACAGTTTCGGTGTCTAGTGAAATAAATTCCTGCGCTTTCCTATTCTTTTTCTGGCATATCATTTGCTCCGAATGGTGTCGGTATCCCTTAAGTGTGTCACCCTACGGTTCGCAAATAATGCGGACATGATCGAGACCCTTCTCCGATCAATAATCAGTAGCGGGACCTGGAGATCCATACTGACTCCCACACATTCAACGATGACTTCTGTGATCGTGTGAACCTTTTACGCTAGTATCTTAATCCCTTTGTTTCACGATATATTACATGTCTGAGATTCGATCATCGTAATATCCATACCTAGTTTGATCTCGTTACCGACATGCACTCTTTTCTTGTTCCCGTGATATAACATTCTAGTGATCAAATCACTTGCTTGCAAGCTAATCAATGTGATATCACCGAGAGGGCCCAGAGCATATCTATCCGTCATCGGGATGAACAAATTCCACTCTCGATCCATGGGCCTCAACATAACACTTTATTAGTTCTGAATCCATCTTTATAATCACCCAGTTACGGTGTGACGTTTGATGTTATCAAGAAACTCTTCCGGTGTTAGTGATTGACATGATCTCATGGTCTAAGGATTAGGATCACTTCGCAAGTTGTTATAGCAATATAAACTCAATGACTTCGATCGTAATGCTATACTTCGGATGAATGTTCATCACACCATTACACTAATGTTGTGACCTCATTATTAACAACATCCAATGTCCATGGTCAGGAAACCTATGATCATCTTGCTAATCAACGAGCTAGTTTATAGAGAGGCATAACTAGGAACTACCTTTTGTTTATTAAACACACATGTATTAACGTTTCCGTATTAATACAATTATAGCATGCAAAATAAACATTTATCATAAATAAGGAATACGATAATAACCACTTTATTATTGCCTCTCGGGCATATTCCCTTCAAAAACGATTCTCCGGGTACCGGCAGCCCAGAACAGGGCCTTCGATGGTGGCATGCATCTTCAGGGTCCATGCGGAGCGCTGCATCTGGACATCTCCATGAACAGCACCAGGCATAGTCGAGAGGACAGACCCGTATCTGTCCGCGACGAAAACATCACTAGCGTAAGAAGTCATGCTCCGGAGTTCCGCAAAGTCATTCGGCGTATACCGCCCTTCACCAAAGACCGGGCGACTGCCTTCCTCTGTGCCCTCATCCGCCCACCGAATGATGGTGTTCTGAAGGTTTGATGTAAACACCATCAACGACGGGAACATCGTCATAGCGACAGAAGCCACCTGCTTGGTCGGTATCTCCACCCTCAGGTGCTTGATAGCTCCCGAGAAGGGGTTGTACAACCGTGTCTTGTATGGCTACACCCTCTATCCAATCACAAGGAGACCGGTGGTTGTGCTACCGACATAAAAGTACCTTCTAGAGACATAGAGAGAGAGAGGGGGGGAGAGAAGCAGAGATTTAGTCAAGGTAAATAGACAGAGATTCAATCAAGGCAAACAAGTAGATGGAGAAACAAAACTTGAAAACATATCGTATAGGAGGTGAACACAAAAAAAAGGATCGCACATATACAGATGAATATCAAGAAAGCACCTGCAAATAACCCGACTAATCTTCTTCTCAAGGTAGCGGCCGGTTCTCACGTTCAACAACGTGATGGCGGCATCATCTACCCGATACAACACCGATAACTGGTGCTCTAGAACAATCCGGTTGGCCGGTATAAAGGGCTCCTCCGTGAAGCCGCGACAGGCGCTGCAGACTGCCCGGAAGGCGGCTTAGTAGTCGAAGTCGTCTGTCGACAGGAAGATGTCACCTATCTTCTGCACGACTCCCTCGGGGAGATCAGCCCACGGCGAATCATGCTGCTTGTTTCCAGCCATGGATGATGGTGTTCGTGTGGTCTCAGTCCCGTCGAATGGCAGAGTAAGTGGTTCCAGAGACAGACATTTATTAAAGAAGGCCTTAGAATGCCAAGGAAAGCGTGTGGAAACGAGACGACCGCATGCACACATCAACCACAAGCCCAACCTCCAATGATCCCGCATGCAATATCTCTCGTCGGTTCGGTTCCTGTCAAGTAAATGTGGGGGGTTGCTACATGGGCAAGTTAATGCGGGGGGTTGCAGTTTCAAGTTTACTAGTATCCAGGAAAGTAAGGTGCCACGATCATATAAAATGAATAGCTCATACAAACAGCTAGCAACACCGTCGATAGTGTTATTGTTATGAATGTGTACATATTTGAAGGCATCACTATAATGTGCCACCTATTGATGATTGATGACATGGATCTAGCTTCTCTTCGCGTATTTGCATTCAATTGCTCATGGATTTGTTCCCATATTTTTTGGCAATGGCTGATGAACTCCACTCTCTTGGTAACATGCTTCGTCAACGAGCCCTTGTTGATGCAATGCAAAGTACAGACTATGGTATTCATTGTTATCCCATTTAGGTTCTATGTTTTTATTCATCATGGAGATACTAATTTCAAATGAAAGTCTAGTAAACAACATATCGGTACATGTTTTCTACTACCACAATCACAAGAAGAAAACTGGATGGAATTTCACCTTGTTGGCATTGTGCCGAACTGATTGGATGTGGCCTTGGGCTTCGGAGAGTAAGGCGCCCTGGCTGGTGTGGGTGCAACCACGGTGACGGCAAGCTCGGATTTTGGAGAAGGACAACGCGAACGAAATCTCATCCCGGTGATGTGCCATGGGTGTTGTCGTGCCATGGGTGCTGCCGTGCCATGGGTCGAGCTCCGGTTTGGGAGGAGGATGGCGAGACCGATCAGGACTCTCAGCCGGGTGCCGGATCTCGCCGCTAAAGGAATTCCCTCCTAGATCCGCGCCATGGCGGTGACCACAGATCGCCCCTTTGGGGAAGAAGAAGGCCGAGTCAAAAAGACCGTTTGAACACGAGGGCGTCAGCGCTACAAGTCTACATGGAAGCCAGGATGGCAGCGACTTAACGGTCAAAAGTGATAGGCAGGGCCCAATTTGACGGGAGTTAGTGAGTTTCCCCGTGTTAAAACGATTTGTTGAATTCGTGCTGTAAAAGACCCTCTGAGCATTTGGCATGCCAACTCAGGGTATCATGATCCAATACCGACGAAGTCGGACCCCGCGTTGCCTTGGCGCTTCAACTTTCGGGCCGCAGGTTAAAAATCTCCGTGGCTAGGGAACCCCCTTTCACGAGGGTGAAGACAAGTTTGATGATGAGGAGGAGAGCCCTCCCGCCCAAAGATTTAGTTCCAAGAATGCTAGCAATGTCATCATGCCCCCTCACTCCCCAATGATTGTTAATGAGTCAAGTTGGTTGCATAGGACTCTCTTGTGCATGAACATAGATATTCGGCATGGTCAATATGACTCCTACAAGTGAGATCGGTACATTTTGAAGACTATCAGTAAGAACGATGCACCTGCTATTGTTGGCGGTTCCTCATAGCCTGAGCCCCCCGACACTCTCTTTTATGGTGCGTGGTCTCAAGGTCTTTGTACTTGGAGAAACTTTAAATACACTACTTATTCTCATGCATCTCTTTGCAAAGGTCCTTCTCATGATGATGATGATGAGCAATATGATGATTAAGAGAGCTCCAAGGCTGATGATGATGAGGAGGACGAGGAAGAGGAGGAAAGTGGCTGATTCTTGTGGGGCATGTAGCATCGCTCTTTTCCCATTTTGGTGTCTCGATGACAAAGGGGGAGAAGAAGCTCTGTTTAGGTTGTTCTACCGGGATTTGCATGGGATGGAACGAGCTTTTCGTTTATTTGATTTGCCTCTTCAAAGCTTGTGCCCGTTTTATCTATTTGTGGCAAACTATGTTTATTTGTGAATTCTGTTTATGTGTGTGGTAAGACATGCGATACCCAGTACCTCCATCTCTTCATGTGGTAAATACTAAGTTTCTTACTCCCTATATTATGCTAGTATTTATCTACTTTTACCATGTATTTACTTTGTGCAAGTTATTGTGAAGTGCTTATAGTATATGTATCCTTGCACAGGTTGTTTGTTTGGAAAATATAGGGGGAGCGTTGATCCTAGTAGGTGTGTACTTGCATTCAAAAAAATCAAAATGTGCAAACTTTTAGGTAAACTCATCTATATTTTACAAACTTTTGCAATGCCTATTGTCTTACCTCTTGCAAATCCTTCTGTTGTCATCAATCACAAAAAAGGGGGAGATTGAAAGGGAATTTCTCTCCCTGATTGTGTTTTGGTGCTTGTTGTAAACACAATTATTTTCTAACCATGTGCTAAGCTTGTTTCAGTTAAGTATGGTGAAAAGCATAATACGTTGGTCGACCCCTCAAAAAGACGAGAAGATCCTTGAATATTAGTTTAAGGGTTCCTTAGCTTTATTTGCTAGTTTATTAGGGATCCCAGACTATCAAGAGGGGTTACTCGATGAAAGGTGGGGGGCTCATGTCCTGTTTTTTAATAGCCCAAATATTTTCCTACAACCTGCAACAATGGAAACCTCCCAGGAATTTGCTCCTGGTGTCCTGAGTCTGGAGACTCCGGGGTTTGACCCTGGAGACTCTGGAGTGCGCACCACGGAGACACTGGCATGTGGTCTCTAGCCTAGTTTTTCGACCTGGCTTGATAGAAGCTACAAACCTCACCTCAGAAACTAGCTTAGAGACTACCCGAAGACTCCGGCGTCCGAGCCACGGAGACTCCGGCGCCTATCCCCCGGCTTAGTCTCTAGCCTGGTTTACAAAAGCTATTTTCGTAAACCGAAGACTGGCCCAGAGACTACGGCTGTCCGGAGACTCTAGGGTGCAAACCCCGGAGACTTCAGCTAAGTGAACTCCAACGGCTAATGTATTCTACCTCTAGCTCAGTCTGCGACTTCCACTCTCTCTCCACCATTGCTGTTGAACTCCAAATCACCTATATTTCCTTCCCTATCTAATAGGACTCTATGCCCTTTGGGATCAAGGGATAAGACCTAGATCTACACTTCCAACGAAGGGATTTGAAACCCTCCCACTATGCATTGATCTACTTGTTACTCTTGGGTTGAAAAACCCTTGCCGGAAGTAGAAGTCGTCCCTAAGATCATCCTTGTGTGTAAGAGCTTGTGCTCGAGTTGGAAGCCTCCAATTGAGTTGTGGAGAAGTTCCCCAAGGAGATGTAAAGGTTTTGGCACCACCTTCAAGGACACCGTATAGTGGACCGTGTGCTTGCCCTGAGGTGGGTGTGCGGGAGAATAGGGTAAGGCATTTTTTGGCGCTGGCGGTCTTAGTACTGCCCACCCCTCCAACGAAGACGTGAAGTAACTTCGAAAAAACATCTCCGTGTCTACTCTCGGTTATTTCTATCCTTTACTCTCTATTATTGTTTCTGCATGCTTGTCATATAAGTTCTTTCACCTAGTTGCATATCTAGAGAACCTACTTTGCGTCAAGGCTTAATTTGAAAAGAGTAGCACCTATTCACCCACCCCTCTAGTCGCTTATACCTATCTTTCACATGTTATCTGCGTGCACCGAACATGCTATGTTTAATCACACCTCTCTAGTTCACTAAATGTCGAGCCAGTTTATAAGCGTGAAAGTGAAGATGCTACCCACCTATCTATGCTACACCATCTCTATTTTGATAGATATGGTGTAACTGAGTTTATGTTTTGCCTACCAGCAGTATCGTGGGGGATATCTTACGTAGATGTATGCGATATGTTGTCATGTGTTCTGCAATACAGCTGCGTCCAGGGGGGCGCAAAGGGAAGTCTAGATATTTCATTTCACTAATTATATACAAAGTACAACCAAAAGTCGGTCAAATTTTACTAAATTTGGCCAAAATTCACTAAAACTAACCTAATCCTCCTCCAAGTCAAAGGAGGAGTTGCTATCGAGGTCGATGACCATTGGCGCCACCGATGGTCCCGCATCATCGTCGAAGACCTCCTTCATCCTCGCTAGCCCTGGCGCTAGCAACAGCCCCGCATCACCGGCGTCTTCCATCCTCTTTGTCGTGGCATATTCCTCGAGCTAGAGATACTCATCCTCAACGAGATGCAGTTGTCCTATGCGAGCCGCTCAACAATCTACCTGTCGTGGTGCTCCACCTCGAGATGCTCGCGGGCCTCCTAGTCCTCCCGCCACTCACGGCTAGAGACCAAGTGCTGGCCGATTGGCTCTAGGTCCGGCAATGGGACACACCCCAACGGGAAGTTAAGCTCACCGCAGTCCGAGCCGTGGAGGTATACGTTCTCCATGTCGTATGCCAATGCCGCATGCTCCACCAATTCGATGCTTCCAATCCACACCTTCTGTCGAGTGTTGCGGTTAGTGATTTCCGTGACCCCACGAGCCCCACAACCGCTGCCACACGCCACAGTAGGTAGGAATCAGCGACACGGGAAAATCAAGGAGGTTGTGGGAGTGGCGGGGCTGCCAATGGTGTTTAGGTGGCGCCATTCATCGAGGGGAACGACCGTGGGAAGAGAAAGCGACAGGGGCACCAGCGGGGGGGTGTGGTGGCCACGAAAGCTGGGAATGGGTGACGGGGATGGCCGGCAAGAAGATCTGGCCATCCGTGGCTGTGGTGGTGGCTGGGGTGGCGGTAGGGGGCATCGCATGTTATCGGGAGTGGAGGAGAGGTTGAGGTGGAGGGGAAAATGGAGGGAAATCTTTTACTCCTCCACTGCTCGTAGGAGTAAAAAATAAGAGCCGGGAAGGTTGACTCCTAATCTTTTTAGTCCTCTAAAGGTTTTTGGCTTTCGGTTAGGTCCACAATAGAGGAGTAAAATCGGTTTTTATACTACGGAGAGAGATACCCTTAGTTCTGATATGTTCCCATAGAGCACGCGAGACAGCTCGGGACTCTAGGTCGAGCTCGAGGAGACGGCCATGGTGGGTCAGGCTGTAAGTGGGAATGTGCTGCCCACGGCGGTGCCAGCCCATCCCACTTTTTTTCTTAAATGGACACCCATAGCCCAGCCAAAAAATATGACAGACACCCACCAGCCGTCGGCTACCGCCGCCACGAGTCGCCATCGCCGGGGAAAGTGTGCCCCTCCGCTCTTTCCCACCGCATCGAGGCTCCATGCCACCGTTGTCGGGATCTATCACTCAGCCCCTCCTCTCTACTCCTCTTCCCCGGTCAGGTTCATCCAATCACTCGAGTGGCAAAGCTCCGGCGAGATCTATGGGCAGTAGCTGGCGGCCGGCAGGGTCGGCGGTGGCCCTGACGGATGGTTCTTCAACGCGACCAGCAAGACCACGTCGGGCAACTACTCCTTCTGGGCTGCCACCGAGACGTTCTACCTCGGCGACTACCTCAGTACGTTCAAGCTGATTAAACAAATCTAATTCTGCTTGCTTTCCGTGTAAAGTTTCTTTTTGTGGCTTACAATGTGCTTTGGGAAAAGAAAGTACTCCCTCCGTTTCAAAATATAAGATGTTTTAGGTTTATGAAGAAAATGAATCTAGATTTATTTTAGTACGTAGGTTCACTCAACTTTAGGATGAATCTATACACTAAATGAAGTCTAGATTCGTTTTCTTCACAAACCTAAAACATCTTATATTTTGAAACGGAGGGAGTAGTAGCGATAGAGCCGTGTTCCGATGCCATGAATTGGTAGGGCGGTTTAGTTTGGAGGATCGCTGTATGATGAGGAGTACCAGTACTCCATCTACATCTACATGTACAGCTTTACTTGAGAAAAATGGAGGCAAACAAATTCGGGCAAAGGAAATTCTTTCAAAAAAATCGACCAGATACCAGAGAAGCCATCAACTCTGAGAATTTTAAACTTAGATCCAGATCTAACTATGCAGTCAACTTCCTAGCTTCATGCGTCAGGTACCAGGCCAAATTAGAATCTTTCTATAGGGGACAGCATGTGTCGTTTGATCTTCAATACCACAAGTCAAACACTCTGGATAAACTAAATATACTCTATTTATTTAGGAGTACTGAGTATATATTTGTATGTGTTCAATGAACTCCCTTTTTTTTGACTGGGCTGCTGCCGGTTATTCTTAAAGGTCATTCTAATATCAACTCTTATATGAGATAATTCTTTTTTATGGACCAGCAGATGATTTTCTTCTAATCTTTTATGTTAAATTTGAGCCTGTGAAGAAAATAATCATATCTACGTACCCATGTTGTACCTGTTGCCTGCTGCCATTTGAATGTCTTAGCAAAAGAGAACTTTCATTTAGCCGAGACAACTCATAGCTGATTAGAATGCACCAAGCTGGCTTGTGATCTTAATTTGTGTGGTTTGTACAAATTATGAGGTGGCTGCCGAATTCTGAATGATAAAATAAGTTTTAGTAACATTTATGTTGACTGATATAGCAACAGAAAGTGAGTGATGGTACGATTGCATATTTATCATTGGATCTGATAGTTTTCCTTCATAGTCTAGAAGGTTTTTATCCATAAAATCAGTTATTTGACCAGGAGTTGATGGTGTTGTTTTGAGCTCAGGGTTTGCAGCTCTGCCATCGGGGAGATAGCCTAGCTGAGATTGTCAGTGCTCCATCAGGGCTAGCTGAGACAAATTGTGCTATTGAGTTCTGGGCTATGTGGCCACCTAATTATGGATAACAAATGAAACGTTGGAAAAAAATCGTCGACCGGTGAAGATCTTTCGTGGCGCAGGCAAGCGGGCAGAGCGAGCGGCCAGTGAAGGTGTGGGAGGGTCGAGATCGGCGATGAAGAATCTCTGTTATAATTTCGATCTGAATCGATCAAGAGTAATCTGGTATTTTTGTGATGTTTTAGGCTCTGTCGGAATAACAGAGAGAGTATGATCTGATACGGAGTACGAAGGCTGATGTTCTTATTGTAAATCTGGAGTGGTTCATGTCTAATTCCGTGTTAAAGCTAGCTCCTCCTCTTTCCTTTATACTGTGTATTTATGTATAGAATCAGACTACTGCCAGATTATTTGGCGGGTATAGGTGGGACAGATGGACGTCCGCTATATCACACAGGTTTAAATAGACACACGCGGCCATCCGCCTTTAGTTAAGCAAACAGAAGTGATCAGCTGGTGGGCACCCACGGACGTGCCCATTTACAGGCTGAAATTGGTGGGTGCACGTGAAGTTATTGGGACCGTAGTTTATTATGTTGCTTGATGGTTGCAACGACACAATGCTATTAGGTTCTGTAGGACGGCCAATGCCGAATGCCGGCATATACTTGTGAAAATTATAGAACCCTAATATTTGCTGTTGTTTGATTTAACCCTCTCACGGGTATATATAGACTACATGAGGGGTAGAGACTTGGAGTACAAGAAATAGTATTCTAGTCTATCTCTAATTTCTTATATTATTCTAACATTCTCCCTCAGTCGTAGTGGGAGAGAAGCGGACGATTACGATTGAATTTGGAGTCCGGTGTATTCTCCTTCTTGTCATCATCAACTACGTCTCTAATGATCATGGTCAATACCTAGGGACGGGATTGCGTCCCGTTCTGGTGGCTCTCTTCCCTCCCGCAGTCACAGCGGGAGTGTTGTGGACACAAGTGATAACGCGAACGTTGTTAACGTCTGTCGTGTTCCTGAACGACGGGGCTAGAACCTTCGGGTCCTGCGACTGCGTGTCTCTCTTACCATCCGGGTCCGTTGATGCGCGGTGTGAGCTCCCGGCTGAAGGTACCAATGCCGACGAGTGGACGAGGCACTGGATGCGCCAGGGAGGTGCGGTTGGCAGCCGATTTCTGCACTGTTTTTCACCGGTTGAAGGTAGCGAGGATCGAGGGATTTATTTGGTGGCTAATTAAATCTAATCTAAAAATTGGGAAATTGCAAAAGTTAGATCTCAATAGTCTATGAAACTGATCCGATCTTTGATCGAGACCAAGTGCGCGTCGTGACTCATAGGAGAAGATTAATCTTCCCGGGAACAGCGCGATGCGGAAGTGATGAAAGTGTGATGCTAACCGCTCTGATACCATATGGCAATTATAAAACTTTAATATTTTATTGTTATTTGATTTGATCCTTTCGTGAAATATATATAGACGTATAAGAGGAAAAGAGACTTGGAGTACAAGAAGTGGTATCCTAATCTATCTCTAATTCCTTATACTATTCTAACAATACTCAACAAAGGCGTGCAGATATATACCCTAAAAAAAGGCGTGAAAAAATAATGTTTTACTAGGATATGTGGCGAGTTGTCATGCCGTGTACCCTTGATGGGACAATTTCATTGACTAATCGATTAAAGGTATTGCTACAGACTACGTTATACGTAGTGTATTACTATAGGAGACAACGGTAGTATTTTTCTTGTATAAAAGAGTCGGCCGTTGGTGAAATTAATGTGAAAGAATTACGGTTATTAACTACCGCCAGGATATTAAGACGAGAAGGTTGTGCCGAAAAATTACCGTGGAATAATCTCTATCTCTATGTCTATCTCTACTATCTCTACTTAACTAAAAAGAGAATCGCGTTCCGTTTGCTGCCTGCCATCCACTCCGCCGGTCTTTTTTCGTCCAACTCCACCACTCCACCGGTTTTTTTGTCCTCCTCACCACCTGCCGGTTTTTCCCCTGGTCCTAACCCACAGAATACGACCATCTCTTCGCTCGTCTCTCTCGCCCATCGCCTCCTCTCCTCTCTCTCCACATCGTCGCCGCCCAGTACCGACCGCCGCCGCAAATTGACGCCGCCACGGCACCCTCGTACTCCGTGTGCTCACCTGTCTCCTCTCTCTCCATCGCCGCCTCCCAGTACTTCCCCACTCTCTTTCCGCTCCCATGGCTAACCCTAGCTGCCTCCCTGTTGCCCTCACGGTCCCGCTCCCCCTCACCGGGGCTGGATTTGGCAGGATCCGAAGAGTTGCAGCTCCATAGGATCCACAGCCGACGACTGGATTCTCACCGCGTCGGGATGTTGTTCGGAGGAATCTGTTCTGCGAGGGTGGAGTAGAACCCTGTCAGTGGTCGCGCCTCGCTGAGACCATTAGGCTCGGATCTCCTGCCATGGTTCAGGTGAGCCTCGCTGTTCTTCCTCGATCCTGTAACGGTAGATTCATTATTTTCTTTGCTTGATCCGTTGTCACCCGGTTTTTTAAATCGTTGGTTGTTGGTGATGTTATTAGACTGATAGCTGATGAGGTATCCCTAAATTATATTATCTGACTATCATGTGAATCTATAACTTTCTACTTGCTTAAATGATTGTGTTCAATTCCGTGACTTAGAGATGAAGAAGTTAACTATATCTGCACTCTCGTCTTCAGTAACACACAATTGATAGGATGTGGGTAGTTGTGGTAGCGCTGAAAATGTATAATTTTGAATGCTATAATACTGGTGACAAATACAGTGTCTGCAAGATGACAGCCCAGATGTTGTAACATGTTCAATATGTACAAGCCTCCCAGAACGCCGCCGGCCTCAAACCTCAGGCGTCAAGGTGCTTGTCATGGCCACCATCACGCCGCTCCGTCTGGTGAAGTTTGACGTCGGCACATGCTCATGTTCTACCAATGGAGAAGAAGCAAAGCTGTAGTGCATGATTGGTTTTGAAAAAAAATAGTTTTATGCATGTTTTGAAATCCGCATCTCTTCTAATATGTTTGTATCGGCTGCTTGTAGAAGAATCAAATCATTTGGTGTGGTTTACCCATATATGTTAGTCAACTACATGCCCATGTATATGCTTACACTAAATTATCATGAGCATCACGAAATATCACTCCATTGATTGATTGT
Organism: Avena atlantica; assembly: GCA_910589765.1. Classification (NCBI taxonomy): domain Eukaryota; kingdom Viridiplantae; phylum Streptophyta; class Magnoliopsida; order Poales; family Poaceae; genus Avena; species Avena atlantica. Next base: position 347,217,375 of record OU342738.1, on the reverse strand, counting down.
ATGATTTTGTGCTCACACATATTTCCATATGTCTTCGATTTTAATTTAATGTGCATGTTGTTATGATAAAATGGTACATTGCTTGCACCTTTGTCTGTTTTCTACATGAGCGATCTCAGCTTCTCGTCGAGTCGGATACTTACATCATATAAAAAATAGCTCCCGAATGAAACTTCGTGCTTCCGTATGGGGTGTTAGGAACGGCCACCGCCAGCGGCGGCCAGAGCGAGGCACTATGGAAGTGGTGCCTGAGTACGGGCTTTACCGAGATTCCAGTTGATGTGCCTATGTTCTAAATTCGCATCCCATCTATGATTGAACTTTTCACGCGTCTGCAACAATTAAAATTATGTTGCATCATTGGTTTGCTATATTTGGCTGAGCCCTAGGCCTAACTGATTTTTTTAATGCCAAAATTTGAAGAAAATGGTGGGCAAAAGAACTGGAATGGTAGGACAGAAAGAAAGAAGAGAAATTGTACATGGCGGGAGGAAATTGCCCCACAACTTAGGCAGCGCATGACACAACATGCTAATCAAGCTATGGATGTGATGAATCGGATGCCGATAATCAGGGAGGTTCAGGGTTAATGTAATAATATCTCAATATCTGTAAAGAATTAGATGTACATTTGTTTCTTTGGGAGAGGCTAACGCTTTCAGTTCATGAAGCAGTACATGGTATTACAAGTTGCAGCGAAGGGGAGTCGCATTTGCGTCTCTCATCTACGTCCTCTCACACATGCACATTTTATTCCGTTAATTAAACATTCAAGGTATTTTATTTCTTGAGGAACAATTTAATTTAATACTAATAGGCTGGGATATGTATTTATTCGTTTTGAATAAAGCTCTTTTGAGATATTCATGGTTTGATTGCCGAGTCGGATGACTTATACTCGTTCAAACTGGGAAGTCCTTTTCGAACATAGCAATTACATGCCATCATAAATCTTCTCAGTCAATATTTTTCTCCTTCCTCAAGTAAGATGATAAAAATATAATTTCACTATTGTTTATGCTGGTCACAACTACTGGATTTTGTTACTACAGTTTTCGTAATTACATGAGTTGAACCCAGTGCCTGAAATTATGCAAATATTTTGTCTTGCGTATACCCATTAAGCAAATGTAAGTGACTTTAGTTGACTTCATAAATAGAAGAAAAAGAAGTTTAACAAAGTAGTTGATATACTAAAATTATCCTTGACTGTAGCAAACTGCATATATTCTTATTATTGGATTGATCAATTCCTTTTATATAGGTAGAAGGAATGTGATGTTTTGTGTTGTTTCATATAATGTTATTACAAATACCAGTGACGCTATGAGTAGCAATGATGTCCATGAAAACTCGGAAGAATTTTCTAAAATTTATTTTGTTATTTGCAGCTTTGATTTTCTATTCAGTCTGACAAAGCACGACCTATGCTACGGGGGAACACAATACCACAATTACCATCACATTTTTTTGGAGGGCCTAAGATTGAGCAATTTTGTGTCGGGTTCATATATGAGACTGGGTTAGTAAGTTCCTCCTTCCATAAAGAGGCATTATCTACAATTCAGGACGTATATGATTTACAGTGCTGTTTTTTTACATAGTTAGTGTGCACGTGCATGCACGTCTCTTAAGAGTGAAGCACATGTTAAGCACATATATTGCCATATATTGACAATGTAAGGTAAATTAGATGGAAATTCAATTAGCACGCCGTATATATCTCAAATCTCACTGTTACAAAAATTAAAATCTGATATCAAATCAATAGAACATGAATCCATGTCAGTCACATGCCCAAGATGCAGGGTAATATTGCTCCAACCAGAAGATACTTTCTCGGGTGTCCACTGAGAGGTTGGTTTCTGAGATACTTTTTAGCTCTAACCAAGCATGCAAACATCAACTTCTGTATATACGTCTAATCCTTGTCCTACATATCACAACAAACAAGTTACACTTACTATGTAGTTTAACAATTAATCAAAATCTACCTAGGATAATCGGTTTTAGTTAGTGGAACATTTTGAATATCAAGGTCACTAACCCCGTGAAAAATTGTGCACCAGCCACCGTCACATGCAAGACTGCAACTTAACCTAGCAAAGTTCCATATGCCAAAAGAAAAAACTCTGCTGCAAGATTTTGGAGCTATCAATGCTGCAAAACTGTGACTCCCAAATCCGAAAAACATGAACTGAGGATTAAAAAATAGTTTATGATGGATCAGATAAAGTAAGTCCACAAACTTCACTGTTCTTTGACAAGAACTTCACAAATCCCTAAAAATAGTTGAAGCACAGAAGAAAGCCATGTGCACTAAAGTAAAAATGTTAGGATTTGGCAAGGTCAGTAGAACTGGACTCCATGTCAGGAAATGTGCTTTGCTAAGATCCATGGCGGGGTGAGAAGCAGGCATTTCCTGAACCAAATTTACCTCGGTGTGGATCCTAGAAATATAGAAAGAAATAATTTTTATTGTGTTTATTTATCCGCTAAGATAATTTTAGTTTCACCTTTTAAAAGATTATTGTGTATTGCATATCTTGCCGAAGAGAAAAGCACATACTAAGCCATAGACATCCAAATTTGTTTATGAACAATACATCTTTCCATAAAATGTGACCCTCATTTATAATTCTATTTGGAGGTGATTCCTTTTTCTTTTTTTGAGTTAAAATCGTGTTCTCTTGTGAACACCTGTGGGTATAAAATGAACGCTCGTGGTAAACATATTTTTACAATGAAGTTCATGCAACTTTCATTGGAACTTTTTTTTTTGTCTGACCAAGGAAATATCCTATGTATAACTGATTTATGCTTTCACAGGAATGTCTTTGATTTGACGTAGAAATGAAGCAACGACGGATATGATCACAAAGATAATGATCCGACATGGAGGGATTAAGATTACCTGTATATATTTGTTGCCCTGTCACTTCATCACTTTATTTTTTTAGGGCAACACGTAACACTTAATGACGTTTTAATATATGTCGTTTGCTTGTGAACTTTATACTATCCTCCAATCCAAATTAATGTTTCCAGATTTGTCTAGATTTGGATGAATGTAGCACTAAAACATGAGATATATCCGAATTTAGACAAACCTGACAACATTAATTTGGATCGCAGGGAGTAATCTAAACTGGTATTTGGTTTAAAAATAGGCCTGAGCTGAGCCTCCCGTAGGGGCGCCTAATCCCCTGAGTCGGCAGCCGTTTGATTCACATGATTGTGTCGCTTTGTTTGGTTGTGAGCTCGCCTAACCTTTCTTCCTCGTGTTGGAGCCCATCTGCCCCCACACATAAAAAAAGAAAACCCCCATGTCTCTGTCCTCCCGCATGCCACAAGAAATTGGTGTTAGACGAGGCTGCCTTGCCGATTGAAAATCATGACACACGCTGCCACCGCGGATGCTACAAGGAGCTGACGCCGAAGCTGCAAATGGCCGTTGTCGATGCTGCCAGCCGCACCACCGGAACTGCAAATGGCGCGGCACCACCGGAACTGCAAATGGCCACCACAAGAGCCAGGAAAGGCCACCGCCGATGCTACGAGCGGCAATCGCTGGAGCTGCAAATGGCCACCGATGATTCTACGAGCGGTGACTGCTGATGCTACGAGGAGCCGACGTTGGAACTGCAAATGGCCACCGCCGATGCTATGTCCTCTATGTAAATTGTTCTCCACCGATGACCAATTAGGGTCAAGAACCTAAAAAGCTTGATGTATATGGTGAGCAAATAAATTTGATGACCCATTGCAACGCACGGGCACTTAACTAGTTAAAATAAAGAGATGAAAAAATACTACCTAAACATAGAGTAACTACCGTCAAAAAATCATGGCCAGAAAGGTGTGTTGAAAAAGTATCGTTAAGTGGTTAAAAGGGATGAAGTGTTGAGTTTCGTATAAGGAATTAAAAAAATTCAGTATTACGAACACACCAAGATCGAGCTATGCAAGAATACGAGATAGAGATCTAATAAAATAGATCTAGATCTAGATGAACTCACCAAGTTATGTAGCAGAATATACTTGGTGTAGTTCGTTGATTACGATCACGCCGATCCTGCAGCTAGGCGTATCCCTCCCAGCCATGAGGATAAGTTCCACTCGATGTAGGATCGAGGGTACGATCCCTCCTTAGGTTGCATGTGCCTAGCCTCCCAATATGTACAGTGTTCCGTCGTTAAGAGTGTCATGCCTACGGTGATAATCTCACAGCCTCGTGGCGTGCGTATTGTGGTGAAGCTCCACGAGGGAGAGGGAGAGAGAAAAGCAACCACCCATACGTGGGGAGCCGTGTTTTCACTAGTGGAAATGAGGCCTTTAGTTAAGGTCGAAATTGGGCTTTAACACCGGTTCTCCTACGAACTGGTGTTAAAGGGGGTGCCCGTACCAGCGTGGCCCGTGTAGCAAAAAGACGCACCCCCTTTAACACCGGTTCGCAACGAACCGGTGTTAAAGACCCTGCACCACCGTCCCGCGCAGCCCCCCCTCCCCCTTAACACCGGTTCGTGGCTTGAACCGATGTTAAAGTGGTGCGCATATATAATACACCGCAGCCCACACCCCTCTCTATCATTTTTTCACTCTCTCATTTTGGAGTTTAGCAAAGAGGGTGAGAGGTGTGCTAGTTTGTGTTTTCTTCCTATGCACAAGAGGTGTTCGGTGAAATGCCCGAGAGTTCGAATTAAGTTTTCTCGTTGATCTTTTCTTCTCAGTCGAGGTCGGCAACTTTATCCTTTCATGTGTCATTGATGTACTGTAAAAGTGGTCATCTCCCTATTAATTCATGATGTACTGTAATGATTTTTTATATACGTAATTAATTATATAATGCAGATGAACCGACAATGGATGTACGGTGATCGACGCACTTCTGAGTACATTACGGGCCTCCAAAATTTCATCGTTGTGGCTAAGGCAAACCATGGTCACAATGGTTTTATGTGTTGTCCATGTGTTGACTGTCAGAACAATAAAGACTACTCAAATACCAAAACCATTCACGCCCACCTGCTTTGGTCCGGTTTAATGCCCAGCTATAATTGTTGGACCAAGCACGGAGAAAGAGGGGTTATGATGGAAGACAACGAAGAAGAAGAGGATGATGACAACTATCATAATATGTATCCTGAATACGATGATACTGCAACGGGGTAGATGAAGATTAAGAGGCAGCAGATGGGCCTGCTAATGACGATCTTGGTCGGGCCATTACTGATGCAAAGGAAGAATGTGAAACTAAAAAGGAGAAGGAGAAGCTGGAGCAGATGTTAAAGGATCACAAAACATTGTTGTACCCAACTTGCGAAGATGGCCACAAAAAGCTAGGTACCACACTGGATTTGCTACAATGGAAGGCAGAGAACGGTCTGACTGACAGCGCATTTTCAAAGTTGTTGGTAAAAATGAAGAATCTGCTTCCAAGAAATAATGAATTGCCCGACAGTACATACTAAGCAAAGAAGGTTGTCTGCCCTCTAGGATTAGACGTGCAGAAGATACATGCCTGCATTAATGATTGCATCCTCTACCACGGTGAGAAGTACGAGAATTTGGATGCATGCCCGGTATGCACTCCACTGCAGTATAAGATCAGACGAGACGACCCTGGCGATGTTGAGGGCGAGGCCCCTAGGAATAAGGTTCCTGCCAAGGTTATGGGGTATGCTCCCATAATACCACAGTTAAAACGTCTCTTCGGAAACAAAGAGCATGCCAATTTGTTGCGATGGCACATGGAAGACCGTAAGAAAGACGCGATGTTGAGACACACTGTTGATGGGTCACAGTGGAGAAAAGTCGAGCGAGAGTACCCGGACATTGCACGTGATTCAAGGAACTTAAGGTTTGGTCTAATTACAGATGGCATGAATCCTTTTGGGGAGCAGAGCTGCAGTCACAACACCTGGGCTGTGACTCTATGTATATATAACCTTCCTCCTTGGATGTGCATGAAGCGGAAGTTCATTATGATGCCAGTGCTAATCCAAGGCCCAAGGCAACCCGACAACGACATTGATGTGTACCTATGGCCATTAGTAGGCCAAACAAGGTGTACGTATGTGGGATGAGCATAAAGAGGATCCATTTGACCTACGAGCGTTGCTTTTTGTAACCATCAATGATTGGCCTGCTCTTAGTAACATTTTAGGGCAGACAAACAAAGGATTCAAATCATGCACACACTATTTAGATGAGACTGAAAGTGTATATTTGGATAAATATAAGAAGGTTGTGTACCTAGGTCATCGTCGATTTCTTCCAAACCTGCATCCTGTAAGAAATAAAGGCAAGCATTTCAAATGTCTGGCAGAACCCCGGAGGAAGTCTATCCTCCGTACTGGTGGGGAGGTATTTGGTATGGTCAAGGGCCTAGAAGTAATCTTTGAAAAAGGTCCTGGCAATCAATCTGTTCCGAATGACGATGCCGGACACACGCCCATGTGGAAGAAGCAATCTATATTTTGGGACCTACCCTATTGGAAAGTCCTAGAGGTCCGCTCTTCAATCGACGTGATGCACGTGACGAAGAATCTTTGTGTGAACCTTATAGGCTTCCTGGGAGTGTATGGGAAGACAAAAGATACACCGGAAGCACGGCAGGACCGGAAACGTATGAAAGAACCTGAAAAGCATATGCATCCTAAGAACGAGAAGGGTAAATGACACCACTTAACTCCTGCTAGCTACACTCTTACCAAAGCAGAGAAGGAAATATTTTTTAAATGCCTAAGCAGTATCAAGGTCTCGTCTGGCTTCTCATCGAATATAAAGGGAATAATAAATATGGCAGAGAAAAAATTCCAAAACCTGAAGTCTCATGACTGCCACGCGATTATGACGCAATTGCTTCCGATTGCATTGAGGGGGCTTCTACCTGAAAATGTTCGAGTATCATTGTGAAGCTTTGTGCATTCCTCAATGCAATATCTCAGAAGGTAACCGATCCAGAAATCCTACCAGGGTTACAGACAGATGTGGCCCAATGTCTTGTCAGCTTCGAGTTGGTGTTCCCACCATCCTTCTTCAATATTATGATGCATCTCCTGTTTCACCTAGTAGAAGATGTTGCCATTCTCGGTCCTGTATTTCTACACAATATGTTCCCCTTTGAGAGGTACATGGGAGTCTTAAAGAAATATGTTCATAACCGTGCTAGGCCAGAAGGAAGCATCTCCAAGGGCTATGTAACAGAGGAGGTCACTGAGTTCTGTGTTGACTTTATTTCTGACCTTAAGACGATTGGTGTTTCACAATCACGACATGAGGGGAGACTGCGTGGAAAAGGCACCCTAGGATGTAAAGCAATGATATCTACGGACGTGCATTCTCTCAATCAAGCACACTACACGATTTTACAAAGATTTATCTTGGTTGCCCCGTATATCAATGAACACAAGAATTTTGTACGCCTCAAACACCCGGGATAGTCTGATGAATGGATTAGAAGTGAACACATGGAGAGTTTGGCGGCTGGTTGTAAAGACTTCTCACGAATAACACCACTGTTGGAGATCAGCTGTACTTGTTGGCCAGGACACCATCTTCGACTGTATGAACTTTCCAAGGGTACGAGATAAATGGGAATACATTTTACACTATAGGCCAAGATAAAAAGAGCACCAACCAAAACAGTGGTGTCCGCTTCGATGTAGCAGAAGACAATGGGCAAAAGACCACGTATTATGGGTTCATAGAGGAGATATGGAAACTTGACTATGGACCTAATTTTAAGGTCCCCTTTTTTCGGTGCAAATGGGTCAAGCTGACAGGAGGAGGGGTTGAGGTGGACAAGAAGTACGGAATGACAACACTGGATCTCAACAATCTTGGGTACTTAGACGAACCATTCATCTTAGCCAATGATGTGGCTCAGGTTTTCTATGTGAAGGACATGTCTACCAAACCAAAAAAAAAGAAAAAATAAATAAACAGAGATACATCACACGATGAGCCAAAGCGTTACATAGTTCTTTCAGGGAAAAGAAACATCGTGGGAGTGGAGGACAAGACAGACATGTCAGAAGATTATAATAAGTTTGATGAAATTCTACCCTTCAAAGTGAAGACTGACCCAATCATCATGTTAAACGGTGCTGATACTCCATGGTTACGGCTGACACGATCATAAGATTGACTATATGTATTAAATGAGCCATTTTTGGCACACATATGTATCTCAACATGGAAATCAATGTCATATTTCTTCCGTTAACACTTGGTTCTAAAGAAATGCATTTTTTAATCTTTATTACAAAAAATAATCCCCTTTAGTCGCGGTTGGTAAAAAATCCGTGCCTCTTTCTTCCCGCCATTTTTCTTCCCGCCAGTTTTCTTCCCTCCATTTCTCACTATATATATATGTAGGATTGGCCTCCATTGTCACTGCACATCTCTAGACCCATATCTGCAACCGCATCACTCTTTCCCATGGCTTCCACCGTACCACTAACCCCCAGGGAGGCGCTTTGCGCCTCGAACTACCCCTGCCCGCCGGGCTACCGCGTCCCCATCGGCTGGATGCTGAGCGTCGAGGCGTGCCGGTTCCTCATGTCCCTCTAGGTGTGGCGCGCCGGATGGCCATCACGAACCACTACTACTTCAAGCTCACGCCGGAGCGGCGGAGGAATCCCAACTGGCATCCCAACTATTTCTCGACTTGGGAATCCTTCTTCGGGGATCGGCGTGAGATGGCGCTCGCCAAGCACGAGGAGGATGGCCTACCTCCTCCAAACTTCAACAAGGCCGGCCGTCGGCTGTGGTGGAGCGGCCGGACTCTCCAGAGCGTCATGGCCTATGACACAGCCGACTCTAACCCCCGCCTGCGCTACCCTCAAGTCCAGCCCACGCGTACTCATCATTCAAGGTTCAACTACAGCGACCCGGACAACGACAGCAACGACGGCCGCGGCGAGTACTACGACTATAGTGGCGAGTATTACAGGTGTAGGCAGGAGCATGACTGAATCACTCCAACATTCCAAAACAAGTTCGGCCAATTGTCACTTAATCTGGCCATGTATCTTAATTTTCAGTTCTTCTATGTATCTTAATTTTCAGTCGCGCTTTATGTAACTTACTGTTAGTTATGTTATGTACTTTAACTCCAGTTCTATCGTAATAAAATTTTCTTCCTGCCCATTATTTTCCGCCCTTTTCTTCACGCCCTTTTCCTCCCGTGCATTCTGCCCGCCCTTTCCCATTTGTTACTAGTTTGAATAGTTAGAATTTTATTTTTTGAAAACAAAAAATGTTTTAGGATTAATTATTCAAATGCAAACACTTTTCATGTTGAAAGTTTTGTCAGATTCCAAAGTATACAAAAGATGCTAAATTTAAATATCCAAATAATTCAAAAATGTTAATACAAAATAAAATATGATTTTATCTAATTATTTTTCATTTTCTTAAAATAGGGTTAGATTCCTTTTCAGATGCTTAATATTTCTTAAGTTCAAAGTTTTAGAGTTTGACTTTTTTAGTCTTAATTGAATAATCAAAATTCATATGTAAGTGTTTTAATTATTTTGAAAAAATTCATCTATAGTAACTATAAAATGTTTTTATATGAAAGATCTTATTTTTATGAAAATTATGATATTGTAGAGGTCCCAACCTGATAAGGTAGAGATCCCTGTGTTTATAATGCTAGTCCCTGGATCAATAGCTAGCATCCAGAGTTTAAGATGTGATATCAAGAAACAAAATTCATAGTACAACTTTATAACCAGGAATAAAATAATTCATTACATCTTACATAGCTCATTTGGCTATCCCATTACAATGCAGCAGAATATCTATATAGCATGGGTTCCTTCATCCTCAAAGTGCCACAGGCAATCATGTTGGTTGTAGACTTGTAATCCTATTCAACACACTTCACTAACATCAAACAAACCCACAACATATTAAGTTACAACCACAAGGGTCAATGCATTTGAATTGTATTGGCAAGTTTCACTACTATGTGGAAATAAGTTGGAACCTATCAATATATGCATATTTGTCTAAGTAGGGTTTAGGCTCATTTACAGAAAGCAATATGGTTTTATCCTATCTTTTCAAAATAGTTTTGATCTTTTAACAAATCTTTCTGAACTCCTTGGCAAACTTCAAGTGCTTCTAATCCCTTGTTGATACCATCAAGTTTTACTTTGAGAAATTTGAATGTCGAGATCTTCCATAGCTTCAGGCCTTAGTTGCTCAGAGTTTTCTGTAACCGGGGACATGGCTAAGTACTTAGAATTTGATCTTCTGCAGAAGTTGTACACTTTGCCCACATGACACAATCTCGTCTTGATGCCACCAGTGGCCGCTGGATAAGTACACACCAAATGGAGTACCGGCAGATCAATAATGTGACAAAGTCTTTCCATAAAAGTCCTTCCAATACATTATGCTAGCACAACTACCAGGCACCAATGTAAGGATATATTTCCAATACATAATTCTAGTTAACCTGAATATGTACCAATGCAAGGGTCTACCACTATGTAATTGACTAAGCCAGAGCCCATTTAGCATGTGGTTGTACATGGAAGCCACTGTACGAGAAACACGTTCAATCTCTAAGTCCCTGGGTGGGTTTCTTCTAGTGCACACACGAAAAAGGTAGCCATTTATATATGGTTCCCTTCGTTGCCACCTTATCCACAATTGAGTATCCACATTCCACCCAGGTGATTCATTGAGTACTTCTTTTGTTATATAAAACATATATTTTTCCAACACTTCATATAATCATAACATGGTATTCCACCCCAAATCTATAGCAGGGCTAAGCATACTACAACTATGATGTTTTCACTAATAAAGATATAAAGGATATCCTAATAGGACATAGCATAGCATAGTAACATAGTAGCCCTATCATGCATACTATAAAAATTCCACTAAGTGTATTGAAAATAGTAGGACATGGATGATAGTGCCACTTGCCTTTTTGGTAGAGAAATTAGATTCACTCCTTGATCTTGCAATATTCACACTCTTCAAAGTTCACTACAATTCAATCAAGCAAGCACATATTCAAATTAGCATTCAAACAACTCACCACATAAAATAATAAAAACAAAGCAATGCATGCAAGCATGCAAAAGATTGTTTGATTTGGAAAAGTGGTCTCTAATAGGCTATAAACATTTTAAAACACAGATTGGTCACTTATAAAAGTGGAAAAATCATTTGAAACCAAGTTAGTGAAAATGGGCCATTTAAATCATTTTTGTTTTGCTAGAAATGATTTAAATCAAAATAATAATTTCTAATGTTTTCCAAATATATTTTTAAACACAAATGTTAGTGTTTATGGTCAAAGTGTTTAAAAACAAAATCATTTACAAAAGGTTTCACTCAAAAACCATTTCTAAATCAAGCAACATTTTTATTTTACTAGAAATGCTTTTTATTCAAAGGAATAATTCCATAGTGTCACAAAATATACTTGTAAATCCAAAAGTTGGTTTTTATGGTCAATAGGTTCAAATCAAACCATTTGCAAAAGATTTTACCCTAAAATCATTTTTAGAATAATGTTTATAACCAAAATAGGCCTAATAATGTTTCTGCAAAAACAACTAATTTTCGAGAAACAAAATACTAAACTAATGGCATAGTTGCAAAGTTTGCATTTTTTTTATTCCAATGATATAAAATTTGTAAAATTTGGCCAAGCAGAACAATAGTTATGATTTTTGCAAGTTTAAACAAACAAAATCATTTTCTGGATTTTAATCAAACTGATCAGGCCACGTGGCTGATTCCTACTAGTGCATATCGTTTTACACGGATCGAGCATCATGGGCTGTTGGATCTAAAGTGCATCGCATGGCTCAGAATCAAACATACCCTTTCGATTAAATGATCTATCGCATCCGCTGGATCGTCATCTAACGGTTCACAGGACGTTGCCAGGAACTGGCGGCGCTGGTTCAATGGCGAGCGGCGGCGCGGCTCTGCTCGCGATGGTTCTGGCGAAACAGGAAGCAAAGGAGGGATGAAAGATGCTCACAGTGTTCGCGTGATTGCAGTGAAGCTCAAGGTGGCTTCCTTATGTCAAGGGGCGCACGGGAACGACAGCGATTGCTCACCGGAGATGGCGTCGGCGTCGGGCTCGCTCGGGTGTGGTTGTTGACGACGCTACAAGGCATGAAAAGGCGAGCCAGATGTGGAGTTAGATACACATGAACATGGTGAGTGTACGCGTATCATCCAGAGAGGAAAGGGCGGTCGGGGTTTACCGGAAACGTTCGCCAGAGTTGCAGTAGAGGACGGTGGCGCTCATTCGAAATCGAAGCCGAGCTTCTGGGGCTTGCGCGGGCGAGAGGGAGGCACTGACAGGTGCGCCTGGTGCTGGCGAATAGGCTCGTGGAAGCTAGGAGGTAGGAGATGGTCAGGGTTGGCCGGAATCGGTGGTGGATATCGTCGGAGGCAGAGGAGTTGTAGCGGATAATTAGCGTAGCCTGGTGGCGTTCATGGCGTGGGATCTTAGGGGAAATGAGGAGGAGGGCGAGGCGATTTATCGTGCGTGGTCACGGACAAGTATTACTCGCGCATTGATGCAAATTCACACCATGGAATCAAGTCGGAAACGGCGAGATGCGAGGGGGGAACGGTCGCGCGAGGTTGATGACGATGAGGTGGCCAGGTGGGTCCCATTTGTCAGTGAGGTGAGAGAGGGGGTACGGTGGGGTCCAAGTGTTAGTTGCTGTGCGGGTTAATCTGCGGGTGAGAAAGAACAGAGGCAGAGGGATTTCCCGGGTGGGCTCCTGCTGGGCTAGTTGGGCCTACTTAGCTGGGTAGGTTAGTTTGGGCTGGTCCTTTCTATTTTTTTCTCTGTTTTATTTTTCTTTTTACGATTTTATTTTATGTTTTTATTTGAATCAAATGATTTAATCTCTCATTTATTTTCAAATCTTTTCTAAAGTTTTAGTAGGTTTTCATTCTGTTTAAATAGTGTGTTTTTAACAATCCATTTAGAATATTTCTTATTCTCTCTTAGGGTTTAATATTTATTTAAAATAGACATTTTGTCTTTAAATATGGTTCCAATCCATATTATTTATTCAAATAATTCTTTTATTCTTTTTAATTCAATTACATAACTTTTAATCCTCTTGGCAATTTTAATTATTTTTCCCATAATTTAATTAATCTTTTATATTAGAATTTTTGTCTTCATTCAAATAGAATTGAATTTGGTTAATGCCATATAATTTTATTTGAATATTCTTTATCCTTTTATTTTATTTGAATTTGGATTATCTTTATTCCATTTTCTTATGGATTTAATTTTAAGTTTTAAATGTCTTTTAAATAATTTTCTTGGCATTTATTATTTAGTTTAGAAAATTTATCTTTATTTAAATAAAATTAGATATTGCTCAATCCTTATGATTTTATTTAAATAATATTTTAATCCTTTTTATTATTCAATAACTTCCATTTGTTTATGGATTTGGCCAAGATTTAATTTGGCTTTTAAATATTCCTTAATTATTTATTTCTTTGGTCATCTTATAAAATCCATATCTTTCTATTTATAGATCCAAAATTGGTGATTCCAATTTGTATATTTTTATTTGATATTTGTTTATCTTTTTAAATCCTTTTAGGATTACTTTGATAAAGATTTGTCATGGATTTTAGTTAGGAGCTATATTAGCTTTGGAAATTATTTTCTTTTAACTTATTAAATTCATAAGTTTTTAACCATGGCTCCAAATTAAACGAAACCAATTTCTATGGACTTATAATATTTTTATTTATCATTTTTGTTCATTTATAATTGTTTGTTGCTCAATTTTTATATGGATCAATTCCATAGTCATTAGAGAGATCTTGGAAATGATTTTCTTCCATTGGGTTTTAGGATTTTGGTTTATTTTCCCAAGTGATTATATTTCAAGATACATTCATTGATGAATGCATTTCACTTGATTGAAATTTGCTGGATACCATTTTCGTTCAAATTTTGTTCAAGAAGGGTTTTGATGTTTCCATTCAGAAGAAAAAAGTTTCTTTTCACCCTAAAATTTAACAATTATTTCTTTTGTTTATTTATTTTTCACATTTCAAAATTTGGAAAATTTTGGGATGTGACAGATATATTATTCATATTTTTATGAGTTGAAATGAAGAAGATATGAATTTTCTAAATTCTATCCTATTTTTTGGAATTAAAAATGCCCCTCCTTTAACACCGGTTCCAGCCACGAACCGGTGTTAAAGGGGGGGTGCGTGCGAAACGAATTCCCTAGCCATGAACCGGTGTTAAAGGGGGTATAAAGCGCGCCTACTTCCTATTCCTCTTCCCCCAGCCAGATTGTGGGATCGCGCGAGAGCGGATCGAGGAGCACGGAGAGGAGCAGAGGAGAACGCCGGCAGGCTGCTCGACGCGCCGTCACTGTCGCCGTCCGCCGCCATTGCCGCCGCGCCCACCCACGCCTCATCATGTTGTTCTTACAAGTCAAAGGAATCGACGCGGGGCATCCGCAATCGACCCCCAGCACCGCTTCTTCTCCGAGTCCGACGACCACCACCGTCGCCATCGTCGATGTTTCCGACCTCGCACGGCCTCGCGGACCCCTCTAGTAGACCCACGGTAAGCCCACGGTGCTCTGGTGCCCCTCCGCTCGCTCCCTCTCACTCGGTGTCATCGTCGTCTCGCTGCTCTACAAGCACCGCCGCTGGCCGTCGTCGTTGACGTTGCTCCGGTGACCCCTAGGTAGCGGCGCCACCCGTTTTAGGTAGGCTGCATCGCTCTGAGTCGAACGCGCTTGCTCGTGCGCCCTAGGTCGCAATCCAGCGCCGCCAGCCGCCGCTGTCTGCAGCATCCTCCGGTGAGCCCGCGTAGCGCCTGTGTGGCTCTGACGTGGCCCCGGTCCCACTCGTCAGCCACTATGGCTAGCCCCTATTTTGGTGAGAAAAGGTTAGGGTTAGGGTGTGCTGACGTCAGGCTGTGTATTTTTGTGTATTTATTTGTGTATTTTTGTATGAACAATATGTATATTTGTGTAATTTTATCCTAATATGTATATAGATGTTGCATATATGCATATATGTATATATATTGTTGCATATAAATATCCTAATATATATTGTTGCATACAAAAATAAAGTGTATGTATTATAGTTTCTTTATTTTCTTTATATAGGTCCTTTTCCTATTAATATTTTGTAGAGGCTTTTGTTACGAATTTGATTTTACCTATATAAACCATAACTTGTTAAAGGATGTATTACTATTAATTCATGAGATTTGATTCTTAATAACTTATATTAAAGAAAATTTTATATGGTGATCCTTCATTATTATATGACACATAAAGTTCTAAGGAATTAAGATGGTTAATATTATTCCCATGAGCTTAAGTGATATCAAGATAAATAGTTTGTTATAACTTGCATAGAAGTTAGGGTTTAAAATTATAAATTTCAACCATGAGCTTACTCTAGAATATTTATTATGAATCCAAGTCCACTTAATGTTTACTCTCTTACTCTAGATAATATTATTGTTTTAGAAACTATGGATCCACTCAGTAGAAACCTTGAAGAATAAGAAAGAATGGAGAACATGATCCATGAGGACACCTCACAATATCTGAACTTGGAGGGACATGATGACAGCTCAAGTAGTCATGAAGAATATGATGATTTCGGTGAACACATTTTAGTGATTACAAAGTCCGACGAGGTATATGCATGAATTAAGCCTCTGCTGACTTGCACCGATTGATTTGTATATATGTACATATATTAATTAATGCTTCTTTCTTCTTTTAGCCCTCCGGATCGACAACCCAGCAACAATCTTCTTCTACGAAAAAGAGCAAGCGAGGCGCGAGCCATCGGTTGAAATATCGTGCAAAGTTCACGATCGAAGCAGTCTGTGTTGATGGAAGGCCGATGGAGCCCAAGAAGGCCGCAGACAAATTTATAAGTCAGGCTGGAGTTCTTGTTAGGGACCAAATCCCAATCAGAATTGAAGATTGGAATAAGCAAAAGAAGGGCGACGCTACCTTTGTTGATAAAAGATCCAAAGAAACGCTTTGGACTTCACTGTTGTTAAATTTCAACCTACCGCTAGAGGAGGATGAAAATAAACCGGTTATAAAGGAAAAGGTCAAAGAGTGGACTCTAAAGAAGATGGCTGAAGCTTTCCGCAACTGGAAGACAAAATTGAACAAATTTGTCAAAGCTGGCGAGACTCCAGATTTCGAAGATGCATATTATGCGAAGATAAGACCTCACTGGCCCGAATTTGTGGCGTACAAGGAAGGTGTTATAGCTACAAAGAGGTCAGAAACCAATACACTAAATGCCAAGAAGAAGGAATATCACCAGAGGATGGGGTCAGGTGGCTACATATCTCAGAGGCCTAAGTGGGAGGAAGCTGAGAAGGCCCTGCGCGATAGAGGGATCATACCCCAGACAGAGGGGTGGGAGCTACGTGCGAAGACTTGGTTCTACGAAATCGGGGCAAAGTTGGACCCAGAAACGGGACTGTGTATCTTCCCAAAAATTCTTGCCAAACCCGTCAATGAACTCATCACGGCATTCGAGGAAACAGTCGCCAGGACTTTCCAACCCGACAGAGAGAATGACCAGCTGACACGCGTCATCGGTAAAAAAGAACACCCTGGACTAGCACGAGGCACAGGGGGTATGACGTGGAAGGATGGGTTTGCCGCGTGGGGCGACTCTTACAGATGGCGCGGCAGAAAAGAAAAAGAGCGTATAGACCGGATGACACAGATAGAACATGCACTTATGGCGCTGCAGGTGCAAGTGAACGCACAAAATAGCCAGCAAGCTACCAGTCCATCTCAGCGGAACGAAGAGCCTGCATTGGAAGCTGTCGGCGGCCCAGACTCTGCGCAGAAAAGCAGCATGGCTTCCACGGAGAACATGCAGCCCATGCTTGAAATGGTGGGTCATCGATACCCCGTGGATGAGATCACGGAGAGCGAACACGCTGAGCTACATGTGAAATTAATGGGTTTATCCATTAAGGTGGTGGTCGGCTATGCCTTACCTCCTGTACCTGGTGGAACTTACCACTACCGACTGATTCCAGATGGCTATGCTATTGTCGGGGTGGATGGGGATGTGAAGGAATATGAGGAAGCACAGCGTGACCAAGCTACAGGTGAAGGGGAAACTCAACTGAAATTTGCAGTGAAAACAACCATTCTCTATAAGAAGGAACACATCGTGCTTCTAAATTGGAGGCCACTAGCTCCCCCGCCGGTCTCCGCAGCGTCAGCAATCTGAGCCGCCTCAGCCGTCTCCGGGTCATCAGAATACTCCCCTGATGTCTCCGCCGCATCAGCCATCTCCGTCGCGGCAGCCATCTCCGTCGCTTCAGCCATCTCATGCGCGTCAGCGTAAGCGGAAGAGCACTGCCACGAAGAGCACTAGTACTACTACCTTGAAGAAATCTGTAGGAAACCGTACACCGAAGAGTTCAAGGAACTACGTCCCATAGCCTTCCGCCAAGACATTGCCGGTATTACCGTGGAATCGCAGCGACGAGGAGAACAAGAGGATCTCAGAAGACGAGGTTAAGAAATTCTTTGCACCTAGACGGGACGAGCCAAAGGAAAAACTAGATTCGGCAGTGGTGGAGAAGTTTTACAATAATATTTTGAAACCTGAACCCCCACACGTGTCGGACTACGAGTGCCAGATTATTAAGGGGGATGCAAGGCGGAGGGAGTCTGAAAGTAGTAGTCATGCACCCCAGAAAACAGTTCCCCTGCTCGGAGAGCAGGAAAACCAATCGTGCGCCCCGCTCCAAGTGTTCGATACACGGATAGCTCCTCCTGTAAATGATTATGAGCAAGAGCTACAAAGAAAGGACAATAATATGGGGATGACTTATATTGCATACTTGAACACCATGGGAGACCAATTGCCCAAAGGCGATGTCAACCCCATACAGCCATGGAAGTACGGGAAGAATATCGTCAAGAAAGATGAGCTCAAGAATCTACCAACAAAGATGCGAAGATTACATAAGTGGTACCTTAATTTCTGCAAGACGACAAAGGAAGAATGGATCACGGCGCATATAAGAGATGAGATTTTCTTGTGCGGAGACGACGAGATCACCTTCAACATTCAAAACTTGCATTTTTTATTCAATCAGAAGGAACTCGACAAAGGTGTCATCAGCCTTTATTATGTGTAAGTACTATTTCTGTAATTTCTATCTCGGCTCATTCAATTCATTAATTGCATATATATATGCTCACCATATATGTATATACTATTATGCAGGAAAAAGGTTATGGAATGCATGAAAGGAGGTCCTTATGACATTGGGTTCGTTGACCCAAATAGAGTTCATGAACAAGTGGTAAAACACAAACCCGGGAAAACAGAAGATTTCTTGCTAAGGTCTTTACTGAGACAACAAACCAAAAGGGAAATACTATTGCCTTAAAACTTCTCGTGAGTGTTACCCTCTCTTGTACATATTCTGTTTCGGCTTACTCGATGTTAAGTGTAACTGATGATGAGTTATGCGTGCGCAGGTTCCACTTTATTCTGCTAGTCATTCAAGTTGATGCAGGAAAAGTCCTTGTCATGGAATCGGCACGAAAAGACAAAGAGCTATGAGAAGACTTTAAAACGATGCTCCAGAGGTAATTTCAATCATATTAACGCACTAGATCGGCAACTTTCATGACAACAAGTAGTTAATTACTCCTTTATTCATTTTCTTTGCCAGACAGGGTTTGGAAAAGGTTTACGGGCAGGGCCGTGGGTGAATGGTCAGAAGAACTAAAATTTATAGATCAAAGTGTAAGTAATACTAGCCAGCTAGGTCTGCATATCTCTTTGATTCTGCTTTCAATTCCATTATATCATGTTTTATTGATTATTATTTTGATTGAACTCTCTATTCTCGTAAAGTGCGTGCAGCAGGGAGCCGGCAATAACTTATGTGGATACTATGTTTGCGAGTTCATTCGTAACACGATATGTGCGACGGGCCAAGCCGCACTAGAACAACTTAGAGTAAGTAAACGAAGTACACAATGTTATTTTATTACCATCAGTTATGTTGAGTTTCATTCTTATATATATATTGACCTCATTCTTCATATATATTTAGATCGAACGGATGCGGGACAAACTCCTACCATTTGACCTTGTACGAGCCATTCAACAGGAATTGGCGGGGTTCATACTTAATAAGGTCGTCACGCCTGGCGGAGAACTCTTTAGTATCCAAAATGAACGTGTATGGAGATGTTATATTGTATATATGCTTGAATGTATTTGTCTTGTACTTGATGCTTGAACGTGTACGGAGAATACCACAATGACGATGTTTATGTATAATAATAGTTGCTTAATTATTGATGTACGTATGTACCAACGATGTATGTGTATACCTCTCCTGATCGATCCCTCCCCCTCCGTCCCCGCCGCTGTCGCAGAAATCCGCCCAAAACGGGGTGGCCATAGAACTCTGCCGCGGCAGAGATTTATGCCATTTTCCTGCCACGGCAGAGAACCTTTAACACCGGTGGGCTGAGCTCTGCGGATTCTCCACATGCGCCACCCTTTAACAGCGGTTCGTACAAGAACTGGTATTAAATGGGGGGCCTCTAACACCGAACCCGCAACAGCGGTTCGGTAACCGGTGTTAGAGGCCTCTCTGAACCGGTGTTAGAGGCCCCCGTGTGCACTAGTGTGTGTCTGGAGGAGATCCACAAAGGGGGGTTTATATAGGATGGAGGGGAGGAGGGGAGCCCTAGGGGGCGGCGGCCAAGGTGGCCCTAGAGGCGACAACCTTCCCCACATGGTAAGCGCATTACCTTCCCGATCTCGTAGATCGCCCCTTCCCCTTTTATGAAGATATGGGATCATATCCTCCCTTATTACAAGATATATATCTTCTCAACTAAGGAATGTATACTCTTACCATATATAAGAGATATGATCAAAACCTTCCATAAGGAAGAGATATAATTAGAACCTTCCATATATGAACAACTACAAATATGGCAGGTCATGGGGCAAACCCACAAGCCATGCGCCAACACAAGGGGGGACTAGGCGCCCGCCATGAGTGGCCCCAGATGGCCCATGCGCCATCTCTAGGGTGGGTCTGCCCCTCTCCGATTAATCCCCCACTGGAACCTTTCTGATGCTCCTTTTATTATCTGGTTTCTTTCTGGTAAAGCCGGTACCTCGAATCTATATATACTCCGGAACCTTAGAATCATCACCGACGACTTCGGAATAACTTCCCTGAATTAGGTTATGTCACAGGAATTATTCCGATTTCTCTTAGTAACTCCGAATACTTATTCGGTGTCTCTGGAACATATTCTAGACGACTCTCTTAAGAATGTGACCTGGTTGTGTTAGGTAATATGCAGACATGACTCCGCAAAACTCTTTCGGATGAATAACCAACAGTGGATCCCAAAAGCCCATAATGGTTTCTTTATATTACAAGAATCATTAAGTGAACCCAGTTCATTATACAAGTGCTAATCTTTCTGCTTCACCATATGTGACAACACCGAGACGAGATGTTGGTATCCTCATGATGCAACTATTGATCACTATATCCGTTATCCACGTTCATGTCTCACTCTTATTTACTCGTACGTATTCCAATGTCCTTATGATCAACATCACAACTTGTCTACGCAGACGATGGGTCACATTGTAATACTGAGTTAGCACGGAGTATATCTCTCCATCTTTAGGAGGAGTATATCTCCCCATACGTACTTTCGTGCTTATCTTGGAGTCGCCGGTATGGCCACCTTTGCAGGTGGGGTTGAGAAAAAACAAAGACAAGCCTTCCAGCATGAGGGTATGACGATTGCATTTTGTATCATCATAATATCCACATATAGAACTAGTTTATATTATTATTTGCATTGTTATATCATTGATTATGTATTTTTTAGATGATTTTAGGGACTTTCCTACAAATTCCCTTGTTTTGGTATTTAGTTTCCGGGAGAGACAGAAAACTACCTTTTTGTATTTTTTCTGTCTGGGACTTTCTAGACATGGATTAATTCTAAGAAAAATAACACGAAAGTTTTTTATCACGAGAAGGACATTGGGCACTAGGACCACACGAGGAGAGCCATGCGGGACGAACGAGGCCAGGTGGCGTGGCCACCTTACTAGGTCACACCACCTAGGCCCGTTCAGGCCTCGAGCATCGCCCATGCTCTCCCTTTTTACAGACACCTCCGTTTCGCCATAAAACCTATCCCATATTTTCCCCATGATTTACAGAGACGACGACGAAGGTGATAGTCCTCTTTTACTCCAGGAGTAGATCCAGTTGCTCTGAGGCCTCTAGAGGGAGGGACTCGAAGCCATCATCATCACCACTCCTCCTTGGCATAGGGGGGAGGGGGCTTCTCCATCAGCACCCATCTCCATCTCGAAGATCAACATCATCCCCCTCATAGTTTGTGATAAGATTGAACCCTAGATATTGTTTTAGTGCCTTCTGCATGATTGTGCTTGGTAACTTGTCATTATTTGGTGGTAAAGTTATATTTTCAGATTGTGTTGTATTCTATATGCCACCGATTCATATCATGTTTCACCGTTTTGAGTAGTTTCCCATGCATGTTTCTGAGGGCATAAGATGAATTGGCTATGACTTTTATATAGTATGCAATGAGTATTTGGTTAAGTTTTAAATTTTTATTTGGTTCTATGATGATAATATACGAATGTTGACTGCATATTACTTCACCTATATGGGCTCACAGGATCGCATCTTTAGTATAATGAAGAGCGTAGGGAGGGATGAAATTACGAAAACCATGTCCTAAGACTTTGAGTTGCATCAAGGTGGTTCTAGATCAGGGACCTTGGAACTTTATATTGTGGTTGGACTTAATGTCTTAATTTCATCGTATTTGCATTTAGTCATTTCTTCACTTTATATTGTGGATGTACCTTTTGTGTTGTGGCTCCGGACGATCTGTCCATTATCCTTCCGCTTAAATGCAGGTTCTACTGCACTTACATGGATTAACTTACTTTGAGAAGTAAGACACGTGAACAAAGGGCTTCTTGTGAGTTGTGACCAGAGAACCAAGCTACCCTCTCAGTTGTAGAACTTGACGTAGAGAGTTGAACACATAGTGAATTAGCTTGTTGAGTTCAATTAAGACGGTGAACACAAAAAAAGTAATCCATACAGTTCAAATGGCTTATATGACAGAAGCTAACCAGGATGAAGCACCAATCTTGCTCATGCATTTGCCAAATGTTCAGTGCACTACTCGATTTAGAGAGAAGGTAGCGCCCTTTTGTTTTTTTACAGAAGATGAACACAAAACTTACAACGTGAAAAATAGCATGTCTTCGTTAAAGCATACCACAAACTCCAATTGCAAGACACAGCTCATCAATCAGAGAAAAAAGAGGAACCGAAACATGGAAACAAGACACAGTATCTTATAAAACAGAAATGCTAAAGAACAGGAAGACCCCATGGTCTTATTGGTGGCCACGCCAGGATCCATCGCCAGAGATGGATGATTTCACACCGGTGGTGCTTCCATGGTGGACGCTGTCAGGCGCCGATATCGCCTTCAGGTGGAGTCACATCAGGCTTATCAGAAGACTTCATCTGTTAGTGATGGTGCGGAGCATCCATGGTGGTAACTTGCCATTGGTTGTTTGTTCTGGAGAAGGTTGAGGTTCTGGCTCCCCTCCTCCTGCTTCTCTAAATTGATATGTCCTGCATTTTGTAAGAGGGATGGTAGCATGGCTCAAGCAGAGAGTGGCTTTCATGTAGATACGGTGCTAAATAGTTGATAATGTGCATTGTCAAGCCTCGGTTTCATGATAGGTTTATATCTAGGAAAATGAAACAAGCTTTTGTTTCGATTTGGCAACTAAATGAAACAAGCTAGCTGATGTGTTTTAGCGGGAGCTGTTTTCAGGAACGTCTAGCATCTAGCTAAGTGGTTCTAGGCATGTGCAACATGTGTGAATTCAACTCAATGGAGCTTGTCGAAGGGCCAGAGGCCGATCTTAATTAAGTTGGAAAAAAATGTACAAGGGATTACAAGACTAGCAACAATTGATGAATCATTTCATAAAATTGAAGTTAATTAGATAGCTAAAGTATAGTTCATATTTTGCTGAAGGCCTCTACTTAACAATAGATAGCTAAGGGATTACAAGGCATGCATGAGATAATTATGGAGCTTAAACGAGAACATAGTCAATACTTTGCTGAAAAACAATGCAGACGATCTTATTTTGTTTAGTGGTACGTACATGGGAAAAAAAGTACGTAAATAAAATGGAAGTAGTAAGTACCCAATATTCAGAGTGGCCACGGAATCTAGAACCGTCACTGGTGTAGGTGACGATGAGCTTGTTGTTGTTCCATTCTGCCGCTCCTGGTTATGAATATTTGTTGCTCCATTTTGCTGCTCCTGGGGCTGAATGTTTGTTGCTCCATTCAGCTGCTCCCGCTGATGAATATTCGATAAAGTTTTACTTTTTTCCTTTTCTGTCTCCACAAGGTGCTATGAAAAATAGAAATAAGATTTTAGCCTCTAGCGTACACATCATATTTACCTTTCAGTAAACATAGAGAATTTACCTTCTGCAGGACACCATTCTGATCTTTAAGTGACTTCTCCTGCGCATTACAAGGCAGTTGTCATAAACATATATGCTAGCTCTATCCAAGTAACCCTGCATTTACTAATGATGAATAATACTCCCTCGTTCCGAAATAAGTGTCGCATTTTTGTCTGGATTCATATATATCTAGACACGTTTTACTGTGTAAATACATGGAAATCTAGAAAAATCTCCAACACTTGTTCCCGAACAGAGGTGATATATGTTTAACTATGATTTAAGCACAGTAAACTGTACCATGACTATCTAGCTACATTGAATCTCGTTAAAAACACGACTGGCCTTGCTGACAAACGAGAGCAGTTGTTTCTTGAAATGTTTTAGGCAATGGTGCGTTTATAAAGGCAGGATCCAGTGGATCATGTCATTGTCAACAATACTACTGAGTGATCATTGTCGACATACAGCATGTTAACCGCACGGAAAACTTAATCAGAGTAACCTACCTTCTTCTGAAGCTCAGATATTGACTCAAACAGAAGTTGATTCTGAGAAGAAAAAAACAATGCTATTTCATAAGGTTTCAGCTTAAAAATTGGTAAATGAAAACTAGCTCAGCAAAACAAGAGCATAATATGAACACAATTTGTTCTTTTTTCACCTTTCTTGACCTTATGTGCTTCAAAGAACTATCTAGCTGCTGTTCCAATTGTTGAAGTTCCTTTGTGGTCAGCGGGTCCAACTGTTCACCTAAGAGTTGCCTTGAGTTGAAATAAGAACAAACACCGTTAGCGCTCATCTTATGACCAGAATGCAGAATGAGAATGTTCCTACAAATACAATACCTTTGACTCTTCTGGAGCGCATCGAGTTTGATTTTTAAACTTCCATATTCATTTCCCCAATTTGCCTGCAACCAATCAAGAATATTAAGTACATTTGATGTCTAAGTTTAGCTGGAAGAAACTAATCTCACCACTGCATGTACATATATAGTTACACAACAATTAAGAGTGTCATTTACCTGTCCTCCAATATTTTGATCCACTACAGCTCTTTCCTCGAATGAGTAACGTTGGTAACGTTCAAGAATGACATCCATGTTACTGAAGAAATGTCCCACAACAATGCCGTGCATGCAGCCAAAAATAAGGTCTTATATTAGATCCAAACTGATACTCAGATATGACATTCGAAATTAAGATGATGCACAATCGTGGTACGCTCATACAAAAAAGTAATCTCTTATTAAGGTGTCAAGGGGGATTATGACTGAAGTTAGTGAAAAATAACCAGGCCTTATGTACTCTTTATTCGAGAGTGCCAAATAGACTATTCTCTGACGGGAGCTCTAATAACATACGCAGCCAAAAATAAGGTCTTATATTAGATCCAAACTGATACTCAGATATGACATTCGAAATTAAGATGATGCACAATCATGGCACGCTCATACAAAAAAGTCATCTCTTATTGTCAAGGGGGATTATGACTGAAGTTAGTGAAAAATAACCAGGCCTTATGTACTCTTTATTCGAGAGTGCCAAATAGACTATTCTCTGACGGGAGCTCTAAATGTATAACAAAATGCAATACAGAGTGTTTGTTGCAAATTTCCTCGTTAAATGTTGTGAGGCAACTTGTGTGGTACATCCAGATGCAGGTACTATCATCATCACATGCACTATTTGTGCCTTTCAAAAAACCAACGCACTCGATAATCCAAGGAAACCCTTAGAATTATCAAGGTTATCACGATTAGAACATTACATAAAACTAGACAACGAGAGGATATTTGTTAATGAGGTTCCGTGAACATTGACTCCTACCAAGACTCCTCTCCATATATTATATCAACGTAATAACTGATGACGAAGTCTGCCGAGGCTACAGTAGGTATCAAGCCTTTCGTGACCTTGTGTATAGCCTTTCAGTTTCGTCTAGTCCATTTGTGTTATCCCCACGGTGAACCTATATATTATTCCATGCTTACATGTGTTCGACTTAACACCTACACAAAATACACCAAGTCCAACTAAATCCCTATATACCTCTTGTACACCAATTACATCAGAATTATCAGAAGCCACAAAGGAAAATTCAGAAAGCATGTTTTAGAATTGGATAACTTGGTACATAATAGACCCGTGTCCTAAAACTTATATATAGCTATACATTGTATTATATACTGTTAGCCCGTTTGTTATCATCTTCAGTTTCTCTTCTGTCTGATCGTCCATGACATTACTTTTGTTTACGACGCTAGCGCTACCACTAATAAGGGGGAGGGTTAGGGATATATTTGGTAGTTAGAGATTACATGGGAATAGATTTATCTCTAGGAGGCTTCTTGCTCTCTAAGTCTATATTCCTATATACTCGCCTAAAGGCTCAACACAACATACAACATATTAAGCCAATCCCCATCATCTTTCATGGTATCAGCCACAAAATCCTAGACCTAGCGTCTAAACACACTTCCATCGCGCTGCCTTGGGCAAAGCGATCTCCACTATCTCCGACAGGGCTGCACAAATAGCGAGGGTTCATCCGTCGATCAACTTGATATGCTGCCCAGAGTTCTATCTTTTGTGATATATAGGTCAATTTTCTCTCTATTGGTCGCTAGATCGGCGTCTTCTTTTTTGGTACGCCGATCATAGACTGGATTGCGTCACCCATCGCTTGTCGTCCTTGCACGCCTCTACTCAGACTTTAGCGTTGACTATACAAGGGTCGGCTCTTCCTCACCAACCATGTGGCAAGGTCAGGCCGTCGCACAAGGGATGCCTTCATGCGTCACTACCGGCTGCTTCAGTCCGTGTTGTATCCAGCACTAGTCCATCTTTGCTTGTCCCCGAGTATGCGCACACCATCACAGATCAAGCATCTGGCTGCCACCGCGTCGCTGCCCTTCGCCATGCTACCGGCTTCACAGCGCCTTCACATGTGTATACTCCGTCGGTGGCTTTCAGACGCTACACCGACTCACGAGTTGAAGCTATGCCGCCCTCGGGCCGTAGCATCGCTATAGGAACCACCTCGCTCGGAGCGGGTCGCTAGTGTCCACGTATGGTCTTCATCACGTTGTCAGGTTCTTTCTTGCATACTTTGAGTATTGTCGGTGCGTTTCTACTAGCAATCTACATGGCCACTTTAGGTCATTGCAGGTTTTCATGACTAGATCATCGTCCATGTGCAATAAAAACTTCGTTGCCAACATTATAACCTATTCCCAGACTACCCCTTCTCCCGTTGTCCGACTATCGTGTTCTATACCGGTACTATTTTTCACTGCTCTATACCTTAAATGTATCCCCGAGGCCTCCTCTGTTAGTCTCTTCAACATTAAGCCAAGTTTCAGTGATCCTATTCTACGCACAATCGGCGCTAGCAACACCGAAGCGTGCCTTCAGCCAAGATATTTCCCCGGACTTTCCCAACCGGGTGTGGCGCCTCGACTACGATGACTTCAGAAATATTGTCTTCAACATCGACACCCTCCGCGATGACGGCCTTGATAAAGAATTTGTCTTCGTCACCAGTGCACCCTTGCGCCCATGACAACATGGCGCTTCCTTGCGCCCACAACTTCATGTGTGTGTACATTGACACCGACAACCCCGACCATGACATCAACTGCGGTGTATACCGCCCCAAACTCTCGGCTACCTCAATTTTGGCACAAAGGTGCAGAAATGTTATTATATTTAACAAATTCAACTGGAGAAATTTTATGAAGCTTATCCATCTGGCTACACACTGGATCCTCCTATGGTCCTTTCTTCTCCCGGAGGATCAGCAAAAGCACATGGCTACTAGCTGCAACCGCTTGCTAAAAGCTGCATAGGATTTCTACTACCTGGTTACTGGGTAGCTCACACTAGTAGAATTCCAAATGCATAGCCTTATGTTGCTCATAATTTTTAGATGGTTGATACATGTCAACCCTCTGTGATCCATTATTGTAACATGCTAATTTTGTGAAACCTGATAATAAGGAGGCTGTGTGCATCACCACGATGCAAAGGCCGGGGCTAAGCTCTCCATTTTGAAAAAAATATCGGCATAAAGGGCTATCACCTCGCTTGAGCACCTCATTAGCTTCCTTCACAGCCTAAGCGTCTACAACATGACACAACCCCGTTATAAATGTGGGAGGATGTCACCTCATTGGTTTCATCTTTGGTTTATCTCCAGTCTACCCGTATGAGATACTACTGTTGTTCATGATGCTACCATTGCGACAGCAACCGAGTGTTAAAGATATATTTGGTTACTAAGAGATTACACCGGATTAGACTGGAATTGTTCCCTCTTATCTCGAGGAGGCTTCTTGTCCTATAATCCTTGTATCCCGAAACATAGGAACATGAGAGGCTCAATACAACATACAACGAATTACGCCATTTCTCCTCCTTTTTCAGATACTTACATTCACTAGCACAACAAATACAACTGCTCATCCCACTATCTCGCACTTTTTCCTTTTTTGTAAAACATCCCAAATGGAAGAGGGAGTATGTCAGAGACATACAAAACAACATTTAATACTCCCTCCGTTCACTAATATAAGACATTGTAGCATTTTTTCTAAAACACATGTATGTGGACATGTTTTAGTGTGTAGGTTCACTCGTTCTCAAGTGTATCTAGTCCACTTTGAAATATCTAAAAGGTATTACATTAGCGAATGGAGTACTATCAAAAAATCTAAAACCCTAGATCACATCCTGCAACATATTTCCCTTTATGCACCACCCAACTCCCCTAAAATCCTAAGTCCACTCATATACCCTCGTGCATTGGCCCTTTTTGACTCTCGATCTCTCTCATTTTCTAGAACCCTCTCTGGCGCTGTCCATCTATTGTCTCTTCTAGCTTCGGTAGCCCACATAATGGTCACCTATTTGCAGCATGTTTCCTCTCAACATACGAGAAGCCTTGGGTCTGGACTGGCAGGCCCAAGACCTTGGTGAATTCTTGGAGGCTCGGGCGAACCGAGATGGTAAGAGGCGTCGTCTCTTCTATCTAGTGTTCGTCGCATTGGCTTGGACTCCTGGACTGTGTGCAATAAGATGGTTATTGAGAAGATCTTCCCTCGATGGGCTCCTGACTCGTCTTTCAAATTCCTAGCGTTTTTGTAGCTTTGGTACCCACTATGTAGGCAACAAGACGTTCTTTTTCAACAACTGTCGAAGGCAGATCGCCGAATATCCACCTTGGCCAGCCGTTGAGCTCCCCTTTTTTGTTTTTTGTTTTTGAGTGTTGGAGATATAATTTCCGGGTATACCCACAGGTATTCACTGACCAGGGTGACCCACATACAGGTTAGACCTTTTTTTCACGGGTGGCTCAGTCAAGAAGACGGAGTCCCTTCCGACTACGCAAAGACCCAGAAGACTTACCGACTTAGGCATGTAGTATTAATTGTGACCAAGTTGTACTTTGTACCGACTCTGTATCCTAGCTGGATAGGTCTCTCCTATAAACCCTAGGCCGGATGACTATATAAGCCATCCTAGAGGCAAGCCTTTAGGGCACAATCACAACCTACCAGCACAGATGAAACCTCTCTTGTAATCCTTTGTAACATCCGGCTCTACCGATATATTACTGAGGTACTAGCAGGAGTAGAATCCGATCACCTCAGTTGGATCTGAACCGATATAAACTTGTGTGCTCACCGTCCCAGACCATCGTACGTCTCACACCCCACCTTTCCTCATGCCTTCATGACCCCCTTATGGCGTACTTGTCATCAATCTGACAACATTGTGAGTGTGGTATTTGCTCTCTTTGTTTGGCCCTGTTTGTGTTGTTGCCCTAGCAAATGTTATTTCGTCTCTTTGTCCTGCAAACTTTGTATGGATGCTGGCTTTATTTATAAAGTGGGGCGACACCTGTTTCGAGGAGTGGTAGCCAGCGGCTACAACATGGCAGGGTCAGCCTATTTCGTCACCTAGATCTAGGAGGTACAAGCGGTAGTGGCAACCACACATGGATGTGGAGACACCTCCCACACCCATACCAAGGAGTACTATCAGCGGTGGCAACCATGTCTGGAATCTCCCGACATCTAGATCTAGAACATGCAGGCTGTGAAAAGGCCACCTGGGTCTATAATGTATAGGTCGCGGTGCTACTACCGAGCAGTCGTGGCCACACATGCAAGAATTTGACCATGATGTCCTATCCAAGATCCTAGACAAGAAGTGTCGGCCACCACCACACGACAACTCTTCTATGAATGCAACTTATCTCTATAGCATAGCCCCAAAGGCAAATATATAGTACACATGATTTGGGTTCAAGGAAGGAATATGTAGAAAACCCCTTATATAATGGGGAAATACACATCAATATAATCTACTCTAACACACCCCACCCCCCTCAAACTCATGGTGGGTAAAACACTGAGTATGAATATGCAAAAGTTGTGTCGAGAAAAGAGCTGTCACCATCACATGTGGAAAACGTCTGAGCCAGCGTTGAGTGGCATGTGGATGCCACCAAAGGAGTCAACATAGATCGGCACGTGTAAGCTGCTAGGACTGTCAACGCAAAGTGGCCTAGAAAAAGCCATCATTAGAGTCGACAAAGAGCGGCATGCAAAAGCCACGCGAAGAATGGACATAGAGCGGCATGTAGAAACAAAGAAGAGAATCAACACAGTGGCATGTAGAAGCCACGAAGAGAGTTGACGTGTAGAGCAGCTAATGGAGCTCGCGAGAAGAGTCGACGAAGCGC
Organism: Avena atlantica; assembly: GCA_910589765.1. Lineage (NCBI taxonomy): Eukaryota > Viridiplantae > Streptophyta > Magnoliopsida > Poales > Poaceae > Avena > Avena atlantica. Next base: position 347,186,997 of record OU342738.1, on the reverse strand, counting down.
GATACATAGAAGCCGCCAGGAGAGTCAACACAGAGCTACATGTAGAAACCACGACAATAGATGACGGAGAGCGGCATGTGGAAGCCACAAACAGAGCCTATGGAGAGCGTCCTAGAAGCAACCAAGAAAGTCCACAGAGAGCGGCATATGGAGACCACGAAGAAGGTCGACATAGAGCGGCATGTAGAAACCACGAAGATAAGAACGGCATGTAGAAAGCACAAAGATGGTCAACTTAGAGCGGTTGGTGGAACTGGTGAGAAGAGTCAACAAAGAAGGCAACTGTCACACGCACCAAGAGAAGGTGTATGTGCAAAGACACCGCTGTCAAGATACAACGGCAAACACTACATACAGAACCGGCTGGTCTATAGAACAAACACCATCGAAAATAGCCGAATGAGGGAGAGACGATGTTAGATGAAGACATTTTTCTCTATATATTTTATTTACAAATCAATCTGCTCAAGGATCAATCCGGAGATGAAGCTGAAGATGAGAGATGGCGCGCAAGAGTGGAGCTTGGAAGGAGGAGCAGCGGCAGGCGCGGTGCACAAGATTAGATCTCAACACGAGATGCGTGTGCAAAAAAAAATCTATAAACCTGAGCTCTAATATATGGATGTAAATTATCTCTATTGCATAGCTCAAGAGGTGAATATATAATAGACGTGACTTGGATGCAAGGAAGAAACATGCAAAAAACCCATTATACAACATGAGAAAAATCTTCAGCATCGTTATCTGCTGTAACAAACGCAACCAAAGGGAAGGAGCTAAGCAAAATAGAAAGAGGCCCTCCATTAGCACGATACAGTGCGCCCATGACATGTCCTTTTGAAGTGATGAAAACAACCTTACAATTACCTATGATGACCATCGACAGTGTCTTCCAACTCCAAACAGTCTTTATTTTGCCGACAACAACGATGCCTCAATGACTTACATGACAACGAAGGAGCTGCTCAGAGTGCAGTGTTGGTGAAGTGGTGACTATGTGAACCAGCCTTTTAAAGCACCATCTTCTTTAGTAAAAATTACCTCCTAAACGATCATCTTATCAACGATCATCTTATAAGAATCGTTTGGATAACACTCCGTCCTCCCACCACCGCGCACACTGCACCCACTCACACATCCATCCATCCGAGGTGGTAGAGTGCTAATGGGTCCAAACCCATTCGAGAAGTGGTATTTTTTACCGTCAGGATGATGTTTTCTGTACTAGCAATTGTGCTTTGCATAAAGTTGTGAATTGCTTTGTTGATAAATAAGGTGATGCCAGTGCTAATCTGCACCTAAATACAACTAGCTAGCTAACTAAGCCCAACCATTTTGTAGAAATAAACGTGATGTAAGATTTGAAACGATTGCTAAGTAGAATTATGTAGAAAGTCCCAACATAATGCTTCTGATATGCAAAATAAGTGATCCAAACTTATTAATGCTCCATACAAGTATAGCCAAATATTCATGATAGAAGGTTGCATTATATAACCTTAAATAGGGTAATTTCCTCGCAGAAAAAGTATGAAGTAGAAAGTAAAACTATATACAGAATGTTTGTGCTAGAGTAATGCGCCCCTCATGATTCATCCATGGTCTGCCAATCCACCTATGAAATGATATAGTACCACAAACATTATATATTTATGCCGCAGATATATTATGTTAACGACCTTCAGTAGTAACATTGAAGAATAATACATTTTGGGAATACGCTCTGAGCTACCCGACCCTGTTTGAGTTTCGATAATGCTCGCTTTACTTAGTTGTACTTGTTGTATATTTAAATGCAACTATCACAAAAAAAATCTTTATCTGATTATTAAATATAGTTTCCAGCTACTGCCGAAATTGCAACAATAGATACAGATATGTACTCCCTCCGATCCATAATAAGTGTCGCTCATGTAGTACAAAGTTTGTATAGCTTAGTACAAAATGAGTGACGCTTATTGTGAATCGGAGGGAGTCCTAAAAAACATCCATAGTATCATTTATTAAACATCAGAAAAATTATGTCAACTAGTTTTATCTAACTCATAAAATATAAAGATTGTTTTACTGTTTAAACACAAAATCTCAACCAAAACATTGTATGTCAATTGGTCAGTTCCAGTTTTGTGTAGCAATTGTTGTCCTTGAATCAGCTTCTTTTAACGATAAAAAATCACATTTTGACTAAACAGCCAAACAATCCAACATTACAATCAATTTTTTCCACTATGTAAGGGTGTTCATATGAAAACTTGTTGGGTCCTGAAGAAAATCGTTGATGGCGGAGTCTGTGTGCTCTCACCAATGTCTATTAAAGATCACCTGACCATGGTAGGTCGTGATCACTTAACCTGATGGTTTGGAGTCTGGTCGCTGAGTGCGGTGCTGTGTTTAACATTTTCCATTGTGAAATGAAAAATGGGAGCGGGTGTCCTTTGATAAAAAAAAGAATAGTGATACAAAACAAAGCCGTGTGTCAAATTAGCTGGCTGGTTGCCATGCATTCTAGTTAGAACTGATACAAGATCATTCATGGTAGAATAGCCATTTTATATAACGCCGGTATACAATGGGACCTCAATTATAGAGAAATGTGTGCTTCTGAATTTTGAAAAAAATAATAAAAATATATCAAATAACATTAGCTGTTCCTGATATGGAGGCTTTGCTTTGGTACTAAGTTGCTTCTACAGTAAACAGGTAGTTAGTTTTATAAACTTACTAGTATATATGGAATTAAGATGATGGTGAAACATTACCATCATTAAATAGCAACCTTTAGTCCAATTAGGAAAACCATATAGTGTAAAATTCCTCCTTACTACCATTTCACCAGAAATTTACCTCCATTTAAAATAAATAACCTCTATGAGCCAGAGTGGATTTCCGTTTTAGAACACCTATATATTACCAGAAAATAACCTCTACTAGCTATACATATGAAGAAGGAATGACAGTAATCCGTCAAGTACATAAGAGTATGTATTATAATCATATGTTAGAACCTATAGGCAGAACGTATGTTTAGTTATAATACTGGCAACCGAGTAGTACGATCTAGTATTTCCGGAGCTAAGAAGCAACAGATTCTACGATCGAAACAAGGCGAGCTAGATTACCCATGCAAGCAGAAACCACACAAAAAATAGCACGAAATAATAACCACGACAAGCACCCGCAACCAAATTCCCCACCGGAACGCTCGAAGGAGACAACAACAACTCAGCGCAATCCAAACCAGCCCAAATCAATCATCCGACTGCCCCCAATCCCCAAATTAATAAGCTCGTAAGAAGCAGCGGCAAGGCGAAGGGCGTGGCTGGGAGCGCGTGATAGATATAACCTGTCCTGGCTGGAGTACTCGTAGAGCTTGCCCTTGGTGGAGAAGACGATGAGCGCGACCTCGGCGTCGCAGAGCACGGAGATCTCGTGCGCCTTCTTGAGCAGCCCGCTCCGCCGCTTCGAGAAGGTCACCTGGCGGTTTATCTTGTTCTCGATCCGCCGCAGCTGCACCGGCCCGCGCCCCATCTCCGCGGCTCCCACCGGCCTTCTTCCGGCTCCCCTTGCTCGGCGGCGAAGGCACCTCCAGGCTATGTAGCTAGCTGCTACGGCGACGTGAGGGAGAGGGAGGGATATGGTGCGGTATGGAGCTCGGAGGGGGAGGGAATGCTTAGATGGGGGCGATGGGGCGGTTTGGCGAAACCGGGGTGGTTTCGCTTGCAGCGCTGTCGAGTTTTGGTTGGCTGGGGTGGCTTCGGGGAGACGTGGACGGATCGTTGCCGTTTGATCGGACGGGGTCGTTGTTGCGACCCAGGTGCGGGTGGGTCCCGGGGGCCCGGGCTGCCCGTGCACCACTGGCGTTGCCTCGCCCGCGGCCGGGGATTGGTCGCCGGAGCGAGCGTGGTCGGGGTGGTGGGGTTCCGCGCCCAGTGCGGAAAGTTTTTCCCAGGACTCGTGTGTGGTCCGCGGCTGTCGGGTACAAGGGAGCGAGACGGCAAGTGACATCTGGCGAGGACGAGGTGGACATCGGCCAGTGGGCCCTGGACCGTTTGGGCCCGCCTGCCAGTGGGGTCGATGGATCGCCTTCCCTCTGCACTGCTCGGTGGAAAGACTGGAGAAATGTCCAGTTCAAACGTGGGTCGTGTGAGTGACAACCTCTGCCAATGCCTAAAAAGGAATATGAGGAGTCTGCTTTTATTTGGCAAAATATGAGGAGTCTAGAGTTCCCATTTTGATGAAAGAAAACATAGGCCACGACCCGTATGTGCACATAGCACAGTTTGGAGTTTCTAGACACGGTAGGAAGGAACAAAACAAATGCAGAGAATGTTAAACTTGTATATGCCCAAAATGTGGATGACCAACGTACTGATACTTTTGTTTTTGCAAAACATCCACCAATCTAATTCATAATCATTAACGGTAGTATAAAAAGGACTAGAAGTAATAAAAATATTATAAATAGATCAAAGGATCGCTAGCGATGACTGATACTTTATTGAATCCTTTTGGCATTATTTTTTTCACCTAATAGTGATAAACAGTTTAGATAGTCACAAAAGATGTCATAGTAGACCTGGCTCAAATCCCGCATTCTACAATTAACATTCGCTCTAGAGTTTTCTCACATTGTCGTTCTATGTGGTTTTGCAGAAAAAAGTACAGCTAGCGGTTAATGCATTACTAGATTTACCGGTAATCGATTCGTGTAATCAGAGTAGTTAAAAAACACTTCGCGTTGCCCACCCGAGGGTGATAAAGGTGGAAGCAGAACCCTAACCTCCCGCTCCTCCCCACCCCTCCCTCGTCCTGCGTGATGCGGGAGACTATGGGCCTTCCTCTCCCTAGTGGAAGGAGATCTGTGCGGGGCGGCATTTTCATTGGTGGCGGTGTGGCTCGGCGGAGGTTAGCGAGGCCTAGCATGGCGGTGGCCGGCGTGTGGCGGTAGGGGTGGATTCTCGAGTTCGAGGCAGCAGCAGGTGGTGGTCCTCATAGAGGCGGCGGTCTGCGGAGGCAACACTGGGCCAAGCTCGTGTCTACAGATATCGGACGGTGAGGCTGCTGTGGCACAACAGCGGATCCTTCCTCCCGACCTAGTGATGCAGGGAGGACCAGAACGGTTTCGGGATGGTACCAGGCAATGCTGACCACCGATGGCAGGGACCTTGCCCTCGGACCAGATCTAGGCCCATCTAGGCCTGGTTCGGGCTGGGCGGACCTTGTTGTCCACGTGGTTCCTGATGGGTTTGTTGCATAGAAAACAAAAAAATCCTAAGCTTGCAACTGCCAAGATCAAATCTAAGTGATACTTGTGACGGTTTCAGAAGGACTTACCCTCGAAGACTGAAAGCGGGATAACGTTCCCGCAAACAAACGTGTTTGATGTCGAATGTACACGTTCATCCTCGAAGTTCGTGAAGATGATCAGCGCCACAATCGGGCAGCGCTTCCGTAATCGGTCACACGTCCAGTGTGACACCGACCTCCGTCCCTTGCTCTAGTTGGGCACCGAAAGCAGCGGATCATCGAGAACTTCGGTAGAACTACAATATGGTGGTGGTGGTGGAGAAGGTCTTGAGCAAGGCTTCAACTAAGCACTATACTCGTGGTAGTGGATCGGATAGCAAGAGAGAGAAGATGCCAACCAAAGGGCATATGAGTTGAATGGAGAGGTGTATGAGGGAGAGGTCTCCACCACCTCCTTTTATAGGGGGAGGGGCATCCCCTTCCCATGGTCGACGGCCAAGGAGGTTCCCCCACCTCTTCCCTCATTCATGTGTGTGGACACTCCACTCACAAAAATTTAAGGAAACTTTCTCCCATTAAATTTCCGCTCAAGAAATTAAAGGTCTTTATATTAAAGCACTTTAATTCATTTGGTTTAATGCCACTCAATTTAATGAACACTTCATTTATTGAGTACTTCATTTAATGAATACTTCATTTAATGAAAACATTAATATTTCATCCCCTTGCATTATTTTGATACACTGAAACTATTCCGACAGTTTTATCAAAACAGTTTATCAAAATAGTTTATGTGATGTCTAGTATTCCTAGCATACACACCCACCAGATCTCATCTGCGCACTCCTATAATCATCGGTTTCGTCGTCAATTAAGAGCAGACAAGCAGGAGTAGGGTTTTTCCACCAGGGGACTGAACCTGGGTAAATCTTGTGTCCCGCATTGCTTGTCTGTTAGCCGAACGTGATCTCAAGTGTTCCCCTCTTTCCTTGAACCCAAGTCCAGCACCATGGGAATTGATGAGTTAAACCCTCGTCACCGTCGTTCAGTGTTCCAAACTTGGATCAAATTGGCACTTTCTAGTCAGACTAACAACATGTGCAACATTCGGTCTTATACACAGGATACCATACATAATAGTGCCCATGGTTGAGGCATAGGGGATCTTATCCATGACTTCTCTATCTGTTGCTGTAGCTGTACTCTAAGTCTTGCTCAAAGTCGTACCTTGCAACATAGCTAAGAACCCTTTCTTACTTTCGTCTATTCTGAACCTTTTCAGAATCTTCTCAAGGTATGTACTCTGCAATAGCCCAATTAAGCGTCTTGACCTATCTCTATAGATCTTGATGCCTAAAATATAGGCAGCTTCACTAAGGTCTTTCATTGAAAACTTACTATTTAAGTAATCCTTTATGCTTTTCAAAAGTTATATATCATTTTCAATCAATAATATGTCATCCACATATAATATTAGAAATTATATAGAGCTCCCACTCACTTTCTTGTAAATACAAGCTTCTCCAATAGTTTGGACAAATCCAACCCCTTTGATCGGATCAACAAAACCTTTGGGTTGCATCATATACAAATCTTCCTCAATGTTTCCATTAAAGAACGTTGTCTTGACATCCATCTGCCAGATTTCATAATCAAAAAATGTAAAATTGCTAACATAATCCTAATAGACTTTAGCAGCGCTATGGGTGAGAAAGTCTCATCGCAGTCAAAAACTTTAATTTGTCGGAACCCTTTCGCGATAAGTCGAGCTTTATAGACGATTACATTACCATCAGTGTCAGTTTTCTTCTTGAAAATCCATTTGTTCTCAGTGGCCTTGCGACCGTGTGGTAAGTCCACCAAAGTCCAAACTTGGTTTTCGTACATGGATACCATCTCGGATTGCATGGCTTCAAGCCATTTGTTGGAATCCGGACTCATCATCGCTTCTTCATATGTCTTAGGGTCATCGCTTTTGTCTATCATGAAATTCAAGACTGGATCACCATATAGTTCAGGAGTTATACGTGTCATGTCCGACCTGCGATGCTCGGTAGTATTCTCTTTCAGAGTTTCATGATCCTCATCATTAATTCCCTCTTCACTTGGTGAAGTCAACACTGGAACAGTTTCAGGTGTTATGCCACTCGCCATTTCAGGAAGAGAAGGTTCAGTAACCTCGTCGAGTTCTACCTTCCTACTACTCACACTTTTAGAGCGAAACTCTTTCTCCAAAAAGGATCCATTTTTGGCAATGAAAATCTTGCCTTAGAATCGGTGATAGAATGTGTACCCAATTGTTTCTTTAGGGTATCTTATGAAGACGTATTTTTCCGCTATGAGTTCAAGCTTATTAGGCTGAAGTTTCTTCACATAAGCATCGCAGCCCCAAATTTTTAGAAATGACATCTTAGGTTTGTGACCAAACCATAATTTATACAGTGTCGTTTCAATGGATTTTGATGGTACCCTATTTAAAGTGAATGTAGTTGTCTCTATTGCATGACCCCAAAATGAAAGTGGCAAATCGGTAAGGGACATCATAGATCATACCATATCTAATAAAGTTTGATTATGATGTTCAGATACACCATTACGATGTGGTGTTCCGGCGGGAGTGGGTTGTAAAACAATTCCACATTGTCTCATGTGTGTGCCAAACTCGTAACTAAGATACTCTACTCCACGATCCGATTGTAGAAATTTGATATTTTTGTTATGATGATTTTCTACTTCACTCTGAAATTCTTTGAACTTTTAAAATGTTTCGGACTTGTGTTTTATTAAGTAAATATACCCATATCTACTTAAATCATCTGTGAAAGTCACAAAATAACGGTATCCACCGCGTGCCAACACACGTATTGGACCACATACATCGGTATGTATTATTTCCAATAAGTTGGCCGCCCGCTCCATTGTTTCGGAGAACGAAGTTCTGGTCATCTTGCTCATAATGCATGGTTCACATGTCTCATGATTTACAATCAAGTGATTCTAGTAGTCCATCATAATGGATCTTCTTCGTGCGTTCCACACCAATATGACCTAAACGACAATGCCACATATGTTAAGAGGTAGCGGGTGTTAGCTGGCTACGCGGAGAGCTATTATTGTATCGATTGTCAGCCTTTTGCGCCTAGGGATGGTGCGGCGAAGAGTTGTGCGTAGGTCTGGCGGTGCGGTGGAGGGTTATATATCGGTGTGACGGTGTGACGTATGGATGTGCCTAGGTGTGGCATCGGTCGTTAATGCAGAGGATGAAGCACAATTTTGCTTTAGTTACACGATTAGTTATGTGGTCGTTTATAGATAGATGATATAAATTCATGTATGTGTAGATGAATCGAGAATAGATGACAGAGAGACGTGCAAGCACGACGTACCGCCTCGTCCTCATTGGTTTCAAGAGAACAATGCTCATACATATGAATACCGAACAAGGAAAAGCGGATCGATACCTATGTCGTGATTGCAAGAATTGTGTGTTTTGGGATACATTTGATTCAACATGGCTTCATGGATAGACACAACTATTGGACCAAACACGACGAAGTACTTGTCATGCCTGAAGAGAGCCAAGGTATCTATGGTAATGAGATGGCAGATGCTGAGATGGTAGACCCTGATAATGAGATGGAAAGCCATGTGAATAAGATGCTAGTACCTAAGATGGTCAAGAAGTTGATATGCTGATGGCGATGATGTTGATATGGCCAACATGCGTGCGATGTTCCGTAATTTTCAAGGAAACGATCCACTTTTAGAAGAGTACATGGAGTTTAAGGTCTTCCTAGATGACTCAAAGGAACAACTATATCCAAATTGTAAAAAATGAGCACACAAAATTGACGTCAACATTTGAACTATTGAGATTTAAAGCAGAAAGTGGATTTTTAGACAAAAGCTTCCTGAATATGCTATCTATTTTCAAAGACATGCTTCCATGGTATTGTCACGGCAAATACCCTCGCAAGAGGTAAAGTCGACTAGAGTCGAGCAAGAAGACTTAGGAGAATCTGAGAGCGAGATTGGCACACGATGTACTCAGGGTTGGTCCCCATCGGCGAAGGACCTACTGCTACTATAAATCAATATGTGAATAGATCAATTACAATGTTGTCGGCTTCATAACTTAGGTGATTGTGGTCTAAGACCTCGATGGACGACTACTCTCTATAGACCTCTCTAGTCTATAACCTATGTAATCTCTCAGTGAGATTTGTCTTAATCTATCCATCTTGAGATGCCCATGCCTGGATTTATAAACTACAGCCGGGTTTGGGTTATATGAGTTCTACTAGGAACCGTTTGCCGAGTCCTTTCCTTGTTCTCTAAGTCGGTGTTGTATAAACCATGGCCTCATTGGTGGATCCATCTTTGGCCTCCCAGGACTCTCTAGCTTTGAGATTCACGTTTGGGCCATCCGGTGTGTGCACTTACATTTGTGCTCATGGGCCACTCGGTCCTGCTTGATCATGTAAACTCCATGGGCATACCAGTTTGGTATATCCATGGCATTAGCTCCCGAGTTCATCTAGGACTGGCTGGCGTCTTCCAGGCTCCAAATGAAATCGGTTTCATCATTGTTAGCTGGGTTGCCGACAGACTTAGCCTTGGTGAGCTCCTAAAATCAATAAAAAATCGTCAAGTTGGTAGGTTAGTGACTGGTCTTTAGTCAAACCTCATCGTGCAACTCATGCCCTCTTTGGACGCCTCGCCCTTGTCGTCTTAGAATGATTAGCCTGGAAACTAGTTTGTGTTTTCCTCCTAGAGTAGACACCACATCGGTTTCTCAGGAGCGACAGTTGGGCAAGATGCTGCAGGACACGTGATGCTTTAGATTACGGCATGAACATGCACAAATAGAGCATAGGGCAGAAGAGCCAAGAGGCAGGAGCTTGGCTCGGAGGATCGGATGTCGAGGTGCCAGACAAGGTAGCAAAGAGACATGCCTTATAGAGCTTGGCATGCATGAGGTGATGCGTTTGTCTGTGAAGCACGGGGTGTTGATGTCAGGAGATCTACGGGGTTCAGCGCTATGGGAAGAGAGGGGCACAGTTGGCGGAGGCTACCAACAATGCTATTCACTGATGCTAACCGGAGGAGGGACCGGTGGGTTGTGCCCATGATAGGCGGCTTGTCCATCTTGCAGAGGATGTCGCCGTTGCTCACTCAAGAGTATCAAGGCGAGGAGGCAAGTGATAATCCACAATTAGGGATAAATTGTAGTACCTTTCGAATAGAAAAGGTTGTCGAACCCACGAGAGAAGCTGAATTTATTGGTTAGTAAATTCAACAAGTAAACAATAAAATATGCAAATATTTGTATTTTTGGATTATACTTTGTTGAAAATAATTGATAGGCGGTAAAGTAAATGCGAGAAAAGTAAATTGCAAATAATGTGAATGATCTATTTCAGAGAAAGCTTAATCCTCTATTCAGCAAGAGGACACGTCTAGGTGTGTTATTATAGGTGACAAGCTTTCCCGAGGACAACAGAGATTTCATGGCATAAGTATTTCTAGAAAAGCATGGTAAGTATCTTGTAAAAATTTATTCTTGTCGGGACGGAGCCTAAGTTAGGTGTAGCCATATGCATGAGCAAACACACCCCTAATGGTTGGTCCCAAGATCATATTCATGTGAAAATAAGGGATTCATTAAGACATAAATGTCTAACCACTCCTTTAATTTTTATGGTCCCCGATCATATAAACCCCCTAGTGTAACTCCAAATATCACGAAAAGGTTTATATAATCTCCTTCTACCCTTACTCTCTTTCATTACATTAAGGTGTGATTCTATGAGCCCATATAGGTGAAATAACACACAATTGATGTTTGTATGTTACCATCATAGAACCATATAAAATTATATAACTTGACCAAATACACATAGCATATGTTGGAGATATGCCCAAGAGGCAATAATAAAGTGGTTATTATCATATCTTCATGTTTATGATAAATGTTTACATCTCATGCTATAATTGTATTAACTGGAAACATTAATACTTGTGTGTTTTGTAAACATAAAAGAATCCCTAGTATGCCTCTTGTTAAACTAGCTTGTTGATTATTAGATGATCATGGTTTCCTGATCATGAACATTGGATGTTATTAATAACAAGGTCATGTCATTAGGAGAATGATGTGATGGACACATATCCATAGTAAGCATAGCATAAGATCAAGTCATTTAGAGTTCGTTTGCTACAAACTTTCAGATACATAGTAACCTAATCCTTCGACCATGCGATCATGTTAATCACCATCACCGGATGGATGCTTTGATGACATCAAACACCATTTCCATAACTGGATGGTTATAAAGGTGGCATTAGGTATTCTGAAAGTATGGATTGAAGTGCATGGATCAAGAGTGGGATTTGTCCATCCATATGATGGATAGATATACTTTGGGCCCTCTCGGTGGAATGTCATCCAATTGGCTTGCAAGCATGTGACTAGGTCACAAGGGATGTCATATCGTGGAACGAGTAAAGAGTACTTATCAGTAACGAGGTTGAACTAGGTATGGAGATACCGACGATCGAACCTCGAATAAGTAAAGTATCGCATGACAAAGGGAATTGGTATTGTGTGTAAATGGTTCATTCGATGACAAAGTCATCGTAGAAATATATGGGAGCTATATGGATTTCCAGATCTCTCTATTGGTTATTGATCGGAAAGGTGTCTCGATCATGTCTGCATAGTTCACGAACCGTAGGGAGACACACTTAAGAATTCGATGTTGTTTAAGTAGATATGGAATATGAGTTGGAGACCGAATGTTGTTCGGAGTCTTGGATTGGATCTAGACATCACGAGGAGATCCAGAATGGTCCACGGAATAAGATTCATATAAGGAAAGTCAATTTCCAGGGGTCGGAAATGTTTTCGGTGTTTTGACCGGAAGCTTCTAGAATGTGCTAGAGGGACCACCAGTGGGTCCACCACCTCGGGAGGGGTCACTTGGGATGCGGCATACCGTAGGGGCTAGCCACACCAAGCCCAAGAGGTAGATTTGGCCATGGCAAGGAATTGGGACAAACCCTTGTTTACCAAACCCTAAATAAGGAAAGAGGCAAAAATTCCCATCTCTCCCTTCCTTGTGTGCCAAGTTGAGGAGTTGGGGAAGGACTCGTCCAGGGGTGGGAACCCTGGCCACAGCCCCCCTCTATATAAATAGGGATGGGGGCGCACCCCTCCTACCTCACCTCAACCCTAGTTGCTGGCCTCCCTGTTGGGTTCGCAACATAGAAAACAAAAAAGATCCTACGATGGGAACTATGTGCACCAAGATCCATCTATCTAGATACAAGCAACGGGTGGATATAAATCCATAGAATACACACCCTCGAAGACCGAAAAACTTTATGAGTATGAACTCGTTGGTGATGTAGTCGATCTTTTGCCGATCTCAAGATCGTGATGAAGTCCAGCCGGTCCAGCACCACAAAGCAGTGGTGCATCCGTAATCGCACACACATTTGGGTATCCCGACAACCTCCGAGTCCTTGCTCCAGCGAAGCAGCGAAAGCAACAAATTATTCTAGAAAAAGCCACCGAGAACATGTATCTCGCTGATTCGAGACCATGGGGAAAATCTAGAGGGGGAGAGAGATCATTGGCAAGGAGGTGTGATATGAGAGGAGAGGAGAGACTTTTATAGGGAGAGGGGTAAGCCCAAAGGGCATGGTGTGGCATCCATGGTGGCTGCCCCCACCTCTTCCACATTCATGTGGGTGGAGCTCCCATTCAAAATGAAAAGCCTCCACTCACATAAACATGCCTACACTCAAAATTCCACTCACCTCCATTAAATTTCCACCAAATTTAATGTAAGCTCTCATTTTATAAAACTATTTTATTCAGAATTTTTTAATTACATTAATTAACAAACATTCATATAAAACCTCTTGCAATATTTCAATATCACATGCATAACCAATTTCAGCAATTTTACCCGAAACTATTCTGGTTTCCATTGAAATAATTTCAGCGCTTTCTTTTTATTTCTCAGGCATCTTATTTGCTCCAAATGGTGTCGGTATCCCTTAAGTGTGTCACCCTACGGTTCACGAATAATGCAGACATGATTGAGACTCCTCTCCGATCAATAATCAGCAGCAGGACCTGGAGATCCGTACTGACTCCCACACATTCAACAATGACTTCTGTGATCGTGTGAACCTTTTACGCATGTAACTCAATCCCTTTGTCTCGCGATATATTACATGTCCGAGATTCGATCATCGGTATCTCCATACCTAGTTTGATCTCGTTAACGACATGTACTCTTTTCTTGTTCTCGTGATATAACATTCTAGTGATCTCATCACTTGCTTACAAGCTAACTAATGTGACATCACCGAGAGGGTCTAGAGTATATCTATCCGTCATAGGGATGGACAAATTACACTCTTGATCCATGAGCCTATACATAACACCTTCCAAGCACTTAACCCACCTTTATAGTCACCCTGTTACGGTGTGATGTTTGGTGTTATCAATATACTCTTCCAGTGTTAGTGATTGACATGATCTCATGGTCTAAGGATTAGGATTACTTTGTATGATGTTATAGCAATATAAACACAATGAATTTGATCATAATGCTATACTCGGATGAATGTTCATCACATCATTCCAACAATGTTGTGACCTCGTCATTAACAACATCCAATATCCATGATCACTAAACCTTTGATCATCTTGTTAATCAACTAGCTAGTTGATAAGAGAGGCATAACTAGGAAGTTTTTTTGTTTATTAAACACACATGCATTAACGTTTCAGTATTAATACAATTATAGCATGCAAAATAAACATTTATCATAAATAAGGATTAAGATAATAACCACTTTATTATTGCCTCTCGGGCATATTCCCTTCAATCTCCCCCTTGCACTAGAGTTAATAATCTAGTTTGAAAACTTTGCGTATTGAACACATATGGATTTCTGGTGTTGCATATACACGATTGCTAGTGGTTAACATAATCTTCGGATCTGATACTTTCAGGTCCATGTGTATTTGCATATCTTTGCGTCTCCATGCATCACTCATTCTCTAATGAGACGGCATTGTATAAATTTGGTCTTTTGGTGAGACCTCTAGTTCCTTGGGGTTAAATCATCTCGATACTATTATTGTACAATATACCTTTAGTGTTATCCAGTTGTGGACCACACCTTAGTTTGATATCAAACTACTTGACACAAATTCCCTCCTCTGCTGATACTATAGCAGTCATATACTTAGCCTTTTGTTGTAGTATCCGTCACAATGTCTTAACTTTGGAGTTCAACCAAATCCATCATGGAATCTCCTTTCCATTACATTGTGCCACCCATAGTTTTAAATTGAGATAAACTTAATCTTGTGACAAAACTAGTATCAGTGTAACACTTTACAATAAATTTTTTGTCACTTCTACATAAATATACTCTTAGTTCTTCCAAAAGATCATAAGAATATCCTTACTATCGTCCAATGATCATATTATGATTCATTCTAGTATATGCCCATAACATTTAGACCATAGGACATATCTGGATGTGTATATATCACGGTATGATTGATCAAAACATTCTTGTGATTTCACTCACCAAGTGCCAAAGCACTTGAATCTTGTTTCATTTATCAAGTGTCAATACACTTGAATCTTGATTCAATTCTTTTCCATGCGACAAGAACCTTTATTGTCGTTTCCATATTGAACTCATTCAATATCTCATATATGTACGTCTAGAACAACCATATTAGTTTCTCAATCTATCCATATAGACATTGATGCCTAATATTCGGGTTTTTCCTAAGTATTTCATCGAAATGAAATTCTTAACCTTTGTCAATAAAAGATACATCATTTCCAATCAACAATATGTCCTCCATATAATGTATTATAAATGTGTCTCAGCGCTCCCACTTAATTTCTTACAAATGCAAGCATCTTCATCGTTATCAAATTACACTCCTTTAATAGTTTCATCACGGTGAAGATTTCAAATCCGTGATGCTTACTTCAACCATTGAAGTTTGCATGCCCTTTAGGATCCTTTGAATTAAAAAAAACCTCTAGAGCGTGTTATGTACACGTCCTAGGTAACCATTCTATTAGAAAAACTTTGTTTTGTTTATTCAACTACCATATACCAAAATTATATGTAGTGGTTGCTACATTAATGCTTCTAGACTAAATATCACTATAAAAGATAAAATCTTATCATAGTCAACTCCTTGAACATTGTCGTAAAATACTTTATGAAATGTCAACTATTTCATAGATGTGAAACATCCATGTCTGTTTCTTTATAGATCCAAATACGACCGATAGATTTTACACCTTTCCGGAGGGTCTTCTAAGTTTAAAAACTTGATTTCTTGTGTATGAAACTATCACGGATTTTATGGCTTCAAGCCATTTGACGGAGTCAGGGCCCATCATCGCTTCTTTGCATGTAGTCGGTTCATCATTGTTAAACAACAATGATTTACTCTCAAATCTTAGTATTTGATTGTTTACCCGACCTACTTGGTTCAATAGGAACTTATATCTCCATGACCACAACCTTTAAGGCACATAAGCTATGAGCATTATGGATTCCTCCGGAACATTTTCTAGCGCTGTGCAACTCAGCACATATAGTTAAGGTTCATTAATCTTATAAAAGTTCTATTATCCTCCCACTTAACTTCTGCAAAAAAATTCCTTCTCAAGAAGCTTCACGTTTCAAGCAACAAACTCTTTTGTCCTTGGTGTTATGGAGGAATACCCAACAAATTCTTTGGGATAACCTACAAAGACGTGCTTATCCGACTTTGGTTGCAAACACTTTACTCATGCCTAGCATACCAAAATTTAAGAAAAGACAACACGGGTTTTATCACAAACCATAACCTTTATGGTGTTATTTCAACGGATCACGATGGTGCTCTTTTCAGTGTAAAAGCGGTAGTCTCTAAAGCTTTAATCTTTAAAATATAATGGTAGTTTTATAAATGATACCTTTGATCTTATCATGTCACACAAGGTTTCATTACATATCTTGAACACTCCATATTCCTATGGTGTTTCGGGAGATGCAAATCTAGGTGTTTTACTAAACTTGCAAATCAAATAAATCCCTTTATGATCGAATCATAAATTCTTTATTTTCTTGTTATAATGATTTTCCACTTCATCTTGAAAGTCTTTGAACAATTTTCAAATGTTTCATACTTCTTCCTTATTAAGTGAATATTCACTCAAATTTCCGGAGAAAGCATATGAAGTTGAAATCCATCGCTCACGGCTACATATAATGGACTACATACATCAATATGTACAAGTTCCAATAATATAGTCGTTCGTTCTTCTTTGGCCTTTGAACCAAATTTCAATTATCTCTAGGAAAATATCACAAGTGTCATTTGATCAAAATCAAAAGACTCCAAAATTCCATCAACATGGAGTTTCTACATGTTTTTCTTTCCAATATAATTTAAACGGTGATGTCACTTTGTAAGTGATCTTTCAATCATTTGTCTTGCGACATTTTTAGCATTTAGTTTTATGGACGTGATTTCTCCAACTAGACTTGTAAAAGTTCATCCACCTTCTATGGAATATGGTAATTATTTCAACAACTATTGTTCTCATATGCCGGAACAAAATAACAATTATTTAAACAAATCTTGACGGAAAGCTTTGATGTCAGTGATAAACACAATAACACTTTATTTGTTTTCGATGAACATCATCACATATTCTCTTGTTAGTTACTTAGGCCATTGTAGTCCATGAATTGGGTCGTTATATATGACATTTCATACCAACCAATTCGGTATCCAATACCCAAGAACAACATTGTTTAACAAGCAAAGAATACAACCATAACATGTATATCATCTATATACCTTAGCTGGACATTTCTAGTCTTTTCTTTTTTTGCCAAATATTTCTGAGATTCTCTTTCAGCACTTCCTTTCCCTTTTAAAAGAATATATGAACATCAACAGTGGCGCCATATACATGACACATAGTCGAAAGTGTGTATAGTCAAATACTAATACCTTTGGACTTGCACTTTGAAGTTGATCGCCATCATCAAATGTTTGGCGTTCTTTAAAATCCATTATTTAGTAATCTTTTAGTGTAGTAAACATTTTACCTACATCTTCTATTATCCTTATCATGATAACTTTCATCATCAAGCTAATGTAGCTTATAAAGGCGAATCATGAGTATAATGTTACTTTCCAAAACATTTTTGGATGATTAGGATGTCTAGCATCTCCAACTTTCGCAAATTATCATCTAATATGAGAACATATATTATACTATATCATATTGCAACCAAAAACATTGTTTCAGATATCGTTATATCGGCCACACATGATGGTTTCTGAAATAATTCTTTTAGCTCCTAGATAACCTTGATATTAAAACAACTTTTGAACATCAAGAATCATGGAGGCAAACATGGTACTTTAGACACTAACACTGGAATTGTTACTCTTGATTTAATACTAATTATTAAACTTCATGGAGTAAGCAGAATTTGCTGAAAGTTTGCAATAGTACTTTTAAACTTTATAAATTGACACTTAAAACAATACGATACCAGTTCGTAAAATAAATATCCAGAATTCTATAGTTCTATTATCTCAATTATAACTAAGTATAAGGTGGTGAACGAATGCCAATGACTACAACAAATTATGTAAATTCACTTTGATTTAATTTATGATAAATTGAGTTCGACTAATCCAAATTAGAAATGAACTCCCACTTAAAAACAACATCCCTCGCGTCTTTTTGGTGATTACATGAACCAAATACACTACACGAAGTACGATCATCACGTGAGTCGGTGTAGCTTCAAAGGAGAGCATCTAAATGGGCATCATATCAACTATATGGCTCATGCTTAACCTTTCGGTCCGTGTTCTGAGGCCATGGTTGTACATGCTAGGCTCGGCAAGTAAGAACCTTAGTATTTGCGTGTGTAAAACTGTCTTACACCCGAAATATGATTGTGGATTAAAGTACGCCCGATCATCACGTGATGTCTTGAAGCGGCGAAACATAAACGGTGCATACTTAAGGGAGAACATATTTTTATCTTCATATCTAATGAGGGATCATCTTATAATGTTACTAAAACGCCAAACAAGCAATATAAGATGCAAACAAACATCATATGCTAAAGTGATATGATATGGTTCTTGCACTTGATCACTATCTTGTGCATCATGGAATGATCTTTATCATCCCTATATGTGTAAGGCCAAGGTCTATGAAACTTACACTTTGTCATATTATAATTTTCAATAGTATCAATCCATACTACAAATTATAATTCTACCAAATCATAGTACTTGCCCGGCAAAACCAAAAAACTAGACGCCTCTAAATTATCTTTTGCATGTTTTACTGTTGGAGATATGCCCTAGAGGCAATAATAAATATAGTTATTATTATATCTTTGTGTTTATGATAAATGTTTACATTCATGCTATAATAGTATTAACAAGGAAACATTAATACTTGTGTGATTTGTAGACTAAAATAAGAGTCCCTAGTAAAGCCTCTATATAATACTAGCTTGTTGGTTAATAGATGATTGTGGTTTCCCTGTCATGAACATTGAGATGTTATTAACAACAAGATCATATCGTTAGGAGAATGGTATGGTGGACATACTCCTATAGATAAGCGTAGCATAAAGATCAAGTCATATTAATAGTTCAATTGCTATATGCTTTCTGATACATAGTAATCTAATTCCTTCGACCATGAGATCATGCATATCACCTTTAACGGATGGATGCTTTGATGACATCAAACACCACACCGTAACTGGGTGGCTATAAAGGTGGCATTGAGTGTTCGGAAAGTATTGGTTGAAACACATGGATCAAGAGTGGGATTTGTCCATCCATATGACGGATAGATATACTCTGGGCCCTCTCGGTGAAATGTCATCCAATTAGCTTGCAAGCATGTGACTAGCTCACAAGGGATCACATATCACGGGAACGAGAAAATAGTACTTATCGGTAACGAGGTTGAACTAGGTATGCAGAGATACCGACGATCATAACCTCGGATAAGTAAACTATCGTGAGACAAAGGGAAATTGATATCGTATGTAAGTGGTTCATTCGATCGCAAAGTAATCGTAGAAATATGTGGGAGCCATATGAATTTCCAGATTCCTCTATTGGTTATTGTTCGGAGAAGTGTCTCGATCATGTCCGCATAATTCACGAACCGTAGGGAGACACACTTAAGGATTCGACGTTGTTTGAGTAGTTATGGAATGATGAGAAAGAGTCCGAATGTTGTTCGGAGTCTCGAATGGGATTCGGGATATCACGAGGAGATCCGGAATGGTCCGGAGAATAAGATTCATATAAGGAAAGTCCCGTTTCGGATTTGGAGAATGGTTCCGGTGTTTTCATCGGGAATGTTCTAGAAGGTTCCGGAATGTTCGGCACTCCGGAGGGGAAGGGTACATGAATGTGTTATATCAAGTTTGTATGATTGCATCATGTACTCGGTGTCATCGCTGAACAAAATAGAGGGTTTATTCAAATCCTAGTTTGAAAAGTCAAACGGCTAGTTTGAAAGTCAAACGGCTATTTTTGGGAAGTGGGGAAGGAGGAGGAAACCGAGTTGGGGAGGGACTCCCCTCCCCTTGGCCGGCCGGCCCCTCCTCCTATAAAAGGAGGGGCAGGGCTCCCTTCCTAGACACACAAGATCCCCGCCTCCAAAACCCTAAGCCGCCGGCGCCGCCACCTGCTGCTGCCGCCGCCGCCCTAGGTCAAGCCGCCGCCGCCTAGCAACCCTAGCCGCCGGCCAAGCTTCCTCCTCGGCGTGTCTAAACCCTAGATCGTCGAGGGACTCTCTCATACTCCACCATACTCGCTCCGGCTTAAGGCGAAGCCCTACGAGATCTCCCCTCTACTTCCGGTACCACGCCGTTGTGCTGCCGGAATCGCGAGGAGAGTGCTACAACCTCCGCTGCCTGCTGGAACAAGGGAGAGGAAGGTCTTCGTCGAGTACCGAACGTGTGACCGACTGCGGGAGCGCTGCCGGAACGCAGCGCCAGAAGGATCGTCTACGCGATCTTGAGATCGGGAAGAGTACGACTACATCACCCACGAGAATCTGCTCTCGTTAAACAATTTGGAATCTTCGAGGGTGAGTTATTCTATCGACTCGTTGCTACAATCTAGTAGATAGATCTTGGCTTGTTTGTTTGTATGCGGTAGAATTTTTTTGTTTTCCATGCTACGAAACCCTACAGTGGTATCAGAGCCGTGTCTATATGTAGATTTGTTGCACGAGTAGAACACAATGGTCATTGTGGGCGTTGATGCTTTTATTGTCGATTGCTTTTTGTGTACTTTACATCTTGCGGGATGTTGGGATGAAGCGGCCCGGGCTAACCTTACATGACATCGTTCATGAGACTTGCTCCACGCTTGACATGCAACTTGTATTGCATAAGTGGCTTTGCGGGTGCCTGTTTCTCCTAGCATAGTTAAGATCCAATTTACAACGGGTGATTAACAATACTAGTATCAATGTTGTGGTTCATGTTCGTAAGTTAAAATGACACTTATTGAAAGCCCCAAACCACGTAAAATATGCAAAGAAAGTAGAGGCGTCTAACTTTGTTTTGCAGGGGTGTGCAGTGATGTGATATGGCCATGATTGTGATTATATTTGATGTATGCAATGTTCCTTATTGTAAGTTGGCAACCGGCAGGAGCCATATGGTTGTCTTTAATTTATGTTAAGACCCGCGTGTCTATTCAAAGTAGTTGTAATAGTTGAAACCGGTGGACGACAACCATGGAGAAGCGTCATTGACCTTGATGCAATGCCGGTGATGATGGAGATCATGTTCGTGCTAGAAGATGGAGATCGGAAGCACAAAGAAGAAAGGCCATATCATATCACATATTATGAATTGCATGTGATGTTAATCCTTTATGCATCTTGTATTGCTTAGTAGACGACGGTAGCATTATAAGATGATCCCTCATGCACATGAATTTCAAGTCATAAAGTGTTCACCCTTAGTTAGCACCGTTGCTAAAGCTTGTTGTTTCGAAGAACCACGTGATGATCGGGTGTGTTAGATTCCGCAAGTGTATACAACGTGAGCAAGCCAGATTTGCTCATGCAGAAACTAAGGTTTGATCTTGACGAGCCTAGCATGTACAGACATGGTCTCGGAACACGGATCACCGAAAGGTAAAGCATGAATCATATAGTAGATATGATAAACATGTCGATTGTTCGCCATTGAAACTATATCAACTCTCGTGATGATCGGTGTTGATGTGGTGGATTTGGTTCGTGTGATCACTAAAACAATGTGAGGGATATTGTTTTGAGTGGGAGTTCACCTAGATTAATTTTATTAATTTGAACTCAATTTGTCATAAACTTAGTCTAAACTATTGCAAATATGTTGTAGATCAATGGCAGCCCCTACCATCAATTTTAATGCGTTCCTAGAGAAAGAAAAGTTGAAAAACAATGGAAGCAACTTCGCGGATTGGTTCCGCAATTTGAGGATTGTCCTCACAGCTGGTAATTTGACCTATGTGCTGGATGCACCGTTGGGTGACCCACCTGCAGCTGATGCTGCCGATGAAGTAAAGAACGTTTACCTCACTCGAAAGACTCAGTACTCCACAGTTCAGTGTGCTATCTTGTATGGTTTAGAATCGGAGCTTCAGAAAAGGTTTGAGAATTCAGACCCATATGATATTGTCGAGGATCTCAAATTGATCTTTGAGACTCATGCGGCAATTGAAAGCTATGAGGCTTCTGAAAAGTTCTTTAACTGCAAGATGGAAGAGGGAAGCTCCGTCAGTGAGCATGTGCTTAAGATGTCTGGGCACGCAAACAAACTTCAAAGCTTGGGTATTGTGATTCCTAATGCTTTGGGGATTTACCGAGTCCTCCAATCACTACCACCAAGTTACAAGAACTTTGTGATGAACTACAATATGCAGAACATGAACAAGACGTTGCCAGAACTCTTTGCCATGTTGAAATATGCAGAAGTGGAGATCAAGAAAGAGCACCAAGTGTTGTTGGTCAATAAGACCACCAAATTCAAGAAAGGCAAGTCTAAGCAGAAGGGACACTTCAAGAAGGGTGGTAAGAAAGTTACCACGCCAACGAAGAAGACCAAGGCTGGACCTAAGCCAGATACTGAGTGCTTTTACTGCAAGGGAGAAGGTCACTGGAAGCGGAATTGCCCAAAGTACTTGGCGGATTTGAAGAACGGCAACATCAAGAAGAAAGGTATATATGATATACATGTTATTGATGTGTATCTCACTAGTACTCGTAGTAGTGCCTGGGTATTTGATACTGGTTCGGTTGCTCATATTTGTAACTCGAAACAGGTGCTGCAGAATAAACGGAAGCTAGCGAAGAACGAGGTGACGATGCGCGTGGGAAACGGATCAAAGGTTGATGTGATCGCGGTCGGCACGCTACCCCTTCATCTACCATCGGGATTAGTTTTATACTTAAATAATTGTTATTTGGTGCCTGCGTTGAGCATGAACATTATATCGGGATCTTGTTTATTGCGAGACGGTTACTTGTTTAAGTCCGAGAATAATGGTTGTTCGATTTATATGAGTAATATGTTTTATGCACATGCACCTTTGATAGATGGTCTATTCTTATTGAATCTCGATAGTGGAAATACACATATTAATAACATTGAGGCTAAACGTTTGAAATCGAGCGATAACTCGACCTATATGTGGCACTGTCGTCTTGGTCACATTGGAGTGAAGCGTATGAAGAAACTCGATTCCGATGGACTTCTTGAATCACTTGATTTTGAATCACTTGAAAGATGCAAAGCATGTCTGATGGATAAAATGACTAAGACTCCATTTTCTGGTATGATGGAGCGAGCTATAGACTTATTGGAAATCATACATACCGATGTGTGTGGTCCAATGAGTGTAGCATCGCGCGGTGGTTATCATTATGTTCTTACCTTCACGGATGACTTGAGTAGATATGGGTATATCTATTTCATGAAACATAAGTCCGAAACTTTCGAGAAGTTTAAGGAATTTCAAAGTGAGGTAGAGAATCAACGTAACAAGAAGATTAAATTTCTACGTTCTGATCGTGGAGGTGAATATCTAAGTTACGAGTTTGGCGAGCATCTGAAGAAATGCGGAATACTTTCGCAATTGACACCGCCGGGAACACCACAACGTAATGGTGTGTCTGAACGTCGTAATCGAACTCTCTTAGATATGGTTCATTCTATGATGTCACTTACAGATTTACCGCTATCATTTTGGGGTTATGCATTAGAAACAGCCGCATTCACTTTAAATAGGGCACCATCTAAATCCGTTGAAACGACACCGTATGAATTATGGTTTGGGAAGAAACCTAGATTATCGTTCCTTAAAGTTTGGGGATGCGAAGCCTATGTAAAGAAGTTACAGCCGGACAAGCTTGAACCCAAAGCAGAAAAATGCGTCTTCATAGGATACCCGAAGGAAACTATTGGGTATACCTTCTATCATAGATCCGAAGGCAAAATCTTCGTTGCCAAGAATGGATCCTTCCTAGAGAAGGAATTTCTCTCGAAAGAAGTGACTGGAAGGAAAGTAGAACTGGACGAGGTTGTCGAACCTTCTCTCGAAATTGCGAGTAGCGCAGCACCGGAAGAAGTTCCTGTGGTGCCTGCACCAATAAGAGAGGAAGCTAATGATGATGATCATGAAACTTCGGTTGAAGTTGCTACAGAGCCTCGCAGGTCAACGAGAACTCGTACCACTCCAGATTGGTATGATCCCGTTATGAATGTCATGTTGGTGGACAACACCGATGACTCTGAGACATATGAGGAAGCGATGATGAGCCCAGATTCCAATAAATGGCAAGAAGCCATGAAATCCGAGATTGGATCCATGTACGAAAACCAAGTATGGACTTTGGTGGACTTACCGGATGGCCGGAAGGCTGTCGAGAACAAATGGATTTTCAAGAAGAAAACAGATGCTGATGGTAATGTTACTGCCTATAAAGCTCGACTTGTCGCAAAGGGGTTTCGAAAAATTCAAGAAGTTGACTACGATGAGACTTTCTCACCAGTAGCGAAGCTAAAGTCTGTGAGGATTATGTTAGCAATCGCTGCATATTATGATTATGAGATATGGCAGATGGATGTCAAAACAGCATTCCTCAATGGAGACATTGATGAAGAGTTGTATATGATGCAACCCAAAGGTTTTGTCGATCCTAAAGATGCTAACAAGGTATGCAAACTTCAACGGTCCATCTATGGATTGAAGCAAGCATCCCGAAGTTGGAATCAACGTTTTGATAAGGTAATAAAAAGTTTTGGTTTTATACAAACTTATGGAGAAGCTTGTATTTACAAGAAAGTGAGTGGGATCTCTGTAGCATTCTTAATACTATATGTAGATGACATATTGTTGATTGGGAATGATGTAGACCTTCTTAATAGTGTTAAGGAATATTTGAATAATAGTTTTTCAATGAAGGATCTTGGCGAAGCAGCTTACATATTAGGCATAAAGATTTATAGAGATAGATCGAGACGCCAAATATCATTGTCACAAAGTACATATTTGGACAAAGTTCTAAAGAGGTTTGGAATGGAAGATAACAAGAAAGGGTTCTTGCCCATGTTGGCCAATACGACCTTGAGTAAAACTCAAAGTCCGACATCGGCAGAAGATAGAGAAAGGATGAGTAAGACTCCCTATGCCTCAGCCATAGGATCTCTAATGTATGCCATGCTATGTACTAGACCCGACATTGCATATGATGTTAGTTTAACTAGCAGATATCAAAGTGATCCAGGAGTGGATCATTGGACAACGGTCAAAAACATCCTTAAGTACTTGAGAAGAACTAAGGATATGGTTCTTTCTTATGGAGGTGATGAACTGCTCGTTGTTAATGGTTACACTGATGCTAGTTGGAACACCGATCCGGATGATTCTAAATCACAATCTGGATACGTATTTATTTTGAATGGTGCAGCAGTTAGCTGGAGGAGTGCAAAGCAAAGCGTTGTGGCAAGATCTTCAACTGAATCGGAATACATGGCTGCTTCGGAGGCTTCACAAGAAGCGATATGGATGAAAGAGTTCATTACAGAGCTGGGTGTGGTTCCTAGTGCACTGGACCCAGTGTCTATCTACTGTGATAACATGGGCGCCATAGCCAATGCGCAAGAACCAAGGTCACACAAGAAGCTGAAGCATATCAAGCTACATTTTCACGCTATTCGAGAACATATCCAAGATGGGGATATAAAGATTTGCAAAGTACACACAGATCTGAATGTGGCAGATCCGTTGACTAAACCTCTCCCGAGGGCAAAACATGACCAGCACCAAACTGCCATGGGTGTTCGGTATATTACCATGTAATCTAGATTAGATGACTCTAGTGCAAGTGGGAGACTGTTGGAGATATGCCCTAGAGGCAATAATAAATATAGTTATTATTATATCTTTGTGTTTATGATAAATGTTTACATTCATGCTATAATAGTATTAACAAGGAAACATTAATACTTGTGTGATTTGTAGACTAAAATAAGAGTCCCTAGTAAAGCCTCTATATAATACCAGCTTGTTGGTTAATAGATGATTATGGTTTCCCTGTCATGAAAATTGAGATGTTATTAACAACAAGATCATATCGTTAGGAGAATGGTATGGTGGACATACTCCTATAGATAAGCGTAGCATAAAGATCAAGTCATATTAATAGTTCAATTGCTATATGCTTTCTGATACATAGTAATCTAATTCCTTCAACCATGAGATCATGCATATCACCTTTACCGGATGGATGCTTTGATGACATCAAACACCACACCGTAACTGGGTGGCTATAAAGGTGGCATTGAGTGTTCGGAAAGTATTGGTTGAAACACATGGATCAAGAGTGGGATTTGTCCATCCATATGACGGATAGATATACTCTGGGCCTTCTCGGTGAAATGTCATCCAATTAGCTTGCAAGCATGTGACCAGCTCACAAGGGATCACATATCATGGGAACGAGAAAAGAGTACTTATCGGTAACGAGGTTGAACTAGGTATGCAGAGATACCGACGATCATAACCTCGGATAAGTAAACTATCGTGAGACAAAGAGAAATTGATATCGTATGTAAGTGGTTCATTCGATCGCAAAGTAATCGTAGAAATATGTGGGAGCCATATGAATTTCCAGATTCCTCTATTGGTTATTGTTCAGAGAAGTGTCTCGATCATGTCCGCATAATTCACGAACCGTAGGGAGATACACTTAAGGATTCGACGTTGTTTGAGTAGTTATGGAATGATGAGAAAGAGTCCGAATGTTGTTCGGAGTCTCGAATGGGATTCGGGATATCACGAGGAGATCCGGAATGGTCCGGAGAATAAGATTCATATAAGGAAAGTCCCGTTTCGGATTTAGAGAATGGTTCCGGTGTTTTCATCGGGAATGTTCTAGAAGGTTCCGGAATGTCCGGCACTCCGGAGGGCAAGGGTACATGAATGTGTTATATCAAGTTGGTATTATTGCATCATGTACTCGGTGTCATCGCTGAACAAAATAGAGGGTTTATTCAAATCCTAGTTTGAAAAGTCAAACGGCTAGTTTGAAAGTCAAACGGCTATTTTTGGGAAGTGGGGAAGGAGGAGGAAACCGAGTTGGGGAGGAGTCCCTCCTCCATCGCCGGCCCACCTCCAAGCCGAGTTGGGGAGGGACTCCCCTCCCCTTGGCCGGCCGGCCCCTCCACCTATAAAAGGAGGGGCAGGGCTCCCCTCCTAGACACACAAGATCCCCGCCTCCAAAACCCTAAGCCGCCGGCGCCGCCACCTGCTGCCGCCGCCGCCGCCCTAGGTCAAGCCGCCGCCGCCTAGCAACCCTAGCCGCCGGCCAAGCTTCCTCCTCGGCGTGTCTAAACCCTAGATCGTCGAGGGACTCTCTTATACTCCACCATACTCGCTCCGGCTTAAGGCGAAGCCCTACGAGATCTCCCCTCTACTTCCGGTACCACGCCGTTGTGCTGCCGGAATCGCGAGGAGAGTGCTACAACCTCCGCTGCCTGATGGAACAAGGGAGAGGAAGGTCTTCGTCGAGTACCGAACGTGTGACCGACTGCGGGAGCGCTGCCGGAACGCAGCGCCGGAAGGATCGTCTACGCGAACTTGAGATCGGGAAGAGTACGACTACATCACCCACGAGAATCTGCTCTCGTTAAACAATTTGGAATCTTCGAGGGTGAGTTATTCTATCGACTCGTTGCTACAATCTAGTAGATAGATCTTGGCTTGTTTGTTTGTATGCGGTAGAAATTTTTTGTTTTCCATGCTACGAAACCCTACATTTACGTGGCTGAGGGCTTTCGGAGATAGAACCGTTATTACCTACAAATATGGAACCACAACGATGATAATCAAATTATTGGCAACTTGTTGTAAATCAGATATTGACTATAGTAGGAGAGACACACAGCCGGAAGCCACTTATGAAAACTAGTTGCATGTCAAGCGTGGAACATGTCTCTTGTGCGAGGACATGTAAAGTTTATCCGGGACGCTTCATCCCACTATGCCACCAATATCCAAAATACACATAAGAAGCAATAACATGACCATCAGCGCCCACATACTCATATGTGTACTACCCGTGCAAGGCATCTACGCATAAATCCGGCTCTGATACCACTATTGGGTTCGCAGCATACAAAACAAAAAAAATCTACGATGGGAATTATATGCACCAAGATCCATCTATCTAGATACAAGCAACGGGTGGATATACATCCATATAATACATACCCTCGAAGATCGAATAACTTTACAAGATCGTGATGAAGTCGATCTCTTGTCGGTCTCAAGATCCTGATGAAGTCCAGCCGGTCCATCAGGTCCAGCACCATCAAGTCCAGCAACACAAAGTAGTGGTGCGTTCGTGATCGCAGACACGTTCGGCTATCCCGACAACCTCCGAGCCCTTGCTCCAGCGAAGCAGCGGAAGCAACAAATCCTTCCAGAAAAAGCCAACGGGAACATGTATCTCGCTGATCCGAGACCATGGGGAAAATCTAGAGAGGGAGAGATATTCTTCGCGAGGAGGTGCGATATGAGAGGAGGAGAGGGGGGCATTTTATAGGGAGAGAGGGCGCAGCCCAAAGGGCATGGCGTGGCAGCCATGGTGGTTGCCCCCACCTCTTCCACATTCATGTGGGTGGAGCTCCCATTTAAAATGAAAAGCCTCCACTCACATAAACATGCCTCCACTCAAAATTCCACTCACCTCCATTAAATTTCCACCAAATTTAATGCAAGCTCTCATTTAATAAACTATTTTATTTATTTTATTCAGATTTTTGTTAATTACATTAATTAACAAACATTCACATAAAACCCCTTGCAACATTTCAATATCACATGCAGAACTAGTTTCAGCAATTTCACCCGAAGCAATTCAGGTTTCCATTGAAATAATTCCAGCGCTTTCTTTTTCTTTCTGTGACATCTTATTTTCTCCAAATGGTGTCGGTATCCCTTAAGTGTGTCACTCTACGGTTCGTGAATAATGCAGACATGATCGAGACCCCTCTCCGATCAATCATCAGCAGCGGGACCTAGAGATTCATACTGACTCCCACACATTCAACAATGACTTCTGTGATCGTGTGAAACTTTTACGCAAGTAACTCAATCTCCTTGTCTCGTGATATATTACATATCCGAGATTCGATCATCGGTATCTCCATACCTAGTTTGATCTTGTTACCGTTTCTCGTTCCTGTGATATAACATTCTAGTGATCTCATCACTTGCTTGCAAGCTAACTAATGTGATATCGCCGAGAGGGCCCAGAGTATATCTTCCGTCATCGGGATGGAAAAATTCCACTCTTGATCCATGAGCCTCTACATAACACCTTTGTAGCACTGAACCAACCTTTATAGTCACCCTATCACGGTGTGACGTTTGATGTTATCAAGATACTCTTCCAGTGTTAGTGATTGGCATGATCTCATGGTCTAAGAATTAGGATTACTTTGTATGATGTTATAGAAATATAAACACAATGACTTTGATCGTAATGCTATACTTCGGATGAATGTTCATCACATAATTCCAACAATGTTGTGACCTCGTCATTAACAACATCCAATGTACATGATCAGGAAACCTTTGATTATCTTGTTAATCAACGAGCTAGTTTATAAGAGAGGCATAACTAGGAAATTTATTTTTTTGTTTATTAAACACACATGTATTAACGTTTCCATATTAATACAATTATAACATGCAAAATAAACATTTATCGTAAACAAGGAATAAGATAACAACCACTTTATTATTGCCTCTCGGGCATATTCCCTTCACTCCCTCCTCCCTCCTCCACCATTCTGCTCCGGCTTAGACGAATCCCTGCTAATTTCTCCTCCACCACCACCACACCGTCATGCTGTTGGGATCCCCAGGGCATCTACTACCTCCGCTGCCTTCTGGAATAAGGGAGAGGAAGGTCTTCATCGACTATCGTACGTGTGACCGACTGCGGAAGCATTGTCGGAACACGCCGCCGGAAGGATCGTCTACACGATCTTGAGATCGGCAAGTGATCGACTACATAAACCACGAGAATCCGATCTCGTTAAACACTTTGGATCTATGAGGGTTAGTTCTCTACAATCTCGTTACACCGATCTCGTAGATTAAATCTTGGCTTTGCCATAGATTAGATATTGGTTTTGTGTATTCATGCAATAGATTTTTTGTTTTCCATGCTACGAACCCAACAACATACTTATATATAAATCATAGTCAATCCATCTTATGCCCTCGTGAACATGGGGAACTACCTACAACGGTGAAACATGAGAATGATTAGAGATATGTGGTATACAACATAATCTAAAATTATAACTTCCTCTCCAAATAACAACAAGTTACTGAGCACAAGTATGCACACAACACTAGAAACTTATTCAAGGTTCAGATC
Source organism: Avena atlantica (assembly GCA_910589765.1). Lineage (NCBI taxonomy): Eukaryota > Viridiplantae > Streptophyta > Magnoliopsida > Poales > Poaceae > Avena > Avena atlantica. The sequence continues at coordinate 347,156,683 of OU342738.1, read as the reverse complement.
TATCACAAACTATGAGGAGGATGAAGTGGATCTCGATATGGAGATGGTGGTGCTATTAGGGATTATTGTGATGGTGATGGAGAGACTATCTCCTGTGCCAAGAATGAGTTGGTGATGACGATGGTGTCGATTTCCGGCCACCACTATATGTCCACCACCACAGATACTACAACTGCAGCTCTAGGCACAAGACATGCCAGCCTCTGCAGCACAAGGGGAACTCATCAAGTCATCATGTCATGGCCCTAGGGATGCGTGGAAGACAACGGACACTGTGTTGTGTGGTTGCAACTGAGTGGTTGTGCCATGGATGCCCTAATGAGTAATGATATAGAACATGTTTCGGGCTCAAAGAAATAAGTGATGATAGCACATATTTTCCTCCCGTCTCTTGCCATCTTTGCGGATGGCCCACTAGGGAGATAGTAGTTCCTAGCAACTAATATTATCTATTTCATGTGTTTAGGGAATCTCCAGTGGCATGACCCATCCGGTTCGAGCCGGTCCAAACCCGTCTGCACGGACATGAGGGCAGGTTGCACAAGCTTCAGTGACGTGACCTAAACGGACCGACACATCCAACATGACTCATCCATCCACCAAATTTGGAACGCGATTGCATCGGGGCGGACGCGCCATAGAACGCCCGCGTGTCCTCCCTCGCTCGCACCTGGCCAGCTTGGCAGCGACCCAATGGCCTCCGCATGCCTGGCACTTGCATTGGCCGCTGGCCTTCAGACGGATGACCGGCCATAGTAGCCATGGCCATCAATATCGGCGCTGGCCACTTCGACGCGCCGCTTGAAATCTTGTGCCGGCATTTATGTCGAAGCCACTGGCCTCTGCGTCGGCATTAATGCCAGGACTTCTTATACTAACCCTATACATGTATCTCCTGCACACACCACTCATGCGCCATTTCCACTTCTATCCAAGCATTTCCCCTCCCCTTGCTCCAACCATCACCATGAATATGTTGTCTTGGCTGAAGAAGGCCGACAACCACAAGGTTGGCTCATCCTCGGGCTAGCGCCACCCTCGACGATCACCACCGCCTCCATGCACGAGCGCGCCTCCCCGCACCCTCCAACAAAATCTTCCGCCACCTCCACGGGCGCAAGATTTTGTGGGTCCACTACCACTTGCACTCGCGGCGAAGCGTGCACATGAATGCTGGAAGTGCAATCGCCAATACGTGTCAGTGCACGACTACTAGCGGTGGTGGGACAAGGGGTGGATGCGACGACCACGATGTCCCCCACCTACCAGCTAGCACATTAACACTGCCAGAGTACCGATGTCGCCTCTACCACAAGACGGGCCGGTTCTTGAAGCGGAGATGCACCGCCACATCACACTGCTCCCACCGGCGCTGCGGTGCGACCCCTTGTACCACCAGAAGGACTTATGGTGGCAGTCCCTCGCTTGGGAGCACGACACGCGGTGGGCGTCCGCGTACCGTGGTGAGTTCTAGATGGGGTAGATTACCACAATCTACCTACAAAATTCGATGACACGGACTCCAACAACGACGAGGACGACAACGACGAAGAGGGCGACGATGGCACATGTGTCATCATGAAGCAGGAGGGCGAGCCCGTCGTGCTACCAGACTATGATGACGCCAAGTCCACATAGCGTGCCATCGATCTCTCCAAGCGCTAGGAGGAGGCGCTCTGGACCTAGGAGGGGCTGGACGACATCGTCTAGTTCTTTACACTGGTGGTGGCGCACGTGGCGAAGCTGCCACCTCCACCACCGCTGCCTCCGCACGCGTCCCCGTAGGCCACATGGCCTAGGCAGGAGGTTCCACCGCCTGCGTGGCCTGCTTGTCCTGGGTAGCAGATGGCCCCGCCACCACCGGTGCAGCCTGGGTAGCCATAGCAGGCCCCTGGACGGCGACGTCGTACATGGACCTCTCCATGGACGGCGACAAGTAGCTGGCTCCGGTGCCGCCGGTGGCGCAGACAATGCTCGTAGCTAGGGTTTTATTCTATTTTTTGTTTATGTAAATTATGCTTTTAAATTAATAAAAATATATGAGAAAAAAATTGTCTAGATAACTGATAGAATGGGTCGTTCCCACTGGACGCACCGGTCTGGTCAGCCGGACTGCGACCCATTCCTTGTCTACAGGCCTATCCAAACATATCGAGTTGGACCCTTTGAATGTCATAAATAGATCGTGCCACCGAAGATTAGGTATGATGATTCAGTCATAAGTAGTACATCTATGTTTCTTTGTTTCATAATGTACTATGTTTTGGTAAACTAAATTAAATTTTTTATGGAAAACTAAATTATTTTGTTAAAACATACTGCTAGTACGATATATGGAACAGAGGGGGTGTTAGGCTGCTGTTGACCGGTGGAGGATACACGAAGTTTAGTCCCACCTCGCCTACGGGAGGAGGCCACATCCAGCTTATAAGGGAGAGATTTCTTCCTCCTTTCAGTCCGGGCTTTTGGGTGGAGTGGGCTCTCTTCTTATTGTTGGGTTGTGAGCGCATGAACGTCCAGAACGTAGGCTGAGTGCTGGGCTGGCCAAGTGGACGCTAACATCTGGTATCAGAGCTAGCGATCGCCATGCCTTCCTGAGGGGCTTCTCAGGGGGATGGGATGTTAGGCTGCTGTTGACCGGTGGAGGCTACACGAAGTTTAGTCCCACCTCGCCTACGGGAGGAGGCCACACCCAGCTTATAAGGGAGAGATTCCTCCTTCCTCCTTTCAGTCTAGGCTTTTGGATGGAGTGGGCTCTCTTCTTATTGATGGGCTGTGAACGCATGAACGTTCAGAACGTAGGCTGAGTGCTGGGCTGGCAAAGTGGACGCTAACAGGGAGAGTACTCACTTTCTTTTAAGAGCCTTGGTTTAATAAGACCATAAAAGAAGAAGAGGAATCTGGAGACAGTTTGTAATTGTTATCGTTTTTTTGCCCGGGTAATGCGATCCTAGATCATATCCGCCCGGTCCGAATGCTTTTTTCTATCAGTGGATAGCGAGGTTTAAAAAAATACTTTCTCTGTTTTAAATTATAAGATGTTTTAGGTTTGTGGAGGAAATGAATATGACTTTTTTTAATGCGTAGATTCAACCTAAAGTCGAGTTAAACCTACATATTAGAATAAGTCTAGATACATTTGCTTTACAAAAGTAAAATATCTTATATTCTAAAACGGAGGGAGTAGCAAGGGGGAGAGCAAACCATCTGCTGGCCTTCGACCAGCTTATTCTTAGTCCAAATCGAGACAATATTTGCGCTAGCTTATGTCCGCAAAAGACAACACAAACGTCCTCCTCATATCCTCTCCTAATCCACATGTCAGCGATCCATACCTACCTCATTGATGGTGGCCGCTGAACCGTCTGCGCCGCCCTCTCTTCTTCCTTGCTGACGCCAAAGCTGATCGTACCGTCTGACGTCTGTGCTGCTCGTGCCACTTGACATCTACGCCGGCCTTCATCAATACGGGCATCTAGGCCTTAGCATCAGGCATCCAATGCCTTGGCCTTCTTAAACAGGCCATCCACGGTCATTTCCCACACCCATCTTCCACCTCTGTATCCATTCTCCACCATAGCCATAGACGACGGTATATGAGGGAGGGGAGGACACCTAGGACGCCCCCTGGCTTGGGGCATGGTCGAAGTCGACGAGGAGACGTGGGGATCTAGGCTAGGCCGTTTCTCCCCCATCATCCCTGTCTCCACCGTCGTCGCCCGAGTACGACGCCATCGACCTCTCCGATTTCGAGTTCATCGCCACCATTCACAACGACATGAACTAGGAGAGGTTGTGCCTCCCCAAGAAGTTCTCGTCGGTGGTCGACAGGCAACAACCCCATGAGGTCGTGTCTCGGGTGCATGGCGGCGTGACTGTCCTGTGGTCCGTCGAGGTATTGTTCGACCGCATCGGACATATGTGCCTCTCGAACGATTGGAAGGTGTTCGCCCACCCGCACACCATTGAAGTTGGGCACTTTCTCGTCTTCAAGTACGAGGGCGACGCCATTCTCACCGTTAGCATCTTCGACCATACCTTGTATCTTCGCCACTACCACTCCGACTCCAACGACTAGGCTAGACGAAGATGCTAGGGTCTCTAGATTATCTACTATGTTTTTCTACCTCCTCATTATGTCCTTGCCGCAAGCAAATTGTCTAGAAACGGCAGATGTAGCCCTCAATTTGAAATTTAAAAATTACTCCCCATTTGGGGTGCACACATGGAAAGGGCAGGACAACCGGGCTCGGACGCGTCTAAATGGAAAAAATCGAACACATTTTGTATTCGATTTGGACCGGCCGTTTAAAATGCTCTTATATATAGAAAGACAAATATATGTAAAAAATTCAATCCCCGCAAAAAAAACAGAAAAAATCAAGTGATTTTTTATGATTATTAGGTAAGTGCTCAGGCCATCATCACCCTGCTTTGGGGAGCACCTAGAAATGCCGCTGTCCCGAACTAACAACGAGAGGAATAGCAGGCAAAAGTGCGCCATGGTACTTGCAACCTGATTGTTTTTCTTGTGTGCTCGGTCCATCTGCTTTGAGCTCTCTTGCATGAAATATTAATTTACAGATGTTGGACAAATGTGTATAGAGATAGGCCGTTCCTGTGTTTGGAGGAGCGAAATTTCTTCACGCATGTTATATGTGTTTGCCCCTAATACTGAATTAAGAATATATAATAGCCTCTATTTTCTAATACAACAAGGTCGTTGTAGTATAGTGGTAAGTATTCCCGCCTGTCACGCGGGTGACCCGGGTTCGATCCCCGGCAACGGCGTCTTTTTTAAAAATTGATTGGAGTTCAATGGGAGGGCTTCCCCTGAGCGGGTGGAAGTTTCTCAAACTCTTTTTTGTTTGCGAATCCAGAAGCTTTATTGATCAAACATTGGGCTTACAAACCTTTTGAATGACAAGTTGACCCGGCGCCTTTTTTAAAAATTGATTGGAGTTCAATGGGAGGGCTTCCCTTGGACGGGTGGAAGTTTCTCAAACTCTTTTTTGTTTGCGAATCCAGGAGCTTTATTGATCAAACATTGGGCTTACAAACCTTTTGAATGACAAGTTGACCCGGGTTCGATCCCCGGCAACGGCGCCTTTTTTAAAAATTGATTGGAGTTCAATGGGAGGGCTTTCCCTGGACGGGTGGAAGTTTCTCAAACTCTTTTTTGTTTGCGAATCCAGGAGCTTTATTGATCAAACATTGGGCTTACAAACCTTTTGAATGACAAGTTCTAAGAACGGCGGGGTAAAGTTCACCCATAAACATCATTGGCGAGCCTCCCGACAAAAGAGAATTTGACGCTAGTTAAGAACCCACAAAACTCTTTAATCTTCTGGCAAAAGCTAGCAATTTCAGATCTACTGCCGTCACGATCTTTCATTATCCATTAATTTTATAACATCTTGTGCATTTGTTTCGATCTCCATCGTATGGTAATTTCTATCCACGGCTAGTTGGACAACGTCCCGAACAGCCATCCCTTCCATGATCAGTGGACTAGCGCTATATTATACCACAACGCCTGTCCCAATACTATTTTTTTTGACAACTCAAAACCTCTTTATTCCATAGCAAGCAAAGTTACATCAGAAGCTAACAGAGGTATGATACTCGGCGGTGGATCATCCAGCCATACCGATGGATTTGAGAATTTTGCTAAACTAGCTAATTCATGCGCTACTACATTTAGTTCCCTAGGTTCATGGACGAACTCAATCTTCAAGAATTCTATTGACAAGTGGTAGCAATCGTCAAAAATTGCCGCCGCAATGCCATGTGAATATGCACCGGCTTTCATCGTGTTAATCACATCCATGTTGTGTGATGCAAGAATAACTCACGATTGCATCCAAGAGATTTGGCAAGGAGTAATCCATTCTTCAGCGCATAAGCTTCAGCTGTCAAGACATCTTGCACAAAATCTAATTTGCAGTCATGATCTCTGACCACGGATCCTGATGTCCCTTGACGAGAATAAGCATCAAAACCCGCATCAACATATAGTTAGAGCATCTCTGAAGTGCCCCAACTAAAGCGCGCTCTATATATGGTCGCTATATTATATATGGTGCCGCGCGCGCCACCACCCCACTTCTTCACACGCACGCGCCGCTCGTTCCCCTCGCCTTCTGGTGCCGACATGCCGCCTCGCCGCTGCAGCGCGTCTGGTTTCTGGGGCGTGCACCCCAAGAAGCGGGTAAAATGAACTATAAACAAACCATAAAAACTATGCATTCAAAGACATTTTCTGAACAAAAAGTGATAAACTAAGTAATAATACCATGGCAACATGGACAATAACCAGTAAATTTATTCTAACTTGAATTGGTGATCGAGTTCCCACATTACAACTGTTCCAGCACACACAAAAATGTAAATTCCCTACAACCACCAGGGCGGCTGTCTAAGGAAGAGGTAAACTGAACTTACAACAAAGTGATATCTCAGCTCATGAGCACTAACCAAAACAGGAGTATTTCAGTATGGATAGTTCACATGAACAAACAAGGTGTATGCTACTGCCTGTCACTTGCTCTTGGGAGCAGGTGCTTTTGTAGTCGTAATTGCACCCTTTGGTGGGTTAAGCTCATCCCAAGCCTCGATCCATGTGACCATGGCATCAGCAAGCTTAAGGAAGTAACCATCCACCTTGCCGAGCTTCGCCTTCACCTGCTTGGCCAGCTCAAGGTAACACTTCTGGACAGTGGTGGCCTCCTTTGGGAGGGCCACAGACTGGAAGAAGGGGATCAGCTCCTCTTGCCAGAAGATGCCGTTGTATTCCTTCTTCAGGTTCACAAAAGGGTTGCTTGCTTTGCTGTGCCAGATGTAAGGCAGACCAGTCTTAATGCCCAGGCTCAGATGATCGGTGATAACCTGTGGGAACAGAGGAAAGATAACTCAGTACAAATAAAACTGCAGCACGATAGAACATAACTAAGCGAAGCATGGATGTGTGATAGTAACTTAAGCGATGTACTGCATACACCGAACTGTATATGGCAATCAAACTGTTCACTTTGCATTTGCAGACATAGCGTCGAAGCAGCTTTTGAAGAAACTAACATACTGTACCTTGGTGCACCATCCTGCCCACATATCGTCGTAACGACCAATAGGCTGGCCATCACCCATAAGGCCAAAATACATCGCAGGACCAATGAGCTCACGGTCAAATGCAAGGTTCATTCCACACATTGGAAACAAGGTGCCCTTTGGGATTGTAAGAACAGCATCGACATACCTGATCACATGAAAGAAACATCCAGTTACTGAGAATGGAATTTTTTCAAATTTGGAAGCTACAAATGTGACATCCTTACCTATTATTTCTCTCGCGTGGCTTGACGAGCTGGGTAGGGGCATCATAGTCTGGAATGTTGAGCCAAAGCCCGTGAGAAACGGCAGTTGGGGCACCCTCACGAAGGCTAAAAGGGTACCCACGAACAAAATCAGCACCATCACGGTATGGGTCATACAAGGTATTGAAGAAAAATGGTGTTGAAGGGCTCAGAAGGTTCTTGATGTGCTGTTCAAGTGCATTGATGTCCTTTCCTGATGGGTCCTTAGCAACCTGGCATTTTACGAAAAGAATAGGTCAGGATTGAGCTAATGACATGGCATCTGATGCAGCACTGCATGTATAGATGAAATTTCAAGTGGGTACTTGTTGGAGTCTAGGTTAGCATAGTAGTATTGTCCTAGGAGAGTCTAGAGTATTCCAGTAAGTGTTGGAGTCTGAGTTAGTGTAGTAGTACTACTCTTGTAGAGTCTAGAGTATTCTAGGGAGTGTTAGTATAGTAGTAGTGTCCTACTAGAGTCTAGATCATTCCAGTGTACAAGTGAAGATGTAAGGCTAGATTGTGCTATATATAAAAGAGGGTGTGGAGGTCCAAGGGACCAACCAAGCCCATCAAGAAAATTTCCCCAAAAACCAACAGTACTAAAATAATGTCATCACATTATAAGACAGTAAACTTGAGAGTGTGGCACGTCCATGTGCTATCTTGGGCTGTCAACCAATCCAAAATACTATTACACAGAGCCTCCTCGAATGCAAGTAATGCCAAGAAAGAGAACATGGTTCGCTACTTTCTAACTAAATAATTGACAATTGCAGGCCAGGGATCAAATCTCTGCATCATAAGCCCAAGAAAGTCCAAATTGTTTAGCAATCAGGTGGGACCCTTGTATGAATATATCTATAAGTAATATTGATGTATCTTATGTCAGGGAATGTTTATAAATTAAAGATAAACCAAACAGAAGAAGGTAATGTAGCCTTTAAGAAAAGGACGATCCCGAGACATATATCGCTCAGTCCATATATGTACCACTTGCGTTGGATTGATCCAAGCAGGATGCAAACAACATACTTATTTCTTGTAATCTCCATATTGTTATAAACAAGTATAATGATGTCCCCTAGCTAAGATACTGATCACTATCCTCGAACAAACAACAATATAACAAGCACAACAACATAACTGACAAAGGGGCCGAGGTAATACTTACAATTTGTACATGTGGATTGTTGTCATAAACTCTTAAACCTACAGAAATTGTGCAGCAACAAACTACGAACACCAGATCCATAGATTACTTGTCATATCCCATCCAGCTGAAGTAATACAGGACCATACCAGTGACTAGCTCCAACGTTTGGTAATTTTTAGCAGTAAAAAGTGTCTTTAAGTCTGTTAACCCTAGACTGAACTAACATGATCAGATCCGTAGATGCCGCTGATGCAATTCAGTTCCAAAACATGGGAAAATTGCGTTCTACCTACCCACATCACAAGACTGAGAACCATGTGACTTTGACACACAAAATGAACTGAACCGTCATAACTAACACGAGTAACAACAAGGGATACCTAACAACAAAGAGACAAAATTACACCGGTACCCAATTCACCATATCCACCGAGAAATTAATCAGAGATCTTCCCTTTCTCTTCAACAACCCAACCTGATCTAAGCCCCCACCCCGCCAAAGGAAACCAAATTCCCACCTCTCCGTCAGAATATCACATAAGACAGGATATATATTGTACAATTCGACCAAATTGGACTATGATCGAAAGCAATTAGGCCAAATTACTGCAGTATATAGACAGATCTCGTGATAGCATAAGCGAGAGAGTACTCACGAAGCAGTCGTCGTCGATGGTGTAGATGTACTTCTTCTTGGAGACCATGTAGCCGAAGCAGCGGCAGGCAGAGTCCTTGAAGGAGATACATGAGGCCTTGGGGCCGAGGATACGGTTGATGTCGTTGCGGTTGTAGAGCTCGTAGTCGAAGCCCTCGGGCACCTTGATGACCTTGGCCGGGTCGCCGTCCTGCACGATGATGAGGTGGTAGGGCTGGAAGAAGGGCCGCCACATCTCGAGGAAGTCGAGGTTGCGGATCGTCGGGATGACGATGTCCAGCTCGTCCTTGAGCAGCGGCGTCGACGACGTGGCGGCCATGGCGGCGAGCAGCGGCGGATGAGGCAATCAGGCAGGGTGTGTGTTGTTGGCCGGCCGGGGTGCGGAGAGGTGTGGGAAACGGACAGGGTATAAAAGGAGGGGAACAGAGGAAGGTTTAGTGCGGGCCCGGACGGCTGGGCCGCGGGGTGGACCGGCTCCGGCCGGTGGGCTGGTGGGCTCGCTTCTTGCCCTTTTATCTCCCTTTGCTTGTTCAGGAAGTGAACAGTTGGTGTGGTCATTGGTGTACCGGTTAGTGTACCGGTTAGGTTCTGTCGGATTCACGATTTCGGCTCTAGTTTAGATTTATTTTCAGCGCTGAGTTTTTTCTTAACCAAAAATTTCATCGACTATTAATAATCATCAAAATAATAAAAATAATGAAAAAGTCTCTATACCACCATCCGAAGACGTGAGCCGAAAGTGTGCGTTGGGCATGTATGTTTTCTCATCAATTCAGAAATGAACAGCTGCCATGAGCTTGCTTGCATATGTAACATCTGCAGATTTAAAAGATGGGCATCTGCGCATGAGCGAGTCCACATTTATTGATTGCATATACAAATTTTATAGAGCGGTTGTGGAGAAGTTTGAGCCAGATCATGGCATAAAATATAGTCAAAGGATTTCCTACGATGCCTCCAAGCATCGGTTGCCTACAGTGATCATGAAAACTGTTTATTTGCTTGGCAAGATTTGTAAAATGCATCATGGATATTACAAATATGGTTCTTGAAGTTGTGGCACATCAAGACTTGTGGATTTAACATGCTTTCTTTGGCATGGCGGGATCGCATAGTGATATTAACGTGTTGTAGCGCTCTTATGTGTTTGCCAAACTAATGGAAGGTCATGTTTCATCATGCAACTATGAGATCAACGACAACCCATATGCCAAAGGGTTCTACCCACCCGACGACATCTATCCAAGACGAATGATATTTGTTAAGACAAGTCCCCGATCCACTGATCCAGGCGAAGTATCACTTTCCTTTGAGACATGAAGATTGCGGGAAGGATATCAAGCGGGCATTTGCTGTCCTCCAAGCTCAATTTTCTATTATCGGGTATCCTACTCTTACCTGGTCTGGAGATAAACGTGGGAGGTAATGAGTGTGTTTGTGTGATCATGCACAACATGATCATAGAATGAGAGAAAAACTCCAGTGATGGATGTTGGTCCCTGCGAGTGTTATGGGTGCTCTTTCCCATGTAGTTCATCGAGATTTTGCTGATCTTCCCGTCATGCATGGAGAAATCCATGATGCCGATGCTCAGGAGCAACCGCAAAGTAATCTCGTAGAGCATGTGTGGAGGATCAAAGGACAGCCAGTGTCCGAGGCTTGATTTATTTATTTGTTTGAATTTACGAATTTATTTGTATTGACTAAATTAAATTAAATTTTTGTGAAATATATGTATGGTTTGTTTTTTCAAATACTACAAGTGCTGAAATAAACAAAATTCATGTTTAGGACAACGTTTGGGACAGCACGTCCCATCGTCAAGGAAAAAAAAATGCAAAAACGGATTAAAATAGCACAACGCTCGATCGATCGATCGACCCGAGCTCGGTAACTTTGTTTGGAGGTCAAAAAAGCGACGCATGCGCTTGCGTGGCTGATATGGGGGATGAGAACAAGATGCACCGGATCGGAGGCGAGTGCAGACGCGATTGCTTCAAGGTTACATCATCAGCCCCTTTGGCCTGTATGTACGCCACTGCGTTGGTGGAAGAGCCTTCAAAGCCAGTAGTTTCCAGGTGTGCGATGGTCCGTCAGCCTGTCACGCGTCACACGGACGCTACGCTTTTGGACCCCGCGTCGTCCGTAAGTGTGGAGCGCTAACAAGAAACAAAACTGGTGACCACTGACCACACCGCACCGTGGCCGTGGCCGTGCCGGCCGGCCAGAAGGAGATCGACGTGCTTCTATTTTAGTATGGCTTTGATTGATGATCCGGGGACGACGAGGGACCCGGGAGTGCTTGGTACGCCGGCCGGAGCCTTTGTGTGCTCCTTAATTTTGTTTGCGTGCGTTTTGGGGATCGGAAAGTTTGGTCTTCGCTTTGCCCACCTTGCACGTTGCCGAAACGGCGCCAGGCGAGGGAAACAAAAGTGCTCACCGGTGGTAGATCGTTGCTCCGGTCTCCACGACAATTATCCAATCTACCTAGGTTTGTCAGTGAGCTGCCCAAAATTTCGCATCAATACTACTATCCAGGACTGCTACTATCCTCTTCGATCTAAATTAATGGACTTAAGATTTGTCTAGATTCGTATGTTTTTAAAATTAAATATGTTTAAATACATATGAATCTTAACAAATTTGAGTCAATTAAGTTGAATTGGAGAGAGTACCAAGCGCTCGCCGATGGTAGTTGTGAGCTGCCCGAAAGTTCACATCAATATTATTAGCTCGGTTTCAAAATGTAATAAGAATTAAACTGATAGAAAGACTTACTTAAATTAGACCGAAAGAAAGACTTACATTTCAGAACGGGTAAACCACATCGTTTTTAAAAAGTAATTTGATGCCGTGGGAGTAAAACCTTATGAGTAAAATTCATCCGCAATACTTAAACTTGCCACCCATTTTCGATACGGTTACTGACGTTAGAAATACAGGACTTACGATATCTATATACGTCGCATGTCACGTTCTGGTCAGTACGACGCGTAGACGCTGGCGTACAATGTATCGTGGCCCACATGTCAGTGTGATAGAGACAGGCCCATCTTAGTGAAGGGGTAAATTGCAAATCGCAAATTCTTTTTCTTTTCCTCCCTGGACGTTTCTCGCATCTCCTCTCCCCCCGAAACCTAGCATCTCCTCTATGGACCTAGCACGCGCCACCACCGGAGTAGATCGTTGCCGCCGCCGTCATGTCGTGGTCTTCCGGTTCCTTCTCCGCACCTGGATTCTGAGGAGCTTCTGGAAGAAGTGCTAGGACGGATGCCAGGTCGCCGGTGCCATATCGGGAGAATCCCATGGCGTATGAGCCGGATGTGCCGTGCCATTGCAATCCGAGGAAGAAGGCGCCTAGGTGGATCTCTTGGAGTGCACAAAACCCAGGGCGTAGGTACTACACGTGTGTCGATGCCATGGTGAGTAACCTGAGTCGCCCCTACTCTTTCTGATTCTGCTATTCTCTCACTCTTTTCTTGATGCCCCTTTTTGATTCATTAAAATTGCGCATAATGGTCATGGATGTGGTTTTGTTGAGTGGCATGATAAACCACTGCCTGAGTTCTTGAGCGACTTGATTGGAGATTTGCGAGATGCTGTCTGGAGGTTGCGCGATGAACAAGGATGTGGTCGGCTTGGAGAAGATGCAGGTACTGAAGGAAAGATTCAGGCTCTAGAAGATGAGTTGAAGGAGAAGAAATCAGAGATAGTGAAGCTAAAGTTGAAATATGAGACTTTATTTTTGGTATTTGTTGTCTTTGTGGTTGGCTTAGTTGCAGGGAAGCTTTGCTTCTAGTAGTGTGTTAGATGGCAGTAATGTTGCAATCTACTGTGAATGTGGTGGTTATGTACAATGAAGCTATGCAGTGTAATGTGAATGTGTGAATCAGAGCTATCAAGTTTGTGTTGCTTCAATGAAATTCTGCCTCATTCACTTGAATTTGTGTTGTTCCAATGACAAAATTTGACAGTAGTGTCCATAGAATGAATGTACATGAACCAATGGTCAAAATGATAGAACATTGACAGAATGAATGTACATTGATAGAATGATAGAACATTGACATTGTGAAATGACATGAACATAGTGACACACTCTTGTTCCAATGACATGAACGTAGAACATTGACATTGTGAAATGACATGAACATAGTGGCAAAAGAACATGAACATAAATAGAGTGGCAAAAGAAATTTGCAAGTACTGGGAGTTTCAGAAATGGCATTTTCATTCTAACATAGCCATTTCTTCCAAAATGATGAGGTCAAACACATAGTCATTGGGCACTTGCAAGTACTAAGATAAATATAGACTATTTGGACTTAAGTTCATCAAACATGCTAACTCTCTTTCTTGGAACTTGGGCACTTGCAGATCCTTCACCCAAATCAGCAACCACCTCTGTTATTCTTTGTTCTTCTGAATACCTACCTCTTTTAGCAGCATTCTCATCCTGCTTCTGTGCTTGAGCCTCTTTCTTCCTTTGCTTCTCCTTCTGCTTCCTTTCTTCAGCTAGTTTCTTCTTTGTTTCTGCAACTATTCTTCTTGTCTCAGCTCTAGCTCTTGTTCAACTCCATTTCATGTCTTTTCTTCTCTCTTCTCACAGCAGCCTCTTGTGCATGCTCTGGCTTGAGCTAGATCTTCCTTCCTCCTATTCTCCTCCTAGCTTTCTTGACTGCTCTCTTCAAGTTTGCTGTATATCTAGCTTCTAGGATGGCAGTCCTCTTATCCTCCAACTCCCTCTCCTTCTGTTGCATTAAGGCATGCAACTGCTCTGCCATCACTGTAACTGGCCTTGTGGTTGGTTGACTCATGTTTCTTCTGTAGGGTTTCGTAGCATGGAAAACAAAAAAATTCTATCGCATACAAACAAACAAACAAGCCAAGATCTATCTACTAGATTGTAGCAACGAGTCGATGGAATAACTTACCCTCGAAGATTCCAAAGTGTTTAACGAGAGCGGATTCTCGTGGGTGATGTAGTCGTACTCTTCCCGATCTCAAGATCGCGTAGACGATCCTTCCGGCGCTGCGTTCCGGCAGCGCTCCCGCAGTCGGTCACACGTGCGGTACTCGACGAAGACCTTCCTCTCCCTTGTTCCAGCAGGCAGCGGAGGTTGTAGCACTCTCCTCGCGATTCCGGCAGCACAACGGCGTGGTACCGGAAGTAGAGGGGAGATCCCGCAGGGCTTCGCCTTAAGCCGGAGCGAGTATGGTGGAGTATGAGAGAGAACTATTAGTGGTCTAGGGTTTAGACACACCAATTAGAAGGCTCTAATCCGAAGGCTAGGGCAATTAGAAGCTCTAAACCAAAACAGCTCTAAACCGGAGTCTAGGGCTAGGATTTAGATTAGAGGCTAGGAAACTTGTGTGTCTAGAGGAGGAGGCCCTGCCCCTCCTTTTATGGGTGGAGGGGGCCGGCGCGCCAGGGGAGGGAGGGGAGTCCCTCCCCAACTCGGCCTAGTGGAGGCGCCGCCGGTTGGAGGAGGGATTCCCTCCCCAACTCAGTTTTGCCCTCCTCTTGCTTGTTTCCCACAGTTTCTTGTTTTAGCCGTTTGACTTTCAAACTGGCCATTTGACTTTTCTATTTTTGGATTCAATTTAATCCTTTATTTGGAACAGCAAGAACACTTAGTACATGATGCAATCATTCCAATATGCAATGACACATTCATGTACCCCTTCCCCCCCGGAGTGCCGGACATTCCGGAACCTTCTAGAACATTCCCGATGAAAACACCGGAATCATTTCCGAACTCTGAAACGGGACTTTCCTTCTATGAATCTTATTCTCCGGACCATTCCGGATCACCTCGTGATATCCCGGATCCCATCCGAGACTCCAAACAACATTCTGTCTCTTTCTCATAATACCATAACTACTCAAACAACGTCGAATCCTTAAGTGTGTCTCCCTACGGTTCGTGAATTATGCGGACATGATCGAGACACTTCTCCGAACAATAACCAATAGAGGAATCTGGAAATTCATATGGCTCCCACATACTTCTACGATTACTTTGCGATCGAATGAACCACTTACATACGATACCAATTTCCCTTTGTCTCACGATAGTTTACTTATCCGAGGTTATGATCGTCGGTATCTCTGCATACCTAGTTCAACCTCGTTACCGATAAGTACTCTTTTCTCGTTCCCGTGATATGTGATCCCTTGTGAGCCAGTCACATGCTTGCAAGCTAATTGGATGACATTCCACCGAGAGGGCCCAGAGTATATCTATCCGTCATATGGATGGACAAATCCCACTCTTGAACCATGTGTCTCAACCAATACTTTCCGAACACTCAATGCCACCTTTATAGCCACCCAGTTACGGTGTGGTGTTTGATGTCATCAAAGCATCCATCCGGTAAAGGTGATATGCATGATCTCATGGTCGAAGGAATTAGGTTACTATGTATCGGAAAGCATATAGCAATTGAACTATTGAAATGACTTGATCTTTATGCTACGCTTATCTATAGGAGTATGTCCACCATATCATTCTCCTAACGATATGATCTTGTTGTTGATAACATCTCAATGTTCATGATAGGGAAACCACAATCATCTATCAACCAACAAGCTAGTGAAGTATAGAGGCTATACTAGGGACTTCAAATTAAGTTTACAAATCACACAAGTATCAATGTTTCCTTGTTAATACTATTATAGCATGAATGTAAACATTTATCATAAACACAAAGATATAATAATAACTACATTTATTATTGCCTCTAGGGCATATCTCCAACAGTCTCCCACTTGCACTAGAGTCATCTAATCTAGATTACATGGTAATATACCGAACACCCATGGCAGTTTGGTGTTGGTCATGTTTTGCCCTCGGGAGAGGTTTAGTCAACGGATCCGCCACATTCAGATATGTGTGTACTTTGCAAATCTTTATATCCCCATCCTGGATATGTTCTCGAATAGCGTGAAAACGTAGCTTGATGTGCTTCAGCTTCTTGTGTGACCTTGGTTCTTGCGCATTGGCTATGGCGCCCATGTTATCACAGTAGATAGACATTGGGTCCAGCGCACTAGGAACCACACCCAGCTCTGTAATGAACTCTTTCATCCATATCGCTTCTTGTGAAGCCTCCGAAGCAGCCATGTATTCCGATTCAGTTGAAGATCTCGCCACAACGCTTTGCTTTGCACTCCTCCAGCTAACTGCTGCACCATTCAAAATAAATACGTATCCGGATTGTGATTTAGAATCATCCGGATCGGTGTTCCAACTAGCATCGGTGTAACCGTTAACAACGAGCTGTTCATCACCTCCATAAGAAAGAACCATATCCTTAGTTCTTCTCAAGTACTTAAGGATGTTTTTGACCGCTGTCCAATGATCCACTCCTGGATCACTTTGATATCTGCTAGTTAAACTAACAACATATGCAATGTCGGGTCTAGTACATAGCATGGCATACATTAGAGATCCTATGGCTGAGGCATAGGGAGTCTTACTCATCCTTTCTCTATCTTCTGACGATGTCGGACTTTGAGTTTTACTCAAGGTCGTATTGGGCAACATGGGCAAGAACCCTTTCTTGCTTTCTTCCATTCCAAACCTCTTTAGAACTTTGTCCAAATATGTACTCTGTGACAATGATATTTGGCGTTTCGATCTATCTCTATAAATCTTTATGCCTAATATGTAAGCTGCTTCGCCAAGATCCTTCATTGAAAAACTATTATTCAAATATTCTTTGACACTATTAAGAAGGTCTACATCATTCCCAATCAACAATATGTCATCCACATATAGTATTAAGAATGCTACAGAGCTCCCACTCACTTTCTTGTAAATACAAGCTTCTCCATAAGTTTGTATAAAACCAAAACTTTTGATTACCTTATCAAAACGTTGATTCCAACTTCGGGATGCTTGCTTCAATCCATAGATGGACCGTTGAAGTTTGCATACCTTGTTAGCATCTTTAGGATCGACAAAACCTTTGGGTTGCATCATATACAACTCTTCATCAATGTCTCCATTGAGGAATGCTGTTTTGACATCCATCTGCCATATCTCATAATCATAATATGCAGCGATTGCTAACATAATCCTTACAGACTTTAGCTTCGCTACTGGTGAGAAAGTCTCATCGTAGTCAACTCCTTGAATTTGTCGAAACCCTTTTGCGACAAGTCGAGCTTTATAGACAGTAACATTACCATCAGCATCTGTTTTCTTCTTGAAAATCCATTTGTTCTCGACAGCCTTCCGGCCATCCGGTAAGTCCACCAAAGTCCATACTTGGTTTTCGTACATGGATCCAATCTCGGATTTCATGGCTTCTTGCCATTTATTGGAATCTGGGCTCATCATCGCTTCCTCATATGTCTCGGGGTCATCGGTGTTGTCCACCAACATGACATTCATAACGGAATCATACCAATCTGGAGTAGTACGACTTCTCGTTGACCTCCGAGGCTCTGTAGCAACTTCAACCGAAGTTTCATGATCACCATCACTAGCTTCCTCTCTTATTGGTGCAGGCACCACAGGAACTTCTTCCGGTGCTGCGCTACTCGCAATTTCGAGAGAAGGTTCGACAACCTCGTCGAGTTCTACTTTCCTTCCAGTCACTTCTTTCGAGAGAAATTCCTTCTCTAGAAAGGATCCATTCTTGGCAACGAAGATTTTGCCTTCGGATCTATGATAGAAGGTATACCCAATAGTTTCCTTCGGGTATCCTATGAAGACGCATTTTTCCGCTTTGGGTTCAAGCTTGTCCGGCTGTAACTTCTTTACATAGGCTTCGCATCCCCAAACTTTAAGGAACGACAATTTAGGTTTCTTCCCAAACCATAATTCATACGGTGTCGTTTCAACGGATTTAGATGGTGCCCTATTTAAAGTGAATGCGGTTGTTTCTAATGCATAACCCCAAAATGATAGCGGTAAATCTGTAAGTGACATCATAGAATGAACCATATCTAAGAGAGTTCAATTACGACGTTCGGACACACCATTACGTTGTGGTGTTCCCGACGGTGTCAATTGTGAAAGTATTCCGCATTTCTTCAAATGCTCGCCAAACTCGTAACTTAGATATTCACCTCCATGATCAGAACCTAGAAATTTAATCTTCTTGTTACGTTGATTCTCTACCTCACTTTGAAACTCCTTAAACTTCTCGAAAGTTTCGGACTTATGTTTCATGAAATAGATATACCCATATCTACTCAAGTCATCCGTGAAGGTAAGAACATAACGATAACCACCGCGCGATGCTACACTCATTGGACCACACACATCGGTATGTATGATTTCCAATAAGTCTGTAGCTCGCTCCATCATACCAGAAAATGGAGTCTTAGTCATTTTACCCATCAGACATGCTTCGCATCTTTCAAGTGATTCAAAATCAAGTGATTCAAGAAGTCCATCGGAATGGAGTTTCTTCATACGTTTCACTCCAATGTGACCAAGACGACAGTGCCACATATAGGTCGAATTATCGCTTGATTTCAAACGTTTAGCCTCAATGTTGTTGATATGTGTATTTCCACTATCGAGATTTAATAATAATAGACCATCTATCAAAGGTGCATGTGTATAAAACATATTACTCATATAAATCGAACAACCATTATTCTCGGACTTAAACAAGTAACCGTCTCGCAATAAACAAGATCCCGATATAATGTTCATGCTCAACGCAGGCACCAAATAACAATTATTTAAGTATAAAACTAATCCCGATGGTAGATGAAGGGGTAGCGTGCCGACCGCGATCACATCAACCTTTGATCCATTTCCCACGCGCATCGTCACCTCGTTCTTCGCTAGCTTCCGTTTATTCTGCAGCACCTGTTTCGAGTTACAAATATGAGCAACCGAACCAGTATCAAATACCCAGGCACTACTACGAGTACTAGTGAGATACACATCAATAACATGTATATCAGATATACCTTTCTTCTTGATGTTGCCGTTCTTCAAATCCGCCAAGTACTTTGGGCAATTCCGCTCCCAGTGACCTTCTCCCTTGCAGTAAAAGCACTCAGTATCAGGCTTAGGTCCAGCCTTGGTCTTCTTCGCTGGCGTGGTAACTTTCTTACCACCCTTCTTGAAGTGTCCCTTTTGCTTAGACTTGCCTTTCTTGAATTTGGTGGTCTTATTGACCAACAACACTCTGTGCTCTTTCTTGATCTCCACTTCTGCAGATTTTAACATGGCAAAGAGTTCTGGCAACGTCTTATTCATGTTCTGCATGTTGTAGTTCATCACAAAGTTCTTGTAACTTGGTGGTAGTGATTGGAGGACACGGTAAATCCCCAAAGCATTAGGAATCACTATACCCAACCTTTGAAGTTTATTTGCGTGCCCAGACATTTTAAGCACATGCTCACTGACGGAGCTGCCCTCTTCCATCTTGCAGTTAAAGAACTTTTCAGAAGCCTCATAGCTTTCAATTGCCGCATGAGTCTCAAAAATCAATTTGAGATCCTTGACAATATCATATGGGTCTGAATCCTCAAACCTTTTCTGAAGCTCCGATTCCAAACCATACAAGATAGCACACTGAACTATGGAGTACTGATTCTTCCGAGCGAGGTAAACATTCTTTACTTGATCGGGAGCATCATCTGCAGGTGGGTCACCCAGCGGTGCATCCAGCACATAGGTCAAATTACCAGCTGTGAGGACAATCCTCAAATTGCGGAACCAATCCGCGAAGTTGCTTCCATTGTTTTTCAACTTTTCTTTCTCTAGGAACGAATTGAAATTGATGGTAGGGGCTGCCATTGATCTACAACATATTTACAATAGTTTAGACTAAGTTTATGACAAATTGAGTTCAAATTAATTAATAAAGTTAATCTAGGTGAACTCCCACTCAAAACAATATCCCTCACATTGTTTTAGTGATCACACGAACCAAATCCACTACATCAACACCGATCATCACGAGAGTTGATATAGTTTCAATGGCGAACAATCGTCATGTTCATCATATCTACTATATGATTCATGCTTTACCTTTTGGTGATCCATGTTCCGAGACCATGTCTGTACATGCTAGGCTCGTCAAGATCAAACCTTAGTTTCCGCATGAGCAAATCTGGCTTGCTCACGTTGTATACACTTGCAGAATCTAACACACCCGATCATCACGTGGTTCTTAGAAACAACAAGCTTTAGCAACGGTGCTAACTAAGGGTGAACACTTTATGACTTGAAATTCATGTGCATGAGGGATCATCTTATAATGCTACCGTCGTCTACTAAGCAATACAAGATGCATAAAGGATTAACATCGCATGCAATTCAATATATATGTGATATGATATGGCCTTTCTTCTTTGTGCTTTCGATCTCCATCTTCAAGCACGAACATGATCTCCATCATTACCGGCATTGCATCAAGGTCAATGACGCGTCTCCATGGTTGTCGTCCACCGGCTTCAACTATTACAACTACTTTGAATAGACACGCGGGTCTTAACATAAATTAAAGACAACCATATGGCTCCTACCGGTTGCCAACTTACAATAAGGAACATTGCATACATCAAATATAATCACAATCATGGCCATATCACATCACTGCACACCCCTGCAAAACAAAGTTAGACGCCTCTACTTTCTTTGCATATTTTACGTGGTTTGGGGCTTTCAATAAGTGTCGTTCTAACTTACGAACAAGAACCACAACATTGATACTAGTATTGTTAATCACCCGTTGTAAATTGGATCTTAACTATGCTATGAGAAACAGGCAACCGCGAAGCCACTTATGCAATACAAGTTGCATGTCAAGCGTGGAGCAAGTCTCATGAACGATGTCATGTAAGGTTAGCCCGGGCCGCTTCATCCCAACATACCGCAAGATGCAAAGTACACAAGAAGCAATCGACAATAAAAGCATCAACGCCCACAATGACCATTGTGTTCTACTCGTGCAACAGATCTACATATAGACACGGCTCTGATACCACTGTAGGGTTTCGTAGCATGGAAAACAAAAATTTTCTATCGCATACAAACAAACAAGCCAAGATCTATCTACTAGATTGTAGCAACGAGTCGATGGAATAACTTACCCTCGAAGATTCCAAAGTGTTTAACGAGAGCGGATTCTCGTGGGTGATGTAGTCATACTCTTCCCGATCTCAAGATCGCGTAGACGATCCTTCTGGCGCTGCGTTCCGGCAGCGCTCCCGCAGTCGGTCACACGTTCGGTACTCGACGAAGACCTTCCTCTCCCTTGTTCCAGCAGGCAGCGGAGGTTGTAGCACTCTCCTCGCGATTCCGGCAGCACAACGGCGTGGTACCGGAAGTAGAGGGGAGATCCCGCAGGGCTTCGCCTTAAGCCGGAGCGAGTATGGTGGAGTATGAGAGAGAACTATTAGTGGTCTAGGGTTTAGACACACCAATTAGAAGGCTCTAATCCGAAGGCTAGGGCAATTAGAAGCTCTAAACCAAAACAGCTCTAAACCGGAGTCTAGGGCTAGGATTTAGATTAGAGGCTAGGAAACTTGTGTGTCTAGAGGAGGAGGCCCTGCCCCTCCTTTTATGGGTGTAGGGGGCCGGCGCGCCAGGGGAGGGAGGGGAGTCCCTCCCCAACTCGGCCTAGTGGAGGCGCCGCCGGTTGGAGGAGGGATTCCCTCCCCAACTCGGTTTTGCCCTCCTCTTGCTTGTTTCCCACAGTTTCTTGTTTTAGCCGTTTGACTTTCAAACTGGCCATTTTACTTTTCTGTTTTAGGATTCAATTTAATCCTTTATTTGGAACAGCAAGAACACTTAGTACATGATGCAATCATTCCAATATGCAATGACACATTCATGTACCCCTTCCCCCTGGAGTGCTGGACATTCCGGAACCTTCTAGAACATTCCCGATGAAAACACCGGAATCATTTCCGAACTCCGAAACGGGACTTTCCTTATATGAATCTTATTCTCCGGACCATTCCGGATCACCTCGTGATATCCCGGATCCCATCCGAGACTCCGAACAACATTCGGTCTCTTTCTCATAATACCATAATTACTCAAACAACGTCGAATCCTTAAGTGTGTCTCCCTACGGTTCGTGAATTATGCAGACATGATCGAGACACTTCGAACAATAACCAATAGAGGAATCTGGAAATTCATATGGCTCCCACATACTTCTACGATTACTTTGCGATCGAATGAACCACTTACATACGATACCAATTTCCCTTTGTCTCACGATAGTTTACTTATCCGAGGTTATGATCGTCGGTATCTCTGCATACCTAGTTCAACCTCGTTACCGATAAGTACTCTTTTCTCGTTCCCGTGATATGTGATCCCTTGTGAGCCAGTCATATGATTGCAAGCTAATTGGATGACATTCCACCGAGAGGGCCCAGAGTATATCTATCCGTCATATGGATGGACAAATCCCACTCTTGATCCATGTGTCTCAACCAATACTTTCCGAACACTCAATGCCACCTTTATAGCCACCCAGTTACGGTGTGGTGTTTGATGTCATCAAAGCATCCATCCGGTAAAGGTGATATGCATGATCTCATGGTCGAAGGAATTAGGTTACTATGTATCAGAAAGCATATAGCAATTGAACTATTGAAATGACTTGATCTTTATGCTACGCTTATCTATAGGAGTATGTCCACCATATCATTCTCCTAACGATATGATCTTGTTGTTGATAACATCTCAATGTTCATGATAGGGAAACCATAATCATCTATCAACCAACAAGCTAGTGAAGTATAGAGGCTATACTAGGGACTTCAAATTTAGTTTACAAATCACACAAGTATCAATGTTTCCTTGTTAATACTATTATAGCATGAATGTAAACATTTATCATAAACACAAAGATATAATAATAACTACATTTATTATTGCCTCTAGGGCATATCTCCAACATATTCTAGCATCACTGAGGAAGGTTGACTCTGGGACATGCCCTGTTGTTGGTTGCCTAGGATTTGTTCTCTGAAAATGAAAATAACAGGTTCATGAACTAGATGAATTAAAAAAAACAAGTAAACAGCTGAGAGGTTCATCTTCTACCTGTTGTGACATGGATTCAACCATTGGATCTTCTACAGTAGTTGCATTAACACTGTTACCTTGTGGCTTCCCAACCTGTCAGAAGAACGACATTAGTACATGGACAAAATAAAGGAGTTGCTTGCTTAGTGTAGGGAAAGACCATAACCTCTGTTATTATAGGCTCTGTTCCTGGGGGTGGTGCAGGCACACTGCTAGAGTTTGGTGCTGGGAGTCCAGCTTTTTTCCATTTGCATCCTCCACGATTGTCACCAGGTTCATGTAGGGTTCGCAGCATAGGAAACAAAAAATTTCCTACGATGTGAACTATGTACCAAGATCTATCTATTTAGATACAAACAACGGGCGGATGTATATCTGTAGAGAACATACCCTTGAAGACCGACAAAGCTTAACGAGTTCAACTCGTGGTTGATGTAGACGATCTCTTGCCGATCTCAAGATCGAGAGGAAGTCCTAGTGCCGCAAATCAGCAGCGCATCCGTGCTCGCACACACGTTCGAGGCACCGAGCAACCTCCGCCTCCTCGCTCCAGCGATGCAGCGGAATCACAACTCTTTCTTGCCGAATAGCCACTGGGAACATGTATCTCGCTAGTCCGAGACCATGGGGGATAAATTCTAGAGGGGGAGAGAGATCCTTCCCGAGGAGGTGTGAGTGAGAAGTGAGGAGAGGGGTGCCTTTTATAGGAGGAGAGGGGAACCCCAAGGGGGTGGCCGGCGCATGGGGATGCCCCCTTGCCCTCCCCTCTTCATGTGGGTGGACACTCCACTCACAAAATTCCTTTAAATTCCCTCCACTCAAAATCCCACTCAAACATGCCATTATATTTCCACCAAATTTAATGCAAACTCTCATTAAATAAAACTCTTTTATTTTATTCAGAATTTTGTCAATTACTTTAATGACAAACATTCACAAATAATCCCTTGCTAGAATTCTATTTCACATGCATACCCACTTTATGCAATTTCACCCGAAAACCTATTTCGGTATCTAGTGAAATAAATTCCTGCGCTTGTTCATTCTTTCGGCATGAAACTTTTGCTCCAATTGGATGTCGGTGTCTCTTAAGTGTGTCACCCTACGGTTCATGAATAATGCGGACATGATCGAGACCCCCCTCGGATCAATAATCAGAAGAGGGATCTGGAGACCCATACTGACTCCCACACATTCAACGATGACTTTCTTGTGATCGTCGGAACCTTTTATGCTAGTATCTTAATCCCTTTGTTTCACGATATATTACATGTCCGAGATTCGATCATCGGTATCTCCATACCTAGTTTGATCTCGTTACCGACATGCACTCTTTTCTCGTTCCTGTGATATAACATTCTAGTGATCAAATCACTTGCTTGCAAGCTAATCAATGTGATATCACCGAGAGGGCCCAGAGTATATCTATCCGTCATCGGGATGAACAAATTCCACTCTCGATCCATGAGCCTCAACATAACACTCTATTAGTTCTGAATCCATCTTTATAATCACCCTGTTACGGTGTGACGTTTGATGTTATCAAGAAACTCTTCCGGTGTTAGTGATTGACATGATCTCATGGTCTAAGGATTAGGATCACTTCGTAAGTTGTTATAGCAATATAAACTCAATGACTTTGATAGTAGTGCTATACTTCAGATGAATGTTCATCACACCATTACACTAATGTTGTGATCCCGTTATTAACAACATCCAATGTCCATGATCAGGAAACCTTGATCATCTTGTTAATCAACGAGCTAGTTTATGAGAGAGGCATAACTAGGAACTTTCTGTTTGTTTATTAAACACACATGTATTAATGTTTCCGTATTAATACAATTATAGCATGCAAAATAAACATCTATCATATACTTGGAATACACATAATAAACACTCTATTATTGCCTCTCAGGGCATATTCCCTTCAGTATCCCACTTGCACTAGAGACAATAATCTAGTTACATAGTGATAAATCTAGCACCCGTTGAGTTCTGGTGTTGATCATGTTTTGCTCTAGGGAGAGTTTTAGTCAACGGATCTGCTACATTGAGATCCGTATGTACTTTACAAATCTTTATATCTCCATCCTTGACATGCTCGCGGATGGAGTGAAACCGGTGCTTAATATGCTTGGAATGCTTGTGAGACCTTGGCTCTTTGGCATTGGAAATGGCACCATTGTTGTCACAATAGATCACCATAGGGTCCAACGCGTTTGCAACCACTCCTAGTTCGGATATGAACTCCTTCATCCAAACTACTTCCTGAGCCGCTTCTGAAGCAGCAACATATTCGGCATCCGTTGTTGATCCCGCTACCACAGGTTGTTTGGAGCTCCTCCAACTAACCGCTCAGCCATTCATGAGAAATACGTATCCGGATTGAGACTTAGAGTCATCCGGATTGGTGTCAAAGCTAGCGTCAACGTAACACTTAGAGACGAGCTCTTTTTCACCTCCGTATACAAGAAACATATCCTTAGTTCTTTGTAAGTACTTAAGGATATTCTTGACCTCTCTCCAGTGTTCCGAACCTGGATCCGATTGGTACCTACTAGTCAAACTAATAGCATGTGCCACATCCGGTCTTGTACATAGCATGGCGTACATTATAGAGCCTATGGCTGAAGCATAGGGGACTTTGTCCATTATCTCTCTTTCTTCTGCCGAAGCCGGACTTTGAGTCTTACTCAATGTCTTGCCTTGCAACATAGGTAAGAACCCCTTCTTACTTCCGTCCATTTTAAACTTCTTTAAAATCTTATCAAGGTATGTACTTTGCGATAGCCCTATTAGGCGCCTAGATCTATCTCTATAGATCTTTATGCCTCATATGTATGACGCTTCACCTAGGTCCTTCATTGAAAATTTGCTGTTTAGATAACTTTTAACACTGTTTAAAAGATCTATATCATTTCCGATCAATAATATGTCATCCACATATAATATCAGAAATGCCACATTGCTCCCACTCACTTTCTTGTAAATACAAGCTTCTCCATAAGTTTGGACAAATCCAAACTCTTTGATCACCTCATCAAAGCGGAGATTCCAACTTCGTGATGCTTGCTTCAATCCATAGATGGATCGCTGAAGCTTGCACACCTTGTTAGCATCCTTAGGATCGAAAAAACCCTTTGGTTGTATCATATACAACTCTTCTTCAATAAACGCGGTTTTGACATCCATCTGCCATATCTCATAATCAAAATATGTAGCAATTGCTAACATAATCCTAACTGACTTAGCATCGCTACGGGAGAGAAATGTCTCATCGTAGTCAACTCCTTGAATTTGTCGAAACCCCTTTGCGACAAGTCGAGCTTTATAGACGGTCACATTACCATCAGTTTTCCTTTTGAAAATCCATTTGTTCTCCACGGCCTTTCGGTCGTGAGGTAATTCCACCAAGTTCCAAACTTGATTTTCATACATGGATTCCATCTCGGATTTCATGGCTTCTAACCATTTGTTGGAATCCGGGCTCATCATCGCTTCTTCATACGTCGCAGGGTCATCATTTTCATCAACCATGAAATTCATGACAGGATTTCCGTACAGCTCGGGAGATGCACGCGTCCTGCTTGACCTGCGAGGTTCGGTAGTACTCTCTTTTGGAGTTTCATGATCATTATCATTAGTTCCCTCTTCAACAGGTGGAGCCAACTCCGGAAAAACTTCCGGCGCTGCACTACTCGCCATACTTTGAAGAGAAGGTTCAATAACCTCTTCGAGTTCTACCTTCCGACTACTCACACCTTTCGCGAGAAACTCCTTCTCTAGAAAGGATCCATTCTTGGAAACAAAAACCTTGCCCTCGGATCTGTGATAGAAGGAATACCCAATAGTTTCCTTAGGGTATCCTATGAAGACGCATTTTTCCGCTTTGGGTTCGAGTTTATCCGGTTGAAGTTTCTTCACATAAACATCGCATCCCCAAACTTTAAGAAAAAACAGCTTAGGTTTGTTTCCAAACCACAATTCATACGGTGTCTTTTCAACGGATTTAGATGGTGCCCGATTTAA
The DNA here is from genome assembly GCA_910589765.1 of Avena atlantica. Classification (NCBI taxonomy): domain Eukaryota; kingdom Viridiplantae; phylum Streptophyta; class Magnoliopsida; order Poales; family Poaceae; genus Avena; species Avena atlantica. Next base: position 347,129,461 of record OU342738.1, on the reverse strand, counting down.
AGTGAATGCAACAGTTTCTAGTGCATAACCCCAAAATGACAACGACAAGTCCGTCAGAGACATCATAGATCGAACCATATCCAATAAAGTATGATTACGACGTTCCGACACACCATTTCGCTGTGGTGTTCCGGCAGGCGTGAGTTGTGAAACAATTCCACACTCTTTCATGTGAGTGCTAAACTCGTAACTTAGATACTCACCTCCACGGTCGGACCGTAGAAATTTGATCTTTCTATTACGATGATTTTCCACTTCATTCTGAAATTCCTTGAACTTTTCAAAGGTTTCAGACTTGTGTTTCATCAAGTTGATATAACTGTATCTACTCAAATCATCCGTGAAAGTGACAAAATAACGATATCCACCTCGCGCCGATACACTCATTGGACCACATACATCAGAATGCATGATTTCCAATAAATCTGTCGCCCGTTCCTTTGAACCGGAAAACAGCGTTCTAGTCATCTTGCCCATAAGGCATGGATCACATGTATCAAATGATTCAAAATCAAGTGATTCCAAAAGTCCATCTGAATGGAGCTTCTTCATGCGTTTAACGCCAATATGACCTAGACGGCAGTGCCACATATATGCGGATATATCATCATTAAGTTTAATCCTTTTAGCATCAACATTATGAATATGTGTAACATTATCATTGAGATCTAATAGAAATAAACCATTCATCATCGGTGCATGACCATAAAATATTTCATTCATATAAATGGAACAACCATTGTTCTTGGATTTAAATGAATAACCACTTCGCATCAAACACGATCCAGATACAATGTTCATGCTCAGTGCAGGCACCAGATAACAATTATTCAAGTTTATAACTAATCCCGAAGGCAAGTGGAGAGGCAGCGTTCCGACGGCGATCACATCAACGCTTGATCCATTGCCGACACGCATCTTGACCTCACCCCTTGCTAGCGGTCGCTTGTTCCGCAACCCCTGATTCGAGTTACAAATATTAGCAACTGAATCGGTATCAAATACCCAGGTGCTACTGCGAGCACTAGTCAAGTACACATCAATAACATGTATATCATATATACCTTTGTTTGCCTTGCCGGCCTTCTTGTCTGCCAAATACTTGGGGCAGTTGCGCTTCTAGTGGCCAGTCCCCTTACAATAGTAGCACTCGGTATCAGACTTAGGTCCAACTCGGGGTTTCTTTTCAGGCACGGTAACAGGCTTGCCGCCCTTACTACCCTTCCGTTTTCCCTTCTTGTCTTTCTTGAAACCAGTGTTCCTATTGATCATCAACACTTGATGTTCCTTTTTGATCTCCACTTCTGCAGTTTTAAGCATTGACAGAAGCTCGGGGAGAGACTTCTTCATGCCTTGCATATTATAGTTCATCACAAAGCTCTTATAGCTAGGTGGCAGAGACTGCAGAACACGATGGATGCCTAAGTCAATGGGAATCGTTATTCCCAAGGACACAAGCTTATCGGCGTAACCCGACATCTTGAGTACATGCTCACTAACGGAGTTGTGCTCTTCCATCATGCAGCTAAAGAACTTTTCTGAAGAGTTGTAGCTCTCTACAGCAGCATGTGTGTCGAAAATCATTTTCAACTCACCCATTGTATCAAATGCATTGCCGTTTTCAAAATGCTTTCGAAGTTCCGGATCTAGCCCATACAATATGCCGCAATGAACTAAGTTGTGGTCCTCCTGACGAGTCTGATAGACATTCTTCTCCTCGTCAGGGGCATCCTCTAAAGGTGGGGGGCCTAGTGGCGCTTCTAGCACGTATTGCTTTTGTGCAGTAGAGAGGAGAATCCTCAAATTCATGGGCCATTCGGTAAAGTTGCTACCGTTCGTTGCTAGTTTCTCTTTCTCCATGAACACATTGAAATTAAAAGCAGGTGGTGCCATCTACAACAGAATTTGTAAAGTTTAGACTAAGTGTATGATAGATTGAGTTCAATTAATCCATATTACGAACGAACTCCCACTCAAAAACAACATCCCTCGTGCCTTTTTGGTGATTACATGAACCAAATACACTATACCAAGTCCGGTCATCACGTGAGTCGGTATAGCTTCAAAGGCGAGCTTCAAATGGGCATCATATCAACTATATGACTCATGCTTAACCTTTCGGTCCGTGTTCCGAGGCCATGTGTGTACATGCTAGGCTCGCCAAGTTAGAACCTTAGTATTCGTGTGTGTAACTGTTTTACACCAGAAATATGGTCGCGGATCCAAGAACACCCGATCATCACGTGATGTCTTGGAGCGACGAAACATAATCAGTGCATACTAAAGGAAGAACACATTCTTATCTTTATATTTAAATGAGGGATCATCTTATTATGCTATCAAAGCGCTAAACAAGCAATATAAGTGTAGGGTTTCGTAGCATGGAAAACAAAAATTTTCTATCGCATACAAACAAACAAGCCAAGATCTATCTACTAGATTGTAGCAACGAGTCGATGGAATAACTTACCCTCGAAGATTCCAAAGTGTTTAACGAGAGCGGATTCTCGTGGGTGATGTAGTCGTACTCTTCCCGATCTCAAGATCGCGTAGACGATCCTTCCGGCGCTGCGTTCCGGCAGCGCTCCCGCAGTTGGTCACACGTTCGGTACTCGACGAAGACCTTCCTCTCCCTTGTTCCAGCAGGCAGCGGAGTTTGTAGCACTCTCCTCGCGATTCCGGCAGCACAACAGCGTGGTACCGGAAGTAGAGGGGAGATCTCGCAGGGCTTCGCCTTAAGCCGGAGCGAGTATGGTGGAGTATGAGAGAGTCCCTCGGTGTTCTAGGGTTTAGAGACACCAAGGAGGGGACAAGCCGGCGGCTAGGGTTTAGCTAGGCGGCGGTGAGTTGATGCCCTAGGGGCCGGCGGCGGCTTGGAGGCGGCGGCGGCTTGGGGCTAGGGTTTTAGAGGAGAGGTACTTGTGTGTCTAGAGGAGGGAACCCTGCCCCTCCTTATATAGGTGGAGGGGCCGGCGGCCAAGGGGAGGGAGGGGAGTCCCTCCCCAACTCGGCTTGGAGGGGGCGCCGCCGGTTGGAGGAGGGATTCCCTCCCCAACTCGGTTTCCCACTTCCTCCTCTTTTCCTCTTTCCAATTTTAGCCGTTTGACTTTTCAAACTAGCTATTTGACTTTCCAAACTAGGATTTGAATTAATCCTTTATTTGGAACAGCGATGACACTTAGTACATGATGCAATCATTCCAACATGCAATGACACATTCATGCACCCCTTCCCCTCTGGAGTGCCGGACATTCCGGAACCTTCTAGAACATTCCTGATGAAAACACCAGAATCATTCCCGAACTCCAAAACGGGACTTTCCTTATATGAATCTTATTCTCCGGACCATTCCGGATCTCCTCGTGATATCCCGGATCCCATCCGAGACTCCGAACAACATTCAGTCTCTTTCTCATAATACCATAACTACTCAAACAACGTCGAATCCTTAAGTGTGTCTCCCTACGGTTCGTGAATTATGCGGACATGATCGAGACACTTCTCCGAACAATAACCAATAGAGGAATCTGGAAATTCATATGGCTCCCACATATTTCTACGATTACTTTGCGATCGAATGAACCACTTACATACGATACCAATTTCCCTTTGTATCACGATAGTTTACTTATCCGAGGTTATGATCGTCGGTATCTCTGCATACCTAGTTCAACCTCGTTACCGATAAGTACTCTTTTCTCGTTCCCGTGATATGTGATCCCTTGTGAGCAAGTCACATGCTCGCAAGCTAATTGGATGACATTCCACCGAGAGGGCCCAGAGTATATCTATCCGTCATATGGATGGACAAATCCCACTCTTGATCCATGTGTCTCAACCAATACTTTCCGAACACTCAATGCCACCTTTATAGCCACCCAGTTACGGTGTGGTGTTTGATGTCATCAAAGCATCCATCCGGTAAAGGTGATATGCATGATCTCATGGTCGAAGGAATTAGGTTACTATGTATCAGAAAGCATATAGCAATTGAACTATTGAAATGACTTGATCTTTTATGCTACGCTTATCTATAGGAGTATGTCCATCATATCATTCTCCTAACGATACGATCTTGTTGTTGATAACATCTCAATGTTCATGATAGGGAAACTACAATCATTTATCAACCAACAAGCTAGTGATGTATAGAGACTATACTAGGGACTTCAAATTAAGTTTACAAATCACACAAGTATCAATGTTTCCTTGTTAATACTATTATAGCATGAATATAAACATTTATCATAAACACAAAGATATAATAATAACTACATTTATTATTGCCTCTAGGGCATATCTCCAACAATAAGATGCTATCAAACATCACATGTTTATTAGTGAAATATTATGGTTCCCGCAGATGATCTCTATCATGTGCATCGTGGTATGATCACTATCATACCTATATGTGTAAATCCAAGGTCTATGGAGTTTACACGCTATGTGTGTTGTAAGAGTATCATCTCATACTTCTACTTACAACACTACCATATCATAACACTAGCCCAGCAACAATCTAAACTAGACGCCTCTAATTTATCCATTGCAAGTTTTACGTGGCTTAGGGCTTTCGAGATAGAACCGTTCTCACATACGAACATGAACCACAACGAGGATAACCAAATTGTTGACAACTCGTTTGCAAAATAGATATTGACTATAGTAGGAGAGACAGACACCCGCTAGCCACTTATGCAAACTAGTTGCACGTCAAGCGTGGAACAGGTCTCATGTGCGAGGACATGTAAAGTTTGTCCGGGCCGCTTCATCCCACTATGCCACCAATATCCAAAATTACAACAAAGGAGCAACAACATGATCATCATCGCCCACATACTCATATGTGTTACGCATAGATCCGGCTCTGATACCACTGTAGGGTTCGCAGCATAGGAAACAAAAAATTTCCTACGATGTGAACTATGTACCAAGATCTATCTATTTAGATACAAACAACGGGCGGATGTATATCTGTAGAGAACATACCCTTGAAGACCGACAAAGCTTAACGAGTTCAACTCGTGGTTGATGTAGACGATCTCTTGCCGATCTCAAGATCGAGAGGAAGTCCTAGTGCCGCAAATCAGCAGCGCATCCGTGCTCGCACACACGTTCGAGGCACCGAGCAACCTCCGCCTCCTCGCTCCAGCGATGCAGCGGAATCACAACTCTTTCTTGCCGAATAGCCACTGGGAACATGTATCTCGCTAGTCCGAGACCATGGGGGATAAATTCTAGAGGGGGAGAGAGATCCTTCCCGAGGAGGTGTGAGTGAGAAGTGAGGAGAGGGGTGCCTTTTATAGGAGGAGGGGGAACCCCAAGGGGGTGGCCGGCGCATGGGGGCTGCCCCCTTGCCCTCCCCTCTTCATGTGGGTGGACACTCCACTCACAAAATTCCTTTAAATTCCCTCCACTCAAAATCCCACTCAAACATGCCATTAAATTTCCACCAAATTTAATGCAAACTCTCATTAAATAAAACTCTTTTATTTTATTCAGAATTTTGTCAATTACTTTAATGACAAACATTCACAAATAACCCCTTGCTAGAATTCTGTTTCACATGCATAACCACTTTATGCAATTTCACCCGAAAACCTGTTTCGGTATCTAGTGAAATAAATTCCTGCTGTGGCATCCTGCAAAACCACTACTAGAAAATCGCGTTGATTTTGTGCATTGCATCATCATGACATCATCATGCATATTATTTTTTACTTGAAACTATGTTGCGAAAGACTATTGTTTTCTGAAACTAGCCCTCCTTCTATTTCAAATTAAACCCCCGGATGTTTTCGGATATTTTGTTTGTCTAAAACTAATTACCAAAGTTATTTTAAATTAAATAAAAACCTATATTATTTTTCGGGGGCAGCCAACCGGGCCGATCCGACCCAGTCGGCCACCCCCAGTACAATCGGTCCACCGTAAACCCTACCCCAAATCTATTCCTACCTAGCCCTAACCTACCCAGCCACTCCCAGCCCTCCACCTCACCTCCCTAGGCCACCTCACCCCCTGGACCCCAATCCCCACCCACCTTGCCACCTCATCAATCCACCCCCACTCCCTCCCTCTCTCTCTTCCCCTGTCCCACATCCTCCCTGGCCCCACACATACCCAACCCACACACGCCCGCCCCCTCCCACCAACCGCGTGCATCCACTCCCCCACAGCCGCCCCGCTCCCTGGCCCACCCCCAGGCCCCCACCTGTCGGCCTCCCGCCCCACCGACGCTCCCTCCCCGCTCCTGCCCGCTCCCTGTTCCTCTTCCCCGACACCTCCCTCTCCCCGCTCGCACCCTTCTGCCCATCACCGCCTCCTTCCCAGGCGCCGCCGCCGGCCGGCCTCGCCTCGCTCCTCGCCGCCCCTGGCCGCTCTCTCCCATCCCGCGCGTCGCTCCGGCCGCCATCCCCCTCGCCACCGACCGCGACCTCTGACTCCTTCCCTCGCCGCTGCCTCCCCGTCGGCCTCCTGCCGTCCTCGCGCCGGCCTCTCTCCTGCGCCCCGCCGCCAGGCTCCCCCTCTCCTTCCCCGACCTCGCCGGCCGTCGGGCCTCCTCCTTCCCGCGAGCTCCCCGGCCATCGCCAGGAGCTCGAGGCCCCGCCAGCTGTGACCCCGCCATCGTCCTTGGCTGGCCCCGAGCCGCCCCGGCGTCCTCCTGCGAGCCCCCTCGCCGCCGCCGGCGAGCCCGCCTCCGGCCGCGTCTCCTGCTACCTCGGTGCTCCACCTCAGGCCGAGTCTGCCGTCGCCCTGTCCTTCGCCTCGCCTCAGCGCTGCGTGAGCTTCGCCCCTGCGTGGCCCTGACCACCCCTACAAGCTCGTGACACCACCATGTTTCCTCCTGCACATCGCCACCTCCTGGGAGCTTCACCTCGACCTCGCTGTGCCGGTATCTGCACCGTGTTGTAAGGCCTCGACAAGATCGACATTGATCAAGATAAATCCGATGGGTCCCCGGTATCGAGCCCAAGCTCGCCATCGACATCGAAGACGGAACGCTAAGACCCGTTCCCGGTTCCGAAGACCGATCCCGGCGCCCGAACCCCTCGCCAAGATCTTCATCGAAACCCCGAGAACTCCGCCGCGGTACCCAGGGATCTCCTACGTGGAACCATCGGGCCACATAAGACCATCGACGCCACACCCGGATCCGAAGACAGGACCCGATAACCGCCAAGGCCGCCGACACGGATACACCGAGTTCTCCATCGAGGACACCAAGACCGTCGACATGAAAACCAATGACGTCAAGCACTTCGCCGCGGAACGCCAAGTACTTCACCCCGGACATCGAGACCCTGAACGACAAGTACTCCTTCCCGGACGCCGAGCTCGCCGAGAACCCGGATGCGACAAGATCTACCTCAGTTATCCGAGGACGATCCCGCCGAGACCGAACCCCAGATCCAAACCCTGTCGAACCCCGAACCCCGGAACCCCAAGATCGCCGAACCCTAATGTGTGAACCTTTTCCCGAGCCCCTATTTTATAAATGCTAAATATAAAACCTGTTGCATAATAATCATTCATCTCGCATGCATATTGACATGTGGTTTGGGGGCGTTATGCCGATTCACCTAAATTAAATATGGGGTCCATATGCGGGCAAATTTAGTCTTATATTGGCCTCATTTAAATTTGTGTAGCGAACCGGTAACTTATCTTGCCCTGTTATTACAACATTTAATTTGCGGGGTAGATAAATAACATGAACCATTTAATTAATTGTTGGGACCCCGGTTCCGCTTAATATGGCCTAATTGCATCGCATCTTTGCCATGTCTTGCATCATACCTGCATCATGCCCGATCTTTTGCCGTAATATTAAATATTGCATCCGGTGTTTCTCCTAGCGTTTTGCTTCTTCACGGATAAGGCCGTTGAGTTGATGTGAGCTTCGCCCCGATCGTCGGTTGAACTTTCGGCAATGTTTTCAGGCGAGCATCTCCCCCTTTCTACCTATCTTAATTTTATAGTATTTATTCCCTCCTGTTGATCTATTGCTATCTGTGTTGCGATGCTCTAGTTTTCGTACCCGTGTTATCCCTTGCAGCCTTATATTGCCTTGGACACCTCCTATTACCTGTTGTTTGGTAGATAGATGGACCTGCGCGTCGTATTCGCTTGCTCAAGTGCTGTTGCGTGTCATCAAGTACCACAGTTGTTGGAGTATTGCCGCATGTTTAATGTTGGAGATGATCATGGCTTTAATTATCGTTTACTTTAATTACTGTTTAACAACTAAAATTGAAGTAAGTAAGCAGAGGCACAGGTGGGCAATAGATGTTATTTGGTTGTTAACTGTCCACTTGTGTCCCGTAGGACCCTGAGTACTTGATACCTGTTCCTTGAATATTCGCGCTATCCACATCCGGGAGGATTATGGGACCCCCCTGAGCCAGAACTTGATTCATTCTTATTTCTTGGGGCCACAAACTAGTTTGAGGTTTTATCTACTATCCTGTACTTATGCCATGCTTTACTGCTTAATTTACGATTGTGCGAGGAGCACCTGTACTGTTTAGGTAAGCGGAGTGTTTTCGCGGTATCGACAAGCCTAGTCACATTTTCGGGTTCCCAGTCGTTTATAGCCACTGACGCAAACCTTGAGTCCGTCTCGAAGTCAGCTAACTTCGTTGCGGGTAGCTTAATGGGGTGCCCCCCTGAAATATTTCTGAATCTTGTGATTGCTTTGTCGTGAAGGCCTCGTTGGGTTTTGATTTGGTTTTTCCGAGGTTGATCGAGTGTGTGTTGCTATTTGTGCACCCCTGCAGGGTAAAACTTTCTGAAAGCCGTGTCCGCGGTTATGGACGACTTGGAGCACAGTATCTCGATCATAGACAACTATAACTAAAGTAGTGCTATAAATTGGACTTTATAATGACTAGTAATCAGCTTCACTATAATGGAATGGCCAAATAAAACTGCCCACAATTGCTTGTTTGGGTTGTCGCTTGCGACCATTGTACCTGACTAGTAAGTATTGAAACTATAACGGAATGGCTAAATAAAAGTACCAACAACTGCTAGGTTTTGGGGATATCTCATGCTAATTGTATATGACTAGTAAGTGTCGCAACTACAACGGAATGGTTAACTAAAACTGCCCACTGCTTATTTTATCAGGATGACTATCTATACCTGACTAGTAATTGCTGCAACGATAACTGAATAAATAAAACTGCCAACGGTGTGAGTTCCTCGGTTGACTTCCTCGTCTGGTCTCGAGGGGGAAATACCAGGATGGGTTTGTTTGGTGTTAGCTTCAGGTTGGATCCGAATAGATCTTTCTTATCCCTCTCTGATAGCCGCTAGTTGTATCGAGTCTCTATAGGTTGTATAGTGCATGTCGCGCTGCCGCTGCAGTCCACCATACCTATGTAGGCGAGGACCGCCGAATTCTAGCCTCGCCGTGTACTGGCCTCAGTACTGACCGCTCTCTCTTTTTCCTTTGCCCTTTGTCGGCACCCCTTTTGTTTAAGCAGGTTTTGAGATCGACGCCGTTAGCAGGGTTACCCTTCCGGCTTGGCCTGGGCAGGGTTATGGACGCCATTGGTTATTCTTCAGGGCTCTTAGCCCCATTTGCATCTTGTCCGTAGCTGGACGCTCTATCGTTTTCAAGGTGATTTGGATCTTTGTATTGTATATCTGTATTCTTGACTCTTTGAGTCGCTGTTGTATATATCTGATCTATGGGTCCCATCAAGGACTGTTGTGTAATGTTATTACTTCGTTTTCCACCCGCACGAAAGTGCCTGGTGGGTACCTTTGAATCGTTTCTATGCGGGTTTGGCGAGTTTCGCTAAAACTTGCATAGGGCCGATTCTGAGGGTGTTACAGAGTGGTATCAGAGCTTAGCAGTTGCGATACCCCACAAGTCTAGCCCTGTAGGATAACCTAGCTAACGGCCGAAGTAGAGTGTCAAAACTATTTTTGAAAAAATCGGTTGGATAGTTCTGATTAGGTCTGATTTTACTCCTTACCCTCTGCTGCTCTCCTCTCACCTCTGCGTGTTTTGAATCTACTGTCTTATCTTTCTTCGAGTCCAGGATTTCTCGCGGTTGGGTTTCCGTCGTACCTTCAGGGTTTCGCTTTCTCCCTTTAATAACGGTGGTGCTACGATCATCAAATCTGCGTCTTGTATGTTGTACCCTTCATCCAATCTTTTTGTTCTTGAACTCTTTATCTATATGTGTACCTTGCTGGATATCCGTATCGTGGAAAAACATATGAGAAGGACGAGCATTGGTGAAGTTGGAGTATACCTTGAGCATGTTATGTTCATGCCAGTGGAACCATCGCGGAACCTAATCATTGTGTCTTTCATACGATTTCTGTTGTATCTTCTGGTGTTTTCTGATGTGATGACCTCATCTACATCAGATCCAATGCAGAGCTGGCATCATCCCTTTGTTCCGGATACCGCTTATGAAGAGCTTCATTCTAAAATTTCGAGAGTTGAGTTGCCTGATTTTCCTATTCATGTATAGAGTTGATAGTTTGGGTACGGGATGGACTGATCACCCTACCCGACTCTTACTGTTCACTCTGTACATCGAACTGGTGGATCAATGTAACTTTTCCTCTTCTAATGGAAGTTAGAGGTGGCCTTATCGTTTGATACCTCTACCTTCGTCCTTTGTTTCTCCGGAGTGTTCTCTCGACGATCAGGAACAACGACCCTTTGTTGGTGGTGTCGCCGATTTCAAGATGGAGGATGAACCCTTGTTAGTGGTGTCGCGAGGATCTACACGAAGCGAGAAGACACAGATCGCCGACCTTCTTTCCGGTACCATGAGGCGGATCTCGAGGGCGAGATCCATTGTTAGTGGTGTCGAATTGTGGCATCCCGCAAAACCACTACTAGAAAATCGCGTTGATTTTGTGCATTGCATCATCATGCATATTATTTTTTTACTTGAAACTATGTTGCGAAAGACTATCGTTTTCTAAAACTAGCCCTCCTTCTATTTCAAATTAAACCCCCGGATGTTTCCGGATATTTTGTTTGTCTAAAACTAATTACCAAAGTTATTTTAAATTAAATAAAAACCTATATTATTTTTAGGGGGCAGCCAACCGGGCCGATCCGACCCAGTCGGCCACCCCCAGTACAATCGGTCCACCATAAACCCTACCCCAAATCTATTCCTACCTAGCCCTAACCTACCCAGCCACTCCCAGCCCTCCACCTCACCTCCCTAGGCCACCTCACACCCTGGACCCCAATCCCCACCCACCTTGCCACCTCATCAATCCACCCCCACTCTCTCCCTCTCTCTCTTCCCCTGGCCCACACCCTCCCTAGCCCCACACACACCCAACCCACACACGCCTGCCCCCTCCCACCAACCGCGTGCATCCACTCCCCGACAGCCGCCCCGCTCCCTGGCCCACCCCCAGGCCCCCACCTGTCGGCCTCCCGCCCCACCGACGCGCCCTCCCCGCTCCTGCCCGCTCCCTGTTCCTCTTCCCCGACACCTCCCTCTCCCCGCTCGCACCCTTCTGCCCGTCACCGCCTCCTTCCCAGGCGCCGCCGCCGGCCGACCTCGCCTCGCTCCTCGCCGCCCCTGGCCGCTCTCTCCCATCCCGCGCGTCGCTCCGGCCGCCATCCCCCTCGCCACCGACCGCGACCTCTGCCTCCTTCCCTCGCCGCCGCCTCCCCGTCGGCCTCCTGCCGCCCTCGCGCCGGCCTCTCTCCTGCGCCCCGCCGCCAGGCTCCCCCTCTCCTTCCCCAACCTCGCCGGTCGTCGGGCCTCCTCCTTCTCGCGAGCTCCCCGGCCGTCGCCAGGAGCTCGAGGCCCCGCCAGCTGTGACCCCGCCACCGTCCTTGGCCGGCCCCGAGCCGCCCCGGCGTCCTCCTGCGAGCCCCCTCGCCGCCGCCGGCGAGCCCGCCTCCGGCCGCGTCTCCTGCTACCTCGGTGCTCCACCTCAGGCCGAGTCTGCCGTCGCCCTGTCCTTCGCCTCGCCTCAGCGCTGCGTGAGCTTCGCCCCTGCGTGGCCCTGACCACCCCTACAAGCTCGTGACACCACCATGTTTCCTCCTGCACATCGCCACCTCCTGGGAGCTTCACCTCGACCTCGCTGTGCCGGTATCTGCACCGTGTTGTAAGGCCTCGACAAGATCGACATTGATCAAGATAAATCCGATGGGTCCCCGGTATCGAGCCCAAGCTCGCCATCGACATCGAAGACGGAACGCTAAGACCCGTTCCCGGTTCCGAAGTCCGATCCCGGCGCCCGAACCCCTCGCCAAGATCTTCATCGAAACCCCGAGAACTCCGCCGCGGTACCCAGGGATCTCCTACGTGGAACCATCGGGCCACATAAGACCATCGACGCCACACCCGGATCCGAAGACCGGACCCGATAACCGCCAAGGCCGCCGACATGGATACACCGAGTTCTCCATCGAGGACACCAAGACCATCGACATGAAAACCAATGACGTCAAGCACTTCGCCGCGGAACGCCAAGTACTTCACCCCGGACATCGAGACCCTGAACGACAAGTACTCCTTCCCGGACGCCGAGCTCGCCGAGAACCCGGATGCGACAAGATCTACCTCAGTTATCCGAGGACGATCCCGCCGAGACCGAACCCCAGATCCAAACCCTGTCGAACCCCGAACCCCGGAACCCCAAGATCGCCGAACCCTAATGTGTGAACCTTTTCCCGAGCCCCTATTTTATAAATGCTAAATATAAAACATGTTGCATAATAATCATTCATCTCGCATGCATATTGACATGTGGTTTGGGGGCGTTATGCCGATTCACCTAAATTAAATATGGGGTCCATATGCGGGCAAATTTAGTCTTATATTGGCCTCATTTAAATTTGTGTAGCGAACCGGTAACTTATATTGCCCTGTTATTACAACATTTAATTTGCGGGGTAGATAAATAACATGAACCATTTAATTAATTGTCGGGACCCCGGTTCCGCTTAATATGGCCTAATTGCATCGCATCTTTGCCATGTCTTGCATCATACCTGCATCATGCCCGATCTTTTGCCGTAGTATTAAATATTGCATCCGGTGTTTCTCCTAGCGTTTTGCTTCTTCACGGATAAGGCCGTTGAGTTGATGTGAGCTTCGCCCCGATCGTCGGTTGAACTTTCGGCAATGTTTTCAGGCGAGCATCTCCCCCTTTCTACCTATCTTAATTTTATAGTATTTATTCCCTCCTGTTGATCTATTGCTATCTGTGTTGCGATGCTCTAGTTTTCGTACCCGTGTTATCCCTTGCAGCCTTATATTGCCTTGGACACCTCCTATTACCTGTTGTTTGGTAGATAGATGGACCTGCGCGTCGTAGTCGCTTGCTCAAGTGCTGTTGCGTGTCATCAAGTACCACAGTTGTTGGAGTATTGCCGCATGTTTAATGTTGGAGATGATCATGGCTTTAATTATCGTTTACTTTAATTACTGTTTAACAACTAAAATTGAAGTAAGTAAGCAGAGGCACAGGTGGGCAATAGATGTTATTTGGTTGTTAACCGTCCACTTGTGTCCCGTAGGACCCCGAGTACTTGATACCTGTTCCTTGAATATTCGCGCTATCCACATCCGGGAGGATTATGGGACCCCCCCTGAGCCAGAGCTTGATTCATTCTTATTTCTTGGGGCCACAAACTAGTTTGAGGTTTTATTTACTATCCTGTACTTATGCCATGCTTTACTGCTTAATTTACGATTGTGCGAGGAGCACCTGTACTGTTTAGGTAAGCGGAGTGTTTTCGCGGTATCGACAAGCCTAGTCACATTTTCGGGTTCCTAGTCGTTTACAGCCACTGACGCAAACCTTGAGTCCGTCTCGAAGTCAGCTAACTTCGTTGCGGGTAGCTTAATGGGGTGGCCCCCTGAAATATTTCTGAATCTTGTGATTGCTTTGTCGTGAAGGCCTCGTTGGGTTTTGATTTAGTTTTTCCGAGGTTGATCGAGTGTGTGTTGCTATTTGTGCACCCCTGCAGGGTAAAACTTTCTGAAAGTCGTGTCCGCGGTTATGGACGACTTGGAGCACAGTATCTCGATCATAGACAACTATAACTAAAGTAGTGCTATAAATTGGAATTTATAATGACTAGTAATCAGCTTCACTATAATGGAATGGCCAAATAAAACTGCCCACAATTGCTTGTTTGGGTTGTCGCTTGCGACCATTGTACCTGACTAGTAAGTATTGCAACTATAACGGAATGGCTAAATAAAAGTACCAACAACTGCTGGGTTTTGGGGATATCTCATGCTAATTGTATATGACTAGTAAGTGTCGCAACTACAACGGAATGGTTAACTAAAACTGCCCACTGCTTATTTTATCAGGATGACTATCTATACCTGACTAGTAATTGCTGCAATGATAACTGAATAAATAAAACTGCCAACGGTGTGAGTTCCTCGGTTGACTTCCTCGTCTGGTCTCGAGGGGGAAATACCAGGATGGGTTTGTTTGGTGTTAGCTTCAGGTTGGATCCGAATAGATCTTTCTTATCCCTCTCTGATAGCCGCTAGTTGTATCGAGTCTCTATAGGTTGTATAGTGCATGTCGCGCTGCCGCTGCAGTCCACCATACCTATGTAGGCGAGGACCGCCGAATTCTAGCCTCGCCGTGTACTGGCCTCAGTACTGACCGCTCTCTCTTTTTCCTTTGCCCTTTGTCGGCACCCCTTTTGTTTAAGCAGGTTTTGAGATCGACGCCGTTAGCAGGGTTACCCTTCCGGCTTGGCCTGGGCAGGGTTATGGACGCCATTGGTTATTCTTCAGGGCTCTTAGCCCCATTTGCATCTTGTCCGTAGCTGGACGCTCTATCGTTTTCAAGGTGATTTGGATCTTTGTATTGTATATTTGTATTCTTGACTCTTTGAGTCGCTGTTGTATATATCTGATCTGTGGGTCCCATCGAGGACTGTTGTGTAATGTTATTACTTCGTTTTCCACCCGCACGAAAGTGCCTGGTGGGCACCTTTGAATCGTTTCTATGCGGGTTTGGCGAGTTTCGCTAAAACTTGCATAGGGACGATTCTGAGGGTGTTACACCTGCGCTTGTTCATTCTTTCGGCATGAAACTTTTGCTCCAATTGGATGTCGGTGTCTCTTAAGTGTGTCACCCTACGGTTCGTGAATAATGCGGACATGATCGAGACCCCTCTCGGATCAATAATCAGAAGCGGGATCTGGAGACCCATACTGACTCCCACACATTCAACGATGACTTTCTTGTGATCGTCGGAACCTTTTACGCTAGTATCTTAATCCATTTGTTTCACGATATATTACATGTCCGAGATTCGATCATCGGTATCTCCATACCTAGTTTGATCTCGTTACCGACATGCACTCTTTTCTCGTTCCCGTGATATAACATTCTAGTGATCAAATCACTTGCTTGCAAGCTAATCAATGTGATATCACCGAGAGGGCCCAGAGTATATCTATCCGTCATCAGGGTGAACGAATTCCACTCTCGATCCATGAGCCTCAACATAACACTTTATTAGTTCTGAATCCATCTTTATAATCACTCTGTTACGGTGTGACGTTTGATGTTATCAAGAAACTCTTCCGGTGTTAGTGATTGACATGATCTCATGGTCTAAGGATTAGGATCACTTCGTAAGTTGTTATAGCAATATAAACTAAATGACTTTGATCGTAATGCTATACTTCGGAGGAATGTTCATCACACCATTACACTAATGTTGTGATCCCGTTATTAACAACATCCAATGTCCATGATCAGGAAACCTTGATCAGCTTGTTAATCAACGAGCTAGTTTATGAGAGAGGCATAACTAGGAACTTTCTGTTTGTTTATTAAACACACATGTATTAATGTTTCCGAATTAATACAATTATAGCATGCAAAATAAACATCTATCATATACTTGGAATACACATAATAAACACTTTATTATTGCCTCTCAGGGCATATTCCCTTCAGTTCACCATAGTAAGAACAGTGCATAATTACACCATGTCTACTCATCTTTTCCCCCCACTCCTTGAATATATCTCATATGGAGCCTTTCTTCTACATCTTGTTGGTCTCCCGACATGCTTCTTATATTCAGGAGGAAGAACAGCTGGTCCATGCATTTTCACCCACTCTGTGTTGTCCTTACATGGGTATACAATTGGTCCATAGGCTTTCTTGTACATTTCAAGTGAATAGCACTTGTGAACAAAGTCAGTAGGGTTCCAGTCTTGTGCTCTCATGCATGAGATTGCATGTGGGCAAGGTATCTCACTCTGCTCCCACCTCTTGCAGGTACATGTATGATGAGTAAGGTCAACACTGTAATCAACAGGAGTAGAGGCCACTATTTCACCAAATTTAAATATAACATCACCTGATCCTTCTACATAGTTGTTAATTGACCACTCTATGTGTTTATCTAGCCTTTTCTGAATCTTAGGGCATAAAGGACCTTCTAGTGCATCTGCTTCTTTCCTCTTGGTGTAGTTTCTTGTCATAATATGGTCTTTAATCCTAGTGAACATTGCTAAGACCGGGAGTTCTCTAGCATCTAAAATGTACCTGTGTTTATTGGTAGTTTTTTGTCATAATTTATTGGAAGAGGACAAGCATATGCATAACACTGGTAGAACATGACAAGCTTAAGTGGAAGAGGACAAGCATATGCATAACACTGGTAGAACATGACAAGCTTAAGTGGAAGAGGACAAGAATACTTACTTGTTGAAGACCTCACAATTTTTATTCAACAAGATATCACACTTGGAAAGGTCACTTTGGAATGCCCTCACCCAAGTCTTAGGATCCAAATTGTCAAGCCATGCATATGCATCAGGATTTAATGCCTTCATGTGCTCCATGTTCTTCTCATATTTCACAGTTGTACTACTCCTAGCAATTATCCATAATTGATTCTTTAGTGCATCACCTTTGAAATGCATCTGGAAGTTTTGCCACAGGTTATG
The DNA here is from genome assembly GCA_910589765.1 of Avena atlantica. Taxonomy (NCBI): domain Eukaryota; kingdom Viridiplantae; phylum Streptophyta; class Magnoliopsida; order Poales; family Poaceae; genus Avena; species Avena atlantica. Next base: position 347,112,506 of record OU342738.1, on the reverse strand, counting down.
GATAACTGATTCTTTAGTTCATCCCATATATTGTTTGCATTGCTATCCTCCTTGCTCTTTGCAGCTTACTATTGGTAGGAGTCATGTTCCATTCTTTCTGTACAAGCCTCTGGAAATTTTTTAGGTTCATGTCCTGATCAGCCTTGAAGGTTTCCAGGAATTTGGTTGCAATGAACCTTGAATTGAAGGCCCTAACATTCCATTTCTTACCACAATTGTGCTTCTGGTCATATGTTTTTACCATCCAACACTTAGACCTTGCATCATAGCTAACCCACATGTTCCAAGAACATGGAGGACTTCCATAACATCTTGCATTAATTCTCTTCTTATCATTGATTGGCAACCTAATATCTCTCATATCCTTACATCTATATTCCTTGATAGCTCTCCTAACCATGTCAACAAACTCAAATTTCAGGCCAACATGGAATGTAACTGAAAAGATCCTCTCTTCTGAAAGTCTTAAACTTCATTTGCACCTTCTCCTCATCCGATTCAGGATCCCATAGGTCTTCATCTTCTGATTCACCCTCATCCTCAAACTTCACTGTTCGTTTCATTTTCATCTTATTAACATGTTCCTCATCATCATCTACATTGTCTGCATAAAGGTCATCATCATCAGATAGATCAACCTCTGAATCATTAAATTCAAAGTTTGAATCTGCATCTTCAAATGACTCTGACTTCTCTCTGCTTGCATCTTCTGTTTCAGAGTTGTCTGCATTCCTCACTTTGCTTCTTGTTCTGACACATGGCTGTGGTTGCACTTCCTGAAATGGACCAGAATCATCAACCACATGACTTGATGCATCATCAGCAGTAACAATGTTGATAGTCTTCACAGGGCTCAAAACTGGTGGGAGCTGAACAATAGGGAAATCTACAACATCATCCCAATCAACTGCTCTAATTGACTCATCATGTCCAGGTATATACTGAAGAAATGGTTCCCACAACCAACCCAGTTGGCCATTGCACTTGTGTCAATTTAATCTTCCAATTTCCTCAGACCATTATTTTCAATTGACAGAATTGGGATGCAATAAAAGACATTCATTCTTCCCTGCATCTCATACCCTAGATCCTCCACCATATTTTCAAGAAAAATTGGTGTCCATTATTCACTGTCCAGATGATCATACCAGACAGAGGCACCACCAACATAGCTTCTGTTGTTTCCTTGACCAAGAAAATAACCTCCATGGTGGATTTCGACTGAGAAATAGCCACTACCACGAACTGCAAGAATAAAACATGGAAACAACCCATCAAAATCCCCTCTTTTCTTCAAGACATTTCGCAACAGCAAACCCTCCCAAACCCCAAGATTTTCGAGAAAATTAAGGAACAAATTTGGGGTACTTACGGTAGTTGGGTGGAGGCTCATCTTCTGGCCGCTGCTGCGGAGCCATCGATGGCGAAGCGCCGTCGGCTTCTTCAATGGTGCCGCCGTCAAACCTCCGCCTCGGTGCCTCCCTCGAACCCTCCGCCTTGGTGCCTCCGCGGAATGATCGGGAAGACAGCGACAGTTTCCTTTTACCTGGACGCTTCGGTTCCAGGGCTCAGACAATATTTGTCGGGCCTGTCTGAGGGGGATTTTGCAAAACGGCGCACTCTATCACACTGACATGTGGGCCACGGTACATTGTACGCCAGCGTCTACGTGCCGTACTGACCAGAACGTGACATGCGATGTATATAGGTACCATAAGTCCTGTATTTCTAACGTCAGTAACCGTATCGAAAATGGGTGGCAAGTTTAAGTATTGCGGATGAATTTTACTCCAACCTTATTGTAACTTGCAAAGAGACTCCATAAGAGCAAAACCCAAGCCTTATTGTTCAACCTCGACATCCGGGAAGCTTTTGACTTGATTCGTTGGGATTACATCTTGGACCGTCTTCAAAAGTGTGGTTTTCCTAGCAAATTCCGGAATTGGGTTGCTGCCTTCCTCTTGTATCCTTCTTAACAGGGTGGTCGTTCTTCCAATAAAGCATGGCCGAGGACATCTCTTTATGCGTATGATGTGGCGCTTTCTATGGCCCCTTTGAAGGTAGATATTCAAAACCTCACTTCATTTCTTCAAGGGTTGAGGGAGGTCACCGGCCTTTGCACTAACTTTCAAAGAAGATCTGTTGTGCCAATTAGATGCAGCTATATGAACCTTGATGATATTCTTGAAGGACCTCCAGTTGAGCGGGCTGCCTTCCCTCTCAAGTACCTTGGGCTCCCCTTTTCAGTGTGGTGCCTCCGTAGATTAGACTTTCAACACCTTGAAGACAAAGTGGCATGAAAGATTCCTATGTGGAATGGGAAATTTATTACGGTGACGGGATGAACCGCGTTTGTGAAGGCGATCCTTACGATGTTGTGGATAATATCACTTGGCATCTACCCGAAAATGGCCAATATTCGGCTAAGTCCGCTTACAAGAGGTAATTCCTTGGGTCTACCTCCTCTCCCATTAGCTTGTCGATTTGGAAATTTTGGGCCCTTACAAAGATCAAGTTCTTCGCTTGGCTTGTCATACAAAATAGAATTTGGACCGCCGACCATTTAAAGAAAAGGGTTGGCTAAATTGTGGTGCTTGCCCCCTTTGCAAGCAAATCCCGGAACCTTTTGACCACCTCTTCGTTCATTATAGATACACTAGAAGGCTTTGGGATCTCACCAAGGATTGGCTTGGCCTTGCCTTCATCGATCTTGAAGCTTGGTCGGTGCTTCCTATCCACTCATGGTGGTTCATCATGACAAATCGCAAAGACTTAATGTCTATGGAAGTTCCTATGTCTTGAAAAATTTGGAACGAGCACAACTCCCGGTCTTCAAAAGCAAGCGCTCCGTCTTCGGTTATTCATGGCAAGATTAAAGTAGAGGCGAACCTTTGGGTTCTAGCGGGTGCAAAAAATTTGACTAATTTAATGCCGCGAGAGTAAAACCTTATTATAACTTGAATTTTATTTTTTGTACACTTCATGCTTATAATTAATAAATAGGGCAAACTTTTTGCCCTGGGTAAAAAAATAAGAGGTATTAGCATTGGGGGTACAAATAGTTGTACAAGAGGAGCATGATAGTTTGAATTAGGCGACGTAGGACCATGTACGACTGGAAATTTTGCAAAAACAACCTTTTATAGATGGAGAATCTCACGTTTCGTTAGTTGGAGACAGGGGAATGACATTTAATGACTTGAACCATGTGTTCCGTCCAAATAATGAAGTAGTACATGTACTGTAGCTAGGACCCACCACACCTGGTCGGTGTGATCGCCCCGTCTGTCGGCTGTTTTTGTCGCCACTATCTCCCCTACCGCACTTTTCCACCCCGTTTGTCTCGTACTCTTGCCCTCTCCAGTGCCACGGCATACACGATGAGTGCCGCCACCATGGCTGACGATCCTTACTACCGTCGATGGGACATGGAGGTGCCCGATTATGGTATGTTTGTCCTATACTTTTTTGTTCGATTCTGCCGCTTTAGCTCGTCCGCCTCCATGGGTTTAGCTAGGGTTCTTGGTTGCGACCATTTAGCTAGGGTGCTTGGCTACCATGGTCAGGTAATGGCCATGATCAGGGTAATAGGCCAGATAGACTTCCCCCTAGTGTTTTGTGTGGTCAGATTGTTGTTCATCATGCAAAAGTTGGCCTCCCCTGTCTTGGCCTGGCATCGATTTCTACAAAATTAATGGTGTTCAACCACTTTGGGGCATGTTGATATTGATTTGTAAGTTGTTTCAGATGTTAGAGATGTTATATATCTGTTCTTGGGTGTGATCTATGTGTGATTAGTGTGCTTGGTGTGCATGAAAGGTTCTCTTTTTGTATTGCAGTTAACTGAATTTGTGCATTGTAGTGGACTGAATTTAGCAGTGAAGTTCAGTTATCTGATGAATTGTGTACTACAATGCAGGTGATGACCCAGACAAGTTTACATTGACAATTGAGCATTATGGATTCTTCTATGGATTGGAAGGTGATATAGATTATGCGGAGGGGTAGTTGACTTTTTTGACAATTGCAGATGTGACGCATGGTCACTGCTATGGATACATGATTTTATAGTCCAGCTAGGGTGTGTGATAACTGAGTGGTTAAGTTTGTTTTGGTGTTTACCTAGGAGAGAACTCAAATATGGTGGGCTTGTGTGCATTTATGAAGATGCTAATATTGTGTCAATGATTATAGCTGCCAAGAAGCACAAGCAGTTGCAAGTTAGTTGATCATGGAAATTTTCTCAAGGGGATCAGGCCAGATGTAATTCTCAATCCAAGGCAGCACCCATCAGATGGCAATGTTTAGAGTGGTAGTGCACTAGAGCAGCCAACAGTTGAGAAAGAGCAGAGTGCTATTATTTGGGAAGAAGATGATGAATAAGATGTCCATGGAAGTGCTAGTAAAGTGGCAAAGAGGTCCAGGGTACATGAACGTGCCATGGAAGAGTATGAAGAAGTAGGAGAAGATACAAATTTAGATTTCTATGACAGTGAGTATGATGCAGAAAATGGTGATGATGACATCTGGGAAGCAATAGTTGACAAGGATGTGAATGATCATGATGAAATGGTGGAAATGGTTGAAGAAGAGGATGATGCAGGGTATCAATATGAAGAGCTCAATCTGACAAAAGTGCAAGAGGAGGAGTTGAAGTACAGATTTCAAATGTTCAATGCAGAAGTTGACATGGAGGTGCCACAATTCAAGGTTGGCATGGTTTTTTCTTGCATAGAAGAGATAAGGAAAGTAATCAAATCATATAGCATAAATGAAAGAGTGAACCTCCACAAAATTAGAAATGAGCAAGCAAGAATCAATGTTGTGTGTGTTCAACAGGTGTGTGCACATGGTTCCTAAAGACATCAAAGGATACCAGGACATAAGCAATGACAGCGAGACAATATTTTGGTGCACATAAGTGTGAAAGAGTTTGGGAGCTAAAGGCACTGACATCATCTTTTCTAGTAGAGTACTTCATAGATGAATTCAGAGACAACCAGACGATGGATTTGCCAACTTTTGCAACTAAAATCCAGAGAAAGTTCAACTTGACTCCCAACAGATGGAAATTAAGAAGAGCAAGAAAGCAGGATCTGACCAAAATACATGGTGATGAGGCACACCTGTTCAATTTGCTGTGTGACTATGGCCATGAACCGAGGACAAGAAACCCTGGCTCAAAATTTTTCCTTACCACAAATCAGTCCACAAAAGATGGAGAAGTTAAGGAGCATTTGGCTACACTATATTGGTCATATGCTGCACGCAAAAGGGGATTTCTTGAAGGGTGTAGGACTTTTATTTGTATAGATAGTTGTCACATAAAAACAAGGTACAAGAGTATTTTGCTAACAACGGTGGGTATTGATCCCAATGATTGCATCTACCCACTAGCATTTGGGGTTGTTGAAGTGGAATGTACTAGTTCTTGGGAGTGGTTCTTAACCACATTGAGAGATGACTTGGTCATCACCAATACATCCACATTCATAATAATGAGTGAAAACAAAAGGGCCTCATTAAGGCAGTGAAGCAAGTGTTCCCAGATTCTGGGCACAGATTTTGTGTTAGGCGTTTGTACCAAAACTTTCACAAGAAGAACAAAGGGGAGAAACTCAAGAATGATCTATGGAGCATAGCAAGGCAACCAACATACCTCAGTGGAAGCTAAGTATGGACAGATTGAAGGCATAAAGTGAAGAAGCATTTGCTTGGGTTGAAGAAATACAACCAAATAATGGATTAAAGCATTCTTTAATGATTTCCCAAAATGTGATATGCTTCTGAACAACCATTCTAAAGTGTTCAATAGATTTTAGAGGGAAGAGAAATGCCAATGCTTTCCATGCTATAGAATGTGTTCTACAAGATCATGCATAGGATTGCTACTAAAAATAAGGAATTTGGAGATTGGCCTGGCATCATGCGGTGACCCAGCATACCACTGCATGATGTAGTATACTATAGTCGTGGACATAACACCAATGAAACACCGTTCACTAGTATTACATCCCTCAGAATGGCACAACAGAAACACCCCTTCCAACACATGGCTAAAGGTTACAACTCACTCTTTACATAAGATCCAGAGAACACTCTAGGCTTAAGAGAGAGAAAGAACTTCTTATGAAAAATAATCAAAGATAAACAATGCAAAAACAATTATACTACTAGAACTAGGATTTTAACTACGGGTTTGGTGTTGCTGCTATTGAAACGCACTACAGAGATAGGTTCTTTGGCTAGAGGTTAAATTTCTATCTAATCAATAACTTCGTCTTCACTTGAGTTGAGGTATATGTTATCTTCCTTGTCTTCATTGAAAAGCTTTAGCTGAGCATGACAAGTCCTGGAGCATAACTTGATGTAGACATCGTTTTAATGGCTTCAAAATCTAGCAAGGGTTAAGAAGATACTTTGAGTATGAGCGTACTCAGCAAATTCACTAGAAAAGGAGTGTTTGATGCACTATAACTATAGCCACAGACAGTCGGTCGTAGGCAATGCAAGTTTTCAAAATCATTTCTTCAAAGGTTGCTTTTATTCTGAAAAGCTATGTCTGTCAGCCTTCACGGGTTTACTAGAACCTTCATGGGGTTCCTTTCCCGCCGTGTTCGCAGCTCCTTCCCGGAACAGGGAGTAACAAGTTACAGTTTTTACACTCTGCAGAGGTGCGTTACTTTACCCATGAGAGATCAACTCTTTGTTGCACAACCGGGCAGCTTATTCCCGTCCACAATTCCATGATGTGGGGCCCAGAAGATGATCCAAGCCAATCACTGCCCTCTTCGCGACCCCGCATGCCTCCTTGGTGTACACCATGCCCACATAAAGAATTACGGCAATGGTTTGTACAAACCGTTAGATGCCAGAACTATCATGGGACAATGAGGGTTCCCACCCATATGCTCCATATCCTCTACGAATTACCAATTAATATGCATGGTACAAGGATAACAGCCACGACCTGCACATCCGGCTTCATGTGAGAGGAAGAAGATATAGCTGACTTCTTCGTCCCATTCCAAATCTCATGGTCAACGCGTAATATACGGCGCAAGAATCACCGGCGACATTGGTTGTTAAGTCCTAAGTGATATAGTTCTGAACAGTGGTATCCCAACTATCAGATTTAATAGATTAGTTGATCACCCTGGATCAGTAATCAATAGTTCTCATTATTATTGAAAATAGTGTTTTCTGACCTTTTTCAAATGCAGGTGAAGACAACATTGGATTTGTAAAATACTTTACAGAAATTAAACAAATGACATGAGCAAGTGTGAACTTGCCTTTTGTGATTGCAAGATTATGCACTCACGGTCTTCGAGTCAATGTATAAGATCCAAAATCTGAAATCAGCATCATTGGTCCGGTAAGGACCAATGTTTAAAGAAGCAATATGCTTTTATGCATAAGTAATGTGATGCACGTTCTTAGCGTAAATCCCGGGAATAACGGTGTCCTAGGGTTTGGATTCCGAAAAGGGTTACTTTGGAATGTGTGGTCCTTTTAGATAAGTTTCATAGTGGTACTTTTACTAGAGTTTATGAGTGGTTGTAAACAACACATATGTAGGACTAAAGTATACATACTTATGACATACTACTTAGGATTACTTATACAAGGTTTCTTATTTAAAGTGGCAAAAAGGATAACCTTCGAAGAAAAGGTTTCTCTTCTAGGGTCTAGACAAACTATGTGGTTAGTTAGTGGTGGTTGATGTTATTTGTTTGCTCAAATGGTTTGGCTTGGGTTGCTTTATAGTTTAACTACTTCAGACCAAAGTTAACTATAAAACATATAATAATGCTTATAGTGTTATATTAAGATTCTATAGACTAAAGTTAACTTTAAAGTATAGATAGTTTTGAAAGTATCATACTTATACATTGGTATCTTGTATATCTGAAATGTTTTCTTTAAGTTACATAAGAATGTTTATTCTGTTACTTGGGTAATGGTTTCTTGATGTGAGTATGGAGTAATATCATTTATCTTTTATAGATAAGTGAGTATAGTTTGTGAACCCAACATAATGTTATTTAATTACTTATGGATTTATATGGTGTTGTAGTAGTTTTTGTAATTTGGAAATTAATATGGTTTAGAAAAAAATTGATTATTTACAAGTTGTCCTTAAAGGATTTATTATTAGTGGAATTCTTCTTAAAGATAATATTCATTTAAGGTTGTGGATTCTTCTAAAATAAGAATATTTATAATGTTTTAAACCATTATGGCATTAGATTATTAATATTTAAGACCAATACTATTAATTAGACTTATTTTACTCATTTTAGGAGTATTAATAAATTTTATTTATCTTTTTATGAATTATTAATGAAGTAAATAAGTTTATATTTGAGTTATTGAAATATCTAATTTTTCTATTTATCTCAAAAGGATATTATTAGATTTTTAACATGTAAATAATATTTTTGTGATCATTTTGGCATATCATATTAATTTTTATGATTTATAAATAATAAGATATGATTTTTATAATTCTTATTACTTTATAATTACTTAATAAATAATAAATATTTAATTAAGTGAAATGATAATACATGATTATAGTTTTAAATTAGAATTCTTATTTTTTTCTAAATTTTTTGGTATTTTATTACTATTATTAATATTTGTTATTATAAAAATATGAATTATCAAAGTTTTGTTATTTATAAAACTTTTATTAAATAATATTTATTTAAATAATCATCATAATAATATTTGATAATAAGTTTAAGTTGTAGATTTTATTTTTTCTAAAAAATTTCATATATCATACATATTTTTCTGAATTGTAATTCAAAAGTTATTAATTAAACAAGATTTAATCATTTATTAAATTTCTGGAATAATATTAATTGGATTATAACGTTTTATTTATTTCTAAACAGAAAATACTTTTTATACCATGACCAAAGCTAGCCCCAGTCATTGACCTGTGGGCCATTGTCCACCTCAGCTCTCAGGTGAAAGAAATGCATTTGCTACTGACCTTCTCTCTACTCACTATCGATGACATGTGGGCCTTGGTCCATGTCATCCACCACGCGAGGCAAAGACTAGTCAAACGACTGACGTGGCTCTATCATGAGGTAAGCATGGCGTCAGCATCGCCACCGTCGTCGGTGAGTGGTCACCGGTGACGATCTACTGCACCCCAGCAAGCGAAATAGGTCTAGTTCGAATCAGCGCAAGCTACTGAACCTAGGAGTGGCAGCGCCGCTCGGAAATGGTCATCGGAGCCTCAGCTCCGACGAGCTCCGTCGGTGGCCGACGGTGGATTACAGTGAAACAGCGATTTACAAAGAGATCAAATGATTCAAGGATGCTGGAAGATTCAGGAACTCACCCTGATGATGATCGAGTGGTTGGCGAGGACAGGCGCGGACGGAATCGAGCTTCCCGGTGAGGATTCCGACGAACTGCCGCGAAGCAAATCGACCAAATTCACCCGCTCTAGTGCTCCCCTTGATGCACGCTTCTACCTAGAGGATCTACGGAGGCTGGCGCTTCTCCATGACGGCTCAGAATGGTGTGGGGAGGCGTGGTTCGACGGTGAGAGGTGGATCCGGCGAGCTAGGGTTTCGGTCTCGTTCGTATCTGAGAGGATAAGGAGGGATTGGGGATAGGGATGGAAGCAATGCGTTGCGGTGGCCTTCTTATCCCCTCCTGGCATCGGCGGTGAGTATCTTGGCGCAACGACGACGATGACGGCATCGGGCGGCGACGAGCTCCGCCAGCGAGCTGCCTATGTGCGTGACGGTGACGACGATGGTCGTTTTGCAGATAACCCCCTGGCAATTTCTTTAGCTCAACCCGCGGCCCTCTTCTGACCCCACTTGTCAGTCTCAGATAAAAAAGGAACTGGGCTGGTTACTGGGCTGTTGTGGGCTGTGGCGAGGTTTAGTTTTTTTATTTGTTTTATCTTTTTTATATTTTTTGTTTTCTGAATCAGATTTGAATTTGATTTATAATTTGAACATTTCTTTGTATGTTTAATTTGCTGGATATTTGCAATGATATTAAAATACATTTGGTAACCTTTGTGAACTTTTATTATGCCTTCTTTTTATATCTCTTTTATTTACTCAATAAGACTTTATTTTAATAGTTGGAAGAAACTTCTTCTTATTATTTTTCTCTTTCTATTTTAGTTAGAGATTTATTGAATGATATGTTCTTTTTTGCTTATCAACTTAATTTTAATGAGCTCATAGTTTCAATTGAAACTTTATATATAAGTTTAATGATTTTATACCATTATTTGATGCATGAAATATAAAGACATTGATATGATGATTATTACTCCCATTAATTTGGAAAATAGTCATGTAGGTGATAAACAAAGAAGTTTAGGGTTTTGAATTATGAGTACTACCCTTGGATGTAGGGTTTTATATAAGCTTAGATTCTTTTTTAAGATTTAGGAGCTAATAACTAAGCACATTGTCTTATGTATGTGGTATTGGATGAATTCTCCCTTCTTTAATAGAAAGTTATAATTGGAGTGTTTTATAGAAGTGAACTTATAAAAATATACTTAGACACATAAAGTGATGATGGTTGAAATTAACAGAGATGTGCTTATGTAATTTTCTACAGGAAACTATCTCTATAAAGTTCTATAGACATCAGATGATGGATCAATGGTATGAGATTGATATTATATTTGATTTGAGATTTAGAGGTGATTGCTTACCAAGATTAAATAGGAAAATGATTTGTAACATATGATTATATTGCATAATCTTGGATTTCTAATTAAGGAATTCCTTTCCTAGATATACTACCTCTTTCTATCCATCATCATGATTAGTTTGATGGACTTACTTATTAAAATCTTCTTATTCAATATATCATTCTTCTAAACTTATGGATGAATCCAATAAGTTTGATATAAAGACACTTCATAGCTTTCTCCTATCATTGTTTGGTTGTATCTACCATTTTACTGTTGATATTCTTACATCCAACCAGTAGTTCCTTCAAACTTTACTCCCAATCTTTCTTAATCCTCCATCACTGATCTTTCTCTAAAGTAAACTATCCTTAAAGATGAATAACACCATCTTATAATTACTTAATCCTCATGACTTACACTTCAATCCCTGAACTATATGTATGTGGTTTGCAAATACTTCTCTAGGATCACTTATCTTTACTAAGGTTCCAATCATGTTCTACCCACCAGTATTACCCATACTAAATATAAGCATTCCATGTTGGTGGCCAAAACATTACCTTTATAATGCTTTAATTATTTATTACTGAAGTTCTTAGTTGGCTAAGCAGGGCTTTATCAATCCTACCTTTTATTGTCTGGAAATTATCTTCTTAGTATCTTATATTGGATTAAGGTTATTAATGGACTATGCCCTCATTATAAGATTTGAGTAGAAGTTCTGATAAGATCAAATAATAGATCAAAGATTAATAGTTAAAGAAGTTGTGAATCAATGGGGAATTATCCAACATTGATGAACAACAGATGTTGAGATAAGTTCCATAAAGATTCTATAGAAAGAAAGATATATATATATATATATAGTGGATGATCTTGACTTAATCTCTTTCCCACTCCAACTCATCAAAAGAGTTTTTAAGGTTAGGTGTTACTATGATTCTCAGAATGTATGCAGATGGAATTTAAGATATAGTGGTTACATTCTTATTATTTGTTTTATATCCTTGACTTGGTACTTATGAATGATTATAATAAATACTATAATGTGATCACCTAATAATCAAATATAATTTATATTATATTAAGGTTTAACTTATGGTATATTTGATCTTCCCTTAGATCAAACCTCTCTTACCTAAAATGAGGTTTTAACAAAGGTCTTATTAAAACTTATCGCAGTCAACTTGATGATCTACTTCAATTCCATCAAGCTAAGAGAAGCTTCAATCACTTTGACAAGTTTTTTTTAAAGCGCTAAAATTATTCGGATTTTCTATGCATGAATGCAGTGCACACATCTGGGTTCAACTTATTTTTAGGCTCTAATGCTGGGATGTTACAGACTCTCCCCCTTAAAATAAACTTTGTCCTCGAAGTTCACAAACTCTCATGTTTTGGAGTAAGAAATTGTTTTGTAGTAGTTGCTACACTCTCCACTCCATGATGATCTTTAATGGAATTAATTAGAGTATTCCATAACCTAATTAGATATCATCATTCAATTCTTTTTCTTGAATCATCAAACTTCACTACTATATTAAGTACAGTTTGTAGGTTCTCACTATCATAAGTTTTTTTTAAGTTCCTATATATGCATTTTAATAGTCAATAGTCTATCTTACTATTCCTGTCATTATATAGTTGATACTGGTATTCCTTCCAAGATTGGATTTGAACTCATTTTGTCCATATCCAATGGAATTGTTTATTCTCGACACTTGGTTAATTAGAATTCTATATTACTACTTAAGGGTTACTTCAAAGTTATTTTCTTTTCAATTTGATTGTTAAATATATCCTTTATCACCCCCAAGTTTATACTTCCTTAAGAATTTGAACGAACTTTTCTTTATTACCTAAAGTATTTTCTACAATTTTCATTCCTAATGTTTACTCTCCCCCTTAAGTTTTACTAATAGTTTTGAAACTCCATACATAGAAGTCATTGATTCTGGAACTAAAATGTTGGTTCCTGTTTAGTTTATATTTTACTGGTTTAAGGTACAATGAAAGATTATACAGTGCATCCACATAGTTGTGGATCTCCGAAGCAAATATTTCAGCACTAAATGTCATACTTACTATTGGGACATTCTTGCTGAATAAACTGGACTTTGCAAAGCATCTTGCCAAGCGATTGTCTTCAAATCTGTTAACTTTCTTAGGTCTTACTTAACTTAGGCCAAATTTAATGCTCTTTATGCAACTTTTAATAATATTTAATTAACTATTTTAACCAAATACCAGTTGCGAACAAAATACCAACTGTGGATTAGTTACTGGTTATGGATCAAATACCAGTTGTGAACCGTCCTACGGTGTGTGTATTACCCTATGGTTTCTTACATACCTCTCACACTTTCTCAGGATTGCTAGAGTTTGAATACCATTTTGGTTCCAAAGCTAACTATTTGTACTTATTCATGATACTTCCATGAACTTGGTACAATTATTCCATTACTTTTTAGTATTATTACCCACTTTGATTGATCTTTAAATTCAATATTTCTTGTGGATCCCTACATCTTCTATACTCAACTTATTTCTTGGGTCTGGCTAGGAATAATTTATGCTTTACCTATTCTCCAAGTGGTGTTAACACTCCTTATATCTAGCTTCTTCCTTTTAGTAAGTCTTCCTTCTTAATTTTTTAAAATCGTCACTCCCTTACTCGAATTCCCATTCCTATCTAGGTCTATATCATCAAGTAATAACTGGGTGTTACATCATGCATTTGCACACCTAATTAAACTTCATGTACAGATCTGGTCAATCAAGAAAATCCAATAAGATCCAAAAGTCGATGAACATCAAAACACATACCCTGTATCATACATAGGTTTTAGATAATTTACAATTACTGGATGTTCCCACGGTTTGCTTCATACCTATTTACATAACTATCTTGCAAGAACTTCTTGTTCTTGTGGATATATCCTCACTTATTCCGGCAAACCTTTCAACTACAATACACATTACCCTCTATATACATTATTCAAGCCCGCATCCCTTGGGATGTTTCTCTCTCACTTTCATCTTCCTCTAGTGCTTCTTGGAGTTCCGTCCATGATGAAGTGAAGTCCTACGACTGCCTTCTGGAGCATAGGAGCATCCAGGAGGTGCGTAATCTTGATTAGAAGTATCGAGACTGAGATTAGTCATTGAAAAATGACTAGAGTTGGCGTAATCTTCCACCGAATAGTTCGGGTTTTCTAGCAACTCTTCCTCATAGTAAGCTGGTTCCTTAACTTGTTCTTGGATCCAGTCATACACCAGAGGAGGAAGAAAAAATGGTGCCAAGACTCTTACTAGGGCTGGCCTGACAATGCATTGTTCTACATGTGGAAATGCAGACCACAATAAGAAAGGGCATGCCAAATACATGGAAAGTAATGCCAATGTACAAGAGAATGGAGATGACAGTGATGGAGATGAACCTAACCATTCACATATTCTCTAGGTTTGTAATGTCAATATGAACTTTTACCATCATATATATTGCTAATATGAATTCTTACCTGAATTTCTTATTTTCACAGAACATTATCCCCAGAAACCTAGACCTACCAATGATCCAAGTAATCAACTCCGCCTGATGGTATATAGGATGGGCCAGGAGGTTGTCTCCTTGGACTCTACCAATTGTCAAAGGTTTATGGCTTTATCTTATTCAGTTTATACTGTTTCATTATTGCAGGAGACTGCTTTTTTACCATTACAAAGGGAAACTAGCCCATTGCCTAAGGAGAGTGCATTTTTTGTTGCTGTAAGAGATGCAATGCCAGCTGGGACAGGGAGAGTGACTACTGCTCTTGCAAGAGGGAGCTTGAGGGGAAGAGGAAGAGGAAGAGTGCCCACTTTAGAAATAGAGAGTGCATATGTTGAAAGAGATAGTGCAGCAGCTGAAAGGGGGAGGGGCAGGAATGCAGCAACAACTAGAGGGAGAGGGGCAGGAAGGAAGGGCAAAGCCATCAAGAAGGCAGATGCACATAAAGAAACCAGTTCAATAGCAAGAACAAGGAAAATGGGATACAAAACTGGCCCTGGATCAGCTCATTACCTACCTTTTGGTGATGAGCATGAACAAAGACTAGCCATCCCAGATTTGAATGAATCAATCCCTAAACAAATCCAGAAGCAGGCTGTTGTTACTCAAAATGCACCTATTTGATTTCCCTTGCTGTCTAGAAGTTGCATTTTTTTGGGTTAGTTCATATATGAAATTGGGTACTGTAATCCATAGTTCATGAGTGAAATGGAATTAGTTATGGTTGGATGAACTTAATTTTGGATGTTTCAATGTCTAATATGAAAGCACAACATCTTTCATATTTACCAAAAGGTTGCAAATTACATACTTCTAAAACTACTCCATGTGCAAAAGGCAACTACACTGCTTCTTCTTCTCTGAACCTGAAGCCAACCGCACTGCTTCTTCTTCTTCTTCTTCTTCTTATTCTTCTTCTTCTTCTTCTTCTTCTTCTTCTTCTCTGAACCTGAAGCCAACTACACCAGCCAGAACACTACTTCTATGAACTACACTAAAACCAAAAGGCTACTTCTCTCAACTACCTACATTTCTAAAACTAAACTGCTACACTACTTCTTTGAACCACACTTACTTCTTGCAGCTGCAACCAGGAATGTGAAGACCTGCCACTCCTGGAACCCATGACAGTGGCACCTTAAGCTTTGCAGCTGGGAACTGTCGGGACTGCTCTAGCAGAACATCCAAATTTTGCTGAGACACAGTCTAAAATAGAAACTTCTTCTCCCCTACGAACTTAGTGATTTTAATCACATCAGACAGCTGCTCGGAGGAGGATACGACCTCTGTTGCACGAGCTATGATAGTGGCCAGTGTACCGACTTCACCTCGATCATCATCCTCTCCTTCAGTTCGGTCGGCAGTCGCATGACGATCTCGCTTCCCTTGCGCCTCAACTCCGGCCCAAGCAGAATTACCCCGAGTATGGAGCGAGGTTCCTTTAGCTCTTCCTTCGGACCTTTGCCAAATCATCAACACCACCACCGCCTCCTCCTTTTGAAGCACCTCCACCGGCGCTGGCCGTAGGTATCAGACCTGCTCAACCTCCACCGATCAGCTAGCAAGGGAATGGAGGCAGCAAGGTGGGGGAGGTGGAGAGGCAGCAAGGCGGAGAGGTGGAGAGAGGGTTTTCCTGGACAGAGCAAGGCGATGGTGAGCAAACTAATAAGCAGAGAATAACAAGGAGGGTGAGAAGAAATTATTACCATGTTAGTGCATTGATAAGTTGATGGAACAACACAGTGCCACACCAATCGAGACAATGCACTATTCATACTAAACAAATACACTAATGCAAAGATCAAACAATGCAATGCAAAGACACTAATTGCAGCAAAAACTGTTGGAATTATGCCCTAGAGGCAATAATAAAGATGTTATTATTATAATTCTTTTTCATGATAAAGTTTATGTTCCATGCTAGAATTGTATTAAGCGGAAACTTTAATACTTGTGTGTGGTTTGTGAACAACACCGTGTCCCTAGTACGCCTCTATGGACTAGCTCATTGATCAATGATGGTTAAGGTTTCCTAACCATAGACATGAGTTGTCAATTGATAATGAGATCATATCATTGGGAGAATGATATGGTGGATAGACCCAAACAAAGCAGAGCAATTAGATCGTGTCATCGTGTTCGTCTTTGCGAAGCTTTTCCTATGTCAAATATTGTATTCCTTAGACCATGAGATAATGCAACTCCCTGGTATCGGAAGAAAGCTTTGAGGTCATCAAACGTCATCCTATGAGAGGGTGATCATAAAGGTGTCTCTCAGGTGATCGGAAAGTATCTGTTGGGTTGTATGTATCGAGATGGAATTTGTCCCTCCCAAGTCGGAGAGATATACTTCGGGCCCACTCGGTAATCGATATCAACACCTCTTGCAAGCATGTGGTTAAGGAGTTAATCACAAAGTGATATCGGATTACGGAACGAGTAAAGTACTTGCTGTGAACGAGATTGAACTAGGTATGACGGTACCGACGATCGAATCTCGGGCAAGTAAAATATCGCGAGACGAAGGGAATATATATATGGGATTGATTGAATCCTGGCATCGTGGTTCATCCGATATGATCATCGATAAATGTGTGGGAGTCAATATGGGTGCCCAGACCCCGCTGTTGATTATTGATAGAAGATCATGTCTGCATATTCTCGAACCCGCAGGGTCACACACTTAACGTGTCTCGACGCTAGGATAGATTGGATAATTGGTTTATGAATTTTTGTTCGGAGTCTCGTATGGGATCCGGGATATCACGAGAGGTTCCGGAATGGTCCGGAGAATAAGATACATATAAGGCAGTGCAGTTTTTGGAGTTCGGAATTGTTCCGGGTTAATCGGTATTGTACCGGAAGCTTCTAGAACCTTCCGGAAGGGGACCAACGTGGCCCCACCTTCCGGGAGGGGGCATGGGCCTATGAGGGAGTGTCCTGGCCGCATTGGGCCAGGGGCACAAGGCCCCATAGGGCCCAGCCGATTCTAGAGAGATTTGACTCGTTTAAATCTCGGGATAGAATTTCTAGATAAGGGAGAGTTTAAATCGTTTAAACTAGAGATAGGATTTCTAGATAAGGGAGAGTTTAAATTGTTTAAACTAGAGATAGGCTTGGAGGAGGGGCAAGGGCTGGCCGCCCCCCCTCTATATATAGAGGGGTGGTGCGCCCCCTCCCCCCATACACACCTTCCTCCAAGCCCTAGCAGCCTTGCTACCTTCCTCTCTCCCTCCCGACTGTTTGTAGGCGAAGCCCTGCAGCAGAAATTCTCCACCATATACACCACACCGTCGTGTTGTAGATCCAATCTATCTCTCCACCATACTCGCTGGTCCGAGGAAGGAGGAGACGTCGAGGTGCTGCACGTGTGCATCTCACGGAGGCACCGCCACTTGTGGTGCTAGATCGGATCGGATCGCGAGGAGGAGAAGCGAGTACGACTACATCACCCACGTTCCGACGAACGTTCCGCTGTGCGAATCTTCAAGGGTATGAAGATCTAATCCAATCTCTCTCGTTGTTTGCATCTCCTAGATTAGATCTTGGCTTTCCCTCTGTTCGCTCCGTAGAAAATTTTGATTTACTATGCCGCGAATCCCTTCAAAAACTAACAGAAAAAGTATTTCCTTTCTAGATCACACTACATTCTCCCAACATGCTTGAAATATTCCAACAGAATCACAACTCAAGTATATTGCATTTTTCTGAAAAAACAAATTACCACAAGGAAATTATAACAAAGAATTACCATAAATATCTTCGCAACAAGTACTACAACAGTACTTGGTCAACATTACAAGTGATTGTCCAGCATTACTACAAAATAAAAGAGGCATACAAACTAAAATGTCATCTAAATGCCATCACTCATCAACTATGGCCTTGATCATTTCACCTTCTCCTTGTTGTCATCACCAGCTTTTAGCAGATCATATAACATGTATTCCAATTTTGTCCTTTCAGCCTTGAGAGCATCCCTTTCTTCCTCCCATTTCTTATCCTTTGACTTTATCACATATGCCTGTGTCTTCTGCACATGCTTGAGCATCTCCACAATAGTCTTTAGAGAATCCCTCTTCTTATCCATCTCCACAACTTTACGTTCAGTCTTACCATTCAGCAGGGCCAAGTTTTGCTCCATCACCTTTTTCCGAGAATCATCCACAAACCTTCTCACATCAGCCATCAGGCTTGCATAGTTCTTCTCAGCCTTGGTCTTCTCCTCAGCTAGTTGAGATAGCATCTTGCCATTCTTCACCCTCTCATCAATTCTGCAAGTGTTGGCATCATCATACATGGACAAGAGCTTTGCCAAAGCGTTCTGCAGGGAATCTTGCCACTCTTGGTCATCTACCCAAGATATAAAACCATAGTTCAAAGTATCCTACAAATAAAAAAGGCACATAAATTCAGTGCATACAATTCAAAGCTTTCCTCAAAACATAGTTCAAAGCACATGAATATGACTATTTCTAGCATGTTTTTAAGGATGATATCAGCAAAACAGAATTGGTCTTGTAACGGAAAATGCATATGAGCATACGAGCCAATGTATGCAGGACATTTACATCTTGTTGGCAAATATGATGCATCATAAAACAATTTTTTGTAGAATGTTGTGGAAAATAGTGTAGGAGCTACACATTGTTGATCATATGAGGAATTACATGCAACACATGTACATCTTATTGGCAGACAATATAAACATATGTACATAAAATGTAAGCAGCTAACAAGTGTAATAGAAAATGCAATAATTGGTAGGAAGAAAACTCACATTCTCAATAGGGCACATGCAAAATCTTCGACCTGCGTTTGTGCCTTCAAATGCAACACATCTCTTTGGCTCCAGATTATGTCCTAGACACCGTTCTGTGCACCCCCTGGTAATCCCATTGAAATTGGGATCATCGCATCGATCTGGAGCGTAGTATATCGCCATGAACTCCTAATCAAACATACACACCAGCTCAATCGAAAAAATTCAAGAAAAAATCATGGCTGTTCTCCAAATTGCTATGAACCCTAACCCTAGAGAGAGGAACTTACCCCGAGCCTTGACTGGCTGGAACTTTCCCCGTCGTTCCAGCTAGGCATTGCGGCGAGGAGGCGACGGAGCTTAGGCAGAAGAAGCGGCACTGGACGGCGGCGGAACTAAGGCAAAAGAGGCGCCAGGCGGGCAGCAGGTGCGGACAACGTGGGGAGACAGGGAACCGCGTGGTGCGGTTGCTGTCTTAACTGGCCTCCACCACCACTGAACTAACGTGCCAAAATACGGGAATCCATAGAGGGTTTTCTACAAATGGACGCGCTAGGATGGAGATGACATGGCACCGCGTGGCATACACATATCAGCTGCACAAGCGCTATATACCAATTCCAATATGCAAGTATACATTTCGTATCGTCTGGTTCCATTTTACAACAAGTTGCATGTGTTTGCTTCTATTGTGCAACTATTTATACCCCCAATGCTAATACCTCAAAACATGATACTCCTCCTATCCATATTACTTGTCATTAAAATGAAGTATCTAGCACTAAAACATGTTTAGATATATCTATTTTAATGACAAATAATATGGATCAGAGAGAGTAACCGTAATCGTACATATGTGCTATGCTACATCCTACGGCCATCACATAACTACAACTGCTACCTGCTTACCGAGCCGCCTCCACCAGCGGGTGCTCTTAATTTCTAACATGTACTACTCCCTCCGTCCTAAAAAGGATGTCTCAAGTTTATTTGAATTCGGATGTATCTATATACTGAATAGTGTCTAGATATATTCAAGTTTAGACAAATTTGAGACATCCTTTTTAGTACCGAGGGAATACTACTTACAAGACGACAAGAAGTCCGTCCTCCTGAGAGCAAGTACAATAAAGTTTAGTCAACTGGCTATAAAAACTAAAATAATATATATGTGTTTAGTTGGAGGAAAGAGAATATGAAAGAGAAGGAGAGTGAGCTCTCATGCAAGAGCCAACTCTAGCACATGCTCCTAGCCATTATATGAGATTGTCAAGTGTACCATATATTCATAAAGTAGTACACTTTTATAGCTAAATATTGTATATATTAACTATAAGGTTGGCTCTAAATAACGTGATATTGTCTTATAACCAGCAGCTAGGTCTACTATTATTATTCTTGCTCTGACAGCCGATCCGATCCAATGGGTTACACAAAGCCGCACATGAGACACGAGAACAAAAAGTACGTACTACTGTATCATAAATAATGGTTGGAGTACAAACAACCAACGCAAATTGACCATTATGAACAAGACGCTGAACCTGAACCTGAAACGAACCAAACCCTGACCAACTTTTCATGTCCGCCGCACACCACGGCCTGGCACCAGTCCGAGCTTACCAAGCAGGCCGTGCAACGCGTCCTTGAGAGTTCGTCTCTGCAACAGCAAACCAGCAAAGATACCTCAATTCTCACAGGTCTCGCTCAAATCAAATGAATGGAGGAAAAACAGAAAAGATGTATGGGGATCTCACCCTGCACGCACGCACGTCGTCGCGGCCGCAGATGAGCATCCCGTTGAGCATGTCCGTGGCTTCGAACACCCCGCCGCCGTCGCTTCTCTGAAACCGAAGTCGCGTCAAAGAGGATCGGGAGGTAGTAATCTGGACCTTCTTCTCCTTTAAGCAAACAATTACTAGTATCACGTATGTACCTTGTAGTAGTCGACGGCGAGGAAGTTTGCCCAGCGGTTGCCGGCGGCGGCGTGGCACGCGCCGAGCACGTCGACGAGCCCCAGCGAGTGCTCCACGCACGCCGTCACGCCGAGCGGCACCGTGTGGAAGTAGTTCACCAGGACCAGCGACCTCGTCCTGTTGCCCAGCGCCACGGACTCGGACCGGCTGTGGCACGAACGGGAGCTCATCCCACCATCCCCATCTGTTCATACACAATCAGCATCCAGATCACATGTAGTACATCTTCAGGAATGATTTGATCACTCTTCATTTCACTCTGCGTCACCGGATCAGAGTCAGACTGACGGCGCTTACACTGGTTCTCGACCATGAAGTTCCACTGGTACGCGATCCCCTCGCCCGACTCCTTGGACTCGTCGGAGGTGAAGACGAGCAGGCGGTGGCCTCGCGCGACCATGTCGCCGACGCGCGGCCAGTCCTCGCCGTGCCGCGGCATGCTCGACACCGGGAACCAGTACTTGGTCAGGCCCGTGCTGTCGAACAGCTTGGACAGGCCGTGGTCGGAGCGGACGTAGTCCTCCAGGATCAGCGTCACGACCTCTGTCGGGTGGGACGACAGGAACGCCTCGATCTCCCTCATGGTGTCGGCCGCTGGCTCCTGTAGCAGAATCATCGGTCATGGAGTAGTACGAGGTACAGTCCCAATATGACGGCATTCGTGATAGAAAGCGTGCGACAGCTAGGTGTTGAGCTGAGCTTTAATTTACTACTCACGAATGCCGTGAAGTCGAAGCATTTCCCTCCCTTGGAGTGGCAGAGCCACACCTCGCCGCGGAAGTCGTACACGTCCAGCATCAGTGCCCGAACTCCATTCTGCATCAGAATTCAGAACAGAAGGGCGTCTCGAGCAGTTCAGAATCAGGCAAGTGACCAGAATTCAGAAGGTACTACTAACTGAAAGTGCCAAATTTGTAGGGTACATTCAGTTGATCGGTGACTGAATCTTCTTGGTTGTAGAGCGTGATCCGTGGGACTCCGGTGTGGGACGGCTCTCCGTGGATCGAGAACGAGTTGTGGGTCGTCAGGAACGCGTACTTGTTGAACGGCAACGATGTATCCTAAGGAATGAAAGTAAAAGGGCAACACTGAAATAGCAGTGACAGTAATTTAGATGAATGAATTCAACTCCACTGACCACTTACAACTATCTTGAATGGGTCGGCCACCGTCTTCCGGACACACTTTTTGCCGGCAAACTCGACCCAGCAGTTGTAGCAGTACAGTTCAGACCCACAGTCGGATGACGACGAACATCGGTCGCCGAGCTGCAAATCCCAACATCAGACCATCAAATCCCAAGCCCGGAGAGAATTTTCAGGACTATTGGTAAGCTTGGCTATAGGAGGACAGAGACAAACTACGCCGTACCTCGCATCGCCCGCCTGAACAGGCTGCTGCAGCTTGAAACATCACACATAGGAGTAACAGAAATGTGCTTCTTGAGCTGCGCATAACTCCCTGCAACTCAATACTACTAGTCAATATAGCCTCTTGAGCTTGTATTTAGCAAGAATTCGGGATCCTTATTGAATCACACCTTATAACTATAGCTGTTTTTTATGCTTCAGAGAGTAGTACTTCTGAACCATAAGGATAATGGGAAATGCTTGCGGCAGAATAAAACAAAACCTTGTAATCCTCGGCGATGGAGCTGTATAAATTTCAGCTTTTCTGGCATAACAATGGTGACCTTCTATGGAACTCCAGCATGATTGCATCCCTTTCGCCCGCTGAACGGTCACACCACGGCATCTCTGTGTGTTCAGAAGAGTTGGGAGACCACAAGGAAGCTCTGGCTGTGGCGAGGTGATTTCAGGGAGAACACGCCACTTGGCATGTAGGAATATGCTTCAGGCTTTCAAGGTCAGCATTAGGTACCACACAGCAGAGGTGTGGGTATGGTTTTTTTTGCCTTTCCCATTTTTTAAATGATCGAGCCTGCATTTCCCGTGGAGAATATCTCAGCGTTTTGCAAAGTTTGCACACACGTATAGTTTTTTCCACTGATAATAAAATGGAGCTAGCTGTCTCTCTCGGCTTGATAATTCATGGCAAAAGAAACTGTCGCTCATAGGAGTTGACAAATTCTACACACAGGTTATGTGGACGGAAATTTGACATGTGTGACGGACTTTATCCACAGTCGGCATCTCATCATCATGTTTCGAACAATTCAGGATTCTGCATCAGACAGGGCCAGCCAGCATATACCTAATGGATTCGCTTGGATCTCCCAAGCAAGTTAGGGGAATATCCCTTTGAATTCTGAACTATAGTACTACCTCCGATACTAAATAAGTGTCGCCATTTTGAACTAAAGTTAGTTCAAAACCGTGACACTTTTTTAGGATTGGAGGGAGTATCGAAATTCAGGACACTGCATGTGGATCTTTCATTCAAATTTTTGAGAACACTTGGTGATGCAACATGAAATCCAGACGTACTCACTACATACATCGAAATTAATAAGACGCAAACAAACCACCTAACTTTTATTTATTTCAGGCATGCCACGGCCTGCACGCACGTAATAATAATATATTCACAGGAGCGACACATACACACACATGCATGCACATTCACCCGGTTCGACGGCCGATCATTTGCCGGACTCGGAGAAGAAGCGGTTGATGGCCGGGAAGACCTCCGGGCTGTGCGCGCTGACGTAGCGTCGGAAGGCGTGCTGGCTGTACCTCTCGCCCTCCTCCGCGTTCTCCAGCACCGCGCTCTGCCGGTTGCTCTTGCTGATCCTGCGAAGAATAGCAAAACGGAGGAAGTTCAGACTTTCAGTTAACCATCCTGCGTGCACACTTGCAGAGTTGCAGAGTGCAGTAACTAGGTGGCTGGATCGGGCAGTTAATTTGGACGGACCTGACGTCCGGGTTGAGGAAGACGTTCCTGGTGAGCTGGAAGACGCACATCCCCGTCACCACCGACATCGCGGCGATCAGCGGGTAAACCTGCACCATGCATCCGACGAATTGTCAGGGCAACTCGGGGCCAGCAAGAAGGGAAAAAAAAAAGATCTTAACAACTACAGTACAGGCAAGACAAAACTGTGCATGGATCAACAGACAGAGAGCACGCAAAAATCCCAGCAGCAAACGAGATAAAATTGAAAGAACGATCTCGCACGTACATCTGGCTTCAACCAACGCCCCATGTCGATCGTCGCCTATTGTACCACAAGTAGTGATTTGTGATGCTCTAAACTCTGTATGTAAAAGAACACTGCTGCCTTCTGTCTCCCTCTTTGCTGTTCTTTCCTGCCTATGGTCTGCCCATTGTAAATGGAGATATATATATACATCTGTACATACATACTCATGATCGGCAGACTGCGTCGACGACTCGGAGGATCGATTTCTGTGGGCGAGCTTCGGATTCACTGGTTCAGAGCAGAAAAATAATGGAGAAAACCACGAGCCGCCTGCTGTTTTTTGCAGCTTGTTTAATTGTCAAAGGTTGAACAGTCCCGTTTCAGGTCAGCCCGTTTCTCTCGCGTGCATGACCCGGTCAACTGCGCCGCACTGCATATGATCGATCTTCGATTCTGTCGATGCCCTAAGTGGCATCTCGACCGTCCCTAAAAAAAAAAAAGGTGGCATCTCGACCGTCAAAGCTGGCATTTTCTTGGCGTGTCGCCGGGTGCGACTTGACTTTCGATAGAGGACGAGAATACAGATGGGTTTCTAAAAACTGCGGGAGCAAATCTGGTTTTGAACATTATGATACGGTATGGCGTGATGTTTACGTCGGTAAAACGATAACCACAAACAAGAAGAAGAATCGAATCCCCTAAGAAGGATAAAATGGAGGAAGCTCATTTTTTCTCTCTCAAAAATTTCTAAGGTGCGTGTCGACGATTGTTAGAGCATCTCTAATGAACCCTGTAAACTCGCGAACTGCAAAACCTGAATACAATCTCTCGAAAACACGAATACAGGGCAAGATCGACATGGCGCAAAATGAAAAAGGTAAATACGAACTGCACATTTGAATATTTGCACTCGTGGCAAAATTTATCAAGAACAACGGAGGGGATTGTTCGTGATTCGACTAATTACACATAGCAGCAGCGATTCAACAGCTGCGCAACTAAAATAAACCTATATATGGGGCCGCCGCCGCAACCTAGACCAAAAGTAAGCTCGGCCGACGGTCGGAGCTGTAGGTTGTGGCGGTGTTTGGGACAGTGTCGACCTCACTCAGTGAGGTCGATCAGGTCCACCAACTCCAGCTTGACGACCGGTGTGGCGGCACGCTCCCTCGTGGGGCGCTCCTCCTCCCGCTCCCGCACCAGCCGCGCCTCGACGAGCTTCACAGCCTGACGCGCGTCGGCGGCCTCGATCTCCTTCTTCGCCTGCCGCTCCAGCTCGGACTCGCGGACGACCATCTCCATGGCGAGGCGCTCCTCGCCGGAGTCGTGGGCGTAGTCGGCCGCCGCGATGACGCGCATACGCGAAGGAGGAGGAGAGCTCCAGTAGTCAGACTCGCTGTCGGAGTCATCAAGCGGAGCGACCACCGCGGCAGGGACGGTGAAGGCGTGCGAGGAGGGACCACGGGAAGAGCCCTCCCCGGCCGCACGAGCACGGGCGGAGCTTCCCTGGAGGCGACTCGTCACGGTTGGTCCAACGGCGAGCTGCCCGCTTCCTCATCGCCTCCGAGCGGACGAACGCGTCGTGGCAAGCTCCCCCGCCTTCATAGCTGCTCCACCAAGCCAGAAGCTCGCGCGGTGGCCGGACATGCGAGCGATTTCTCGTCGGACAAGTAGTCTGGCGGCGGCGGTGCTAGGATTGGGACGGTGGAAGAGTGCGGGTTTGAACCCTTACTCGCTCACTGCACCGCTATATGTACCGGCCGAAGCGCTGGCTTAACGGGTCGCGGTAAACTATTTACAGGCCAGGCCGCGTATACGGGCCTCGCTAGAGCGGTAATGACGAAGGTTCGACTCGTCAATGTCCATTGTTATGGACTTGGGTTTAGAGAAGATGGGGAGGCTAGAGATAACGAGATGGCTAACAGGCAAGCAACACGGGGACACGATGTTTACCCAGGTTCGGGGCCCCAGAGAGAAAACCCTACTCCTGCTTGTCTTTACCTCCTCAGGTTTGACGAGAGGATTCCCGTACTAGTATTTGTATGCTACTTCAATCGCGGGGAAGTACTCTAACTGGGATAAATAGTTAGCAATACTCATATCTTGAGCAGCAGCCGTTTCTCCTTACAGTGTAACTACCTCTGGATCATACTGCTCTTCGACTACATAATTGCTCGACCCCACATTGGTATGGGAAATCACCTTGAACGGAGGGCACAATTGTTTTTTTATTCTCCAAGCCGGGAACTGATTTACCGCTTGCACTAGTGATATTCGACAGATTTTGTGCCGCATGTGACTTGAGAATAGAGCGCTCATAGTATGATGATAGCTTTGGCTCGGGTTGGTGAAGGGCCTTTAGAATTTTGAGCGCGCCGGCGACGGCTGCGCTGGAGATGGTTGTTGCGCTAGAGATGGGTGAGGCGATGGAGACGAATGTTGTGCTGGTGGAGACGGGTGAGGCGGCGGCGAAGATGGCCTTGGCATCTGATTTGGAAGCACGATATATTCCTTTGGCCATAGAATGGTGACGTTTGTTGCTTCTCCTAGTTCAGTCATATCCCCTTTACCTGCAGGGTAGTCAAGCTTCAACTAGTGAAATGCGTACATAACTTCATCCACCCCGACAATAGCGTAACCCTGTGGAACCGGGCGACAATGGTAAGTTGGTTCAGGTCCAATTGGTAAGGCATAGCCGACCGCCGCCTTCATTGTTATGTTCACAACTTTGACATGTAGCTTGCAATGTGTCGTCTCCGTGATATCATCCACTGGGTAGCCAACATGATCCATCGTTGGTGCACCATCATCATCGTCATCACTCGGGACCTCTATGGAAGCCACACTGCTTTTTCGATTATTTAATAGGCCGGTAGCATGGAATGAAGGTTCTACCATGTGCCGCTGAGATGGGCAGGTAGTACCTTGTTGGCTAAGTGCTTCAATTTGATCTTGTTGCCGCTTTAATTGTTCTTCAATGTAACGCATCCGAACTGCCTGATTATTTGCTTCAATTTCCTCCTTGTCCTTTCTCCTCTTACAACTTCTATTAGGATATTTCTTCCTGTATGCGGAAAACCCAATGCTCCATGGTTGGAAGCCTATTGTGTCTCGTGTTCATCCTTCATGTTCCGGATTCCCAAGGACGAGTGTGAGCTCATCATTCTCTCTATCGGGAATGAACTTTCCCGCTTCAACAACCTTTACTGCATTTCTTATGTCCTCGATGGGCAAGGGGTTTTCTTTATGTCTTATGTTATATATACACTTCCCTTCTGAGTCCAACATGCCCTCATGACCGTAAAACCAATTCTTTGCGCGTTCGATCCAATCGGTTGTCTCTGGGATGACCCCTTTAGCACGTAGATCATCCTGAAGTTTCTTCCACTTAGGAATGGCAGCCCTGTAGCCACCTTGCCCCATAGTATGGTGATACTTCTTGTTAGCGGCATTTATCTTGTTCGTTTTAGACCTTTTATGATCTACCGATGATCTCTTGTAGTCCACAAACTCATCCCAGAATGGTTTTATCTTCTCATACCGACCCTTGAAATTCGGAGTCTTCTTTTTCACGATAAAGTCAAGGTGCAACCTTTTCTTTCAGTTGGTGAATTGCTGGGCCATCTTTTTAAAAGCCCACTCCTTTACCTTCTGTTGCATGGCAGCGACATGTTACTTGGCCTCCTCATCTAGATTCTCCGCATTTGGATCCACCTCTACCGTCGGTAGGGTAAAATTAAGCATGAGCCTCCTCCAAAGTAAATCTTTGGCCTTTTCCGTGACATATAAAGGCGTAACTTCTTCCTTCTCAGCAGGCCTATTCCAATTTCAAACGATGATCGGGACGAAGTCCCTAACAATTACTCTGCATTGTGCCACAAATTTGTTTGCGACATGAAGGGGAGCCGTCGGTTTGCCGTCATTAGCGACTTCTTCGATCCTATACCTTTCATGGTCTTTGCAATAGATTTGCTCGATCCAGAGGGATAAAAGAAGAAAGAGCGTTAATATATGTATATAGTGTAGGGGTTCGTAGCATGGAAAACAAAAAAATTCTACCGCATGAACACATAATCAAGATCTAATCTATGATCAAGCTAAGATCTATCTAGTAGATTGGTGTAACAAGTTGATAGAGTACTAACCCTTGAAGATCCAAAGCGGTTAACGAGAGAAGATTCTCGTGGGTGATATAGTCGTTCACTTGCCGATCTCAAGATCGCTTAGACGATCCTTCCGGCGCTGTGTTCCGGCAGCGCTCCCGCAGTCAGTCACACGTATGGTACTCAATGAAGACCTTCCTCTCCCTTGTTCCAGCATGCAGCGGACGTTGTAGCTCTCTCCTCGCAATTCCGGAAGCACGACGACGTGGTGGCGGAAGTAGAGGGGAGATCCCGCAGGGCTTCGCCTAAGCCGAAGCGAGTATGGTGGAGTAGAGGGAGCCCCGGAGATCTAGGGTTTAGAGGCATGAGGTTTAGAGGTAGCTATCAACTAGAGTTTAGCTAGTCGGTAGCGGTTTAGAGGAGATCTAGATTGGTCGCAACTAGAGAGGGGGTGGCGGCCAACCTAGGGTTTATTGGGCTCCTAGGGCAAGGGGGATACCTGTTGGAATTATGCCCTAGAGGAAATAATAAAGATGTTATTATTATAGTTCTTGTTCATGATAAAGTTTATATTCCATGCTAGAATTGTATTAAGCGGAAACTTTGATACTTGTGTGGTTTATGAACAACACCGTGTCCCTAGTACGCCTCTATGGACTAGCTCATTGATTAATGATAGTGAAGTTTTTCTAACCATAGACATGAGTTGTCGATTAATAATGAGATCATGTCATTAGGAGAATGATATGATGGACATACCCAAATGAAGCAGAGCAATTAGATCGTGTCATCTTGTTCATCTTTGCGAAGCTTTTTCTTATGTCAAATATTGTATTCCTTAGACCATGAGATAATGCAACTCCCTGGTATCGGAAGAAAGCTTTGAGGTCATCAAACGTCATCCTATGAGAGGGTGATCATAAAGGTGTCTCTCAGGTGATCGGAAAGTACTTGTTGGGTTGTATGTATTGAGGTGGGATTTGTCCCTCCCAAGTCGGAGAGATATACTTCGGGCCTACTCGGTAATCGATATCAACACTGCTTGCAAGCACGTGGTTAAAGAGTTAATCACAAAGTGATATCGGATTACGGAACGAGTAAAGTACTTGCTGTGAACGAGATTGAACTAGGTATGCCGATACCAACGATCGAATCTCAGGCAAGTAAAATATCGCGTGACGAAGGGAATTTATATATGGGATTAATTGAATCCTGGCATCGTGGTTCATCCGATATGATCATCGATGAATATGTGGGAGTCAATATGGGTTTCCAGATCTCGCTGTTGATTATTGATAGAAGATCATGTCTGCATATTCTCGAACCCGTAGGGTCACACACTTAACGTGTCTCGACGCTAGGATAGAATGGATAATTGGTTTATGAGTTTTTGTTCGGAGTCTCGGATGAGATCCAGGACATCACGAGAGGTTCCAGAATGGTACGGAGAATAATATTCATATAAAGGAAAGCAGTTTTTTGGATTTCGGAATTGTTTCGGAATGTCGGGATTGTACCGGAAGGTTCTAGAAGCTTCCGGAGTGGGACCAACGTGGCCCCACTAGTCTAGAGGGGGCGTGGGCCTAAGAGGGAGTGCCCTGGCTGCATTGGGACAGGGGCACAAGGCCCCATAGGCCCAGCCGGCCAAACCCTAGGGGAAACCCTAGGGGATATTCTAGAAGGGGGGAGACTTGCCCCCCACTCCACCCATGTGGCCGCCGGCCCTAGGGCTTGGAGGAGGGGCAAGGGCAGCCGGTCATCCCTCTATATAAAGAGGGTAGGGGCGCACCCTACCCCGACACCTCCTCCAACCCTAGCCGCCTACCTGCTGCCCTCCTCTCTCTCTCTCCCGACTGCGCGTAGGCGAAGCCCTACCGCAGAAACTCTCCACCTTTGCACCACGCCGCCGTGCTGTAGATCCAATCTATCTCTCCACCCTATTGCTGGACCGAGGAAGGAGGAGACGTTGCGGTGTCGTACGTGTGCATCTCTCGGAGGCGTCGCCACTTGCGACATTGGATCTTATCGGATCACGAGGAGGAGAAGGCTAGTACGACTACATCAACCACGTTCAGTTGAACGTTCCACTGTGCGATTTCCTCAAGGGTATGAAAATCTCATCTATCCCTCTCGTTGATTGCATCTCCTAGATTAG
Organism: Avena atlantica; assembly: GCA_910589765.1. Taxonomy (NCBI): domain Eukaryota; kingdom Viridiplantae; phylum Streptophyta; class Magnoliopsida; order Poales; family Poaceae; genus Avena; species Avena atlantica. Next base: position 347,082,161 of record OU342738.1, on the reverse strand, counting down.
ATCTTGGCTTTCCCGTTCGCATCCGTAGAATTTTTTTGATTTACTATGATGCGGAACCCTTCAATACCTTGGGGTGCACCCCCACCCCTCCTTATATAGGTGGGGCGTCCAAGGGTGTTCCCAACCCAGATGGAAACTCTCCCTAACTCGGAAACCCTCCCTAACTCGAAAACCATGTTGGGATTTGACTTTTTCAAACTACCTTTTTTGACTTTCAAATTAGAGTTTGATTTCTCTCTTCCAAGTGTCCAGCCAAGCGACCTAGGACATGATGAAACCATTACACTTTGTCATGACATGTCCATGTACCCTTCCCCTTCCAGATCGGTGAACCTTCTAGACCCTTCTAGAACATTTCGATGAAAACAGCGGAATCATTCCCGAACTCCGAAATTGGACTTTCCTTATATGAATCTTATTCTCCGGACCATTCTGAATCTCCTCATGATATCCCGGATCCCATCCGAGACTCCGAACAACATTCAATCTCTTTTCTCACTTTCCATATCTACTAAACAACATCGAATCCTTAAGTGTGTCTCCCTACGGTTCGTGAATTATGCAGACATGATCGAGACTCTTCTCCGATCAATTACCAATAGAGGAATCTGGAAATTCATATGGCTCCCACATATTTCTACGATTATTTTGCGATTGAATGAACCATTTACATATGGAACCAATTTCCCTTTGTCTCGCGATATTTTACTTATTCGAGGTCTGATCGTCGGTATCTCTGCATACCTAGTTCAACCCCGTTACCGATAAGTATTCTTTTCTCGTTCCCATGATATGTGATCCCTTGTGAGACATTCACGTGCTTGCAAGCTAATTGGATGACATTTCACCAAGAGGGCCCAGAGTATATCTATCTGTCATATGGATGGACAAATCCCACTCTTGATCCATGTGCCTCAACACATACTTTCCGAACACTCAATGCCACCTTTATAGCCACCCAGCTACGGTGTGGTGTTTGATGTCATCGAAGAATCCTTCCGGTGATGGTGATTAGCATGATATCATGGTCGAAGGAATTAGTTTACTATGTATCAAAAAGCTTATAGCAAATGAAATATATGAAATGACTTGATCTTTATGCTATGTTTAACTATAGGAGTATGTCCATCACACCATTCTCATAATGATATGATCTTGTTGTTAATAACATCTCAATGTTCATGATTAGGAAACCATGATCATATATTAACCAACAAGCTAGTTTAACAAGAGGCTGTAGTAGGGACTCTTTTATGTTTACAAATCACACAAGTATTAATGTTTCCGTTTAATACAATTATAGCATGGTATGTAAACATTTATCATAAGCATGAAGATATGATAATAACGTCTTTATTATTTCCTCTTGGGCATATCTCCAACATATAGACAACAGATGATTAATTAATTAATATTATATGCACCTCGCCGGAGTTTGTAATATTTAATGTTCCATCGGAGCGATCGTCTTCTCCCTCACGGAAGGCATCGCCTTCTCCCTCAACAAAGTCGACGCCTTCTCCCTCAATGAATTCGTCTCTTCTGGCAAAAATAGGTGCACCCTCACCTGAGTTGTTCAGAAACATCGATACATCCATATTTTCTACCCCGCGGATCACACCATGGATCAACTCTTTCTTTTCTTCGTCTCTGTCGTGTGGTTCCATATTTTCTGCATAGGGGTAAAAGAGGATAAGTCAAAGGGGCTAAGAGAGGAGGTTAGGAAGCTAGTTCCGGGTCCCGAACGATATAAACACTTATTCGGAGAAACCCTAATAAATACATATATTTGGGTTTACCCTCTAGGCCGATTCTACCCACTAGGGCTGGCCTGTGGGCCAGGGCAAGGTCGACCTCCACGCGATATTACAAATATTACATACACAATATTACAAATGCTACATACACAATATTACATACAAAATTTACATCATCTAAATCATCTACACTAATATATAATCAAAGTTTGATTACTTATAAATTCTTTATTAAATAACAATTATTTAAATAGTTAACACAATAATTTATGATAATAAACCTAAGTTTTAGATTTTATTTTTCTAAACATTTTCATATATTAAACATATTTTGTTGAATTGTAAAACAAAAGATATTGAATTTATAAGATTTATACATTTTCTATTTAAATTCTAAATAAGGCGCGCGGTTATAATATTTATAACTAAATCCACACATAAGGATTACAAGATTTACAAAAATATTACAATATTTACAACTAAATCCACATAAGGATTACAATATTTACAAAACAATTACAATATTTACAAAACTCCTAAACTAATATTTACAAAACTAGCTAACAAATATTCCTAGCTAATAATACTAACTAAATAACCTAGCTAACAAATATCTCTAACTAATTAACCTAGCTAATAATCCTAATTAACTAAATTCCTAACTAACTAAACTAACTAAAATCTTTATTAAATAATAATTATTTAAATGGTTAACATAATAATGTTTGGTAATAAAGTTAAATTATAGAATTTATTTTTCTATAATTTTTCATATATTAAACATATTTTTCTGAATTATAAAACAAAAGATATTAATTTAACAACATTTATTTATTTTCTTAATTATATTCTAGATAAGGAAACACTTTTTATACCGGGTTTAAACATACCCTTGGTCACTGACCCGTGGGCCAGTGGACACGTCGTATGGCACATGGGAAATGGAACAAGTCAACGTTGCTGACGTGGCTAGGGTGACGCGGGCGTGACATTACGATGACATCAGCGCGGTCGCCACCGCCAGATCGTGGTTGCCATTGGCGAACCACGACATTCTAGGAAACGCGGATGGGTGCGTTGGATAGTGGGTGACGAGGCGAACCTATCTATAGTTGTGGCGCTCCTAAATGGTCTCCGGAAGTCGGCGGCGGCGAGCTTTCGTGGCGGTGAGGTTTGGGCTGCCGGCGGTAGGGTGCCTACGGCAAGCAAACGGTGAATGCTAGGCGAACCGGGGAAGCGCGAGATCACCCTGAGTCTTCTAGTGGCGACGGCGAAGCGTGAGGTGGACCGAAGCAGCAGCGATGTCAACGGCGGCGATCGGGAAAGACGGCGTCGTTGCGGGCGATACGAGGCTCCCGGGCTCGATTCCTTTGGCGAGGAGATGGAGGCGGCGATACGGACAACGACGGCGATCTGGTGGGCGGCGCGGTGTGGCGGGAAAGCCTGTCAGCATCGTCGAATTCCTCGGGCTGCTGCGCGTGTCGTTTGAGTTAGCTGAGAAAGGAGATGGGAGAAGAGGAACGGGCGCGTGTTTATGTACTAAAGGACCTTTTGTACCGGTTGGTGGCTCCAACCGGGATGTATAATCCACGTTTCGTTTCGGTTAGTGCACCAACCGGGACTAAAGGCCAATTTCGAGTTGGGCCTGAAGCGGCGCGCGCAAGGGCCTTTAGTCTCCAACCGGGACTAAAGGGTCTGTTTTCAAAGTTCGATTCCCGCCTTATTTTTTATTTAGGGGTTTAAATTTGTAATGGTTTTCAAATGATAAATAATTTATAATCTTAGAAAACTTTAAACATAAAAAGTGTTTGAATTTGAATAACTAATTCAGAACCATTTTCTGTTTTAAAAATAATTGATGTAACTATTTAAACTATTAACCATTTTAAATTAAAAATGACTTAACTAATATTTTTTGCATACTAATTTAGAATCTTAAAAAACTTTAAACATAAGAAGTGTTTGAATTTTAATAACTAATTCAAAATCATTTTCTATTTTTAAAAATAATTGATGCAACTATTTAAACTATTAACCATTTTAAATTAAAAATGACTTAACTAATATTTTTTGCATATTAATTTGGAATATTTAAAAACTTTAAACATAAAAAGTGTTTGAATTTGAATAGCTAATTCAAAACCATTTTTTGTTTTTTAAAAATAATTGATGTAACTATTTAAACTATTGACCATTTTAAATTAAAAATGACTTAACTAATATTTTTGCATATTGTTTTGGAATCTTAAAAAACTTTAAACATAAAAAGTGTTTGAATTTGAACAACTAATTCAAAACAATTTTCTATTTTTAAAAATAATTGATGTAACAATTTAAACTATTAACCATTTTAAATTAAAAATGACTTAACTAATATTTTTTGCATATTAATTTGCAATATTAAAAAACTTTAAACATAAGAAGTGTTTTGGATCTCTAAAGAAACAAAATATTGTGAGTCCAAAAATGTTTTTTTTTTCAAAAAATCACGGGCGTTAGATCATGTACCTGTAGTTCAAATCGGACCCACTTCATGTCGATTCGGCAAACATTTGTCTTTTTCACCCGGGAAGGACAAAAAGGTTTGAGATCTTCCGGCTGGGTGAGTCCATGTAAGGTGGTCTAGTATTTTATAAAACTAGGATGGTAGCATTCAAAAACAATATTTTGGTGGTTGCTTCACACAACGACCCGTTTCTTGCGCTCAGAAAATGGAAAAAGGCTTTTTTGTGCGACGAAAAGGAAAACTTCCTCCTGCAATATTGTTCTCCATCCCAAGGTCCACATGCATGCATAATATGGACACAATATCACAAACTATGCCGCGATTCAGCACATAACATCGGCCATTTGGACCGAAAGTCCTGAAACCTCGAACATGATAGGTCATTTTGTGAAGGTTTTTTCGAGACATAGTCAATATACCAAGTTTGTTATTTTTCTTGCAACTATGTCAGATAATAAGACACCACGCGAAGGATTTACATTGTTCGGACCATTTTTAAATTTCTTATGCTCGTTTCGAAATTTTTCCGTCTCGAACTACGGTTGAAACGACGTACATGAAGATAGGGGACAAGCGTCGTTAGACCTTGCATTGCATATCTTAAGAAACAACATATTGTGAGTCTAAAAATGATTTTTATAAAAAATCATGGGCGTTAGATTATGTACCTGTAGTTCAAACCGGACCCACTTCCTACCGATTCGGCAGACATTTGTCTTTTTCACCCGGAAAGTACGGAAAGTTTTGAGATCTCCCGGTTGGAGATCGTCCATGTAAGGTGGTCTAGTATTTTAGAAAAATGGGATGGTATCACTCCGAAACAACATTTTGGTGGTTGCTTCACAAAATGACCCTTTTTTGCGCTCAGAAAATGGAAAATGGCTTTTGCGTGCGATGAAAAGGAATACTTCCTCCTAAAAAATTGTTCTCCATCCCAAGCTCCACATGCATGCATAATATGGAAGTGTATTATAAACTATGCCGCAATTCAGCACATAACATCGGTCATTTGGACCGAAAGACATGAAATCTCGAACATGATAGGTCATTTTGTGAAGGTTTTTTCGAGACATAGTAAATATACCAAGTTTGGTATTTTTCCTTGCAACTATGTCAGATAATATGACACCACGCAAAGGATTTACATTGTTCGGACCATTTTTGAATTTCTTATGACCGTTTCAAATTTTCCCGTTTCAAACTAACGTCAAAACGGCGTGCATGAAGATAGGGGACTTGCATTGGATCCCTGAAGAAACAACATATTATGAGTCTAAAAATGTTTTTTCAAAAAAGCACGTGCGTTAGATCATGTACATGTAGTTCAAACCGGACTCACTTCCTACCGATTCGTCAGATATTTGTCTTTTTCACCCAGAAAGGACGGAAAGGTTTGATATCTCCCGGTTGGGAGATATTCCATGTAAGGTGGTCTAGTATTTTACAAAAATGGGATGGTAGCATTCAGAAACAGCATTTTGGTGGTTGTTTCACAAAACGACCCGTTTTTTGCGTTTGGAAAAAATGGCTTTTCCGTGGGACAAAAAGGAAAACTTCCTCCTACAACATTGTTCTCCATCCCAAGGTCCATATGCATTCATAATATGGGCACAGTATCATAAAGTATGCCGCGATTCAGCACATAACATCGGTCATTTGGACCGAAAGCCATGAAACCTCGAACATGATAGGTCATTTTGTCAAGGTTTTTTTGAGACGTACTCAATATACCAAGTTTGTTATTTTTCTTGCAGCTATGTCAGATAATATGACACCACGCGAAGGATTTACATTGTTTGGACCGTTTTTAAATTTCTTATGCTTGTTTCGAATTTTTTCCGTCTCGACCAAGGTCGAAACGACGTACATGAAGATAGGGGACAAGCGTCGTTAGACCTTGCATTGCATATCTTAAGAAACAACATATTGTGAGTCTAAAAATGATTTTTACAAAAAATCATGGGCGTTAGATTATGTACCTGTAGTTCAAACCGGACCCACTTCCTACCGATTCGGCAGACATTTGTCTTTTTCATCCGGGAAGTACGGAAAGTTTTGAGATCTCCCGGTTGGAGATCATCCATGTAAGGTGGTCTAGTATGTTAGAAAAATGGGATGGTAGCACTCGGAAACAACATTTTGGTGGTTGCTTCACAAAATGACCCTTTTTTGTGCTCGGAAAATGGAAAATGGCTTTTCCGTGCGATGAAAAGGAATACTTCCTCCTACAACATTGTTATCCATCTCAAGCTCCACATGCATGCATAATATGGAAGAGTATTACAAACTATGCCGCAATTCAGCACATAACATCGGTCATTTGGACCGAAAGACATGAAATCTCGAACATGGTAGGTCATTTTGTGAAGGTTTTTTCGAGACATAGTCAATATACCAAGTTTGGTATTTTTCCTTACAACTATGTCAGATAATATGACACCACGCAAAGGATTTACATTGTTCGGACCATTTTTTGAATTTCTTATGCCTGTTTCGAATTTTCCCGTTTCAAACTAAGGTCAAAATGGCGTGCATGAAGATAGGGGACTTTCATTGGATCCCTGAAGAAACAACATATTATGAGTCTAAAAATGTTTTTTCAAAAAAGCACGGACGTTAGATCATGTATATATAGTTTAAACCGGACTCACTTCCTACTGATTCATCAGATATTTGTCTTTTTCATCCGGAAAGGACGGAAAGGTTTGAGATATCCCGGTTGGAAGATATTCCATGTAAGGTGGTCTAGTATTTTATAAAATTGGGATGGTAGCATTCGAAAACAGCATTTTGGTGGTCGTTTCACAAAACGACCCGTTTTTTGCGTTTGGAAAATGGAAACTGGCTTTTTCGTGGGACAAAAAGGAAAACTTCCTCCTGCAACATTGTTCTCCATTCCAAGGTCCATATGCATGCATAATATGGGCACAGTATCACAAACTATGCCGCGATTCAGCACATAACATCGGTCATTTGGACCGAAAGCCATGAAACCTCGAACATGATAGGTCATTTTGTGAAGGCTTTTTTCGAGACATAGTCAATATACCAAGTTTGGTATTTTTACATGCAACTATGTGAGATAATATGTCACCACACTAAGGATTTACATTGTTCGGACCGTTTTTGAATTTTTTATGTCCGTTTTGAATTTTTCCCGTTTTGAATTTTATGTCCGTTTCGAATTTTTCCTCATGCAAAGTTCGGAAATATCTCGCATGCATAGGAAAAAAATAAACTAGCACACACCTTTCACCAAGAAAAAAACAGAGGGGAACAGAGGGCTGGGGCGGCGTATTTATAGACAAGGCGCACGCATCCCGGTTTGTAAGACTAAACGTATGTGGTAGGCCACATGTATGACGCGATACCTTTAGTCCCGCTCCCATATGAACCGGGACGGAGCCCTCGCCTTCCGAGTGACGCGTTGGCCGCTCAACGCGAGCATTAGCCTCAGTTCATGGCGGAACAGGACGCATGCGCTGTAGGAAAAGGCCTTTTCTACTAGTGCGTGGAAGCTAGAATGACGAGGTATGAAGTTGCACAGATCGAAAAGCTAATAAGAGGCCAGTGGAAGAAGAGAACACACTAGGTGTATATACGAGGAAATTTTAGATTATTCTAGTGATGTTTTTAAAAAGTATTGCAGATAAAAACATAGACCCTGATGTACAATGAGCAGTGGAGAATAAATCTAGAAATAATATCAAAATTCTATTATTTGATTTGTGTGAGTAGTGTTGAAATATTAGGCATAATTTCCGTGATTAAGTTCAGAATATTAAACATGACAAAACCAGCTACTAGCTCATGTAACTCGAATATACTAGATGTACTAAACAACAAGATGAACAAGTAGCAGCTAAACATGTACTCGCAGTATATGATTAATAACAAAACAGGAGCACGTCGCACGTACCGTTCACTTGCAGATGTACTCACAGAAGTAACTTTGGGGAAGACTAATCGAAACATATGGCGGCGAAGACGGCGATAGGCAGCACCGCCTGACTTGGACGGAAGGCGACCCGTGATGGAGAACTCGAGCAGTCGCTCGGAGCGCTTCCCAAAAACCTTATTCGCCGTACAGGATCGCAAAGGCGAGTGGCACATGAGACCTTCTCTCCCATCCTCCGGTGCACGCCGGCAAACGGTATGGAGTAGGCTACGGTGGCGGCGCAAGCAGAGAGGAGGCAGAACCCTAGATTGGTTTTCCGTAAGTTGTGGCGGTAGCCGCGCAGGACTTTATATATAGCGGTTCAGGAAACCCTAACGGAGGCGAACATGGACCGAGTCCATGTTGCGCACGTTCGGGTCGGTTATAGTAGTCCACAATCCGGGAGCGACCCGAATAAGCTAACTGTTTGACACGTCTGTCAAAATCTCACAATTTTTCTAAGCATCAAAATAAAGCTTGGCTCGACGAGATTCCTGCGGCGCGCGCGTCGTGACGAGACGGGCGAGCGGGCGAGCGGCGTCGTCGGAGGAGGAGCGCGCGTGTATCTCTCTTATTGCCACTCATTTATAAATGGTGCAACACTCCATATTATAAGGTGGTGCAACTCTCCTTCGACTTCTCATGTGGGACTAAACTTTAGCTCCCACTCCACTCTCATGTGAGCTGCCACCAACAGGGGTCTAAACACATGTGGGCTGCCATAAACCTGGGCTTTGAGATTTAGGAAAATATAAAATATACATGGGCCTAATTGGATTAGCCCATTAGTTCTAACAATCCTCCACTAGATCTCAAATGCCCATTTGAAGATTTGCCAATCTACGCTACTTTTTTATATACTAGTGTTTCAGCAGAGACTGTTAAGTTGAAATTTCACCAAGAATCTTGAACTACGTCTATCAACAACTTGAACAATAGACGAACCTTGAATTGCAAGTTTGGTGCCAATAGATTTCACCCAAAATCATAACTAGTACCTAGCTACCAGTAGCCTACCCTGCGGGTTAGAGCATATGCGTCATACTCCTTGGTCTCTTCATGAGTTTACTAGAGATCACCCAAGTCTTATAGACCGCGACATTTACAGTCAAGCTCATATAGGTGTGTTCTTTCAAGAATGCCTTGTAGGAAGGCATCTTTGCTAGTTAAAACTAACAGAAACACATTAAGGCATGTTGTCAACATGCCTTACAAATTATGAGAGTTATGCATCTTCACATAGAGAGGGTTACAAAATACTCTCCTCCGTCAAACCACTAGCTTATTCTTCCCAGGTCCTAATTCACAGGATCTTCGATCACATAGGTTGGGTTACCACTAAGGTGTGACATCCATGGGTCTCAACCCCATCTTCCTCGATGCACTATCTATCACATTTCGTGTTAGTCCCTTTGTAAAGGGATCTGCCAGGTTTTTTTCTATTTGAATATACGTAACAGTTATTATTCCAAAGTTTTGATGACCCACAACTATAGGGGGTGTATCTTAGTACTTTTGATAAATAGGAGTGTCGATCCCAACGAGGAGCAGAAGGTGCTGAACAGTGGTACGGAGCAGGAAATCCCTGTGAATACTTAGCAAACGGATTTTTAGTGGTTTTCTGACAAGGAAACAAAACAAGAAGAAAGTAACAAAGGTAACAAACAAACGGATCAACTGGCCCAATCCTTTCTTAGGAAAGGACAAGCCGGTGGAAATACTTATAAGGACCAAACGTTCTCGAGGACACATGGGAATTCTGTCAAGTGCTTTCGCTTCAAATAGCTGAGTACTCTTCTTTGGTGTAGTAAGTGTTGTGTGGGTGAACCTATGCTAACATACCGACCTTACTTGGACTAATACATACTTGTGATTAAACCCCTTGCAAACATCCATAACTACACGAAAGTAATTAAGATATAAATCTAACCACAACCTTAAACTCTGAGATCCTACGCTCCCTTGTGCAAAGGTGTCATAATGGGGGTTCAGGTTTATGTCACTTCGGCAACCCCACAATTAGTAGCCAAATACACAATGCATTCCCCTAGGCCCATAAATGGTGAAGTATCATGTACTCGAAGTTCACATGACACCACTAGAAGAATAGCACCACAACTTAAATACTAAACCATTGAATAATAACTCATCACTGATTCACTACTAACAACATGACTTCTCCCATGTCCTCAAGAACTAAATGAACTACTCACAAGAAATCATATGGATCAAGTTCAAAGATGATATGATAATGGATAACAATCTGAACATAAACAATAATCCAATGGTTCCACTCACAAGCATCAACTATAATAGTAATCAACACCGGGAAAGTTTCCCCTAAGAACTAAAGCAATATCCAACACAATTGTTACTGCAGGACATAGTGGTGATGATGGTGCTGGTGGAGATGATGGTGTGTATGATGATGATGATCCCAATGAATCCTAGCTTGATGACGGTGTTGATGGCGACGGTCTCCCCTCTCCGGGAAGGAATTCCCCCGGCAGAAATCTATCTGCCGGAGAGATCTTTCTATCTCGGTGTTTTACGCCCCCTAGAGGCGGCGGAAATCTATCCGTGGTCGCTCCCCGAGGCTTAGGGTTCCGTAGGGAAGATATAGGCGAAGGGGCAGAGTCGGAGGCTGGGCAGGTGGGCGACACCTTCCCTAGGCGCGGGGTCAGGTGGGCCCGCGCCTAGGGGATGTGGGCCCCCTGAGGCCCTTCTTCGTCCCTCCTTCTGGCTCCCTCATTCTTCTGGAGAAATAATATGTTTCCATATTTTTCTGGTATTTTTCTGATCTTTGCGAAATTACACCAAAACGGATTCTTTTCCATCAGAATCTAGACTCCGCCAGTCCATCCTCCAAGAATCATCCAACATGCATAAATAGATGAAAAATCCATAAGTAATACCTCATAATAAGACAAACATCGCTGAATAGAGGTAAATTATGATATAGAATGGTGATTCAAATTGGGCGTATCAACTCCCCCAAACTTAGACTTCGCTTGTCCCCAAGCGAATAGTGAGTGTCAACACCCAGATTTTTAATCACAGATGCCTGTTATGCCATACATCGCAATGCCAGGATTACCATTTTTGTGAGACGTAACAGATTTGGATATCACAGTACATCATCCATTACAAACCATACATAAGGTCTTACACAAATAAGGATCTCATGATCCAGTTCTTAATACAACTCAAGCAGCGGAATAACGTAATAATAACGATAGCGTAGGCGAGGCTCCATCTTCATGGCACAGGGAATGCTGATGATGGGAGGTGATCCTAGTTGTCGTAACCTTCCTGCGGTCCGTCATCCTAATACTCCTCTTCATAGTCTGGACACGGGAATAGCCAGGGACAAAGCCATGAGTACTCTTTAAGTACTCGCAAACTAATACTAACAAGTGAAGTGGTTTCGAATAAGACATGCTAAGCTATAGGGTTGTTTTGCAAAAAGCCAGATTTACCTCTGTTAAGTTCAGAAGCAAAGAAAGCTTAGTGGAAAGTTTTATAACACCTAAGTGGGAACTTGAGTTTCATATCACAACTTCGTTGTGGTCAAGTCAAAGTCATAAGTCATTTTGAAAACATCTGACGATAGAACAGTATGGCCACTCCAACTGTCCATAACCGCGGACGCGGCTATTCGAATAGTTTGACACTCTGCAGAGATTGTACACTTTCACCACAACATTCGATACATCCATTAGGAACAATCCTAAATTCACCATACTCAGTATGTGTATAATCAATCCTAACCTTTCAATTACACGCCCTAGTATAGGCACCTCTCCTGTGAGTTTGGCCTCCCAACCATGACCAACTGTCATCTTGGCTACTGCACAGGTGGACAATCTTCACAAGGTAGCCTCAGCCCAGACCTTGGCCGCAAGGGAACCCATACTAAGGTATATAAATTTCCAGTAAAGCCCTACCCAATTTTCTGGTATTGTGGTTGTACGGTAAAATTGGAATGGTATCGCATCCAGACAACCATCAGTTTTATAAAGGGCTAAGGCTCATGCCTAAACATTTTCATTATCAAAATCATCGGGTGTTCGGAAACACATGTCAAAACATTTCAGTAGAATGACTCATCATTCTAAGGTTTTCATAACCATTTTCACCAAGTATTCCCATCTAAAGTTGATCAAGTTTTATGCTTAGCACTAGCATCTACAAGTGGGGTAAATACAAATGGTGGATCATAATTAAGTGGGGATTATCTAAGTTCAATCTCATGCCTTAGGATGACATCAAGATTATCTAACTTAGGCCAAATTTTATGCTCTTTATGCTACCTTCCAATATCCTTCTAATATTTACAACTAGCTAAGTAAACTCTAAGAGAAAGCTTTGATGAAGAACTAAAATACTTAAGCTTGCAAGTAAAACTAGGATTGGTTATCAAGTGGTGTAAGCTTGCTAAGAGAATGGTATAAGCTTGCTAAGTCAACTTGTATAATGAGGCTTGCTCAGTTAATAGCTTGCATAAGTAGGGTATCCTGCAAGTGTTAGCTTGCAAGGTTGCAAGTATAGGCTTGCCTTATGCAGAAAAGTGGTTGAAGTTCTCCTCGGTTTCTTCCTCGTAGTATCCTCCTTCTTCCTCGTATCCTTGGTCGGTACTAGCGTCTATAGATAAATACGAGGTACACAATCACCAAACAATACTTAACTATCTCTAATGATCACACAAAGGTTCACACTAGATGATCTATCATCATCACTAACATTACAAGATTAAAGCACTTTTCCTATTTATTTTATTGGAGAAAAGTAATTTCTACTCATTGAAAAATTACTTAAGATTTAATATTCTCCAACTCAAACATGGGATCATGTTGACACATGTCATCACCACATATTTCAGTACATGGGAATGTGATTTAAAGTGGTGTCACAATTTAATAAGGTTTAACCTTTTTATTTTATTCAATTAAAGTGACTAGAAATGCCTATGTGGCATTCTTTTATTGCTTGAACATTATTTCTGTAAGTAAAACTATATAATTTTATTCTGAAAGGTATAGTAAAATGTGATTTTTGAGAGTTGGAATCAACTCAAAAGCTCTTATGGTTGAATTTTGAAAAATGTTTGAATGCAGAAAAGCTTCTGCCTTGTTATTTTTACCATGGGTGATCTACAAATCTAAATGGTTTGAATCCAACGGGCTTGGATTAAGCATTCCAGTACCTTTCCAACAAAATTGGTTTCATGTAATTTGGTTTAGTGAATCGAGTTGGGTTGATTTTTGAATCTAGATACAGAACTGTGTTTGAAATTAAATGAATAAACTTAAGTTTGAATTGTTGGGTCACGCGAGACGTTTAACTAGGCCGGTCCACTATGCACAGCGCATGCGCGGGCTGGTTAAGTGGATGTCCCCACGCGTCAGTGAGACAGTGCGTGGCGAAGCGGTACAGGGTGATCTAGGCCGCACAATATAACTCTAATCGAGCGGCTCTGGTTCATCATCCACGCCAGGAAACACCGGCAAGACAGAACCCTAGCGCGGCAGGTGGGGGTCGTGGGATGCTCACCGGGGCTCAGGCGATGGTCGGCGACGGGGGCGAACGACGAAGTCGACGAAGGCGATTCTCATGGTACCGGCAGCTTCTCTTGGGGCGGCTCCAATCGTCGGCGCCTCTCCTCCTCTGCAGCGGAGAACTCCGGTGAAATTCTGGCCACCTGGTGCTTTCCTAATGGCATGGGAGACGATAGGGGGTGGTGTTGTGCTCCCTGACAAAGCTAAACGGCATGGTGGAGAGGTGTGGGGCGGTGCTGATCGGTCGGAACACGTTGACCCACTGGGCAGGTCGGACGGTGATTTTAATGGCGCACAACGCGTGTGGTCCGCGCGATGGCGAATGGGCATGTCTGCAGGGTTGCTGGGGCGGTGGTGACCATGTCTGCAAACGGCGAGGGAGGCGCGTGGTCTGTGGGTGCTGGTCGAGTGTGGCGCACTAGCGCGCTCTTGGCTCGCTCACGGAGAGACTTGGCATGCTCGGGCTGTGTAATCCAGGGGCAGGCAGTGCTCGAGGCTGGGACAGGGAGTGGCGATGGACGGTGGTCGGTGCTCCAGACATGCTTGCTAGGCTTGGTGCTTCTCCTAGCTCGCTGTCGACATGAGGATGGCAAGTTAGGCTCGGCATGGTCACCATTAATGGCTATGCCAAGCTCACAGTGGTGCTAAGGCTTGTTAATTGGGCTAGATCATCTACTGAGAGTGTAGTGAGAGCTAGAGAGGGAACAAGGTTGGCCAAAATTACTGCTCACTATAGTGTTTGTTGTTTGTTTGTTTGATGCCAGCAAGGTGTTTGATGAAATGGCCGCAAGAAATTCAAATTTGAATTTTGGATTCAAACTTGGTGGGTTTGCTTGGCACATACTAGGGAGTCTCTGGTTAGTTGGATTAGTCAAGGGGCACTGGTTTGGTTAGGTTTTGAAAATGTGTGATCTTCACATATGATGAAGATTCAATTTTCACTTGTGATTTGAATGAGGTTGCCAAATGTTTCTGGAAGTTTGAAAGGTGGGCTTTGATTCACTTTTACTTGGTTTAGCAAGGGGTGAAAAGAATTGGAAATTTTTTGGTTTGAAATCTTGGACTATGAACACTCAAAGTGACCTAGTGAGCAAGATTGGCAAAAATGACCATTTGCTTTATTTGATTTGTTTTTTGATTTTTTTCTTGATTCGTTTCTGCATGGAAATGTTTTAGATGATGTTATTTTCATCTTTAAACCATTTCTTGCTATTTATGTTAATCACACAAGTACATTCATGCACTTATCAAATCATCACATACACACATGCATTCATATGATTTTAATTAATCAAAGTTTTTGTTAACCCTAAGTTTAGTGATTAGAGTTTGATGATCATTGTTTCATATTTTTGGGATGTTACAAACCTTCCCTCCTTAAATGAAATCTCGTCCCGAGATTTGAAAAAGAGGAAAAAGATTACATAGGATTTATAGAGATCGGGAAACTCCGTCCTGATGTGATCTTTTCGCTCCCAGGTAGCTTCTTCTTCGGTGTGATTGCTCCACTGAATCTTGAGAAACTTGATGCTTCGGGTCTTGGTGGTTCTGAAAGCTTCTTCCAGAATACGGATGGGTACTTCGGGATACGTCAGATCATCGTTGATCTCTATGGTCTGGTGATCGATGTTCTTGAAAACTTCAGTCTTCTCCGGAACTTCAAGGCATTTGCGAAGTAACGATATATGGAACACATTGTGTACGGCTGACATCTCCTCTGGCAGTTCCAACTGATATGATACTTCTCCTCGATGGTTCAGAATCTTGAAGGGTCCAATATATCTGGGGGCTAACTTTTCTTTGAGCTGGAAACGTTGCATTCCCTTCAAAGGCGACACTTTGAGATACACAAAATCTCCGATATTGAAAGCGAGGTCTCGACGTCTCTTGTCGGCGTAACTCTTCTGTCTGGACTGGGCGGTCTTGAGGTGCTCACGAATCTTGTGAACTTTCTCTTCTGCTTCTCGTGGGATGTCGGGACCGAAAATCTGACTCTCTCCTACTTCCGACCAATTCAAAGGGGTGCGACACTTCTTTCCATACATGAATTCAAATGGGGTCATTTGCAGACTAGCTTGATAACTATTGTTGTATGAAAATTCTGTGAAAGGCAGACAGTCTTCCCATTTAGATCCATACTCTAGCACACATGCTCTCAACATATCTTCGAGTATTTGGTTTACTTGCTCCGTTTGTCCATCGGTCTGAGGGTGATACGTTGTGCTGAAATCCAGTCGGGTTCCTAAACCTTCTTGGACCTTCTTCCAGAATCTCGAGGTAAACTGGGTTCCTTGATCTAATACGATGTTCTTGGGGACTACGTGCAAACTGACGATTCTAGTGATGTACCACTCTGCTAGCTTCGAAATCTGGTATGTGGTCTTGACTGGTTAGAAATGGGCGACTTTGGACAATTTGTCAACTATGACCCAGATAGAGTCATTTCCCATACTCGAAGTAGGCAATCCGGTGATAAAGTCCATTCCAACGGAATCCCATTTCCATTCTGGAATCTGTAATAGTTGCAACAGTCCTACGGGTCTTTGATGTCCTGCCTTGACTCTCTGGAAAATATCACACTTGGCGATGTAGCTTCCGATTTCTCTCTTCATCTTATGCCACCAAAATTGTTCCTTCAAATCCTGATACATCTTCGTTCCTCTGGAATGGATAGAATAAAGAGTATCATGGGCCTCTTTCAAAATAACCTCTTTCAACTCCGAATCTGCTGGTACACAAAGGCGTCCTTTGTACCACAGAACTCCTTCTTCGTCTTCGATGAATCCTTCACTGACTAATTCCATTCGAAAATCTTCCATCTCTTTGTGCAAACTTGGTTGCTCCTTCAAAATCATGGAGTTCAAGCGGCACATCAATATGTTAAGGGCATCTGCTACCACATTGGCTTTACCAGGGTGATAGTGAATGTCTAGATCATAGTCATTGATTAGTTCAATCCATCTTCTCTGCCTCATATTCAGATCCTTCTGAGTGAATATATACTTCAGGCTCTTGTGATCAGAATAAATCTCACAACGATTTCCCATGAGGTAATTCCTCCATGTCTTTAGGGCCAGAACTACGACTACGAGTTCAAGATCATGGGTTGGATAATTCTGTTCATGCTTCTTCAGCTGTCGAGATAGATAAGATATAACTTTTCCTTCTTGCATTAGCACACATCCGAGACCGATCTTGGATGCGTCAAAATACACATCAAAGGGCTTTGTGATATCCGACATGATCAAGATGGGGGCTGAAATCAATCTCCTCTTGAGTTCTTGAAAACTCGCTTCACATTTGTCTGTCCATTCAAACTTCTTGTCCTTCTTCAGCAATTGGGTCATGGGTCTTGCGATACTCGAGAATCCTTCTACAAACTTGCGGTAGTATCCCTCTAATCCGAGAAATGCACGAACTTGGGTTTGAGTGGTTGGGGCCTGCCAATCTTCAACATCCTTCACCTTCGCAGGGTCAACGGCAACTCCTCCAGCTGATACAATGTGTCCGAGGAATCCTACCTCCTGTAACCAGAATTCACATTTGCTAAACTTGGCATATTGCTGATGCTCCCTAAGGGTTCCAAGAATGGTCCTTAGATGTAGCTCATTTTCTTCTTCTGATTTGGAATAAATCAGAATGTCATCAATGAAAACAACGACAAACTTATCCAGGAAGTCTATAAAATCTTATTCATGAGGTTCATGAAATAAGCGGGGGCATTGGTTAATCCAAAACACATGACAATATACTCATATAATCCATATCTGGTGGTAAAGGCAGTCTTTCGAATATCCTCTGCACGAATCTTGAGTTGATGATAGCCAGTTCTAAGATCAATCTTAGAAAACACTTTGGCACCGGTCAGCTAGTCAAACAAATCTTCTATCTTTGGCAATGGGTACTTGTTCTTGATGGTGACGTCATTCAACTTCTGATAATCCATACACAAACGGTTACCTCCATCTTTATTGTCCACAAACAAAACAGGTGATCTCCCTGGTGACGCACTTGGTTGAATCAATCCAATTTCCAGCATAGAATCCAGTTTCTTCTTCAGTTCCACTAGTTCAGACGGGTTCATACTATATGGTCTCTAGGCTATGGGTCCGGTTCCAGGTATTAGTTCAATGGGAGGCTCACCGGGGGAGGCTCACCGGGGCTCAGGCGATGGTCGGCGACGGGGGCGAACGACGAAGTCGATGAAGGCGATTCTCATGGTACCGGCAGCTTCTCTTGGGGCGGCTCCAATCGTCGGCGCCTCTCCTCCTCTGCAGCGGAGAACTCCGGTGAAATTCTGGCCACCTGGTGCTTTCCTAATGGCATGGGAGACGATAGGGGGTGGTGTTGTGCTCCCTGACAAAGCTAAACGACATGGTGGAGAGGTGTGGGGTGGTGTTGATCGGTCGGAACGCGTCAACGCACTGGGCGGGTCTGATGGTGATTTTAATGGTGCACAGCGCGCGTGGTCCGCGCGGCGACGAACGGGCATGTTTGCGGGGTTGTTGGGGCGATGGTGATCATGTTTGCAAGCGGCAAGGGCGGTGCGTGGTCTGTGGGCGCTGTTCGAGTGTGGTGCACTAGCGCGCTCTCGGCTCACTCGAAGAGAGACTTGGCATGCTCGGGCAGTGTGGTCCAGGGGCTGGCAGTGCTCGAGGCTAGGACAGGGAGTGGCGATGGACGGTGGTCAGTGCTCCATACATGCTTGCTAGGCTTGGTGCTTCTCCTAGTTCGCTGTCGACATGAGGGTGGCAAGTTAGGATCGGCATGGTCACCATTAATGGCTATGCCAAGGTCACAGTGGTGCTAAGGCTTGTTAATTGGGCTAGATCATCTACTGAGAGTGTAGTGAGAGCTAGAGAGGGAACAAGGTTGGCCAAAATTACTGCTCACTATAGTGTTTGTTGTTTGTTTGTTTGATGCCAGCAAGGTGTTTGATGAAATGGCCGCAAGAAATTCAAATTTGAATTTTGGATTCAAACTTGGTGGGTTTGCTTGGCACATACTAGGGAGTCTCTGGTTAGTTGGATTAGTCAAGGGGCACTGGTTTGGTTAGGTTTTGAAAATGTGTGATCTTCACATATGATGAAGATTCCATTTTCACTTGTGATTTGAATGAGGTTGCCAAATGTTTCTGGAAGTTTGAAAGGTGGGATTTGATTCACTTTTACTTGGTTTAGCAAGGGGTGAAAAGAATTGGAAAAGTTTCTGTTTGAAATCTTGGACTAGAAACACTCAAAGTGACCTAGTGAGCAAGATTGGAAAAAATGACCATTTGATTTATTTGATTTGTTTTTTGATTTTTTCTTGATTTGTTTCTGCATGGAAATGTTTTAGATGATGATATTTTCATCTTTAAACCATTTTTTGCTATTTATGTTAATCACACAAGTCCATTCATGCACTTATCAAATCATCACATACACACATGCATTTATATGATTTTAATTAATCAAAGTTTTTGTTAACCCTAAGTTTAGTGATTAGAGTTTGATGATCATTGTTTCATATTTTTGGGATGTTACAAACCTTCCCTCCTTAAATGAAATCTCGTCCCGATATTTGAAAAAGAGGAAAAAGATTACATAGGATTTAAAGAGATCGGGAAACTCCGTCCTGATGTGATCTTCTCGCTCCCAGGTAGCTTCTTATTTGGTGTGATTGCTCCACTGAATCTTGAGAAACTTGATGCTTCGGGTCCTGGTGGTTCTGAAAGCTTCTTCTAGAATACGGATGGGTACTTCAGGATACGTCAGGTCATCGTTGATCTCTATGGTCTGATGATCGATGTTCTTGAAAACTTCAGTCTTCTCCGGAACTTCAAGGCATTTGCGAAGTAACGATATATGGAACATATTGTGTATGGCTGACATCTCCTCTGGCAGTTCCAACTAATATGATACTTCTCCTCGACGGTTCAGAATCTTGAAGGGTCCGATATATCTGGGGGCTAACTTTCCTTTGAGCTGGAAATGCTCCATTCCCTTCAAAGACGACACTTTGAGATACACAAAATCTCCGATATTGAAAGCGAGGTCTCGACGTCTCTTGTCGGTGTAACTCTTCTGTCTGGACTGGGCAGACTTGAGGTGCTCACGAATCTTGTGAACTTTCTCTTCTGCTTCTCGTAGGATGTCGGGTCCGAAAATCTGACTCTCTCCTACTTCCGACCAATTCAAAGGGGTGCGACACTTCCTTCAATACATGAATTCAAATGGGGTCATTTGCAGACTAACTTGATAACTGTTGTTGTATGAAATTCTGCAAAAGGCAGACAGTCTTCCCATTTATATCCATACTCTAGCACACATGCTCTCAACATATCTTCGAGTATTTGGTTTACTCGCTTCGTTTGTCCATCGGTCTGAGGGTGATACGCTGTGTTGAAATCCAGTCGGGTTCCTAAACCTTCTTGGACCTTCTTCCAGAATCTCGAGGTAAACTGGGGTCCTCGATATGATACGATGTTCTTGGGGACTCCGTGCAAACTGACGATTCTAGTGATGTACCACTCTGCTAGCTTCGAAATCTGGTATGTGGTCTTGACTGGTAAGAAATGGGCGACTTTGTACAATCTGTCAACTAATTCCCAGATAGAGTCATTTCCAATACTCGAAGTAGGCAATCCGGTGATCAAGTCCATTCCAAGGGAATCCCATTTCCATTCCGGAATCTGTAATGGTTGCAACAGTCTTGCGGGTCTTTGATGTCCTACCTTGACTCTCTGGCAGATATCACATTTGGCGATGTAGCTTTCGATTTCTCTATTCATCGTATGCCACCAAAATTGCTCCTTCAAATCCTGATACATCTTCGTTCCTCCAGAATGTATAGAATAAAGAGTATCATGGGCCTCTTTCAAAATAACCTCTTTAAACTCCGAATCTGCTGGTACACAAAGGCGTCCTTTGTACCACACAACTCCATCATCTTCGATGAATCCGGGGACTTTGCCTATACCGATACGATGTTTGATTCCGTCGATACTAGCATTTCCTTTCTGCGCTTCCTTGATCTCACTGATCAGAGTGGGTTGAAGTTCTATGTTAGCCAAAAATCCTTCACTGACTAATTCCATTCGGAAATCTTCCATCTCTTTGTGCAAACTTGGTTGCTCCTTCAAAATCATGGAGTTCAAGCGGCACGACAATCTGCTAAGGGCATATGCTACCACATTGGCTTTACCAGGGTGATAGTGAATGTCCAGATCATAGTCCTTGATTAGTTCAATCCATCTTCTCTGCCTCATATTCAGCTCCTTTTGAGTGAATATATACTTCAGGCTCTTGTGATTCGAAAAAATCTCACAACGATTTCCCATGAGGTAATGCCTCCATATCTTTCGGGCTAGAACTACGGCTGCGAGTTCAAGATCATGGGTTGGATAATTCTGTTCATGCTGCTTCAGCTATCGAGATAGATAATATATAACTTTGCCTTCTTGCATTAGCACACATCCGAGACCGATCTTGGATGCGTCACAATACACATCAAAGGGCTTTGTGATATCCGACATGATCAAGCTGGGGGCTGAAATCAATCTCCT
Source organism: Avena atlantica (assembly GCA_910589765.1). Classification (NCBI taxonomy): domain Eukaryota; kingdom Viridiplantae; phylum Streptophyta; class Magnoliopsida; order Poales; family Poaceae; genus Avena; species Avena atlantica. The sequence goes on along the minus strand of OU342738.1, from coordinate 347,060,857 downwards.
CTTGAGTTCTTGAAAACTCGCTTCACATTTGTCTGTCCATTCAAACTTCTTGTCCTTCTTCAGCAATTGGGTCATGGGTCTTGCGATACTCGAGAATCCTTCTACAAACTTGCGGTAGTATCCCGCTAATCCGAGAAATGCACGAACTTGGGTTTGAGTGGTTGGAGCCTGCCAATATTCAACATCCTTCACCTTCGCAGGGTCAACGGCAATTCCTCCGGCAGATACAATGTGTCTGAGGAATCCTACCTCCTGTAACCAGAATTCACATTTGCTAAGCTTGGCATACAGCTGATGCTCCCTAAGGGTTCCAAGAATGGTCCTTAGGTGTAGCTCATTTTCTTCTTCTGATTTGGAATAAATCAGAATGTCATCGATGAAAACAACGACAAACTTATCCAGGAAGTCCATAAAAATCTTATTCATGAGGTTCATGAAATAAGCGGGGGCATTAGTTAATCCAAAAGACATGACAGTATACTCATATAATCCATATCTGGTGGTAAAGGCAGTCTTTGGAATATCCTCTGCGCGAATCTTGAGTTGATGATAGCCAGTTCTAAGATCAATCTTAGAAAACACTTTGGCACCGGTCAACTGGTCAAACAGATCTTCCATCTTTGGCAACGGGTACTTGTTCTTGATGGTGACGTCATTCAACTTCCGATAATCCATACACAAACGGTTACCTCCATCTTTCTTGTCCACAAACAAAACAGGTGATCTCCCTGGTGACGCACTTGGTTGAATCAATCCAATTTCCAGCATAGCATCCAGTTGCTTCTTCAGTTCCACCAGTTTAGACGGGTTCATACTATATGGTGTCTGGGCTATGGGTCCGGTTCCAAGTATTAGTTCAATGATAAACTCGATATCCCAATCTGGGGGCATACCGGGCAAAACATCTGGAAATACATCGGGGTATTCATATACTATCCGAACTTGGTCAATGGTTGGATAGGCTATACTCTTGTTACACTTGAATTGACGGGGCAAGGTTTCCGATACATGCTCGACTGATATTCCGGCTGTGCTGGTCATGGTTATGGCTTTCTTGGCACAGTCAATTAATCTTTTATGTTTGGACATCCAATCCATTCCTAGTACTAGTTCCAAACCTTTAGTTCCGAGTACTATTAGATTAGCATAAAAATCTATGCCATGGATTCGGATAGGGACGGCTTTGCAAATTTGCCTAGCTTTGGTGGTTGAACCAGGTATTTGAACAATCATAACATGCTTCAATTTGGTTGGTTGAATCTTACTAGTGCATGCAAATTCTTCAGTAACAAATGAGTGCGATGCTCCAGAATCAAACAACACTCTTGAAAGTACTGAGTTAACAGAAAACATACCCAGCACGACATCTGGTGCTTCTTGGGATTCTTCAGCATGCATGAGAAAGAAACGGCCGTTGCGGTTGAGCGAATTCCCTGGGGCAAACCTTCTTCCAGGCTGAACACGACGCTGATGCTGAGATGGGGCATTGGCATTGGGGGCTGCGACAATCTTCTTGGGTCACTCATTGGAATAGTGACCCTTGGTTCCACATTCATAACAAGTCACTTGGGACTTGTCCTTTGTTACAACAGGCATAGCATTGCTTCCAGTCCTTGGGGCAGTGTTGGTGTTGGTGGCGGCATTGTTGTTGTTGAACTTAGGTTATGCATAGTTGAATTGCTGGAATTGCCGGGGTTGTTGTGATTTTCTCTGGGCCTTGGGTTTCCACGGTTGGGATAGGTTGGATGGTTCATCGGGGTCTGTTGGTTCTTGGGGCAAATCCTGGAGATGGGTTGGGGCGATACTTTGGTGTATGATGGATTCCTGGTTGATGCATCATGCGACGCTTGCGGTTCTCATTAGCTTGGTTGATCTTTCCTTCCATCTGAATGGCAGAGTCAATTAAGACTTCAATATCAGCAAAGGGGATATTGACTAACACTGTCTACATCTCATCGTGCAAACCATTCTGAAATCTCTCCTTCTTCTTGGGTTCAGTGTCTATCTCATCCGGTGCATACCTAGCCAATGACAAGAATTTGTCATGGTATTCCACTACTGTCATCCTCCCTTGCTTCAGTCCCCTGAATTCATCTCTCATCCTCTTGATCAAACCTGGTGGCACATGGGTTCTGCTGAACTTGACCTTGAACTCTTCCCAAGTCATCAGCTGACCTGCTGTTATTGTGCGAACGTCGTTCCACCATGCTCTTGCATCTCCGGCCAGATAGTGGGTAGAAAACAACACTTTCTCGTTAGCTTCTACTCCTGCAACTTCTAGATTGTTCTCCATGGTTTGCAGCCAATCATCTACATCTAGGGGCTCTTCTGAATTTGTGAAAATGGGTGGATTTGTGTTCCGAAAATTCTTGAGCTTAGATCCATGGTTGTCCTGATTTGCATGGCCTTGATTGTTTTTGGCCATCTGAGCTATCTATTCAAGGGTGGCTAAGTTGGCTTGACGTTCGGCTCTTTCGGCTTCGCGGTCAGAAACCAACATTTGCAAGAGTTGCAACATCGGGTCCGGGGCTGAGTTGCTTCCTCCACGAGGCATCTGAAGATTGAGGTAGATCATGAGAAAAGATGGAAATTTCTAAGGTTCAGGGTTTTTGAAAAGTTTTTAAAGTTTGACTCAGATTTTTCTAGCAACTTGTTTTTCATTCATTCATTCATAGCACACGATACAAACACACACCACAACAAAGGAAAAAGATGGTTTTAAGAACCATTCTGGAATCTACGATACAGTGGGACCAAATAGAATTCACTAACGCTAGTGCTCAAGTGCTACTACTCCTTGGAGTCAGTGTCTTCATCATCCTCATCATCATCATCGATGAAGGCGAAGTCATCCTCATCGGTGAAGAAGTACATGGCTTGTTCATCCATAAAGTCATCATCATCGCTGAGATAAGAGTAGGGGCCTCCACGAAGGTCTTCCCCTGCATTCTCCCTCTCCTCCAATTGCATGTCTCTCTCGTGGACAGTCTCCTCCAACTCTGTGATCCGGTGGCAAAGACGGGCGATGATGCGCTCCTTCTTGTCGAGCTGACGGAGAAGAGACTTGCGATCCTTCACTAGCATGGCGATGGTTTGATCCTTCTTGGCGGCGATGGCGTACTTATGGTTGGCGTATGAACAGGCATTGTCCAACTCCTTCTGACGGTCATACATCATGAAGCTGAGATGGTCCAACTGAGTCTTCAGCTCATGGTGATATGGGGCCTCTAGTGGCTGTCCCATAGCATCACGCCTTGGGTAGAACTCAAAGCGGGTACCCTTGATTTGATTGATACTCTATCCACACAGACGGGCAAGAGCTTCCTGCATTGCCCTGGCAAGTCCATCGAGCCAGTTGTTCTCTCTTAAGGTGAACTGAATTCCCTCTGCAGTGGGGGTTGAATCTTTCCTCGGAGACTTGCAACAACTAGCCACTGCAGATCTTCTCCTTCCTGATCATTGAGCTGAGCTCCGAAGAACTCGGGGTGTGGACGCTCCAGCATTTCTGCCAGCTGGTCCAAGTCACGCTCAAAGATGAGCTCTCCTCCATTCCCCCAACTGATAAAACTTGATGTACTTCACATCCATCTATAAGAATATAGGATGAGTGAGTTAGTAGAGTGATCAAGTGTGTCAAATTTTATGTAAGTTTGCAAGAATTTTTTAGGAACATGAATTTTCATGAAAGAGTCCAAGTGGTAAGAATGAGAATAAGTTTTTGTAAATTCTCACTTCCTTTGGTTTTGAAACTAAGTTTTTGATTCAAATGTCCATTCTATCTAGGGTCTCCTATGGTCAGGATGGCTCTGATACCAACTTGTCAACACCCGGATTTTTAATCACAGATGCCTGTTATGCACAACATCGCAATGTCAGGATTACCATTTTTGCGAGACATAACAGATTTGGATATCATAGTACATCATCCATTACAAACCATACATAAGGTCTTACACAAATAAGGATCTCATGATCCAGTTCTTAATACAACTCAAGTAGCGGAATAACATAATAATAACGATAGCGTAGGCGAGGCTCCATCTTCATGGTCACATGCAATGCTGACGATGGGAGGTGATCCTAGTTGTCGTAACCTTCCTGCGGTCCGTCATCCTGATACTCCTCTTCAAAGTCTGGATACGGGAATAGCCAGGGACAAAGCCATGAGTACTCTTTAAGTACTCGCAAACTAATACTAACAAGTGAAGTGGTTTCGAATAAGACATGCTAAGCTCTAGGGTTGTTTTGCAAAAATCCAGATTTACCTCTACTAAGTTCAGAAGCAAAGAAAGCTTAGTGGAAAGTTTTATAACACCTAAGTGGGAACTTGAGTTTCATATCACAACTCTGTTGTGGTCAAGTCAAAGTCATAAATCATTTCATAAGTCATTTTGAAAACATCTGACGATAGAACAGTATGGCCACTCCAACTATCCATAACCGCGGACGCGGCTATTCGAATAGTTTGACACTCTGCAGAGATTGTACACTTTCACCACAACATTCGATACATCTGTCAGGAACGATCCCGAATTCACCATACTCAGTATGCAGATAATCAATCCTAACCTTTCAATTACACGCCCTAGTATAGGCACCTCTCCTGTGAGTTTGGCCTCCCAACCATGACCAACTGTCATCATGGGTACTACATAGGTGGACAATCTTCACAAGGTAGCCTCAGCCCAGACCTTGGCCGCAAGGGAACCCATACTAAGGTATATAAATTTCCAGTCAAGCCCTACCCAATTTTCGGGTATTGTGGTTATACGGTAAAATTGGAATGGTATCGCATCCAGACAGCCATCAGTTTATAAAGGGCTAAGGCTCATGCCTTAACATTTTCATCATCAAAATCATCAGGTGTTCGGAAACACATGTAAAAACATTTCAGTAGAATGACTCATCATTCTAAGGTTTTCATAACCATTTTGACCAAGTATTCCCATCTAAAGTTGATCAAGTTTTATGCTTAGCACTATCATCTACAAGTGGGGTAAATACAAATAGTGGATCATAATTAAGTGGGGATTATCTAAGTTCAATATCATGCCTCAGGATGACATCAAGATTATCTAACTTAGGCCAAATTTTATGCTCTTTATGCTACCTTCCAATATCATTCTAATATCTACAACTAGCTAAGTAAACTCTAAGAAAAATCTTTGATGAAGAATTAAAATACTTAAGCTTGCAAGTAAAACTAGGATTGGTTATCAAGTGGTTTAAGCTTGCTAAGAGAATGGTATAAGCTTGCTAAGTCAACTTGTATAATGAGGCTTGCTCAGTTAATAGCTTGCATAAGTAGGGTATCCTGCAAGTGTTATCTTGCAAGGTTGCAAGTATAGGCTTGCCTTGTGCAGAGCAGTGGTTGAAGTTCTCCTCGGCTTCTTCCTCGTAGTATCCTCTTATTCCTCGTATCCTTGGTCGGTACTAGCGTCTATAGATAAATACGAGGTACACAATCACCAAACAATACTTAACTATCTCTAATGATCACACAAAGGTTCACACTAGATGATCTATCATAATCACTAACATTACAAGATTAAAGCACTTGTCCTATTTATTTTATTGGAGAAAAGTAATTTCTACTCATTGAAAAACTACTTAAGATTTAATATTCTCCAAATCAAACATGGGATCATGTTGACACATGTCATCACCACATATTTTAGTACATGGGAATGTTATTTAAAGTGGTGTCACAATTTAATAAGGTTTAACCTATATATTTTTATATATTCTGAAAGTTATAGTAAAATGTGATTTTTGAGAGTTGGAATCAACTAAAAAGCTCTTATGGTTGAATTTTGAAAAATGTTTGAATGCAGAAAAGCTTCCGCCTTGTTATTTTTACCATGGGTGATCTACAAATCTAAATGGTTTGAATCCAACGGGCTTGGATTAAGCATTCCAGTAACTTTCCAACAAAATTGGTTTCATGTAATTTGGTTCAGTGAATCGAGCTGGGTTGATTTTTGAATCTAGACACAGAACTATGTTTGAAATTAAATGAATAAACTTAAGTTTGAATTGTTGGGTCGCGCGGGACGTTTAACAGGGTCGGCCCACTACGCACAGCGCACTTGCGGGCTGGTTAAGTGGTTGTCCCCACGTATCAGTGAGACAGTGCTGGCGAAGCGGTACAGGGTGATCTAGGCTGCACGATCTAACTCTAATCGAACGGCTCTGGTTCATCGTCCACGTCGGGCAGCGCCGGCGAGACAGAACCCTAGCGCGGCAGGTGGGGGTCGTGGGAGGCTCACCGGGGCTCAGGCGATGGTCGGCGATAGGGGCGAACGAAAAAGTCGATGATGGCGATTCTCCTGGTACCGGCAGCTTCTCCTGGGGTGGATCTAATCGACGATGCCTCTCCTCCTCTACAGCGGCGAACTCCGGTGAAATTCCGGCCACCTGGTGCTCGCCTTGCTCCGGGGGTGAGTGGGTGTGATCAGTGAGAGGTGGGGATTGAACTGGTGTGAAGAAAACGAGCGGGGGAGGCCTCCTTTTATAGTGGCAGAAGGGGACCGAAGGTTGCGGATGAGCTCGTCGTGGTCGATGGCACAGAGGGCTAATGGCATGGGCGACGATAGGGGCGGTGCTGTGCTCCCTAGCGAAGCTCAACGGCATGGTGGCGAGGCGTGGGGCGGTGCTGATCGGTCGGAACGTGTCGACGCACTAGGCGGGTCCGACGGTGATTTTAATGGCGCACATCGCGTGTGGTCCGCGCGGCGGCGAACGGGCATGTCCGCGGGGTTGCTGGGGCGGTGGTGATCATGTCTGCAAGCGGCGAGGGTGGCGCATCGTCTGTGGGCGCTGGTCGAGTGTGGCGCACTGGCGCGCTCTCGGCTCGCTCGCAGAGAGACTTGGCATGCTTGGGCAGTGTGGTCCAGGGGCTGGAAGTGCTCGAGGCTGGGACAGGGAGTGGCGATGGACGGTGGTCAGTGCTCCATACATGCTTGCTAGGCTTGGTGCTTCTCCTAGTTCGTTGTCGACATGAGGGTGGCAAGTTAGGATCGGCATGGTCACCATTAATGGCTATGCCAAGCTCACAGTGGTGCTAAGGCTTGTTAATTGGGCTAGATCATCTACTGAGAGTGTAGTGAGAGCTAGAGAGGGAACAAGGTTGGCCAAAATTACTGCTCACTATAGTGTTTGTTGTTTGTTTGTTTGATGCCAGCAAGGTGTTTGATGAAATGGCCGCAAGAAATTCAAATTTGAATTTTGGATTCAAACTTGGTGGGTTTGCTTGGCACATACTAGGGAGTCTCTGGTTAGTTGGATTAGTCAAGGGGCACTGGTTTGTTTAGGTTTTGAAAATGTGTGATCTTCACATATGATGAAGATTCAGTTTTCACTTGTGATTTGAATGAGGTTGCCAAATGTTTCTGCAAGTTTGAAAGGTGGGATTTGATTCACTTTTACTTGGTTTAGCAAGGGGTGAAAAGAATTGGAAAAGTTTCTGTTTGAAATCTTCGACTAGAAACACTCAAAGTGACATAGTGAGCAAGATTGGCAAAAAATGACCATTTGCTTTATTTGATTTGTTTTTTGATTTTTTCTTGATTTGTTTCTGCATGGAAATGTCTTAGATGATGTTATTTCATCTTTAAACCATTTCTTGCTATTTAGGTTAATCACACAAGTCCATTCATGCACTTATCAAATCATCACATACACACATGCATTCATATGATTTTAATTAATCAAAGTTTTTGTTAACCCTAATTTTAGTGATTAGAGTTTGATGATCATTGTTTCATATTTTTGGGATGTTACACTAAGCTTATGAGCCAACAAGAAAGAAAACAAATGATACAAAATAACTATAAGTTTTTTCTTTCTTTTTTCTCTTTCATAGTAATGCTAATGACCAGAACTCGGTTTGCCAAAACCAATTTAGATCCACTTGATTATCCCAAAGTGGTGCCAATACTGATCAACAAGATCCATCATATAATAGAGATTGCAAACTAAAATAAGAAGTGAAAAAAGTAAAAGATGAGACTTCTCATTAATATTCAATAAAGGTACTCACACCAAGGGATACAAAGATAATCAACTAAAGGAGAGATACTTCCACATGCAAACCAAACTATAAGATAACCCCTCTACCACAGATAAAAATCCACTAAAAGGTAAAAGATAAAAGATAATGGTGGTGATACCGCGGCACTCCCCCAAGCTTGGAACAAGCCAAGGGGATGCCAAACCTGATGACGAATTACTCCCTTGGTGGTGGTGGTGTTGATGGGGATATGCCCACCGGGGTATACCCAGCAGGACGTTTCCGACCGGCCCAGAAACTGGCGAGTGGGCCTGCAGGACGGCGACTGGATCAAGGCCTGGCGTGGATTCAGGCAACTGGAAGATGGAGGCCCAGGAGAGTAGATAGGCCCAGTTGGATTAGGCTAAATGACTGCCGAAACCTTAACTGATTCGGTTGAGATATGTAAACCCTAGGGGGGTGAGTCTATATAAACCTCCCTAGAGGACGAGTAGACGATACGTTCCATCATCCACCCAAGAGACTCGCCGCCTAGCCGTCGAGCTCGCCCCATTGTACTTCCAACAAAATACAATCTAGCAGGAGTAGGTCTTTACCCTCCGGGGGGCCGAACCTGGGTAAAGCCCCGTGTCTCCGCCCTCATCTCGCACCGCAGATGGCTGGCTGCCCTTGCCCTATGTTCTACTACTCGTTGCCGATTGCAGCATCTGCCGTGGTCATTCCCACGACAGTGGCGCCCACCGTGGGGCCTGGCCGGTCTGGCCGGTGTTCGGCGGCGAGATCCAATCTGCCCATCAACGAGTCCGTTGCCACTGGCCGCATGATGGCGATCGGCGAGATGCTCCAGATCTTGCCGAGCAGCTACGTCCCGGCGGCGCGACCCGTCACGCATAGCATGATCTTGCCAGTCGGCACGATCAGCCTCTTCGTCGGCCTCACCGACGTCATCGTCTCGAAGGACTCGGCTCGCATCCGTGAGTCGCCGCCACACGACCGGCTCTCCGAGAGCCAGGTCCGCACGATCCATCGCCTCGCCTCCGAGTACAACTCGGCCCACAGCGACGTGGCCGAAACCACCGCAGCCGCGGAAGACGCGGCCCTCAACGACGACACCGACTCGGTGACCCCAGCGTCACTCGCCGGATCCATCATCGCGGCTTCGCCCGCGGGCTCCATCACCCAGGTCTCCAACGTGGGAGACTTCGAGGATCCCTCCATCCTTGGGATCTTCGACTTCGACTCCGGATCGGAAAACTCCGTCGATCTCCGCGACTGGACCGGTCGCCACGCCACGACCTACATGGCGACTGGCACCGACCCGCCGGAGGATCCCTTCTCCACCCCGATCCCTCCCAACGCCACGGCAACAGAGGTCGAGGAACTCCGCCTGAAGCTGGCAGAAGCAGTCCGCAAGGAGCAAGCCGAGCGCGAAAAATTTCGCCTCGAGCAGGTGACGGCGCAGGAGCTGTCACGTTACCACCAGCAGCGAAGCAAGTCGCGCTTGAACCCCACCGTCCAGGGGCGCGCCCTGAACTTCGACGATGATAACGACCCAGCCCACGTGGCCGAGTGCGCGATCTGCGAGAACACGCCACTCGGAGGAAGCGCCCGGCCCCCACCAGGGTCGACGGCGAATGGCGCCCCACCTCCACCCAACCGCGCACCCCCTAGGGACCAGCCACGGATCGTGGTCTCCTCATGGGAGCGAGACGCGAACGGCCTACCACTGTTCTCCACCCCGATGGACAACCTCGTGGCGGGCCGAGCAGCGGCCGACAACATCACGGCCACCGGTGACGGCGCCCTACAGATCCAGTACGTCAAGGCCCTGCTCGCAAAGGCGGTCGAGCAACAAAACGCAGGCGTCGACTCACAGGGCCGGATGTACTCGCGTTCATCGGGCAGCAGAGCGGCCTCAAGCGGCCGTCCATTGGCGGCAAACACCCTCAACTGCCCGCCACCCGAACCACTGCAGCTCCAACACCGACCCGCGAACGCGGCACTCTCCACCAACGACCCCAGGCCAGCGACCAACTTCGTCGCCGCCAATGGTCAGCCCGTCGATGCCCGCACCCACATCATCAACAACCATAGATGGCGCGCACGCCAGCCCGACGACCTGCGACACACCCTAACCAATCGCCGCGACGGTGAGCCGATGGGGTCGCTAAGCCGACTCGGGCCCCGATGCTTCGGACCGATGATCCGAGGCGAAAAATACCCGGCGAACTTCAAAGCACCGAAGGAAATAGAGAAGTACGACCCTTCGTACGACCCCTCCGTGTGGCTGGACACCTACCTCATGGCGATGGGGATCGCCGGCCACACCGACCTGCTAGCCGCCCGCTACCTCCCCCTGATGATGGAGGGAGCGTGCAGGCAGTGGATCAACACTCTCCCCCCGGATAGCATCGACTCCTGGGAAGAGATGCGCGATGCCTTCGTCAGGCACTTCGAGGGTTCATACACCCGCGCCACCACCATCGAGGACCTGGAACGATGCGTCTAGGGACCCCGCGAGTCAACCCGCAGCTGGGTCCAACGGTGGCAAGAACTATGGTACAACGCGGTCGGCATCCACCCGGACACCGCGATCCACTGCTTTAAGACCTCGTGCCGCTACGAGCCCTTGCTCGCCAAGCTCAAACGATCATACCGCACACTCGACAACATATCGGACCTCCTTGAGATCGCCAAAAGATACGCGGAGGAAGACCCAAACCAGGAAACCGATGACGAGTCGGGAGGTCAACGCCGCACGAACGGCAACGACAACGGACGACAGTCTGACCTATGCTACAGCAACACTCGCCTCACTGGCAAGCGCCGCAGTGACGGGCGAGTCGACTTCGTCGCCAACGCTGGGCATGCTCAGCGCGATCCCAAGAGCTTCCGCCGGGACGGCGGCAACTACAAGGCGAAACCAAGGTTCGACCCCGCGGCCCTCCTCAACCAACCTTGTGCGTTTCACAGCAGGGAAGGGAAGCCCGCCACGCACACGACCGCCGACTGCCACTCTCTCAAGGAGATCGAGAAGGCACGGCGAGCGCGGGAGGACCCCGACAACAACCCGCCAAATGGAGAAAAATTCGGCAGCGTGGCCGGCTCGCTCCACACCTTCACAGGCTTCAACACGAAGCGCGAAAAGAAGGTCATCGCCCGTGCCGTCGCCATCACCGCGGTGGCCCAGGTGGACGTTCCCCAGTTCCTCAACTAGTCGGAGCAACCAATCACTTGGAGCCGCCAGGACCACTCGCCGCACATTGAGTACCCAGGCCGAGTCACCCTGGTAGTCAAGCCCAAGGTGGGAGACTACTGGCTCCCCAAGACATTGATGGATGGCGGCAACTCCATCAAGATCCTGTACCTGGACACCTTCAGGCGACTGTGGCTCCCGCAGTCGATGGTCGAGACGACCTACACCACATTCCATGGCATCGTCCCCGGTCGGAAGGCGTACCCGATCGGCACGGTCACGCTGCCAGTCGACTTCGGCACACCGGCAAACTTCCGCACCGAGCGGATCGTCTTCGAGCTGGTGCCCTTCGACAGCCCCTACCACTGCGTCTTGGGGCGCCAGACGTTCGCTAAGTTCATGGCAGCGCCCCACTACACGTACAACGCGATGAAGCTCCCCGGGCCGCGCGGCGTCATCACCATCCACGGCGACCCTGACATGGCCGCCGAGTGCGAGGCCAAAGGAGCCGAACTCGCCGACGCCGTCACCGCGGCAGAGGCCAACCACGCCGACGAGCTCGCCAAGTACGCGAGCGGGGTCAATAACGACGACCCCACCATACTCAAGAAGCCCAACTCGGAGGGCGGCAACACCTCAGCCTTCGAGGCAACGACGCACACCCGCACTGTCGAGCTGGTCCCAGGAGACTCTAGCCAGACGGTGACGATCGGGACGGGCATGAGCCCAGCATAGGAAGGCGCGCTCATCGAGTTCCTCCATGAGAACAGGGACATCTTCGCATGGAAGCCCTCTGACATGCCTGGTGTCCCTAGGGAACTCGCTGAGCACAAACTCAACGTCGACCCCAAAGTGCGACCTGTCAAGCAGTCGCTGCGGCCCTTCAATGAAGAGCGCTGCCGAGCCATCGCCGAGGAGGTGCAGTGTCTACTCGCTCCAGGCTTCATCCGGCCAATAAAATACTCCAAGTGGCTGGCAAACCCAGTCCTGGTCGAGAAGAAAAATGGGACCTGGAGGATGTGTATCGATTACACAAATTTAAACAACGCCTGCCCGAAGGAGCAATTCGTCCTCCCGCAGATCGACCAAATAATCGATTCCACCGCAGGCTCGGAGTCGCTGTGTTTCCTCGATGCCTACTCTGGGTACAACCAGATCAAAATGGTTGTCGAGGACGAAGAAAATACGGCGTTCATCACGCCATTCGGAGCCTTCTGCTACACCGCCATGACCTTCGGCCTCAAGAACGCCGGGGCAACCTACCAGCGGTGCATGCAGGAGTGCCTTGCGATCCAAATTGGCCGCAATATCCACGTCTACATCGACGACGTGGTAGTGAAGTCCGCTCGCCAGAGCGACCTACTCGCCGACCTGGCGAAAACATTCGTCAACCTGCGGAAATACAAGATAAAGATAAACTCAGGCAAATGCACCTTCGGTGTACCAGCAGGGCAACTACTGGGATACGTCGTTTCCAAGCGCGGTATCGAGGCGAACCCCACCAAGATCGACACGGTCGCTCGACTCGGCAAACCCGAGTGCCTGCGCGACGTCCAGAAGCTGGCCGAGCGAGTCGCGGCTCTCAGTCGCTTCATCCCCCGATTAGGAAAAAAGGCGATGCCCCTATACCGCCTGATGCGCAAGAACCCCACCTTCCAGTGGGACAAGGAGGCGGACGACGCACTCCGCGACCTCAAGAAGGTGCTACTCGCAGCACCGCTACTCGCCTCCCCCGTCGACAAAGAACCCATGCTGGTCTACGTCGCGGCTTCTGAGCGCGTCGTCAGTGTCGTCATGGTTGTCGAGCGGCGAGGAAGGAAAGGAGCGCCCAGTACAGCGACCAGTGTACTATATCAGTGAGTTCCTCATCGAGTCGCGCCAGCGATACCCGCAATACCAGAAACTGGTATACGCGGTCTTCAGAGCACAGCGGCGACTGCCGCACTACTTCCAGGAGCACCCGATCACGGTCGTCTCCTCAGCACCGTTGCAGGACATAATCCGCAACCGCGAGGTGACCGGGAGAGTCGCCAAGTGGGCCGTCGAAATCGGCGTCCACAACATCAAGTATGAGCAACGCAAAGCGATCAAGTCGCAGGCTCTCGCGGACTTCATCGCCGACTGGGAAGAGGCCCAGCAGCCAGAAAAGCTGCCGTACCTCCACTATTGGAGCCTGCACTTCGACAGCTCCAAGAATGCAGACGGCGCAGGAGCAGGGGTCGTGCTGACTTCCACGAAGGGCGACAAGCTCCGCTACGTCCTCTGCCTCGACTTCACCCCCTGAACCAACAACATGGCCGAGTACGAGGCACTACTCCATGGCATGCGAGCCGCCAAGGAGATGAATGTCAACCGCCTACGCTGCTACGGAGACTCCGACCTCGTCGCTGGGCAAGTCGCTGGTACCTGCGACGCCGTCTCCCCCACCATGGCGGCATACCGCCAAGTAGTGGACAAGCTGGGCGGACACTTCGCAAGCTATTCCGTCGAGTGGATCGACAGGCGGAAAAACGAAGAGGCCGACGCACTCTCTCGTATCGGCTCGGCTCGACTCGCACCACCCGCCGGCATCTTCCTCGACACCATCACCAAGCCTTCCGTCTCTCCCCCAAGGGAGATCGACATCGGAGTCCCGCTGCAACCAGAGGTAGCCCTGGTCGCACTCATCGTCGAGCCAGAAGACTGGACTACGCCGTATATCGCCTACCTGGAGGGAGGCACCTTACCAGCAGACGAAACAAACGCCCGGATGATAGCGTGTCGCTGCAAATCCTTCGTCATCATCGATGACGAGCTCCACAAGCGCAGCGTGTCTGGCGAGTTCCAGCACTGCGTCCAACCCGCTGAAGGACGCAAAATCCTCCACGACATCCACTCTGGCGACTGCGGCCACCACGCCGGCACCCGCTCTCTCGTCGCAAAGGCTATGCGACACTGTTTCTACTAGCCCACCGCACACGCATACGTTGTCGACATCGTATAGCGGTGCGCCGGGTGCCAGAAGTACGTTAACCAGACCCACGTGCCGAGCTCGGCGCTCAAGACAATCCCCATCACCTGGCCATTCTCCGTGTGGGGTATGGACATGGTATGCCCTTTCAAAAAGGCCCCCTTCGGCTTCACCCACCTCCTGGTCGCGGTCGAAAAATTCACAAAGTGGGTGGAGGCCAAGCCAGTCCAGAAATGCGACGGGAAGACCGCCACCAAGTTCCTACGCGAGCTCATATATCGCTACGGGTTCCCAAACAGCATCATCACGGACAACGGCACCAACTTCGCCAAAGAAGCCATGACCGAGTTCTGCGAGGAACATCACATCTGACTCAACCTTGCCTTAGTCGCCCACCCGGAGTCCAACGGCCAGGCGGAACGGGCCAACTAGAGCATCCTCCACGGCCTGAAGCCACGGCTCCAAGTACCACTCGAGCGCACCGCCGGGTGCTGGGTCGAGGAGCTACCCTCCGTCATCTGGGGCATCCGCACCTCAGTCAACAGGTCGACAGGGTTCACCCCCTTCTTCATGGTGTATGGCGCCGAGGTAGTCATGCCCACCGACCTAGAGCACGACTCGCCAAGGGTCGTCCACTACACGGAGGCTGCGAACGAACTCGCACGCCAGGATGGAGTCGATCAACTCGACGAAGCACGCGACCTAGCTTGCTCCCGCACTGCATCTACCAGCAAGGACTCCGCCGCTACCATAGCCGGCGGGTGAGGACTCGCACTTTCCAGGAAGGCGACCTGGTGCTACGCCTCATCCAGGACAAGAAGGGCATGCACAAGCTCTCCCCCCGTGGGAGGGACCATTCGCCATCGGACGAGTACTCGGCAACGACGCCTACTACCTCACCGACGTCCGCGGAGACGGGAAACTATACGTCAAGCGACCGTGGAATGTAATCCTCCTACGGAAGTTCTACTCCTAGAACTCCATACATGTACCCTCCACTAGCTATGAAATAAAATATATTGGTTACCGCAAATTGCGTCTACTCTCCGTGTCTTGTGCCACTCGCACTCGTAATAATAGCGTCAAGCTAACTGCAGAACTCAACCTCTGGTACAGCGACCGGCATGGCCAAGTAGTGCGTTCGAGGGCACTGGGTTACCCCAGGGCTCGTAACGTCCACGAAAAACGCCTACCCGCAGCCCCATTGGAGTCGCCAAGCTCGACTGGCTTAACAAGCCAAGACAACTGCCTTCGCTCCTCATAGTGACCATGATCCTCCGCATCCTCGACACAGCGACTCGAACGGCCAAGTACCACGCTCGGGGACTGATGACCAGTTAAGCACGAGCGACTAGGGAAAACGCCAAGTACGAGAGCGTGCCAAGGACTCGCCATGTGACTGACCCGATGGGTCAGGCAGGAGTGATGCGCTCACTCTAACGCGCCCAGTCCTCACCTACCCTAGACCGCGACTAGAACCACCAAGTACCACGCTCGGGGACTCGGCTACCCGACTCCGTTCGCGCAAGGGAAAACGGTCAAGTAAAGAGCACTCATGGGAGTCGCCTTGCGATGGGCTTTCCAAAGCTCGGGCGAGTCGACCTCAATAACAAAACAACCGACAAAATGTTCAAAACCACAAACACATAACAAACGAGGTAAACCCCATAAAAAGGGCGGACGCGCTCGGGGACTCGTCCAATCATCAATCAAAATCGCAAGACAACTCACAAAATAACGCGAAATTCCATTACAGCATAACAAAGTTGTTACAAAATACAAGTTGAGCCCAATGGCCGAACTAATACTAACGACCCAGGGCACAATATTTTCTATTCCGCAGGCTTCGATGTCGACTCGCCGCCACCCTTGCGGTTGCGAATGAAGGGAGTGTATGGGTTCGACGGGTACGTCGTCAGCTCACCCGCCATCGCCGCACGGAAGGACTGCTCGACCTTGAAGTCCCGGTGCAGCGACTCGGGATCGTTGGGCACGACAGTAGACTCTTGATAAGGGAGGAGGTCGCCCATCGCCCAGACGCGATCAGAGTATACCGCGGCACGGTCTGTCAGCTTCAGCACCTCAGAAATCTCCACCGAGCCCGTCGACGAGGGGTAGCCACTCGTCACGTCGTCCAGATCGAAATCTTCCGGGAAGTGGGCAAGCCCAAGGCTAAGCGCCGTCGCCGCCCTGCGCCGGAACGCTGACCGCGTCATGAACTCGACGACTGACGGCGCCTTCTCTAGATACCGCCATACTTCGACGAGGTCTCCGGGAATCACTTCCGTAGGCGACATCTCCTGAAGATACGCCTGAATGCAAGCCACGGACAACGTGGCCGAGTCGACCAGAGTAGCCACACACTGTCGCGCGTCGTACGACTGCGCCTCCTCCGAGCTGACGATAATCCGACCTGTGGACAGAGGGTGGCAGTGAGTACAACAAAGATTACATAATACATCTACTACAAAGATAGGTGGCAAATTTACCAATCAAAGGACGGCAGAGGCCCGTGATGAAGCTTTGAAGAGAGGAGAAGTCGTCTTGTAGCCCAGCAACGAGGGCGTCAGAGACCTTCCGCTCCTCAGCGGCAGCCGTAACAGCAGCTCTGGCTCGCCCATCCGCCGCACTCGCCTCCGTCTTCGCTTCCTTAAGCTCGCACTCAAGATCAGCGATCCGCTGCTCAGCCGTACTCAAGGCAGACTGAGCCGCTGACAGTTCACACGCCGGAACAAGACCCTGGCGGATCTCCTCTGCCTTGGCAGCACGGGATTGGAGTCCCTTGTTCGTTTCTTGGACGGCAACAAGTTCCTTCTCCACGCGAAACTTCGCGGCAAGCCGATCGGCTGACTCACGCTGCAAGCCCTGCGCACAAATCAAACAGTCAACAACAATCAAATCCTAAGTACCCACCCGCTGAAATTCAGCGACTAGGCACTCGGGGACTGGAGATCAAAAATCCTAAGTGCCCACCCGCTGAAATTCAGCGACTAGGCACTCGGGGACTGGAGATCAAAAATCCTAAGTTCCCACCCGCTAAAATTCAGCGACTAGGCACTCGGGGACTGGGTGCTACAAACAAAAGTAAACACTATAAGAATCTGACCACTGAAATTTAGTGGCCCGATCCTCGGGGACTGGACATACCTGGATGGCTGCGCCCAGCATGCCGTGAAGCTGCAGCACGTCCACAGATGCGAGAAGAGCCGGAGTGTGTCCGCGACGCTGCTCAACCTCCGTTTCAGCGACCCCAGGCGCGCTGCTCGATGGCGTTGTACCACTCGTTGTGGCCGCTTTGGCCATAAAGCGGGGGAAGGTCGCGGTGGACGCTCCAGCACCAAGAGGACCCGGCTCGGCCGTCCCAGGTGAGGAAATATCCCCTTGGTATTCAAGGCCGCCTCCATCGCAGTCGGAGGATCACTCGGAGCAGCCGTCGTATCGTCAGAGACCGTGACGACATCGTCACCCTTGGCCTTCTTAGAATCGTATGCGGGGGCAGCAACCTCATCGGCTTTCCTCTTCCGTGAGGCGTCCTCCTCGGCGATGACTGGTGGCACCTTGGCCACGGACGGGTGGCCTATCTTCTTAACTCCAGTCCTGCGAATTGATTATATGAGCAAAGTGGTCCAAATACAATGAAAGGCAAGCAGACGAATGGAACTTACTTCGCGACTGGTATGAACCGCAGCCCCGTGCGGATGCTGGCCGGCTTCTCCAGTCCGTGGCCCAGTTTCCGAATGAGGCCCATCTCACAAACATCGTGTGCCCAAGACACGGAAGGCCTCTTCGACGACGAGGCCGCGACAGGAGCTTCCGGAACAACTTCGGCAGGATCTTTCCTGGGAGGTGAAGCTGCTGCGGCTGGAGCAACCCCCAACCCGGAGACTGGGGCGAATAGGGGGGAGCGAGGCCAGAGGTACCTCATCCAGAGCGGCAGCGGCATCCGGTGCTGCTGTCATCCGCGGCGCATCATCCTTGGCCAAGCTGGTGGCGTCGGAACTACTCGCCGAACGAGGCGGAGATGCCTGTTTCGCCGGCCTCGTCTTCCTCTTTGGTGGAGCCTTCACTTCCTTCTTCTTCTTTTTCGACGGTGTAGCCTCACGACGCGAGGTGTGCTCGGGAAGCTCGTCGTCGTCGTCATGATGTTCGAGGCTTCTACTCGCCTCGAGTTCACGCTGATGCTGCCCGCGAGTTTTGCGAACCATTGGGGCGGCCTCTTCCCTGGGCTCGTCGTCGTCGTCACTCGCGTCGCTCTCGACGCCGCCCTTGGCAGGAGGCGACTCATCCCCGTCCTGGACGTACGAGCTCGAGTTCTCATCGTCCGCGGGTGGGAGCCACCCTTCCACCACTTGAAATAACTGCAGCAGGCACGAGACAATATCAGTATAACCGCGACAACATCAACTGCGACTGCGAATGGTAGTGAAAACAGCGACTTACCATTGGGGCTGGGTGCTTCGCGGTGTAGGGAGCGACCCCGGCCTTCGCGTCCAGGTATGCCGCCTGGGTGATCTTCTTCAATGTCGGGACGTAGTCTTCGAGCTTCCATTCGGCGAGGCAGGATTTCGTCGAGTCTTCCCTGCCCGTGTACTCGTACATGTAATGATCGCGGCGGGCCAGGGGAACAAGTCGCCGCCCGAGCCAGCAGTTGTACAGGTTGATGGTCTGCAGGCCTTTCTTCTTCAGGCTGCGGATAGTTTGAAGCATCTCATCCACGACCATCCGCTGGTCTAATGGGAGCTTGCCGACCTAGAGACGGCGCGGTTCGGGCCGGTCGGCGGAATACCTCGGGATTGCTACCTCGCCATCTGGAGTCGCCTCGGTGACGTAGAACCAGGACTTCTTCCACTCACTTGCCGCCTTGGCAGGCAGCATCAGGTCAAAGAAGGAGGCCTTCGACTTCAACTGGAACATCAGGCCACCCGCCGCCAGCATTGGGCCGCCTGATTCTTCGCGACTGATCCTCCCGTGGAACAGATCTTGCCACAGGGGAAAGTAGGAACTGCAGCCCAGGTAGCACTCGCAGAACGCCACAAAAATGGCGAGCTGTTCGATGCTGTGCGGGCCCAGGTCCGACTGCTAGATCCCGTAGAAGGCGCAGAAGCGCCGGAAGAAGAGAGACGTGGGGAACCCCATCCCCCGCTCCAGATGGCTGGTGAAGCAAATGAACTCTCCCTCACGCGGATCCGGAGTCACCTCTCTGGACGCGGGGATGCGCCACCTGCCGGCGCGCAGGATCCCGACCTCCTCGAAGGATGCTAGTAGCGCTCTGGTGCATTTGGACCTGTCCCATGGTTCGGTGGAGGGGGCCATTGGCGGAAAGGTTCTTGGAGGTCAGAGGATTTTGGATCAATTGGATCGCAATGTGGAGGAAAACGGAGATGGGAGAAATCGGAGGAAATGACGAAGGAGTGGTTCCCCGATCGCTTGCCATTTCCTTTATATAGCGGTTGTTACCCGCCAATTCCAGGAGCCGTTACTACGCGGTGATTACGCCGAAGTTACCGTTGGATTACCCCAACGGCTAGTTTGACTGCGTCTGACGGTCCAACTTCATCCATTCGACTCGTCGACCCAATCACTACAACAATGACTAAACATTTCGCCGACCCATTCGCCGAGCTGCGACCCGATTGACTGTTGTCATTGCGACTAGAATAACTGGTTTTTCCTTTATTCAGGAGTCCGCCGCCGATTCGACTGGGCGTTCACATTGGATCTGAATACTTCGACTGCCAATGAACACCTGCGACCAATCAACGACGGCCTCGGGGACTACTGATGGGGATATGCCCACCGGGGTATACCCTGCAGGACGTTTCCGACCGGCCCAGAAACTGGCGAGTGGGCCTGCAGGACGGCGACTAGATCAAGGCCTGGCGTGGATTCAGGCGACTGGAAGCTGGAGGCCCAGGAGAGTATATAGGCCCAGTCGGATTAGTCTAAACGATTGCCGAAACCTTAACTGATTCGGTTGAGATATGTAAACCCTAGGGGGTGAGTCTATATAAACCTCCCTAGAGGACGAGTAGACGATACGTTCCATCATCCACCCAAGCGACTCGCCGCCTAGCCGTCGAGCTCGCCCCATTGTACTTCCAACACAATACAATCTAGCAGGAGTAGGTCTTTACCCTCTGGGGGGGCGAACCTGGGTAAATCCCTGTGTCTCCGCCCTCATCTCGCACCGTAGATGGCTGGCCGCCCTTGCCCTATGTTCTACTACTCGCTGCCGATTGCAGCATCTGCCATGGTCATTCCCACGACAGGTGTTCCCTTGATAAGCTCCTCAATAAGTTTCCTCAACTCCTCGAACTCAAAAGTAAGAGTACAGATTAGTTCCGAGTTTTGCTCTATATAGTTCATGATCATGTCAGTCCGAGAATATCCCAGTTCTTATTATTCTTTCCCCACTCTTCATCCTTAGCATGATCCTTCTCTGCATTGTTAGAACGAGGCGTATCCCAAGACGAGGGCAAATTCCCTTTGGGCACATGTTGATATTGATATTCATGTATAAATGTATGGAAGGGTCTCTTGTTACGTGGAGGAGATGATCGGGGAGAGAGAGTATGACACCGAGATTTCCCTCCAGTAGACATCCGTGATGTCCTCTTAATCTTGGTAGGTCGTGCCACCAAACCAATGCTTGCGACGGTAGCACGAGTGTCTAGTTTCTTGTCCTCCTCCATGTCACATTCATACCCTACCAAAATCTCCTCCTCCTTGGGGACTTAAGGTTCTTCTTCCTCGGGCTTCTTGCCTTTGTGGGGTATCGCAACTGCTGAGATCTGATACCACTCTGTAACACCCTCAGAATCGGCTCTATGCAAGTTTCAGCGATCCCCGCCAAACCCGCATAGAAACGATTCAAAGGTGCCCACCAGGCACTTTCGTGCGGGTGGAAAACGAAGTAATACCATTACACAATAGTCCACGATGGAACCCACAGAACAGATATATACCACAACGACTCAAAGAGTCAAGAATGCAGATATACAGTACAAAGATCCAAATCACCTTGAAAATGATACAGCGTCCGACTACGGACAAGATGCAAATGGGGCTAAGAGCCCTGAAGAATAACCAATGGCGTCCATAACCCTGCCCAGGCCAAGCCGGAAGGGTAACCCTGCTAACGACGTCGATCTCAAACCTGCTTAAACAAAAGGGGTGCCGACAAAGGGCAAAGGAAAAAGAGAGAGCGGTCAGTACTGAGGCCAGTACACGGCGAGGCTAGAATTCGGCGGTCCTCGCCTACATAGGTATGGTGGACTGAAGCGGAAGCGCAGCATGCACTAAACAACCTATAGAGACTCGATACAACTAGCGGCTATCAGAGAGGTGTGAGAAAGACCTATTCGGAACCAACCTGATACTACCACCAAACATACCCATCCTGGTATTTCCCCCTCGAGACCAAACGAGGAAGTCAACCGAGGAACTCACACCGTTGGCAGTTTTATTTATTCAGTTATCGTTGCAGCAATTACTAGTCAGGTATAGATAGTCATCCTGATATAATAAGCAGTGGGCACTTTTAGTTAACCATTCCGTTGTAGTTGCAACACTTACTAGTCAGATACAATTAGCATGAGACATCCCAAAACCCAGCAGTTGTTGGTACTTTTATTTAGCCATTCCGTTGCAGTGAAGCTGATTACTAGTCATATCGGATACAAATCAAATTATAGCAGTAAACTTTAGTTATGGTTGTCTATGATCAAGAACTATGCTCCAAGTCGTCCATAACCGCGGACACGGCTTCTCGAAAAGATTTAACCCTGCAGGGGTGCACCAAAGTATCCACACGCACTTCGACCCTTTTTGCCAGATCAGTTAACATACACCCATCGGTATGTCGGCGGGGCCTAAGTCATGACGTTTCCCAGACCCAAAGCAAGTACATGTGGGCCACCCCACTAAGCTACCCGCAACGAAGTCGGCCGGTCTCCGAGACGGACTCAGGGTTTGCGCCAATGGCTGTAAACGACTGGGAACCCGAAAATGAGACTGGGCTTGTCGATACCGCGAAAACACTCCGCTTACCTAAACAGTACAAGTGCAGTACCTCGCACAATTTAAATTAAGCAGTAAAGCATGGCATAAGTACAGGATAGTAATAAAGCCCCAAACTACTTGTGGCCCCCGGTACAATACTTTGAAATCAGGTACTAATCGATGGGGGTGCCCATACACCCCACCTGTGGTTAGCGCGCTCGATCTCGGAACAGGTGTCAACAACTCGGGGTCCTACGGGACACAAGTGGACGGTTAACAACCAAATAACATCTATTGCCCACCTGTGCCTCTGCATTTACCTGCTTTCAATTTTAGTTATTAAACAGTAATTGAATTAAACGATAATTAAAGCCATGATCATCTCCAACATTAAACATGCGGCAATACTCCAACAACTGTGGTACTTGACGACACGCAACAGCACTTGAGCAAGCGACTACGACGCGCAGGTCCAACTATCTACCAAACAACAGGTAATAGGATGTGTCCAAGGCGATATAAGGCTGAAAGGGATATCACGGGCACGAAAACTAGAGCATCGCAACACAGATAGCAATAGATCATCAGGAGGGAATAAATACTATAAAAGTAAGATAGGTAGAAAGGGGGAGATGCTCGCCTGAAACATTGCCGAAGGTTCATCCGAAGATCGGATCGATACTCGCATCAACTCATCGGCCTAGTCCGTGAAGAAGCAAAACACTAGCACAAACACCGGATGCACTATTTATTACTATGACAGAAGATCGGGCATGATGCATGTATGATGTATGACATGGCAAAGGTGCGATGCAATTAGGTAATATTAAGTGGAACCGGGGGTTCCGACATTAATTAAACGGTTCAATTTATTTATCTGCCCCGCAAATTAAATGTTGGATTAGCAAGACAAAACATGGCTTCGGTTCGCTATGCCAATTTAAATGGAGTCCGGAATAAGACAAAGATATCCCGCATATAGACTCCATATTTAATTATGAGATGAATTGGCATAATGCCCCCAAACCACAGACAAGTATGCATGCATGAACAATTTAATATGCAACAAGATGATAATGTCATATTATAAAAATAATGGGGTCTCGGGTAGGGAATCACATTAGGGTTCGGCAAACTTGGGCTCCGAGGGGTTCGGGGTTGGTCTCAGGGTTCGACGGGAAGGCAAGGTTCGGTTCGATGAGATCGGTCTTGGCATTCGGGAAGAAGAACTTGGCGTCCGAGAGACGATCTTGTCGCATCCGCGGTCGTCGGGTCGTGTCGTCGGTCTTGTCGTTTCACGGCGGAGATCTTGGTGTCCCGGGTCTCGGCGTCTTCGGATACGAGAGGAAGAACTTGGCGTGTCGGGTTCGGTATTCTGATCCGAGAAGGAGAACTTGGCGATTCCGAGGGTCTTGGTGTTCGACGGGGTTCGGTCTCCAGGCTCTGGGAAGGCGACCTTATCGATTCGTCATCATCGCCTCCAGTTCCATGTCGACGATCTTGTTGTACATGATGGAGATCTTATGGTTTCGGGTTCATGACGGGGATGAACTCAAGGCACCGTGGTCTTCGAGTAATGCGAGTTCACTTAAGCCAACTCCGGAGCGGAAGGTGTCATGGCGAGATCAACGACACCACACTGGTATGGCGTGCGGCAGACCTAGGAGGTTCATGCGCCCACACTGGTACACGAGACCACGAAAACGAAGCTTAGCACATCAGAACAAAAGCAAACAGAGGACAAAAGTGCACTGCGAGGAGGCCCCTGTCTCGTGCAGGCATAGGCTCAAACACCCTGCGGACGGCAAGCGACAGGAGGATCGGCGAGCTGGTTCGGGCGGCCTCCAAGCACCGGGATGGAGCTCTTGTGGGCGGCGACAGCCGCTAGCGGAGCGACCTCGGCGGCAGAGCGCAGGACAAGGTGGGGCCGGTCCGTGATGGCTTGCAGAGGCGCGAAGGAGTGCGTACCACGGCGGGGAGAGGCGTGAAGGAGGGGCCCCTGCGAGAGTAGCAGCGGCTTGAGCTCGCGAGGGGGAACGACGGGCTCGGACCGCGGGGGTGAGCGCGCAGGTCGTGGCGGCGGCCGGACAAGGCAAGGCAGAGGGAGGTCGGGCCGCGGTGGCGGGGCCATAGGAGGCGCTGCGAACGGTCATGGCGGCGGGGTGACAGGGGATGCGAGGGAGAGCATGGACCGGGGACAGCTGACCAGCGGAGGCGCCGACGGTGGCAGGAAAGCTTGCTCACGTCGGAGAGGAGGCGAGGAAGGGGCCGGCGGAGCAGGGTTGGGGCCCGCTAGAGGGAGAGGGGCTTGCGGGGGACGCGGGAGGGGCGATGGGGAGGCGAGCTCCGCGGCGACGGGGAACATGGTGGCGGCGACGAGTGGGTAGCAGAGAGAGGCGGGGCTCGCGTCGGGGTCACGCGGAGTGGAAACCGAGAGAGGGAGCGGGGATCATGGGGAGGGGAGCGGGCCGAGCGGGGGGAATCAAGGGAGCGGGGATCCCGCATGGTCACGATCGGGTCGGGTGGGGTCCACGGGAGCGGGACCAGGGAACATGACGGGGAGGGCGTCGGTGTGCCTGGGTGTGTTTGTGTAGCGTGTGTGCGTTGCGGGTGCGAGGGGAGAGTGGCGGCGGCAGGTGGGAAGGGTGGTGGGATTGGTTTGGTTAGCTAGGGTTTGGGGAGGGTGGTCTCCGGTTGGGCCTTTGGCCCTGACCGGATGACTGCCTGCCCCAAAAAAACATTAATTTTATATCTGTATTTTAATTTAAAGGCTTTTATAAATAGGTTTTAGACATCAGACAAAAAAAAAGAGGCAAAGTTTGAATTTGAAATAATAGAGGGTATTTGTAGAAAGCAAAACTAGGATTTTAGCAAAATAGTTTTAAGGTTAAATATGCATGATGATATTACGATGGTGCACAGAGATACAAACAAGCGATTTCAAGTAGTGGTTTTACTCGGGGTGCTACACCATAGTAGCAATGATCACCAATTCTAACAGAAAGCACAGGAACACTAACTTTTCTAACTTTCTTAGGATGAGAAACAATATTAGTAGCGTCTTCACAGAAGAATATATGCTCATCCTCTCTATTTCTAGTGACAATGTCTTTCACAATAGCTACTACAGGTTCAACATTCAATTGCTTACCAGGCTCCACAGTTTTCATGGTACCTTTGTTATTTGCACTAATAATCAAAGAATACTCCTTTACCTTAGCTGGAAAAGGCATTTTCTCAACATGAGGTTAAGGCACAATATGATTAGTAGTACAAACTTGAGTACTTCTAACTAGAACATGGCTAACAACATATTTATAAGGAGCATGGTACTTATTCCACTTCTTCTTGGGAATTTCTATGTAAGAGGCAAAGGCCTTAAAACAGTTGATAATACTTTGGGAATTAAGACCAAACTCATTACTAATATCACAGAAGTTATCAGTTCCCATAAAAGATTTAATGCATTCATAATCATAGTTTATACCTAACTTTCTTCCTTTCTCATTCTCCCAAGCTTCGGTGTTATCTTGAATATGGTCTAAGAGATCCCATATCTTCTTCCTTCATACGTGTGAATGATCCAGCACACAAAGCATCTAGTAAATCTTTATTATGAAGAGAAAGCCTAGCATAAAAGTTATTGAGAATAATATTGTTAGGGAGTTCATGAATAGGGCATTTAAGCATTAGTAACTTCAATCTCCTCCAATCTTGAGTTGTACTCTCTCCATCAAGAGGCCAAAAGTTATATATATAATATTTCTATCCTTATGAATTTCACTAGGAGGATAAAATTTAGAGTAAAAGAGAGATGCCATCTCCTCCCATTTTATGGATTGTCCATTCTTCAACAGCTTATACCATTCTTCAGCTCTCCCTTTCAAGGATATGGAGAGTAACTTATTTTTCACCTATTCAGTTGTGATACCTACACACTTAAACAACCCGCATAATTCATGGATAAAAAGCAAGTGATCACCAGGATGGACGGTTCCATCCCCAAAATAATAATTATCCATAACACGATTAACAATACTTGTAGGTATCTTAAAAGGATCTATCTCCATAGGAGGTGGTTCATCTACTACCCTAGCAGTGGTAGTAGTTTTCCCAAACAGAAAACCAAGTGGGTTATCCATATTGGAAACAAAGTAACAAGCAGTAACAAAATCAATACTCACAGTAAAAGTTTCCCTTACCAGTTCCACTCTTCAATAGCGCTTCACTCCCTAGCAACGGCGCCAGAAAATAGTCTTGATGACCCACAAGTATTGGGGGGTATCGTAGTACTTTTGATAAATAGGAGTGTCGATTCCAACGAGGAGCAGAAGGTGCTGAACAGTGGTATGGAGCAGGAAATCCATGTGAATACTTAGCAAACGGATTTTTAGTGGTTTTCTGACAAAGAAACAAAACAAGAAGCAAGTAACAAAGGTAACGAACAAACGGAGCAAGTGGCCCAATCCTTTCTTAGCAAACTACAAGTCGGTAGAAATACTTATAAGGACCAAACGTTCTCCAGGACACATGGGAATTCTGTCAAGTGCTTTCGCTTCAAATAGCTGAGTACTCTTCTTTGGTGTTGTAAGTGTTGTGTGGGTGAACCTATGCTAACATACCGCCCTTCCTAGGACTAATACATACTTGTGATTAAACCCCCTGCAAACATCCATAACTACAAGAAAGTAATTAAGATATAAATCTAACCACAGCCTTAAACTCTGAGATCCTACGCTCCCTTGTGCAAAGGTGTCCTAACAGGGGTTTAGGTTTCTGTCACTCTGGCAACCCCACAATTAGTAGCCAAATACACAATGCATCCCCCTAGGCCCATAAATGGTGAAGTGTTATGTAGTCGACATTCACATGACACCACTAGAAGAATAGCACCACAACTTAAATACTAAACCAATGAATAATAACTCATCACAGATTCACTACTAACAACATGACTTCTCCCATGTCCTCAATAACTAAACAAACTAATCACAAGACATCATATGGATAAAGATCAAAGATGATATGGTAATGGATAACAATCTGAACATAAACAATAATCCAATGGTTCCACTCACAAGCATCAACTACAATAGTAATTGATGGTGCTCATGGAGCACTTCGTTGGAAACCCCAAGAGCAAGGTGTGATGAGCACAGCAGCAAGTCTTCCCTCAGTAGAGACCGAGGTTATTAAACCAGAAGGAGGAAGGAAACGTCACACAGGTGTTGCAAGTAACGCGGAGACCTGCACAACACAAACTCAAGACTTTGCCCCAACGAATCAGTGAGGTTGTCAAACTCACCGGTTTGCTGTAACAAAGGATTAAACGTATGGTGTGGAAGGTAATGGTTTGCAGCAAGTAAACAAGTAATAGTGGAAGATGTATCAATGGTAAAGATTGGACCGGGGTCCATAGTTCACTAGAGGTGCTCTCCTTAGATAAACAACATGGCATGAAGGGTAAAAAAATTACAGCAGGGCAATTGACAGGAACTGAGCAAGGCATATGATACATCCAAAACGTATCTACTTTCTCGAACACTTTGCTATTGTTTCTTATCTAAACTTATGTGATTTGGATACAACTAACACGGACTAACGCTGTTTTCAGCAGAATTACATAGGTGTCTTGTTTTTGTGCAGAAAATGAACTATCAGGAAAAATCCAGGAAAATATGCCAAAAACTATTTCTCACCAGAAGATCTATGGAGCCATAAGGGGAGACAGAGAGGAGGCCTGGGGGGACCAGACCCACCCCAGGCGTAGGCCCACTGACCCCGCGCCTGGGGAGGTTTGGCCACCCCAGGCAGCTCCTCGGCCTCCCTCTACTCCTATAAGTTGCCTTTTGACCTAAAAACCGAGGGGGGTTCGATAGTTTTCCAGAAAAAGTTCCGCTCTGCCGCCGCCACGAGAAACCAAGATTCGGATCCAGAAACTCTGTTCTGGCACCCTGCGGGACGGGGAATTTGGGGAGGATCTTCGCCATCGTCATCACCAACACATCTCCATCAATCACCGATGTTTCCCTCATCCATGAGTGAGTAATCCCCCGATGTAGGCTTGGGATGGTAGGGATTGGATGAGTTCTATCATGTAATCGAATAAGATCTGTTAGGGGCATAGTGCCTAGTATCTCTATTAGTGCTATTTGACTTTGTTGCAACTTGTTGTGCTTAATTCTTGTCACTAGGGCCCGAGTGCCATGATCTCAGATCTGAACTTATTATTGAATCATTATGATAGTATTGTTTATGATCTTATCTGCAAGTTGTGTACAGATATCATTGTCCGGATCCAAAGGCCCCAAAGTGACAATAATTGGGACAACCATAGGGGGTGGTTGTGGTGTGAGGATCACATGTGTTCACGGAATGTTAATGCTTTGCTCTGATGCTCTATTAAAAGGAGCACCTTAATTGCCAATAGTTCCCTAGAGTCCCCACTACCACGGCCTGGCTGGACAAAAGATGTTGTGCAACTTCTCATTGCGAGCACGTATGACTATATTTGGAGCACATGCCTAGGATTATTTAGTACTTGGATGCTTGTTATTATTTACCTGCAATGCCTATACCAACTATTCCTAGGATTATTTGGAGCACGTATGACTATACCAACTATTCCTTGCTCCATTAAGAATAATTATGTTAGAACTGCTTTATGTGATTTGGGAGCTGGATTTAGTGTTATGCCTTTTTCTCTCTATAAGAGACTCCAGCTAGAAAAGTTGATACCAACTGATATATCTTTGCAAATGGCTGATAAATCAACTACTATTACTATTGGTATATGTGAGGATGTTCCTGTTCAAGTTTCTCATAATTGCATGGTCTTAACTGATTTTGTTGTGCTTGAAATGCCTGAAGATGATAATATGTCTATTATTCTTGGGAGACCTTTTCTTAATACTGCAGGAGTTGTCATCAATTGTAATCAAGGAAAAGTAACATTCAATATTAATGACAAAGAGCACACTGTCTATTTCCCCAAGAAGGTTGTCAGAAGCTATTGCCTGAATTCTATTGAAAATATTGAAGGCATAAAGGTTGGATAAATATATTGTCCCATTCCACAAGAAAATATTGAAACTATTATGATTGGGACCATTGCTATCAAGTATGAGGTAACATAATCACCTTGTGGAATGCAAAGTTTTGTTTCATATATTGTTTTGGTAACAAGACTTGATCAACCTTGTTAACAAAAGGCTTTTAATGAACAAAATAATGTTTCCACTTTGGTTATACTTGCTTTCTTTTTTCCTTTCTCCTTCCTAGTCTTTGCTTTAGCTTTAGTTTTGCTAGTTGTTTGCTTGTTTGAGTCTCTTAGAGCTCTTGTAGTTTGGCTTTTGGTTTGCTTTTTCTTCTTCTGAAAAACTGTTTCTGCTAGAAAATCAATTTTCATACCCTGAAAATTGGCCAAAAATAAAGTTTACCGAAAAATCCCAGAAAATTCAAAATAAATTTTTCCTCGAAAAAAGGGGCAGAGTGGCACCTAATATGACCCAGGGGGCCACCCCTAGGCCCCACACCATGGTAGGCGCGTCCTACCTAGTGGTAGCGCCTAGGGGGTCTGGCCCACCTGGGCCCCTCCTGGCTGCCTCCTCAAAGCCACCTTGTTTCTCTCTCCCGAAAAACACCGGAAAACTTGCTCAAGCTCGATTTCTTGCTGTTCTTGCTCGCGATTTTTGATCTCTTGTTCAGCCCATCTCAAGTGCTGATTTTTGGAGGGATTGTTCCTTGGTATGTGCCTCCTCCACTTCTCCAATTAGATTTGTGATTGGTAGATTGTATCTTGAGTATTTTGCTACTATAGGTGACAGGTTGTTTGAGCTTGCATGCTTGTTCTATGCTTAGAAACTTTGTTTTGATGCATGTGTAGTCCTCTAGCAAGTTCCTATAGTAGTTTCTCATCATTTATCAACTTAGAAATCACTTGGTTTGATGGTTGTTTAAAATTTCAGCAAAGGGAAGTCATGGACCACCACACCTTTGGTGACATATTTGAGAGTGATGCACCTAGAAGGGCAAGGCTCCCAAGGTCATCTACCAGCTCCAGACCCTCATACAATGAGTATCTCATCACTCCGCGGTTTGGTGACAAGGAAGATGAAGGGGATGCTCACCCCTCCACCTTTCCTTGTCAAACTTTCTTGCGAGCTGCTGGGATTCTTAATGATTTCATGGCTTTGATTGAGAGGGCTGGTCTAACAAGTTTCATGCAGGATGAGAGTGCACAATATGCTTCACTTACTAAAACATTTGTGGAGAGTTTCTCCTTCACCAATAGTTTGTTCAATCCTTCTGTGTCTTTTAGACTTTATGGCAGGGCTCATTCTATGTCTTTGAAGAAATTTTGCAAGGCCCTGGGACTTGGTACAAATGGGTCATCAAAGAAGATTACAGCTCTTCCCGCTGATTTGTTGGAACTATACCGAGGAATAACCAATGATGATGACCGCAGAGCTCAACAAGGGAAGATAAAGAACATTCAACTTCCAACCATCAGGTACTTCACCTACTATCTTACCACCAGTGTTCTTGGTAGGGAGAACACTAGTAATATATCCAACTATCAATTGGCCTTCTTAGCTGCTACGCTCTGCGGTGAGGATAAGTATAACCTTGGTTCCCTCATTGCTCGCCGTTTAGCTGCTAAGGACCCATTTATGGGGGAATTATTGCTACTCATATTGCTGCTGCCTTGGATATTGCTGTTGATCCACATGATACAGTTTTGGCCCCTCTGAGGCTTGATCTTGCTGCCATGAAGGCGCACCACTTTGTCACCTCTAGCTCTACTCTTGAGAACTTGGTTTATAGAATGCTGTTTGCTGACATGGAAGAGAGAGAGATCCCTCTACCCCAAACCACTTTGTTCAGTATTTCTTAGGGACCTTGGTCATGCATGAAGGCGGAGATGGATGACAAGCTGCGCTTTCTCAACTTCCACGGGCACTATCAGGGGGGAGCGCCCGCATATGACCCCGATGTACACTACACAGCGGAGGCCTCAAGCTCGTACCATGACAAGAGAGCTTCCTCGACATACTATGGAGGTGCATCTACTTGGGAACCATGGGATTGAGCCCCACTTAGGCCAAAAGCCTAAGGTTGGGAGGAGGTATACCGACGTCACACTCATCTATATATCATACTCGGTCGGTTCTTTCTATATCAAGTGTTTCGCTTTCTTTTTGGTTCTTGTTGCTTCTTTCTCAAAAACACAAAAATACCAAAAATATTTTCGTTGTTTCTCTTGGTTTGTTTCTTTGCTTTGGTTTGCCTTAAAAGAAAAATCCAAAAATATTTTTCTTTGTTTTTGTTTGGTTCTTCTTTGTTTGCTTGTTTCTAAAAAAATCGAAAACACCAAAAATATTTGTTGTTCTTCTTTGGTTTTGTGAGTTCTTGGCAAGGTTCAGCCATCCTTAGTGGATTTTGGTTTTAATGTTAATTATTCAAGTCACACAAGTGAAGGGCAATAATGAAGATTAAGACAACTCGAGGTGTGGTAAGAGGCTAGTAACGAACTCTGTTTGTTTCATTTTTGTACATATACTCATCACTATGATCATGCTTAGCCTGTTTGTGTAAAGTGTATGTCATTATGGATGCTTAGTAGTTCTTACTTGTCTATGATTAGCTCCAGCTTGCTAATAGTTTGTAGCATGTCACATGAATGTTTGCTTGCATTGTTTTATTCATACTTTGGTATGACATTGTGGTATCCTCCTCTGACTGTTCATGTGAATCGACTTGGCACATGCTCACGCATGCATATGAATAATCAATAGTCAGTAAGCCTCGATGATTTATTTTGCCTCCGAGTTCTTGTATCACTTTCATGCTATAATTAATCATGTTTATTGCAAGCATGATTATGACAAGTATTGCTCTCTCGTTTGTCGCTCCCTCTCTTTTGCTAGCCTTCACTTGCACTGAGTATGTGCTCTACCTGTGCTTCCAACTCCCCAAAACCAATATTGCCAGTTGTGTCCACCATACCTACCTATTAGCATCATTTGCTATTTCAGTGCATATTCCATATGGCGTGTTTTCTTCCAAAATAAAATGTTTGTCTGTTTTGAGAAAGTTAGTTAGTAAAGCTCTCACGAACTTGATGGCACACTTTATTCCTTGCGCTTAATAATCTTGAACCATTGTGACTAGTCCATGAAATTTATATGCTTGCTTATTATATATTGGGAGTCAGCAGAACCGTGTTGTCACGGGGAACGCTTTCAACACCTTTTGGATATCCTATCGAGTTGATTCTTTGCTCTTTTGTTTACGGATGTCGACGATGTGAAATAAAAGGGGAAGTTGTTAGTTCATGGAGTTTATACATTGTGTTAGAGAAACGCCTGGGCCGGTAGCCTAAGCCATGCTTAATCATGGTGGAAACTTGCAGCATCACTATAATGAGCATCTATGAAGCGTCCTCAATAAAAGCTATGCACATGTAAATAAAAAGATTGCTGAGATGCTCATTGTCTGCTTGCTTTGTCATTTTGGTTATGGGAAAGCTCTTGTACCATGTGCAAGGGGTACCCTGTTGGCGGTTATCGATGTTATGCATGTATTTACAATGACAAGAACTTTCAGGTGACCAAAGTTGAGTAGCATGCGGAGTGACCCTCGTACTCAAGGGACTTGGGATTTCCAGTCTATGGTATGTCAAGCATATGATTCAGAGTGGACCTCACTTTCACCTTAACCACATGAAGATGCCTATAATAGGGGCAATGAGAGCTCAAAGCTAATGAGTACCTTCCTTTCAGCATTGGGAAGCCTTTCAAACCTTCACAAAACCGTTTTCACAACCTAGTTGAGTCACCACTTATTCTATGAGCACTTTCTTGAGAGCATAGTTGTCATTCTTGTGTTTGTTCCAAAACTTGGTTAATTATGTTATGACTCTGGTGCTTGTATCTCTGATATCTTTATATCTAGTCTTCATGTGAACTTCAGAGGTGCCTTGGCATTCATATTGTGCTCTACAAACAAAGGCAAGTGAGATACCACTCTATCATACCTTATTATGAGCATTGCAATGTTGCTTATGTTTATGTTTCATGCTACTTATTATTATTGAGTTGGTTTCTCGTCATAGCTTGCAATAACTATTGAGTAGAATTAGTTGCATACTCTTTATTATGAATTATCTAAGCATCTACTCCTATGCTTAGAATATATACATCATATGAAGCAAAGTGTTCGTGAAAGTTCTTTTATCGCACTCAGTTTTCAACTGAATTGCTTGAGGACAAGCAATAAGCTAAGCTTGGGGAGAGTTGATACGTCCAAAATGTATCTAATTTCTTGGACACTTTGCTATTGTTTTTTCTCTAAACTTGTGTGATTTGGATACAACTAACACGGACTAACGCTGTTTTTGGCACAATTACCTTGGTGCCTAGTTTTTGTGCAGAAAATGAACTATCAGGAAAAATCCCGGAAAATATGCCAAAAACTACTTCTCACCAGAAGATCCACGGAGACAGAAGGGGGGACAGAGAGGAGGCCTGGGGGGCCAGACCCACCCCAAGCGCGGGCCCACTGACCCTGCGCCTGGGGGAGGTTTGGCCACCCCAGGAAGCTCCTCGGCCTCCCTCTACGCCTATAAGTTGCCTTTCGACCTAAAAAACGAGGGGGGTTTGATAGTTTTCCAGAAAGAGTTCCGCTCTACCGCCGCCACGAGAAACCAAGATTCGGATCCAGAAACTCTGTTCTGGCACCTTGTCGGGACGGGGAATTTGGAGAGGATTATCGCCATTGTCATCACCAACGCATCTCCATCAACCACCGATGTTTCCCTCATCCATGAGTGAGTAATCCCTCGTTGTAGGCTTGGGGATGGTAGGGATTGGATGAGTTCTTTCATGGAGTCGAATAAGATCTGTTAGGGGCATAGTGCCTAGTATCTCTATTAGTGCTATTTGACTTTGTTGCAACTTGTTGTGCTTAATTCTTGTCACTAGGGACCGAGTGCCATGATCTCAAATCTGAACTTATTATTGAATCATTATGATAGTATTTTTTATGATCTTATCGGCAAGTTGTGTACACATATCATTGTCCGGATCCAAAGGCCCCAAAGTGACAATAATTGGGACAACCGGAGAGGATGGCTATGGTGTGAGGATCACATGTGTTCATGGAATGTTAATGCTTTTCTCCGGTGCTCTATTAAAAGGAGAACCTTAATTGCCAGTAGTTCCCTAGAGGCACCACTGCCACGGGCTGGCTGGACAAAAGATGTTGTGCAAGTTCTCATTGCGAGCATGTATGACTATATTTGGAGCACATGCCTAGGATTGTTTAGTACTTGGGTGCTTGATATTATTTATCTACAATGCCCTAGTTCTTTGAAGTTACATGTTTAGACTCGTCCATGCAACGCCCGTCCATCCATCCCTATGCCTACCGCACTCTAATCCTACTACTACCATTACTGTTACTATTGCTCCTGGTTCACTGTTGTTGTCACTGTTATTGTTGTTGCTGCTATTGCTTTGTTGTTGCTACTACCAAACTGTTACTACTGAGAAACTTCTGTGAGCAAGAACTATTTCCAGGTGCAACTGAACTGACAACTCAGTTGTTAAGGCTTGCAAGTATTATTTGGCTCCCCTTGTGTCGAATCAATAAATTGGGTAATACTACCCGCGAAGACTGTTGCGATCCCCTACACTTGTGGGTCATCAGCATAACAATGCAATTACTAGTCAGAAAGATCCTATGAGATTCGATTGGGAAATACAACAAGATACATAGACCGCCATCCAACTACATCTATGACTAGAAGTCCACCTTTCGGTTATCATCCGAACTCCCTCCAGTATTAAGTTGCAAGCAATAGACAACTGCTTTAAGAAAAGTGTGTAAGGTAAACAGTCCACATGTTCCATGAACAAGAGACCATTGTTTTCTCCCTAGTAGCAACATGTAACCTTTAATAAGGTAGAGATCCCTGTGTTTACAATGCTAGTCCCTGGATCAATAGCTAGCATCCACAGTTAAGATGTAATATCAAGAAACAAAGGTCATAGTACAACTTTATAACCAGGAATAAAGTAATTTATTACATCTTACATAGCTCATTTGGCTATCTCATTACAATGCAGCAGAATATAACAATAGCATGGGTTCCTTCATCTTCAAAGTGCCACGGGCAGACATGTTGGTTGTATACTTGTAATCCTAATCAATAAACTTCACTAACATCAAACAAACCTACAACATAATAAGTTACAGCCACAAGGGTCAATACATTTTAATTGTATTGGCAAGTGATACTATGGTAATATAGTGGAGTCTATCATCTATATGCATTTGGCTAAGTGGAGCTTAGGCTTGCTTTGCTCAAAATAGATTTTCCTTATCATTTGAAAACACTAAGTTTTTGCTTGACAAAAATCATTCCCAAGGCATCTCCCAATAGAAATTGGTGATCCTTCAACCCTTGTTCAACCACAAGTTTTTACTTAGAAATTGGGATGAGGAGATTCTTGATAGCTTCCATGTCTTGATGCTCAAATTGCCCTTTGCCAGGGACATAGCTAAGTACTTAGATTTTTCACTCTGCAGAGGTGGTGCACTTTCCCCACAAGACTTGGTTTCACCAAGACAAGTTCTTTCAGAAGCCTTCCCTTAGACCAGAATGGACGCGCTCCAACCTATCAATCCCCTACCACCAACTGTCCATTTGGCTAAGTTATTGCAACCTATATGATCTAGGCAGAGCCCATAATGCCAAGTGGCTGCACTTGAAGCTTCTCAACATTTGACATCTCAAATCTCTTTGTTCCTGGGTGGCCATCCACAA
Organism: Avena atlantica; assembly: GCA_910589765.1. NCBI lineage: Eukaryota > Viridiplantae > Streptophyta > Magnoliopsida > Poales > Poaceae > Avena > Avena atlantica. The sequence goes on along the minus strand of OU342738.1, from coordinate 347,024,868 downwards.
GTGAGATACACAAGGTAAACCATAGAAATGGGCCTTGTGTAACCACTCAACATAACCCATTCACAACCATTCCACCCAGGTGATTCATTCACTTAGTTGTTTTATTAAACAAAACATAAGTCCTTGACTTAGAAATATTCCATAGCATGAATATAATCCACCCTTGTTTTCTACTAGCTAAGCTAAGCATGATAGTAGTAGGAATCTTATCTTAGTAAATTCTACTAAGGTTTCATCTACTAGGATTTCCCATGGCATAGTTTACACTTAGCAAAATTCCATGCAAGTCCTACTTAGAAATATCACTAATGCATAGTGAAAATAATGGGACAAAAGTATGAAGCATCACTTGCCTTTTTGGTAGAGAATATAGGTTCACTCCTTGATCTTGCAATATTTAGACTCTTCAAATCACTACAATCCAATCAAGCAAGCAATATTTCAATCTACCATTCAAGCAACATCACATAAATTAATAGAATCAAAACAATGCATGCAAGCATGCCAAACTTTGTTTTATTTACAAAATTTGTTTATAATAGGTTATAAACATTCTAAAACACTTATTGGTCATTTTATAAAGTGGCAAAACCATTTGCAAAAGATTTTACTTATAGATCAATTTTAAACTAAATCATTATTTTATGTGGTTGAAAATGTCTTTAGCAAAGTAATAATTTTTATAGGGTTCACCAAATACATTTTCAAATCATAAAACTTGGTGTTTAGGGTCAGAGAGTTTAAATCAAAACATTTCTCAAGGGTTTTCCTCCAAAATCATTTTTAAACCATAATCAACATTTTTATTTGACTAGAAATGGTTTAAATAAAGAATTATTCCTTTGCTTCAACAAATAAATTTTTGAAACTACCAATTGATTTTTATGGTCAGTAGGTTCAAAACAAACCATTTGCCCAAGGTTTTATCTCAAAAATCATTTTAGAACAATTTTTATATTCTAAACATGCATACACAAGTTTCTGTAAAAACAATCAATTTAACAGAAGCATTTTACTAAACAAAGTGCATGGTCAGAAAGTAATTGTCTTTCTGAATCCATTGATATAAAATTTGCAAAATTTGGACGTGTGGTTTGAAAGTTATGAATTTTTCAAATTGGCACATCAAATAGAACATTTCTGTTTTTATTCAAACAGATAGGGCCACGCGTCGTGCTGTGATTGGTCTGTACCGCTTTGTGCGGATCGACATATGCGAGCCGTTGGATCTAAGTAACATCGCACGGCTCAGAGGCACTACTTACCCCTTCGATTAGATTCTATCCTAGCCATTGGATCGTAATCGCACGACGCTCAACACCCTTTCCAACGAGTGGCGGCGCTGGCGGCGGCAGGTGGAGGCGGAGCGGTCAGACGGTGGCGGTGTCGACGCTATAGGAAGCAAGAGAGTGAAAGGAGATGCTCACCGGGTTCGCCGTGGCGTAGGGAATCTCAAGGTATTGGTAGTAGACGAAGGGGCGCTCGCATGTGCTGGCGCTTGCTCGCCGGAGCTAGGGTGGCGCCAGGAGCTTCTGCTTGTCGACGGGGACGGGGCTGCAGTCCACCAGAAAGAAAGAAAAAGATACGGTTAGATGCGGGCGAGTGCATAGATCATAGGATCTTCAACGGGAGAGCTCGGGGCGGTCTGTTCTCACCGGGAAAGGTTGACGGAGCGGAGGCAGACGGCGGCGATGCTCAGGCGTGGTTGTTGCCGAGCATAAGGGGCACGCGCGGATGATCTGGAGCTATTGGCAGATGCGCAAGAGAGTGGGGATCATGCTTGTTGGGGTTAGAGGCAGAGGGGAGGTGCGGCTTGGCCGAAATCGAGAAAAGGAGCTCATCGGGGCAGCGAGGTTGCAAACTAAATCTGGAACAGCCTGGTGGCTCTGGTTGTGTGATGTTTGAGGGGAATGAAGGAGGGGAGGGAGGCAGTTAAAGGGGAGTAATCACGGGGAGGAATTACTGGCAGAATTGAGTGAATTAACCCGAGGTTTGAACGAGCAGTAACGGCCGGAGTCGAGGGCGAGGTCAGCGTGGGTGAGGAAGACGGTGACGTGGCTGTGGGGTCCGTTTGGCAGCGAGTAAAGGAGTGGGGTGATGGGGTCCACGTGTCGGTGACTGAGCGGGTTCTGTCTGCGGTGAGAAAACGTTTCGCTCGGGGTGAGAGAGAGAGGTGGGCTGCTGGGCTTAGTAGGCTAGCTGGGCTGGACTGCTCCGATTCATTTTTTTTGTTCCGAACGTTTTTCCCTTTTTCCATTTCTAATTTCTGTTTTGATTTTTATTAACCAATTCAAACATTCATTTGAATTCAAAACTTTGCCAAATTTTGTGTAGATTCATATACTGATTAATAGCACATTCCAAAGTCAAATTTGGAATAATTTATTTATTCTCTTTAGTGTCTTTAATTATTTAATAATAGGCTCTAGTTTTTAATTAAATAAGATTTAATAATATTATTCAATCTCCATTTGAATTTAAATCTCCACCAATCTTTGGGTGGATTTTAATTCTGTTTATCAACATAATTCAAGGTCAAAAATAAAACAATTCTTTTATTCATTTAGGATCTATTAATAATTAAATAAATAGACCATAGTTTTTAATTCAAATAGGTTTTAATTTATTTTAAAAACTCTTTTTTGAAAACTAAATAATACCAAAATCTTTTCAGTAGGTTTCATTTGAAAAACTAAAACACTTGGAAATCTTATTTAAAATAAAATAACAAGTTTTGGTGTTTATTTAAAATGGAAAAGCCTTTACTTTAATAAAATTGGATATTAATAAATCCTCATTATTTTATTTAAATAAACCTTTACTCTTTTTATCAAATAGAAATATTTTATTTAAAAAGCTTGGCCAAGATTTAATTTGGCTCTATAAAATAATCCTTATTTATATTTCTACCTTTTCTTTATAAAAACCATATCTTTTATTTAAAGATCCAAAAATAGTGATTCCAACTATTATAACTTTATTTATTATTTGTTTATCTTTTTAAATCCTTTTAGGATTATTTGCTCACCATTTGGTATGGATTTTAGATAAGGTCTTTATTAGCTTTGAAAATTCAATTTCCTTATCTTATTAAATTCATAAGATTTTATTTATGGTTCCAAATTAAGTGAATCCAATTCATATGGTTTTATAGTATTTCTAATAGTCGTTCTTAATCAATTTGAAATGTTTGTTTGACCAATTTTTATAGGGATCAAATCCATAGGCTTAGAGATAACTTTAAAATGTTTTTCTTCCATTAGGGTTTTAGAGTTTTGGTTTATTCTTCAAGTGTTTAAATTTCCAGATGCATTTATGAAGAATGCATTCCACTTGATTTGAATTTAGTTGGATTCAAACATTAACCAAAGTTTGTTCAAGATGGGATTTTAAGTTTCTATTTAGAAACAAAAGTTTCTTTTCACCCTAAATTTCAGCAATTATTTATTTTGTTTATTTATTTTTCACATTACAAGATTTGGAAAATCTTGGGATGTGATAGGCTACCACCCTTAAAATAAATCTCGTCCCGAGATTTGGGGAGGCTAGGGGTTACAGGTTGGCTCAAAGCAACTAGGGTACTACCACCCTTAAAAAAATTCAACTAGATTACATCTTGGCTTTCTTGGGATCTTGGGGAAACTTCTCTGGGCAAACATCTGCATAGTGTCCTTTGTTTCCACACTTGAAACATGTGACTAGGCTGAGATCCTTCATAGGCTTTATCTTGTGCTTCATCTTTTCTGGAAAATTGCTTGCATAATGCCCTTGGTTACCACAATTGTAACATGTGATAAGATTGAGTTCTTCACGTATCTTTTGTGGACAAGTTGACACATAATGGCCTAGCTCTTTGCAGTTGTTGCACCACACTTGGCTAATTTCCTTATACTTCTTCTTCTTGGGTTTCTCCAAAGCTAGGAGTGCTTCTAGTTCATGTTCTTCATATGTTATCTCAAAGGTAGGAAAGTTTCCTGGTCTCCTTGACCTTTTCCTTGGATAATACATATGTCTCCTCTTTGGTCCTTTAAATTGGGTCATATTGCTGGGAGGTACAAGCTGAGATTTTCCTTTGTCTTCATCCTTCTTGGTAGACTTTGCTCTCTCATGGTAGTCTGCAATCAGTTGTTGCACTCCACCTTGTTTCCTTTGTTGAACTATGGAATAGATGGGGCATTGGATAGGTACATGATTATTTCCTTCACATAGGAAACAAGTAGCTTGAGATGTGGGGAATTGGTCAATTGGATGTTTCTCTTCACAGTTGGGGCATTGATCTTCATGCTCCTTGGAAGTGTGATCCTTGTCTCCACAAATATTTCAAGCTTGGATTCCTTCTAGAATATTATCTTTGTCATCCTTGTTGTCATAAACTCCTTGGGAAGATTTGTCTCCCATGTTGATCATTTGAGTGGCCATCCCTTGCAACAATTGGGATTGAGTTTCCAAAAACTTTTGCATGGTTGGGTCTAACTTATTGTTGTTGGCTAAAAACTGTGTTGTCACTTGGTTCAACTGGGTTTGATTTGCTAGCAGTTGTTCTCGCATGTTGACCTCTTGGTTGTTGCTGTCATCATTCTTGATGTTGGAGTTTCTTGGAGAAGTCATCTGTTTGGGTTGGATTGGGATTAGAATAGGCAAAATATTTCTAAGGAAATAATTCTAATCACACACATCACAATTCACTCAAGCAATGTGCGAGCACTCACAAACAAGCACTCCACTCAAACAACAAGTTTCAAACACATTTTTAGGCAACAAAATATTTTTTGCTACACCACATAAGTTGGTGGGTTTGATTTAATCTAAATATGGTGGTCCAACTATATGGTTCACTTGAAATCATTCTATCCTTCTTGGTGGATTCTTCTTGAATGAGATCATGGTTTCCTTGGGAAAATTCTTGGTCACAAAAACTTCAAAGGTGATGATGATTCCCAAGTTGTGTTTCCTTAGTCTTCAATTCTTGAGTAACATTTCTTGTCTCACCTGTAGTCCTTAGTGATATCCAAGGTTGAATTCCTTGTTGAGAATAGGTTGAAATCACTTGAAGATGTTGAAGTTATTAGAGTTGATGAAGTCCTTTGCACATGGTGAAGTCTTTGGCCATGGGGTAGGCTTTGTCCATCAAGTTTGAAATAGAAAAGATGTAGAGTCAAAACCAAAATGGTTGAGGAAAGAGTTTACAAGATTGTATGTAAATAAGTTTTGGAACAAATACAACTCCTATTATTCTAAGGGTTTTTTGTCCAATCCTAGGTTTACAAATCCTACAGGCAACACAATGCTCTGATACCATCTGTAAGGTTCCCAACCTTTAATAAGGTAGAGATCCCTGTGTTTACAATGCTAGTCCCTGGATCAATAGCTAGCATTCATAGTTAAGATGTAATATCAAGAAACAAAGGTCATAATACAACTTTATAACCAGGAATAAAGTAATTTATTACATCTTACATAGCTCATTTGGCTATCTCATTACAATGCAGTAGAATATAACAATAGCATGGGGTCCTTCATCTTCAAAGTGCCACAGGCAGACATGTTGGTTGTAGACTTGTAATCCTAATCAATAAACTTCACTAACATCAAACAAACCTGCAACATAATAAGTTACAGCCACAAGGGTCAATACATTTGAATTGTATTGGCAAGTGATACTATGGTAATATAGTGGAGTCTATCATCTATATGCATTTGGCTAAGTGGAGCTTAGGCTTGCTTTGCTCAAAATAGATTTTCCTTATCATTTGAAAACACTAAGTTTTTGCTTGACAAAAATCATTCCCAAGGCATCTCCCAATAGAAATTGGTGATCCTTCAACCCTTGTTCAACCACAAGTTTTTACTTAGAAATTGGGATGAGGAGATTCTTGATAGCTTCCATGTCTTGATGCTCAAATTGTCCTTTGCCAGGGACATGGCTAAGTACTTAGATTTTTCACTCTGCAGAGGTGGTGCACTTTCCCCACAAGACTTGGTTTCACCAAGACAAGATCTTTCAGAAGCCTTCCCTTAGACCAGAATGGACGCGCTCCAACCTATCAATCCCCTACCACCAACTGTCCATTTGGCTAAGTTATTGCAACCTATATGATCTAGGCAGAGACCATAATGCCAAGTGGCTGCACTTGAAGCTTCTCAACATTTGACATCTCAAATCTCTTTGTTCCTGGGTGGCCATCCACAAGTGAGATACACAAGGTAAACCATAGAAATGGGCCTTGTGTAACCACTCAACATAACCCATTCACAACCACTCCACCCAGGTGATTCATTCACTTAGTTGTTTTATTAAACAAAACATAAGTCCTTGACTTAGAAATATTCCATAGCATGAATATAATCCACCCTTGTTTTCTACTAGCTAAGCTAAGCATGATAGTAGTAGGAATCTTATCTTAGGAAATTCTACTAAGGTTTCATCTACTAGGATTTCCCATGGCATAGTTTACACTTAGCAAAATTCCATGCAAGTCCTACTTAGAAATATCATTAATGCATAGTGAAAATAATGGGACAAAAGTATGAAGCATCACTTGCCTTTTTGGTAGAGAATATAGTTTCACTCCTTGATCTTGCAATATTTACACTCTTCAAATCACTACAATCCAATCAATCAAGCAATATTTCAATCTACCATTCAAGCAACATCACATAAATTAATAGAATCAAAACAATGCATGCAAGCATGCCAAACTTTGTTTTATTTACAAAAGTGGTTTATAATAGGTTATAAACATTCTAAAACACTTATTGGTCATTTTATAAAGTGGCAAAACCATTTGCAAAAGATTTTACTTATAGATCAATTTTAAACTAAATCATTATTTTATGTGGTTGAAAATGTATTTAGCCAAGTAATAATTTTTATAGGGTTCACCAAATACATTTTCAAATCATAAAACTTGGTGTTTAGGGTCAGAGAGTTTAAATCAAAACATTTCTCAAGGGTTTTCCTCCAAAATCATTTTTAAACCATAATCAACATTTTTATTTGACTAGAAATGGTTTAAATCAACAAATTATTCCTTTGCTGCAACAAATACATTTTTGAAACCACCAATTGATTTCTATGGTCAGCAGGTTCAAAACAAACCATTTGCCAAAGGTTTTATCTCAAAAATCATTTTAGAACAATTTTTATATTCTAAACATGCATACACAAGTTTCTACAAAAACAATCAATTTAACAGAAGCATTTTACCAAACAAAGTGCATGTTTAGAAAGTACTTGTCTTGCTGAATCCATTGATATAAAATTTGCAAAATTTGGACGTGTGGTTTGAAAGTTATGAATTTTTCAAATTGGCACATCAAATAGAACATTTCTGTTTTTATTCAAACAGACAGGGCCACGCGTCGTGCTGTGGTTGGTCTGTACCGCTTCGTGCGGATCGACAGATGCGAGCCGTTGGATCTAACTAACATCGCACGGCTCAGAGGCACTACTTACCCCTTCGGTTAGATTCTATCCTAGCCATTGGATCGTAATCGCACGGCGCTCAGCACGCTTGCCAACGAGTGGCGGCGGAGCGGTCAGACGGTGGCGGTGTCGACGCTACAGGAAGCGAGAGAGTGAAAGGAGATGCTCACCGGGTTCGCCGTGTCATGGGGAAGCTCAAGGTGGTGGTAGTAGACGAAGTGGCGCTCGCATGTGCTGGCGATTGCTCGCCGGAGCTAGGGTGGCGCCAGGAGCTTCTGCTTGTCGACGGGGACGGGGCTGCAGTCCACCAGAAAGCAAGAAAAAGATACGGTTAGATGCGGGCGAGTGCATAGATCATAGGAGCTTCAACGGGAGAGCTCGGGGCGGTCAGTTCTCACCGGGAAAGGTTGACGGAGCGGAGGCAGACGACGGCGATGCTCAGGCGTGGTTGTTGCCGAGCATAAGCGGCACGCGCGGATGATCTGGAGCTATTGGTGTAGGGATTCGTAGCATGGAAAACAAAAAATTTCTATCGCATACAAACAAACAAGCCAAGATCTATCTAATAGATTGTAGCAACGAGTCGATGGAATAACTTACCCTCGAAGATTCCAAAGTGTTTAACGAGAGCGGATTCTCGTGGGTGATGTAGTCGTACTCTTCCCGATCTCAAGATCGTGTAGACGATCCTTCCGGCGCTGCGTTCCGGCAGCGCTCCCGCAGTCGGTCACACGTTCGGTACTCGATGAAGACCTTCCTCTCCCTTGTTCCAGCAGGCAGCGGAGGTTGTAGCTCTCTCCTCGCGATTCCGGCAGCACAACGGCGTGGTACCGGAAGTAGAGGGGAGATCCCGCAGGGCTTCGCCTTAAGCCAGAGCGAGTATGGTGGAGTATGAGAGAGAACTATTAGTGGTCTAGAGATTAGACATACCAATTAGAAGGCTCTAAACCGAAGGCTAGGGCAATTAGAAGCTCTAAACCAAAACGGCTCTAAACCGGAGATTAGAGGATAGGAACTTGTGTGTCTAGAGGAGGAGGCCCTGCTGCTCCTTTTATGGGTGGAGGGGGCGGCCAAGGGGAGGGGAGTCCCTCCCCAAGTCGGCCTTGGTTGGCGCGCCGGCTTGGAGGGACTCCTCCCCCAAGTCGGTCCCAACCACCTCTTGCTTGTTTCCCACAGTTTCTTGTTTTAGCCGTTTGACTTTCAAACTGGACATTTGACTTTTCTGTTTTAGGATTCAATTTAATCCTTTATTTGGAACAGAAAGAACACTTAGTACATGATGCAATCATTCCAATATGCAATGACACATTCATGTACCCCTTCCCCCCGGAGTGCCGGACATTCCGGAACCTTCTAGAACATTCCCGATGAAATCACCGGAATCATTTCCGAACTCCGAAACGGGACTTTCCTTATATGAATCTTATTCTCCGGACCATTCCGGATCACCTCGTGATATCCCGGATCCCATCCGAGACTCCGAACAACATTTGGTCTCTTTCTCATAATACCATAACTACTCAAACAACGTCGAATCCTTAAGTGTGTCTCCCTACGGTTCGTGAATTATGCGGACATGATCGAGACACTTCTCCGAACAATAACCAATAGAGGAATCTGGAAATTCATATGGCTCCCACATATTTCTACGATTACTTTGCGATCGAATGAAGCACTTACATACGATACCAATTTCCCTTTATCTCACGATAGTTTACTTATCCGAGGTTATGATCGTCGGTATCTCTGCATACCTAGTTCAACCTTGTTACCGATAAGTACTCTTTTCTCGTTCCCGTGATATGTGATCCCTTGTGAGCCAGTCACATGCTTGCAAGCTAATTGGATGACATTCCACCGAGAGGTCCCAGAGTATATCTATCTGTCATATGGATGGACAAATCCCACTCTTGATCCATGTGTCTCAACCAATACTTTCCGAACACTCAATGCCACCTTTATAGCCACCCAGTTACGGTGTGGTGTTTGATGTCATCAAAGCATCCATCCGGTAAAGGTGATATGCATGATCTCATGGTCGAAGGAATTAGGTTACTATGTATCAGAAAGCATATAGCAATTGAACTATTGAAATGACTTGATCTTTATGCTACGCTTATCTATAGGAGTATGTCCACCATATCATTCTCCTAACGATATGATCTTGTTGTTGATAACATCTCTATGTTCATGATAGGGAAACCACAATCATCTATCAACCAACAAGCTAGTGAAGTATAGAGGCTATACTAGGGACTTCAAATTAAGTTTACAAATCACACAAGTATCAATGCTTCCTTGTTACTACTATTATAGCATGAATGTAAACATTTATCATAAACACAAAGATATAATAATAACTACATTTATTATTGCCTCTAGGGCATATCTCCAACAATTGGTAGATGCGCAAGAGAGTGGGGATCATGCTCGTGGGGGTTAGAGGCAGAGGGGAGGTGCGGCTTGGCCGGAATCGAGAAAAGGAGCTCGTCGGGGCAGCGAGGTTGCAAACTAAATCTGGAACAGCCTGGTGGCTCTGGTCGTGTGATGTTTGAGGGGAATGAAGGAGGGGAGGGAGGCAGTTAAAGGGGAGTAATCGCGGGGAGGAATTACTGGCAGAATTGAGCGAATTAACCCGAGGTTTGAACGAGCAGTAACGGACGGAGTCGAGGGCGAGGTCAGCGTGGGTGAGGAAGACGGTGATGTGGCTGTGGGGTCCGTTTGGCAGCGAGTGAAGGAGTGGGGTGATGGGGTCCACGCATCAATGACTGAGCGGGTTCTGTCTGCGGTGAGAAAACATTTCGCTTGGGGTGAGAGAGAGAGGTGGGCTGCTGGGCTTAGTGGGCTAGCTGGGCTGGGCTGCTCCGATTCATTTTTTTTGTTCTGAACGTTTTTCCTTTTTCCATTTCTAATTTCTGTTTTGATTTTTATTAACCAATTCAAACATTCATTTGAATTCAAAACTTTGCCAAATTTTGTCTAGATTCATATACTGATTAATAGCACATTCCAAAGTCAAATTTGGAATAATTTATTTATTCTCTTTAGTGTCTTTAATTATTTAATAATAGGCTCTAGTTTTTAATTAAATAAGATTTAATAATATTATTCAATCTCCATTTGAATTTAAATCTCCACCAATCTTTGGGTGGATTTTAATTCTGTTTAACAACATAATTCAAGGTCAAAAATAAAATAATTCTTTATTCATTTAGGATCTATTAATAATTAAATAAATAGACCATAGTTTTTAATTCAAATAGGTTTTAATTTATTTTAAAAACTCTTTTTTGAAAACTAAATAATACCAAAATCTTTTCAGTAGGTTTCATTTGAAAAACTAAAACACTTGGAAATCTTATTTAAAATAAATTAACAAGTTTTGGTGTTTATTTAAAATGGAAAATCCTTTACTTTAATAAAATTGGATATTAATAAATCCTCATTATTTTATTTAAATAAACCTTTACTCTTTTTATCAAATAGAAATATTTTATTTCAAAAGCTTGGCCAAGATTTAATTTGGCTCTATAAAATAATCCTTATTTATATTTCTACCTTTTCTTTATAAAAACCATGTCTTTTATTTAAAGATCCAAAAATAGTGATTCCAACTATTATAACTTTATTTATTATTTATTTATCTTTTTAAATCCTTTTAGGATTATTTGCTCACCATTTGGTATGGATTTTAGATAAGGGCTTTATTAGCTTTGAAAATTCAATTTCCTTATCTTATTAAAATCATAAGATTTTATCTATGGTTCCAAATTAAGTGAATCCAATTCATATGGTTTTATAGTATTTCTAAGAGTCATTCTTAATCAATTTGAAATGTTTGTTTGACCAATTTTTATAGGGATCAAATCCATAGGCTTAGAGATAACTTGAAAATGTTTTTCTTCCATTAGGGTTTTAGAGTTTTGGTTTATTCTTCAAGTGTTTAAATTTCCAGATTCATTTATGAAGAATGCATTCCACTTGATTTGAATTTAGTTGGATTCAAACATTAACCAAAGTTTGTTCAAGATGGGATTTTAAGTTTCTATTTAGAAACAAAAGTTTCTTTTCACCCTAAATTTCAGCAATTATTTATTTTGTTTATTTATTTTTCAGATTACAAGATTTGGAAAATCTTGGGATGTGACACAACAACACATCTAAAACCGAAGAGATTTCTGTCACTTCCCTTGGAAACTAGAGGCATGAACCCACTATCAAGCATAAATACCCCCTCTTGGAGTCACTAGCAACTACTTGGCCAAGATAGCTACTAACAACGGAGAGCATGCAAGATCACAAACAACACAGACGTGATAGAATCATCAAGACAAAACCATTAATCAAACCAACATAATAATCTCAATATCCATCGGATCCCCGCAAACACAACATGCATGATTACAAATAGATTAGATCTTGATCATGAACGGAGCTCACAAGATCTATACATGAAAGCACAAAGGAGGAGATACAACCATCTAGCTACTACATGGACCCATAGTCCAAGGTGGAACTACTCACGCATCATACCGGAGAGAAGGCCTCCGGGATGATCTCCCCTCCGGCAGGGTGTCGGGAAGAACTTCAGATCCCCCTGATCTAGGGACGATGGTGGCGGTGGCTACAGATGGTTTCGTGGAGATATGATCGGGTGCTTAGGGTTTCTGCATCGGGGGCTTCTTATAGGCGAAGGGGGAGGTGGAGGAGGCGACCAGGGGGCAAACCCTAGCCAGGCGCGGGCCCACCCCTGGCCACGCCTAGGGGGTCTGGCTGCCCTGGCCGGCCCCTCTGGACTTCTTGTTCCCCACAAAAAGGAATTGACTTTGACGTTTGTCCCGTCCAATTCCGAGAATATTTCTTTACTAACTTTTTTGAAACCAAAAACAGCAGAAAATAGGCATCTGGCACTATTGCAACTTGTTAGTAGGTTAATACCAGAAAACATGTAAAAAGCACCTCAAAGTGTAGACAAGTAAAGCAAAGTAGATACTAAACAAGCATGGAGCATCGAAAATTATAGATACGTTTCCGACGTATCAACATCCCCAAGCTTAACTCCTGCTCGTCCTCGAATAGGTAAGTGATAAAAGAATAATTTTTGAGGTGACATGCACCCTCACAATAAAGATCCAACCATTTGCAAGCACTGAAAGCTGGGATCAAAGAACTCTAAACATGTGCATGAAAGATGGAGTTCTAACAATAGGACATAGTAACTATGCATGCAACATGGCAAGCTACAAACAAATATCATGAATAACATGCATTGAAAAACGTTTGTTTGTTTCACATACAGAAAACATAGCATAGTGGCAATCAGTTTGTCCCTCATAGAGTAGCAAATAGATGCATAGGACACCTTCAAAGTTCACGAGGGTGACTAGAAACAAATAGCACAAGTACAAATAATATCACAATATGCATCAATTAATAAGCTTTGGAACACTACACACATAATGACAACTATGCTCTCTTAAAGGTGCCTAAAGGTAGAAGGTGGAGACTCAATAATGGTGGAAGAAAGGCCTTTTTTGTAAAGGAAGCAGGGATTACAAGTTTCAAAAAGATCTCCCAAAAATTATGGTACTTGTTAGCTTTCAGCCCTCATTGCCCCTATCATAAGCATCTTGAAGTGGTTAAGGTTAAAGTGTCAAAGATGGAGTATATGCTTGACGAAGTATAAGTTGGAAATCTCAAGTCCCTTGAATACGAGGGCCACACCTCATGCATACTCAACTTTGGGCACAGGTAAGTTCTTGTCATTTTAAGTATTTGCATATCATTGAGAACTGCCAACGGGGTACCCCTTGCACATGGTACATGAGCTTTCTCATAACCAAAATGACAAGGAAAGCAGACAATGAACATCTCAGTAATCTTTTTATTTACCATATGCATAACTTTTTATTGAGGAAGCTTCATAGATAGCTCAATATGGTGATGCTGCAAGTTTCCACCATGATTAGGCATGGCTTAGGCTAGCGGCCCAGGCGTTTCTCTAACATAGGATACAAACTCCATGGACTTACAAGTTCCCTCTTTATTTCACACCGGTGACATCCATAGACAAAAGAGCATGATATCAACTGAGTATAAAGTACAAGTGCAATATTGAAAATGTTCCCCATGATAGCACAGTTCTGCTAATTCCAACTTATAAGTGCAAGCATATACAACAAAGTTGTCACGATGGTTCAAGTTTATTAGGGTCAAAGAATATAAAGTGTGCCAAGAAGTTCGTGAGGGATTTAATCACTAAGTTTTCACATAAAAAATAGTTTTTAATTGGAAGATAGTTGAAAACAAGAATATACTTGGAATGGTGTAACACACCATGCATAGGAGTTTATAGTGGACACTTTGGAATAACTTGGTTTCTTGGGAGTTGGAAGCATGAGTAGAACTTACTCATATAAGTGGAGGCTAGCAAAAGACAGGAGCAACCAACTAAGAGAGCATAATGGCCATAATCATGTAGAGCAATAAAGCATACTAATCAAAGCAAAGAGTGGTACTACAAGTCAAGGACTAAATGATCATAGAGGCTAATGGTGACTTGTCATAGTCATAACATAGTGTGAGCATGTTCCAAGTCAACCCAAACAAAGCATCAAAGGAGAATACCACAATACTATGCTTTTGCATGCTAAAACAACGCATAATTTCTTCAAGGCACACTAAGCAATCCCAATTGTTTGGAACAAGACATGCTACAACAATAATCACTAAACATAAGGTCAAAATAATCCCAATTGCCGTTTTGACCCCCTAGGTGGGTCAGTATCATGACGTTTGTGTGTGGTTGTTGTTCCGTTATCTGATGATAGTGGAACCCGATCCCTCTTTCTGGGGGATTGTATGGAAAAAAAAAATAAGGTCAAAATAACACCTGACATGCCATGCTAAAGTCTAAGTCACAATCAATGCAAGATCCTCTTGCACTTACAAGCAAGAACTTACTACTCCTTTCCAACACCAAGGAACTTATTTGCAAAACAACACAGTGAGAACGGGGGTCCAACACTACTAGGAAAAGGGCTATAGGTAATCCGCACATCCGTGGCTCACATGGTTGAAGTGCCCCACGGGTAAAATAGGCGTGGCTCACCTATGGGTAGTGCCCTACTAGTAACTAGAACAACCGTGGCGCACATGGGGTATGTGCGCCACAGATATGTATGGGCCAGGGGCCTGCCAGCCGCATGCCACGTACCCGTAGCGCACATGGGGTAGGTGCGCTACGGTTGTGGCAAGTTCTGTGGCGCACTATGCCATGTGCGCCACGGTTGTGGCAAGTTCTGTGGCGCACTATGCCATGTGCGCCACGGATGTATAAACTTAATAGTAGGGCACCTTGCCCTAGTGTCCTACGCCTAACTATCCTGCACCAACTCCACCACCACCACCACCACACACACACCCCCCCGGTGGATCGCCTTTTTAGGCTTTGCAAAAAATAAAAGAAAATGATAAACACTTCAAAAAATTAAATCCTTTCATATTTAGGAAGATAATGTGGTATAGTTTCTAGGAAAATTAACAAACATGAGTTTTCACTTTTTCTGCAAAAAAAGTCATGCCACGGTAAAATGGCCGTAACTTTTGCATACGATGTCGAAAAAAATCGTATAATATACCAAAATGACGAGAACGAGATTTCGCATCCGCTCGCAAAGACCTTTGGTCGTTTAGCGATTTTTTAGATTTTCAAAATTCGAAAAGAGTAAAAAGTTACGGTCAAAAGACCGTTTTTTCCTGCAGAAAAAAAAATAGAGGGTGACTTACCCGTAGCGCACCACCACCTAGTGCGCCACGGATAAGCTTGGGCGGGATTCAAATTTGAATCCCCACCCCGCCTCCTCCCTTTTCCTTTCCCCTTTTCCCTTCCCCTTTTCCCTCTTCCTCTCCCTTTCCATTATCCTTCTTCCTTCTTCCTTCTTCCTTCTCCCTTCTTCCTTCTTCCTTCTCCTCCTTACCCTTCTCCTCTCCTTGCAGTGACGGCGCGACGTCGGCCTCCTTCTCCTCCTCCTCGCAGTGACAACGGGAGACGGCGGTGCAACGGTGGCCTCCTTCTCCTCCTCCTCGCAGTGACAACGGGCGACGGCATCCTTCTCCTCACCGACCTCCCTTCCTCCCTCTCTTCCTCCATCTCTTCCTACCTCCCTCTCTTCCTCCATCTCTTCCTTCCTCCCTCTCTTCCTACCATCCATTCTCCAACCACACACCACCTTGACGCCGACGAGGACTAGAGCGGCCACGACCCCTCCCGCACCTCCCTGCCACGGCCATGCTCCGGCGAGGTGACACGACTGCGGCGGCGATGCACGGACCCGATTGCTTTTGCAATTCAAAACGAGGGTGTTTTTTGCATTTTTTTTTTGTTTTTTGAAAAACACATCCGTGGCGCACCTGAAAAGGCCTTCTGTGGCGCACTACCAGGTGCGCCACGCCTATCTCGACACAACCGTGGCGCACCATGCAGTGCGCCACGGCTACGAGATAGCCGTAGCATGAGGCCTGTGGCGCACTGCTAGTGCGCCACAGAAGGCCTTTTCAGGTGCGCCACGAACAGACGTTTTTCTAGTAGTGAAAACTACTCAAGAAAACTAAACAAACTAAGCAAAGCAAACGGAAAGTAAGGCTCTCCAAGAACAACACAATTGTGCATGAAACAATAAAAACGAAGTGTCTAGACAGACCTGAGATTTTTATTGATGAAGAAGGGGATGCCTTGGGCATCCCCAAGCTTTGACGCTTGTACCTCTTGGATATTTCTTGGGGTGACACCATGTGTTGGGGATATGCTATATGGGTATCCTTATAGCATGTCTCTTATCCGGCTAACCCGGGTGGCCCATAGTTGGTAGCATGGCCCATGGCCTGCTGGGCGGCCCAGTTAGATGGATCCAGAAGGGAGGCCCATGCCAGATAAAGGAAGGCTACGGTTGGAGTCACCGACGTACCCGGAGCCTTGGAGTACAAGACAAGCTAGACTAGTCATAGTCGGTGTAGGACTCTGTAACCTGTCCGGCTAAGACTTTTCCCTGTAACCCTAGGACCTGGAGACTATATAAGTCGGGCCTATGGGAGCCTTTAGGGCACAAGTCATATCGATTCATACAACCTCGCATAGCGAACCAATCCCTGTAACTCGGTGTATTGCCCTTATAGTGATTTATAGAAGGAGTAGGATTCCGCCACCATTGTGGGATCTGAACCTGGGTAAGTTGTGTTACCTCGTACCCGTCAATCGTCCGCCTTCCCCCACGTCTCTAAACACGCACTGTGAGGACCCCTCCATGGCGTACTCGTCAGCAATACCACGACATTTGGCGCCCACCGTGGGGCAAGAGGTGCTTCAGGCTCTTCGGCGGGCGAGGACCAAGATCTTCACGGGAATCGGCGAAACCGTGGCCATCGGTCGCATTCTCTTCTCCAGCAACGTTCTGATCGTCCCTCCTGACGAGTTCTGGATCCCGGAGAAGACGAACCCTACGCGGTGTTCGATCGTTCCTATCGGAGACATCCACCTCTTCATTGGCGAAACTGACTCGGGCACTAGTTCCCTGGGAGTCGGAGGAGCATCAAGGCCCGCACGGACCACCTACGGGCATGATACGTTCGCGGAAGGATCGATGTCGGATCTCTCTTCGGAGTTTGCCGACAAAGATCAGAAAAATTCAAGGCCCGCACAGACCGCCTACAGGCAGGATACATTCGCGGAAGGATCGATGTCGGATCTCTCTTCGGAGTTTGCCGACAAAGATCTCCTCTTGATGTCGGCTCCCAAACGAGTTCATCAGAATGAAGACAGAGGGATGCGCGCAACAGGAAGGATGCTATCCCCATATCCTCCGACCACGGAGAAAAGGCCCGACCTCGTCGCCCATCGCCACCGCCCCGATCCCCCCGACATCACGAAGATCCCAAGGCTCACCATCGTACGGATATGCCCCCGCCAAGGCAGTGCGGCATCGTCATCCGCGACAACATGGAGCAGACCTGTCATGACGGAGAGCGTAACCAAGGACACAAGAGCAGGTCATGCCATGGCCCTCCGTGTACGACAAGCAACCGTGACAGGCGTGACGTGTCACAGGAGGGTAACAGCAAGAAGGCTAACCCACCGCCACATCCGCCTCCGTCACCACCCAGCATTCACCATGGCGGAGGAGGCCCACGTCGTTCACGCAGCCCATACCCTGTTGACAAGAAGAAGAAGAACCCGGAGCCATACGATGCACGTTCGCGGATCGATAAGATCCACGAGGCCAGGGAAGGGCATATCGTGACAAAGTGGACGAGATAGCCAAGAGCTTCTTGGGCTACAAAGTCAAGTATGTACCTAGGGAGTAAAACGAGGCGGCTGATCTGCTGTCTAAGCTTGGATCAGGGCGCAAGCGAATTCCGCCAGGAGTTTTCCTAGAGCATCTACGCATACCATCTGTGAAGGGAGCCGACATCGACAATCTGGATAGAGCTGACTCTTTCGTCAACATGGTGACAAAGGTCCCTTCGGCTTGGAAAAAATCGTTCATGGAATATCTCGAACACGAAACTTTGCCCGACGACGAGGTCGAAATATGGCAAATAGTATGACGAGCAAAGAGTTATACCATAATCAATGGACAACTCTACAAAAGGAGCACTACTGGTGTATACCTAAAGTGTGTTTCCCAGCTAGAAGGTATGGAAATCCTACGCGAAATCCATCTCGGAGATTGCGGGCATCACGCCGCTCCTCGATCATTGGTCGCAAAAGCCTTCCGGCAAGGATTCTACTGGTTGACCGTGAAGGCGGACGCCGACAAGCTGGTTGAGACATGCATGTGATGCCAGTATTATGCCTGACAACCACATGTTCTTGCTGAAGAATTGCGAACAATACCAATAACTTGGCCGTTTGCAGTCTGGGGGCTAGACATGGTGGGACCGTTACAGACGGCACCATGTGGGTTTACACATATGCTTGTAGCAGTTGATAAATTCACTAAATGGATAGAAGCTAAACCCATTATAAAGCTTGATGGGGCAACTGCCCTTAGGTTTGTCCGGGATTTAGTGGTGAGATTTGGTCTCCCACATAGCATTATCACCGACAATGGCAGCAACTTGTCACTCGGAGAAGTGGAGGCTTATTGTTGGGAGAAGGGCATCCGACTTGACCTTGCATCTTTGGCACACCCACAATCCAATGGTCAGGTTGAGCGAGCCAATGGATTAATTCTGCAGGGAATCAAGCCACGTCTTGAGGCACCGCTACATAGAGCAGCTGGAGCCTGGGCGGAAGAATTTCCATCTGTGCTGTGGATTTTACGAACTACACCCAACAGATCCACCGGCTACACCCCTTATTTCATGGTATATGGAGCAGAAGCCATCCTACCTTTCGACATACTTCACGATGCACCAAGAGTTGACGCCTACGACAAAGATGACGCTGAAGAATCCAAACGCCTAGATGTGGAGCTTCTCGAGGAGGAGCGCGTTTTGGCATGCCAAAGATCCGCCATCTACCAGCATAAGCTACGCAGCTACCATAGTCGCCGTGTTCCGCATCGCTCGTTTAAAGAGGGGGATTTGGTGCTCCGACTTAAGCAGAAGAAGTCACACAAATTATCCCCGACATGGGAAGGACCGTTCATCATAAGTAAGGCGCTGCTCAATGGGTCTTACTACCTCGTTGACAATCATGAACTGAAGGATAGACCCAACGAGGATCATAAGCGTAAGCGACGTGACCCGGATGATGACTACCCGGAGCTTGATCAGCCATGGAACATAGCACAGCTACGTCCTTTTTACACTTAGCATTTTTATCTAATTGTATATATCTTATATGATCAATGAACTAAAGCTCTCTGGTTCACTCATATTTCTGAGTCTTTTACCTCCTTTAGTGTTCATTTTTGGATCATGTAAAACCTTTATGCACAAGTTTTGCGATTGCACTTGTGAAAATTCCGCCTACGGGCGTTAGCTTAAGTTTTCTGGTCTACATGTTCTTTGTCGTTTTTATGTGGATTCTGGAGTAGTGACTTTTGGCGCTTATTGTCGGCGATTTTGTGCTTAGGTTATTGACTGTGCCATTGGACATCATCACCTAAGCGCATGGTCCGACAACGAGTCTTCCGACTCACGAAAAGTCAAGCATAAGAACCAAAGTAATGGATAAGCCAGCACTTGCTTAAAAATATATACATGCTAGAAACTGGTTCTTAAGTAGCAGGATGTACATCATTGTTTTCGGCCTTAAGTTAATACAAAGTTTTTTCTGCATATGCAACAAAGGTGAAACAAATATTACAAGTTGTTTTTCACTCCTTTGGCGCAGGCGACTTGGAAGCAGCATCATCGGTAGCAGGAGAGTCATCCTCGAAGTCGGCTGTGTGAAGGGATTCAGAGGAGCTTTGGTTGTCATCATCGATGGTATTCCTCGGCACAAAGACGTTGACGTCGACTAACTCGGCAACTCTGGTGTCATAGCCCGCGAGTGACGACAAGATGGATTCATGGTTAATCGCCTTGCCATCGTCATCCACGTCGGGAATGCCAGAGGTCACCGTGTCGATATCGGCATCTTCGTAGTGTGCCTTCACCATTGACAACGCCATCCTTGCACCAGCCCGTGCACATGAAGCTTTCCAACTTGTGATACGCTCGGGGGCTCGTCGCAAGATCTCCGAGTACTTTGCCACAGAGTCTGATGCCTTAATGTTGATCTGGAGGGGCTTGGTGATCTCTTTTGCTTGCGCGATGGCCGTGTTGATAAAGTTGCCGGCAAGAACCATGCATTCCTTGGCCGGAGGAGGCAAACGGGTTAAGCCCATAGGAGCTGCAAATTCCGACAAGGAACACATGAGTTCAAAAATTCAGAGTATCCAGACTATAGAAATCCAAGACGGAGAAAACTTACTGAAGATGATGGCCTCAGCTTGCCGGAGGGTATCCGCCAAGGACTCCCGTTCTTGTTGGAGAAGCTTGTACGCCTCATGATGGCATTGATTCTGCTCATCGGCAGCTTTCTTTTGATCTCTTAAGATTGATATCTCCTCCTTCAAGCGGTTGATCTCCTCGGTGGCGGAGTCCTGCAGGACTTTCATGGATTCCTCGTGCATCTTCAGCATGTCCTTCCTCTCCTCCTTAAGGATTTTGTTCTCGCTATCCAGCTGTTGAATATGCTTGGATTGCTCGACAATATCCTTGGCCTTGGCAACATATTCTATAAGTCAGAGAAATCAAAGTACACAGTGAGTCTCGGAGAATATGGGCACAAAACAAAGTCGGAATGCGAAAAAAAATACAGACGCTTGCTCTTGGTGATCTATTCCTTCAAGAAGGCAGTTTTACCCTTTTCAGCTTCCAAGTCTGCGCGCATCTTCTGGTACTTGTCGTTGGCCATGCCCCTCCGAGCATTCTCGTTCTGTGGAAAAAATGAAAGAGTTAAACGTTGATTGGTCTGCTTGGAGCATCTAGCCGGAAATTTTCTATAACACCCCCGGTCACTCCGGACCGACGGCTGTCACTTCTGGCTGCTCAATAGGATCTCTAGACTAACCCCACAAACCAACACTAGTCTTTTCTGTGCACTTTGTCCTCACTCGTGCGCACCCGGTACCCACTTCCCGGTCGGTCACCATCCTAGAATTGCTCTAGGCCAAGCACGCTTAACCTTAGAGTTCTTTTTAGATGTGCTCCTGAAAAGAAGTTGCAACTTGTTGGTATGGGTTTCCTATCAATCCTATTGAGCCATGCGCCAGGGTCTCACATACACCCACCCTTAGAAGATCGACGTCCTCGTCGATCAACCATAAGCCAGGAACGTCCCCTCTTGGCACACGTTTGTGCGTCCAGTGCCGGCACATGTTCCATGCCGTGTCCACTCCGGGCCACACGCGCCATGCGCCACATGTCCGCCACTGACCCGGACACGCCCGTTTAACTGCGAGGGTCAGCTCTGATACCAATTTGTAACACCCCCGGTCACTCCGGACCGACGGCTGTCACTTATGGCAGCTCAATAGGATCTCTAGACTAACCCCACAAACCAACACTAGTCTTTTCTATGCACTTTGTCCTCACTCGTGCGCACCCGGTACCCACTTCCCGGTCGGTCACCCATCCTAGAATTACTCTAGGCCAAGCACGCTTAACCTTAGAGTTCTTTTTAGATGTGCTCCCGAAAAGAAGTTGCAACTTGTTGGTATGGTTTTCCTATCAATCCTATTGAGCCATGCGCCAGGGTCTCACATTTTCCACCTAGACGCTCGGGGGCTACAGCAAGAGTTTTTGACTTAGCAATATGCTTAGCTTTTCTTTAAGCATTTAGTCGAAATTAATTCAGTTCTCGATTAGAATCTTGGGGGCTACAGTATAAAGTTTTTAAACTCGGATATATTCTTAGCTTTTCTTTAAGCATCTAGTAGGAACTAATTCAGTTACAACTAGAGGCTTGGGGGCTACAGTATTGAAATTTATAAACACTGCGTATGCTACTCTTAAAGCATCTAGTCGGAATAATTCATTCCACCTAAATGTTTGGGGGCTACAGTGAGAAGTTTTCTACTTTAGTTACTTTTAGAGCATTCAGACGCAAAGACCTATGGTTTTCCGTCTAAATCCTCGGGGGCTACAGTGGGATATTCATATGAAATACAAAAGGCAAATAAAAACTTACAAGTGCAATGATCTTGAGGTTCGTAGCGCTCTCGGCCAGCAGCTTGCTAAAGAAAACACGGTTTCCCAGCAGGATCTCTGCTTGACAGAGAAGCTCCTCAAGACAGCACGTCGGAGATGTCGGTGCCGCACCAAGAACCAGAGTTGAGCTACTCGGCGTAAGTGTCGGGTAGACTATCTTCAGGAACTCAATAGGTTTCTGGGGGGCGAGGACGCCGCCTTCGACAGAAGTACCAGCTTCCATCACCGCCTTACCGCTATCGATGGCATCCTTAGCCGGAGCTTCAGCCATTTGGTGGGCGGCACTCTCCTGCGTCGCCTGCTCGCCGACAACAGCGACCTCGGTAGAGGCACCTGAGTCCACTTCCATGGCGGAAGGGCTAGATTCCTCCTTATCTTGTGAGCTTGTCGGGGCAGACAAGGGCTTGACGGAGGGAGTGATAGGGGAGATGGCGGGAGATGCGTCGCGATGCAGCATGTCCTTAATGGTTCTAGAAGCCCCCAATGTTTTGGAGGTCTTCTTCAGGCTGGTCGTGGCTTTCTTCCTAAAACATGCAAAATGCATAAGTACAGGAGCAAGACAGGTAAATAGATAATGTCGGAGAGAAATAAGCTTACACAAGTGGGGGTGCTTTGGCAAAGGGGATCCCAGTAACTTTTCTCTTCTCCTCCTCCAGGGCGGCGGTAGTCTTTTTGGAGGCTCCACCCTCCGTCTTCTTCTTCTTGCCTCCGTCGGCAGCGTTAGAGGTGGAGCTCTTGCGCTTTCGTGCCAACGGAGCATCGTTGTCGGACACGACGGTGACTTCCTTCATCTTTGGATCATAGATTTGAGGAGCCATGGTGTCCTCGTCTATGTCGCTAAGCCGTAAGGTGAAGAACCACCGTGTTAGACGGGATGACATTTTCTAGACGGAAGAACTGGAGTATATGTCATACACGGAAAATAAACAATTACCTTTGGGCACTTGCCATCTACGAACATGTCGTAGGTGATGGTGAAGCCACGTCGCTTGTCCTTCACCTTGACGATGTCCTTAAGACGGAGCTTGACGGAGTCGCTCGAGAAGTTATCCACGGAGATGCGGAGGCTATCCCTTCTGTCGCTGGTATACTCGTGCATTAGCTTCACGCGGTGCTGCAGAGGTTGGATTCGCCTAATGAACCATCACATGGCTAGGTCCAAGCCGGTCAAACCCGTCTCTACGAACCACTCTATCCACCTTATAGCGCGGGAAGCGTCGATGTCGGAGGGAAGGGAGGCATGGGATCTCCATGTTGAGGCTTCAGCGGCGGATCCGTCAACGAAGTCCGGGTACGTTACTTCTCGACCAACCAGAGGGATATCTGGGCCGTAGAAGTAAGTACGCTGCCAATTATTGCAGGACTCGTGGCCGACGATGTCGGGGAACCGCCGGCCAGGACAGATCTTGAAGCTTATGGTGCCACAGTTCCTAAGTTCGTCCTTGCTAGCTCCGGCTTCACGCTTGACGGTGAAGAAGTACACGAAGAGGTCTAGCCTAGGCTTTATCCCTAAGTAACCCTCACAGAGCGCCGCGTAATTGCTAAGCGCTAGGATGCTATAGGGGGAAAGGTTTTGGGGCTGGACTCTATAGTGGTTCAAGACGGAGAGCAAGAAGTTAGAGATGGGCAGGGAGACGCCGCGTACCAGTTGTGCTTTTGTTATCGCCGTATTTTGGCCAGAGGAGGAGTTGGGCCGTAATCAAGATGGGCTTAGAAGATACGTATATGCAATGTGTTGTTGAATCGGCCTCTTGCGTTGATTTGGGCTAAATTGCCCGTATATCTTATATTGTAATAGATTCCGTTTCAATTTAGGTAAGAGATAGAGTTGTAGAGTTATTCCAAAGATAGAAAGTCTCCGGACTATAAATATGTACCTAAGGTTATTGAGAAAAGGAGGACAATCACGTTAACAACAAACACAATCTCGGCGCATCGCCACCCCTTGTTTCTAGGGTTTTTCTCGGGTAAGTGCCATGCTGCCTAGATCGCATCTTGCGATCTAGGCAGTATCTACTTATACGTTATTTGGTGTTACTCGTACTGAAGCCTTGTTGATGGCGAGTAACACTATTATCATAGATTTGTTTAGGCTAGCATCGGTACTTTTTTGCTATGATCGTTTAGTTATGCTGCCTCTAGTTATCTCGCCGCCTTTGCACCTTTTCCCGGGTGTAAGGGTGGCACCTTGCTTGATCTTTATTTAAGTCGATTTGATCTGTTATAGTTGTGCCTTGTTCTCCAAGGTTTAGTTTGATATCTACATGATCAGGCCTTGCAAACGGGTTGAACGATCCAGTAGTATATAAGATATGGTTTACCAATCCGAGAGGAGTTGTTCCGAGAATTGACTTTACGTTGGTTTTTAGGCCTTCTCTAGGGTTAGTTTTCTATTATCTTTTGTATCTACCAGGCTCAATTACGTGTAGGACGTTCCAATTATGTAGTGAAAACGTTAAACTGTCGTAGATCGATTTAACTTGTATTGATGAAGCAAAACCCCATGTTATCGTAGATCTGATACAGAACCATGGGATAATCGGCTCTAGGAGCCGATTCGCAGGGAAACCTGGGAGCCGGTCACGGCTCGAATTTTACGTATACTTGTTTACCATGCAGGAAACCAATCGAAGCAATCCTTCACCTTCCTGACCAGGTATAGGTCAGGTGGCACGCCCTCGAACCAAGCCAGGACGTGTGCCGAAGTTTTGCGGGCCGTTGCCCGAGGGACCAGGGCCCACCAGCAGTCCTGGGAGCCTCCCGGCTCTCCGTGTTTCCCGTCGCTGCTCGCCGGTGGGTTTTGGTAGGCAACACATTCTGGCACGCCCGGTGGTACCTTCAACAACGTCTACATCAACATCCGACGCTGCGATGGAGAACAGACCGGTCACGTACGACGATTTGCCTGAGGAGCACAAGGCACAGTATGATGACATCAAAACCTCTTCGAAGCCGATCTCATCGGCTCTTTTGAGAGGACTCGTAAGCATGGCATCATGTGGAAAGGGTTCTCACCCGAGGGTGCTCTTGATGAGGTGGATCTGTCTGTTCCTTCAGAGGAGCGCACCAGAGCTCTGCGACAGGAAGTCAACTACATGGTGGCTCATTCTCTTCACCGCCATTCTGAGAGCCTGGTGAACGCTTTCGAGCGGATTGCAGTTCGCGTAGTTCAAGAGATCATGAAACATCAGTACTCTCCGTCGGGGCCTACCCTGGGGACTCACCAGGGAGAAAGACCGCTCCAGGCCAGGCCACCGCTGCAGTTCACACTTGCAGCTCCGGAGCCACCAGGGGCAGCGGCGTATGTCGTCTACAAGGTCGGAGGCGACCCAGGCAATTGCCAGTTCCTGTTTGAGCCACCTAAAGATATCCCACATGGATATGTGTGCACCTACGTGCCGGACTGCAATAACCTGACACGCACCAACCAGATTGCGACCGCAGGGATTTCTGCGGCAGGAGTTCCTGGAGCAGGGGTTTCAGGAGTAGGCGTTTCTGGAGCAGCGATGTCTGGGATGGACGCCGACAAACAGGCGTGGCTAGCCAAGTATGCCACTGGAACGAGTCATGAGAATCTAGCCCCTGCAGCCCAAACAGTGGAGCAAATCCGTACCATCTTGAGAGACCAGTTCGGCTTCGTGCCGAAGAGAAGGACAATCGGCTATTCAAAGCCGTACCCCAACGAGTTTGACCTGATTCCGCTGCCACCCAAGTATAGGCTCCCTGAGTTCTCAAGGTTTAGCGGGTCAGAAGGGTCGAGCTCGATCGAGCACGTGAGCCGATACCTGGCACAGTTAGGCATGATTTCAGCATCGGATCAGTTGCGCATAAGGTTCTTTGCGCAATCTCTGACAGGACCAGCTTTTGGGTGGTACACCTCGCTGCCACCTGATTCGATCCAGACCTGGAAGCAGCTGGAAGAGCAGTTCCACATTCAGTATCATTCAGAGGCTACCGAGGCTGGCATTGCAGACCTGGCACAGGTGCGGCAAAAGCGGGGAGAAACTATAGCCGAGTACATCCAGCGCTTCAGGACTGTCAAGAACCGATGTTACTCAGCTCGTTTAACTGAAAAAGAAGCAGTCGAGCTGGCAGCGTTGGGTCTCTCAGCACCTATCAAGGATCTGGCTTTCCAAGTAGAGTACAACTCATTGGCGCACATGGCCCAGAAGCTGACGATGTATGAACAGCGCCACCCTGAGTTGTACCAAGACAAGTTCAAACGTCCGATAGGCCTGGTCGGTACAGAAGAAGAAGATCCTACGCAAGACCAGGAGGTGGCCGTGGCTAAATGGGCTCGGGGGGCAGATCCTGTATCCTACAAATGGGTGAAACAGCAAGGGCCTGCAAAAGGGTTCGACTTCGATGTGAGCAAAGCTGAGCAGATATTCGATTTACTGCTGAAAGAAAAGCAGCTGAAGTTACCCGAAGGCCACAAAATCCCTACGGCTCAAGAGATGAACGGAAGACCATACTGCAAGTGGCATCACTCGTTCACCCATACCACCAATGACTGCAAAGAGCTACGTCGCCAGATCCAAACGGCGATAGAGCAGGGCCGTCTGATCCTGGGGCAATTCGCCATGAAAGTAGACACCAACCCGTTTCCCGGCGTCAACATGGTAGAACACAGCCACTCCACAAGGCGCCAGTTGGATTTCTCGTTCGATGTCAACATGGCAGGGCCTGTGTACCACCATGGCACGTACAAGGAGGAAGGCGGTCGCTCTCGGGGCAAAGAAAGAGAGGAGGCTGGTCCACGCGACCGGCCCAGCTACGATGACAGGCGGTATTTAACTGAGGAACAGGTGAGGAGCGTGCGATATCAGAAGCCACATTCCACGCATCTCCTTAACAAGTATGAGCGTCAGTATGACCGACGTCGCCGGCGCGATGGAAACGATGAAGGATATGAGCACCTCGCTAAGGGAACGTCAAAAGAAAAGGAAGGCGCAGACAAACATTGGGATTGTCCTTTCTTCAAGTATTGCTGGGATGCGGGAATGAGCCGATTGCCTACAATCGATAACTGCCCGGAATGTGGACAGCAGAAGGAGGACACGGGGCCAGTGTCAGTATTCAAGCGTCTAGGGCCTCTCCCACCTCAGAGCCGATACAGGGAGTCCGCTCGAGCAAAAGATCTCGAGGAGCCAATGGATGACAAAGAAAAAGACAGATATCACCGTCCAAGGTGGTGTCCCGACGGACTCAGACACACCCAAAAGCGTAGAGTGCAGCGGTTGCGTAACTTGGAGGAAGCCGAAGCGCAGTATCTCCACGCTTTAAAGAAAGCACGGCCCGATCTGGCCGTTAAGATTCGGCATACCTTGGAAACGGAAGATCGCCCGAAAAGGAAAGAGTGGCGCCCCAAACTGGTAAAAGACGATGCAAAGACATCGGCTGGCACAAACATGGTATTCATACTTCCGTCAGAGTTCTGTGCGCCAAGAACCAACGATCTACCAGTGGCACAGTTTGACTGCGGCCCACGGCCGGTTATCTTTGAGAAGCCACGTGAGAAGGGCTACAAACATCTGAAAGCCCTGTACCTACGAGGTTACATCAATGGGCAGCCTGTCAGCAAGATATTGGTGGACACCGGAGCGGCAGTCAATATAATGCCATACTCCATGCTACGGTGTTTGGGACGTTCCACTGCAGATCTGATCAAAACCAACGTCACGTTAAGCGACTTCAACGGCCAAACTTCAGAAACGCAAGGCGTACTGAACGTGGATCTGACCGTGGGCAGAAAAACCATCCCTACGTCATTCTTCGTCGTGGACAGCAAAAGCACCTACGCTGTCTTGCTAGGGAGAGATTGGATTCATGCTAACTGCTGCATTCCATCCACGATGCACCAGTGCCTAATACAGTGGGATGGAGATGAGGTGGAGGTCATTCATGCAGATGATTCTATCGAGATCTCCATAGCTGGCATGAACATCTGGGAAGCAGAAGACCAAGAGCCGATCTCTGGAATCAGTCTAGACGGCTGTGAGCGCATTGAAGCTACAAAAAACGGGGTGAGGCTGGTCTTATCCACCGGCCTGACAGAGTAGCAAAGTCCACGATCGTACGTGGTACGGCCGATCCCTGCGATCGGCCACAAAAAATAAAAAGCAGCAATCTTACGACAAGCAGATCATGTAGTCGTAGCAGGGAGATTCCCTGCCATTGTGAAACACAAATAAGGTGTAAACCGCCCTTGACTAATGCAATCAAAAAGGGGGCCGATTCAAGCAATCGGCCCAAATTATTTTTGTTATCCTCACCTACTGTTTGCCCTGTGTTTAGCATCGATTTAACAGGTGACGGAAAGCTAGGGTATGGGTTTACATCCGCTGATGAACTAGAGGAAATCGACATCGGTCCTGGGGATAAGCCACGACCAACATTTATCAGCAAGAAGTTAGATCCGAGTCTGCGGGGTCCGATGATAGCTCTGTTGAAAGAATATCCAGACTGCTTCGCCTGGGACTATACAGAGATGCCTGGATTAGACAGGAGCATCATTGAGCATCGACTCCCGCTTAAAAAAGGATTTCGGCCATTCCAGCAGCGAGCACGACAGATGAAGGCCGAAATTTTGCAAGAAGTCAAGAAAGAGGTCGAGAAAATGTTGACAGCCAAGTTAATCAGGCCATGCAGGTATGCTGAGTGGATTTCTAGTATCGTACATGTAGAGAAAAAGGATGGCCGCTGGCGTGTTGCCATAGATTTTCGGGATCTCAATAGAGCTACTCCAAAGGATGAGTATCTGATGCCGGTGGCAGAAACGTTAATCAACGCAGCGGCTGGTCATAAGATCTTGAGCTTCATGGATGGCAATGCCGGTTACAACCAAATTTTTATGGCTCCAGAAGACATACACAAGACTGCGTTCGGAGTCCCAGGTTCAGTGGGGTTGTTTGAATATGTAGTCATGACATTTGGACTGAAGAATGCCGGCGCCACGTACCAAAGAGCCATGAATTACATTTTCCATGATCTGATCGGCAAGATGGTGGAAATTTACATTGATGACGTGGTGGTCAAGTCTGCTTCAGTACAAGGACACTTGGACGATCTGCAACGCGTCCTGGACCGAACAAGAAAATTCGGGCTACGGATGAATCCAAAAAAGTGTGCCTTTGGGGTGACGACCGGTCAGTTCTTGGGGTTCTTGGTCCATGAACGCGGGATTGAGATCGGCCTGAAAAGTCAGGAGGCAGTGCGAACAATGAAGCCACCTACCACAAAGAAAGAACTGCAGTCTCTCATCGGCAAGATCAACTTCGTTAGAAGATTCATCTCCAATCTGTCAGGAAGAATAGAGCTGTTCATGGGACTGGTGAAAATTAAATCTGACGAGGAGTTCAGCTGGGGGGCAGAACAACAACGAGCCTTCGACGAGATCAAAGAATATCTGACGAAGCCGCCAGTATTGGTTCCGCCCCAGCCGGATAGGCCATTCTACATTTACTTATCAGTAGCTGACACGTCCATCGCCTCAGTGGTGGTACAAGTTTATGATGGGCTGGAGCGAGTTGTATTTTACATCAGCAGAAGGATGCTGGATGCAGAGACAAGGTATCCTGAGATCGACAAGTTGTGCCTCTGCCTGTTTTTCACCTGCACCAAGCTGCGCCACATTTTGCTATCAGCAGAGATTGTCATCATATGCAAATCAGATGTCATAAAGCACATGCTGTCGGCCCCTATGTTGAAAGGCCGACTGGGTAAATGGATGTTTGCATTATCGGAGTTTGACATCCGGTATCAACCCGCGAAAGCAGTTAAGGGACAGGCATTGGCCGACCTTATCGCTGAAAGGATCAACACTAATATAGCGGCACTGTCTATACGAGCGTGGGCTATGTTTTTCGATGGATCGGTTTGTGACGATGGGTGCGGCATCGGCATGCTACTCGTGTCGCCCCGGGGGGCAACATTTTCCTTCTCCATCAGGTTATCTGCCCCTCGCACCAACAACGTCGCTGAGTATGAGGCGATACGCAAGGGAATGGAGTTGCTCATCGAAGCTGGAGCAGAAGCAGTGGAAATTTTTGGAGACTCCAAATTGGTGATTTCCCAGCTCACGGAGGAATACAAGTGTGAGAGCGAGTCTCTCTTCCCATTATGGTTGCAATGCCGTGAGCTCATGGCACAGTTCCGGTACATAAACTTTAACTGGATCCCGCGATCGCAGAATACAGAGGCAAATGATCTCGCACAAATGGCTTCAGGCTACAAGGACGTAGCAGAGGGAACTGATGTTCAAGTTCAATTCCTGGACGCAGACGACTGGAGAGCCGATATCTTCAATTACTTGAAGGATTCGGCTCGGGGGGCACCTAAACGGATAAGGTACAAGGCCATGAAGTATGTGCTCATTGGGGACGACATGTTCTACAGGACTCTGGAAGGGTTACTGCTCAAATGTCTGGGGCCAACCGAGGCCAATCGGCTCCTACACGAGGTACACGAAGGCGCCTGTGGAACTCACCAATCGGCTCACAAGATGAAATGGTTGATCAGGCGATCAGGGTTTTATTGGCCCACCATGCTGGAGGACTGTTTCAAGTACTACAAAGGATGTCAAGCATGTCAGAAATTTGGGAAAATTCAGATGGTACCCGCGTCAGCAATGAACCCCATCATCAAACCTTGGCCATTCCGAGGTTGGGGCATGGATATGATTGGCAAGATCAATCCTCCATCAAGCAAAGGCCACATGTGGATTTTGGCCATTTCTGATTATTTCACTAAATGGGTGGAGGCTGTCCCGATGAAGTCAGTAAACTCAAAGGATGTTATCAATTTTGTGAAAGAACATGTCATCCATAGATTCGGGATCCCCCAAACGATCACGACCGATGGAGGTTCGGTCTTCACTTCTTACGAGTTTAGAGAGTTCTGTGAGGACACGGGAATTAAGCTGATCCGATCATCTCCGTACTATGCTCAAGCAAATGGGCAAGCTGAAGCGTCCAACCAGAGCCTTATCAAGCTGATCAAGAGAAAGATCGATGAGCACCCTAGGCGTTGGCACGAGGTTTTGTCAGAGGCGTTATGGGCTTATCGCATGTCATGTCATGGAGCGATAAAAACCTCGCCATACCATCTAGTCTATGGACAAGAAGCCGTATTGCCCTGGGAAATTACGGCTGGATCAAGGCGTGTCACCTTTCAGAACGATCTAACGACTGAAGAATATGCGGCCCTGATGAGTGACAGTGTTGAGGATTTAACTGAGCTTAGGCTGTGGTCGCTTGAGAAAATCAAAGAGAACAAGGCCAAGGTAGCTCGTGCATATAACAAGAAGGTGAGACCGAAGGAGTTCCACGTTGGCGATCTGGTATGGGAAGCTGTATTGCCATTGGGAACTAAGGATGCAGCATATGGTAAATGGTCTCCAAATTGGCACGGGCCATACAGGGTCGATCAAGTTTTAAGGGGGAACGCGTACATGCTGGAGGAGCTGGATGGCGTGAAATTCCCAGTGGCTGTCAACAGTCAGCATCTCAAGAAATATTTCCCAAGCATGTGGGATGATGGACAGTGAGATGTGGGGGCCGATACACAAAATCAGCCAATATATTAAAAAAAAATAATAATAATATTTCCCAAGCATGTGGGATAATGGACAGTGAGATATGGGGGCCGATACATGAAATCGGCCAATAAACAAAATATACAGCCGATGCACGGTCATCGACTCTAGAGGTTCAAACTGTTACAAGCAGATGCCAGTTTACATAAACGAGCTACTGAAGAAATGCCTCGAAGGCGTGGAGGGCGTCAGCACGGACACGGTCCACCTCGGCGATCTCGGCTTCGTCATCTTCGTCCTTGCCCGTCACCAGCTGCTTGTTCAGGGCACGTATTTCTGCCAGATCGGTCTTCAGTTGAGCTTTGAGGCTTTGTGCTTCGTCTTGGGATCGGGCGATGGATTCTTCCTTGTCGCGAATGAGCTGTTTAGTCGCCCGGACCTTCTCTTCAAGATCTTCCAGCTCCCTTTTCAAGGATGCGAGCTCGGCGGTGCTGACAGAGGTGTCAGTTTTGGCATCAAGAGACGCCTTTTTCTCGTTGAGCTGCTGACATCTGTCTGCGATATTGGCCTTCAGTGGAAGTTGGGCGCGGCGCAGACTGATCCTCTCACGAGCTAACTTCACCCTTGACCCGTAGAAAGACAGAGTTACGACGGGCCAAAGCTTCACCTGCAATGCTACTGGGAGTTGGTCTTTGATCTCAGCAAGAACGCTCTTCACCTCCTCAGAACCCTCGATCAACTATTCGATCGGGGAGGACAGCAGGGCTTTAAGACGCTGGAATTGAGGTGGAACAGCCCTGGCTCGTGGTTCATCATCGGCAACAGAGGGAGTTGGTTCGATGGATTTAGGGTCGAACGTCAGCAAGCCTGAAATATCACAACTCTGGCAGCCCGAAAAAAGCGTCAGTACGCGTCCAACGTGTAAGAATGAGCCGAAAGAAGCTAACATACCTCTCCTAAGATCGAGGGGACGGCAGATGAGGAGACGATCGGTTTGTGTGTGGCTGCTGGGGGCTTGGCCAAAGTGGTAGCCGTTTCATCTGCACCTTCGGGGATTGCTGAATCCGGCTTGGCTAAAGGCATCGGCACTGCCCCAGCTTTCCCGCTAGGAACGTCAGTCGTCTGCATTGAAGGTGTTTAGCCGATGTAAATGATGATGAATCGGCAGATAAAAAGAAGTAAGTGGTAAGAGCATGAAGGGTGATGATTTTCGAAACCTCCTGGCTCGACGAAGAAGCTTGCAGTCCTTTCCAAGCTCTCTTGGAACCCACAGCTGGCCCCGCCTCGACTGGTGCTCGGGGGGCAGTAGGTTCAGGAACCGACCTTTTCCTGGAAGCCGATGGTGGTGAATCTGGCTGGCTCGGTGTGGTGGTCCTCTCAGAATCTGTGGGGCCTAGTTCTCCTCGATTGGTCTGAGTGGCCTCGCTAGAGGTGTCTTCGATAGAAGCCTGTAAAAAAGGAGAACCAGTAAGCACGAGCATGTCTGCAAGAATGGAAGAATGAGAAGGATCGACCAAGACATGGATCAGCCTACATGCGAGCTTTCTGGAGAAGGGCTCCGGTGCCTCAAGGTCTTCCTGGCAGCTACCTTCCTCACCACCGTTCTTGTCTTAGTTGGAACTCGAGGGGCAGCTGATTTAGGAGTTGCTTGGTTCTTGGAAGCCGATTGTGGTGTGATCGGCTGGTTCTGCATCATGACCTTTTTCAGAGGTGGCGAGTTTTTGCAGAAAAGAACCACAGGAGCTGGCGGAAAGAACTCGAAGGGGGAGCCATCACTGTGCGTAGGTTCAGGGCCATCTTGTTGCTGCAAAGAGAAAGAGTGGGTTAGTAGAAGAATCATTTGTGAGATGCATCAAGAAAATTTACAAGTAGTGGTACCTGTTCCATGGGGATGTCATAGTCAGCATCGAGCTGCTTCAGCAACGGTCCCAGAGCTCTCCTGAAGGCATGAGTCTTCCACATCGACCACCAGTCTTCAAAGCCATCAGTTGATGAGGCGAAGGTGAGGTCATTAGGAATAGGGATGGTCAGAGCATCAAAGAAGGACTAACACCTTTGACTGGTGAGAGGATCAGGCAGGTCGGCTCTGCTCTCCGTAAGATGGTGGAGAAAGAGATGGGGAGGTACTTGTCCAAGGCCAAATTGCCGAGCCACTACGACCGGCTGGTAGAATTCATACACAGGTTTGATTATTCTGTTGGATGTACTCATGCCAACTGGAAGGAAACAGGGACGGATCACGATGGAAAAGAGCTGCCGAGTGCTAGTGTCATCGGCAAAATTGTCTAGCCTGAAGGAGAGTGGATTTTCAAAATGTTCCGATTCTTCCGTGTAAGGAAAGAAGATAGGATTATCCAGGCCTTGAAAGAAAATGCTGAACCATTTAGATGATTCCTGAGGGGTCAGTTTACTGCCTGGCAGTCTATACAAAGCTTGGCCATAGTTGGTGCATCGGATCTGCTTCCCTTTGACATCTGGAAAGGTGCAACTCGCCAAAAGGGGGAAGTTTGGGACGTGGTTTTGAAAATACAGCTGAGCCCATAGCTGAATGAACCACCAAGGACCACCTGTTTTGACTGCTATGCCAGAGAACAGCTTGACAGACATCAACTGGAGATATCGATAGACCTCTCCAAGGAACAGTTTGCCGATGCCAAGTTGAGTGCCTTTGGCCAGTTCGTGGGCTAAGGAGAGATAATTCTTGGTTGGAGCCAGGGAAGGGCCACAGAATATGAAATGCTCCAGCCAGAAGTTGAGAAAGGCTGTGTGTTCTTTCTCTGTGACAGGGCCCTTTGTTTTCATATGGCGTTGGAGGTAGGCACCCCAGTTTGTGCAGTCTGTTTTAGAAGACAGTTTGTAGGGTACTTTGGTCAGTTTAAAAGCAGAGGGGCTGGGTGATGTAACATCCAGACCAGTAATCATCACCACGTCTAATAGGGTTGGTGACATGGGGCCATGACCGAACATGAAGCAGTTCAGAGCGTCAGACCAGAAGTAGCCGATGGTCTTTAGCAGATTCTCATGTTTCTCAAGGGGAGACAATGACAAATGCAAGGCATCGGCTATTCCCGTGGTTTCCCATTGGGATTGGTAAGCTCTAGCTACCCTACTGAACCAAGAGACCCAATGTTCAGGGGGATTAGGCCAGGCTCGCAAGCAGTCGGCCCAAGAGTTTAAATCTAGGTCTTGGCTTACGAAGGGGATTCTGTTTGCTTCGCAAGAGATCAGATGGGCAGGACTAGATTCTGTGCGAGGGGCAAGACAGAGAGAATTTGGGAGAGAAGGATGCGGCAGCAGGATGTCTGAAACCTAGAAAATTTAATGGTGGAATAAGACATTAATTCAGGTGTTCACCATTAATTCTAGCATCGCGTTCAGACTGCGAGGAGTAGGCGTACCTTCAGACCGGAGACCTCTGGGTTGGTGTTGGACGATTCCGCCATCTAGTTTGCCGGCGGAGATGGATCTATGCAGTTGGGGATCGAGGGTTCTTGTCGCTGTGAGCTCGATCTGGTCGGTGGGCAGGTGGAGATCTGGGTCGCCCTTTTTTGAAGAAGGTCGCAGTTTACCGTTGGAAACTGGAAAGTGGCCGCTCAGATTTGTCTAAGTATGCGACCAAGTTTTGACCTTGTCAACGTTTTTGGGGAAGCCGATGTGTTGTCATCGGCTCTTTGGGATGTGACTTGGTTGACTGTATGAACGTAGCAGGGTGAAAGCCGATGCGTTGCTATCGGCTTCTGGAGCATCGACCTATTTTGACTGTCGGCGAAATTGGGTTGGAAAAACAATCTTCGAGTTAACAAAAGCCATCTTTGTTCATTCAAAAGACGATTGTTTACAATGGAGCGGATTGCTTACAAAAGGATATCTACTACTACTACTGCTAGTTCCTAATCTAGAGGCCGAGGTCGTCGCCGCTGTCTTCGCCGTCGTCTTGTTCGCTGTCATCAGCGCTGCTGCCGGCGTCGTCTTCGCTGCTGCTGCTGAAGATGCCAGCGGGGGCCTCCTCGTCCTCGTCGTCGTCTTCGGTGTCCTCGCTGGACCCGGCGCGGAAGCGCTTCACCGGTGGATACTCGTCGGAGGAGGTGTCCTCCTCCGACTCCTCCTCCTCGTCGGAGGATTCGACGCCGTCCCAGGACCAGGCGTCGTCGCTGCTCTTCGCCTCCAGTTCCCCGTCGACGAGGAACTGCAGGCCCTCCTCGCCGTCAGTCAGGGACGCGTCGTCCTCCGACCAAGCGGCGAAATCCCAATCCCTCTCGTCCCACCATTATGGGGCGAGAGTCTCGTACGCCGCCGTGGGCGGGTGCTCTGGCGTCGGCTCCCGGTCGCTAATGGTGTTGGAAGACTGGGAGGAACGGGCGGAAGAAGAGGAGGCCATGGCGGAGTAAGAGGGTTTTTTCGGCAGAGGAAGAGAGTTTTTTTGGCTACTGGAGGAAGATGGGGACTGCAAACTGCTTAGATGAATTTAAATAAGGGGAATAGTGGGAGGCAGTTCAATGTTGTAGCGGTTTCCCAGAATGTGCTGCCGAAATCGTCAAATCATGCACTGCGAAGGAGTTGAGAAGACAGGGCATCATGATGAGGGGGTGGCGTGACGATCCTGCTCTGCAACGCGTAACCCGATGTAAAAAAAAGGGGAGAAGGGGAAGAAAAAACATCAACAGAGTGGTTTTGGAATTATCATTGCCAAAACCAGGGGGGCATGTGTTATCGCCGTATTTTGGCCAGAGGAGGAGTTGGGCCGTAATCAAGATGGGCTTAGAAGATACGTATATGCAACGTGTTGTTGAATCGGCCTCGTGCGTTGATTTGGGCTAAATTGCCCGTGTATCTTATATTGTAATAGATTCCGTTTCAATTTAGGTAAGAGATAGAGTTGTAGAGTTATTCCAAAGATAGAAAGTCTCCGGACTATAAATATGTACCTAAGGTTATTGAGAAAAGGAGGACAATCACGTTCACAACAAACACAATCTCGGCGCATCGCCACCCCTTGTTTCTAGGGTTTTTCTCGGGTAAGTGCCATGCTGCCTAGATCGCATCTTGCGATCTAGGCAGTATCTACTTATGCGTTATTTGGTGTTACTCGTACTGAAGCCTTGTTGATGGCGAGTAACACTATTATCATAGATTTGTTTAGGCTAGCATCGGTACTTTTTTGCTATGATCGTTTAGTTATGCTGCCTCTAGTTATCTCGCCGCCTTTGCACCTTTTCCCGGGTGTAAGGGTGGCACCTTGCTTGATCTTTATTTAAGTTGATTTGATCTGTTATAGTTGTGTCTTGTTCTCCAAGGTTTAGTTTGATATCTACATGATCAGGCCTTGCAAACGGGTTGAACGATCCAGTAGTATATAAGATATGGTTTACCAATCCGAGAGGAGTTGTTCCGAGAATTGACTTTACGTTGGTTTTTAGGCCTTCTCTAGGGTTAGTTTTCTATTATCTTTTGTATCTACCAGGCTCAATTACGTGTAGGACGTTCCAATTATGTAGTGAAAACGTTAAACTGTCGTAGATCGATTTAACTTGTATTGATGAAGCAAAACCCCATGTTATCGTAGATCTGATACAGAACCATGGGATAATCGGCTCTAGGAGCCGATTCGCAGGGAAACCTGGGAGCCGGTCACGGCTCGAATTTTACGTATACTTGTTTACCATGCAGGAAACCAAACGAAGCAATCCTTCACCTTCCTGACCAGGTATAGGTCAGGTGGCACGCCCTCGAACCAAGCCAGGACGTGTGCCGGAGTTTTGCGGGCCGTTGCCCGAGGGACCAGGGCCCACCAGCAGTCCTGGGAGCCTCCCGGCTCTCCGTGTTGCCCGTCGCTGCTCGCCGGTGGGTTTTGGTAGGCAACAGCTTTGAGGTAAACCTTTTCTCCGGCTTGGAGAGAAGGTGTCACCTTGCCGGCCGGCGCCCGCCAGGCGAACCCCTCCATCGCGGGGAGGTAGCCCTCAGCGATCAGCTCCTTGATATCGCGTTCCGTGATATCCGAACCGCGCCAATCGCCCTTGTGGGAGTCGAGCTCTTCCTCTAACGGCTCCAGCGCTGCTGGATTATGGTCGCTGTAGGTGGACTCAACCATCGCCGAGACAGGGATGACCAAACCCTATGGGGGCACGACAATGGAGCTCGCTGACTTCGTCGCAGCTTCGCCCGACGTCGCCATGGAAGGGGTAGAGCTGCTGCTGGCCATGGAGTGGTTTTGAAGTAGACTGGCAAGGATTGGAGCTAGGGTTTTTCGCAAAGATTGCGTGGAGAGCTCGAGGAGGCACGCGCTAGAGGAAGAAGACGATGAGAGGAGAATGAGGTGAAAAGTAAAAAAGTTCCACCACAGTTACTATTTATAATCTCCAGTGTCAAGATTCGTGCAGCTTAATTGGACGGTTGCCGCGTAGACGACGTGTTCGTGAATGTGCATGGAAATTTCGCCATGTCCCAACCGTCGCCGCCAACTATTCATATCGCTCGCGCGGGAAAATCGGACATGATTGCGTTCTCTGCATGTGTGAGTTACGAGGCGTCGCTGACCTACGCTTACGTCGCCCTAGCTGACATAGGCAGATGAGCCATCACATCGGAAGATTTCGGCATGGACGGATCCAGTCGGCTACGGAAGAGTACGATGGAAGATTCATAATTTCTCCGACTTACGTATTGAAGATGGAGAAAAACCTTGCAGGGTTCTTTGGGAGGGCTACAAGATTTTGCTTGACGATTTGCCGACATCCATTTAGACGGAGCATTCAGCGTGAAGAGGCAAGACGGCGCAAGATCTCGGAGTTCTCCGGGGGCTACTGTTGGGGATATGCTATATGGGTATCCTTATAGCATGTCTCTTATCCGGCTAACCAGGATGGCCCATAGTTGGTAGCATGGCCCATGGCCTGCTGGGCGGCCCAGTTAGATGGATCCAGAAGGGAGGCCCATGCCGGATAAAGGAAGGCTACGGTTGGAGTCACCGACGTATCCGGAGCCTTGGAGTACAAGACAAGCTAGACTAGTCATAGTCAGTGTAGGACTCTGTAACCTGTCCGGATAGGACTTTTCCCTGTAAACCTAGGACCTGGCGACTATATAAGTCGGGCCTATGGGAGCCTTTAGGGCACAAGTCATATTGATTCATACAACCTCGCACAGCGAACCAATCCCTATAACTCGGCGTATTGCCCTTATAGTGATTTATAGCAGGAGTAGGATTCCGCCACCGTTGTGGGATCTGAACCTAGGTAAGCTGTGTTACCTCGTACCCATCAACCGTCCGCCTTCCCCCACGTCTCTAAACACGCACTATGAGGACCCCTCCATGGCGTACTCGTCGGCAATACCACGACACCATGGTGGCATCCCCAAGCTTGAACTTTTGTTCATTCTTCATCTCATTGCATCATTCTATCTCTACACCTGAAATTTTTCCTTCATACAAAACTTCACACAATCTTCATTAGCAACATTAGTGTATTCAAAAGATATTAGACCCCTGGCAAATCTTTGGAACAACAAGGATTTTCACTAAAAACACAAGCTACTATAGTAACTCCTTCAAAAATCTCAATTCACCTAAAGAGAACTCAAAAAGGAATAATAAGAAGCAAATGCAAATAATGGTAGAAATCTGTCAAAACAGACTAGCAGGTAGAAACTGATTTTTTCAAACATCTTCTGTTGCTCAAATCAAAAAGTGTTGAACTAACGAAAGTTAGCTAACATACTGGGGGATTTATTCATAAATGTTGAGGTCAATATGAGTTATAGAGCCTCCTCATGAATTTTTTTGGTGGAGGATATAAATCTGTTTCGGGACAACAACTCCCCAAATCTTACTTCCCTCTCATTAGAGGACATTCTTGGCACAAAAAACAAATAAAAAGGATAAGGAGAGGTCATTACAGAAGTAATAACTTTCAAGACTCAAGAAAACTCTTGGGTTATCTCCCAACAAGTACTTTTCTTTAACGCCTTTAAGTTAGGCACAAGAAGCAAGAAGAATCAAGTGTTTTTAAATGAAGAAGCATTAACATAAAATCTTGCTTTCAAAGGAGGAGCAAAAAGCAACTTCTCTCTCCTCATAGGTAAGTGTTCAATACCTTTCTTGAATGGAAAATGATATTTAATGGTGCCTTCTTTCATATCAATTATGGCACCAACTGTTCTAAGAAAAGGTCTTCCCAAAGTAATAGGACAAGAAGCATTGTATTCAACATCGAAAACATAGAAATCTACAGGGACATAAGCATTATTAACCATAATGAGAACATCATTAATACTTCCCATGAGTTTCTTCGTAGCATTATCATTGAGTGGGACATCTGAATAACAATCTTCCAATGGTGGCAAATCAAGCATTTCATAAATCTTCATAGGCATAATAGAGACACTAGAACCAAGATCACATGAAGCTTTGAGATCAAAGTCATTCACTTGCATATTAAAAATGGGTTCCCAACTATCTTCTACTTTCCTAGTAATAGAAGCTTTGTGTTTTAGCTTCTCTTCCTTAATCTTAACAAGAGCATCTGTAATGTGTTTGGTGAAAGCAACATGCATATCACTAGCATCAGGACTTCTAGCAAGCTTTTGTAGAAACATAACCACTTCAGAAATATTGCAACCATCAATATCAAAGTCAAATTTAGCATCACTAGTAGTAGGCTCCATAGGCTTAGGCATAGTAGGAGGAGGAATATGGACTACTTGTGGTTTAGTGGTGATGGTGCACACACTATTATTTCTATCAATTCCAGCTTCCCTTTCCCACTTAGCATGAAGTTGAGCTAACATCCTAACATTTTCATCAATAGTAACTTATATGGCATGAGCAGTAGCAAAGGTATTTTTCATGGCTTCAGGTTTAGCAGCCATTTTATTAATCAAAGAGGACTGATCTTCAGACAAAGAGGATATATTTTTCTCAATAGTTAAAAGCTTTTCTCTATAGTCTTATTGAAAGTGGTTTGTTTAATAATAAAGTCCTTGAGCATGACTTCAAGTTTAGAGGGGGTCCATAGGAATTGACATTATTAGGAGGATAAGGCCTATAATTGTTGTTGCTACCAAAATTATTTCTATAGGCATTATTGTTGAAATTGTTGTTTCTAATGAAGTTCACATCAACTTGCTCTTCTTGAGAAACCAAGGAGGCTAAGGGAACACTATTAGGATCTAGAGGAGCTTTCCCATTAACAAGCATAGCCATGATAACATCAATATTTTCACTCAAAGAGGAAGTTTCCTCAACAGAATCTACCTTCTTACCATGTGGAGCTCTCTCAACATGCCATTCAGAGTAGTTAACCATCATATTATCAAGGAGACTTGTTGCAGCACCCAAAGTGAGGCCCATAAAAGTACCTCCAGCAGCTGAATCCAACAGATTTCTTGAGGAGAAGTTCAAACCTGCATAAAAAGTCAGGATAATCATCCAAGCAGTGAGTCCATGAGTGGGACAATTCTTAACCAAAGACTTCATTCTTTCCCAAGCTAGAGCAACATGTTCACTATCAAGTTGTTTAAATTTCATAATGTCACTTCTCATAGATATAATCTTAGCAGGGGGATAGTACTTTCCAATAAAAGCATCTTTGCACTTAGTCCAAGAATCAATACTATTTTTAGGCAAATAAAGCAACCATTCTTTAGCTTTTCCCCTCAAGGAGAAAGGAAAAAAGCTTGAGCTTAATAATATCTCCATCTACATCCTTATATTTTTGCATCTCACAAAGTTCAACAAAGCTATTGAGATGGGCAGCAGGATAATCAGAACCAGCACCAGAAAATTGCTCTCTCATCACAAGATTCAACAAAGCATGCTTAATTTCATAAAAGGTAGCATCAGGAGCAGGTGGAGCAATAGGAGTGCTTAGGAAATCATTGTTGTTGGTGCTAGTGAAGTCACATAACTTGGTGTTCTCAGCAGAGTTCATTTTGGCAAAGGTGGGCAAGCCAAAAATAGCAGTAGCAGCTAGAGCAGGAACTAATTTTTTTGTGTTTTTGAATAAAGCAAGCAAACCAAACTAGACTAATTTTTTGGGTTTTTTCAAAAGAGGCAAACAAAACCAAGCAAAAGAAACAAAGCAAACTAAAAACAAAGTAAAGAGAAAGGAAGTGAAGGACTCCCCTAGTGAAGACGTCCTTAGCCTCCTCGGCAACGACGCCAGAAAACTTGTTGATGGTGCTGACAGAGCACTTCGTTGGAAACCCCAAGAGAAAGGTGTGATGAGCACAACAACAAGTCTTCCCTCAGTAGAGACCGAGGTTATTGAACCATAAGGAGGAACGTCACACAGGTGTTGCAAGCAACGCGGAGACCTTCACAACACAAACTCAAGACTTTGCCCCAACGAATCAGTGAGGTTGTCAAGCTCACTGTTTTGCTGTAACAAAGGATTAAATGTATGGTGTGGCAGGTAATGGTTTGCAGCAAGTAAACAAGTAATAGTGGAAGATGTATCAATGGTAAAGATTGGACCGGGGTCCATAGTTCACTAGAGGTGCTCTCCTTAGATAAACAACATGGCATGAAGGGTAAACAAATTACAGCAGGGCAATTGACAGGAACTGAGCAAGGCATAACAATGCAATTACTAGTCAGAAAGATCCAATGAGATTCGATTGGGCAATACAAAAAGATACATAGACCGCCATCCAACTACATCTATGACTAGAAGTCCACCTTCAGGTTATCATCCGAACCCCCTCCAGTATTAAGTTGCAAGCAACAGAAAACTGATTTAAGCAAAGTTTGTAAGGTAAACAGTCCACATGTTCCATGAACAAGAGACCGTTGTTTTCTCCCTAGTAGCAACAACACATCTACAACCGAAGAGATTTATGTCACTTCCCTTGGAAACTAGAGGCATGAACCCACTATCGAGCGTAAATACCGCCTGTTGGAGTCACTAGCAACTACTTGGCCAAGATAGATACTAACAACGGATAGCATGCAAGATCACAAACAACACAGACATGATAGAATCATAAATACAAAACCATTAATCAAACCAATATAATAATCTCAATATCCATCGGATCCCCCACAAACACAACATGCATGATTACAAATAGATTAGATCTTGATCATGAACGGAGCTCACAAGATCTATACATGAAAGCACAAAGGAGGAGATACAACCATCTAGCTACTACATGGAACCATATTCCAAGGTGAAACTACTCACGCATCATACCAGAGAGAAGGCCTCCGGGATGATCTCCCCTCCGGTGGGGTGCCGGGAAGAACTTCAGATACCCCCGATC
Organism: Avena atlantica; assembly: GCA_910589765.1. NCBI lineage: Eukaryota > Viridiplantae > Streptophyta > Magnoliopsida > Poales > Poaceae > Avena > Avena atlantica. Next base: position 346,981,948 of record OU342738.1, on the reverse strand, counting down.
TAGGGACGATGGTGTCGGCAGTTACAAACTTCGTGGAGATTTTATCGGGTGCTTAGGGTTTTTGCATCGGGGGCTTCTTATGGGCGAAGGGGGACGCCGAGGAGGCGACCAGGAGGGCCAAACCCTAGCCAGGCATGGGCCCACCCCTGGTCGCGCCTGGGGGGGTCTGGCTGCCCTGGCCGGCCCCTCCGGCTCCCCTCTGGACTTCTTGTTCCCCACGGAAAGTAATTGACTTTGACGTTTGTCCTGTCCAATTCCAAGAATATTTCTTTACTAACTTTTCTGAAACCAAAAACAGCAGAAAACAGGCATCTGGCACTGTTGCAACTTGTTAGTAGGTCAATACCAGAAAACATGTAAAAGCACCTCAAAGTGTAGACAAGTAAAGCAAAGTATATACTAAACAAGCATGGGGCATCAAAAATTATAGATACGTTTCCGACGTATCAGTAATCAACACCGGGAAAGTTTCCCCTAAGAACTAAAGCAATATCCAACACAATTGTTACAGCAGGACGGAGTGGTGATGATGGTGCTGGTGGAGATGATGGTGTGGATGATGATGATGATCCCGATGAAGCCTAGCTTGATGACGGTGTTGATGGCGATGGTCTCCCCTCTCCGGGAAGGAATTCCCCCAGCTGAAATCTGTCTGTCAGAGGGATCTTTCTCTCTCGGTGTTTTCCGCCCCCCAGAGGCAGAGGAAATCTATTTGTGGTCGCTCCCCGAGGCTTAGGGTTCCGTAGGGAAGATATAGGCGAAGGGATGGAGTCGGAGGCCGGGCAGGTGGGCCACACCTGCCCTAGGCGCAGGGTCAGGTGGGCCCACGCCTAGGGGTGTGTGGGCCCCCTGAGGCCCTTCTTCGTCCCCCCTTCTGGCTCCCTCATTCTTTTGGAGAAATAATACGTTTCCATATTTTTCTGGTATTTTTTTAATCTTTGCGAAATTGCACCGAAACGCCTTCTTTTCCATCAGAATCCAGACTCTGGCAGTCCATCCTCCAAGAATCATCCAACATGCATAAACAGATGAAAAGCCATAAGTAATATCTGATAATAAGACAAACATCAATGAATAGAGGTAAATTATGATATAGAATGGTGATGTAAATTGGGCGTATCAAGTTTCTCAATTTCCTGACAGATTTCAAACATCTCTTCACGTGTCTTGATGACTTCACGTTATCCTTAGAATTGTTCGCTTTGACAATAACAGTTTGGTTGTCACAATTCAAAAGGATTGCCGACATAGGTTTCTCAACCACAGCCAAGTCCATCAAGAGCTCACGCAACCATTCTGACTCAATAGTGGCTGTGTCTAAAGCAGTAAGTTCTGCTTCCATAGTTGACCTCGTCAATATGGTTTGTCTGCGATACCTCCATGACACTGCGCCACCTCCAAGGGTAAACACCTACCAGCTTGTGGCGTAGAGTTTATCAACATCATAGATCTAGTTTGAATCACTATATCCTTCAAGCACAGCAGGGTTCCCTGAATAGTGAATCCCATAGCTCATTGTGCCACATAGATAGCACATGACCCTTTCTAGTGCATGCCAATGATCAATTTCCGGGTTAGACATGAACCTACTCAACTTGCTCACAACAAAAGAGATATCGGGTCTTGTAGCGCTTGCTAAGTACATGAGAGAACCAACAACTTGTGAATATTTTAGCTGATCTGTTGATTCCTTCTTATTCTTTAGTAATGTCAAACTGGGATCATAAGGTGTTGGAGAAGTCTTGCAATCAATAAAGCCAAATCGGATCAATACCTTCTCAACATAATGAGATTGCATTAAAGTAATCCCATTCTCGTTCTTAATAAACTTGATGTTTAGAATCATATCAACCTCTCCCAGATCTTTCATATCAAAACTCATTGACAAGAAAGGACTTGACTTCATTTATCACTTTCATGTTTGTACCAAAGATCAGAATGTCATCCATGTACAAACATAATATAACACTATCGCCCCCACCATGGCGATAGTAATCACACCTATCATCCTCATTAATGACAAAGACAGCAGAAAGTAGAGTTCTGTCAAACTTCTCATGCCATTGCTTAGGTGCTTGTTTTAGGCCATATAAAGATTTTAATAACTTGCACACCTTTGTCTCTTCACCTTTTACCACAAACCCATCCGGCTGATCCATACAGTTCTCCTCTTCCAACTCTCCATTAAGGAAAGTTGTCTTCACGTCCATTTGATGAACGAGAAGACCATAAGAGGCAGCCAGTTCCAGTAGTACTCGAATGGTGGTTAGTCTAGTGACAGGTGAATAGGTGTCAAAGTAATTTTTGCCGTCTTTATGTGTGTAGCCCTTAGCTATAAGACGCGCCTTATACTTCTCAATAGTACCACCAGGCCTTAACTTCTTCTTGAACACCCACTTACATCCCATAGGTTTACAACCATAAGGTCGTTCTGATAATTTCCAAGTTCCATTAGAAAGAATCGAGTCCATCTCATTTTGGACAACTTCTTTCCAATCATCTGCATTAGGGGATGCATATGCCTCAGCAATAGATCTGGGAGTATCATCCACAAGGTACACGATCAAGTCATTACCAAAGGATTTTGCAACCCTCTGTCTCTTACTCCTCGTGAGAGGTTCATCGTCATCCTTCTCAAGGACTTCCTAATGTGGTTGTTCAGAATTCTCAATAGATGCACTAGATTCAGGAAGTATTTCAGAAGAAATTCTACCAATCATATGCATATATTTCATAGGAAACATATTCTTAAAGAATGTTGCATCACGAGATTCCATTATAGTATCAACATGCATATCAGGTACCTCAGATTTAACCACTAGAAATCTGTAGCCTACACTCCGTGGAGCATATCCTAGAAAGATACAATCCACTGTCTTAGGTCCGAGCTTGCGTTTCTTGGGAATTGGTATGTTGACCTTTACCTAACACCCCCAAGTGAGAAAATACAAAAGTGATGGTTTTCTCCTAGCCCACTCCTCGTAAGGGGTATTTTCTTTATTCTTGTTAGGAACTCTATTCAGGACATGACATAAAGTCAACAAAGCCTCCCCCACCATGCCTTTGATAAACCAGCAGTGGCTAACATGGAATTCACCAAGTCAGTCAGCGTGCGGTTTTTCCTCTCGGTAACCCTGTTTGATTGGGGTGAGTAGGGAGACGTCCTCTCATGAATAATTCCATGTTCCTCACATAATTCGTCAAATATTTTGGGAAAATAATCACCACCATGATCCGACCTAAGACGCTTGATCTTTCTCTCTAGTTGATTTTCAACTTTGGCCTTATAAATTATAAAGTAGTCTAAAGCCTCATCTTTAGTGTGCAACAAGTAAACATAGCAGAATTTAGTAGCATCATCTAGCAACATCATGAAATATCTCTTTCCACCTCTTGTCAACACACCATTCATCTCTCATAGATCAGAATGTATGAGTTCTAGAGGTGACAAGTTTTTATCCTCGACAAACTTGTGAGGCTTTCGAGGTTGCTTTGATTGCACACAACTATGGCACTTAGAACCTTTGGCAATAGTGAAATTCGGAATTAAACTCATACTAGACATCTGAGACATCAAACCAAAATTAATGTGACATAAACGAGAATGCCAAACACTGGTATCATCATTAACACCACCACAAATATGATTCACGGATTTATTACAAAACTCTGAAAGTGAAAAACGGAACAAGCCTCCGAACTCATAACCTTTACCAATAAATTGTCCATGTTTCGAAACATCGACTTTATTAGACTCTAAAACAACCTTAAACCCATCTTTGCATAGAAGGGATCCACTAACGAGATTCTTGTTCATAGTAGGGACATGTTGCACGTTCCTCAGTTGCATGATCTTTCCGGAAGTAAACTTCAGATCCACTGTGCCAACACCATGAACAAAAGCATGTGATCCATTCCCCATTAGCACGGATGAATCCCGAGCGACCTGATAAGAAGTGAACATAGAGATGTCAGCACACACATAAACATTAGCACCCGTATCAAGCCACCAACATGGTGATTGAAATAATGAAAGAACAGTAAATAAATTACCATACCCATCAGTATTGCTAGCGGTCATGATGTTGACAGTCTTTGCCTTTCTCCCTCCACGGTATGCGCGATCTGGACAGTCCTTGGAAAAGTGTTCGGGCTCTCCACAAGTGAAACTATTCAGATCACTCATGTCCCTGTTCGTCTTCTTCTTCTTGAAGGTTGTAGACTTTACAGACTTGTTAAAGGGGGGCTTGATGTTCCCTTTGTTCTTGCCTACGGATTTGCCTTTCTGCACATAGTTAGCAGTAGCATGACCCTCTCCTTTCTCAGTAGTTTCCTTAGCCCGAGCCTTCTCCTCAACATCAAGGGACGCTATCAGATTTTCAACTGATATCTCCTCTCTCTTGTGTTTGAGAGTTGTTGCAAAGTTCCTTCATGAAGGGGCAATTTAGCAATAATGCAACCTGCCACAAACTTGTCGGGTAAGATACACTTAAGGAGTTCGAGCTCTTTGGCAATGCACTGTATCTCATGAGCTTGTTGAACCACAGGAAGGTCCTTTTTCATCTTACAATTATGAAAGCTCTCCATGATGTACAGTTCACTGCCAGCATCTGCAGCACCAAACTTTGCGTCCAGTGCGTCCCAGAGCTCCTTCCCGTCTTTTATGTGCATAAACACATCACACAGACGGTCAACAAGAATGCTTAGAATACATCCCACAAAGACAGTATTGGCATCCTCAAACTTCTTCCGATCCTCGTCAGATATAGTTCCTTCGGGTTTGCCTTTACTAATCTGGAACACTTTCATCGTGGTCAGCCAAAGCTCAGCCTTGTACTGCCACCTCTAAAGTGCACACCAGTAATCTTATCCAGCCTTACTGCATCGATAAAACCAGTCATTGTTAATTCAGGAAATTGCCTACAATAAGGTTTTTGGATTGTTGGAATATTAGGCAATTTCTATGATTAATTCCAGAATATTAAACATGACAAAACCATCTACTAGCTCATGTAACTCGAACATACTAGATGTACTTCCTCTGTTCGGGATTATAGGTCCTACGCACATACCTAGGTTGTTAATTTGACCAATAAAATATAACTTATATATTACAAAAGTTATATCATTAGAAAATATAACCTCTAAAGTTTCTAACCCTATAATATTTATATTTTGTTGTTTAAAATAGAAACCTAGTTATCCGTGCGGTACTTATAATCCCAAACGGAGGGAGTACTAAACAACAAGATGAACAGAAACAAGTAGCAGCTAAACATATACTCGCAGAACATGATGAATAACCAAACAAGAACATGTCGCACGTATCGTTCGCTTGCAGATGTACTCGCAGCAGTAACTTTGGGAAAGATTGATCGAAGCAGATGGCGGCGAAGACGGCGATAGGCAGCACCGCCTGACTTGGACAAAAGGCGACCCGTGATGGAGAACTCGAACAGTCGCGTGGAGCGCTTTCCAAAAACCTTATTCGCCCTCTCCCGTACAGGATCGCAAAGGCAAGTGGTTTCGGAGACCTGCTCTCCCGTCCGCCGGTGCACGCCGGCAAGCGGGATGGAGTAGGATACAGTGGTGGCGCAAGCAGATAGGAGACAAATCCCTAGATTGGTTTTAGGTATGTTGTGGCAGTAGCCGCGCATGACTTTATATAGAGCTGCTCAGGAAACCCTAACGGATGCGAATGTGGGTCGAGTCCATGTTACACACGTTCGGGTCGGTTACAGTAGCCCACGATCCGGGAACGACCTGAATAAGCTAACTGTTTGACACGCCTATCAAAACCTCACAATTTACATGAGCAGCAAAATAAAGCTCAGTTCGACGAGATTCCCGCAACGCGGCCCGCGGCGCGTGACATGACGGGCGTGCGAGCGTAGTAGCAGTAGCAGTAGGAGGAGGAGGAGCGCGCGAGTGTATCTCTCTTATTGCCACTCACTTACAAAGTGGTGTAACACTCCACCTTATAAGGTGGTGCAACTCTCCTTCAACTTTCCATGTGGGACTAAACTTTAGCTCCCACTCCACTCCCATGTGAGCTGCCATCAACATGAATCCAAACACATGTAAGCTACCCAAACCTAGACTTTGAGATTTAGAGAAACTCTTAAATATACATGGGCCTAATTAGATTAGCCCATTATTTTTAACAAATAGACTAGACGAGAATATTTTAGCTATTTTCTATCGATATAAACTGATAACTAATCTGTCTTGGATAGTAAAGCGACGCGGCTAATTCAAGTAAAGTAGGTATGCGCTTAAGCATGCATCTTGAGGAATGCTATTGCACGGATCAGTGAAAACATACAACTGCAGTACAGCAGATGACAAGGTAGGTAAAGGAAAAGAAAAGATTCTGTTGAATATTCTTTGATTTGGCTTGGTGAAAATTTTCTAAAAGACCATAGAGGAAAAGATAAACGTCACCGTAAGGAGCACCGCAAGAGAGAAATTAAGAGATTATTGTGAAAATCTATACTTTTGCACGGCAAGCTATGGAACACAATATGTTGATTCTTGTATTGTCACATGACAAGTTGCCGTAAAAGATGCATGTTAGCTAATTTAATTTTAATATATTGTGTGATATATGAATGCTAATGGCTTTGGTAGCAGATTCTCAATTTATATGTCAACTAAAAAAATCTTATTTTGCAGTTAACGATTATGTTTTTGCTGTTGTTCCATGTCAATTGTGTAGTAACAAGCCTTAAAAATCATATGCAGTAGGAACAGTTGTACCCTTCTTAACCATGAGTTGGATATAATATTCGGTGCAACTTAATGTTAGATCATAGAAACAATAATTCTCTAGTCAACTGAAACTTTTACATTAGATAATCTAGTCACACATTTGCGCCGGTCAACCATGGTCAACTGGTAGTTCAAGTAGTTTGATAATTTCCAGTTTCATCTCAACGTTATGACATCAAAACTATATCACTGATTCTTAGTACGACGATATGTCCCCCTTTTCAGCAACAGACTGAATGCCCATCAGGTTGCATATGTGATCAGCCACAAAACTGAAAAACCAAGGAACTCCTGTTGAGCTGCCTCGAGAGCATCAGTGCCTGGATAGGGACCGAAAACAAAGTTGCTTTTAGGGAACGGTTATTTAGGACATGTGCAGCGTTGGTCAAAGGCTGAGTCTAAGAGGTGCTAGACGTAGGACTAAACGCTGGACCGCCCGGTAGCTAAGGTGAAAATCGCTAGACACGACGTCTAGTTCTAGACTCTAAGTTCTAGTGTAGTGTTGACACCTACACTCGTATAGATTCACCTAGCTACCAGGCCACAAGGACCAGCGGGGTGAGGCTTGATACAATAAAAAATTCTGACAATGCGTCCTGAGAATAGTAGCTAAGGATTGATACACGCTGCAGCACTTCTATGATTTTTAGACTCATGTCCAAGTTTTTTGTTAGACTCAATCAACGCTGTACATGCTCAGTGCTAAAAGAAGTGACAATAACTTTCCATCAGTCAATCACTGTAAACATTGCCAGAGATCTCTGCCAGATATTACTAGGCTTCTCTAGGCTAGAAACATGTATGGAATTTCGCACGTACGATGGCTTGTTCAACAAGGTTCTGCATGTTCCGGAAGACCGAGGCAGAAGCTTGTGCCTTGCACGGGTTGCCAGTCTCGCTTGGTATCAGCTGCTGCACTCTACTAGTATGCTTAGTTTAAAAAACCGGACCAGAGATTGAACAGGCAAAGCCATCTGTTCAGGTTTTTACCGGTCAGACCACTGGTTCACCGGTTCATTGTCTGGTTTTTAAGCTATAAAATAATATGTGTTTAATAATACATATTGCAATAAATAAACAAATATATATATACAAATTATGCAAGAATAATAATTCATATAACAAGTTATAAAATAGTCTCAATTGGCAATGAAATGACTAGAACTAGCCAAATTCCAATCATTTCCAAATTCCAATGTGCATTGTTTTGAACGAATTCATTGTGCACGTCTAACCTGACATGATAATACTCTATTCGGAGATACGATATAGAGATCATCGCAGCCACGACAGTAGTTTCTAAATATGCAGGTCATTGCTAGCACGCAGAGTAGAGTACGTAAAATAGTTCTTTCTCTACTATTGACAAGAATCAATCCTAGCTCGGTTGGTTACCATGGCTTTGCTTGCTAGTATTATTCCAATGTTCAAAAGGAAAATTGGTTATCTACCCAAAAATTCATCGACCTTGGCAGGGGCGGAGCCAGAAAGACACAGAGGGTGGTGCTAATCCTTGCTAAATGGAGCTAGTTACTCCGAATTTTTATATATAAAGCCTTGAAATTAAGACATGCACAAGGTAGTGCAACTGTTAGACCGGTGCTAGAACACCGGCAGCACCGGGCCTGGCTCCGCCCCTGGACCTTGGATTATGTATCCAAAGTTGAGTGTATCTTTGTAAAATACTCATAAAGAGGAATAATCGTGTTTATGATCTACCCATATGGGGTTTTCTGTAAACCAAAAAATGTAAGGGGTTTTCTGTAAACCAAAAAATGTATCATGTAATTGCTGATGGAAACAACTACTTCGCCCTCTGTTATAATAGTTGTGTAGAGTCGTCGTACAATAGCTCATCTCTCTATGTGTGGTCCGTACATGCAAGAATATCTCTACCATCAGAAACTACTTCCATTGATTAGTCTTAGGCCGAAGCACAACTAATCAAGCGCCGACTCACTTGTCTAGGCAAACATAGATGAACTTTTTTAGGTACCGGCTGGCAGAAGTAAGATGGACTGATGAACTGAGGCGTACAAGCCGCCGGTGGCAACGGCGACAGCCACAGGCGGACGATGTTAATGAAGGGCACACATGGTCCCTCACTGGTCGATGTCATGGTGGTTGATCTTACCGGCGATGGTTGGAGGTGCAGTCTTACATATGAACTGATCATTTTTTTTAACTGCCGAGATTTCGATCTAATGGATGAAAGACCCATAGAACGTTCCATGGCCAGCTCTAATCAGGGGTCTGCTATAATTGTTTTTTACTTTCAAGTCCCTATTGGGTATTTTACCAAGTTCCGCTCAACTTTGGGTACATAATCCAAGATCCAAGATATTACAATGTCATCAGCCTTTGTGGAAAGGTTTAGACCGTTAGAACTTGCTTCAGTTTTATCTGTTGTACTGTTAGAACCTGCTTATGTTCCATTTTTAGGGGGTACCTGCTTAAGTGCTTATGTTTCATGTGTATGTGATACAAGCGTTGTACTCACAATCAGTCCATAAGGGAATCACATTAACAAAATTAACCTATTCATGAAAGTTAAGGACAAAATAATCTGACTCTAAAAACATTTCACAAACTAACCTATTTGCATAGTGCCCCACCAGGTGGCTGCATCCTCTACAACACGACGCCACTGGTAATGGCGCCATGGTGGTCATTGCTAGGCTCGGGCCCACCCGCGTAAGTTTGGTGCTCCTGTAGGTGGTGTCATGTTGCTATGCATGCATGGCGTTTGGTGACCGCGTCATACCCCTAAAGTCAATAGACACATAGACCCGTGGGTGGGTTGTCCAAACCCACGGGTCCTCCCCCCTCTCCCTCTCTCGAAATTAGTTGTATTTCTTCATGGATTGTGAACCCCTTTGTCCCAAGAGGTAATCTCCCCCACTCCCCTTGTTTTGGTTCGATTAGATTCTTGCAATTTGGTGGTATTTTGGCAAAAATGTTGAAGTCCTAGACCTTGCATTTGGCTGGAAGTCTATGGTTTATTGTTGTAATGTTGTCTAATTGTAAGGAAACTAGAATTTTATACTAACCCTTACAAAGCAAATTAGCAGCCACACTTATTTTCAAACCCATCTATACCAAACATCACCCTAACCATAACATGCCAAATCTCTAACCCTAACAAATCAAATTAGCTCTCTTAGGTATTTACTACCCCTAACAAAGCATCATCTAACCATATACATGCCAAATCTCCGAAGAAACTCATTTTTTTAGATGAACTAGGGTTGAATGAGGGGTAACGTGATGATTTCAACCAATAAAAATGGGAGAATCTAAGGAGAATACTTCAACAATTCGAAGGGAAAGAAATCCATCGAAAATAGCCTTAGATTTGTGGGTTTATACTTTAGAGTAAGGATTTGAGGGGATGGGTGTGGAAGGCTGGGAGGAGCGCCGCCGACGCTATGGGCTCTATTCTTTGTCAGGTGGTCGAACATATATGAGATGGAGGGGAAGTAGGAGGAGGGCTTGGGCTAGATATTTGCCCAAGGGTTATAGCGTCGTCTCCAAAAACTCCATGCATAGTAGCATGACGCCACCAACTATACCTAGGCGTGGGCAGCCCGGCCCGGTCGGCCAAAAAAGCCCGACGGGCCGGGCTTTTAAGGCCCGTGGGTCGGGCCTAGGCTTGAGATTTGTGGCCCGGTGGGCACACGGGCCGGGCTCGGGCCAAGGGAAGTGCGCAAATAAGAAGAGGCCCGGCCTGCGGCTCGGAGAATTTACATAGTGTCGGGCCAGGCTTGGGCCGAGTTTTTAGGCCCGACAGCCGGGCCGGGCTCGGGCCTGGGATTTATGCGGGCGGGCTTTGTCAGGCCCGACCCAGAACATGCCTAGGTATACCACCAACGGGACCGCCAAACTTACACAAGTGGGTCCGATCCTAGCAACGACTTCCGTGACGGACCGAATTACGAACTGAGACGGTGTGCTGCAAAAGATGGGGCCATCTGGTAGGGGCCCATGCAAATAATTAGTTTGTGAATTGTTTTCAGAACCAAATTATCTTGTTCCTAATTTATATGATTAGGTTAGTTTTGTGATTTTGGCTAATCACATTCGCTCTTCTCGCGATCATAATTGGTCTAGTCCAAATAGCGAGACATGCACATAGAACCTTTTACTTTTTCTTTGAAACTTTAGAAAATTCAAATTTGAAGATACACGCATGTAGAGCATGATATACACTACACACGTGCCAAAAGTCGTGTGAAAATATATTGTATTTTGAGCTCAGCGAAAAAGAGAATTTTTTAGATCTTGGACGTGAACCGTACACATACGAAATGCATCAAATTTGTTTTTTTGCTGCGTTCGAAATATAAGGAATTTTGGATTGGAACTTTTTAGATATGTAGTGCGAGTTCTTGCAGATATCTTTTTCGTATTTGTTTGAAGGGCTTTTTAAAAACCCAAAAATCGAGCCAAATGAAAATGAACCTACATATAGGCCCGGCTCCGTTAGGGCTTATTCGGACTTCACTGGCCTACAGAAAACATTTTTTAGATGGAGGTGGTATACAGAAACCTCGCAAGTTCGTGTAGCCGGCGCCGCCTAAAATATCTCCACCGCCTACTGCTCGGTCTCACGCCCTCACGGCCTCACCTCGCAAGCTGCACGGTACGCAGGCGAACAAGCCAGTGACAGTGGACCCAGCTGCCACCGACCCCACACGCATAGAGAGAAACAGCGTAAGCCACAAGACCAGTCGCATCTAAAAAGCTCCCTCCACAAGACATTTTCCCCCATTCCCTTCCGTCTCCCCCCTCTCTTCTTCTTCCTCTCCACGCCAGCCGCCGCGAGCTAGGGTTTCCCTCCCACCGCCGCCGCCCCCGAATCGCCGGAGGAGGAGAGGAGATGGGCACGCCGGAGACCTCGCGGGAGCCGTGCCCGGACCGCATCCTGGACGACGTGGGCGGCGCCTTCGGGATGGGCGCGGTGGGCGGCTCCATCTTCCACTTCCTCAAGGGCACCTACAACTCCCCCAACGGCGAGCGCCTCGTGGGCGGGGCCCAGGCCGTGCGCATGAACGCGCCGCGCGTTGGAGGGAGCTTCGCCGTCTGGGGCGGCCTCTTCTCCGCCTTCGACTGTACCATGGTCTTCGTGCGCCAGAAGGAGGACCCCTGGAACTCCATCATCGCGGGCGCCGCCACCGGAGGGTTCCTCTCCATGCGCCAGGGAGTCGGCGCCGCCGGACGATCCGCGCTCATGGGCGGCTGTCTCCTCGCGCTCATCGAGGGCGCCGGCCTCATGCTCAACCGCGTCCTCGCCGTGCCGCAGAACCTCCCGCCGCTCCCGGCCGACGACCCCAACCTGGCCGCGGCCATCGCGGCGGGAGGAGGCGGATTCCAGGGCATGGGCGGCTTCCCAGGCATGCCCCAGCCAGCCGTGGTCCCTCCTGAGATCGGGAACTCCAGCGGTGGCGGCAGCTGGCTCCGGAACCTGTTCCAAAAGAAGGAGGAGGAGAAGAAGCCCAGTGGCAGTGGGGGAAAGTCAGAGATGTTGGAGAGCTTCGATTCGCCCAGCCCTCCGATTCCATCGTTCGACTACAAGTGAATAAAAAGGTGCGGTTTTTATTCGATTACCTTCCCAATCTGTATTCTGTTTTAATTGATTCGGGGGCGATTAGGAGTCCTGTTTTCGGCTCCAGAGTTTTTCTTTCTTGGGCAACATGCCTTTAGATCCTCGGTACTAGCCAATACCGTGTTCTGCAAGAAGACGTATTGGTCGTGTTATATAGGATCTGCTCTGGTGCTCGTAGCTCTGAACCCCGTGGAAGCTTTCGTTGTTAGTTATCTTCCGCTGAGTTCTGCCATTGCCGCCTACTTCCACCACAACGCATCGAATCTTCAGATAGGGTTACACAGCGAATACTATGTCAATGCCTCTTTTGGACAGGGATCCATGCCCAGACCGCATCCTTGATGATGCTGGTGCGGGTTTTGCCATGGGTGTTGTAGGTGGTTCTGTCTTTCACTTCCTCAAGGGCCTCCGTAACTCGCCCAATGGCACACGGATTATTGGTGGTATGCAGGCCGCGCGCATGAACGCCCCTCGAGTCGGCGGGGGCTTTGCTGTGTGGTCTGTCCTCTTCTCCACCTTCGACTGCACCACAGTCTACGTACGCCAGAAGGAGGACCCCTGGAACTCCATAATCGCCGGTGCCTCAACTGGTGCAGTCCTTTCCTTGCGACGTGGCCTTAGAGCCACTGCCGCATCGGCGATCTTTGGCGGTGCTATCCTCGCGGCTATTGAGGGCGCCAGCATCGCCACCAACAAATTCTTTGCCATGCAGTCGAACCTCCCATCGCTCCCTGCAGACGATCCCAACATTAACATTGCCACAGGCCTACCTCAGGCACATGTGTCTTCTATTGACCTTTCAAGCTCGAGCAGCAGCTTCCCAGGCCAGCCTCAGCTACCCGTGTACCGTACTGAGGATGCAAGCTCGAGTGGCAGGGGTAGCTGGTTCGGCGGTCTATTTGGCAAGGAGGAGAAGAAGCCTAGTAGCAGTGGGGCCACGTCGGAGATACTGGAGAGCTTTGATACGCCCAGCCCTCCAATACCATCGTTCGAGTACAAGTGAAAAGGTGTGGTTTTTTTATTTGATCTGCATTCTGATCTGACTGAGAATTTGGAGAAAACCACTATTTTAGGATTCAACAAAGGCTTAGATTTCTTATTATTCCAGTTTTTGGACATAGGGATTCCTCCGCGTGTGGCGTTATTATCTCTCTGCTGATATTCATTGATATAATGTGGTTTTTTTGTCTCTTTGGTGATGTAGTCATAGGCGTGGCCGCATAAGAGTATTTAAGCTTTTCATGTTTTCTCCTAGTATAAGGATGACATTGTTTGAATGATGTGTCCAGTGGATGAGCACCGTGTTGTTGTTAGTTTATTTTATGCCACTTCAGTTTCATCTGTATCGTATTCTACAAAGTTCTTATTTTATCATGAATCTGACTGAACCAGAACATCCCAGTTTTGGGGTGTCTGTAGTTGACTAGTTTTGCATGGATCATTATGTTTATAGCCTGCAATAGCTCTGTTCACATATTGCTCCTATTAATTGAGCCTAAATACTTCCTTCAGCTGTATATAAAAGTTCTAAGTTTGTATTATTGGTTAGAAAAGGTGATTTCTGAGTTCATACCAAGCACTTGACCACATAACAGTATCTCACTTCAGTGCATTACTTTGTTTGGTTGCTACTTCTCATGGCTGCATGTCTTGCATATTCTGTTTATGTGATCTATGAGTAGTTTAGTATGTAGTAGGGCTTATTTGTCATGAGTAATTTTAGGGCTGTCCATTTGTAAGTTGTTCCAGCGGCCGAGGAAGCATAACACAAAATCAAGCATTTGCAAATATCAAAATTATTTTATAGCTTGTTGTGTTCTTTATGTACATGAGAACAATTTTGTAAAAGGATATTTGCCCTGGCTTGCTTTTATCAGTGTTGCCTTAGTCCATTTGAGAGCTCGCGGGTTTCATACCAGGAACGTTTTTTTATTATCCTTGGCTGCATGGCCCTATAATTAGTTAAATTATTTTTCAGCTAATGAGTTGTGAGAGACGAAAAAAAGTGAAGTTTGATCTTTCTTGCGAAATTGACATACCTCTTAAGTGCATGGAGTCATCTTGACCATGAAAATATCTTGCTCTGCATGCCAAGTTGCCAACCTTTTTTATGATGTCTGGGATTGATTACAATACTCTTTAACAACTGAAATCATCTGTCCAGGGCATGCCCCTTGGTTGCCTAACAGAACTTCAAAGCAAGATATAAATTACCTATCTTACCTCATGATTAAATAACTAAAATCTTATGCAAGTAGCAGACACTGTTCCACAATATAAGACGTTTTGGTGGGCTAATTTAGCGTAACAGAACATCTTATATTTAGGAACGGAGGTAGTATGTGTGAACATATAGAGCGTATATTGATTTCAAGTTCTACTGAAATAGAGAAGTCCTTGAATACATGACGCAGTACTAAAGTAGCTGATTTTTTGCTTATTTAGTATAGTTATCTTAGGTGTTAGCTGAGTAATTTCACTGTTCTTGATCCTCCTTGCTCTTGAGGTGTACATTCAGTGATGCCACCTCAGAACTTGAGCAGAAACAGTGAAGCTGCTGTAAGGTCCATGCCCAAGGAGTGCTGAATTATATAGTACTATATGTATATGCTCATGTACTTGAAGTTGTGATAGGTGATCTTTCTGAGTGTCTAGATTGCTCTGTATTTTGGAACTACGAGAAGAATATCTATTGAGATGCCTGTTAGGCATGATTGTCATACGGTCTTGTTCTGTGCTTTCCCTTTGATTCATTGTAAATATGGCCGTTCTTTTGTCGCATAGTGAGCAGGTTCATGTGGTTTAGTTGTTCTGTTACTTTGTTCGGTTATTCATGCTTAAGCACAAGCAGATGGTGTAGAGTTTGTGATGTGACGATATGTTTTGTCATTCGTGCAGGTAGCTGATGGCACTGATGGCCAGTGGGGGCTCGATCCAGAAGTAGTAGTCTTGAACTGGTGATGCAATATCTTGGAGAAGAGATGGAATACATTTTTTGACGAGCCGAAGTGTGTGTCGCTCTCAACTTCCAGTACTATTATCTATGGGTCGACTTGTCGCTGGGAATTATTTATTTTGTCGCTGGCTCTTATGTATTTCAGTATTATTAGTTAATGTACGTGTGCTTCTTAAACATGACAGGTTTACAACCTTGCATGCTCTTGTTCTAGTAGTAGTGACAGCAATAATACCTATATAACGTCGTATTGTGCAGATGTACTGCACTTGAAAAGCCTTAAATATCCCCTTGCCTGGTTTTGGTGTGATCTTTCATTGAGAGGCGGTTGCCTTGCATCCTGTAACCTTGTGGATTGGCCTGGTTTTTGGATGCTCTGTTTTGATGTTTGTGGTTGTTCGTTCCGTCTCATACAGATGTATTCCCTCTGTTTCAAAATATAAGATCTTTTAGTACGTAGGTTTACTCAAGTTTGGAATGAATCTACACATCAAAAAAAGTCTAGATATATTTTCTTTATAAATCTAAAACATCTTATATTTTGAAACGGAGGGAGTAACTGTCTTGGGACATGAAGTTCTAGACTTCTAGCACGATTTTTGTATTTGTTTCTTGTACTTGTGTTGTCTTAGGCTTCTAGCACGATTTGTATCTGCTTCTTGTACTTGTGGCAGTGATCAGTAGTCTCGTTTTTGTGAACTGGAAATTATATATTCCACTAAACGTGCTGCTCCGCAAGATCGCTGGCAAGCAAACTGATTAGTACAAATCTGGATGAGGAAGCGCTATCCTGGTAGCCAAACTATGGGCTACACTATTAGTCTATTACAATGATACAATCTTGTGCTGCTCGGCTAGATCGCTGGCAAGCAAACTGATTACAAAATCTGGGGCAGTGAGCACTGTCCTGGTAGCCAAAGGCTTCTTTCTTTTCAGCTTCTTAGCCAGCTTCTTTCAGAATCTATCCTCGACCAGCTTCTTTTAGAATCTTATCTTCAAAATTCGTTTTAACTTCTTAACTAGTAGTTTCAATGTCAATTTAAAAGTATAAACGATTTTGGCAGATAAGATTTTGGAAGAAGCTGGTCAAGAGTAGCTTCTAAGAGAAGCTGGCCAAGAAGCTGAAAAGAAAGGGGCCAGGATACTCGGGACATTCTCTCGACCCCTCTGCGCCCGGATATGGAGGACTGGCTAGCCTAGCACTTTGACAGCAGGGGGATCTTCAGTGCAAGTCAGCATACCGTCTTGGGGTCAGCATACGAAGCAACAACAATGCTAAGGTAGCCATGACTCCGTGGGATTGGTGGACATCACGTAACAAAGTGAATGCAGGTGAAACGAGGAAAACGACAGGGGATATCTGTCTGTCTGGTCAATAAGCACCACCAAGAGTTTACACCTGAAGATCAACGACTGAACCTGGTGCAAAAACTGGTTGCCAAATGGGAACTTCCACCATCAGACTATGTGAAGGTTAACTTTGATGTATCTTTTGTCCAGAAGACGCACGATGGAGCCTATGGATATATATATCCGCTCTGATGCAGGCGAGTTCATTGCTGCGGGCGCGGGAAAGCTGTACCACATAGTGGGCGAAGCTGAAGCGTGTGTGGCCTCAATGGAGGCGGCTGCAAACCTGGGTATGTATTTTTAGGGTATTCTTCGAATCCGATTCCACCACTCTGGTTACTGCAATCAATAAAGGAGGTCATGAACTCGCAGGGGGTGAGGCGCGAAGCTTCGGCTTTATGCACTTCGATCATGCAGATTTCGCTTACTGTTGTCAAGATTGTAATGCTGTAAAATTATCACGGATGAGCCCCATGTCCCAGGTTTGCATGACAGGGTTTATCATTTCACTAATAGTGATGATGATCGACAGACCTTTTTTTAAGAAATGCGATAGGGAAAGCCTCTAATGCGATTTTGTTTTTTTTTCGAATAATAAGAACCCAAATCTGCTCCAATGAGGACTTGAACCTGGTTAGCTAGATTGTTAGAGCATGACTAACAGCGTCCTTATTCGTCCGGCCCGTAAAACGCGAGTAAGGGTGCCTGTACCCTTTTTTTACGGGCTGAAATGCACCGACGGAGATCAATGCTCTTATTCACAACCCGTGAATAAGGGCGCTGATCTCCGTCGGCGCATTTCAACCCATAAAAAAAGGGTTTTAGCCTATCTTTCACATGCAAATGGAAATACAATAATTAAACACATCAATACAACAATTAAACACATCAAATAATAGTTCACAGGATCACACAAATATCATCCAAGTTATTACAACACTGTTTCAATCAAATTACAATAATTGTTTGAATCAAATAAATCAACAAATATTCTCAAATGGTTCATCTCACACAGCCGAAGAAAAATAAGGGAAGATCATGAACGAGCGCGAGTGCGTTGGCCATACAGCTGCCAGTGGTGCTGGATGAGATCAGTGACGACCTGCTTATGAGTTGCCTTATTTTTAATCTCCCGATGGCTTTCAAGAAATGCTTCAAGGCGGTTGGGGTTTCTTTCGGGTCGCACTCGAGTGCCAACATTGTCATAGAATCACGACAAGTTTAACCCTCTCTCATCCTCGATGCTCATGTTGTGTAGAATCACACAACATGTCATGATGTTGACAAGGGTTTTCTTGTCCCAAAATCGAGCCAGACCTCGAACAATAGCAAACCTTGCTTGTAAAACACCAAAAACCCTCTCAATGTCCTTGCAGGCTGCCTCTTGTGCCTTGGCAAATATAGCTTCTATTTCATGTTGAGGATCTTTGATAGACTTCATAAAAGTTGACCATTCGGGATATATGCCATCGACTAGATAATATCCCATTGAATACTCATTATTCATGACCTTGTAGCCGCAAGTAGGTGCATCTCCGGCTACAATTTTTTGAAACAAGTGGGATCTTTGTAAAACGTTGATGTCATTGAGTGTTCCGGGCATCCCAAAAAAACAGTGCCAAATCCATAAATCCTGAGAAGCAACTGCCTCGAGCACAATGGTAGGATCATGGTTTTTCCCACAATACATTCCATGTCCAATGCATGCAATCTATACTACCAAGCATGCCCGACCATCCTCTTTTTTCATTTATCTTCATTAACCTTTTGGTATCTTCCTTATTGGGAGCTCGGAGATATTTCTTCCCATACAACCTGATAACCATCTTCGCAAACCTACGCATCGACTCGATGGTTGTATCTTTGCCTATGCGAAGGTATCATAGGTGCAGTATGTGGGGATGCCATAAGCAATCACTCGCATGACATCCAAGATCTTTGATAGGCGTTAAATCCTAGGTCGCCGACAGAGTTACGCCATTGCGTGAAGTATGTCGAATTCTTTTTGATATCTTCAACAATTCTGACAAACAAGCTACGCCGCATCTGGTACCTCCTACGGAAAAGATTGGGTGGATATGTAGGTACGTCGGCATATAATCCTGCATCAAGTTGGCATGGCCGAGGAAGCGGTTGCGCTGGATGTAGGTGCGGCCCTTCATCGACCCGCGCCTTTGATCCAGCATCTTCCACCGGTCCTCGTGCTCCTTAACGACGAGGAGGAGAAGGGCAACCTCGCAGTCGTCGTTGTCATGGAGCAGTTCCTTGATGTCGAAATCTTCCGGCGAGGAGGACGAATCAGACATATCTTGGTGGTCGTCCGAGTTCATCCTCGATGGAGCGGGTGGCGGCGGAGCCATCCGATCAACTCCTAAACTACATGACACACACGATATGCCGAGGGCTAAAAGTCGTTGGTGTAGGCCAAAAACCCGGTGACGTAGGCTACGCCGACGGCTGCCCTCGATATAGACTCCTCGGCAAAGGTCTCCCTCGACGGAACACACAGAGGCCATCGAGTGGGCGATGAAGTCGAAGGCGCCGAAGATGATATGACTCTCCATCGCCGAGGAATCGTAGATCGCTCTGGATGGGACCGTCACGACCGCACGATCAGCTTTTCCAGTTCCCACAGATGACGCCAATTAACGAGGGTTCGACTCATCAATGTCCATTGTGATGGACTTGGATTTTGGAGAAGATGAGGATGCTGAAAGTCGTGGAACGATTAACATGCAAGCTGAAGGAACGAAGAAGTTAAGCGTGCTGGGGGTGGAGTAGTGAGGATGGGTGACCGACCGAAAAGTTTTGACCAAGACTGCAATTTAATCAAAGATTAAGTGTAATTAGTGTTAAAAATATTGCAAGTAAGATATTAACAAGTCAAACAATTCAAACATTAAAAAATGAAAATAATAATAATTTTTTTTGAAATTATTTTTGCAACCGGTCGTTAGGCTATGCCGACGGCCGCTATGCCGAGGGCAGCCGTCGGCGTAGCCTACGCCGACGGCTTTTCGAGATGCTGTTCGGGAGATTCTGCTTCCAAGTGGGGCAGACCGGCAGCCTCCGTCTCCCATAGCGGGTGCCACTTCCATCAATCAGGCCCACTTCATGGGTCCCGCCCATCGGCGCCCTCCGTACGTCAATACTGTCGAACGACTCGGATGATAGCGGCAGCTGCAATTCTGATCTGTGCGATCCCCCTTCAAATGAAGGAACCTACGGTTCTGGATCTGAGAGCTGCGGTAGTAGCAATCCGCTCCACGAGCGCTACCTGTGCGCCGTCATCCATGGTGTTGACGTTAACAACGATTCACCGCTAGGTTTGAGTGCCATCCCCCCTCCCAATCCCCCTCCCAACCCTCAGGTTGAGAACGAGGGAGACAGGGTAAACCCGGCTAGCAGGGCGGCTAGGGCCACTGAGGGCGGCAGTCGCGCCTACAACCAGATCAACCTCAACGAGGAAGGTTGGGAGATCGCACGCGAAGCCGTGCGAGGAAATAAAATCCTACCTGTGGATGCCTCCCGTAACTTGCTGATGGCCTATCACCAGCTCCTGATCGATGAGCTCAATCGACAGGTCAAGCTATAGGACGAGCTAGAAAAACGCAAGAGAGCAGCCGAAGAGTCATGCGCGCGGCGAGCTGCGCTCTTTGCCGCTGTCGGATCCTCTTCACACGGGAACAACGCCAACAAGTACCGCTCCTGCCTGGAGCACATGGACCCTGCCACACGATGTGAGGTCACTAAGGCACTCGAGACGTCCTTCATGACAATGGAATCGCAAGGCAATATCATGTCGAAAACGCCCCAGGTTGCAATCATGGCGGCCACCACCTATCTCATGTCTAACCCGCCACCGGCTGGAGACCCGAAGATCATGATCCACAAGTCTGCGCTGGAAGGCCTCAGACTCATTGGAGCTGCGCTCCATGATGAAATTTCCGCGGAACAGAAGAAGAAGGCCGCGGTAAAGTTCACTCGAAGCCGCACGCCCTCATGTGAGGAGGAGGAGCACGACCTACCTCGACACCGTTAGAGCCCACGGCGCCACAACAGCAACTACGATGCTCGTAGAGAGCTCACACAACGCAAGATAGACAAATCACGTGCTAAGTGCCCGTGCTCAACTGAGTCTAAAGAGGAGTACGACAGAGAACTGTGTGGAACCAGATGCTTCGGCAGATCCATTTGGCAATCGCGGATGCCGAGAAACTTCAAGCTTCCTTTGGAAAATCCGAAGTTCGACGGCGTGCAGGAGCCGAAAACTTGGTTCGACGATCATCTGTCGTCAGTCAAGCTCCACGGAGGGAACAATAACACTGCCCTACAGTGCCTTCAGCTGCAGCTGACGGGTGCAACCAGGGTCTGGCTCAACAGCCTCCCCTCCGGCTCCATCCGAAGTTGGAAAGAGATGGCGTACAGTTTCATCCGCAACTTCAAGGGCACCATCAAGAGGCCAGCCTCAATCGAAGAACTGCGGACCTTCACTCAGCGGACTAACGAGTCCATCCGCTCGTACATACTACGCTGGTCTAACATCAAGAACTCCGCCGCAAACATCTCCGAAGAGAGGGCAATCAACGCCTTCAAGGACGGTGTCAGGCGCCAAGATTTCAAGGAGGAGGTCGGGCGTGTCAAGCCCAAAACCCTTGATCACCTCATGGACATCGCCAACCGCTGGGCAGACGACGAGGATTCCGTCAACCGAACACATTAGGATGACGAATATGACTTCGACCACAGGAGCGATCGCCGCAACAATAGAAGGTCGCGCGTCTACGACGATCGTGACAGAGTCGACATAGTTGCGGCCGGATACGCCGATCTCCGCGACGATGGCAACCACAACAGCGGACACCACGATAGCAATTACCGCGAAGGTGGAAAACCCACACAAACATGGCAATGTCGCAACCGTGTAGACGAGCCTTCGGCATATGACAAGCTCTCCGGTCCCTGCACCATCCACTTCTACATTGACAAACAAGATGGTAAGAAGAAGGCCATCCACATGCTCAAGGATTGCAGGGAATTCCATAAGCTCAGCGAGGGCTTCACCCAAATGCGACACCAAGCGGTGAACCCAGGATTAGCACCGTCCCCTGGTTCGTTGCCCACGGAGCTCCCCCACCGCCACCTGGAGGACCCTCGTAGCCGCCAACCGTGCCAACACCGAATAACGGCGCGGATGGGTACCACCACCGATAGGGTCCATGATGATCCAGAGTGGGCGCCCAACCAACAGGGTGCAAAAGGAGATCACCCGCCAAGTCAACATGGTCGTGACCTCCCCACCAGCCATGCCTGAGTACCTCAGCGGCTCAGAGTCCTGCATCACGTTCGACCATTCGGATCACCCACACCATATACCTCGCCCATGCCACTCTGCCCTGGTGCTCGAGGCCCAGGTCGGGGGATTCGAGCTGAGCCGTGTCTGTTGGAGATATGCCCTAGAGGCAATAATAAATGTAGTTATTATTATATCTTTGTGTTTATGATAAATGTTTACATTCATGCTATAATAGTATTAACAAGGAAACATTAATACTTGTGTGATTTGTAAACTTAATTTGAAGTCCCTAGTAAAGCCTCTATATAATACTAGCTTGTTGGTTAATAGATGATTGTGGTTTCCATATCATAAACATTGAGATGTTATTAACAACAAGATCATATCGTTAGGAGAATGATGTGGTGGACATACTCCTATAGATAAGCGTAGCATAAAGATCAAGTCATTTTAATAGTTCAATTGCTATATGCTTTCTGATACATAGTAATCTAATTCCTTCGACCATGAGATCATGCATATCACCTTTACCGGATGGATACTTTGATGACATCAAACACCACACCGTAACTGGGTGGCTATAAAGGTGGCATTGAGTGTTCGGAAAGTATTGGTTGAAACACATGGATCAAGAGTGGGATTTGTCCATCCATATGACGGATAGATATACTCTGGGCCCTCTCGGTGAAATTTCATCCAATTAGCTTGCCAGCATGTGACTGGCTCACAAGGGATCACATATCACAGGAACGAGAAAAGAGTACTTATCGGTAACGAGGTTGAACTAGGTATGCAGAGATACCGACGATCATAACCTCGGATAAGTAAACTATCGTGAGACAAAGGGAAATTGATATCGTATGTAAGTGGTTCTTTCGATCGCAAAGTAATCGTAGAAATATGTGGGAGCCATATGAATTTCTAGATTCCTCTATTGGTTATTGTTCGGAGAAGTGTCTCGATCATGTCCGCATAATTCACGAACCGTAGGGAGACACACTTAAGGATTCGACGTTGTTTGAGTAGTTATGGAATGATGAGAAAGAGACCGAATGTTGTTCGGAGTCTCGAATGGGATTCGGGATATCGCGAGGAGATCCGGAATGGTCCGGAGAATAAGATTCATATAAGGGAAGTCCCGTTTCGGAGTTGGAGAATGGTTCCGGTGTTTTCATCGGGAATGTTCTAGAAGGTTCCGGAATGTCCGGCACTCCGGGGGGGGAAGGGTACATGAATGTGTTATATCAAGTTGGTATGGTTGCATCATGTACTCGGTGTCATCGCTGATCAAAATAGAGGGTTTATTCAAATCCTAGTTTGAAAAGTCAAACGACAGTTTTTGGAAAGAGGAGGAGTGGGAAACCGAGTTGGGGAGGAGTTCCCTCCTCCAACCGGCGGCGCACCACCCAAGCCGAGTTGGGGAGGGACTCCTCTCCCTCCACTTGGCCGGCCGGCCCCCTCCACCTATATAAGGAGGGGCAGGGCTCCCCTCCTTGACACACAACTTCCACGCCTCAAACCCTAGCAGCTGCTGCCCACCATAGCCGCCGCCGCCCCCTAGGGTTTCTCCCCTAGCCTCCGACTTGGGCACTTCCAAGCCCTAGCCGCCAGCTCTAGCACTTCTTCCTCGGCGTGTCTAAACCCTAGATCGTCGAGGGACTCTCTCATACTCCACTATACTCGCTCCGGCTTAAGGCGAAGCCCTGCGAGATCTCCCCTCTACTTCCGGTACCACGCCGTTGTGCCGCCGGAATCGCGAGGAGAGTGCTACAACCTCTGATGCCTGGTGGATCAAGGGAGAGGAAGGTCTTCGTCGAGTACCGAACGTGTGATCGACTGCGGGAGCGCTGCCGGAACGCAGGACGGAAGGATCGTCTACGCGATCTTGAGATCGGCAAGAGTACGACTACATCACCCACGAGAATCCGCTCTCGTTAAACACTTTGGAATCTTCGAGGGTGAGTTATTCTATCGACTCGTTGCTACAATCTAGTAGATAGATCTTGGCTTGTTTGTTTGTATGCGGTAGAAATTTTTTGTTTTCCATGCTACGAAACCCTACAGTGGTATCAGAGCCGTGTCTATATGTAGATCTGTTGCACGAGTAGAACACAATGGTCATTGTGGGCGTTGATGCTTTTATTGTCGATTGCTTCTTGTGTACTTTGCATCTTGCGGGATTTTGGGATGAAGCGGCCCGGGCTAACCTTACATGACATCGTTCATGAGACTTGCTCCACGCTTGACATGCAACTTGTATTGCATAAGTGGCTTTGCGGGTGCCTGTTTCTCCTAGCATAGTTAAGATCCAATTTACAACAGGCGATTAATAATACTAGTATCAATGTTGTGGTTCATGTTCGTAAGTTAGAACGACACTTATTGAAATCCCCAAACCACGTAAAATATGCAAATAAAGTAGAGGCGTCTAACTTTGTTTTGCAGGGGTGTGCAGTGATGTGATATGGCCATGATTGTGATTATATTTGATGTATGCAATGTTCCTTATTGTAAGTTGGCAACCGGTAGGAGCCATATGGTTGTCTTTAATTTATGTTAAGACCCGCGTGTCTATTCAAAGTAGTTGTAATAGTTGAAGCCGGTGGACGACAACCATGGAGAAGCGTCATTGACCTTGATGCAATGCCGGTGATGATGGAGATCATGTTCGTGCTAGAAGATGGAGATCGGATGCACAAAGAAGAAAGGCCATATCATATCACAAATTATGAATTGCATGTGATGTTAATCCTTTATGCATCTTGTATTGCTTAGTAGACGACGGTAGCATTATAAGATGATCCCTCATGCACATGAATTTCAAGTCATAAAGTGTTCACCCTTAGTTAGCACCGTTGCTAAAGCTTGTTGTTTTGAAGCACCACGTGATGATCGGGTGTGTTAGATTCCGCAAGTGTATACAACATGAGCAAGCCAGATTTGCTCATGCGGAAGCTAAGGTTTGATCTTGACGAGCCTAGCATGTACAGACATGGTCTCGGAACACGGATCACCGAAAGGTAAAGCATGAATCATATAGTAGATATGATGAACATGTCGATTGTTCGCCATTGAAACTATATCAACTCTCGTGATGATCGGTGTTGATGTGCTGGATTTGGTTCGTGTGATCACTAAAACAATGTGAGGGATATTGTTTTGAGTGGGAGTTCACCTAGATTAATTTTAACTCAATTTGTCATAAACTTAGTCTAAACTATTGCAAATATGTTGTAGATCAATGGCAGCCCCTACCATCAATTTTAATGCGTTCCTAGAGAAAGAAAAGTTGAAAAACAATGGAAACAACTTCGCGGATTGGTTCCTCAATTTAAGGATTGTCCTCACAGCTGGTAATTTGACCTATGTGCTGGATGCACCGCTGGGTGACCCACCTGCAGCTGATGCTACCGATGAAGTAAAGAATGTTTACCTCACTCGGAAGACTCATTACTCCACAGTTCAGTGTGCTATCTTGTATGGTTTAGAATCGGATCTTCAGAAAAGGTTTGAGAATTCAGACCCATATGATATTGTCGAGGATCTCAAATTGATCTTTGAGACTCATGCGGCAATTGAAAGCTATGAGGCTTCTAAAAAGTTCTTTAACTGCAAGATGGAAGATGGCAGCTCCGTCAGTGAGCATGTGCTTAAGATGTCTGGGCACGCAAACAAACTTCAAAGCTTGGGAATTGTGATTCCTAATGCTTTGGGGATTTACCGTGTCCTCCAATCACTACCACCAAGTTACAAGAACTTTGTGATGAACTACAACATGCAAAACATGAACAAGACGTTGCCAGAACTCTTTGCCATGTTGAAATCTGTAGAAGTGGAGATCAAGAAAGAGCACCAAGTGTTGTTGGTCAATAAGACCACCAAATTCAAGAAAGGCAAGTCTAAGCAGAAGGGACACTTCAAGAAGGGCGGTAAGAAAGTTACCACGCCAATGAAGAAGACCAAGGCTGGACCTAAGCCTGATACTGAGTGCTTTTACTGCAAGGGAGAAGGTCACTGGAAGCGGAATTGCCCAAAGTACTTGGCGGATTTGAAGAACGGCAACATCAAGAAGAAAGGTATATCTGATATACATGTTATTGATGTGTATCTCACTAGTACTCGTAGTAGTGCCTGGGTATTTGATACTGGTTCGGTTGCTCATATTTGTAACTCGAAACAGGTGCTGCAGAATAAACGGAAGCTAGCAAAGAACGAGGCGACGATGCGCGTGGGAAACGGATCAAAGGTTGATGTTATCGCGGTCGGCATGCTACCTCTTCATCTACCATCGGGATTAGTTTTATACTTAAATAATTGTTATTTGGTGCCTGAGTTAAGCATGAACATTATATCGGGATCTTGTTTATTGCGAGACGGTTACTTGTTTAAGTCCGAGAATAATGGTTGTTCGATTTATATGTGTAATATGTTTTATGCACATGCACCTTTGATAGATGGTCTATTCTTGTTGAATCTCGATAGTGGAAATACACATATTAATAACATTGAGGCTAAACGTTTGAAATCGAGCGATAACTCGACCTATATGTGGCACTGTCGTCTTGGTCACATTGGAGTGAAGCGTATGAAGAAACTCCATTCCGATGGACTTCTTGAATCACTTGATTTCGAATCACTTGAAAGATGCGAAGCATGTCTGATGGGTAAAATGACTAAGACTCCATTTTCTTGTATGATGGAGCGAGCTACGGACTTGTTGGAAATCATACATACCGATGTGTGTGGTCCAATGAGTGTAGCATCGCGCGGTGGTTATCGTTATGTTCTTACCTTCACGGATGACTTGAGTAGATATGGGTATATCTATTTCATGAAACATAAGTCCGAAACTTTTGAGAAGTTTAAGGAATTTCAAAGTGAGGTAGAGAATCAACGTAACAAGAAGATTAAATTTCTACGTTCTGATCGTGGAGGTGAATATCTAAGTTACGAGTTTGGCGAGCATTTGAAGAAATGCGGAATACTTTCGCAGTTGACACCGCCGGGAACACGACAGCGTAATGGTGTGTCTGAACGTCGTGATCGAACTCTCTTAGATATGGTTCGTTCTATGATGTCACTTACAGATTTACCGCTATCATTTTGGGGTTATGCATTAGAAACAGCCGCATTCACTTTAAATAGGGCACCGTCTAAATCCGTTGAAACAACACCGTATGAATTATGGTTTGGGAAGAAACCTAGATTGTCGTTCCTTAAAGTTTGGGGATGCGAAGCCTATGTAAAGAAGTTACAGCCGAACAATCTTGAACCCAAAGAAGAAAAATGCGTCTTCATAGGATACCCGAAGGAAACTATTGGGTATACCTTTTATCATAGATCCGAAGGCAAAATCTTCGTTGCCAAGAATGGATCCTTTCTAGAGAAGGAATTTCTCTCGAAAGAAGTGACTGGAAGGAAAGTAGAACTTGATGAGGTTGTCGAACCTTCTCTCGAAATTACGAGTAGCGCAGCACCGGAAGAAGTTCCTGTGGTGCCTGCACCAATAAGAGAGGAAGCTAATGATGATGATCATGAAACTTCGGTTGAAGTTGCTACAGAGCCTTGCAGGTCAACGAGAACTCGTACCACTCCAGATTGGTATGATCCCGTTATGAGTGTCATGTTGGTGGACAACACCGATGACCCTGAGACATATGAGGAAGCGATGATGAGCCCAGATTCCAATAAATGGCAAGAAGCCATGAAATCCGAGATTGGATCCATGTACGAAAACCAAGTATGGACTTTGGTGGACTTACCGGATGGCCGGAAGGCTGTCGAGAACAAATGGATTTTCAAGAAGAAAACAGATGCTGATGGTAATGTTACTGTCTATAAAGCTCGACTTGTCGCAAAAAGGTTTCGACAAATTCAAGGAGTTGACTACGATGAGACTTTCTCACCAGTAGCGAAGCTAAAGTCTGTGAGGATTATGTTAGCAATCATTGCATATTATGATTATGAGATATGGCAGATGGATGTCAAAACAGCATTCCTCAATGGAGACATTGATGAAGAGTTGTATATGATGCAACCCAAAGGTTTTGTCGATCCTAAAGATGCTAACAAGGTATGTAAACTTCAACGGTCCATCTATGGATTGAAGCAAGCATCCCGAAGTTGGAATCAACGTTTTGATAAGGTGATCAAAAGTTTTGGTTTTATACAAACTTATGGAGAAGCTTGTATTTACAAGAAAGTGAGTGGGAGCTCTGTAGCATTCTTAATACTATATGTGGATGACGTATTGTTGATTGGGAATGATGTAGACCTTCTTAATAGTGTCAAGGAATATTTGAATAATAGTTTTTCAATGAAGGATCTTGGCGAAGCAGCTTACATATTAGGCATAAAGATTTATAGAGATAGATCAAAACGCCAAATATCATTGTCACAAAGGACATATTTGGACAAAGTTCTAAAGAGGTTTGGAATGGAAGATATCAAGAAAGGGTTCTTTCCCATGTTGCCCAATACGACCTTGAGTAAAACTCAAAGTCCGACATCGGCAGAAGATAGAGAAAGGATGAGTAAGACTCCCTATGCCTCAGCCATAGGATCTCTAATGTATGCCATGCTATGTACTAGACCCGACATTGCATATGCTGTTAGTTTAACTAGCAGATATCAAAGTGATCCAGGAGTGGATCATTGGACAGCGGTCAAAAACATCCTTAAGTACTTGAGAAGAACTAAGGATATGGTTCTTTCTTATGGAGGTGATGAACAGCTCGTTGTTAATGGTTACACCGATGCTAGTTGGAACACCGATCCGGATGATTCTAAATCACAATCTGGATACGTATTTATTTTGAATGGTGCAACAGTTAGCTGGAGGAGTGCAAAGCAAAGCGTTATGGCGAGATCTTCAACTGAATCGGAATACATGGCTGCTTCGGAGGCTTCACAAGAAGAGATATGGATGAAAGAGTTCATTACAGAGCTGGGTGTGGTTCCTAGTGCGCCGGACCCAATGTCTATCTACTGTGATAACATGGGCGCCATAGCCAATGCGCAAGAACCAAGGTCACACAAGAAGCTGAAGCACATCAAGCTACGTGTTCACGCTATTCGAGAACATATCCAAGATGGGGATATAAATATTTTCAAAGTACACACAGATCTGAATGTGGCGGATCCGTTGACTAAACCTCTCCCGAGGGAAAAACATGACCAACACCAAACTGCCATGGGTGTTCGGTATATTACCATGTAATCTAGATTAGATGACTCTAGTGCAAGTGGGAGACTGTTGGAGATATTCCCTAGAGGCAATAATAAATGTAGTTATTATTATATCTTTGTGTTTATGATAAATGTTTACATTCATGCTATAATAGTATTAACAAGGAAACATTAATACTTGTGTGATTTGTAAACTTAATTTGAAGTCCCTAGTAAAGCCTCTATATAATACTAGCTTGTTGGTTAATAGATGATTGTGGTTTCCCTATCATAAACATCGAGATGTTATTAACAACAAGATCATATCGTTAGGAGAATGATGTGGTGGACATACTCCTATAGATAAGCGTAGCATAAAGATCAAGTCATTTTAATAGTTCAATTGCTATATGCTTTCTGATACATAGTAATCTAATTCCTTCGACCATGAGATCATGCATATCACCTTTACCGGATGGATACTTTGATGACATCAAACACCACACCGTAACTGGGTGGCTATAAAGGTGGCATTGAGTGTTCGGAAAGTATTGGTTGAAACACATGGATCAAGAGTGGGATTTGTCCATCCATATGACGGATAGATATACTCTGGGCCCTCTCGGTGAAATGTCATCCAATTAGCTTGCAAGCATGTGACTGGCTCACAAGGGATCACATATCACGGGAACGAGAAAAGAGTACTTATCGGTAACGAGGTTGAACTAGGTATGCAGAGATACCGACGATCATAACCTCGGATAAGTAAACTATCGTGAGACAAAGGGAAATTGATATCATATGTAAGTGGTTCTTTCGATCGCAAAGTAATCGTAGAAATATGTGGGAGCCATATGAATTTCCAGATTCCTCTATTGGTTATTGTTCGGAGAAGTGTCTCGATCATGTACGCATAATTCACGAACCATAGGGAGACACACTTAAGGATTCGACGTTGTTTGAGTAGTTATGGAATGATGAGAAAGAGACCGAATGTTGTTCGGAGTCTCGAATGGGATTCGGGATATCACGAGGAGATCCGGAATGGTCCGGAGAATAAGATTCATATAAGGAAAGTCCCGTTTCGGAGTTGGAGAATGGTTCCGGTGTTTTCATCGGGAATTTTCTAGAAGGTTCCGGAATGTCCGGCACTCCGGGGGGGAAGGGTACATGAATGTGTTATATCAAGTTGGTATGGTTGCATCATGTACTCGGTGTCATCGCTGATCAAAATAGAGGGTTTATTCAAATCCTAGTTTGAAAAGTCAAACGGCTAGTTTGAAAGTCAAACGGCAGTTTTTGGAAAGAGGAGGAGGAGTGGGAAACCGAGTTGGGGAGGAGTTCCCTCCTCCAACCGGCGGCGCACCACCCAATCCGAGTTGGGGAGGGACTCCTCTCCCTCCCCTTGGGCGGCTGGCCCCCTCCACCTATATAAGGAGGGGCATGGCTCCCCTCCTTGACACACAACTTCCACGCCTCAAACCCTAGCAGCTGCTGCCCACCATAGCCGCCGCTGCCCCCTAGGGTTTCTCCCCTAGCCGCCGAGTTGGGCACTTACAAGCCCTATCCGCCAGCTCTAGCACTTCTTCCTCGGCGTGTCTAAACCCTAGATCGTCGAGGGACTCTCTCATACTCCACCATACTCGCTCCGGCTTAAGGCGAAGCCCTGCGAGATCTCCCCTCTACTTCCGGTACCACGCCGTTGTGCTGCCGGAATCGCGAGGAGAGTGCTACAACCTCCGCTGCCTGCTGGAACAAGGGAGAGGAAGGTCTTCGTCGAGTACCGAACGTGTGACCGACTGCGGGAGCGCTGCCGGAACGCAGCGCCGGAAGGATCGTCTACGCGATCTTGAGATCGGCAAGAGTACGACTACATCACCCACGAGAATCCGCTCTCGTTAAACACTTTGGAATCTTCGAGGGTGAGTTATTCTATCGACTCGTTGCTACAATCTAGTAGATAGATCTTGGCTTGTTTGTTTGTATGCGGTAGAAATTTTTTGTTTTCCATGCTACGAAAACCTATAGTGTCTTTATGGACGGCGGCAGCGGCATCAACCTGATGTTCGCCAGCACACTCACAGCCATGCGGATCCCGCTCTACGGCCTAGAACCGTCGGACACGACATTCCATGACATCGTCCCAGGGAAGGGCATATACCCCATGGGCAAGATATGTCTTGACGTCATCTTAGGCAAACCAGAAAACTTCAGGCATGAACGGATGGAGTTCGAAGTGGTGGACTGGCCATCACAGTACCATGCCATCCTCAGGCGCGTGGCATTCGTAAGATTCCTAGAGTGCCGCACTACTCATACCTTCTACTGAAGATGCCAGGACCCAACAACATCATCACCGTCCCAGGAAGCTTCACCAGGTCTGACAGCTGCGATAGAGACTTCAAAAGAATCTCTCAGTCGTTCGGCATGCAGGAGGAGCTCACGAGGCTCAAGGAGGTGACAGACAACAATGCACCCCCAGTCACCAGGAAAAACGCACCCGATATGTCGTTCGACTCCACGGTCAACACAAAGAAGGTGCAGTTTCACCTGACGGACGCCTCCAAGATGGCGTTGATCGCCAACGACCTGAGTCTCGCATTGGAAAGCGAGCTCGTCGAATTCCTCTGTGAGTGCTAGGAAATTTTCGCCTGGTGTCCTATGGACATGCCAGGAGTTCCCAGGGAATTCGCCGAGCATGCACTCAATGTGTTCCGAGATGTGAAGCCAGTCAAGTAGTCGATGCGTCGACTGTCCGAACCAAGAGCCAAAACAGTTGGAATCGAAGTCAATAGACTCCTCGATGCCAACTTCATCAGGGAAATCAAAGAAAGCGAGTGGCTGGCCAACACCATGCTGGTCCCCAAAAAGGACACGGACATCTTGCGGATGTGCGTGGACTTCACATCGCTTAAAAAGCATTGTCTCAAGGACCACTTCACTCTACCAAGGATTGATCAAATCATCGACTCCACTGCAGGATGCGAGAATCTCTCCTTCCTCGACGCCTACTCAGGCTACAACCAAATTCGACTGAAGGTCGAAGATGAGGAGAAAATGGCGTTCATCACGCTGTTCGGGGTGTTCTGCTACAACACCATGCCCTTCGGGCTGAAGAACGCAGGCGCCACTTACCAGATATGCATGCAGGCATGTCTGAAGGACCAGATCGGTCGCAACATCCAGGTCTATGTCGATGACATAGTAATCAAACCCAAGGAGGCCAGGACGCTCATCGATGATCTCTACGAGACGTTCGACAACCTTGATCGCTACAAGATCAAGCTGAACCCAGACAAGTGCGCCTTCGGCGTCCCATCTGGCCAGTTACTCGGGTACTTCATATCACAACATGGCATCAAGGCGAACCCGAAGAAAATCAGGTCCATACTATCCATGGAGAAGCCGAAGAACCTCAAGGGAGTCCAACAGCTAGCCGTACGAATTGCGGCACTAAGCAGGTTCATGAGTCGAATGGGTGAGAAGGCCCTCCCCTTTTATCAGCTACTGCGCAAGGCCGACAAATTCGAGTGGACACCGGAGGCAGACGATGCATTTGAGGACCTCAAACGCCTGCTCTCCACATCACCTGTCCTAGTAACGCCGAAGGAGCAGGAGCCTTTACTGCTGTACATAGCAGCCACACATCAGGTGGTCAGCACCACACTCGTGGTCGAGCGACCTGAAGATGGCAAGACCCATGGGGTCCAATGCCCAATCTACTATCTCAGCGAGGTACTGACCCCGATAAAGCAGAGGTGCCCTCATTACGAGAAGCTCGCCTATGGCGTATTCATGACGGCACGTCGGCTGAGCCACTACTTCCAGGAGCACTAGATCATGGTCGTTAACGATGCTCCACTATCGAACATCCTGAACACCCCGAAGCCATGGGGCGCGTAGCCCTATGGGGCATCGAGTTGTCTCCTCGAGACATCATCTACGAGCGGCGCACCGCCATCAAATCCCAGGTCCTCCCTGACTTCTTCATCCACTAGATGGAGCTCCAGCTGCCGGACACTCTAGACATATCGCAGTCCTGGGCAATGCACTTCGACGGCTCCAAGCGCGAGGCTGGAGCAGGGGCTGGTGTCATACTGACGTTCCCTCAAGGCGACAAGATGAAGTACGTCCTTCGGATGAAATTCCGCGCCTCCAACAACGAGGCCGAATACGAGGCCCTCATCCACGGCATGAGCAACACGCCTTGTCATCTATGGTGACTCGAACCTCGTCATTCAGCAGACGATGAATGAGTGCGACGCCCATAGAGCCAACATGATGGCATACCGTGTGCTCTACAATTCACTTGAAGGAGACTTTGATGGTTGCGAACTTCGGCATGTTGGCAGGGAGAGCAACAAGGAGGCCGACAAGCTCGCCAACATCGTCTCCACCTATGCTCGGGTGCCACCGGGAGTGTTCCTCGAAGAAATCTGCATACCCTCCATCAAGAGGAAATTCCCAAAAGGCTCAGCCGAAGAAGCAGAACACTCGGGGCTGCACTACCCGAAGGACCCAAAAATCTCGACACAGAGGTCGAGTTGGTAAGCCTTATGCAGGTCATGGAGATTGACGAAACATGGACGCAACCGTACCTCCGCTACCTGATAAACAATCAGCTGCCTGAGGACCCAACAGATGCCCGATGCATATCTCGCCGATCAAAGGCTTTCACCATCATCAACGGTGAGCTGTACAAGCCCAACATTTCGGGTGTGCTCCAACAATGTGTCACCATAATTGACGGCAAAATCATCCCCCTAGACATCCATGAGGGTATCTGCGGCCATCACACAGGCATCCGCGCCCTGGTCACCGAAGCTCTACGAGCTAGGTTCTACTGGCCAACCGCAATGAATGATGGGGAGATAGTCTAGAGGTGCAACGCCTGTCAGAGGTATGCGGACAAGCCACACGCGACAGGATCAGAGCTGCAGCCTATACCCGTGGCTTATCCTTTCGCCCAATGGGGCCTCGACATGATCGGCAAACTGCCAAAGTCTTTGCCAGGGGGCCAAGTCTTCCTCCTGGTGGCAGTCGACAAATTCTCCAAGTGGATCGAGGCCATGCCCGTCACCAACCAAAGCGGGAAAACTGCCGTCAAGTTTTTCGAGTCCATTGTCTGCAGGTTCGGAGTACCTCACAACATCATAACGGACAACGGCTCGAATTTCATCTCGAAGGAGTTCCGAGACTTCTGCAGGAACCTCAGAATCAACCTGTCGTACGCCTCCGTGGCGCACCCGCAAACCAACGGACAGGTCGACAATGCCAACTGCCTCATCGACAATGGCATTAAGAAGCGCCTTCTATGCCCACTCGAAAGGCTTGCGGGAGCCTGGGCGGACGAGCTACCCTCTATCCTCTGGAGCTTGCGCACAACACCAAACAGCTCAACCGAATATACACCCTTCTTCATGGTGCACAGAGCCGAAGCTATGCTACCTGCTGAGGTACGCTACAAGGCCCCATGGGTCGTCGCCTACACCGAAGACGAATCATGGGCCGCACTCGAAGATGTCGTCGACACGCTCGACGAGGCCCGCTTAACAGTGTACCAGTAGAGCCTCCACAACTACCACAACAGTCGGCTGCGCCCAAGGTCCTTCATTGAAGGATACCTCGTCATGCGACTCAATCAAGAAGGGCACAAGAAGCTCGAGTCACCTTGGGAAGGACCCTAAATCGTCACCGAAGTCATCCCAGGTGGTGCCTACCGCCTAATGGACGTCGCATAAGGAGTCAAATACTCCAATCCTTGGAACGACACACGACTGCGACGCTTCTACCCCTAGTTACCCTTTACTTTCAATAAGGCTAGTCAGCCAGGTTATTCAGCCGAACACTATACCTCCTCATTTACGATGAATAAAATCTAAGTTCCTTGGCCCAAAAATCTTTTTCTCTTGCAATATTTATTGAAACACGCTCGGGGGATGCGCCCCACCTTATGATTTCGTCGATTGACAACAACACATACAACCTGAGTAGCTGACCACGTCAGGCTAACGAAAAGGATATGCACATTACATAAATCATACAATGCACTACGTGCCAACACATACAAACTTTACAAAGGGCATTACAAGCCCAATTGAATAAATACAAAATTTACATTATCTCTTTTTGCTTTACAGGACCTAATTGTGCTGGAGCAGAACATTTGTCCGCTCCTCGAATACATCAACAATCTCTTCGGCGTACTGCACCATAGCCGAATAATGTGGACGCATATCCCACGCCATGCCATATGGAGGCGGAGGTGGCCCAGAAGCTATCTCCGCAAGTTCAACATCGCGATGATGCAGTCGAACAAGTGCAAGGGCAACCTTTACGCCCGCCACCAGTTGATGACGTACCAACTCCTTGACATGGCCTGCATCTCAAAACTTTCCAAGAAGAACCAAAAAGCTGGAGGGAGCCGAATCCAAGGGGAACATCGTCTCCCAAATCGCTGCAAGCGACGCCCTTGCTCGCTTCAGCACCCGAAAGACTTGGTGGACACGATCTTGCACCATCATCGCAAGGACGATCGCTCGACCGCGGTCCATCCAGAAGAAACCACCGGCTTCCAGCTCCTGCCGTGTCAAGCAATTCATTTGAATCGCTACGCGTTACTTCTCTTCCTTCCGAAGAAGATTCACAACTGCACACATGTAGTGGATAAGCTCACAAGAAAACAGCTGGTGCACTCGAAAAGGCAATGAGTCTAGATAACTTACATTGCAGTTGCTCGCCAACCTGTCGAAACTCTTCAAGCAGAAACTCCTCCCTAGCAATGGCTCGCTCAGCCTTCCACTTCCACATCCGCATGACCGCAGATACTCAGAACGTCCTTCTCCAAACTTTGGACGCAGTTAGGCAGGAAAGGCAACTGAGACGACTCACTCAACGACGGGCAAGAACCAGGCGCAGGAGAAGGTGTGATCACTGGAGCCTCACCTGAAGGACCCTAGCCCTGTGTTTGGATGCCGGAAACCAGTCTCGAAATCACGCGTCTGGAATATGGTGTGTCCAATTCGGTCATTTGGATGCGCATGGAATTAATAGCTAGAAATAGAAGCAAATTTCACGCCTGCTCCCCACGCGCGTCCGCTCCGGGTCCCTCGATTCCGAGCTCTGACCCTCGAAAAAGCTTGGAAACCAGCCCGCGCATACCCCTTCATTGAGAGAAAACCGATTGACTCCTCTAGTCGCTCGGGAGACCACGAGCCCGACCGCGCACAAGCTGCAGCAAACCGGCGGCAACGGCTCCGGTGAGCACTCTCCACGGTCCTGCCCTCCTCTCCTTCTCCCATTTCCATTCCCCGCCCTTCGGAGTAACCCGACTGTGGAGCCGTCCGTCCTCTCCATGGCCCGCCCCAAACCCTAGATCGAGCCCTACAAGTGAACATCAACGGGAGGGGAAGCGATAGCAATGGCGGCGACGAAGGCGTATGGTGGTGGGAGGAAACAACGACCACTCCTATTTTCATAATGTTTGTGGTTTGGTTGCTAATTTCTTCCTTGGATGTCTCAGGCATGATAATTTCCCCAGTTTAATGGCCATACTTGTTTGCTATTTATCATTTGGATTTTATTACACACAGGTTCCAATCACTACAGCGGGTAGATGCAATCTGCTTGGTCATGTTTAACAGATCGACAGATCCCAATCGCTGTGGCATTTTTGTTTCTTTGGTATACAATCTTCTAAAATTTAGCATTCCAGTTTGATTCATTTGTGTGAAAATACAATATGTAAGTACATATTATAATATACACATGTTATTTTTCATTCGTGTACACAAGTTTCTATTGTCTAAACTCAACAAAATATCAAATTCCATGATATGTACATCCAAAGAGGAATTGGAATTGGGTCCACCCTTTGATTCCAAAAGGATATTCTAAGCACATCCAAACAACCGAATTGTAATGGTAAGCCATTTCTTTTCCATCTTGGATTTGGAATTATCACTACAATTCAATTCCAAGCCAAAATTCCTACATCCAAACACAGTGTAAGGGTAAACAGGCAAACACGAACATCACAAAAACTTTCGACATCAGTTGAAAGACATATTCATACATATACATAAATTAAGCCATTTCATGGCAAAGTGAAGCTTGTTCATTCAAAAGGTGTTACAGATGCAGCAAAAGAAGAGAGCTAGACTAGCTACAAAGAAGGGAGAGCCTAAGCGCCAGCACCCGAAGCGTCTTTAGATCTAGAATGCCTACTCTTGGCTGCCCGCTGCTGTTCTACCGAATAGTCGTCCAGAAGATCAATGAGCTTAGGCCCGAAATGCTTGTAGCGGGAGGCAAAGGTGGAAAAATCTACCTAAGAGCCATCCGCTGCCATTGACATCCTGGACGTGGTCTGCGTCAGATCCAGCTGAGCTCCAGACGCCAGCGCCATTGCCAGCCCCATAGCAACACCGACCCACTTCTGTGCGCACTTGTACTTGGCAGGGGCATCATCCGCCAGAGCCTCCACAAGGGAGTCGACGTCCTTGAGGGCAACGTCCTTGGGATTGATCTCCTTATAGAAGTGAGTGAGCGCCTTCTTGGCTTTATCGAGCGCCCCCATGGACAAGGCGCGGCGATCTTCGATCGTTGCAAAGGCATCCGCCAGGAGATCCCTGTGCTCCAACACACTTCGGTCAAATGCGATGCCAGAAGCATCTGGTAAGAAAAGAAATAAAACATTTGACTGAGGAAAGAGAAACCAAGATCACGAAACAGAACACTCAAAATAATTGCAAGGTGACATACCAGAGATAACCTTGGCAGCATCCATAATATTTTCAGCCATGTCCCTCTCCCGGGTCACTGCGACGGCCGCGAGCTGCTTCTCACGGTGTTCAACGTCCTTCTGCTGACGCTGAAGAGCCTCTGCAGCATCCTCCGCCTGTTTCTCCACTCTGCCGAGGCTCTTTTTGAGAGCGTTCAGCTTGCGGAGAGAATCATTGTTCTCATATGCAGTATGAGACAAAAAATGGTAAATACACGAGGAAACTTGATGCACTCAAAATAAAGCAAGAGACATCTACGCACCTTGGAGTTGTTTGAGCTCCCCCTCTAGTGACAGATGCTACTGGATGAGAAGGTTGGAGCTGCAAATAAAAGGCTGCAAAAAGGACAACAGCTCTGATGAGTAAAGGGGTTGGGGGCTCCCCCTACACAGTGAAAGAGCAATACTTACATGGTCTGGCGTGGACTCTGAAGGTTTGAATATTGTCTTCCACATAACGAGTGCACGTGCCTCCCGCCTCGTGGAGCTCGAATCCTCGTCAGTGGAGTTGGACACCATCTTGGGGTCGAAGACGTCGGCTTCGATTCCCCGATCATCTCTTCGGTTCCCTCCTCGAGGGACTCCTCCGAATGATTACTTCTAGCACTTGCAAAAGAACAAGGTCACCAACAAGCTAATGCTTAGCACATGAATTAAAGACAAGACTTGATCAGAGAAACTTATGATGGTATGTCTAAAAAAGTGAAGATAGGAGGATCCTTCTCCTTCTTCTTCTTCTTCTTCTTCTTCTTCTTCTTCTTCTTCTTCTTCTTCTTCTTCTTCTTCTTCTTCTTCTTCTTCTTCTTCTTCTTCTTCTTCTTCTTCTTGGCCGGCGGCTGCGAGGCCATCGCCTGAATGGGCATAGCAGGAAAGGGTGCAGAGGTTGCACCCTCATCCCCGCCGTGCTGATCGAGGAAGGATGAAACCTTCGGCGTTGGTGGTGTCGCATCATCCGAGGTTTCGCTCTGGGACCGCTTTCGGGTCTGCCCTTCGCTCGGCTCGGGGGCTTCGAGGGAAGGAGAGTGCGCCTGAGGAAGCTCGGACTCGGATTCCGCTGCTTCGCGATCCGGCGCATCCGTGTACTTCTTAGGTAGAGGAGGCATCATCCGTGCTACCTTGAAGCCCTACAAATTGAAGACAAGAGATACAAAATTATAAGCACCAATAGAGAATAGCATGCACTCGAACAATAGCACTACACGCAACAACAAGTTTCACCTGGGGAACGGCCTTCTTGGCACTAAAAGGGATGGTCAAGGACTTCCCCGGGAGATCCTCGTCAGCTTTGTACTTCAGAAGAGGCCGAAGAGCCTTATCAAGGTCACCTGAAGACATTTCCTCAAGCAACACCCTTGTTGGGTCGTTGGGACCAACATACAGAAACATTCGGTGCGCCCTCGCTTGGAGTGGCTACACTCGACGCTTGAGGAAGGTGCGTATGATGTCGACACCGTTGACCTCTTTGCCGGCCACCAACTGGAGAGCTTCCACCCGATTGTAGAGCTTCTCCACCTCTGCAGATTCACCCTCCAAGATGTCATTCCCCCACGACCTCTTGCGGATGATCTCTTGGTTGGAGTCGAAGGGGGCAAGCCCATAATGCTGCCCGTCCAGCTTAACATCACGGATGTAGAACCACTTCCTATGCCAGTACTGGACGGACTCACAAAGGGAGAAAGAGAAGAACTGGATAGTAGAGCAGATCAAATTCCGCAGCCACCTAGTGGATAAACACCACCGGTGCCAGATTGCCTCTTCACAGAGTAGTCTACGGAAGATGCCAAAGTGCGGCTCGATGCCGAGCCAGCACTCACAAAGTGTTATGAAAGAAGCAATATGAAGGAGAGAGTTGGGAGACAGATGGTGCAGCTGAATCCCATAAAAGAAAAGAAGCCCACGAAGAAATTCGTTGGTGGGCAAAGAAAGACCCCGGACGAAAAAAGCATAAAACATCACCCGAAATCCTTCGGGTGGGCGCATGATTACCTTTTTGAGAGCGTTCAGCTTGCGGAGAGAATCATTGTTCTCATATGCAGTATGAGGCAAAAAATGGTAAATACACGAGGAAACTTGATGCACTTGAAATAAAGCAAGAGACATCTACGCACCTTGGAGTTGTTTGAGCTCACCCTCTAGCGATAGATGCTGCTGGATGAGAAGGTTGGAGCTGCGAATAAAAGGCTGCAAAAAGGACATCAGGTCTGATGAGTAAAGAGGTTGGGGGCTCCCCCTACATAGTGAAAGAGAAATACTTACATGGTCTGGCGTGGACTCTGAAGGTTTGAATATTGTCTTCCACATAACGAGTGCACGAGCCTCCCGCCTCGTGGAGCTCGAATCCTCGTCAGTGGAGTTGGACACCATCTTGGGGGACAAAGACGTCGGCTTCGATTCCCCCATCATCTCTTCGGCTCCGTCCTCGAGGGACTCCTCCGAATGATTACTGCTAGCACTTGCAAAAGAACAAGGTCACCAACAAGCTAATGCTTAGCACATGAATTAAAGACAAGACTTGATCAGAGAAACTTACGATGGTATGTCTAACAAATTGAAGATAGGAGGCTCCTTCTCCTTCTTCTTCTTCTTCTTGGCCGGTGGCTGCGAGGCCATCGCCCGAATGGGCATAGCAGGAAAGGATGCAGAGGTCGCACCCTCATCCCCGCCGTACTGCTCGAGGAAGGATGAACCCTTCGGCGTTGGTGGTGTCGCATCATCCGAGGTTTCGCTCTGGGACCGCTTTCGGGTCTGCCCTTCGCTCGGCTCGGGGGCTTCCAGGGAAGGAGAGTGCGCCTGAGGAAGCTCGGACTCGGATTCCACTGCTTCGTGATCTGGCGCATCCGTGTACTTCTTAGGTAGAGGAGGCATCATCCGTGCTACCTTGAAGCCCTGCAAATTGAAGACAAGAGATACAAAATTATAAGCACCAATAGAGAATAGCATGCACTCGAACAATAGCACTATACGCAACAACAAGTTTCACCTAGGCAACGGCCTTCTTGGCACTGACAGGGGTGGTCAAGGACTTCCCCGGGAGATCCTCGTCAGCTTTGTACTTCCGAAGAGGCCGAAGATCCTTATCAAGGTCACCTGAAGACATTTCCTCGGGCAACACCCTTGTTGGGTCGTTGGGACCAGCATACAGAAACATTAGGTGCGCCCTCGCTTGGAGTGGCTACACTCGACGCTTGAGGAAGGTGCGTATGATGTCGACACCGTTGACCTCTTTGCCGGCCACCAACTGGAGAGCTTCCACCCGATTGTAGAGCTTCTCCACCTCTGCAGATTCACCCTCCAAGATGTCATTCCCCCACGACCTCTTGCGGATGATCTCTTGGTTGGAGTCGAAGGGGGCAAGCCCATAATGCTGCCCGTCCAGCTTAACATCACGGATGTAGAACCACTTCCTATGCCAGTACTGGACGGACTCACAAAGGGAGAAAGAGAAGAACTGGATAGTAGAGCAGATCAAATTCCGCAGCCACCTAGTGGATAAACACCACCGGTGCCAGATTGCCTCTTCACAGAGTAGTCTACGGAAGATGCCAAAGTGCGGCTCGATGCCGAGCCAGCACTCACAAAGTGTTATGAAACAAGCAATATGAAGGAGAGAGTTGGGAGACAGATGGTGCAGCTGAATCCCATAAAAGAAAAGAAGCCCATGAAGAAATTCGTGGTTGGGCAAAGAAAGATCCCGGACGAAAAAAGCATAAAACATCACCCGAAATCCTTCGGGTGGGCGCATGATTACCTTTTTGAGAGCGTTCAGCTTGCGGAGAGAATCATTGTTCTCATATGCAGTATGAGGCAAAAAATGGTAAATACACGAGGAAACTTGATGCACTCGAAATAAAGCAAGAGACATCTACGCACCTTGGAGTTGTTTGAGCTCACCCTCTAGCGACAGATGCTGCTGGATGAGAAGGTTGGAGCTACGAATAAAAGGCTGCAGAAAGGACATCAGGTCTGATGAGTAAAGGGGTTGGGGGCTCCCCCTACACAGTGAAAGATAAATACTTACATGGTCTGGCGTGGACTCTGAAGGTTTGAATATTGTCTTCCACATAACGAGTGCACGAGCCTCCCGCCTCGTGGAGCTCGAATCCTCGTCAGTGGAGTTGGACACCATCTTGGGGGACAAAGACGTCGGCTTCGATTCCCCCATCATCTCTTCGGTTCCCTCCTCGAGGGACTCCTCCGAATGATTACTGCTAGCACTTGCAAAAGAACAAGGTCACCAACACGCTAATGCTTAGCACATGAATTAAAGATAAGACTTGATCAGAGAAACTTACGATGGTATGTCTAACAAATTGAAGATAGGAGGCTCCTCCTCCTTCTTCTTCTTCTTGGCCGGTGGCTGCGAGGCCATCGCCCGAATGGGCATAGCAGGAAAGGGTGCAGAGGTCGCACCCTCATCCCCGCCGTGCTGCTCGAGGAAGGATGAACCCTTCGGCGTTGGTGCCGTCGCATCATCCGAGGTTTCACTCTGGGACCGCTTTCGGGTCTGCCCTTCGCTCGGCTCGGGGGCTTCCAGGGAAGGAGAGTGCGCTTGAGGAAGCTCGGACTCGGATTCCGCTGCTTCGTGATCCGGCGCATCCGTGTACTTCTTAGGTAGAGGAGGCATCATCCGTGCTACCTTGAATCCCTACAAATTGAAGACAAGAGATACAAAATTATAAGCACCAATAGAGAATAGCATGCACTCGAACAATAGCATTACGCGCAACAAGTTTCACCTGGGGAACGGCCTTCTTGGCACTGAAAGGGGTGGTCAAGGACTTCCCCGGGAGATCCTCGTCAGATTTGTACTTCAGAAGAGGCCGAAGAGCCTTATCAAGGTCACCTGAAGACATTTCCTCGGGCAACACCCTTGTTGGGTCGTTGGGACCAGCATACAGAAACATTGGGTGCGCCCTCGCTTGGAGTGGCTGCACTCGACGCTTGAGGAAGGTGCGTATGATGTCGACACCGTTGACCTCTTTGCCGGCCACCAACTGGAGAGCTTCCACCCGATTGTAGAGCTTCTCCACCTCTGCAGATTCAGCCTCCAAGATTTCATTCCCCATGACCTCTTGCGGATGATCTCTTGATTGGAGTCGAAGGGGGCAAGCCCATAATGCTGCCCGTCCAGCTTAACATCACGGATGTAGAACCACTTCCTATGCCAGTACTAGAAGAACTCGCAAAGGGAGAAAGAGAAGAACTGGATAGTGGAGTAGATCAAAATTCCACAGCCACCTAGTGGATAAACACCACCGGTGCCAGATTGCCTCTTCACAAAGTAGAGTCTACGGAAGATGCCAAAGTGCGGCTCGATGCCGAGCCAGCACTCACAAAGTGTGATGAAACAAGCAATATGAAGGAGAGAGTTGGGAGACAGATGGTGCAGCTGAATCCCATAAAAGAAAAGAAGCCCACGAAGAAATTCGTGGTTGGGCAAAGAAAGATCCCGGACGAAAAAAGCATAAAACATCACCCGAAATCCTTCGGGTGGGCACAGGATTACCTCCTGATCAGGGAGTATGGCGTCGTCCTTCTCCTTGGAGATCAGCCCGGCATCACGCAGCTTGCGGAAATCCGATTCACGCATATCTATGCGCCGCCACCCGCCGTTGGTGGTGCGGCTCAGAACGACGGCTTTTTTCTGGCGCCGATGGCGCTGGAACCCGCTATGGTGGAGGAGGCCTTCTTGGACTTGACCATGGAGGATCGGTGAATGTGGCGATGCGAGCGCATGAAAGCAGATGGAAATATCCGGAGAACGTCCTGTGTGCAGCACGAGCAAAAGATCAGGAAATGGTGGCAATGACAAAGAGGAGGAGGCAAATGGCGAAGGGTAAAAACCGTTGTTTTCTCCATGGTATAAAAGGGATAAGACGATGCAGCAGAGCCGTCGATTGAGAAGCCCTAATGCGTGCCTCGGATCTCACCGTCCACGTGTCAGCACAAAACCGAACCGTTGCTAGCACACCGTCCACTACGCGCGGAAATCAAGGAGACATCGTAACTTTCGCTACGTTACTTATGACTAGTCAAAATTAAGTGGGACCTACGGTCGTTCCGTCACATCGTCTCTGCTGCCGCAGACGGTTGAGCTCACTAATCGTCAGCAATGACGTCATCAAGGCAAAGCCATCAACGGCTCGAAGATTTCAAGTGCGCATAAAGTACTTACTCAAGTCTATGACTCAACCAACTACTCGGGGGCTACTCCTATTAGGAGCGCTGGCCGCGCACCTGAGAAGCTACAAAGGTAACAACACCTGGAAACAATCTTCGAGTCCTACGTCGAGTCTACGACTCCACTACAGACTCGAGGGATACTCCCATAGGGAGTTCTGGTCGCGCATTCGAAAAAATGTGTCCTTCGGACTAATAATGAAAACAAGTGCGAATTAAAGTCTCTGCTCAAGTCTACGACTCTAACAGACACTCGGGGGCTACTCCCATAGGGACCGCTGGTCACGCACCCTATGAATTATTCGACTGAGATCCTTCGGATAAAAAACTACAAGAATCTATTGGCAACTTTGCCCAAACTAA
This sequence comes from Avena atlantica, assembly GCA_910589765.1. Taxonomy (NCBI): domain Eukaryota; kingdom Viridiplantae; phylum Streptophyta; class Magnoliopsida; order Poales; family Poaceae; genus Avena; species Avena atlantica. The sequence goes on along the minus strand of OU342738.1, from coordinate 346,937,481 downwards.
CGCTAGGTCAGAAGCAGTCTCCTTGGCCACCCGAAACACCTCCGTGGTGATAAAATTTCGGATGTTGTGTCTGTGACGCAAAGATAATCCCTTCAGATACCATCTGGTGGCCTGGCAATGCACCTGACTGCACTCTACTAGTAAAATCCGGTGTCAACAGGCACGATGAAAATCCCGACGGACGCATTGGGTACATCACTTCAAAAACACTGGGATTCGACTCCTATAAAATCTCAATGGCCTGAGTCGAATCACGCCAGCATTCATTCCAGATTCGAGTCTGGGGACTCGAGTCTGATGAAGATCATGTTGTTTTGTCCTATGACAGTTAACTGGCCCTGATCAGTTGGGTGAGCCAGGCACACGCATCAAAAATCCCTATGAACTAAACATTTGTTCCTAAAGACTAGATCAAATACAAAAGCACCTGAAAAATTGGAGAGTCTCCAGTTGAATCTGCGATTCGACTAAACAATCGGGGGCTACTGACATGGATATACCCTATGGGTGCATAACATTGGTATACCCGGTCCAGCCCAAGGAAGACCCACGTGAGGACTTGTAGCCCAAGAAGATTTCGGGTGGCCCAAGCCCATGGCGTATTCGACTCCTTGGAGGACAAGTCTAGATTAGATAGAATTTTAAAGGGTTTCAACCCTAATATGTAACCGCCTCGACCTATCCCGGGACATGGCCTGTCTATATAAAGGCCAGGAGGGCATGGCGAGAAGGACAATCACCACCTCATACACACACCTCACGCCAGATTGCATCTGTGCACCCCTGTAACCTTCAGTTCCACCGTAATCAAGAACAGACAAGCAGGAGTAGAGTTTTCCCTCCGGGGGCCTTAACCTGGGTAAACCTTGTGTCCCCGTGTTGCTTGCGTGTTAACCGTTCTACGACTTCTGGCATCCCCATCTTCTCCAAAACCCAAGTCCATAACAATGAGCATTGACGAGTCAAACCCTCATCACTCAGAGCTTCGGCACGAGCCTAAATCTTTGACCGTAGAGAGTGCACCAGAATAACGAACTTGGTAGCACAACCAAACTTCTCTTAGTGATAGGGTTAACCAATCACGCTAAGAATGACACACATGTCCTTAGAGTTCAAAGCTTTAAGAATGCTAAGAATCTTGGATGGCCATATTATTACGCACACACAACATTCACGAGCGCGAAAGCTCGAGGAAGGGTGGGTAAATATGTGTAAAAGCATCACTTCATTAAGGGGTCATGAATCTCAGCATGATCTATTAGTATAAAAGAGTGTAATACTTCAAGGTAGAATAGACAGAAACTAATCAATGCCTCTTGATCCGCGGATTACAACACTTTGACCTGGTCCTAGAAATGACGAGGTACTGGAGTTTCTTTCTCTAGACATTCTGAAATGGTTTATCATGACGGACCACGAGAGTATCTTGCATCGGAAGACATCAATGCAGGTTTATGATGACTCACAAGTATAGGGGGTGTATCATAGTACTTTTGATAAATAGGAGTGTCGATCCCAACGAGGACCAGAAGGTGTTGACTAGTGGTATGGAGCAGGAAATCTCTGTAAATACTTAGCAAACGGATTTTTAGGGGTTTTCTGAATAAGCAAGGAAATAAAGTGCAAGTAATAAAGACAGCAAACAATTGCAGCAAGTGGCCCAATCCTTTCTTACCAAAGGACAAGCCGGTGGAAATACTTATAAGGACCAAATTTTCTCGAGGACACATGGAATTCTGTCAAGTGCTTTCGCTTCAAATAGCTGAGTAGTCTTCTATGGTTTTGTAAGTGTTGTGTGGGCGAACCTGTGCTAATGTACTAACCTTACTTGGACTAATACATACTTGTGATTAAACCCCTTGCAAGCATCCGCAACTACAAGAAAGCAATTAAGGTATAAACCTAACCACAACCTTAAACTCTGAGATCCTACACTCCTTTATGCAATGGTGTCCTAATGGGGGTTCAGGTTTTTGTCACTCCGACAACCCCACAATTAGTAGCCAAATACACAATGAATTCCCCTAGGCCCATAAATGGTGAAGTATCATGTAGTCGATGTTCACATGACACCACTAGAAGAATAGCACCACAACTTAAATACTAAACCATTGAATAATATCTCAACACAAATCCACTAATAACAACATGACTTCTCCCATGTCCTCAAGAACTAAAGGAACTACTCACGAGACATCATATGGATCAAGATCAAAGATGATATGATGATGAATAACAATATGAACATAAACAATAATCCAATGGTTCCACTCACAAGCATCAACTACAATAGTAATCAACATCGGGAAAGTTTCCCCTAAGAACTATGCAAGTATTCAACACAATTGTTACAGCAGGATGGAGTGGTGATGATGGTGCTGGTGGAGATGATGGTGTGCATCCCGATGAAGTCTAGCTTGATGATGGTGTTGATGGCTGATGTCTATGCACTTCTATTCTTGTAGACAGTTGTTTGACCTCCAAGTGCAGAGGTTTGTAGAACAGCAGCAAGTTTCCCTTAAGTGTATTACTCAAGGTTTATCGAACTCTAGGAGGAAGTGGTCAAAGGTATTCCCTCTCAAGCAATCCTGCAATCAAGATACAAGAAGTCTCTTGTGTCCCCAACACACCCAATACACTTGTCAGGTGTATAGGTGCACTAGTTCAGCGAAGAGAGAGTGAAATACAAGCGATAGCGGTGCCAGAAAATAGCTTCTGACTTGTTGTTGACGTGGTGTAATGGTGCCAGAAAAGAGCTGATGGCGTGGAGGAAAGGTAAAAGCCCAAAACCTCCCCAGCAAACGGAACAAAGATGGACGCAAGCAAACATGCAACAGATATAGATGCAAACGGTGTTTCAATGTTTAGAAACAAGGTCTAGGGATCATACTTTCACTACTGAACACTCTCTCATATAAATATCCTCTCTTCACGATACTACTTTTAACTACTCTCTCGTTGGACACTCTAATCATCGGTAGGGCTATAACAACTCTCCTCAAAGTCCGCCTTCCCCAATCTAGATAACCCCACACTATCACCTTCAACACTATATGAACACCACAATTTCATAGAGACATCCAACTCCAAATATAACTCATAACAAATATTCAATCTAGCCAAAGTGCCACACACGGTATGCACGCTGTCACTTTCACACATGTGGGGAAAAACATAGATCTATTAAAGCACAAAGAGTATTTATGTAGACTCAAACCTAAGTGCCACCATGGCGTGCAAACTGTCACTTTCACACACATGGGGAGAGAAGAGATCTATTGAAGCACTTGAGTAGCAAGGTAGATCTACTTGATTACAAATCTCATGATCACAATATCATGCATAGAGAGAGAGATGAACACATAGCTACCAGTAGAGCCCTTAGCCTCGAGGAAGAACTACTCCCTTATCATCATGGGAATCAGCAATGGTGATGGATATGGCGATGGAGATCGATGGGGATGACTCCGGGGACACTTCCCCGTCTGGGCAGGGTGCCGGAACAGAGAGTTTCTGTCCCCCGAATCTCCCCTTCGGTGGCGGCGGCGCTATAGAGGTTTTTGTGGATTTCTTCTGGATTCCCTAGGGTTTTCTCCCCGGGGGCTTCTTATAGGCGAAGGGGGAGACCGAGGTGGAGGCCAGGGGGCCCACACCCTCCCCAGGCGCGGGCCAGGCTTGGCCGCGCCTAGGGGGTCTGGCCACCCTCTGGTGCCTCTCCGCCCCTTCTTCTGGATTCGTGTCCCTCATGGAAAGTTATTGACTTTGGCTTTTGTCCTGTCCAATTCCGAGAATATTGATTTTCTGCCTTTCTGGAACCATAAACAGAAGAAAACATGCAACTGGCACTGTGGCAACTTGTTAATAGCTTAGTTACAAAAAAGATATAAAAACACCTCAAAGTGTAGACAAAGCAAAGCAAAGTAGATACAAAACAAGCATGGAGCATCAAAAATTATAGATACGTTTCCGACGTATCAAGCATCCCCAAGATTAACTCCTGCTCGTCCTCGAGTAGGTAAGTGATAAAAAGAATAATTTTTGAGGTGACATGTACCATCAAAATCAAGATCAAACCATTTGTAAGCATTGAAAGATGGGATCAAAGAACTCTAAACATGTGTATGAAAGATGGAGTTCTAACAATAGGACATAGTAACTATGCATGAAACATGAAAGGCTACAAACAAAGATCATGAATAACATGCATTGAAAAAAGTTTGTTTGTTTCACATACAGAAAACATGGCATACTGACAATCAGCTTGTCCCTTATATAGTAGCAAATACATGCATAGGACACCTTTAAAGTTCACAAGGGTGACTAGAAACAAGTAGCACATGAACAAGTAATATCACAATATGCATCAATCAATAAACTTTGGGACACTACACACAGAATGACAACTGTTCTCTCTTAATGGTGCCTAAAATTAGAAGGTGGAGACTCAATAATGGTGGAAGAAAGGCCTTTTATAAAGGAAGAAGGGATTTCAAGTTTCAAAAAGAGCTTCCAAAAATTATGGTACTTGTTAGCTTTCAGCCCTCATTGCCCCTATCATAAGCATCTTGAAGTGGTTAAGGTTAAAGTGGCAAAGCTGGAGTATATGCTTGACGAAGTATAAGTTGGAAATCTCAAGTCCCTTGAATATGAGGGCCACACCTCATGCATACTCAACTTTGGGTCCAGGTAAGTTCTTGTCATTGTAAGTATTTGCATATCATTGAGAACCACCAATGGGGTACCCCTTCCACATGGTACAGGAGCTTTCCCATAACCAAAATGACAAGGCAAGCAGACAATGAGCATCTCAGCAATATTTTTATTTACCATATGCATAGATTTTTATTAAGGATGCTTCATATATAGCTCATTATGGTGGTGCTGCAAGTTTCCACCATGATTAGGCATGGCTTAGGCTAGCGGCCCAGGCGTTTCTCTAACACAGGATACAAACTCCATGGACTTACAAGTTCCCTCTTTATTTCACACCGGTGACATCCATAGACAAAAGAACATGATATCAACTAAGTACAAATTACAAGTGCAATGTTGAAAACTTTCCCCGTGACAGCACGGTTCTTCTAATTCCAACTTATAAGTGCAAGCATATACAACAAAGTTGTCACAATGGTTCAAGTTTATTAGGGGCAAAGAATATAAAGTGTGCCATCAAGTTCGTGAGGGATTTAATCACTAAGTTTTCACATAACAAAATAGTTTTTAATTGGAAGATAGATGAAAACAAGAATATACTTGGAATGGTGTAACACACCATGCATATGAGTTTATTGTTGGGTTTGCATCATAGAAAACAAAAAATTTCCTACGATGGGAACAACTATGTACCAAGATCTATCTACTAGATACAAACAACGGGCGGATGTATATCCGTAGAGAACATACCCTTGAAGACCGACAAAGCTTAACAAGTTCAAACTCGTGGTTGATGTAGACGATCTCTTGCCGATCTCAAGATCGAGAGGAAGTCCTAGCGCCGCAAAACAGCAGCGCATCCGTGCTCGCACACACGTTCGAGGCACCGAGCAACCTCCGCCTCCTCGCTCCAGCGATGCAGCGGAAGCACAACTCTTTCTTGCCGAATAGCCACCGGGAACATGTATCTCGCTAGTCCGAGACCATGGGGGATAAATTCTAGAGGGGGAGAGAGATCCTTCACGAGGAGGTGTGAGTGAGAGAGAGGGAGGGGGATCCTTTTATAGGGAGAGGGGGGCACCCAAGGGGCCATGCGCCCAGACATGGGGCTGCCCCCATCTCTTCCACATTCATGTGGGTGGACACTCCACTCACTCAAATGCCTTTCAATTCCCTCCACTCAAAAACCCACTCAAATTCCCATTAAATTTCCACCAAATTTAATGCAAACTCTCATTAAATAAAAATCCTTTTATTTATTCAGAATTTTGTCAATTACTTTAATGACAAACATTCTCATATAATCCCTTTCTAGTATTTCATTTCACATGCAGAAACACTTTCTGCAATTTCACCCGAAAACCCGTTTCGGTATCTAGTGAAATAAATTCCTGCGCTTGTTATTCTTTTCGGCATGAAACTTTTGCTCCAAATGGATGTCGGTGTCTCCTAAGTGTGTCACCGTACGGTTCGCGAATAATGTGGACATGATTGAGACCCCGGATCAATAATCAGAAGCGGGATCTGGAGACCCATACTGACTCCCACACATTCAACGATGACTTTCTTGTGATCGTCGGAACCTTTTTATGCTAGTATCTTAATCCTTTTGTTTCGCGATATATTACATGTACGAGATTCGATCATCGGTATCTCCATACCTAGTTTGATCTCGTTACTGACATTACTCTTTTCTCTTTCCCATGATATAACATTCTAGTGATCAAATCACTTGCTTGCAAGCTAATCAATGTGATATCACCGAGAGGGCCCACCTAAACCGGAAGCAGTTATAGATGCCCTAACAAAACTTCGTAAGAATGTAGGTGCTTTTTCTTCCTTGGCCCATCTCAGTGATATGTAGGCTCTCAGCCCTTACTTGAATCATCCGTCCTCCCTACAGGCGCATCAGTTCTTCCATACCAACTTAGCTGCCCGGCGCTGCTATTGGCATAACAACCGGTACACCATAGGTTGACCCAACCCAGTCCTCTCGTACTAGGGTTGGCTCCTCGCAGTTCTCCCTTTAACACCAACGGTAGATAGGAACCGAACTGTCTCACGACGTTCTAAACCCAACTCACGTACCACTTTCATCGGCGAACAACTGAACCCTTGGGAAGAGCATATCTATCCGTCATCGGGATGAACAAATTCCACTCTCGATCCATGGGCCTCAACATAACACTTTAGTAGTTCTGAACCCATCTTTACAATCACCCTATTACGGTGTGACGTTTGATGTTATCAAGAAACTCTTCTGGTGTTAGTGATTGACATGATCTCATGGTCTAAGGATTAGGATCACTTCGTAAGTTGTTATAGCAATATAAACTCAATGACTTTGATCGTAATGCTATACTTCGGATGAATGTTCATCACACCATTACACTAATGTTGTGACCTCGTTATTAACAACATCCAATGTCCATGATCAGGAAACCTATGATCATCTTGTTAATCAACGAGCTAGTTTATAAGAGAGACATAACTAGGAACTTCCTTTTTGTTTATTAAACACACATGTATTAAAGTTTCCATATTAATACAATTATAGCATGTAAAATAAACATTTATCATAAACAAGGAATACGATAATAACCACTTTATTATTGCCTCTCGGGCATATTCCCTTCATTTATAGTGGACACTCTGGAATAACTTGGTTTTGTTGGGAGCTGGAAGCATGAGTAGAACTTACTCATACAAGCGGAGGCTAGCAAAATACTAGGAGCAACCAACTAAGAGAGCATAATGGCCAAAATCATGCAGTGCAACAAAGCATACTAATCAAAGCAAAGAGTGGTACTACAAGTGAAGGACCAAATGATCATAGAGGCTAATGGTGACTTGTCATAGTCATAACATGGTGTGAGCATGTGCCAAGTCAACCCAAGCAAAGCATCAAAGGAGAATACCACAATACTATGCTTTTGCATGCTAAAACAACACATAATTTATTCAAGACACACTAAGCAATCCCAATTGTTTGGAACAAGACATGCTACAACAATAATCACTAAGCATAATGCCAAAACAACACCTAGCATGTCATGCTAAAGTCTAAGTCACCGTCAATGCAAGCTCCTCCTGCACTTACAAGCAAGAACTTACTACTCCTTTCCAACACCAAACAACTTATTTGAAACAACTCACAAAGATAATAATAAATAAAGATCAGTGAAGCTTGTCTCACAAATCCACACAGAAGAACTAAAAAGTTCTAAGCTGAAAGCACAAGAAAACTAAGGATGAACGCAGTGCTAGCAAAAGTGAACACTCACAAAACAATAAGACTTTTCACTAAAAACACAAGCTACTGTAGCAACTCCTTCAAAAAGCTCAATTCCCCAAAAGATAACTCAAAAAGGAATCAATAAGAAGCAAATGCAAAGAATGACAGAAATCTGTCAAAACAGACCAGCAGGTAGAAACCGTTTTTTTCGAACATCTTATGTTGCTCAAATCAAAAAGTGTTGAACTAATGAAAGTTAGATAACATACTAGGGGATTTATTAGTTAATTTTGAGCTCAATCCTAGTTACAGAGACTCCTCACGAATTTTTATGGTGGAGGATAGAAATCTATTTCGGGACAGCAACTGCCCAAATCTTACTTCCTTCTCATTAGAGGTCATTCTTGGCACAAAAACCAAACAAAAAGGATAAGGAGAGGTCATTACAGAAGTAATAACTTCCAAGACTCAAGAAAACTCTTGGGTTATCTCCCAACAAGTACTTTTCTTTAACGCCTTTAAGTTAGTCTTGATAGTTTGAGAAGATGCTCTCATAAGAAATATGAATTGAAGTAATATAGAGCATCAAGAAGAAAATTCAAAACACATTTAAGTCTAACCCAGTTCCTATGCATAGGAATCTTGTAAAGAAACAAGTCATGAAAGCACAAAGCAACAAGCATAGGAAAGCAAAACAAGTGCAACTTCAAGATTTTCAACATAAAGAGGGGAAACTTAATATTTTTTGAGATGCATAAAACCATGTTTCCCTCTCTCATAATAAATTTCAGTAGCATCATGAATAAAATTAACAATATAAATATCACATAAAACATTCTTATCATGAGCCACATGCATAAATTGATTATTACTCTCCACATAAGCATAGTCATTCTTATTAACAGTAGTGGAACTAGTGGGAAAACCCTTATCCACAGGCCCCTTGTTCGTGGCGCACCTGAAATAATGCGCCACTAACAAGGTTATCTGTGGCGCACGTGCAAATTATGCGCCACTAACTCCAAAGTATCTGTGGCGCACGCAGGATCGATGCGCCACGTATAAGGCCGGGCCCACCTCTAACGGCCGGCCACAACTATCCATGGCGCGCGGAAACTGTGGTGCGCCACGGATGTGGGTGGAGTCTGTGGCGCACCGTTTCGCGCGTGCGCCATGAACTATGGTGGGCCAGGCACCCTACAGAATTTTCATGGACGTTTGTGGCACACCCTATTTCGGTGCGCCACGAACCTGGGTAGTCTGTGGCACACGGAAACCAGGTGCGCCACGAAGCTGTCGTCCCACCCTCCATAAAGGTGGCACCTTCTCCTACCTACCAGCATAAGCAAGCCATTACTTCCCATAGATCTAGCTTGACCCCCTCCTCCTCCTCACCCTATTTTCTTCAATTCTACCTCCATTTTAGGTTGCCAAACACCTTTTGGTTGGATGGGTGTGGGGAGGGAGTCCCTCTCCACCATGTAAGGCCCACATATACATAATTTATTGGTCACATCTCCATCAAGTAAGCCTCCACAAGACACATGCTCCCTCGCACATGGTCTTCATCAACTTGTCTACTAGGTGAGTTGTGTTGGATGGCACATGCTTGTCTGTGAGTTGTTGGAAATGCATATGCATGTGTCGCGCGGGCCGGGATGTCGATCGATGGTGTATGCATCGCGCGGATGTGTGTTGTATGTGAAGGCCGCCGGCGTCTTCGTCGCGTGTATATGCTTGTGTATGATTTTGTGTGTTTGTGTGCAGGTGCCGGTGTGGTGCATGGTTGCCGAAATGTTGATTCATTTCTGTTTCGGCCAACTTTTGCACCACCCATATGCCCTATTTACAAGGGAGGCACGCAGGCAACCATGGTGCACCAAATGAGCGAAGGTATGGTGGCTAGATACAAGGCCCAGGCGACGGCCGTCATGCTTCGTACCAACAAGACCGAGATAAGATTTCCTTGCAAGAGTTGCAAACTCGGGACCCTAATCAAAAATGATTCCGGGACACTGGAGAAGCACTTGCTCATGGGTTGATTCATGCCCGGCTACAATGATGTCGTGGAGGAGGAAGAGGCACCCGGACATGATCATGTTGAAGGAGATGACGGACATGATTATGATCATGACAATGAAGGAGATGCCGAACATGATGATCATCATCACGATGATGAAGAAGGAGATGACGGACATGATCACCACGATGAAGGAGACGCCAGTGGCGGAGAAGACACAGACACATAGACACCGCTCATTTCGGCCCTGGAGGACCCTCATCTTCGAGAAGTGCTCCTCAAGGGGGGTTACAACACAATAGCGGTCGCGAGAGAGAAAGCAAAGTTGGCACAAATGGAGAAAGACGTTGTTACTCCGTTGTATCCTGGGTGCCGGCCCGAGCATACACGTCTGAATGTAACTTTCAAGGCTTTGGAGATGAAGGTGAACAATAGATGGACCGATGTGAGCTTGAACGATAACATGGAATTCTGGGGCGATGTGCTTCCCGAGAATAACACATTGCCAAGAAGCATCGATGAGGCCAAGAAAGTCGTGTGTCCTCTTGACCTACCATACGTCAAGTATCACGGATGCATCAATGACTGCGCACTTTATCGGGACGAGTACGAGGATAGAGTGACATGTCCGGTGTGCGGCCAGCCATGATACAAGAGGGGTAACAAGAAAGTTCCTCATAAAGTTGTATAGTATTTTCCTATCACTCCTCGTCTGTAGCGGTATTTCATGGACCCAAAGGAAGCGAAGCTCATGCAATGGCACGCGGAAAGGGTTCCGCCAGAAGATGATCCCGAGAAGGGACAGATCCTGACACACCCTATAGACGCTAACCAGTGGAAGGCACTGGACATGGAGTTCGAAGACGAGTTCGGGGGCGATCCAAGGAACGTGAGGCTGGGCATGAGCACCGACGGATTGAACCCCTTTGGAAACCAGAGTAGCACGCATAGCACCTGGCCCGTGTTCGTATGGCCGTACAACCTCCACCTGGCTGTGCACAAAGTAGAGGTATGTGCACATGAGTATTCTTATTCACGGCCCGAAACAACCGGGTATCAACATGCATCTGTATCTCGGGCTGTTGAAAGAGGAGTTAGCCACGTTGTGGGAGACACTGGCCCGTACGTGGGACGCCTACACTGGAGACTACTTCGATATGAGGGTCGCGCTGCTCACGACGGTGCAAGACTATCCGGGCTATGCATATGAAAAATGGTGAACCATGGAGACAATGCTTGCGTCAGGTGCATGGAGAATACACCGCATATCCAACTACCGAGGGATCCCGGGTCTTCGAAAACCGTGTTCCCAAAGATGCGAAAGTGCCAGGTGAACCATGGACACAATGCTTGCGTCAGGTGCATGGAGAATACACCGCATATCCAGCTACCGAGGGATCCCGGGTCTTCGAAAACCGCGTTCCCAAAGATGCGAAAGTGGCTACGCGCGAAACACGAGTGGAGGAAACACGCGGATCTGTTCGATGGTACGGTGGAGCTCGATGGACCCCTGAAGAGGATGAGCGGCGAGGTAATCAAGAAGTTGCTAGATAACTAGAAGGAGTGCCCTGCACCGGGGAAGAAGCATCTGAAGGTGAAGCCGCTGCGCGGTGTATGGAAAGCGAGGTCTGTTTTCTGGGACCTGTCGTACTGGAAATACCTCCACACGCCCCACAGCCTTGATCTCATGCACATAATCAAGTACGTGTGCGAGAGTCTGCTTGCCACTCTGTGTAACATGCCGGATAGGACCAAAGACGGGCCGAAAGCAAGATACGACATGATACATCTGGGCATCAAGGAAGCGCTTCAACAAGGAGGACGCCCTGATGATGATGATGATGACGACGAGGAAGAGACTCAAGGTCGGCGCAAGAGGGCTAAGCCGAACAACTACTACTGCCCCTTCCTGCTTCACTATGAGCGAAGACGAGCTTGAGCAGTTTTTCAACACCCTCATAGGAATCAAGCTTCCTATCGGCTATGGAGGGAAGATATCCAGATACCTGGACGTACAGAAGAATAGGTTCAGTGGGATGAAGTCACACGACTATCACGTGCTGATGACGCAGATACTCCCAGTTGCGATCCGAGGGATCATGGACGAGCACGTCCGTGAGACGTTGTTTGGCCTCTGCAACTTCTTCGACGTCATCTCTAGGAAGGAGATCGGGATGAAGCAACTCGAGACCCTGCAGGACGAGATCGTCGTGATACTCAACGAGCTCGAGATCTACTCCCCCCGGCATTCTTCGCTATCATGTTGCATCTTCTTGTCCATCTCGTCGATGACATCATCCAACTCGGTCCGCCGCTCCTACACAACATGATGCCTTTCGAAAGGCTGAACGGCGTGCGCAAAGGATACATTCAAAACAGTGCGAAGCTGGATGGAAGCATAGCCAAGGGCTTCATGCTCTACGAGTGCATATCGTTCTGCCAGAATTATATGTAGTCCGAGGAACCTGTTGGTCTCCTGAAGCGGAAGCACTTCGGCAGGATCACTGGAGTTGGTCACCGCGAGGGCTTCGCAGCAGTGCATGCCATCTTGAAGGGTCGGTGCCCAGACTATGACAGGGCACACCGAGTCGCGCTACAGCACATACAAGTGGTCGGTCCTTGGGTGGAGAAGCACAAAAGCTTGATTGATAACAGATTGAACGACACGGGCTGGCGGAGGATGAGCGGAGACGTGACGAGAGAGCACAACTCTACCTTCATGAGTTGGTTCAAGAAGGAGCTGCTCCTTCTTAATGAGGGTAAGGCGCCTGATGGTGATGATAGACTCTTATTCATCCAGTCGTAGGGCCCCTCGTTGAACGTGAGGACCTATCAGGCGTACGACATCAACGGGTACACCTTCTACACCGAGGAGAAGGACAAGAACAGTGAATATCAGAACTCGGGGGTCACAATGCTATCCTACGCCGACGAGAAATCCAATGTGAAGGAAAGGTTCTTCAGAAGGATCGAGGAGATCTGGGAACTCGACTACTGTGGAGAGAAGATGCCGATGTTCCGGGTCAGATGGGCCAAGAACATCGAAAAAGAAGGCCGGTATTTCACAACCATGGTTATACCCGAAGACAAAGCGTCAAAGGCGGCCGACGCGAATGTCCAGGCGAAAAACGAGCCATGGGTACTGGCTAGCCATGTGGATCAATGCTTCTTCATTACCGATCCTACAGGGCCTACCCGCGTCGTCGTCAGGAGGGGGAAAAGGAGCATCATCGGAATGGAGGGAGCCGCCACCGAGCAAGACTTTGACAAGTACGGCGATCCGAAGATAGAAGAGGAATCCGATAAGTTCTTCGACAACCCTAGCGCGTATCCTCATCTTAGAAGGAAGACCACCCTCCCCGCTAAAGGATGTCCGTACAAGAGAAGAAATCCTCAAGTTCCAGGGCTCAATTACTCTACCGCGACGAAGAAGGGCAAGAGGATCGTGACGAGACGTCGACGCTAGCTCGTTCAGAAGCAACATCGCACGAAGTGACCTTTTTTCTGTGTGATGTATGCATGTGCGCAATCGTGTGCGTCAAGTTGACAAAATACTATACGTAGTTTTTTGGAGTAGGGTGTTGATATACAGAAGATTATTGGTAGTTTTTTTTGTAATAATTTATTACCTACCCGCAATTATATACATGTTCTCACTTTATATCTTCAAAATATTGGAGCTACTATGTTTTATAAATAGTAGAAAATTATTATTTGTAATGAGTAAGTGATATTCGTTACATATGGAACTTAAAAATTGCAAAATAATGTTTTTTATTGGAAAAAAATGTTGGAGTGCTAGGAATCGAACCTGGCACCTCCAGGTTTTAAACAACACAGCCAACCCCAGAACCACTAGGCTATACAATTGTTGTTGTCACACTGCACTGCGCAGCCATTTGAAGTAATGCCATGGGAGTTCGTGGCGCACCCCCATATCGGTGCACCACGGATAATTGTCCGTGGCGCACCGATGTGGGGGTGCGCCACGAACTACCCTGACTTAGCCAAAATAATGGCGTCGCCTCGCTCCCTTCCCTCCCATTCTTCTCCCCCAAATTCCTGTACGTGCGCTCTCGCCTTGCTCCCCCGCCAGCGCCGCCGCTCGCCGCTCACCATCGCCACCGCTCACTGGACCACCCGCCACCGCCTCCCATTTGCAGGTACTCCGCCGCCCTCTCCCATCTCTCTTCATCCCCCTCGCTGACGAACCGACGAACCCTAACCCTAACCGACGAACCCTAACCGCCGCGCTCGCCTCGATCTCCCCTCCCCTCCACCCCTCCCCTCTTCCCACCCTCTCTCTAACCTCCCCCTCTCCGACAGCCACCACGGGAGGATGAGCACCTCAGGAGGAGGCCTGCCCGCACCAAGAGGAGGAGGCCCGCCTGTACCAGGAGGAGGAGGCCCGCCCGCACCAGGAGGAGGAGTCCCGCCCGCACCACCGTCCTAGAAAAGGCCAAGCTCGCCACGAAGACGAAAATCCACCACGTGAGCCTCTCCCTCCTCTCCCTGCCTCTCCATCTCCTCCATCTTACAAAATTTTGAGTGCTATCCTAAAATTTTGAATGCTATCCTAAATGCTTGACACCCCCACATCTCATCCATGCTTGTATATTATTTCATAGCATATTATATGCCAATCAGTGTTTAGTATGTTAGTTTAGCATCTCCTACCAAAACATTTTATATTTTGAAACGGTGGCAGTGTTTGGTTGGGGCTTATTTTACTTCTGCATGAGCAATTGATGTTTGTACTGAACCAGATAGATGTGTTTCTTCTTCTTGAGCTTCTTCATATAGAGATCCACGCCTTTTCCATCAGCATGCACCTATAATTTACAGAGAAAAATATATTACTCAACTCCAGACACCAATAAACTTCTCAAGGAATGCTGAATTTATAATCTAGAACACTTCAGTTCTTAATGCATGAAATGTTAGCAGCGATGGACATGGAGATGAAAATGTGATTGTGGTTCTAGACTGTAACATGGAAAAGTTCATGCTGGTAGTTTACAAATTCTAGATAAAGCACACCATCACACACAGATGTGCTAAGCACACCATCACACACAAACTGTGAAAAGGGTGACCATTGATGAATATATCATTTGGTTATTGCTATGTAATCCATCATGTTCTTTCCATAGTGGATATTTGCAATCTCATTTGGTTCCTTTTAGTTTGCCTGAAGTGTAGAATCCAGAAATAGGAAATTCTAGGGCATGCCTGAACTAGATCACATTTTGCATCGCTGCCTCGGTAATAAACTGT
The DNA here is from genome assembly GCA_910589765.1 of Avena atlantica. Classification (NCBI taxonomy): domain Eukaryota; kingdom Viridiplantae; phylum Streptophyta; class Magnoliopsida; order Poales; family Poaceae; genus Avena; species Avena atlantica. The sequence continues at coordinate 346,922,296 of OU342738.1, read as the reverse complement.
AACTAAGAGAGCATCATGCTTGTTCTTTGCTTGATACCTTTACAATGATGTCATAGCTAGTCTCTGATAACTCAAGATTCAGTCCTTATTTGCATTTGAGACCCAAAACTGTGAACTAACAAAGTTTTCCATCTTCTCCATGTTAGCATTTGAGACCCAAGATTCAGTCCTTAGTTGTATTTGAGACCCAAGATTCAGTCCTTAGTTGTAGAAAATGCTTTATGTTAGATTTTGAGTCCTTATTGGTATCTCCTCCATGCTTGTATAACTGTAGAAGGATGTTCAAAAGTATGAAAATGCATTCCTAGAGCTCCTGCATAAATACTTGTATAACTGCATAAATGCATTCCTAGAGCACCTTATTTGCATCTCCTCCATGCTTGTATAATTGTAGGAGCTCGTGCATATTTGATATTTCTGCAGCCTTGTATTCATAGAGCTCCCGCATAAATACTGAAAATAGCTAATGGAAAATGCATAATTAAGGTGCTCCTGTTTTAGTGTAAACACTGAAAATAGCTGCTGAAATGCTCCTGTTTGATCTTGTACATATGTCTGACTTGTATAAAATAAAGTACGCAATTGCTTATTCCTGGAAAAAATGAACCAAGTATGCTTATGGAATTTTCTTATGGGTATCTCTTTCTGCTCATATATATTGCTAGCAATTGCTTTGTAATGGTGAATTAATAGGAGGCTCAAAGTATACACCCGAGCCACTATTTTCAACACCTGATAATTGCATGATCACTGAATGCTTAAGTGCTTACATTTAAATGCTTGTTCATGATCATTCACTGTTTTGCATTAATTAAAATGATATGCAACATGGTTAATCTGCTAGCTTAATTAACTCTGTTTAAGAAATGTGGGAGCATTTTATTCTCCTGTAATGAACTCTGTTCAAGAAATCTGGGAGCATTTTAGTGCTTTATATTATGAAGATCAGCAGGTTGTCTACCTTTATGGTGGAAAGGCACCATTAGATGCCTTTTGTGGATGTTTTGTGTATGTTGCCGACCTTCTGTGGTCGCCGAAGGCACATTTTGTGCCTCTTTTTTTGTGAATTGTTGCAGGGATCTCAAATGAGTGCCTGTTACTCTCGAAATGTTGATTCATGTCTCTTTCGGTTGAGAAACGGGAACTCCTACGTAGACATTTTTAGGGGAAGTGTTGCCGAATTTTTCGGTCGAACTAATGTACTAACAAGTTCTATTTTCTTGCATAGTGCAACAATGTCTACCGAACACGTCAACGATGGTGCCGACACATCAAAGGACCCGGGACCGAGTGTTGAAGAGAAAGCTCGGCAATCTAACCTCAAGTTTTGGGAGTTGTCCTAGAGGAGGGAGGAGGAAATAGATGGGATGGCGGACAATGAAGGAGATGTCGGAACGTCGTCAGGTGATGACGGCGAAGATGAGACGGGGCCGAGGATGAGACCACCACCGACAGCGGCGACCGTACCGATTCCGGTGAATGCACCGTCGGCGGCGAACAGAAGATCGATACCGGTAAACGCACCGACGGCAGCGGTAAGAAGAAGGTTGTGAGGAAGCCTCGGCCACTGCCAACGCTCGGCAGTCAGCGCCAGGAGTTCACCCAAGTGTCCCCGACCAGCGCGCCCGAGGAGCCAAAAGATCTTGCCGCTGGCTACGGGGTACAAATAGGGTGCATGGTCCAGTAGGTCATGACGATCAACACGCGGAACCTCCGAGATCCCGCCAACGTTCACCTCGTCGAGCTCCTCATGGAGAAGCTTCATGGGCGCTACAAGTTCCCGGATGAATTCGACAACAAGGTGGTCAAGGGAAATATCATGAACCAGGCGGCGCTCACGAAGATGAGCACCGCCTTGGCCAGCTGGAGATCCCGGGTGAAGAAGAGGATCAATGAGAAGAAAAGCTGGGAGGATATAAAAGCCAAGGAGCCGATGCTCGAGCACAATGACTATGTGCTCTTCAAGGAGATGCTGGATACCGATACCGCGAAACTCGACTCGGCGTGGGGGAAGAGACTCTACAACCAGAACATAGGCCACCACTACCTCGGGAGCGGCGGCTACAGAGCATCCCAGGAGATTTGGGACAAGGAGGACGCCGCTTCGGCGTCTAGGCAAACCAAACAGGTGGGACCGATTCACCGACCCACGGGTGAGGAAATTTGTGCAGGCACGCTACTTCCTATGCCCCATAACAAAGGAGTTCAAAACCGAAGACCCGACCGTGCAGGACTTTGAGAATCTCCTGGTAAGACACTTACCATGGATCTCAGTAGTTCATATTATTTGCAATCGGTAATGAATCCATCCATTGTAGCAGTACCAAATGGTTCCCCTATGCTTGTGCAGGAAGCTGAAATAGCGGCCGCGGCAGGTATCGAAGAGGGTGTAAGGGAGCCATGGGACACTCCTTTCAATAGGGCGGTCAACGCCAAAAAGAAGAGGCCCAAGAACAAGAAGATGACGTCCGGTGGACGTGTTGCCGGCTTTGGGCTGACCAAGAAGGTCGATGTCCACTTCAAAGAGGACGCAAAGTCCAGGAAGGAGAGGAGGGACAAGAGAGCGGCGGAGCAGGAACAGAAGATCAAGCAGCTCGAGGCAGAAGTGGCCGAGCTGCTGGCAAAATTGAAGGCCAAGATGGAGGCGAAGATGGAAGAGAAGATGCAGAGTATGTTCCCTCCTCACCTGTGGGAGGGTTTGGCCAAGTGGAATGCGGCGGGTGGAGTTGGGACGATACCGGTGCCCAGCGTGAGCGGCAGCAACTCTCAACAGCACCCGTCGCCGAACTTTGTGACCCCGCTCTCCAACCCTTTCGCGCATCCTCTTCTCACGTTGGTGAGCCCATAGCCGGCGGCGGCACCAAACACCCAAGCTCAGCCTGCAGCGGCACCGGCACCCAACACCAACCCGCAACCGGCGCCGTTGCTTTGGGATGAGCGGGAGCAAGAGCTGACGCAGACTCACGTGTCCACACTTGCCGAGCTCGACGCCCTCACAATAGTAAGTGTTGAATGCTTCATCGTAGGGCTCGCGACCTCACAGGCTCACACACAATGAACTAACACACATATATGTTGTCCCGCAGGACGCCAATTGCACATTGCTTCACAAGGTTGACGGCGTGTTGAGGGATGTAGGCAAGGGCGCCATCATTCAACCCAAGGGGCTCATGATGCACAACAAGACAATCCCTGCTGGCTGGTTTCGGGTCAAGGTCGTGAGGGACCTAAAGGGTTTCAAAAGAATCGACCCGCCCAGGCAACCCGAGGGAGCCGAAGAACATAAGGACCTTGAAGGCTGCTACGGCTGGCCCATGCTATGGCCCAAGAGCCAGATTCGGCTTGCGAAGGAAGACAAAGCACGCGCCACCGCACCAAAGAAGGTACCGCTCGTCGTCGCCAACACCGCACGACATAACGCTTTGGCCGCACACACGCCATCGCCACGGCCCAATGATGACGTGGAGGCTGCACATGATGACGATGATGATCTGGAGGTCAACGTGGATGACTACTTCAACACCAACGCCATGGCCAACGACAGATTGTTCATGCCTCCACTTGGAGAGCCAGCCCCCCGCGGTGAACCGGTCGGCCGTCCCTTGTCATGCATGCAACGTCTGCGGTTTGGCGGTTCCCAAGAGTCGCCCGATGCTGACACCGATGGTCCTCCTACGGTGATAATCAGCCCCAACACACTACACAAGGCGGCCGGTGAGCAGCTGGCGGGATCTGCTGACCCAGCCGCTAAGAAGTCAAAGTACCAAAAGCATATCCGGAGCAAGAACGGTTCGACGAGCCAGCCGGCTCAGAAGAAGCCGGCAGTTTTTCGACATCATGACGCCGCCTTCACAGAAGCGCCCCAGCCTTACACGATGCACATAGCGGGCCAGCCGATTCTGACTCAGGAGCTGCTCGATGTCGCGGATGCATCCATGAAGCATTTGCATCACAACATTCTGCATCTCGAGAGCATGCTTCTGAAAGATTAGTACTCCGGGTACCCAGTCTTCACATGCAAGGTGCCAAATGGACATGGCTTCGTCGAGGCAGCACCCGCGGACATGTTCTTCCTGCGGTACAAGGACATATACGATCTGATGCACTCGAAGCGTCTGGAATACAACTTGGTCTGCCTCTTCGCCCTCCAGATGTCAATGAGGATCCATAGGGAGAAAATCAAAGGCATAGCCATTGTGGACCCCTACTACATGCGCGACAAAATGCTTGTGAGCGACGGATACATGGAAGCGGTGTCGCAATAGCTCGGGAATTTCTTCTTCGAGAACCAGGACAAGTCTACGCTTGTCCATGCCTTCCCCGAGTAAGTGCACAGAACCGATCTCCATCCATCGTAACACATCCTTAGATTCCTTTTGTACCCTTATTCCAACAGTTTCGTTTCTATTGTTTTACGAAGTGGCATATAGTGCACACTCATCTCCGTCTACCCGAGGTTGTCACAAGCAACGTACTTGGACTCATCCAGTGAAACGAAGCCGAAGAGATGGGACCTAATCAAGCGTGTCCTGGATCTTGCTATACAAGTCTATGCCGCCAAGGGAGGCAAGTTCAGCAAGGGGGCAAAAGAAAGAAGGATGGCAGGAACATCTGCAGCCACGCCACCAAGTTCCCATGCGTCAAGCAGCCGACGGACAGTGTGAAGGGCGCCTTCTACGCCTTCCATCATGTAAGGATGTACATGAATGATTCACGGATGGAGGCGCTGCCGGCTAAGCTCCGAGTTTGGGCCAAAAAGTTGTCGACAATCGACGATTCGGACCTCATGGAACAATTCTGGCGCATCCAGAATCAGATCTATCTATGCATCCATGAAGATGTCATGACAAAAGGAGGGGCCTTCCACTACAGCGGCAGACCGCTGACTAACTGCGAGATCGAAGACCGCCTTGAGTTGCAGCGCGACGACATGACCTTCATGATGAGAGAGGGCTTCCGACCCTTGCCCAAGAAGACTACCGGCTAGTGTGTGTCGTGTGTGCCGTCTGTATGTCATGGACTTGATCGACTATCATTGTGATGTTTAGGAAATGTCGTGTTGGACATGTGTGTGTGTGCGTGGGAGTCATAAACCTTAAGTTACCGAGGCTCCTTGTGCCTATGTTGGAACTGTTTAATTATGTGTGCTACTATTGTTTTAGGTGTATGAATGTCTTTGCTATATTTCGTTATCATGCCGTTCTATTCGTTGCATAACATGAATGCCTACTATGTCTATATTTTTGCCTTGTCCGCAGTGATGGCGAAGGCAAACTGCTACGTGGTGTACAGGGGACGCGCTCCGGGAGTCTACGAGGAGTGGGAGGACTGCGAGCAACAAGTGATCAACTTCAGCGACAATAGCTACAAGGGGTACAAGACTCGAGAGTTGGCGGTAGCCAAGTGGAGGAGGCACCTATGGAAGAAGAAACGGATGAAGATCATCATGGTCTTCTCCTTGCTCACCGCCGCCGCCGTTGTCCTCTATTCAGTCATAGTCTAGGTCATGATCGACGATGATCGAATATGTATCGATATGCATGTGTGATTTTGAACTTGTACTCTCCCATGACTTGTGTGTAACACTTGGAATCTCTATATTGATGTATTTTGGCACTTTGTATGAAGTTCATTGAGTTTCTGGGTATTCCTGTGAGTTTTGTGCATTTCTGTGATATATTGTTGTATTCTGGTATATTTCCTGTGTATTTCTGTTGTATTCTGGTATTTTTTTGAAATCCTGAGACAAGTTAGTGGGGCACGAATTTATCTAGTTAGTGGCGCATAGAAATAGGATGCGCCACAGATGATATTCGTGGCGCATGTTAGGACGGTGCGCCATGGATAACATGGTAGTTAGTGGCGCACGTCGCGGTGCGCCACAAACTTCCTGTAGTTAGTGGCATCTTATTCGTGGCGCACGGGGGGTGCGCCACTAACTCCAAAAAGTATGCGCCACAGATAGGCTTTTTCCCTCTAGTGTGGGAGCAAATTCAACAAAATAGCTATCATTATTATTCTCATCGCTATAATCATCAAATATAGGAGGCATATTGTAATCACAATAAATTTTCTCCTCAATAGTAGGTGGACTGAAAATATCATATTCATCATTGTAATCATCATATATTGGAGGTAAAGTATCATCAAAGAAAATTTCCTCCTCAAAAGATGGGGGACTAAAAAGATCATGCTCATCAAAACCAGCTTCCCCAAGCTTAGACTTTTCCATAGCATTAGCAACAATGGTGTTCAAAAAATTCATACTAATAACATTGCTATTACCATGCAAATAAATCTCCAAAGGTTTTTTAATTTTCTCTTCAAACACTTCATGTCCTAACTCAAGATAAACACTATAAAGCTCTCTAATTTTGTTGTTGTTTTCCATTAAGCCTAACTAGTGAAAACAAGAAACAAAAAGACAAAATTGCAGAATCCAAAGGAAATAACTTCGAGCACTCACACCGGAAGATGTGAGTACCTTTTACCTTACCTCCCCGGCAATGGCACCAGAAAAGAGCTTGGATGTCTACGCACTTCTATTGTTGTAGACAGTTGTTGGCCCTCCAAGTGCATAGGTTTGTAGAACAACATCAAGTTTCCCTTAAGTGGATTACCCAAGGTTTATCGAACTCAGGGAGGAAGTGGTCAAAGGTATTCCCTCTCAAGCAATCCTGCAATCAATATACAAGAAGTCTCTTGTGTCCCCAACACACCCAATACACTTGCCAGGTGTATAGGTGCACTAGTTCGGCGAAGAGAGAGTGAAATACAAGCGGTAACGGTGCTAGAAAATAGCTTCTGACATGTTGTTGACGTGGGGTAACAGTGCCAAAAGGAGCTGATGGCATGGAGGAAAGGTAAAAGCCCAAAACCTCCCCGGCAAACGGAACAAAGATGGAAGCAAGCAAACATACAATAGATCTAGATGCAAACGGTGTTTCAATGTTTAGAAACAAGGCCTAGGGATCATACTTTCACTAGTGAACACTCTCTCATATAAATATCCTCGCTTCATGATACTACTCTTAACTACTCTCTGGTTGGACACTCTAATCATCAGTAGGGCTATAACAGCACTCCTCAAAGTCCGCCTTCCCCAATCTAGATAACCCCACATTGTCACCTTGAGCACTAGATGGTTCCAACAAACACCACAATTTCATAGAGACATCCAAATCCAAATATAACTCATAACAAATATTCAATCTAGCCAAAGTTCCACACACGGTATGCATGCTGTCACTTTCAAACACGTGGGGAAAAGCATAGATCTATTAAAGCACAAAGAGTATTTATGTAGACTCAAACCTAAGTGACACCATGGCGTGCATGCTGTCACTTTCACACACATGGGGAGAGCAGAGATCTATTGAAGCACTTGAGTAGTAAGGTAGATCTACTTGATTACAAAGCTCATGATCACAATATCATGCATAGAGAGAGAGATGAACACATAGCTACCGGTAGAGCCCTTAGCCTCGAGGAATAACTACTCCCTCATCATCATGGGAATTAGCAATGGTGATGGAGATGGCGATGGAGATCGATGGGGATGGCTCCGGGGGCACTTCCCCGTCCCGGTAGAGTGCCGGAACAAAGACTTTCTGTCCCCTGAATCTCCCCTTTGGTGGCGGTGGCGCTATAGAGGTTTTCGTGAATTTATTTTGGATTCCCTAGGGTTTTCTCCCCGGGGGATTCTTATAGGCGAAGGGGGAGACCGAGGAGGCGGCCAGGGGGCCCGCACCCTCCCTAGGCACGGGCCAGGCTTAGCCGCGCCCAGGGGGGTATGGCCACCCTCTGGTGCCTCTCCGTGCGTCCTTCTGGATTCGTGTCCCTCACGGAAAGTTATTGACTTTGGCTTTTGTCCCATCCAATTCCGAGAATATTGATTTTCTGCCTTTCTGGAACCAAAAACAAAAGAAAATATGCAACTGGCACTGTGGCAACTTTTTAATAGGTTAGTTCTAGAAAAGATATAAAAACACCTCAAAGTGTAGACAAAGCAAAGAAAAGTAGATAAAAGACAAGCATGGAGCATCAAAAATTATAGATACGTTTCCGACGTATCAATGGCAACGATCTCCCCCTCAGGGAAGGAATTTCCCCAGCAGAAATCTGTCTGCCGGCGAGCTCTTTCTCTCTCGGTGTTTTCCGCCCCATAGAGGCGGCGGAGTCTTTCTGTGGTCGCTCCCCGTGTATTAGGGTTTCGAGGAGAAGATATAGGCGAGAGGGCGGAGCCAGAGGTGGGCCACACCCCCTGTAGGCGCGGCCTGAGGGTGGCTCGCGCCTGGGGGGTGTGGGCCCCCTTTGGACCATCTCCGCCTCCCCTTCTGGCATTCTTCATCTTCTGGGAAAATATGATTTTCCATAGTTTTTCTGGTATTTTTCCGATCTTCGTGAAATTGCATCAAAACACCTCTTTTTCCATCAGAAACCTGACTCCGGCAGTTCATCCTCCAAGAAATCCAACATGGAAAAATAGATGAAAAGACATAAGTAACACCTCTTAATATGAAATATATCAATGAATAGAGGCAAATTATGATATAGAATGGTGATACAAATTGGACGTATCAACTCCCCCCAAGCTTAGACCTTCGCTTGTCCCCAAGAGAAAACTGAGCTTAGTAAACATGTCCACTGGTTTATGTAGTGAAGTGCCGATAAAATAATACGGACAAGAAGCATCACACTTACCATTACACAACTCATAGAAGAAAGCAACTCAACATTATATAACTTAGCTTGCAACAAGCACATGAGTCACAAAAGAGATGCATAAAGATAAATCATAATTGGGATTGGCAAACTTTGTTCTTGGTCAGAGAACAGCTGGCAAACAGTTTCACAAATAAAGCTTTTGTAGAAGTTTCACAACAAGAGTACTCTTTTATCAAAGGAAGTTTTTCACAATGAGGGCTTTCAAAGTAATACTCAATAGATAAGAGTCTTGTGCAAACAAGGAAGATACATAACATGATTGAATAAATCATCATATGAATGCTTGAAACACAACAAGTCAAATGCTTGTTGGAGATGGAGAGGAAGTAGGTTTACTGACTCAACTTAGAAGTAGAAGAAAGGCCCTTCATAGAGGTAAGCAGGGATTTCAAGTTCATAAAGAGCTTCCAAAAGATTATGGTACTTACTAGCTTTGATATCTCATTGCCCCTATCATAAGCATCTTGAGGTGATTAAGGTTAAAGTGAACAAAGATGGAGTATATGCTTGACGAAATATAAGTTGGCAATCTCATGTCCCTTGAGTACGAGGGCCGCTCCTTATGCTACTCAACTTTAGTTACCGGTAAGTTCCTGTCATTGTAAGTACATGCATGTCATAAAGAACCGACAATGGGGTACCCCTTGGACATGATACATGAGCTATCCCATAATCAAAATGAAAAGGCAAGCAGACAGTGAGCATCTCAGTGATCTTTTTATTTGCTATTTGCATAGGTTTTTATTGAGGATTCTTCACAGATTGCTCACTATGGTTATGCTGCAAGTTTCCACCATGATTAAGCATGGCTTAGGCTAGCGGCCCAAGCGTTTGTCTAACACACATACATAACTCCATGGACTTAGAATGTCCCCTTTTATTTCACACCGATGACATCCGCAAACAAAAGAGCATGATATCAATTGGATAAGTATCCATAAGTGTTGAAAGTGTTCCCCGTGATGGCACGGTTCTGCTAATCCCAATGTATAGATGCAAGCATATACAACTTCGATGACACAATGGTTCAAGTTCGTGAGAGCTTTACTAACTAGTTTTCACATAACATAACAATTTTTAATTCGAAAGATAGATGCAGCTTGAGAATTTGCTTGGAATAGCAATAATGCTAATAGGTAGGTATGGTGGACACAAATGACACGGCTTTGGTTCAAAGGGGTTGGATGCATGAGAAGTATGCCTTCTCAAAGCAGGTTTTTGGCTAGCAAAGCTAGCTAGCAAGCAAAAGAGTTGAAGGAAACAAACAGACCTACAAGTGATAAAGCCAAACATGAAATCTTCCTTGAAGACACAAAAGATCTTAAATAAATAATACTAAGCTTATGAGCCAATCAAGAAATAAAATAGATGATACAAAATACCTTTAAGCTTTTTCCCTTTTCCTTTCAAACCTCAAAAAGTGTTGATACTGACCAGAGCTCGGTTTGCCAAAACCAATTTAGATCTACTTGATGCTCCCAAAGTGATACCAATACTGATCAACAAGATCAATCATATAATAGAGATTGCAAACTAAAATAAGAAGTGCAAAAAGTAAAAGATGAAGCTTCTCATTAATATTCCATAAAGGCACTCACACCAAGGGATACATAGATAACCAACTAAAGGAGAGATATTTCCACAATTCAAACCAACCTATAAGATAACTTCTCTACCAAAGATATGAATCTACTAAAAAAGTAAAAGATAAAAGATAATCATGTGATACCGCGACACTCCCCCAAGCTGGGAACAAGCCAAGGGATGCCAAACCTGATGACGAATTACTCCTTAGATGGTGGTGATATTCCCTTGTCATCATCAGACTTCCAAGGTAAAGGTTCCCCATCCAAAAAGGATGTCTTGGTTTCCACAATCCTGAAACTAGCAGTAGAGCTTATGTGATTAAATCTAGCCTCATACTCACAGTTTTGATTTTGTATGTCGTAGATCTATGCTTGTAATTGGTTGGTGGTCTGATGGAGCGAGCAGATTTCTTCTCAGAGCTCAGCAACCTCTTCCTCGTGCTTGGCGATGAGTTCTGAACTTATCTTATGGATGACATCCACTTCGCGTTCCGCCATCTTTTTGTACCTAAGAACTTCCTGCTCCAATGCTTCCATCCTGTCTTCCAGACTACCTTCTCCCTTGGGGCCTTGAACTTCTTTGATCTGCACCTTCCCATCCTTGAGAATAAACTCCTTAGGATGAATCTTCATCTCATACATATATGGGTTGATGACATTCGTGGAGGAATCCTCTATGGGTGATCCAGATGAAGACACTGTAGCTCCAAAACTGAGAACCTGCCTGACAGAAACAGGTCGAAACATAAAGATGATGAGAACACGATACACGAACCTCAGGGGATCCGGGGGGTTATATACTACGAAGTTTCAATGCATAAGGAAGGTACTGTGTGGAAACGAGGCGGAAACGAAGTTCAGGGGGCTCACACCCCCTCCAGGCGCGACCAGCCGGGGGGCCGCCCCTAGGGTGGGTGTGGCCACCCTAGCCTCCGTTTCCTCCTCTCTTTCGTCTCGTAACCTTCCGTATGTAATAAAAACATCAAAAATATAAAAAGATTAGGCTTTCACAAACCTTCAGTTTTCACCACTTTTTACCTATTCAGAGACGGACTCTGCAGATTCTGGCATTTGGTTTCTAATAAATTCTTCTGGAGTCACCATTTGAATAATATCAACATCTTCATTATAAGAATCTCCAGAAATATAATGTTTGAGCCTTTGACCATTTACCACCTGTGTAGTGTTGTCCTTCAAAGAAGATAGTTTGATAGCCCCTGAACAATACACTTCCTCAATAACAAAAGGTCCTTCCCATTTTGAGAGTAGTTTCCCTGCAAAAAATCTGGGACGAGTCCTATACAAAAGAACTTCCTCACTAACATGGAACTCCCTTTTGAGAATTCTCCTATCATGCCATCTTTTTACTTTTTCCTTAAAGAGTCTAGCATTTTCATAAGCTTCACTTCTCCACTCATCTAAGGTACTCAAGTCAAGCAATATTTTCTCACCAGCAAGTTTAAAATCTCTATTCAATTCTTCCACTGCCCAATAAGATTTGTGTTCTAATTCTAGAGGCAAGTGACAAGATTTCCCATATACCATTTTTTAAGGAGACATCCCCATAGGATTTTTATAAGCAGTTCTATAAGCCCATAAGGCATCATTCAACTTTTTAGCCCAATTCTTCCTGGAAGAAATTCCCTATTCGAAAGTTATACTTGCCCACTGGGTTGGGGGTGATAAGCTGAAGAAATTTTATGGTTAACATCATATTTATCAAGAGTTTTCCTAAAACCACCATAAATAAAATGAGAGCCTCCATCAGTCATGAGATATCTAGGCACACCAAACCTAGGAAAAAATAACATCTTTAAGCATTTTTAAAGAGGTCTTACCATCATCGCTATTTGTAGGTATGGACTCTACCCACTTTGTAACATAGTCAACAACAATAAGAATATGAGTATACCCTTTTGAAGGGGGAAAAGGACCCATAAAGTCAAATCCCCAACAATCAAAAGTTTGAATAACAAGCGAATAATTCATAGGCATTTCATTGCGTCTAGAAATGTTACCAACTCTTTGTCATTCGTCATAAGATAAAACAAACTTCCTTGCATCCTTGAAAAGGGTCGGCTAATAAAATCCATATTGTAAAACTTTTTGTGCAGTCCTATCCCCAGCATGGTGTCCTCCATAAGCACTGCCATGCCATTTCCTCAATATCTCTTGTTGTTCATACTCTGGAACACATCTTCGCATAATACCATCTACTCCTTTATATAAATGTGGGCCATCCCAAAAGTAATACCTAAGATCATAAAAGAATTTTCTTCTTTGCTGAGTTGTAAAGGTTGGATGCAAATACTTGGAAACAATAAAGTTAGCGTAATCATCATACCAAGGACTTTCATGCGGGCTTACCCTTATTGCAGCCAACTGTTCATTTGGAAAACTATCACTAACAAGTAAAGGGTCAAAATAAATGTTTTTCAAATGATATAAATTGTTAGCAACAGTATTTTTAGCACCTTTCCTATCTACAATATGTAGATCAAACTCTTGTAAAAGCAACACCCATCTAATGAGCCTAGGATTAGCGTCTTTCTTTGTCATAAGGTACATAATAGCAGCATGATCAGTATGAATAGTAACCTTTGAATCAACAATATAGGGTCTAAACTTATCACAGGCAAAGATTACAACTAAGAACTCCTTTTCAGTAGTAGCATAATTCTTTTGAGCAGCATCTAGAGTCTTGCTAGCATAATGAATAACATTCAACTTCTTATGAATACGTTGCCCAAGAACAACACCCATAGCAAAATCACTAGAATCACACATAATTTCAAAAGGTAAGCTCCAATCAGGTGGTTGAACAATAGGAGAAGTAGTCAAAGCTTTCTTCAAAGTTTCAAAAGCTTCCTTCAAATCATCATCAAAAACAAAAGGCACATCTTTTTGAAGAAGATTAGTAAGGGGCTTTGAAATTTTGTAGAAATTTTTAATAAACCTCCTATAGAAACCAGCATGACCAAGGATACAACGAATACCTTTTATATCCCTAGGGCAAGGCATCTTCTCAATTGCTTCAATTTTGGCTATGTCTACTTCAATACCTCTTTCAGAAATTTTGTGTCCAAGAACAATCCCTTCATTAACCATGAAATGGCATTTCTCCAAATTAAGAACAAGGTTGCTTTCTTCACATCTCTGCAAAAATTTATCAAGGTTATGCAAACAATTATCAAAATAAGTTCCATAGATGGAGAAATCGTCCATGAAAACCTCCACAATTTCTTCACAAAAACCATGAAAGATAGCAGACATACATCTCTGAAAGGTAGCAGGAGCATTACATAAACCAAAAGGCATACGCCTATAAGGATAAGTACCATAAGGACAAGTGAAGGTGGTTTTCTCTTGGTCTTGTGCTCTCACTGCAATTTGATAGAACCAAGAATAACCATCAAGAAAACAAAAGTGAGTCTTTTTAGACAACCTTTCTAGAATTTAATCAATAAAGGGCAAAGGATAATGATCTTTCTTAGTAACTTTATTAACCTTTATAAAATCAATGCACATCCTATACCCAACCACTATTCTTTGGGGTATAAGCTCATTATTTTCATTAGGCACAACTATGATTCCCCCTTTCTTTGGGACACAATGAACAGGGCTGACCCATTCTCTATCGGCAATAGGATAAATAATACCAGCGTCAAGGAGTTTTAATACCTCATTTCTTACCACATCCTTCATCTTAGGATTTAAACAGCGTTGGTGTTCAACAACTGGTTTTGCATCAGGTTCTATATTGATAGCAAGCTGACATATAGTAGGAGAAATCCCTTTTAAATCATCAAGAGTATACCCCATAGCTCCTCGGTGTTTCTTAAATATTTCTAATAACCTTTCTTCTTCCTTTCCTGAAAGTTTAGAACTAATAATAATAGGATAAATTTTCTTATCATCTAGATAAGCATATTTAAGATCATCAGGTAGAGGTTTTAATTCGAAAACGGGGCCCCTTTAGGTGGTAGTGTGGTACCCAAATCTTCCACATGCACATTATGCTTAAGTAACTCTGGTTGACGATGGAAAACCTCGTCAATCTCATTTCTTTCATTCATGAAGACCTTGCTTTCATGATATTTCATAAACTGCTGCAAGGCATTGTTAGGAGCAAGAGAAATAGCAGACCGTTTTTCAACCTTAAAATCCTCATTAGGCAATTCATTTTCATAAGGAGTTTAGCAAATTTGGAAAAATTAAACTCATAAGACTCTCCATCAAACTTAGGCAAAACTTTTTCTTTCCTACTATCTATGATAGCCCCACAAGTATTCAAGAAAGGTCTACCAAAGATAATAGGGAAGGTTTTACTAGCTTCAGAACCATGTACAAGAAAATCAACAGGATATTTAATCTTACCATAAAGAACCTCCACATCTCTTACAGTGCCAATGGGACAGATTGTCTCTCTATTAGCAAGGTGAATAACCACATCAATATCCTCAAGCTCACAAGGACCAATTTTGTCGTGGTGGTGGCACGGCAGATGCCATGGGTAGGCTTAAGTTGAGGGGCGAATGGGTGCTTGTGGTCACCGGGGAGGGAGTGCAGGGTCGAGCCATGCACGAAGAACAAGAAGAACTCTCCAGACTTGTCAATTTGATTGATACCCCAAAGGTTACAAGTGCTCCTTGAGCTGTTTAGGCTTGTGTACACAGCACTAGTTTCCTACTTGGTCCAACCTCCTTCTACTACTGCTATGCCCTCCCTTATATAGGCAGTGCTAGCTAGCTAATACCCCTTTGGGTTCTAGGGTTTACTGTTTGGACCTTGGTACCTACAATATGGCCCGGGTTATGGGCTTGCCCTAAGCCCACTGGCCCGGTCCATAAAACTTGACAGCTAACGGTCTTCTGGTACGCTGGTTCTTGTTCTTTTTGGCGTCATGCTGTTACTTTGTACGTCAGCGCATGCTTTGGGCGTCACACGACTCCTTTCGTGTTACCCGGTGTCGCCCTTCTCTTTTGACCATGCTTTACCATGGTACCACCTGAACCTTACTCGGAAAGGTGCCACGTGTCCTCCTTGACTCGGCCTTTCCTCGATTGACTCGGCTTGTTGGTTCCTGCAAGGGCTACAACTTTGTCCTATGTGGGCCGACATAGTTTGTATGTCGGCTTTCATGCTTATCTTACCCGGTCATTCTTACCCGGCCGGGTTCTTTATTTACTCGGAGCCAACCCAGTTGCGCTATGTTTCCCCTCTCGTGACCCTACCAGGGGTTATCCCCCCGACATTAGTCCCCGAAGCTGGTGAGGTCTAGCAGTTCAAGATGTTAGGCGTCTCCAGGTTCCTTTTGTGTGAATGGAACTTAGTTTTTGTCTTTTATCTATCTTAATTTCGCACCTCGTCGGGTTAGTCTGACAATTTCGGGTCAATTCTTTGACTTCTTGGCTCATTCTTGCCTCGAGCCGAGTTACTTTGTCCAATTCCGGGTCATTTTCGGCGCACTTTAGTCACTGATAGCTGGTAATCATGATTACTTGCCTCAAATTTTGTTCTAAGCTCTGGCGACACAGTGACGGCTGCATAGTTATTCCCCGTCACTGTGGTAGTCCCATCGACCTGCGCCTCTTGTCCTTCTAGCCGTGACGTGGCACTGGATTTTTCGTGTATCCTTGGCTATGTGGCGCTTGTGGATTGGCTCTCTCGGCCTGGTACACGGCCACACGCTGGCCGCACGACACAGTTTGATCCCACGACGGGGGGTTTAACTGCCCTTAAGTAGGGGTTGGGGGTTTCCACTTCCCCACGCCCGCTCAGTTTTGCCTTTGCCTTTCTTCTTCCTCGCGCCTGCAAGATTGAACTGCCTCCTTTGCTGTTCCTTCTCCCTCTTGCCCTAGTGTTGCGTTTGTCCATGTCCTCTTTCCATTCCAGCACGGGTCCTCGCTGTTCCAAGCCTCTCCTTTTCGAGGAGGAGACAGACTCCGACGACCTCATGGACGTTCGCGACGGTGCTGATGGCGCCGAGGAGTAGGAGATCCCCACCGGCGAGCGCAGTGGCTGGGAAGGCTCAGAGGTCTCCACCGAAGAGGTGGAGTGGCTCCGGTCCACCAGGCGCATCCCACTGCAAGTGGATTGTCGTCTCCCCGCCGGTGAGATCTCCCCCAAACCTCAAGCTGGCGAGCGGGTGGTTTTTATTTCCCACTTTGAACGCGGCTTTGCTCTTCCTGTGAGCACCTTCTTTTCCTTGTTTCTTTCTACCTTCCGTCTGCAGACCCACCATCTTCCTGCCAACGCGATTGGCTCTCTTTCTTTGATTCATCTCTGCATGCGAGGCCTATCTTGGGATTTGGCCTACAGTTCTTCTATGGGCCAAGTATTTTCGCTTCAAAGTTCAGGTTGTTGCTTAGCCTGAAGTTCCCCGTGTCGAGAAGAAGCCAACTCGGTGCGGCGCTGCCAGCATCATGCCCAGGAGGGATTCCATCTTTCCTCGGGTTGCTGGTATCGATTCTTGCAAGAAGTGGCATATAACCTTTTTCTATGTCAAAAACAGCGGGTCCACTGACAACATCCGGCTTCCCCCTTTCTCGGACGAGGTCCCCCACAAGCAACACTGGCAGCTTGACCCGCGTGACCAAGACGCTGCGGTCAATGAAGCCAACGCTATCCTGGAAAGGCTGCTGTCGCCGGATGAGACCTTTCATCTCGCCGACTCTGACCTCATGTGCACCTTCATCTCACGCCGGGTAAGCCCCATCCAAGCCAGGAGCCACAAGATGTGCTTCATGAGTGGGCCCCATGATCCCACTCGGCATTCCACTAAGGAGCTCACCCATGACTCCATTGCCCGCCGAGTAAGCTCAATATTTAAACTGAACTTGGCGGATGATTGGGCTTGGAGTTGCCCCCCATTTAGCTGGGTTAGGCCTGTCCCCTCGGTAAGTTTTCTGGATTACTTTACCGCCGAGTAGGCTTTAGCTCTTTTGCCACTCTTAGTTTAGTTTTTAGTCTCTCATTCTATTTGTCTTTCGCAGAATCTCCTTCACCAGGTTGATGACAGTATTGTCCCTCCTGCTGGTTATCATGGGGACCGCTCTGACTCGGATGCGGTCGAGTATGACCTGGACTGCTTCATGCCAATCCCGCACACTGCAGCCGCTTCGGCTTCGGGTAAGAGTCGATCTTGCAATCCCTTACAAGATTGGTCTGACGATGATGAGGATGACGATTGTACGCTTTTGAAGGTATATGTCTTGTGAGCTTAATCTCTTTGCTTATCCGAGTAAGACCGTCATTTACTTATGCAGCTGGCCAGGTACATGACATTCCTCCTCTTGCCGTGGGCGGAGTCGGCAAGATCCCTGTCGCTAAGCCGAAGCGACGCGGAACCTCCACCAGCACTCAGCCGGCTAAGAAGAACAAGCCCAGTCTGGCAGCTCCTGCTGCCTCTGCTGCTGCCAGCCTGGGTGAGACTCGCCAAGCAGCTGGGTGTCGAGTCACATGCCGAGTCGCCCGCGACCCGGCTGTCACCGGGTAAGTTTCTATACTTTGCCTTCTCTGTTCTTTTCTTTTTTCATCACTACTATTCTCTTACTTATGTCTTGTTGTTTTCAGTGTTGCGCCTTTGACGGCGAATCATGATGCTTCTAGCATTGCCTCGCCGCTCAGGCCTGCACCTCCTCCAGCTGACTCGGCGGCACCGAGTCCCGTCCGGGTTGAGGCTCGCACTGTTGAGGCTCTCGCTTCTCAGTGTCAGTCAGACCCGGTGGGTCATTCGGCTAGCGCCCCTGGCGCTGACCAGGAAAAACTTCCTGATCTTTGTGCCCACAAGTCTGGCGCCGAGAAAGCCTCTGCCACCAGTTCCTCTGGCCTCAGCCCTCAAGATGATGTGAATGAACAACTTCCTGATCTTGGAGCCAGCAAAACTGCTGAGCCCAGTCAGGAGGCTCCACGTCCTTCTTCAAATCCTTATGCACGCTCTCCAATTATGTCAAAGGGACAGACCCAGCCCAAGGCTTCTGGATCTACTCGCCCCTCTTCTGGAAAGTCCACCTCTTCCAAGCAAACTACCCTTGTTTGCGCTCTGGGTTCTGCTCCTCAGATCCGGCCTCCGACGTCGGCAACAAAGATCGCTTCAAAGGGTAAGGGGGACGAATCTGCGGCTGCCGGGTCAGGTGAAGACTCCAGGGCTGTTACCCTCCATACTTCTGCCGCTGCAACCCGTGCCACTGTGGGAACCACCCTGAAAACGGGGCGAGTTCTCACTCGGACGCTCAGTGGCAAGAGCCTTGGTTCGGCTGAGCCTTATGCCGTGGCATGGAATGCAGCAGGCGAGAAGGAGGCCAGCACTCGTGCCGGGAAGAAGATGAAGCTGGGCCCCAAGGCCGTCTCCGACATGACCCAGCAGGCCATTGCTTTGATGGCCCGCGCCGACGAAGTGAATGAGGTAAATTAACTTCTTACTCTTTTGTGTTATTGAGTATTTCCTTTATACATATCACCTAGTCCCCGAGGTTACCGTCGAGTAAGAAACTTACTCGGCTGTAAGCTCTTCAATCGTCACTTAGTCTTTAAATCCTTTACTCCAAGTTTGTATGTTAGAACTTCGATCCCTATCCCTCGAGGTGACGAGGTGACTGCCGAGTAAGAAACTTACTCGGGTGTAAGCTCTTAAGCTCTTTGATTCCTTTGAGCCAAACTCATGTTAGAGCTTCAATCCCTAGCCCTCGAGGTTACTGCCGAGTAAGGAACTTACTCGGCTATAAACTCTTAAGATTTTTACTCGGTAAGTCGCCTTACCTGACTTTTTCTTACTGTTTGTATTCTTTGATCAGCTCACACATAACGAGCGCACCAAGGTGCATCAAGCTCTCGTCCTGGCGCATCGCAAGCTCGAACTTGCGTACGAGAAGCTACAGACTGACAACCATGGCCAAGGTCACATCTTTGCTCTTTCTCTTTTCTCTTTGGTGTAAATTTTCCTTGGTTCATCTTCTCATTTCTTCCTCTCGCTCTTGTTCCGCAGCCACTTCTCAATCTACCATCAACGATCTTCACTCGCAAATCAGCGAGGCCGAGAGTAAATTTCTTGCCTCCTAATCCAATAGCTAAAAGTTTTCTATTGGTACTGACAAAATTTTGTTCTGAATAAGTAGAGAAGCACCAAGCCGAACTCCAGAAGGAGCGCGAGGAGGTGACTTGGCTGAAGAAACTGATGGTCGAGATGGAGCAGAAGCACTTGGCCGAGGTGAAGAGGCTGAAGGAAGAGCTTGCTGAGAAGAGCGAGCAATAGGTTGCCAACGCTGAGAAGACCAAGAGGTTGTTCGACGAGGCCGAGTCATCGGTCGAGTCGGCAAACCAGAAATTTGACGCCCTTCAAGCCAAGACCAAGACTTGGCATACCAAACTCGCCTCCATCAACTTCTTTCTCGGTAGTGAGTTCTTAGTCTTTATGCACTGTATGAGTCCTTCTTGGATTTTTCCCATCTACCCTTCCTATTTGCTAACTTTCTCTTTTTGCTTGCAGAGAATTTCCCCGAGGCCAACATGTTTGCCATCCGAGCCATGAAGAAGGTGAGAGCCGAAGCTGGCGCTCCCGCTGACGGCGAGGTGTCTATGGAAGAGCTCCTCGCAGCGGTGTCAGAACGGGTCAAGACCCTCAGATATTGCGGTGTGGACTTGCTCAAATCGGCTATCCATGCATTTCGCATGCTCTGGCCGGATGAAGACCCACCCAAACTCATCGAGCCACTCGCCGACATATTACTCCTTACTGAATATTGGCTGGATCAATGGCGTGAGTCGGTCGGCCGAGCTGCAGCGGATAAGGCTCTCCCCTTCGTGCTTTCATGGTACGAGACATCAACCTCGACGTTCTTGCTCGCATAAGGGGAGATGGCAAGTGGCTAAATGACCCGGAGCTGATCAAGAAGCGCCAGGAGCGAGCTTATGCCATGATCGAGTACACCACGGTGCACGCTTGGTGTGAAGGGCCCAGCTTCCTCGACCTTGGTGACCCGCTCGTCGAAGTTGCTGCTGAAGAGGGTGGCGACAGCGAGGCGACCGAGTCAGATGATCCAGATGACCTGGATCCAGATGCCCCTCACCCGGCCGATGCTCCAAGCACTACTCCTGCCTCCGAGAATGCTCCTCCGAATTCTCCTGCTCCTTAGGCCAACAAACACTCGAACTTTTATTAGATCCCCGGTATGCCGGGTACAGATGTAACATAAATTGCACTTTAAGTTTGATTTTGCGCCTGTTAATGGGATTTATATATTTGCGTTATGCTTTCAGTGCGAATCACTCAAGGACAAGTCCCCGAGTTTCATTTTGCAGTGTCACCTTTCCTTGCCCTTGGCCCTTGTCTACCTTTTTCGGTGTTCGACATTAGGATCTCAAAGTGCGAAGGATATAGTTAGCGGGTATGAAACTTGGATAACTTGGCCGAGATTACTCGACACATAGTATAACACGACCTGCGGAGAGTTAGGCAAAAACTAAAGCCGACTCGCGTTTCTCCCTTGTACTTATCCGACGTTCGTGTTTACCCGTCTTACATCTTTTTCTCTTGCTTGCCATGAAGCCGTGTTTTCGGACAACAGCATAGTCGAAGAGTTGATTTCTTTCGAGTAAACACTACTTGTTTCGAGATAAATTTCGGGTATCACGCCAGCCGACGTAAAATAATTTAGATGGAAAACATAAGGGGTAGTCCCCGAGTCAGTTTTTCGAATCATACCATTTTATTATTAGCACATAGCCGGCAAACATGTCCGACCTATGAGAGTTCGAGTGATACATGCACTGCTTCTCCTAAGTGTAGAAGGGACGAAGCAGTGCCACATTCCATGGCCTTTTGGTTTCATCTCCTGACCTGTCCGCCTTGTTCTTTTGTGCTTCTCGAGCGTCTATGAGATAGTAGGAGTCATTGTGCAATGCTTTGCTTACAATGAATGGACCTTCCCATGGAGGTGATAATTTATGCATTCCTGCTGTGCGCTGCACCAGCCTTAGCACCATATCTCCTTCTCGAAAAACACGAGGTTACACTTTCCGGCTATGGTAGCGTCGGAGATTTTGTTGATATATGGCGGATCAAGAGAATGCCAGTTCCCTTGCTTCTTCGAGTAAGTCTACTCCATCTTCTCGGGCCTCTTTTACCTCAGCTTCCGAGTATTGACTTATTCTTGGCGAGTCATATTCTATGTTGGCAGGCAAAATTGCTTCAGCCCCATATACAAGGAAAAATGGTGTATACCCAGTTGGTCGATTAGGAGTTGTTCTTAGGCTCCACAGTACTGAGGGTAGTTCCTCTATCCAACAACCAGGTGATCTCTGGAGTGGTTCCATTAAGCGGGGTTTTATCCCGGACAGAACTAAGCCATTAGCCCGTTCAACTTGTCCATTTGATTCTGGATGGGCGACTGATGCTACATCGAGTCTTATTTTGTGTTTCCCACAGAAGCGAGCAAAGGCTCCTTTGGCAAAGTTTGTGCCATTGTCAGTGATCACACTGTGTGGGTAACCGTATATGACGATTATATCTCTTAAGAATGTAACAATTGTTTTATTGTCCAATTTCTTGATTGGTTTCACTTCTATCCACTTAGTGAACTTATCAATCATGACCAAGATATGAGTCATGCCTCCCCTTGCTGGTTTGAATGGTCCTACCATATCTAGGCACCACACTGCAAACGGCCAAGTGATTGGTATAGTCTTTAATTCACACGCTGGTAAATGTGACTTGGACGCATAGTGTTGACAACCACTGCATCTTCCGAATAACTCTTGCGCTTGTGCCAATGCGCTTGGCCAGTAGAATCCATGTCGGAATTCCTTGGCTACCAATGCTCTTGATGATGCATGGTGCCCGCACTCTCCTTGATGGATATCCAATAAGATCTCCTGGCCTTTCTCTGAGCTGATACAACGCTACAGTACACTTGTCACACTTCACTTATAGAGTTCCCTGTTGATTATGGTGTATGCTTTTGCCCTTCGTGTTGTTTGCCTTGCCAATGTTTCATCACTCGGCAAGGTTCCATCTTTCAAATAACTGAATATTGGTTGTGCCCACGTTGGTATTAGTGGTTCCGGGTTTGCTTCAACATCAATGTCCATTGGTTCTGCCGAGATATGCTCTGCTGACATAACCTGAGGAGTCCCCGAGTGTGACTCGGCGGCCTCTAAATTGAATGGGTCAGTCCCCGAGTGACTCGAACCTATCCCTGAGTCGATATCCATTGGCACTGCCTCTGATTCCTGACTCGGCGGGACGACCCTTATTGATTCGGACTCCGGTGACGGCTTGATCGATGGCTTCCTGAGATGCTCCAACGCTACCCCTGGTGGTATTGCTTTCCTAGATGATCCTAGTTTGGATAATACATCTGCTGCCTCATTTTCTTCTCTAGGAATGTGATGAAACTCACAACCGTCAAAATATCCCGAAATTTGTTGTACGTGGAAACGATATAATGCCATGTTTGTGTCCAGCGCATCCCAATGTCTAGACACTTGCTGAATCACCAAATCCGAATCGCCAAAACACATGATCCTTTTGATATCAATTTCCTTGGCTACTTTAATGCCATGGACAAGTGCTTCATACTCGGCAACATTATTAGAAGCAGCAAAATGAATCTGCAACACATACCTCAGATGATCTCTCTTCGGAGATGTGAGCACAATCCCGGCGCCCAGACCCATTTTCGTCTTGGACCCATCAAAATGCATTTTCTAGTAATTCGGATCTGGCAGTGGTGGTTCATACTGCATTTCCATCCATTCTACAAAGAAATCTGCAATAGCTTGAGACTTTATTGCATCTCGCCTATCATATTGTAGAGTATATGGTTCCAGTTCAATGGCCCATTTGGCGACTCGGCCTCTGGCATATTTTCTGCCCAATATACCCGAGATAGGTGCCTCGCATATTACCCGGATTGGGTGTTCTTGAAAATAATGTTTCAGCTTCTTTGCTGCCATATATACCCCATATGTCATCTTCTGATAATGCGGGTAATTCTGTTTCGAGACAGAGAGCACTTCGCTCAAGTAATACACTGGTCTTTGGACTGATTTGCCCCTTCTTCACGTTCAAGCACTATTACTGCACTTACAACTCTGTTGGTTGCGGCGACATAGAGCATCATTGGCTCCTTGGATAGCGGTGATGCTAATATTGGTGTTGTTGCCAACATTTTCTTTAATTCATGGAAAGCGGTATCAGCTTGCTGTGTCCATGTGAATTTGTCTGATTTCTTCATCAGCTGATATAGTGGTAGGGCTTTTTCGCCTAGCCGACTAACAAACCTGCTCAATGATGTCAGACATCCAGTAAACTTCTGGACATCATTGAGGGTTTTTGGTAATTCCATTCTTTCGATGGCCCTGTTCTTTGTCGGGTTAGCTTTGATTCCTCGGCTGGATACAAGGAATACGAGTAACTTGCCAGCCGGGACACCAAATGTGCATTTTTCCAGGTTAAGATTCATCCGGAATCTTCTCAAGTTTGCGAATGTTTGACGCAAGTCCTCAATTAGAGTATGACTTTGTTTGGTTTTTATTACCACGTCATCGACGTATACTTGAACATTTTTGTCCAATTGATCTTGCAAGCATTTTTGCATGCATCTTTGATATGTTGCACCGGCATTTCTGAATCCGAATGGCATGGTGCGATAGCAATAAGCCCCGTACGGGGTGATAAAAGTTGTCTTTATTTGATCATTTGGATTCAGTGGAATCTGATGGAATCCTGAATACGCATCCACAAACGACAATAACTCACACCCAACAGTAGAATCTATGACTTGATCGATCTGAGGCAGAGGAAATGGATCTTTTGGGCACGCCTTATTAAGGTTCGTGTCATCTTTCTTTTTCTCGACTGCCATACCACTGACATCTTTCATTTTCTCGACTGCCATACACATGCGCCATACCACTTCCATGTTCGGGTCATCTTTCTTTTTCTCGACCAAGACTGGTTTTGACAACCAGTATGGGTGCAGTACTTCCATGATGAATCCAGCAGCTAAAAGTCTTGCAATCTCGGCAACTATTACTTTCCTCCTATCTTCGGCGAAGCGGCGGAGGGGTTGCTTCACCGTCTTTGCATCTGGTCTTACATGAAGAGAGTGCTCAGCCAGCTGTAGCATCCCATTTGTCAAACAACTGTAATGCTACTTGGTTTAGTAATATAATGACTACTTCCCTCACATAATTGTTGCATCATCATTATATCATGCTCATGTCATCATGCCACCTTGCATTTGTGCATCATACAAAAACCCTTTTTGTTTTGGTTCTTGTCTCATATGCATTATTATTTGTATTTGCCTCTTGATATTGTATTTGGTTCTTGATATATTGTTCAAATTCCCAAGTTGAGTTGGGGGCATATCTTTTATTCCACTTCCACCCTTCCTTTCACCATATTATAATTACACCATTCCATTATCCATGAGCTTGTATTCTATTTTCTTTTGAATTTTATCTAGCTCATGGGAGATAGGATGGATCTAATTCAAATTCTTTTGCTTGGCCTTTACTCCACATTTGGGGATGCATAGGAATAATGCCATGCTCATTATTTTGTTTTCCCAAGATTAAGACATGGCATTTAATACCCTTGCATGGGCCATGCAACCATAACCATCCTTTGTCCTCTTTGAGTTTTATTTGAATTCTTGAGTGGACCATCTTCCATCTCATCTCTCTCCCTCTGTTTTGTTTTCTACAAGCTTTGGATCCATGTGAAGGTTCACTAATTCTACAAATGATTTTATCCAAATTGCAAAACCTCAAATCTTCATGTTCTTGTAAAATGCCCCATTTGACACATACACATTATGTATGTGGGCATCCTCTCTTCCAAATATGCTATTTTTCCTCTAGTCTATTTTGTTGCCTAGACACCGTTGTTCAAAATCCCTGCAAAGATTCAAATAGTTTGAATAAGTTGCTTCCTAAAATTGTCTAACTATAAACATAAAACAAAACATTTGAGCTAAATAAAACAAAATAGGAAATAAATAAAGGGAGAGAACCATACCTGGTAGCAGCCCACCTTGGGTCCAGCCGCAACAGCCCAAGAGGGGGCAGCAGCAACCCAGCCCTCTTACCTGCCGGCCCTTTTTCCCATCCGGCCCAACTCATCTCCCCTGGCCCAGTACCCCTTCGCCCCCAGACGCCGTCCTGTTCACCGTCTTCCTCCCGCACCCCCCTTCTCTCTGCAGCAGACAACGGAGGGGGCAGGTGACCGTCTCCCGCCGTCAGCCGCATCATACCCCCTCCTCTTTTTATCCCCAAGCCGCGGAGCCCCCCCTCGAACCCTAGCCTCCCTCTTCCCCTCCTCTCCGCCGCCATCCCCTACCTCTGCTCCCAGCTATGCTCACCCTGCCCGAGAGCTTCGGCAAGGAGAGCGTCGCCGCGCCGTCGCATTGATCACCTTCTGGAGCCGGAGGGCGTGCAGGCAGTCTTCGTCGACCACCTCTTGAGCTCTAGGAGGAGCTGGACGTGGCGCCCCTGCTTCCTCTTCTTCCTGACCAAGCACAGGACAACACCGCCGTCGCCGTCATCACCTCCGACCACTCCCCTCCTCGATTCCTCTGGGAGTCGGTCTAGGTGAGCACCCCCTTTCCGCCCTACTCCTCCTTGTACCTTCCCCCCTTCGCCTGTGTCATGCCCGGCAGCCTCGCCGCACCGTGCACGCGTCGCGCCTGGCAGCGGCAGGACATCTCTGCAGACACCGCGAACCGCTCGCTACCTCTCTATTGTCGTCAAGTTTCCGAGAGGTGCATCCCAGATCTTGTCCAGACTTCTGAACCAATCTTGTAGCCCTATTTCCCCTCCATCTCAAGGTCCAAACCTCGCTCAGATCGGAGCACCACAGCTCTGGTTCTTCTTCCCCGAAAACAGCCAGTTTTTCTGTCGAAAACGTCGACTTTCCGTCAGAAAGCCTTGCCTGAATCCGACGTGTTCGTCGTTTGTTTCCGGCTCCGTCACTACTCGTCTGTAGGATAGCTCTACACCAAAGTTGTAGCGTTTGACATTAGCTACAAGTTTCGTTTTTGAGGCGACCCCAAACTCTGTTTCGTTTCCTCGTCAAATTCAACCAAAAATCGAATCAGTTAGTCTAATTCGCGTCACGCTCTTCAGTTTCGTCAGCGACAGCTCCGAGGCGTTTTGCAGATAAACCCTTGACCTTTATTTCTACCTAACCCGCGGTCCCTCCCTTCTCACCCTTTATGCAAAAAGCTACCCACGCTTTTCCATCCTCAACCCGCAGTCCTTGGCTTGCCCACGTGTCGTGTTCGGGATGGGCGCGCACGCAGGTGGCCCCGCTCCTGACTCTGGCCCACATGTCAATGACGGGGGGTAGAATGTCCGTGAGTGAGAAAAGTCGCCCGAGTTTTCTGAAAACAAATAAAATTCAGGAAATGTTTAAATCTAACTAAATTCATATATTATGAAATAAATCAAATTTGTAAAAACTTCCAAAATGAAAAGTAAATGTTTTCCAAATATGAATTCCACCATGTTTTCGAATTTGACCAAATTTGACTCTATCTAGTCAAACCTTTGACTTTGACCCCCTTTTAATTATTTTGACTCTAAAATAAATTTAAATTCATAATTCCAAATAATACAAATAATATATGTTTTTGAATCAGAAAAATGTGAGGATTTCAAATATGCCATCCAAAATATTATTTGAACACTTTAAATTTCAAGTTGAATTAAATTACAATAAAATGCCCCTAGACCTTAATAAATTAATAACTTTTGTTTTATAACTCCAAATTTGACATATGATATGCCTAAAATGATTAGCTCGACGAGAACTTTCTGTTTATGCTATCCATGACTTAAATTGCAGCATGCATCATATAAATATATAGTATACAGAAACTAATATGACAATAAATTGTGGCCAAAACTCAATAAAATGACTTATTCTTGTATTCCACACCACACCCATGCCATGCTACATTATTGCCATGCAACTTGTGCATCATTCATCATGGCATGATTGTTTGCTTGTCGCATTTAATTCATATGCTTGTGCACTTTATTTATGTTGGCCCTTGTTTGTTTGGTTCTTCTTCGAATAGACGCTGAGCAGGGGATATATCAAGAAAACCAGGAGCACTACCCAGATCCGTCTCTCGCTTCAACTGAGCTGACAGGCAAGCACTACCACATGCTTGCATACATACAGTACCTATTGCCTCTATCTTATTCTTGCATCATTGAGTCGCGATTGCATTAAACTGAATCCCAAGTATTGCATAGCCTTTACTTTTAAACCCCACCAAGCTTGTTCCTCCATCCGATGAGCCATTACTACAGGAGTTGTTTGAGCCATGCGAGTCGTAGAACATCATGTGTAGGGTATGTGAGAGTCTGATGGATAACGAGGTACCTAAACAACTTAACCTGAGTAGTAATGGGATAACTAATGAAAGTGGCACCGGTGAGCAATATCTGCTATTTGTTTTTCCTGCTCACTTGTGTCCCGTAGGACCCCGAGTACTTGATTCCTGTTCCTTGATTATTCGCGCTATCCACATCCGGGAGGCTTATGGGACCCCCCTGAGCTAGAGATTGATTCATTCTTATTTCTTGGGGCCACAAACTAGTTCGAGGTTTAATTTACTATTCCGTACTTATGCCATGTTTACTGCTTTATTTAAGATTGTCCGAGGAGCACACTGTACTGTTTAGGTAAGCGGAGTGTTTTCGCGGTATCGACAAGCCCAGTCACACTTTCGGGTTCCCGGTCAGGGGGGAACCCTAAACCCTAAACCCTAACCCTAAACCCTAATATGAGAGTCTGATGGATAATGTGAGAGTCTGATGGATAACGAGGTACCTAAACAACTTAACCTGAGTAGTAATGGGATAACTAATGAAAGTGGCACCAGTGAGCAATATCTGCTATTTGGTTTTTCCTGCTCACTTTTCATTCTTATTTCTTGGGGCCACAAACTAGTTCGAGGTTTTATTTACTATTCCGTACTTATGCCATGTTTACTGCTTTATTTAAGATTGTGCGAGGAGCACACTGTACTGTTTAGGTAAGCGGAGTGTTTTCGCGGTATCGACAAGCCCAGTCACACTTTCGGGTTCCCGGTCGTTTACAGCCATTGTCGCAAACCTTGAGTCCGTCTCGGAGTCAGCTAGCTTCGTTGCGGGTCTACTCAATGGGGTGGCCCCCTGAAATATTTCTGAATCCTGTGATTGCTTTGTCGTGAAGGACTCGTTGGGTTTTGATTTGGTTTTTCCGAGGTTGATCGAGTGTGTGTTGCTATTTGTGCACCCCTGCAGGGTAAAACTTTCTAAAAGCCGTGTCCGCGGTTATGGACGACTTGGAGCACAGTTTCTCGATCATAGACAAGTATAACTAAAGCACCGCTTTTAATTTGACTAAGTAACTGACTAGTAAATAGTGCAACACTCATGGAATGGTTAATAAAACTGCCAACGAATGGGGGGGTTGTTCGTCCACTTCCTCGTTGGTAAGCGAGGAGGAGGATGGATCTGATGGTATTACCGTTATAACTGTTGTCATTAATTCACGGACATCCGTCTACCTTTGGTTAGGCGGATGGTTAGCGAGTATCTATAGAACTGTTAGGGTTTATCTTTCGCTGCAATTGCGTCACCCCAGGTTGTGTCCCCTTTAGAGGCATAAAGACTTGCTGAGTACCCCTAGGGTCTCACACGATAAATTATTGGTTCAGATGAACAGGTACACTCGCAAGACGGATACTGGGTGGAGGAGGCTGATGATGTGGGAAACGATCGTTCGGTGTAGAGATTCCGGGAACGGGGATCCGTGAGATCTGTGGGCGGGATGTGCTTATTTATGTGGCATCTTATGCCGATTTGCTTCTTATCCGTACTCGGATCTTGTTTGCCGCTTCCGCCTGATACTCTGATGTGTGATGTATGAGGAGATATCCTAAACTATTATATCTATCTAGGTCATTTGAATCTTGCCGTATGGCGTTGCTATATTTCCTTTCTTTTTAGATGGAATGGCTCTGATGTACTATTGTATGGTGGCTTGCATACATACTCATTTGTGTATGTAGTTGATCCCTTCGCCTACCGATTACGCCGCCCGTACTTGTCCCGATGAATGGAAATGGTTGGGACGGCCGAAAGGTCTACCCGTGAGTGGCATTTGGGCCCCACCATACTATTTCAACCATTTCTGCTCATCCAGGCTTGTATCTAGGAGCGTAATTCACCAAGGTAGTTACAATTGGTATCAGAGCCATCCCGCCCTTCAGGGTCTCAGCCAAATGGTCGTTGTCAGTCTAGCAAATATTTTTGGTAGTTATGTATACTAGGGAAAAACAAAACGCGAGAGTAGGACTGCTTCCACTTTTCTTCTTACCCACCCACCCACCCTTTTCTGGTAAGGAAGTGCAACGTTTTCAATCCTCTTCTTAAGAATTCAAACTAGGATTCACGTGTTCTGGGTTTCCGTAGTACCATAGGTTGTGTGTTTTGTGTGTGTGTGTGTGTGTGTGTGTGTGTAATTCCTTGTCTATCTGTTGCATCCAAGTTGTTATCTAATCGGCCTTTTGGTTATCAACTGTTCGTACATCCCATACCGACAGGCTTTTGCAAACCGACGCGGTCTATCTGATTCATTGCATACCGCCGCGATCTGTCTTACTCTTTGTTATCCGACGTTATCTTGTTTGGGGTGTTCGTTTCCATAGTTACCAATCTTTAGGTTCAACGTGAGAAGAAGGGGTTAGGATATGTGTTCCACTTATTCATGTGCGGAGTAATGATTTGAGTGCGGGATGGAGTTGCGACCATACCACTACTCCTATCATTCGCTTTTGTATATTGAATTGGTAGAGTCACTAATCTTGATTCGTTAAGTAATTTTGCGCATCTATTGGTATTTTAATGCCGAAATTTGTGGAAAATTTTTCTTTGATATATCTGTGTACCACACTCCTTTTCAGTCGTGTGCGATATGCTTAATATCTTCTAGGTGCTTTGAACTTTGTTGATATTGTAATATCATCTTAGTAAATTGTATCCTTTAATCTTGGTTAATTCCATCTTGGTACTATTTTGGATTATTATTATTCTCCATTATAGTACTGACTTGTGTTTTATATCAATCACAGGATGGCGCCACCACGCCGTTCAGATGAGGACATACCACCTGAACTGGGGGCCGCGTTGTCAAACATCGCCAATGCCTTGGCAGCAATGCAGCAGAACCAGCAGCGTTTGGAAGAAAGTGTCAGGAGGAATGAGTTTGCTCCACTACCTCCACCTCCCAAGCGAGGAGACATCAAAAGCTTCCTGAAGTTCAACCCACGCCTATTTGATGTTTCTGATCAACCACTTGATGCTGATGATTGGTTGCGTGAGATGTCAAGGTTACTGGAGACTGCTGATGTGCCTGAGCAAGAATGGGTAAAATGTGCTACTCACCTTCTGAAGGGAGATGCAGCTCTCTGGTGGGAGAATTATCTGAAGGCAAGTTGCACTGGTTTTCAGCCCACTTGGGAACAATTCTCTGGAGCTTTCAAAGAGCAATTCCTGTCAGAGATTGTCATGGAAAGGATGAAGGAAGTCTTTCTCAACCTCAAGCAGGGAAATGATAATGTCAATACCTACATCAGGAACTTCATGAAACTCTCTCGTTATGGTGGTGATGAGATCTCAGATGACAAGAAGAAACAAAAGAGGTTCCGGCAAGGGCTCAATGCATCGATAAAATATGCAATCACACATGCAAGGCCGGCATCTTTCCTGGAACTTCAGCATACAGCTCTGCAGGAGGAGGCCAGTAGGCAAGTGTTTGAGGAGTCAAAGAAACACAACCGTGACGCACCAAGCTCTTCAGCTATGTGAGCTCCTTCTAAGCGGCGTGTCTGGGTTCCTAACACCCCACCGTCGCTCCTGGCTCCACCAAGACCTTCAAGATACGCGGCAAGGCCACCAAACTTCATCACTGCTGCTCCCAGGGGCTACAACCACCACTACCCTGGAGCGCCTGGCGGAGTCCCTGGCCATGTTGCTCCACGTCCACCTGGTGCTTGTTTCACGTGTGGAGACCTGGGAATCTAAACTGGAACTGTCCGTTGAAGAAAAAAGCTCTTCCTCCACCCCCTCCAAGATCTGCGGCAAGCTCTCCTATGGTTCGTGCACCACCAGCTCGGGCTCTCAACATCAACACCAAGCCCGGGTCTACTGTTGCTCGTGCCAACTGTGTCAACGCCGCTCAAGCTGAGCATGCACCTGGAGTTGTGATGGGTATGCTTTCCGTTAACTCAGTCCCTCCACGAGTTCTGTTTGATTCTGGTGCATCGCATTCTTTTGTTTCTATCAAGTTTGCAAGTGAGAATGGGTTAGTGTCGGATCCTCTTCTTAAGCGGTTAATGGTTCTTTCTCCTGGAGCAACAATGGCAGCTTCTAAAATCAGCCATGGCAATCAAATTGAGATTGGTGGCTCTTCGTTCTCGGCATCCTTAATTGTCCTGGGCAGTTCTGACATTGATGTCATCTTGGGCATGGATTGGTTGACAGCAAATGCAGCTGTGATTGATTGTGCTGAACGCTCGGTTTCTCTGAAGATTCCTGAAGGTCATATAGTCTATTCTACAAGTCTGACTCCTGCTATCCAGCTTTTCTCTTTGGCGGCTCTGAATGATGATGCTATGGAAGCTATTCAGAGTGTTCCGGTTGTCTGTGAGTTCCCAGATGTCTTTCCTGAAGAGTTGCCGGGTATGCCTCCGGATCGTGAGGTTGAGTTTATAATTGAGCTTGAACCTGGAACGGCTCCTATCTCCAAGCGGCCTTATAAAATGGGTCCTTCTGAGTTGGCTGAACTCAAACGACAGCTTGATGAACAAGAGAAGTTGGGTTTCATTCAACACAGTACTTCTTCTTGGGGTAGCCCAACAATCTTTATGAAGAAGCGAGACAAGACTGATAGACTTTGTGTTGACTATCGGGCTCTCAATGCTAAAACCATCAAGAATAAATATCCCCTTCCACGAATTAATGATCTCTTCGATCAGCTAGCTGGAGCTGTGGTGTTCTCTAAGCTTGACTTGAGAAGTGGTTATCACCAAATCAAGATTCGCAAGGAAGATGTTCCTAAAACAGCTTTCACCACCCGCTATGGCCTGTATGAGTACACGGTCATGTCTTTCGGTCTCACCAACGCACCTGCTACCTTCTCGAGGCTTATGAACTCGATTTTCATGGAGTACCTTGATAAGTTCGTTGTGGTCTATCTGGATGACATCCTAGTCTATTCTAAGTCAAAGGAAGAGCATGAAGAACACCTTCGGTGTGTCCTAAACAAGCTTCGTGAGAACCGCTTGTATGCAAAGTTCTCAAAGTGTGAGTTTTGGCTGCCTCAAGTAACCTATCTTGGTCACGTTATCTCTGCCAAGGGCATTGCAGTCAACCCGGAAACTGTGAAGACAATTGTTGAATGGCTTCCTCCTGTAAATGTCAAAGAAGTGCGGAGTTTCC